>BSBN01000523.1:13690000-16090000 GCA_027924645.1 Cunninghamia lanceolata
GAAGGAATGGAGTACAATATAATGCATATCTACAGAGAATCTAACAAGGTGGTGGATTATCTAGCAAATTATAGTGTTGAGCATGTTGAATCAACCACTATATCCAACCAGGTTATGGATTGGAGGGATCACAACCCTTTTTGATAGGATGACCGTAAACAAGCAAGTGGATAGGATGATTTGTTCTTTGAGATTTGTGATCTCTTAAGTTCACTAGCAGCAAAGTACCATGTGGCTTTAGAATTCACCATGGATTGGATGCACAACAATTATAAGATGGAAGGAGCCAAAGAAAAAATGGCAACCAAAGCAAAGAGAATGGAGATCGATGTGGAATGCAAATGTGTTGTAGAGGATTCTTGTTTTTTATTTCATGAGTGATTTTATTGCAAAGGAAACTACCCCCAAGATAGTACTAGCCTATCATATATATATATATAGACATTTGACTCGGCATATATATAATATATACACTTTATAAATATGAACAAAGAGATACTTTTACTTTGCACTTTTATCTTAGTAGAAATATTAGAAAAGAAGAAAAAGAGAGAATATTCGTGATTATATTATTTTCTCTATCATATGAATAATGTTTTGTGGGTTGGAGAGGACAATAGGAAATAAAAATTTAGAACAATTGTTATTGAAAATGAATGCAAGAGTTAAGGGAGAAAAAACAAAACTTAGTGAAATAGTTTCACCTTGCAAAATTTACCCCCTTCCTCCTCCTTCCCTTTGTACCTCTCCTCAAACTTGGATTTGAATGTGTGAGTTTAATATAAATAAATGTAACTAGTCAAGTAATTTAATTTATTGTGGTTAGAACTATAGTGGTGATTTAATTTATTTAATTGTCATAGTTAAATTTTATTAAGTATTATTTCCTTCCCTTCAGCAAGAATAAGTTAGTTATGTTTGTTTTATGCTACAGTTTGAATATTGAAGTTGTAATTTATCAAAAGAAAAAGACAAAAGAGAAAAAAATAACTTCTTAGATTAATTTAAACGTAGTTTTGTGGTTGTGAATTTAATTATCTAAAAATGCTTATTACACTTATATTTATTTAAATATTACAATTAATACAAATATTTAATGTCGCATTTAATTGATTTAATGGAACCTTAGTGTTGTTGAAATTAATGTCACCCCCTTCTTCAAAATAGTGTTTTAATTTTAGAATTAGTACTATTTAATCACATTTATGTTACTTTTAATGTCGTTTAGACATGATTATTAAATTAATTATTTTTATCACTTTCTCTAGCGTTAGTTTAGTAAGCTAAGAAATTTAGTTTTTAGTTTTGGTTGTTAAGGTGTCATGCCTTAGGATAGGTCTATCTCCACCTTCTAGAAAACTCAAGGGGATCTACCTCATGGAGATTGCCCCTTTAGGCATCATGTGTAGTGATGTCAATCTCTAGCTAGGTTGCATTTGCCTTTGTAGGGTGTGCAAAATAATTTCTGTATCATCTACCTATTTTCATATTCCCTTCCTCGCCTTGTAAGATGTGCTTTTTGTATGTTGTAAGTGCTTTTTGTATGTTGTATGTGCAATTTCATGAGTGTGCATGTCAATCAATCACACAAAGTGGGATTGAAGTTGGTGAGTAATCGTTTCTAAAAAAATGTCAGTTTAGTTTTCATGTCCATGTCCAAATGTGGGCATGACATAAGCATGGTTTTTACCTTACACTCCACTCTATCTAGCTTTTAAATAAGTACATATAAGGTAGAAGTAGAGATGGTGGTAGTACAAATAGCATGATAGAGATTTGTCATTGATGTCAAAGTGAGGTGCTTCAAAAGCCAGGAGTTCTTGGTGTTCATTCTTTTTCTTATGTACTATGTCATGTTGATTTGAGTTTCCTATGGTTGATGCTGTTGGTCACTTCCGCACTTCAAGGATCGATAGGATGTCCTCATTGTGAGATGTGTTTGACATTAGGGATCATCATGCCATTAGGACATGTATGAAGTTGTTACCATTGATGTCAAAAGAAGATTAGAATTAGGTTGTGCATAGTAGTATTGTTGTATAGTGTCATTGATAACATGATTCAGTTGTATTGTTGTTTGTACTCAAAGAAGTGATATTGTGACTAGTAGTGGTGTTAACAAGACTTTGGCATTTAGAAATCAATCACACTGATCACATTTGTATGTTGATCCTTTGTTACCTTAATCATCATAGGATAACAAGGTCACTTGATTGATCAGGATGTTGAGAGGCACTTAGTCACATGATTGATCAGGATGTTGTTATGATGATCTTCAATGAAGAGGTGTTCAAAGTAGTTGGTGCTTTGATGTCATTTGTATAGATGTTCAAGAGTTTTACTTGTCAAGCTACTCATGTATAGAGATACATGGTCATATATTCAGAGACATATGGTCTTTCATGTAAAGACACATGATCATACATGTTCAATAACAAAGAGACAAGTGTGAACTCTTAAACCCTAAAGACTCAAGCAAAACCCTAAGCCCTAAAACTACCTTATACTTCAAATGTGACCGTCATCTTGCAAAGTTACTTTTTATTTTAATTGGATGTTGACCTTCTGTTATAGGTTATTCACTTGTGTATGACCTGTTGAAGGGTCCTTAATACATATAATTACTGGCCCCATCTTTAACATAAACTAGCACATCCAAGTTATGTTTAAGGCATCGAGCTTCAAAGTGAATCCAACAACAGAGATTAAAAGACTGGATGGCATGAAACTTAGATCCAACATGTGGCTTTTAAACTACTTTTTGAAGATCAAGGGACACATTTATGTTCTAAATTTGACGGTTGGATTTTATAATTTTTCCCTAACTACTTGTAACTGCATCTTCAATGAACCCGATGGCCAGACAAATTCATAACTCATTTTGTGTGATAGATTGTGTGATGGAAGTTGGATTGTAAGGTTCTAGATAGACACATCTGCATGTGTATATAAAGAATGAGTGGTTTGATGATTGAATGTAATGGTTTTTAGAAGCTTGAAATTGAAATGGTTCTTCAATGAATTAAAAAAAGGGTTCAGAAGTTATCAAAGTTTATGAAAGGTGCAGAGAGGTAAAGTGATAAATATTGTCTTGGTAGAGAGATATCAAATGATCTATGGGCATATTGTGATTCATTAATGATATTTATAATGTTTTGAATGGCTATGAATTGGGAAGTGATTTTAGAGAAAGGTTTGTAATTTAATACTCTTGCAGGTCTATGATGCTCTCTAAAGAATAGGCTATGTGATGATAACTAATGTTACTTGTTTCTGTGATAAAGTATTATGGCATTATGAGTCTTGAAGTTTTGTATTCTTGAGTCTTTATAATCAGAGGTATTAGAGTTTGATCATGCAAGTTGTATGAGTATAGGAGTAGGAATCATTGTTCATGGATAAGCCTTGCGAAAGATAAAGGTGTATGCAGTATTTGGTGGTTTATGGATCAAAAGATTGGCCAGGTGATCAATTTGTAACTATGTCACGAGGTATTCATAATGAAAAAGTCATGAAGACTTGTTTGAGAAGAACAGAGGTAGATGTGGTGGTTATAGTAGATGAAACTAGTAAAAAGATCTCATCCTTCTATAGTATACCATTTTGTTGATATCTAGACATATACTTACAGAGATACATGGTCATATATTCAGAGACATATGGTCTTTCATGTAAAGACACATGATCATACATGTTCAATAACAAAGAGACAAGTGTGAACTCTTAAACCCTAAAGACTCAAGCAAAACCCTAAGCCCTAAAACTACCTTATACTTCAAATGTGACCATCATCTTGCAAAGTTACTTTTAATTTTAATTGGATGTTGACCTTCTGTTATAGGTTATTCACTTGTGTATGACCTGTTGAAGGGTCCTTAATACATATAATTACTGGCCCCATCTTTAACATAAACTAGCACATCCAAGTTATGTTTAAGGCATTGAGCATCAAAGTGAATCCAACAACAGAGATTAAAAGACTGGATGGCATGAAACTTAGATCCAACATGTGGCTTTTAAACTACTTTTTGAAGATCAAGGGACACATTTATGTTCTAAATTTGACGGTTGGATTTTATAATTTTTCCCTAACTACTTGTAACTGCATCTTCAATGAACCCAGTGGCCAGAGAAATTCATAACTCATTTTGTGTGATAGATTGTGTGATGGAAGTTGGATTGTAAGGTTCTAGATAGACACATCTGCATGTGTATATAAAGAATGAGTGGTTTGATGATTGAATGTAATGGTTTTTAGAAGCTTGAAATTGAAATGGTTCTTCAATGAATTAAAAAAAGGGTTCAGAAGTTATTAGAGTTTATGAAAGGTGCAGAGAGGTAAAGTGATAAATATTGTCTTGGTAGAGAGATATCAAATGATCTATGGGCATATTGTGATTCATTAATGATATTTATAATGTTTTGAATGGCTATGAATTGGGAAGTGATTTTAGAGAAAGGTTTGTAATTTAATACTATTGCAGGTCTATGAAGCTCTCTGAAGAATAGGTTATGTGATGATAACTAATGTTACTTGTTTCTGTGATAAAGTATTATGGCATTATGAGTCTTGAAGTTTTGTATTCTTGAGTCTTTATAATCAGAGGTATTAGAGTTTGATCATGCAAGTTGTATGAGTATAGGAGTAGGAATCATTGTTCATGGATAAGCCTTGTGAAAGATAAAGGTGTATGCAGTAATTGGTGGTTTATGGATCAAAAGATTGGCCAGGTGATCAATTTGTAACTATGTCACAAAGTATTCATAATGAAAAAGTCATGAAGACTTGTTTGAGAGGAACAGAGGTAGATGTGGTGGTTATAGTAGATGAAACTGGTAAAAAGATCTCATCCTTCTATAGTATACCATTTTGTTGATATCTAGACATATACTTTGCTTGTTCTGCAAAAGGAGTTTTATTCAGATGTTGTAGTTTCATTGTATCAATGTGATTAGGAGTTCATTATATTATCTTTTTGTAATGTTGTCCAAGGAGACATAAGGTGTTGAAATGGTCTGCAGAGGGGATATTAAAGAGATACTTTGTGGTGTAACCTTTGATATAACAAGAGATGTTGTTTGATTCATTGTAGAGAATCAGGGAAAACCCCCTAAGTTAAACCTTCTTTCTTATGTTATTGGATTAGCTAGTGAGGCATCTTGTAGCTTGTGAGACATCTTCTAGCTAGTGAGGCATCTTATAGCCAGTGAGTCATGATTTTGTTTAAGCCAGTGAGGCATTTTTCTAAAGTCAGAAAGACACCTAAAAGGAAGATAGACTTGAGTTTTCATGCTATTGCTCCTAAAGACAAGAAGAAGATAGAAGATCAAGTCTTTGATAGAAGGAGAAGAAGAGGAGACATCAAGCAACACCGTTCAATGAGGTCAACTATTCTCAATTTCATGGCCATTGCTATTTTTTTCATGCTTATGGTCATAGAGATAGAAATTGTAAAACTCAAGCAAGTTGTTGTTTAGAGTGGAATAAGACTAAAGGTCCTAGTAAGTTTTCAAATTAGAGTTACAAGATTGTGTGTTACAAATGCATTCAAGTTGATCACATAGAAAGGGATTGTTGGGTGCTTGAAATGTATGGTCATAGAAGCACTTTTGGCATGTCAAAGAGATGATTTCTTTACTCCTTTAGTTGGTTATAATGTCACATGCTTTAAGTGTCATAATCTTGAGCATAAGGCATAGTTTTGTAGGAATAAATTGAAGACATCTAGTGCAGACATCTTGAGCAAAGAAAAGAAAAAGCCTATATAGATTTGGAAAAGAAAACAAAATCAAGTGGAAGAAAAGACATAACTTAATCTTGTGCATACTGCACAAGAAATTTGCATAACATCTTAAAAGAGGTGCATAAAGATAGGGGGAGTTGTCAAATGTTTCATCTCTTAAACCCCAAGGAAGGTTGGTAGGTAGAATGATCAGATAGGAGTTACATTACAGTTTAATATCTCAAATAGTGATTTGAAAGTGATTCAATGATGTTACTTCATGGATCAACCTTTAATATCAGGATGTCATTTTCATTGGTCATCATTGTTCATGTTCATGTTCTTGTCAGGAACTTTTAATATTCTTGATTAGGGCACTATTGGTTTGGCAAGTTTGGTGGAAGTTTGACTAGTTTGGTGTTTGTTGATTTGGTATGATGCAATGATCAATGATCAAGAAAAGAAGTTATTTTTTTTGTATGATGATGTTAACTCAAGGTTCCTTGGATGCTTTCATGTTCATGTTACTGTTTGATAATAATGACCCATTTAATGGTGGTAATGCCTTTGTATTGATTTGATGTTCTTAATCCATTTTCAAGATTAGCTGTGTAGGTTATTGATGATATTCAAGGTTGATGCATAGTATGATGCACAATATTTGGTTTTGTTTGTAACAAGGACACTTGTATTGGTGACACATGTTGGAGGTTGGCAGAGTAAGTTAATCACACTTTTATGATAGTGCAGTTGATAGGAGTAAATCAGATTCTGTGTCCTTTGTCAGCATTCTGTGGAACTCTATCAGGATTATTGTCAGATGATGTAACTTAGCAAGTGCCTTGATAAGACAATGGAGTTGTAGGGTCTAAGGAGTTTGTTGTTCCTATCTCACAAATTTTTCATTGATGTCAAGCTTCTTAGTGCTGTTTTGTACTCCAACAAGTGGTATCAGACCTCTATTCTTCCTGATAGTTGCAGTGTTGTTGCAAATTGCTGATAGTTGTAGACCTCTATTCTTCTGTTGGTGTGCGGTGTGAAGTAACATCATGTTACAGTAGAGCAGGTATGGTAGCATCATGATTGCAAGCCTTTATTGATGATCTTATAGAGTGTATAGAGTGTAAACTTTAAAAGACTTCAAATTAGGATTCAAGTAGAGAGTAAGAAGAGTTTTATCAAGCTTGATGACTCTTGTATCAAGATAAATGGGGAATGTGTAAAATAGTTTGCAGTGTTTGGAACAGACCGTGACCTATTATCATGTCATGCAAGGCCATAAAGACACACAGACTAGTCAAGTTTGTTAAGCCATAGGACATCATTAAAGGTCTATCTAAGAATATCATTATAGGCATGTTGGAGGGAAAGAAGATTGTGGTCAGTAAACAAGGTAATATAGTTAGCTCAGGTGGTCTTGATACAAGAATTGCTTCATCCATGTCAAGAGTAGTTATGTTACAAGAGTTGTTGGTTTACTCATCAGGAATCAAGATACCTTTATGTCATGATGATCTATGTTGATTTTTTTTTTGTTAGGTAAGTGCTACCAGTGGGGGCAACTCCCATATAAAAAATAAATAACAGACTCTGCATCAACCCCGAATTGGGTGTGCCAACTTATTACATATCCAAGTTATCTCCTTTTTTTGAGGATCTTAAAGTCATCGGAAGCTTGAATTTTGATTGTGGTGATTTCTTCCTTTTCACCTCTGTCCATTTTGGCTCAGTCTCCTTGGGAAGATACAACCAATCTCTAATTTCTTCATTTGAAATCCCAACACTGTTAGTGGCTGTTGTGGAAGCTGAAGTTACTAAGGAGAACTCATTGTCTTTGTGTTGAGGGCCTGAATTTTCCAAAGCAAGTGGATAAATATCTGAGGAAGCATCGGTTGTCTTCAGAATCAGCTCCATCTCATAAGGGAGCACATGCATAGCCATCAGAAGGGGGGAGCATGAAATTGGTTCCTTACCCTATAGTGCTGAAGGACCAGTTGAAATAGCCTTCATAAATAGAGAGATGATATAATATCAAGATTCTACCCCGTTCCACTAGGTGGGCTTGCTATTGGGGGCAGTGAAATTCCTAGCAATCGCAAGTCTCCTACTACATTGTGAGGTAGTATGGATTGTCGCAAAGCATTTTCTACACCTGAAAGTGATCTTTTCATAGTCTATAGGTTGATTCCATCTCCTATTTCCTACCTTCAATAAAATCTCAGCTGGAAGTCCCTTTGATAAATCCATTTCAACACATAAATGAGCATATGTTGAATTCTCATAATTAATGGTTTCCTTTGAAATGCTTTGATACTTGCCCAGGCTATTTGCTATAGCCTTCAGGCAATCAAATTCCCAAAATTGTAAAGGTAGATAAGGCAACCTTATCGAGAAAAATGCAGAAGAGAAGGTCTCAGTTTGTGGGTCGAAAGAAGGGTACCAAGGCTTAAAACATAAGAAGTCCCCTTGGAAAATCCAAGGGCCAGCATTGAGCACCATTTCTTTATCCTCCAAAGATTCAAATTCTAGAATGAAGAACCCTTTGGCACAAGGGTAAATACTAATCTCATCCTCCAAATATTCTTTCCAATTTGTGCTTATCCACTCATGAAGATCACATAACTTTGGCCATCCCTTCATGAATCTGCATATTAGAGCATGTTCTTGCAAATATTCCTCTATATCACTAGAAAATTCATCCAAACATACCTCTGAAATGGAACCCGACTGACACATAGAAAAGGGTGTGCTAAGAGAAACACCATGGCGAGGGGAGGGAGAATCAGATCGGGCTCCCCCGATGGACACAGATGGGCTAGCAGGATTTTGTCCTGACTTCCCGCCTAGGGCATCCCTACACAAAGCCTCCTGATAGTTTAAGTAGCCTGAACTAGGTGTAAAAGAAAGTTCGTCAGGGCGAATGACCGAGAGCAGCATCAAACCCTGAGTTTGTTGCCAAAACCAAACCAACCCCATCCTAGTTTGTCACCAAAACCTATGCAGCAAAATTTGAATTTGAGGGAACTTTAATATGACTTGGGCAAGAGGCACCTGAATGGCCCTGGACACACCCTTGGAAACCCCCAGATTTACCTTTCGAAGACCCCAGCGAACAACAACATCCATCTTCACCAGGCAAAGCAGTTTGAGAAGGGGCAAGAGCTTATGAAGGCATATCAGAGTGCCCTTCTATATGTTGATTTTTTACTTCACACATATTTTAGTCTCTTTATGTTGAGTTGAAGTTGATCATATCAGTATATACCTATGGTTGTTGCTAAGAAAAGTGATATAGTCTTTGAACAAGTGATACAGGAGTTTGAGGTCTATATTGCTTTTTGATCATGACTAAAATGACAGGAGGTTTGTTTTGCTATTACAGATATTATAGAAGTTAGGTGACTGTGTGTTGTTATGACATGGCAATGACAATGGTTCAATATGTTGATTACACTGGGATAGTAGTGATAGTGATTCTGTCATGTTAAGTAAGCATGATGTGAGTACAATGCAAGGAGTTTTGGTATGATAAAACTATGATCCAAAAGACAATGTTTTTTCTTTGTTGCATGTGATGTAGCATGCAGTAAGGGGGAGTGATGTAGTGTTATGACCAAGATAGTGATTTCTTGTTAAGATTCTAATAGAATAGTCTTCATAAAA
Source organism: Cunninghamia lanceolata (assembly GCA_027924645.1). Classification (NCBI taxonomy): domain Eukaryota; kingdom Viridiplantae; phylum Streptophyta; class Pinopsida; order Cupressales; family Cupressaceae; genus Cunninghamia; species Cunninghamia lanceolata. The sequence goes on from BSBN01000523.1 coordinate 13,699,387, forward strand.
ATAGTCAAAGCTTTTGGAGTTTAAGAGTTAAATCAAAAGGTAGATAGTAGTAGAGCATTATGATCAGATAGGGAAGTTTGAGTTTGCAGATGGTGGCAGTGATATCTAGTACTGTGACAGTATATTTCAGTTTAGTTATAATCTTAACTGAACATTACAATGATCCCCTTAATCAATGATGACAGTTTTTTTTTCAATAATGACATTTTTGAAATCAAAGTACTGACAGTGTTTTCTTTTTCAGATTTTCACTAAATCCTGCATGAGTACAAAGTTTTCAGATTGAGGACTATTTTTTATTCATTCTATTATGTAGTGATCTTTCTAAGTTTTCATGATCTTTGACAGTGTCATTGGCTTATCTTTTACATATATTTGCTGCTATGCAATTGTTTTGACATGCATTGAGGCCTTGTTCAGGTTCTTTGGTAACAATGATAAATGTTGGCTTGTATCTTCAAGAACAATGTTGTTATCTATTTTTGATGGTCTTATGATAACTACATGCTCAAACTTTTCCTCCACGGTGCCTTTTTTAGGAAGGTCTTCCTAGGAGGAGTTGTGACAGGTGATTGAACTTCATCTTCATAGGGGGAGTATTTATTGGTTTCTTGTGTTTTAGGGGGAGTATGTTGGCCTTTGTCATTGAATGACAAAAGGGGGGGGGGTTTAGAAGTCAATCTGGTTTCCATCAATGACAAAGGGGAAGATTGATAGAGATTTGTCATTTATGTCAAAGTGAGGTGCTTCAGAATCTAGGAGTTCTTGGTCTTCATTCTTGTTCTTATGTACTATGTCATGTTGATTTGAGTTTCCTATGGTTGATGTTGTTGGTTACTTCCACACTTCAAGGATTGATAGGATGTCCTCATTGTGAGATGTGTTTGACATTGGGGACCATCATGCCATTAGGACATGTATGAAGTTGTTATCATTGATGTCAAAAGAAGATAAGAATCAGGTTGTGCATAGTCGTATTGTTGTATAGTGTCATTCATAACATGATTCTATTGTATTGTTGTTTGTGCTCAAAGAAGTGATGTTGTGACTAGTAGTGGTGTTAACGGGACTTTGGCATTTGGCAATCAATCACATTGATCATATTTGTATGTTGATCCTTTGTTACCTTAACCAACATAGGATAACAAGGTCACTTGATTGATCAAGATGTTGAGAGGCACTTAGTCACATGATTGATCAAGATGTTGTTATGATTATCTTCAATGAAGAGATGTTCAAAGTAGTTGGTGCTTTGATGTCATTTGTATAGATGTTTAAGAGTTTTACTTGGTAGGCTACTCATGTGCAGAGATACATGGTCATATATGTAGAGACATATGGTATTTCATGTGAAGGCACATGATCATACATGTTCAATAACAAAGAGACAAGTGTGAGCTCTTAAACCCTAAAGACTCAAGAAAAACCCTAAGCCCTAAAACTACCTTATACTTCAAATGTGACCATCATCTTGCAAAGTTACTTTTTGTTTTAATTGGATGTTGACCTTCTGTTGAAGGGTCCTCAATACATATAATTACCGGCCCCATCTTTAACATAAACCAGCACATCCAGGTTATATTTAAGGCATCAAGCGCCAAAGTGAATCCAACGACAGAGATTAAAAGACTGGATGGCACGAAACTTAGATCCAACGTGTGGCTTTTAAACTACTTTTTGAAGATCAAGGGACACGTCTATGTGCTAAATTTGAAGGTTGGATTGTATAATTTTGCCCTAACTTCTTGTAACTGCATCTTTAATGAACCCGGTGGCCAGATAAATTCATAACTCATTTTGTGTGATAGATTGTGTGATGGAAGTTGGATTGTAAGGTTCTAGACAAACACATCTGTATGTGTATAGAAAGAATGAGAGGTTTGATGATTAAATGTAATGGTTTTTGGAAGATTGAAATTGAAATGGTTCTTCGATGAATTAAAAAAAGGGTTCAGAAGTTATCACAGTTTATGAAAGGTGCAGAGAGGTAAAGTGATAAATATTGTCTCAGTAGAGAGATATCAAATGATCTATGGGCAGATTGTGATTCATTAATGATATTTATAATGTTTTGAATAGCTATGAATTGGGAAGTGCTTTTAGAGAAAGGTTTGTAATCTAGTACTCTTGCAAGTCTATGAAGCTCTCTAAAGAATAGGTTATGTGATGATAATTAATGATACTTGTTTCTGTGATAAAGTATTATGGCATTATGAGTCTTGAAGTTTTGTCTTCTTGAGTCTTTATAATCAGACATATTAGAGTTTGATCATGCAAATTGTATGAGTATAAGAGTAGTAATCATTGTTCATGGATAATCCTTGTGAAAGATAAAGGTGTATGCAGTATTTGGTGGTTTATGGATTAGAAGATTGGCTAGGTGATCAGTTTGTAAATATCTCAGGAGGTATTCATAATAAAAAAGTCATGAAGACTTGTTTGAGAAGAACAGAGGTAGATGTGGTGGTGACAGCAGATGAAACTGGTAAAAAGATCTCATCCTTCTATTGTATACCATTTTGTTGATATCCAGACACATACTTTTCTTATTTTGCAAAAGGAGTTGTGTTTAGATGTTGTAGTTTCATTGTATCAATGTGATCAGGAGTTCATTGTATTATCTTTTTGTAATGTTGTCCAAGGATACATAAGGTGTTGAAATGGTCTACAGAGGGGATATTGAAGAGTTGTTTTGTGGTGTAACCTTTGATATAACAAGAGATGTTGTTTGATGCATTGTAGAGAATCAGGGAAAAACCCCTGAGTTAAACCTTCTTTCTTATGTTATTGGATTAGCCAGTGATGATCTTGTAGCCAATGAGGCATGATTTTGTTTAAACCAGTGAGGCATTTTCTGAGTGGTTGTTCATCCCTATGAGGGTTTTCCATTCATCAAATCAGTTGTTATGTTTCTTGTTTGTCTCCATGTGTTCATGGGCCCTAATGATTTGTTCTTAAGGTTCTAATTCATATTTTTCATTATCATACTTGTGCATATGTGTTTGACAAATCATTGAAGTCTTCCTCTCTCTTTGTCTTGTAAGTTAAAAGGTGCAAAAGGTTTTAAAAGTTTATACAACACTAATTCACCCTCCCTCCTCTCAGTGTTGTTTTGTACTCCAACATAGGAGACACAAAAGTGGGGTATATGTAGGTTCATAAGAGAGTGGATGATATGGCATAGACATGGTTATTGGAGGGGAGGCAATGGAGTGTGGTATGAATGAGTTACATTGCAAGGGTAGAGGTTGGAATAGTAATAACAATGAGAAAGAAGACAACATTAGTGGTGGGAGTGGAAGTGGTAGAAGGAATACTAGGAATAGAGGTAGTCATGGCACTAGCATCTTGATAACATGGAAAGTATGTTAAAGAGTAGTGGAATGGGAGCAAGAAGAGATAAGAGTGGTTGCATAGAGCTCAAGATAGGAAGTAGGCTTAAGAATGGTATCTAGCATCATTGAAGGAGATGTTGAAAAAGGCATACCAAATTGAGGAACAAAATTGGGAGGAAGCTAAGAAGAGGATGTGACTTTGATAGGATGGGTAGAGGAAGATGCACCATTCAAATAACTAGAGAAGAGGTAACACTAGCACTGATTACTCCAAGGACCTCTAAACCAAATGGCTTATTCATCAACAAATCATGAAGGGCCTCAACTAAATGTGTAGAATTATCAACATTGACCAAACTATCAAGATAATGTTAAAAATTATGTTGTTCCAAATATTCCTCATTACCAAAATTCTCAAATTCATGCTAAATAGTAGTAGTAACTACAATAGTTCCCATATTAAGACCATCAAAAATACCATTCTCACCAATTTGGGAAACATGAGGATTTAAACAAGGGATTGTTCTTAAGGAAAAAAGAGGATGTGGATGAGAGCTTGGCATACAAAATAATTCACAAAACTATAAAGAATAAAATGATAAAAAGGAATGTAGAATTTGATGTAAAATCTAAAAAATCAACAAGAAATTAGATCTATATAAATAAGCAAATGAAACCCAAAAGACCAAAATAAGGATAGGTAGGGTGGGGTGATAATAAGAGAATAGATCGAAGAGAAAACCCAAGTAAGAAGGTATAATGACAAAGCACAAACAAAAGGGGATCAAAACCCTAATGACCTAAAAAGTAAAATAAGAAATCAAACAAAGTACTTCTAAAACTATAATGGAGAAGGAATGAACACTAAGACCAAAACCCTAGTCTATGTATGAATGTCAATTGCACCAATCTATGTAAGAGAAAATAATACCTCCCACAAATATCTTAAGTAAATTAATTAAATCACAATGATAAACAAATCTAACTTAGGATAAAGAGCTAGGATTAGAATAATAAATGCAAACTAAATTTATAGAAATTAAATAAATTAAATGTGCTACTTAGATGAAATCTAAATGGAGGAATATACTCTTAAAGATGTCAAAAATAGATTATCCAATATGCAAAAAAAGGGTCATGTTAGGATGAATGACTCTATCTATCAATTGACTATATTAAAGTTGCTTTAGTTTATTTATGCACTTGGAAAACTAAACTCAGTGCCTATTTAAGTGAATCTAGTTCATGGAAATGGTCTAGCAAAGAATTGATGACCATTAGAGATGTGCCTTGACTCATTGTACCTATATCTAAAGTGGGGTGGTGTTGATATACATCATTTGAGAACTTACTAGGCAAGGATTTGTTCTCCATTGGTCAAGTCCATAGGTGGACACATATAATGATAATAAACCAACATCGAAGATAGTAGGTAAGCATGCAATATGCCTAGGATGATGGTGTAAGCAAATGATGCAATTAGGATGCTCTATATGATGTTATGATGCTCTCATATGAATACTCCTTGATAGTCCCTTAGATCCTTGATGATGTGTAAATGGATTATAGCATATCCTAAAATACAACAACAAAGGACACAAATCCACACAAACATGTGCTAGGTTAGCTCATAACAATTCATAGGAAGAATACAATAAGGGTTAATTTGAATTTCAAGATCTAAAATTTCAAGGCTCATATCTATGTACGTAGAAGTGATATGGGGCAATTCCACACTTGTAGGCTTAAACTAAGGTAGTGAGCAAGGAATATAGAAATTGGAACCAATTCCTAGAATGAGTGATGATGAAGATAAGTTGAAAAAAATTATGAAAAAATATACCACTTATAAACTTGTCATTGTTTAAAATACACTCTAATTAAAATGAACCAAAAACATGAAAAAAGAAGACAAAATTGCAATGGTCACCATTACACAAATATTGCTTCCTAAAAATGATTACCCCTCCATTGTGTCTACATTTTTTATTGGAAGCGAGGGGAATGGGGGTTTAACAACCCTCCTTTCTCCACGGAACACAATTTTGGTCTATTGGACTCAAAGGCTTAGGCTTATTTCAATTTGGAAGCCTTCCCCCAGTGCCACTTTCTCTAGCTAATTCATTTTTTAACTTGGAAAAGCTAAGACTTATTTGCATTTCATCAACGAACTTGGATGCAACCAACCCAGAGGCTGAGGATAATCAGTCTTTTGTATATTGATAAAAGTTATCCTGAGTTGCAGTGAAAGAAATTGAAGAAAAGTCTTAATGATTAAAGACAAACGTAGAAAGGAAGAGAAGCCAGACAGCTTGGCTGGCATTTGCAATGGGCCCCTAAAGACGTAGCACCAGATATTCCTCCTCGTCTTTGCGCAAAGGCCGCAGAAAATAACAGTTTATACCATTATTTCAGCATGAGTACAAGTTGTCATCAAAACTTTTTTCCTTATTCGACGTTGATGGGAATCCAAAAAGATAAGTAGGTATGGTTACTGCTTTCCGCCGACACAACCAGCCAAAGCCCAAGAGCAGTAAACAATACTAATCATATCAGATTTGCATTAAATTCAGTATTCAAACAAGTGGATTGGGACCTGCGGTCGTGATGCCGCTATCATGGAAGACAATAAGGACGACCATGAAACAGGAATTTCATATCTAATCAGGTCTAAATTTTACAATTCCACAGATTTAGCAAGCAAGCAATAATTGCACACCGATAAAATATTCCAATCAGCTTAGATTTATTTATAAACTTTATGACAACCGGCAAAGCTGTTTCTTTTGAAGCATTCCTCAATCTACAGCACCATATTAATTAAATAAAACAATGCTTAAATAGTTGTTTATCACTGTACTTCGAAAATTTCCATTAAAATACATTTTGCAGGTAATTTTAGTTTTAAAATTGTGTAGATTGCTTAACGCCGTTTTCACTGTACTGCCTATTCAACATAATTACAACAGGTGGTCTTTTCACATTTCTTGTGGCCCCGGATTTTTTGATTCTTATTTTAAAGAAGCCCGAGAAAAGTTGATTTTCATTACTTTCAAGATAATTCATGTATTTTATTTAAACTTGTTTTTCTTGTTAAGTGTTTCTTTTGGCATTACCAGGTCAGTTTAGGGCCGTTTCATTTGTATATTTTGATGGCCATCTGTATATGGCTCTCTCCAAACTTTCTGTACAAGCTTTTTCAAATCAATGGTATGGGTGGCTCGCCACCTTTTTCTGGTGAAAAAAAAAATGGGGTTGTAAGAAAAATATATTTTTTTTAAACTTGTTTGTAAGAAAAAAAAAAAAAGATAAATTATAATTTACAATGAGTTTGTTTATGTTTTTGAAATGAAGGTTGAAGAAAGAAATATGAAAGTGAACATTAAGATAGAGTTGTTTTAATGATTGTTAAGAATGTAAACTTTATAATCTGCCTCCTATATGTGTCTTTTGGTTGCTCCTTCGGAGCCCATCTACTCTAAGGTTGCTAGATTCAATCAAAATCAAGGGACTACCCTTTCATTCCAAGATAAGGGTAAATCCTTGGCTCCAAGCTAACCTGTCATGAATGGTAGGGCCTTTGTTGCTCAAAAGGAGGATGGGACTGAATCTCACTTTTTTTAATGCATCCAACAAAATAAAGTCACACAGTCAAAGGCCTCAAAAGGATGTAGGACTAATTTCTAGAAAACTAGATCATGTGTAGTAAAGGCATATTTCACTCCTAAAGTTGTTTTTTATTTGAATAATGATATAAATGTACCTAAGAAAATATTTTTAAGTGTTGAGCCTTAATCGACAAGCTTCATGGTTTCTAACCTAATATAAAAGTTTTGTATTGATACTCTTCTGAGGCCTAGAAGCCTTTGCTAAAGGAGCAAGTCAATTTGTTGCTCTTTGTTCAAGGTTTTTTTATTCTTCTATGAATTAGATAAAGACAAAAACCTAATTCTTAATTCTAGGCCTTGGTTTTGGGAGGAACATTTTCTATGTTTGAACTCTTGGTATCTCTCCTTTGACCCCTTGCATAATTCATTTATTTATGCTTCTATGTGGGTGTACCTTCCTTATTTACCTTCATAATTATGGTGTGATATTGGTCTACAAGGAGTTGGTAACTCATTGGGAAATTGTTTGCATGCTTCTTCTAAAACCACTAGCTATTCCCACACCACTTTTGCCCAAATTTGTGTGAAAATGGGCTTAGATAAGGGGTTACCTAATTCCATCTTTTTAAAGAAGAATGGTAGTTCCTAGATATAAATTTTAGATTATGTTAACATTCCTTTCATATGTTGTAGGTTTTTTTAATAGGATCATTTTGCCTCTCTATCCAAGGAAAAATAATTGCTCTTTTAGAGAGCTTATAAAAAGTATTTTTCTAATGCCACCCACTAGCAAGGGATTGAGCCTCATCATTGACCAATTGAAGTGAGGGGAAGGAGGACTCAACATGTCCTATAAAGTAATAGGAGGATAAAAATGTTTCGTCAGTGAAGGTTTCCCCTTTTCTTCTTTACTCTAAAAAATATAGCTCCACTATCCTAAACAAGACACAAGTTATCTTAAGGAAAGGGAACACAATAAATTTGAATATTGAGGCAAGACTCATCTTCCAAGAGTGGAAATTTATGGGAAAAGTGCTCAAAGAGTGCATGTCTTCATCTTCCTTGGGTTTTGGGTGAGTGTGACATCATGATGGGCCAAATAGTGGCAATGTAAAAAAAGCCTATTAGATGAAAACATGATAACATTTAGATATATTTAGATTTGGGTGGAAAATTTGTTGATATTTCTAACTCAAATATGGATTACATGTAAAAATGCCTTGGGATTACATTAGATTTAGGAAAGAGTGAGTCCTAAAACTTACCAAAGAAGCTTGCAAAACCACTCATTTAGTGTTATCCTAAATTTTTTTATGACTTCATCCATGAAGCTGACATACTTTTTTGTAACTAAATTTAATAAAACAAAAAGGGTTTGTAGAGGAAACTATCAAGATTCTAAAAATATAATATATGTCTCATTATAATTTTAATAGGTAATTATTATTAATTTTCTACATACACCATGTTTAATTTCCTGATTGGTATAATTATGGAAAAAAATTCATAATTTTTAAACTATTTATATTTTTTAAAATTGAAAAGATCCATCACATTCTAGAGTTTATTGGCTACAGTTTGAAAAAAAAGTTTTCAATATCATATATTTTTTACCAATTTAGGTTGGCTAGAAAATTAGTTTTTAATATTTTTAAAAAGTCACAATAAAAAATCATAAATTATAATTATTTATTTATTGAAATTTTTTTTTAAAATATGCATCACATCTACTCATTTGTCCTTTACTTAAATCCAAAGTTTGGAAGAAAAATATTTTCTTTTGCTCATACTTAGGTTGGCTAGAATGACACCTATTTTTTATGTTTTCCTAAAAAAAATTAGTAGTGCCTCATTGAAATATCCAATATTCACAAATTTTTTTTTTAATTAGTAGCACGTAAAATACATTCAATTTCTTACAACTTTTATTACTACCTTATTTTGACATTATGTAGATAACTCATTCAATCTTTTATGTGAAGTTACTTAAGCCTATTTTTAACATTTTCATTGCCACTTAGGAGTATTGTTTGGCCCATCATGAACTCGCACTCATCCTATTGCTAAACTTGAGAGGGTGTTTCCTTGAGCTCTCAACATGACAATTAAAGGAAAATAAAAAATCATAACCTAGGTCTTGACTAACCACACCCTATGGAAACCATGAACAAAAATTCAAGAACTCACATTAAGTATAATATAACAAGTTCACACATGCAATGAATGATAAAATTAGAATGTATCCCTACACATGAATCCCTATATGCTTTACATACATGTGTGACTCACAAACCACTCTAATGTATGACTCTCTAATTTTTTTTAAATAACTCTATGCTCACTAGAGACTTGATACAAGTATTAACACTAAATCATGAAAGAGGGTATGACCTAAAAATTACTTCTAAACTAATATGAAGAATATGTTTTAATACTATTTAAAAATGGTGGTGGAAGGACAAGTTACAATAGATTGGTGCCTTGAGAACACAAGCAATGGAGTCAAACATTAGTTCTCAACACAAACATACATGCAACATCAAACATGGGTCATCCCACAATAATGGGTTACACTTTTTGGCCAAACTTAACATTGAAATCAACATTTTGAACTAAATCTTCACTTTCTGACACCTATAGCCACTAAACCGTTAGGAATTTGAAGATGATGCGAACTGCTAATTTATGAGATTTTGTTTGTAGATTATAAATATATTTTATTAAAAAAATTTGGAGTTAAATTGTAAAAAAAAATTGTCTCCTTTGATAACTAGTTTTTAATACTAAACAACATTTTTCTAAAGTGATGTGTATTCTATAGCACATAACTTTTTTTCTACAAAGGATAAAATTCTGATTCTTTTGAATTAAGATTGGTTACACTGATATATAGGGCATGCATTTGGTTTCATAATGTTTTGTTGAATATTTTTTTAATTAAGTTTTGAAGTCAAACCAATTATAATTTAGACATAGGCGTATTTCATAAAATATAACTTTTTCTGTATGTATCGAAATTTAATTTTATTTTTTTGTTGAAACAAGGACATCAATACCTAGGGCATAGATATTTTTAAGAATTTTTTTCACTAATTTACTAATTTTCCATGTGTGTAGAATAGAGAACTTGATATTCAGTAAAAAACCTACATTCACAAGAAATAAAAAATAAATATAATAATCAAATTAAATATATTTAAAATTATACTTTTGGGAATCTTATAATAAGGACTACATACTTACAAAGCATAAAATTTAAATGAATTCATTTGATCCCCCAAAAGGTAAATTAAAAGTGGTTTTTTATCAGCATTTGATAGGTGTAGAGGAGACTCCATTATAGGTATGGTTTAAAATTAGTGGGGTTCTATCCAAGGGGATTTGAATCTAAGGGGGTTTTATCAAACCCTCTTCAATTAAAATCCTTTAAATGGAACCTTTCAAGGCTTAAATCATTATATTTTCTAAAAATATGTGATTTCAGCAAAAATCAGGTTCTCCCAAAAAGTGTAACCCATTATTGTGGAAGCACCCACATGAGAACCCAATTTACATAGGAAGACCATAAGCATGGCCCTATGACATTCAAATACATACCAATAGATATCAAAATCATTCATGAACAATTATACTTCAAATATCCATAATTGAACAAGAAAATTTATGTAATGTATTGAAAGGGACTGCTCAAATAAACTTTGAAACAATTTTAAATGTCCATGCAAAGGCTAATTAATAAATAGAAAACCATGTTAGAAAATATAAAAATAGGAATATATACAACAAGTACACACACCCCATAAACTCATCCAAATAACTATGGAGATGCTCACATCATGAAGAGGAATCTATATTCATTGCTTTCTCTTAACTTACAATAGCATAAGCATGAAAATCTTAAGTCTGAACTACATTGATTGATTCCCTAAAATAAGCTTGATCAATTGAGACACGAGCCTCTATAATAGGACAAATTCCAAACCAACCAACCCCATACAAAATTAAAAAAAACATGTTATATAAAACAAACAAGTTTCCCTAAAATTCTATAGGATGTTTCCACTTGTCACCATCTTAAGGTATTGTTGGACATAATAGTTCTCTATTTTTACATCTATTATATTTGCAACAAGAGAACAAGATTATAATTGATCTGCAAGTGTGGGCAAGCAAAATCTTGATTAGATCTAAACTCTAACAAAAACATAGAAGAAAATAATTTTATCCCTTATAGCAACACCTACAAGAACATATCCATGCATTGGGATTGAGGTGGAATAAAATTCATGAATATCATAATTCTCTAGTTTAATTTTTACAATCTTTAATAATCTAGGTAATGTCTAATTTGATTTTCAATTACTACCCATGGACTCATTCATTCCTAAAACAATAGGTACGACACTTTACATAGACATTTACATATATCCTACATATTCCTAATCATCTCAAGAACCCCAAGAGACCTACACATTAAGTTTTTAACTACACATAATCAATACATCACCAGAACAAGACTCTAAATATATTCAACCTCCATGACATGGTATTTTTCAATCTCTATAACTACAAGCACCTGAGATCAAACACTTGGAATGTGACTTTGGTAAACCATGCACTCACCACTAATGATTTCCTAATATTCATGGCTTTAACCAACCACACATGGGCTCCCACATTATGTCTACACATCATCATGTCACCATCGAGTTATTGTAGATATCCTAATCACTTGTAATGGGGTTTGAAGGGCCAATAATATTTATTCAAATACTCTTTGAAGAAATTTTACAAGTCCATGCAAAGATTAACTAATCAATACAAAATCATGTTAGCATTTATGTAACATCATGATTACATACAACATGCATGCCTCCTAAACTCATCTGGATAGCTATGGAGACAGTCATATCACGAAGAGGAATCTATATGTATTTCCTTCTCATGAATTACAATAGAATAAGCATGAAAAAACTAAGCTTGAAATACATGGATTAATTTCCTACAATAAGCTTGATCAATGGAGAAATGGGCATCTACAACATGAAAATTTCCAAACTCACCAACCCCTACAAAGTCATAAAAATATATAGAGAGAACAAACAAATTTCCCTAAAATTCTATAGGATGTTGCTACTTGTCACCATCTTAAGGCACCATTGAACACAACAGTTCTCTATTTTTACATTTATTCTCTTTGAAACAATAGAACAAGATCATTTTGATCTCCAAGTATAGGAAAGGGAAATCTTGATTAGATCTAAACTTTGACAAAAACATAGAAGAAAAGCATTTGAACCCTTATAATAACACCTACAAGACCATAATTATGCATTAGGATGAAGGTAGCATTAAATTCATGAATATAAATCTATATACTAGATTTGATTCTCTAGTTTAATTTTCACAATCAACAATAACCTAGGTTATATCTAATTTATTTCATCTACTACCCATGAACTCAACCATTCATGAAACAATAGGTAAGACACTTTTTATACACTCTTAAATATATCCCACATATTTCTAATCATCCCAATCACACCAAGAGACCTACACATAAAGTTAGCAACTACACACAATCAATATGTCACCACAACACGAATTTGAAGATATTTGGCCTCCATGAATGGTAATTGTCACTCTCTATAAGTATAGGGAACTGAGCTCAAACACTTGAAATGTGACTTTGGTAAACCATACATCACCACCAATAATTTCCTAATATTCATGACTTAACTAACCAAACATGGACTCCCACATTGCATCCACACACTATCATGTCATCACTCAAGTTACTATATATGTCCTAATCACTCATAGTAGGGTCTAAAGGACCAACAATATTGCTTCACAATATCCATGTGTTTTTCATATATTTCCTCTAGCTCCATCATTAATCATAATAAAAGTAGGAAAAATAGGTGTTAAATTTTTTAATTGACAAATGTGAGGTCACTACTCAACCAAATAAGATAGGGAATCCCAAGTCTAGACTACACCCAAACTCTAAACACAACATGAAATAGATGTGAGCTACCTTGACACATTAAGCATACAATTTTATTTGTCTCTGTAGTAAATGGGCCTCACTAACTTGACAATTAGAAAAACCTAGACCCAAAGTTTGCTTATAGAATTCAACATTTTGCTCAACTAGAAAGATAAGGGTGGATGACCAATCTAGTACACATAATAGCATTAATACCTAGATGCTAGTTTCTAACTAAGATATACCTTAAATATTGCTTATGTCTAGTAAAAAAAGACATTTCACAAATATAAAATAGATTATGTATACATATGCCTCCTACTCAACCAAAATATATAGGACTTTTGGGGTCCATAGGGAGAAGCAAGGGAATTTTATAAAAGCTATATATGAGAAAACTTTCAAGAATATAGTTAATTCAAAACATAATTATAGACTTAATTCATGGCAAAAATATATACACCTAGGAAATATAATAGATATAATATGTAAGCATAGAGATATTAAACTAAATACCATGAAAAACATGAAACATAAATAGGAGTTGAATTAGGATTTAACACATAAGTAACATTTTAGACATGGACCACACAATTTTAATGGGGTCCATTAAAATAAATCTTGGATTGGTATTCAAATATGGGATAAACAAAGAGCTAGAGCAAACAAGGTAACATGAGTTTTGCATTTTAGGGGAATACCTAACATTAGCTTTGATTGGGGATGTTTACCCCTTGCAAATGTAATGAGAAGCTAGATACATTCTCTGCAAAGGACAAAGAAAAGTGAGTAGGTGGAAAAAAAGAACAGACATGACCAAAACATGAATATGTATAGTCAAAAACATAGGGCAAATATATACAAGGAAAATATTTGAATACAACTAATTGACATGGGAGAATGGACATATGAATTGAATCTTGTGTATAGCTACATATAGCATGAGACAAGTATTGCGAATGAAGCTGTTGGTTGTTTTAAAATCCCAACTGGATCTTAGAGACAATCTAAAGAATAGCCAATTCTAATGATCAATTGTCCCAAGGAGTTGGCCAACAAACAAGAAAAGATGGATAATTCTTTTCCTCTTCATGTTAGGCTCTGTAAAACCTAGGAGGGTGATCCTATACAGTATTATTTAAGAAATCATTTACTTTCATCTCAATTACTATTATAAGAAGTTATGTTCTCTCTAAAAATTCCAAAGACTTATAGATATACTAGAGTAATGGGCTAGATCCTTAGGCTTTCACACAATTTACTTGTAGGAGAACATAAGAATAACATTAAACAAATAACTTAAGGCAAAAATGGAAATTCATTTTGATTTTAAAATTTGTATGACCAAGTCCAGTTGCGTCAGACATAATTACAAAGAGATCGGTGCCTTAACCTAGGGTACAAAGCCAAAATGAATGTAAATATAACCCTGCACAACAATATTTCCTCCTAGTCTGTGAAGCATTGCAACAATGCATTACATTGTTATACTTTAGTAATTCAAAACTAATTGTACGTACAAATCCCTACAAACCTCCATAGCATTCAACATTTTCTTTAGAGCATTTAATTTGCTACTTGAACAAAATCTATAAAGGAAGACATCCATGCACAGGAAAGATTGGAAGATCAACAAAGCAATCCTTGATTAAACTTTATTCATAAATGAAATGAAGATTTCAACAAAGGAGACAATATAGCTTTGAACCTAGTAGTATATTTCAAAGTTAAACTGGTACTATCATACAATACCCTACATTTACATCACATACTATTCTCAAACAATAACCTAGACTAGAAATACCGACTCAATTACTCTATGCTCGATGATACAAAATTTCTCCAAGATCCTTTACGAAAGGCCCAGAATTCCCTTTTATAGAAATAAGGGAGCAAACAAGCTTCATGCCTTTTGACACATGTCACATTTTCATTTGACAAGCTCCATCATAACAAGATATGGGTACAACTGCTCATGGAGAGAATATTCTAAAAGGACAAAGATGGTTACATGCATAGTTGTAAATCCTTTTCTTCCAAAATGCATTCATAAAAGGTTGTTGCAACATATTTATCACTTCTTTAACAACCTTCTTTAAGTCCCAAAAGCTTGAGAGATGTTGATTATGTAGATGAGGAAAAATAGACTAGTGGATAGGTCCATAATAAGACAAAACAATTGGTCAAGGCTGCAAGGATGCACGTTGATGTTGAGTGGGCAAGAAAAATTCAAAAGAATGTCCCTTTTGAAAAAAGAATAAAAGAATAAGAGACACAAGTCTGCAAAGGCCCTTTATTCTAATTGGTTATTATACTTGTCATCCTAGGAATTATATTATTTTTTTGTAGGTCACTAGATAACCAGAAATTCATCCACACCTAGTGTATACCTATTGTTATACTTTGTCAAAATTGACTCAGCCTCTCTTAGAAAGTCCTTCACAATCTAATTTGTATCCCATAATTTTCCTATGCTGCTCCTGAGGAGATCAATATCAATTCTATCCTCCCTGCATATTAGAAAAGAGAGAGTTGGAATGATAGCTTCAAAATGAGATAGCCATATTTGGTAAGGCTTAACCTCTCCATTTTCCTTTTTAATTTTAGGCATCGGTTTTGCATCATTGCTATCAAATTCCTTAATTCTAGTCTGTGCCTTCTCTTCAAGTTGGTCAACAAATCCTTGCAACTCCCCTACTGTCTTGACTACTATATAGGTGGGCTTAATTTTTTTTGGTTCTTTGGGCTAATGAGTTGATCCCTTATACATTGCTAGCAGGGAACTAGTTCTCAAAATCCATTTATTTAATAGGGGTGCAGCCTTCTCTTTATCTTCAACAATTTTCTTGACCACCATCATCAATTTGTAATGGTCCCTATGAACATTTTCCACTTTCTTTAAGAATCTATTCATCAAATGTCCTAGCACATTTGAAACAATATGCATATTATCTTCTTTCTAATTTTCCTTGAAATCTATAACAATGTCCCCAAAGGCATTGATTTGTTCCTTTAATTCTTCATTCTCCTTTTCAAGCTCAAATTTTGGTGGTGGAGTTGAAAAAGAAATAGAAACCATGGTTCCTACACTTGTTACCACTAATGTCATTGAAGGGGGGGAGATGTCACTGCTTGTTGTTGTTGCCATTGAGCTTCTAATTCCTTCAATTTATTGTACTCATGCAGTACCTGCATATGTTCCTCCAACAATTTGTCATATTTACTCTACAGTGCATCTGTGGTTACCTTATTGAACCCGACAACATCAACTGTCATTGTTGCTGCCTCAACTGCAAGAGTATCAGACACTCTCTTGATAATCATATTCCCTATTAAGTCTTGGTCAAGTTCAGCAACAAGGGGTTTGTTGGTATTAAGGGCCAAAGCCCATATTGCCAAAGTCTCCCATTTTGGATTAAACCATGCACCAAATGGAGCAGTTGCATCTTCATCTTCTGAAGTAAAAACCTCCTGATCCTATCTCCTAATGGTATCTAGGGCAATGGTAGAAGCAATATCCCACTCAAGGTGCAACAAAATCCCTCTCTCTTGGACCATACATCTACCCTCCTCAAGAGTGATCTCTTTAATCTTTGTTTTCATTTGTGTTAGTATCTTGAGAGATACCTACTCATGTGTTTCTTGTGGAGAGTTAGCCATTTCTTCTTCTAACCTTCTGGCATATTCATCTTTCTTACGCCTCCAGATGAAATCGGCAAATTCCTGGGACCTAATGAATTGATCATCATTCAAGAATTTCTGGCAAGCCAATGCCCTTGTCTCATATGTATTATCCCTTCCTTCAATGATAATCTTGGTCAGATTGTTTGAGGGTGGTTGCACATTCTCATCTCTCTTAGGGGAGGGCATTTCTCTTATTACATCATCCCCTTTTATCTCATATTCTTCCTCCTCATCAGAAACAATTAGATAATCTTCCCAAGGAGACTTGTCAACCCTCCTCCTTTTTGGAGATGGCTCCCTTGGAGATGAGTCTAGACCTACTTATGTAGAGAGAGAAGGCATTTGTTGCATTGGTGGAGGAGATGGGGGAATTTGGGAATGTGGAGAAGATTGTTGAGCTTGTTCTCTAATTACCACATCTTTGGGCCTTCTTATGAAGGTATAGTTAAGTGACCCAACACCTAGAGGCTTGTATGAGGGCCTCTCTTCTACAACCAAAGCCTTACCCTTTGCCTTCCCCTTAATTGGAGAGGCCTCACCAATTAGCTTGTCAATATTCTCTAGAATTGTTTGGATTCTTATAATTGAGTGTTTAATCTCTGCATATGCTCCCTAATAGGAGGCATCCCTCCTTTTATTATCTTCTCTCTTCAGAAACATTGTCCACTTAACCTTCATTTCATTTATTTCTTTCTCATTTTTACAATTTCTTGTCATATCCTCAGAATCATAGGTGTAGTAGATGAATTGGGACCTTTTGATACTTCTTCTGAGGTTGTTGATGAGTGGACTTGATCTCAATGCTTTACAAAGTCTCAACAAATGAGCATATGTTGAAACTACAATCATGGAATAAAACCAAGTGAAACAAATAGCACCAATGTGAAGTACTCAAAAAATAATACACTTTCAAGAAAATAATCATCTTGATCCAAGGTCGTATGTGAAAGTTGAGTCTCCGAAGTTTCCAAAACAAGAACTGTGCAGTGTCACCTATGAGAATATGTGATTTCTGGAAGATCTGTGCACCAAAA
Organism: Cunninghamia lanceolata; assembly: GCA_027924645.1. Lineage (NCBI taxonomy): Eukaryota > Viridiplantae > Streptophyta > Pinopsida > Cupressales > Cupressaceae > Cunninghamia > Cunninghamia lanceolata. The sequence continues at coordinate 13,717,040 of BSBN01000523.1, forward strand.
TCAAAAATTCTTTGTACCAGTGTGTAGAGAATGTGTTCAAAATTAGCCCAAATAAAAAAATTGCACTAAAATAGGACGTTGTGAGCTCAAGTTATTAGCCTTCAAAGTTTTCCTTCAAAAACCAACTTGCCAATGGAGAGGGGTCTTCTTTGCAAAAATCAGCCTCCATCACACTTAGCAGAAATGCCACCAAATATAGTGGTCCACCAAGAATAGAGTATTGCCAAATGTAGCTATCTGAAGCCAAAAAAATTCCTCCAATTAAAACTAGTCATGGCTATATTTGGCAACTGCTTCCAAAATTAGGGAAAACTGCCAAAGATGGTGAAGCCTCTAGAAATTCTACCAAAATAGAGGTTTTGCTAGATTCTCTACCAAATTTGATAGGGCTACTAAAATAGAGCAAGCGGTCAAGATGGACCTAAAAGGTTGAATCATAGTTTGCAGGCCAAAAGGGTGAATTAACCGCAAGGTCGACTCAAAGGCTAAATTACCATTTAAACAAGTAGAATGTTTTATTGAAGAGGTCGAAGGCCTAAAGAAGGGGTTTGGGGGTTGAATCCACTCTATGAACCACCCTTAGAGGGCCTATAGACCTTGAATGGCTACACCCTTTTGGAAAGGAGGTCGAAGCCTATGTTGAGCCTGCTTGGGGATAAGGGGCGGTCTCCTTTGTATGGCGTTAAACCCCTTCTAATATTTGCAGAGCTTGAGCACTTTGAACATCACTTGACAATGCTTAGTACAATGCTCAACATTATATTTTTTTTTTTGGAATTTTTACAATAAAACTACCTCAAAAAATGTGTTGGGGGCTAAAATGGCCTTCCATCAAAAAATTTTGCCTCGGATGCTCCCAGCACCAAAACTTACCAAATTTTATGTCAAAACTCATATGTTCGGCCTGAAAATGCCCCAAATGAAAGTTGATTTTTAGATCTAAGCTCCAAACCCCCGCTTACAGCTTTGTCAAGTGATCTCCCAATCAAGTGATGTTGCAAATATGTGCCTAAGTGGGTTGTCATTAATGTCAACATATCCTTGTTGCCATTGGTGTCAACTGTATCCTATTTTGTTGTCTACATAGAAGACCAGACTATTGAGGATATTGAGAAAATTAATAACAATCAATGCATGTCGATCATGTGGCTATGTAGAGGATTGTTAAAGATTGCTCCAATTAAGATTTGAGAAATCCGCATGAAGATTTGAAGGAGTTATGGCCATCTGAGTAGAACCGGTTCCTGCAATACTCAAGAAAGACAGAGTGATAGGAAAGAGGTCCAAATTGCTCTGGTATTATAAAATTGTGATCTATGGATATGAAGGCATGTTTGGGAAGTCAATGTGTATCATCAACAACAGTGGTTCATGGTTTAGAGGTCCGCAAGCTATCCTTCTAGTTTGATAGTCATGGCAGAGAGTGTTCTTGAGGTTCTGAAGGAAGATTCAAATGCTTCTAATAATTTGGTTTAGAATGGATGTTATTGGTGAATTCAATGTGCTTGTGGAGGTCTCTGGATCGTATGGCTATTATGTTAGAGTTATGCATTGAAGTTTGAACTTGTTGATTGAAGATTTTCTCTTTGAAGTTGATGTTCTTCCCAGTCTCGACCGAACAGATGTTCCTAGCCAGTTGCAGATGCCTTAGAGTATTTTTATGAAGCATGGAGTGGTTGTAGAAGAATATTCAAGTCTCAAATGTGTTTGGCCGATAGTGTGATGATCCGCATCAAGGTTAGCCGACCTTGTTGATCATTCCAAGGTTGATGAAGTGTATAAATACTTGTTGAAGAGGTATTGAAATCATCCTTGTGAAAAATAGATCAATCCGAAGAAAGGATCAGGAGTAAAGCAGAGAAGAAAAGGAGTGAGAGCAGTATAGAGTGCGAAGAAGAATTTGGGGCAGAGCGAAAGTTCTTGAGCAATCATTGAAACTAAATCAGGCATAAAATAGATGTTATTTCCTAATTAAGTCTTTCTAAATAAATTCTGTAGGCAGTGAGCCTCTCTTTTGAGCATTAAGCTCTGGGCAGTGCACCCAAAGGCATGTGCCTTCTATTTTACTAAGTACTTTTAATAGGTTACGCATTTTGTGGGTTAACCCCCACCGTGGTTTTTCCCTTAACCAGGTTTCCACATCAAAACCTTGGTGTCAAATGTGTTGATTATGTTTTTGCTCTTATATTGTTGATCTATGCTTTAATGTTTACATCATTAATCTGATAGTAAGATAATAAAGAAGGTTAAAAGCAGAAAATCTTTTATTGTGGGACAACTAATTTGCCTCCCCCCCTCTCAGTTGTCTAGTTCCAACAATTGGTATCAGAGCGAGATCCTCTCATAAAAGCCTAACCACTTAAGGAGATCCAGGATGTCAACCTACAAGAAGGATAGTCCAAGATTTGATGGAACACATTATTCTATTTGGAAAAATCACATGGAGTGTCATTTGCAATGCATGGGTGATGTTTATTGGGCAATAACCAATGTTGAGTATAAACCTCCAAAGAAAGGTGCTTCAACTCCTGATCAAATCAAAGATGTTGAAAATAATCTTTGAGCTAAAGAAGCCTTGTTGAGTACCCTGACTGATTCAAAGATGAAAAATGTCTTTGGTCTAAAAACTACTTATGAAATTTGGAAAAAGTTGGAGTATCTGTATGAAAGTAATAAATATGTCAAATGTGCAAAGTTGCATAGTCTAAAAGGAAAATTTGAAACTATGAGGATGAGCGAAGATGAAAACATCACAATCTACATGCAAAAGATAAATGAACTTGTGTGTGGCATCAGGTGTGCTGGTGGAATTTTGGAAGAATCTAAAATTGTATCAAAAGTACTCAGATCTTTACCGAATTCATATAAACATAAGGTTGCAGCTATAGAAGAGATTAGGACAGTCTCAGAAGTTACAAGAGATCATTTGGTTGGCAAGATTTCAGCTTTCAAATTAAGTGAGTTTGGTGATTCTCTTCCCAAGTCTGAATCTGCATTTAAGGCCAGTGTGTATGGAAAACAAAGATATGATTCAGGAGAAAGTTTCTCTGCAAGATCAAATAGATTTATGAAGACAAGAAAGGATCTTGAAAATGTTGAAATAGAAACAACAGATCTTGAAGCTCTTATTGCTAGAAGAATGCCAAGAGGATTCGGTAAGTATGAAGGAAAATTACCACTCAAATGTTTTGCTTGTAATAAGACTGGTCATTTTGCCTCAAGATGTCTAGAAAGGTTTTCAAAATTAAACCCTAAAAGGTATAAAGGTTAGAAGAAATGTTACTATGTCCAAGAAAATGGAGAAGAAGGGGTAACAAATGATGAATCTGATCATGGAGGTTCCTCTGAAAATGATTGGGTGTTTATTGCTATCAAAGAAGAAGATCCGGTGTCTACTAAATCTGCTAGCTGTGAAAATGTGGAAAGTGCCTTGGTTGCTCAGGTTATTGGAAAGGATGAATGGGTGATTGATAGTGGATGTTCGCATCATATGACTAGTGACAAGAGTAAGTTTGTGAATTTTAAAAACTATGAAGGAGGACTTGTAAAATTTGGAGACAACTCAGCTGGTAGAATCAATGGTAGAGGAACCATCTCTTTTGATGGCAAGAATATCACCAATGATGTTCTGTATGTGGAAGGGCTAAAACATAATCTTCTCAGTGTTGGACAGCTGGTTGACAAGGGTTATGATCTTTGGTTCAAGGATGGTAAATGCAAAATCTTGGAAAGCTCCAAAACTAAAATTGCATCGGGTACTCAAACCAAAGGTAACATCTTTCACTTAAGTAGTTCCAGGGGAAAATTTGTTTGATTTCTCAGATAGATCAAAGTTGGCTATGGCATAGGAGGATGTGTCATGTGAATTTTGACAACATTGTCAAAACAAGTTCCACTCAATCTGTAAGAGATTTTCCAAGACTTGTGAAACCTAATAACATATGTAGAGAATGTCAATTGGGCAAACAGAAAAAAAATTCATTCAAGAGTAAGGAACAAGGTTCAAGTGAGAGATTGGAACTGGTACATACTGATCTCTGTGGTCCTGCTAGAATTAGGAGTGTGCAAGGAGACATATATTTTATGTTGTTAATTAATGATTACTCTCGGATGATGTGGGTAACTTTTCTAAAAGAAAAATTAGAAGCCCTTGACAAGTTTAAGGTGTTCAAGATGATGGTTGAAAATGAGATTGGTGGTAAATTAAAATGTCTGAGATCTGACAGAGGTGGAGAAGTTACCTCGGGTGAGTTTGATGCTTTCTGTGAAAAGCATGGAATAAAAAGATAGTTAGCTGCTCCTAGGACTCCTCAACAAAATGGAGTTGTGGAAAGAAAGATCCAGACCATTCAAGAAGTTGCTAGAACTATGATGATGGAAACAAATGTTCCTTAAGTTTATTGGAGAGAAGCCGTGAGTACTGCTGTCTAAACTCTTAACTGGGTGCAGATCAAAGGAAATTCTAGTAAGACTCCTTATGAACTCTGGTTTGGTCATCCTCCTACTATGAGATACTTCAGAGTCTTTGGTAGTAAATGGTATATCAAAAGAGATGAGGATTTAGGTAAGTTTGAGGCAAGAAGTGATGAAGGAATATTTTTGGGATACTCAACTCAAAGTAAGGCCTATCGATGCTTCAATAAAAGATTGAAGAAGATTTTTGAAAGTGTGAATGTTAAAGTTGATCAAAGAAAAGAAGGACATTCCAGGTAGTCCAGATACGATTCAGATGATCAAGATGAAAGTCAAAATCAAGGAAGGAAATTTCAAGATCAAACTTAGATTCAGTTTGAACCGGTAACTCCAGAAGTTAACACAGATGATGAAGAACAAGTTCAAGAAACAGAAGCTCAAACAATCTCCAAAACTCCTAGGTATGTAAGGTTAAATCATCCTGAAGATCAGATCACAGCAGATAAGAGTAAAGGTGTTCGAACTGGGAGAAAAATATCTGAAGATCAAGAAGATATTTACTTGATTTCAAGGATTGAATCTAAATTAGTAAGTGAAGCTTGTAATGATGAAAACTAGGTCAACGCAATGGAAGAGGAATTAATGCAAATTGAAAATAATCACACATGGGATCTGGTCCCTAAACCTAAGGATAAAAATATGATTGGAACCAAATGGGTCTTTCAAAATAAACTGAATGAAGATGGCGATGTAGTAAGGAATAAGGCAAGGTTGGTATGTAAAGGCTACTCTCAAGTGGAAGGAATTGATTTTGAAGAAACTTTTTCTCTGGTGGCAAGGATACAGGCAGTTAGATTATTTCTTGCATTTGTTGCCTTCAAAGATTTTAAAGCATATCAAATGGATTTGAAATCAACATTTCTAAATGGAGATTTGGAGGAAGAAGTCTACATTTAGAAACCAGAAGGATTTCATTTGTCGGATCAAGGAGATATGCTTTGTAGATTGAGAAAACCTTGTATGGACTCAAGCAAGCTCCAAGAGCCTGGTATGCCAGATTGGATAAGCATTTGCTTAAGCTAGGATTTAGCAAAGGTACTACTGGTAGTAATCTCTACTTCAAAATTGATAATGAGGACATTCTAATTGTTGAAGTTTTTGTTGATGATATCATTTTTGTGGAAATGAATGCATGTGTAAAGCATTTGCTGATCAGATGAAAAGTGAGTTTGAGATGTCAATGTTTGGAGAGATAGATTTCTTCCTAGGTCTGCAAATTGTTCAATCAGATAAAGGTATCTTCATATCTCAGTCCAATTATGTAAAAGAATTGCTAAAGAAATTTGGAATGGAAGACTCAAAGCCAGTAGGTACACCTATGGTAACCGGATGTAAACTAAGAAAAGATGATGACTCTCCCAAAGAAAATCAAAAAAGATATAGATCAATGATTGGAGGACTGCTTTATCTGACTCAGACCAAACCTGACATTATGAATGCAGTTGGACTTGTTGCTAGATTTCAAGCTAATCCAAAAGAATCCCATGTTATGGCAGTCAAAAGAATTTTTAGATATCTCAAGGGGACAATTGATTATGGACTGTGGTATCCAAAGGACAATAACTTCACTCTTCATGCATATACAGATGTTGATCAGGCAGGAGATGTGGATGACAAAAAAAGTACTAGTGGTGGTGCATTCTTCTTGGGAAGAAAATTGGTCTCTTGGATAAGCAAAAACCAAGAGGCAATATCTTTGTCTACTGCAGAAGCAGAGTACATAGCAACAACAAATAATTTCACTCAGGTTTTGTGGATGAAGTAAATGTTGAAGGACATTAGAATTGTGTTTGAGGAGCCAGTCACAATTTCTGTGATAATTCTAGTGCAATAAGAATCTCAAAGAATCTAGTATTGCATTCAAAGACAAAGCATATATCTATCAAGTTTCACTTCTTGAGAGAGAAAGTAAATGAGAATGAAGTTAAGTTGGAGTTTGTGCCTTCCAAAGATCAGATTGTAGACATCTTCACTAAGCCTCTTCCCAAGGATAATTTTGAGTCTCTCAGAGCAAAGTTAGGGGTTATTACCCCTCCTGAGTAGAACTAAGATGCACTAAGGTGCATCAGTCCGGTGGAATTCACATTCATATCTTGTGATCCAGATTCATGTTAAGAAGGTACTACTCAAAGGGGGAGTAGTCAATATACAAATTTTGGGATTAGGCTGAAGCAAAAAAGGAGAAAAGATAGTAAATATGTGCCCTTTGCCATTGATGTCAAAGGGGGAGATAAGTCATGTGAAAAACTAGTTGCTGATGTAAGGAGGAGCAGTAAAGAAAGTAGTTGTAGAAGTGAGAAGAGAAAGGGGGAGAAGATCTTGTCTTGATGGTTAGATTCAATTTTTCACATTATATGTTGCCATCAATGCTAAAGGGAGAGATTGTTGCAAATATGTGCCCAAGTGGGTTGTCATTGATGTCAACATATCCTTGTTGCCATTGGTGTCAATTATATCCTATTTTTCTTTCTACATAGAAGACCAGACTATTGAGGATATTAAGAAAATTAATGACAATCAATGCATGTCGATCATGTGGATGTGTAGAGGATTGTCAAAGATTATTCCAATTAAGATTTGAGAAATCTGCATGGAGATTTGAAGGATTTATGGCCATCTAAGCAGAACCGGTTCCTGTAATACTCAAGAAAGAAAGAGTGACAGGAAAGAGGTCCAGATTGCTCTGGTATTATAAAATTGTGATCTGCGGATCTGAAGGCATGTTTGGGAAGTCAATGTGTATCATCAACACTAGTGGTTCATGGTTTGGAGGTCCGCAAGCTATCCTTCTAGTTTGACAGTCATGGCAGAGAGTGTTCTTGAGGCTCCAAGGGAAGATTCAAATGCTTCTGATAATTTGCTTTAGAATGGATGTTATTGGTGAATTTAATGTGCTTGTGGAGGTCTCTGGATCATATGGCTACTATGTTAGAGCTCAGCATTGAAGTTTGAGCTTATTGATTGAGGATTTTCTCTTTGAAGTTGATGTTCTTCCTAGTCTTGGCCGACTGGATGTTCCTAGCCTATTGTGGATGCCTTAGAGTATTTTTATGAAGCGTGGAGTGGTTGTAGAAGAAGATTCAAGTCTCAATTATGTTTGGCCGATAGTGTGATGAGCCACGTCAAGGTTAGCCGACCTTGTTGATCATTCCAAGGTTGATGAAGTATATAAATACTTGTTGAAGAGGTATTGAAATCATCCTTGTGAAAAATAGATCAATCTAAAAAAAGGATCAGGAGCAAAGCAGAGAAGAAAAGGAGTGAGAGCAGTATAGAGTGGGAAGAAGAATTTGGGGCAAAGCGAAAGTTCTTGAGCATTCATTGAAACTGAATTAGGCATGAAATAGATGCTATTTCTCAGTTAATTCTTTCTAAATAAATTATGTAGGTGGTGAGCCTCTCTTTTGAGTAGTGAGCTCTGGGAAGTGTGTTCGAAGGCATGTGCCTTCTATTTTACTAAGTACTTTTAACAGGGTACATATTTTGTGGGTTAAACCCCACCGTGGTTTTTCCCTTAACCAGGTTTCCACGTCAAAACCTTAGTGTCATATGTGTTGATTATGTTTCTACAATTATGTTGTTGATCTATGCTTTAATGTTTACATAACTAATCTGATAGTAAGATAATAAAGAAGGTTAAAAGAAGAAAAGTTTTTATTGTGGGATAACTAATTCACCCCCCCTCTCAGTTGTCTAGTTCTAATAGATGAAACAAAATCCAATCTTGACTTTCTCAAGCCTCCTAGACACATTGGAACAACTAAAAACACTGCCAGTATAACCAAAATAGTTGCAATCATGTAAATCTCAAAAACATGCATGAAAAATGAAGGGGTTATGAAATCTTTGTAAATCCTTTCTAATTCTTGAAATCATTAGAAAATCCAAGAGAAGAGCATACAACATTTTACAAGATCTCACAAAAATAAGCTCAAACTCTCAATTAGGAATCTATGAACTTAGAATTCTCAAAACAAAATCTGTAATACCTTGTTAGAAGTTTGAAAATAGATTGCTAACCCAAGAACTTTATAAGAGAAATTCTAAGGTACATAAAGTTTTGGAAAATGCATAAACAATGCAAACCAATGATTCTGAGAGATATGCAAATGTTAGGATGACAGAATTGCATTAAGAGATCAAAATAAGTTACACCAAGGATAACAAAATTTTCATACAAGATGCAATAGAGTTGCAATGGGATGTGAAATACAAGCTAGGTCAAGTGAATTTATATAGACCAAGGAGAGGGGTGGAGGTGGCAAAACCAACTGATGGGGAGAGACCACCAAATAGTCTAAACATAATAAATGCAACTCCCTCATAGGATGGTGACACCTCAAATAATCCACTGACCTAATTAAACTCACTTTATTTAACCTAAGAAAGCTTAATAAAAGTGTAGAAAAAACCTAGGAAATAAGGAAAATAACTAACCCACTAGAAAAATAAAAACCTACACCAACACAAAGACGCCTTATGATGTTTCATAACATGTGTCATAATTTGGTCAACAAGTGTAACTCCCTCTTACAACTCATAGATGTTCTTACATTTTCCAATGTGGTAGGCCCAACTTCTAGAGGCCATAAATTTTGATCTAGGAAGCTGATTGAACCCCCTTTTTTTCTAATTCTAGATCTCAACGAGGTCCACATCCTAAGAATTATAGAACTAGTGCCAACTTATCTAGAAATATTTTTCGGGCTAAAAAATGACCTCTATAGCCCAAAAATTGAATTTTTCTATTCTATAGCCTAAACATTATAGTTTTTGTATTCTTAACATTAGGATGCAAGGTTGAGACACCTTTCCTAACACAATCTACTATTTTGACTAATAATACATCTTTTAATAACAAAAATTTAAAGAAATTCTTAGAAAAATTGCATATCCAATAATGATTACCCTACTATCCACAAGGTAATGGTGTAAGCTAAGGCAACTAACAAAAAAGTTGAGTAAATCTTGAGGAAGAATGTTCAAAAACATGGAACAAATTAACATACACAACTTATTATTACATTATGGAATTATCATGCTAGCATTCACACTCCCATGGGATTCACACCTTATTCATTCCTTTATGGCACTAAAGCCATCATACCCCTAGAATTAGAGATTCCTTCATTACGTGTATTCCTCTATGGACCCATCACTTACAATGTGCATAGAGAGCATAGATTACAAGAACTATAAATGTTGGATGAATGAAGAGTAAATGCCTTACATAATCTATGTGCATAGCAATGACAACTAAAGAAAACTTAAAATAAAGGAATTTAATTCATAGATATTTTCAATTGGGATACTTGGTTCTTTATGCTAATCCTAAATATCCAAATGATGTGAAAGAACTACATGGTACATTATGTCCTAATTGGGCGGGACCATTCATCATTACCTCTTACTTTGGCTATAGAATCTTGGATTATCTACTCCCAATGGAAAACTAGTGAAAGATGTAATGCCCCGCCAAGAAAGCCTAGAGAACAACTCAACTATGCTAACCAAAAAGGGAATTTTTTTTTTTAAACAAAGTAATAACGAAGAACTATAAATCATCTTTATTCAACATCTGATAAGCTCTGTCCTCTAGGGATTCCATAACTGCATTACTAATAGCAAGATCTAACCAACATTATGAGTTACCTAACAACCATACATCATTTTAAGTCTGACTACATTCTATGAATAAACACGTACATTTCTATATTATATCATCAGATAAGTAATCACCAAGATCCTGCATACAGGTTTACAATTACATATACAATTTCCTTTACAAGAGAGTACACCATTACATTGTTTACAGTATTATTTTTCTTGAATACATTGGAGTATATATATCAAGATAACAACACATAATCCACTGATATATAGAACTAGAATATAAACATAAGTATCTATCTCCTTGGGCTAGGACAAGATCTAAAATCTGATATAAGAGGTACATCCTTCTCGCACACGAATAGTAGCATGGGAAACCAATGGAGATAATACCACAACCACTCGACCATGTGGAACTCGGAGGTCCACCCCTCATGCTAGAAGATAACAATAAGGTCCCAATATAACAAAATAGTCAAGTAGACAATAGACTATCTAAAGCAAGGACTACACATGAATCCAATGCAAAATAGGTCAATATCACAAGTAACTCAACACCACTTCAAGAAACAATCATACTACAAATGAGAAGAGTACAACCGCGGAACCTAGGCTACAATAAGCAAAGTGTCATCGCATGGTCCTGACATGGTTTACCCTGACACATGCGGAACTAAAATTCCTTATGTATAAACAAGAGATAACATACTTTTATGACTTCATTATCTCAAGACATTTATCAATCCAATACATGCAATCAAGACACAATATCCTATACCTCTGGAACTAAACCTTGACAACTTACATACCCTATTACAACCAATTATCCAACTCACAAATTTCACTTTCATAGAGTAATTCAACTCATTGATCACATAGTAGTAAAGGAAACATTATTTGAAACCATAACATAAATGTAATTAAAATAAATTTCTTCCCTCTATCTAATTTCCAATTTGTTTAACCCACCTAATCTTATAAAGGCATATATAATTAAATACATATCTATAATAATGAACATCATCCATAATTTTATACAAGATGGCAAGGAAGGTAACACATTCATACAATATACATCTTCTCAAGGTAAAATTCAAACATCATGCATTTATGATAATGTAAAGTAAATAATCAAGCAAATGGTTTGTATGAACAATCAACAATATAATGCAATGATCTATTTTATGAACTATTCCAAGTTTACATGATTACCCAAAATGACATAAATCAATTAATGATTTAAGTAAGGTACCTAATTCCAAACAAAAAGCTATAACATGATTAGTCATCATCTATTTTAGGTTTAGTCTCAAAACTCTACTCCACACTATAAGGACATAGAAACTATAATTTCACTGATCATTCTAAATAGGCTCACAAGCTATGACATTCATTACTAAGCTTTGCCAAAGGATACAAGCATATTGCCATGCTAATACTATGAATTTAATAACACATTAATAAAAACCCCTCCACTATAATTCCATGGTAGGGACTAATAGTAAAAAGCTACTCATCCTAATCCTACAGCTATTAAGTAAATAAGAAAAACTTAGCTTATGTACACAACACCTATTCTTCCATCTAGCAACATATTTCTTACAATAATAAAGATAAAAGTTATTCCATAAGAAATATACTAAAGGACAAAGAGGAGTGACCCACACGTGAATCTTCATACTAATAGATGAGTAAGAGATAAAGAGATGGATGCCTAGGCAATAAAAAGGATAAGCCATGATTCTAATTGGATAATAATTTCCCTAAAGAGAAAAAGAAACCATTAGAAATAACAAATGCCATGAAAGCAAAGGGATTTAGGGGTACGAAGAATCGGTCATAGGAATAGCTAAAATTTCCTGATAAGATCATCCAGTGATTCTCACATTGCAATAAGTTAACACTCCAAGATCGTTGCAAGTATATTACTATTGATGGAATGTTTCGAGCACAGATTTCTAACGGACAAACTCGATGGATAGGGGAATAACCATGACAGGATACATAATTCTCAAGCACTTATTTCTTATATTTCCACATGACAATTACCCCCACATATATAAACAAATAAAATTAACAAAACATTAGACACATTACCGTTTCGGGCATATTATTGATATTTTATAAAAAGTGTCAGTAGTGTAGACAAATAGCGGAGCGAAAAAAAAAATTTCAAATATAGTTTTAATATCATCACCAATGATTATTTTACACAAATCTTCACCTTGCCTCTGAAGTTGATGTGAGAGATGTGAAACATTTCCAATTAAAACAAAAACAATGTTCACGCTAGGGGGGAAAGGATGCTAAAGCAATCAACTCATAGAAATTTCTAAGCAACAGAGAGTCGTTAAAGAAAGACTCTTAAAGATAAATATAAAAACTCCTATGCCCATAAAAGCCATACTAGATTCTCCATAGAGATTCGTAAGGGAATGCAGATCCCAAAAGAATAGATTTAGACAAGGCATGATAAAAGTTAAGAGATGCGCTTACAGAGGCCGTGGCTTTTCTTAAAGGAAACAACCAATTCAATTGCTAGGAAAGAATTATCTTTCCACTGTAATTTTATGGGTAAAAGGTGATAGAAAGGGTCTTAGAAGAATGGTGTTATTAAAGTCTTTAGAAAGCACCAAGCAAAAACAAAAGATCTGTGCCATATCCAGTGATGAAGAGAATGGCATAAAATTCATGGAATCAATCAGTATAGAAATGATTTTAGGTAAGAATGAAATGTCTCCAGCAAAACATTGGGGCACAAAGGTACATGGAGATGCTAGCTAAAAAGGCTTTAGGTAAACAAGATACAAAACAGATCATGATGCCCAAATGAAAGGAATAAAACCCTAATAACAATATATATAAAAAGAAATTACAGGAGCAATCTTAATCTAGGTTCACACATATAATCAATAATTAAAGAGAATCAAAAAATTTCTCAATAAATCTAACATACTCGGAGTCCTTATCTTTTTAACCCATCTTTCTTGCCCTTTCTCATATTTTTCTACTTTTCCCTTGATTCTGCCTTTCCCTGCCCCCACATATGCCTTTTCGGATATGCAACTTTTTCTCCTTCCTCCCATCTTGAGAAAACATACTAAAATATTCAAAAAATAGCTCTTCCTGGAGGATAATGTCCAGCATGATGATAAAGATATGGGCCTAAATGCAGTCCAACCCTAATCGCCAAAAGTGTAGATTGCCCGTGACCCCTTGAGGCATGGTGCCTTTTCAACAGAGAAAGCCCCTTTAAAAAAACCATACACTCCAAAGCAAAAATGAAAAGACAATAAATTTCCATAACTCCACCTTCTTATCTTTTCTAAAGTTAGCTCCTAAAATTGAAAAAGAAAATTTTTAGAATATTTTCTCTTGTAACCGCCACTCCATCCTAGTAGTGAAAATAGAAACTATTACTCAAACAATAATAAAAAAGCATAAAAAAATCTTTTCATGAGATATAAATTGAAAATGCATGTCTTTCTAATTTTGCAATTTGCACAAATAAATTTATTTATGACTAATATTTATTTAATTCTATCATTCAAAATATTTATGCAATAAAATAAATGCAATATGTATACTTTTTATGCAAAGACACATTTATGCAAAATTAACTAAGTGGTGTGTGTATACATTTCCTTCAACACAATTTTCTCACATTCTACTAGATGCCCCCTCTATGATAATACTCTCTCTCTCCTTTGAGAGAGTGTCATTCTTGACACTATGCACGATCAAAAAGCACGACCACAACGACAGTGACTGACTAACACGCCCATACAGACAACACTGACTGGATGTAGAACTGGGTACTCATCCTTTTCAAGGATGATGGCTAACTAGCGGACCACATGTTATCTATGTTTAACAGTTTCCATTGGTTTAAGGCACACTCAGACCTGCCAACCTAGGTGGAGATGTAACCTAGTACCTGTTTACTCAATCATACCAATTAGAACACAATTTCTTAATAGCTGAAGCACTTGAAAGGGAACTCTAACATTCGTATCTCATTCTAGTATGTCCCCCATACGTTCAATGGTACGAGGTTACCCTTTCCACCTATCCTAACAACATACTACTGTATCATCTGACTATCTAAATAATTCTCTGCATAAAAATAATAACATAACAATATGCATCATACCCACATAAGTACTAACAGAAGCTCATATTCCATCTTCATCTTCAGGTTCCTTAGCCAGACTACCTACACAACCAAGGTGAATATGGAGGGGCACTACATCCTCCCCCCCTAAAACTTGACTTACTCCTGGAATTCGCAAACTAGGGTGGAAACATAACATGTTAGCACCAACATCAAAGTTGATTCATCTCAGAAAAGTGATAGACACTAGTTTGCCTATGGAAAGGATTTATCTCACTAAAATATAAAATTATATACTCCATTTCAAACATAATCTACCCTTCTAATTTCCAATGCCACAGTAGTAAAACAATCAAGACTTTCATTTCAAAATGATTTCGTAGTACATAAACCACTCCAAAAAACCTTACATTGACACCCATCAGTTTCTTTGGGTCAAGAAACTATTGTACCCTTTTAATCCTAACTAGTAGAAATTCTCATATCATAAACATGTATAATATTCAATTTCAAATGCACCACCATTACAATCTTCTTTCAATTTGCTATCAGAATGCTACATTTTCACAAAATAACAACAGAATTATACACACAAAGCACATAGTTTGCATTAAATATCCATCATTTATAAACAGAACATTCCACTCTAATTATTTTACCACACTAAATCCCTTAACATATTCAACAAAAGGTCATGATTTTTCACCTTTTTAAAGTATGGAGACATAATTTATCGTTTCATAAGTACTATATTCATGATTTAACATACATTCTTCACATACAAAGAGATTCACATCACCGAGAATCACATCACAAGGCTACACAAGGGTCCATCTCGACACCAGAAATCAGCATACTAATCCATGATACATAATCTATGAGCCAATAGCCAAAATCTATCTCACATAATCCATACCTCGCACTCAGTGACTTGTTGGTGTTAGGCCATACTCACAGGGTGAGACCATCCAAACAAGCCATAATGACCTCTCTCTTGTTGTATAAGGTGGTTAGCCTCCAAGAGATAGTCATCACACATAGGTGGGTAATGGGTCCTAGTTGTATAACAGCCTCACATACCCCCATCCTCAAGGTTCCCTGCGTCTACTTCCTCGTATACACTCACCAAGTCCTCCTCATACTTCCTTGGAGAGGAATCACAATATGACACGTGGCCGACATCGAAAACAATAAGGATAAACTAGTTTAGCCACCAATGTCATAAAGAAAGATTTAATAAAAATTCAATTTTAATAATAAGGTAATAAATGAGCCTAATTTCAACACTAAATCGAATGTAACCACAAGGGTTACTTGCAAATAAGATCACAAAGTGTGGCTAAACCATCACAATCAAATAGAAATAAAGTGTCAGCCTTCACAATCAATAGAAAATCATCAATAACCATAGAGAAAGTCCACAATCTTCAAAATTGCACTGTACAACACTGTGTGACTAGATACTAGCCACTAAATGAGGAAGGACAGAACAATGTCAGGCTATAGCAGTAGCCCTCATGTGGTACGGAGTGAGCATGCCATTCACATGGCTCAGAGTGTACTCCTCGGCTACACCCTACATTGCATCATCACATAGCATGGACTAACCAAGTGGCCCTCGCACTCCTTGGCTGCCCACATGGAATGTGCACCTCGGCCACATCCCGCATCGCATCTCAGCACGGCATGGTCATACGCCAGTCGAAGAAGGCACGTACTGGCCGTATACCACATGGCAGTGTGTCTGTGGCTCCATCGAAGTAGGAACATGTAGAACACACCTCACATAGCGACACCTCATGGAAAAGGTACACGCAAATACTCACCGTAGCCAGAGGTATACATGGCTAGGACCTACCCATATGCTACCCAACCCAAACACTGTCGAAAGCAAACATGAGTATCCCTCTACAAGTGTGTGAGGCCCCATTACGCTCATCACACAAGTAGGCTATCATAACACAATCTCATAGTGTACTTTCACATGTCTATGGACATGGCATCATGCCCTCGAGCCCAACTCACAACCATCAACAACACGGCATTATCACTAGCACTGTGTCGAAACATTAGTGGGGTGTGGCATCGTACCTATTTGCATCATGTCAGAACATCTGCAAATACAAAATCTATCTCAGCATGGGTAATAAACCTCCCTACACATGCTGGACCTCAAAATATACATGGGGCACATGGTCTCACTTGGGTTATCCATGCAGGTCCCTTTCACCCTAGACCCCAGCCCCCAAGTGGCAACACATGTCATCACATAGTTCCAGTTGGGTTGTCCATGTAGGTCATAGACCCTGGCCCCCAACTGACAACTCATGTGGCATATCATACCTTTCATGAAGATAAGATAGATTATCATCCAATAAATACCATCAAGATGCTCAAGAACTGTGGGGATTAGGCTAGCACATATGGATCAAGTACCTTGATCCATCACAAGGGGCAGTAGTGAATACTTTTCCTTGGGTTCGGTTGAGCGAGGGACTGCTCTGTGCTACAATATACGTACGCTAAACACTCCACCCAAGGAACTTTGTGGATGCTACTAGCCCTTCATGGACTGAGGGACTAGAGAACCAAAAGAAGAGAATCTATAAAACTAACTTTTGTCTACTCTTATATATAATTTTCAACCACACATGGGTTGGCCCTCAATCAGGTCAAAAACATAGAAGCACACATAATGGTATGGTTAATCCCACACCTAAAATACACATATTCCCCATGGATGGATACCTAGTATCACCATCCCATGGGCACACAAAGCAAGTACGAGGTATTCACAACACTCAACCAATGCATAGTTACTAGTTTCTCACATTTATAGGGGAATATTACATTTACATTCATAAGTACATTTATAACTAGACATGGGAAACAACATTAACCAGAGATCCCAGTGCTACAACCTGGCTCTGATACCAAATGTAATGCCCCACCAAGAAACCCTAGAGAATAGCTCAACTATGCTAACCAAAAAGGGATATATATATATTGTGCTTATTAGATGTTGAATAAATATGATTTACAGTTCTTCATTATTACTTTGTTTTTAAAATATATATATATATATATATATATATATTTT
Source organism: Cunninghamia lanceolata (assembly GCA_027924645.1). Classification (NCBI taxonomy): domain Eukaryota; kingdom Viridiplantae; phylum Streptophyta; class Pinopsida; order Cupressales; family Cupressaceae; genus Cunninghamia; species Cunninghamia lanceolata. Next base: position 13,734,337 of record BSBN01000523.1, read on the forward strand.
AAAAACAAAGTAATAATGAAGAACTGTAAATCATATTTATTCAACATCTAATAAGCACTCTCCTCTAAGGATTCCATGGCTGCATTACTAATAACAAGATCTAACCAACATTATGAGTTACCTACAACCATAGATCATTTTAAGTCTGATTGCATTTCATGAATAAACACATACATTTCCATATTATATCATTAGATAAGTAATCATAAAGATCCTGCATGCAAGCTTATAAGTACATATACAATTTCCTTTGCAAGAGAGTACACCATTACATTGTTTACAGTATTATTTTTCTTCAAATACATTGGAGTACATATATCAAGACAACAACACATGAATCTACTGATATACAAAACTAGAAGATAAACATAAGTATATGTCTCCTCAGGCTAGGACAAGATCTAAAATCTGATATAAGAGGTGCATCCTTCTCGCACACGAATAGTAGCATGGGAAACCAATGCAGAAAATAGCACAACCACCCGACCATGTGGAACCCTAAGATCTACCCCCGTACTAGGAGATAACAATAAGGTCCCACTATAACAAAATAGTCAGGTTGATAGTAGACTATCTGAAGCAAGGACTACACATGACTCCAATGCAAAACATGTCAATATCACAAGTAACTCAACACCACTTCAAGAAACAATCATACTACGAATGAGTAGAGTACAACAGGGGAAGCTAGGCTGCAGTAAGTAAAGTGTCATCGTATGGTCCTGACATGGTTTACCCTGACACATGCAGAACTAAAATTCCTTACGTATAAACAAGAGATGACATACTTTTATAACTTCATTATCTCAAGACATTTATCAATCCAATACATGAAATCAAGACACAATATCCTATGCCTCTGGAACTAAACCTTGACAACTTACATACCCTATTACAACCAATTATCCAACTCAAAAATTTCACTTTCATAAAGTAATTCAACTCAATGATCACATAGCAGTAAAGGAAACATTATTTGAAACCATAATATAAATGTAATTAAAATAAATTTCTTCCCTCTATCTAATTTCCAATTTGTTTAACCTACCCAATCTTACAAAGGCATATATAATTAAATACACATCTATAATAACAAACATCATCCATAATTTTATACAAGATGACAAGGAAGGTAACACATTCATACAATAGACATCTTGTCAAGGTAACATTCAAACATCATGTGTTTATGATAATGTAAAGTAAATAATCAAGCAAATGGTTTGTATGAACAATCAACAATATAATGCAATGATCTATTTTGTGAACTATTCCAAGTTTACATGATTGCCCAAAAGGACATAAATCAATTAATGATTTAAAGTACCTAATTCGAAACAAAAATCTATAACATGATTAGTCATCATCTATTTTAGGTTTAGTCTCACAACTCCACTCCATATTATAAGGACATAGAAACTATAATTTCACTGAGCATTCTAAATAGGCTCACAAGCTATGACATTTATTACTAAGCTTTTCCAAAAGATACAAGCATATTGCCATGCTAATACTATGAATTTAATAACACATTAAGAAAAACCCCTCCGCTATACTTCCATGGTAGGGACTAATAGTAAAAAGCTACTCATCCTAATCCTACAACTATTAAGCAAATAAGAAAAACTTAACTTATGTACACAACACCTATTCTTCCATCTAGCAACATATTTCATACAATAATAAAGATAAAAGTTATTCCATAAGAAATTTACTTAATGATAAAGAGGAGTTACCCACACGTGAATCCTCATACAAATAGATGAGTAAGAGATAAAGAGATGGATGCCTAGGGAATAAAAAGGATAAGCCACGATTGTAATTGGATAATAATTTCCTTAAAGAGAAAAAGAAACCCTTAGAAATAACAAATGCCATGAGAGGAAAGGGATTTAAGGGTACGAAGAATTAGTCATAGGAACAGCTAAAATATCCTGATAAGATCCACGAGTATCCAGTGATTCTCACACTGCAATAAGTTAACACTCCAAGATCGTGGCAAGTATATTACCATTGATGGAATATTTCGAGCACAGATTCCTAATGGACAAACTGGATGGACAGGGGAATAACCACGACAGGATACATAATTCTCAAACACTTATATTTCCACATGACAATTACCCCCACATATATATACAAATAAAATTAACAAAACGTTCGACACATTACTGTTTCAGGAATATTATTGATATTTTGTAAAAAGTGTCAGTAGTGTAGACAAATAGCAAAGTGAAAAAAACAAATTCAAATATAGTTTTAATATCATCACCAATGATTATTTTACACAAATCTTCACCTTGCCTCTGAAGTTGATGTGAGAGATGTGAAACATGTCCAATTAAAACAGAAGCAATCTTCACGCTGGGGGGAAAGGATGCTAAAACAATCAAGTCATACAAATTGCTAAGAAAAATAAAGTCATTAAACAAAGACTCTTAAAGATAATAATAAAAACTCCTATGCCCATAAAAGCCATACTAGGTTCTCCATAGAGATTCGTAAGGAAATGCAGATCCCAAAAGAATAGATTCAGACAAGGCACAATAAAAGTTAAGAGATGCGCTTACAGAGGCCGTGGTTTTTCTTAAAGGAAACAACCAATTCAATTGCTAGGAAAGAATTATCTTTCCATTGTAATTTTATGGGTAAAAGGTGATAGAAAGGGTCGTAGAAGAATGGTGTTATTAAAGTCTTTAGAAAGTACCAAGCAAAAACAAAAGATCTGTGCCATATCCAGCGATGAAGAGAATGGCATAAAATTCATGGAATCAATCAGTATAGAAATGAGTTTAGGTAAGAATAAAATGTCTCTAGATAAACACCAGGGCATAGAGGTACATGGAGATGCTAGCTAAAAAGGCTTTAGGTAAACAAGATTGCAGAACAGATCATGATGCCCGAATGAAAGAAATAAAACCTAGGTAATAACAATATATATATAAAAAGAATTTACAGGAGGATTCTCAATCTAGGTTTACATAGATAATCAATAATTAAAGAGAATCAAAAATATTCTCCATAAATCTAACATACCTGGAGTCCTTAGATTTTTAACCCATCTTTCTTGCCCTTTCTCATATTTTTCTACTTTTCCCCTGATTCTGGCTTTCCCCGCCCCCACATATGCTTTTCGGATATGCAACTTTTTCTCCTTCCTCCCATCCCGAGAAGACATACTAAAATATTCAGAAAATAGCTCTTCTTGGAGGATAATGTCCAGCATGATGATAAAGATATGGGGCTGAATGCAATCCAACCCTAATCGTCAAAAGTGTAGATTGCCCCTGACCCCTCGAGGCATGGTGCCTTTTTAATAGAGAAAGCCCCTTTTAAAAAAAGCATACACTCCAAAGCAAAAATGAAAAGACAATAAATTTCCATAACTCCACCTTCTTATCTTTTCTAAAATTAGCTCCCAAAATTGAAAAAGAAATTTTTTACAAGATTTTCTCTTGTAACTGCCACTCCATCCTAGTGGTGAAAATAGAAACCATTACTCAAACAATAATGAAAAAGAATAAAAAATTCTTTTCAGAAGATATAAGTTGAAAATGCATGTTTTTCTAATTTTGCAATTTGCACAAATAAATTTATTTATGACTAATATTTACTTAAGTCTATCATTCAAAATATTTATGTGCAATAAAATAAATTCAATATGTATACTTTTTATGCAAAGACACATTTATGCAAAATTAACTAAGTGGTGCGTGCATAGATTTCCTTCAACACAATTTGCCTTCATTCTACTAGACACCCCCTCTATGATGATACTCTCTCTCTCCATTGAGATAGTGTTGTTCCTAACACTATGCATGATCAAAAAGCATGACCACAATGACAGTGACTGATTAACACGTCCATAAGACAACACTAACTGGATGCAGAACTGGGTACTCATCCTTTTCAAGGATGATGGCTAACTAGGGGACCACATGTTATCTCTGTTCAACAGTTTCCATTGGTTTAAGGCATGCTCAAACCTGCCAACCTAGGTGGAGACATAACCTAGTACCTATTCAATCAAGCATATCAATTAGAACACAATTTCTTAATAGTCGAAGCACTTGGAAGGGAACTCTAACATTCGTATCTCATTCTAGTATGTCCCCCATACGTTCAATGGTACGACATCACCCTTTCCACCTATCCTAACAACATACTACTACATCATCTGACTATCCAAATAATTCTCTGCATAAAAATAATAACATAACAATATGCATCATACCCATGTAAGTACGAACAGAAGCTCATGTTCCATCTTCATCTTCAGGTTCCTTAGCCAGACTACCTGCACAACCAAGGTGAATATAGAGGGGCACTACAAAAGACTTAGTTAATATTATGCACTTACAATGCAACTATTATTAATTACATACATAATGAGGCATTTGTTCAAAGAATAATAGCGTGTCCCACTTTTTAGCATTATTGGGCCACCAAAATTAGTATTTTTTAGCATTTAGCACATTGTATCAAAGTGTCTAAGAATTTAAGGTCAATGTAAACTAATGAGTTGTGGCATTTTCTATGTAGATTCAATTTATAATTTTTTTCTAAAAAAAATTTTAAAGTAATATTTCTATCATTTTTAATTTTTTCAATAACTTCTTTTGTATTGTTTTTTATTGAGTGACATTTTACCATAATACATAACTTTCACTAGAAATAAAAATTTTCCATGATTTGTTAGAATTAGGTTGTTAACTCTAATATCTAATGCATAGATATTTTTTGGTAATTTTTATTGAATATTTTTTTTATTATTATTTTAATTGGTATTAATAGAAATTTTAGACCTATATTTTACTATAACATGTTTAGCTTAGTGTATATATATTAAAAGTAATTTTTCATTGAAATAAGGACATCCATGTTCAGGGCAATCCATTTTTTTGAGATCTTTCTAATATAGTTTGTTATTCTTCCTAGTTTCTTGAATATAGGTCATTATATTTTCACAATGGACCTATTGTGATTCTAAATGTAAAAATATATAATATCAAAAAACATAACACATATTACATTTTTTAGAATACTAATATTGAGGGCTATATACCTATAAAATCTTGTCTTCAAATGAATTCAATTGACTCCCCAAAATTTGAGGCAAAATCAATTTTTTATCATTTTTATAGGAGTGGAGACTCTATTAGAGGCTCCACAAGGTGGGTTCAATCTAGAGTGGTTCAATATAACTCCCAAGCTTAGAGCAAAGCCTCATGATTTTTTAGTAAAAATGTGATTTCAATGATTAATCAAGGTTGGCCTAGAAGTGGGACACACTATTATGCTTCATCCCAACATCTTTCTTATACCCACACCATCTCATTACAAAATATTCATCATCTTACTTTTCATACCTTTGGGGAAATTATCTTCATAAGTACTTTCATGATCATATCTTACTCTTTCTTACATGTTTATCTCTCAATTTGATCACACACTTGATATACCTACACAATCCTTAAATAGCCTTTGGGGCTACCTTTACTTCATGATTGGTTTGTTTTAGGGGTAATGATTTATCTATATAATCATCACCAATGCATAATCTTACATGTTTTCTATATGTTGATACATTTTTTTATACTTACAAGATTTCCATTCAATCACATGATTATTATTTAATATACATTATTTGTTTGTCACATGATCTTATTTATGACAACTCTTGCACACCTTTACCAACTACATGATACCTAAACTATGCTTAATTCTTATTTGATTCAATTACTTTACTTCTTTATCATTTATTATTTTTCCTTTCCTCCAACTCCTTACATCTATTGCATGCAACCAATTGAAGGGGCTAAATATTGTAACTAAGACTCTTACTATTGCAATTTTAAGTAGTAACTTGTGCTACATAGAAACTCAACACCATACCTACATGGATCTTGATCATACTACATGGCCAAAATTGAGTAGAGTTCTATTGTTTTTTCCACATTGACTGGAGTCGCATAGCCATAACAAATGATCCATTTCATATTTTTCCACAAGCAAGTAGAGGACTACATAGCTATATTAAATATGCCATATTGCATTGCTACAATTGAACAAAGTATTTTTCATATCACTTTTTCTGTATAGGTAGAATTTCTAGCCCTTCTCTCTCTTTACATCTTATTTTTCATACACAACTAAATTACTTGTTGTTTGTGCCTATTTTCACTTGTTTGAAAATACTATTAAGAACTCTCCTTCTTCCACACCTGGGGTCACTTCTCTATTTGAGGATAATCCTTCAAAAGATGTTTAGACCAAAGTAGGAAAAAAAGAAGAAGTCATCCCCAACAAATAACATTCAAGTCAACAACATGAGGATTCTTCACTTTGGTAATCTTCTTGGGTCATTTCATAGTCTTGTAAGGCTATGTGTAGTAATCTGGATACTCTGTTAATCATCATGGTTCATTTCATAGTCTTGTAAGGTTGTGTTTAGTCTATCATAAGGGGAAATATATATGTGTATTCTAGATATTCTCTTAGTTTCAATCCATCTTATATAGTTATGTATCCTTTCCAATTTTCTTGAAAGGACTTCTTTTGTAATCTTTATAATCTATTATATAAATAAAATGGGAGAGGGCCCTAATCCTTCATTTGACCAACTAAAAAATTATGGATTTAAGTGATTTTAAAAGATCTTCTACAATATCTCTTTCTCTACTCTCTTCTTTAATGCTTATAACATATTTAATATTTTATAAAATATACTTCACTTCAATAATTTTTTATTAGATGTGATGCTTAGACTCGGTGATTGATATATTTAGAAATTTTTCAAATAGAGGTGAATCTTGGAGGCTATCTAAAGATATAAGAAAGGAGCATAATATGGTATGAATTTCAAAATTATATTTATAAATAAATATTATAACATAGCTGAAATTTTGTATTTTGAAGATGTAGATTACATTCCTCAACTAAATTTTGATCTATTAAATGAAAATAGTCCAAAGCAAAAATACTATAGAATTGTGAGAATTATATCTAAATGATAAAATATCAAAAAAAAGTTTTCCAATTAAACTTAAATTATACTTTTTAGATGGTTATACTTAATTTAGCTTTAAAATTTTATTAATTTCATAATTTAAAATTTATAACTATTACTTACCTAGATAAAAAGTAATAATCAAATAAAAAGAAACTAAAAAATATTTACATTTAAATTATTTACAATAAAATGCATGGTATCAATTTTTTTAACAATAAATTAAATAATTAAACTGTTTTTTATATTTTGTTAACTTCATTTTAATTAACTTGTCCAAATTTACATAATTACATTTAAATCTTAAGATATATATATATATATATATATATATATATATATATATATATATATATATATATATATATATATATATCAAATCATAGAACCAAACACGGAAATTTAAATCTTACAAATTAAGAATGCAATTAATTATATAACTATTAGGATATCCAATCATAGAACCAGCCACCCGGATTTATAAGAATGGAATTAATTATATAACTATTAGATATCCAATCATAGAACCAGCCACCCGAATTTAAATCTTACAGATTAAGAATGCTAAAATTAAATGAAGTTTAATCCCTTTAAATAATTTGTATACGTTAACAATATTATATTAATTGAAAAAGTATCTAAGAATAATTTGGATCTGCAATTGCAATAAAATTTGTCCCTACTATTGTGGTTGTTTGTTAGTGTAGCTCATAGTATACTGTTTCAGTTATAATTTCATCTTGAGCTAATTATTATAGCTGTATTTACTTACTACAATTATTGTCTCCTATTATATTGATTGTAGCTGTTTTATTGTTGGACAACTTATGTTATATTTCCTGTAACTGTTTTCTCTCTGGACTTCAATTCTGTAATGTTTCTTAGCTGTTTATTCTAATTCATTGTAACTTACTTTGTGTAATAAAAAATATGTATCAAGAATAGTCTTTTCAGATCTCTTCTAATGGAGATTCATATGTAAATAAACAATCATTATTTTGTAGGCCGCCTATGCCTGCATTTAGGTGCATTTAATAAAACATGTTGCTTTTCATTTACTCAATTCGCTTGTTTTATATTTAATTTTCAAAGATGGTTACATTGTCATCTCATTTTTCAATGAGAAAATCATCGGAGAACACCACCTTCATCCCTGAAAATAATCACATTGATCATTCAGCGATTTGACCAATCACTCACCTCTAACCCATATTACTCCATTTATCGATATTAAGTTACAGAGAACATAGATCAATTACTGGTATGTACAACCTCCTTGGGCCACCATAGACACTATTATACTTCGTTTCTCAGCCGCCCCATTTTCATGACACTTAAATTGAGAAGACTGCGTTAGATAAACTTATATACATAAACATTTAAATGGAATGTTTTGCTTGTTTTAAAATACATAAACTTCTATACATGGGCTTATTTGCAATGGGAAATTAAAGGGATTGAAGCATTTCAAGACCCATAACGTGAACAATCTTAACAAGAGTCTCCACGTTCTAGAAAATGTTCCTCCTTGACTGCACTGCGCCGTATTTGCCCAACAATCTCTCACTTTATCGAAGATTAACGATGCGCACACACTAGACTGTGATTTTTACAGGATAACTTTAATCTCATTTTACTTAAACATCATCCATTTCAATGATTAAACAGTCAATAGTAATTTTACACTTCATCCATAATAATAAGTAGTAAATATTTGTCTTATTTTTATTGGTTAAAATTGATTTTTGACAGTCCAAGTGGATGATGTTTAAGAATAGTCCTTTGATCTGTTTCACAGACGAATCGAAGGCTCCTTTCTATCTGGAATCCTCCACCCACCGCCATCTCCCTCTCCAGATGACAACAGTATCTCTCAAACACATTTACAGTCACATGGAGTTTGAAGCCCATGAGAAAGAGGAACTCAATCTCTAATTTATTCATTTCTTCAGTGCTAATTACACCTGCAACTCTGGCGTAATATGAATTTCGGTAGTTCCTGCACACAAATTTACAATTACAAAACGTTAGAAGGGAAGAGTTTAAAGAGGTGTGCTGTGATCAATGTTTAGGTAGAGATAGAGATTCCGGTTCTTTCTTAAATATTATTTATTTCAATAGTCAATTGTTGATTTTGACCAATAAAAATAAGACAAATAACTACCACTTTTTAATACGGATGAAGTGTAAATTAGCTATTGATTATTTGACCATTGAAATCAATGATGTTTAAATAGAATGTACTTGAACAACCTAACTCTGACCCACCTAATATACCAGCTGTTCAAAAGCAAAAGATTAGAAGGGCCTCAAAACTTTATTATAAAAAGAAAGATGGAATGAATTAAATTTTCCAATTTTTGAGATGGTGGAGGTAAAATCCATTTACATGTCTTCCATGAACTTGGATGCAACCATGACGCTGGTGATAAGAAGCCTGTGCACATTGAGACAAGTAATTTTGAAGTGGGGATGCAATTGAATGAGACGATCAATGTAAGCATAGGCCACAACGAATACAGAAGGGCTGCAATTCACGTATCTGAAAATTCTGCCCAAATAGTGTTCAATGCTCATGTCTGGCACTTGAAAACCATCGAACACACGGTACTTTGCAGGCCAAAAAATGGGGCTGTAAGAAGCTGCCAGTCGATCGTTTCTCACCACCGCCCTCTCCACAATCGACGATAACACCGATATAACACATGAAATATTCGGCGATGCCTGCACTCCTGCTGTTAATCCAGTTTGAAAGGAATTAAAATCCAATCCTATTCTTCCTGGAAAAACATCAACATTAACAATGCCATTCTCTTTCGTTGAACTCATTTTCCCTTTACAAGCGTTGCTCTTGTTTTGCCCAAAACCAAAGACATGGTTGGAAGTGGAGGAATTCTATAAATAAAAAAGAATAGCGGAAGGAATAAAATGCAGATAAGAGAAGAATAAAGAGACAGCTACAATGGGGGGCCCAATAATTTAGGTGCAGAAGATTCGTAGTCGTCTCTGCATAAAATAACAATTTGTATCATAATTTAAAGCATGTTAACAAATTGGAATCAAAACTCTTTCCAATAGCATTAAGTAGAGGCAAATAATTTTGGTATTTGAAAACTTTTTCCAATAGATTTGATTCCCATGTGTACTAATAATTTGAGAGTTGCTCTCCCATGCTCTGATTTTGGTATTTAATTAATGAAGTGGGTGTGGTCTTGATGCCTCTAGAATGGAATACGGTATGCAGGACCATGGAAAGGAATGTTTAATTAATATACTGGTGCTTCATGACTCGGATGATGTTCTCTCTCAGCTATGTTTAAGGGCTGATTATCAAGATTTATTTACACAGATTTAGTGATTGTCAAAATACTATTATCAGCTTATATTTATTTAGAAATTTGTCAGGAATGACGGGTTGGTTTTGTTTAGACCCTGTTTGGTTTCCAGCGGACATTTCAAAGTTTTTATTGAAGAAAAATATTCAATTAGAGATTTACCTTCAGCTCAAACCCAATAATAAATAAAAAAAAGGAAAAGCAATCCCGTTTGTGAAGATTTAAAGTGAGAGAAATGCTCAGCCATACCACACGTTTTAAATTGGTAAGGGATATAGCAACCCACACAAAATCACCAACATAAATTTAAAAGGAACGTGGAATTAGGTATAGAAATGAAAGGTGCCACTTAACCACTTTTTTCACTTAACGACTTTATTCTCTTATTTAGAGCCCTCTTTAGCCCCTCATTTTAATAGAAAATAACTAACTACTTTTTATGACACCATTTGGCACGCAGACTATTTGTGATCCCCCTGATTCACTTCACATTCATCTTTACAATCTTTTCAAATTTGAATATTTCAGTTTTGTTTCAGTTCTAGATATGTGACTACTCTAGATGTCAATATTTATCCTAATGTCCCAAAATAATTTAATTATGGTATTTATTGTTTCATTCCTATCTTTTTTATATTCAAAAGTTGTAAACAGTCACATAATTGTTTATTAAAGACAACTTAGATAATTGCATTAAAAAAAAAGAGAACAAAGCAAGAAAGAAGGAAAGTGGAGCCATCATTACAACTCCATGGCTACACCTACACACTCAAATACTACATCTAGTTGCCATAAGTATTTACGCACATTTCAAAAGATCCATTCCAATCTTTTGTAAGGCTTGATTGCTAGCAAGGAAATCTTAAAATCCCCCCCTTCTCAAGACAAACACCAATGGTGCCACTAACACCACCCTATATAGATATGAAAATTTTATTTCAAGCAGTGAAAAGTACATATTACAAGTGATGCAACATCCTAATGGGTCAAATGAATAACTAATGACAAGCACATAAAGTCACAACACATGTAAGGGAGGAAAAGAATGGAAATGCAAGACAACAATGGAAACTTTATTGAAGTGCAAAATAATTACAAACATATGGACTATTATTCATAAATGGAACCCAACAACAAATAAACCTAGCCAAAAAAATACCCAACCTAAACAAAGACCCTTTGCATACAATTTGTCCCAACAACAACTGGCTTGATTCCTAATGATAACTTTAGCCCCTAAACCATCAACCCCTGTCACTAAGGAACACGATCATTAAATAATTAAATATGGTGATGCTTGACATGCAAAATTACAAACCAAATAGACAAGAGGAAATCAGCCAAAGTGTTCACAAACCTTCACAAACTAAAGAAAATTGGCATTCCAAGAAAAAGATGAACTAAACTCCAAGAATGTTACTTCAACTCCCAAGTAACCAACCAACTACATGAGAATCTTAGATCAATCTCAAAGGATTAATGACTAGATGTATAAGTTACGCTTGAAGAATTATAGAATTGGAGAACTAGATGTGCATCTCAGAGAATCTGGTGCAAAGATGACACATGCACAAATGAAAATTAAGGCAAAAAGCAACATAGAAAAAAAAATTCAACTTTGTGTTAGCATGACCTCAAAATAGTGTGTCCCACTTGTAGGATGGGGCACAAAAATGAGTTTTGGAAGGAAAAAAATATTGAACACCTTCAAATGAAGGTTCTTAATTCAAAGATAAAATGCCTATCATGTGTAAAGAGGCTTTGAATGAGGGGGTTTAAATTAAGGTCTTTTTTCCATTTTTAAATCTTACACATTGGGAATTTATATAGGAAAGGATCTTTGAATGATGGACCTTCATCCGAAGGTCTTTATGCTACCATCCTCTTACTCACCTAACTTTTAGGAGAAATTTTTTCTTTGAAGCAAGGTTTGGACTATTAATGGAGTCACCATGACATGAGATTTTACAAGATTGTAGCCCTAAAAGTAAGCTTTCCAAAAGGTATAATTTGTAATATATTTTATTTAATTATTATATTTATTTTCTATTTTCTAGTGAACATAAGTATTTTACCAAAAATAAATATCTATGTTTAATGCAAATGGAAAAATTAAAAAAAAAACTAGAAAAAAATCTTTAAAATAATTGTGCCCTCTCTATTGATGTCATTGTTTCAACAAAAAAAAAAAATTTAAGTTTGGATATATATACAAAAAAGTTATGTGCTAGGCATAATATTACTCTAAATTATAATTAATATGAATTAAAAAATAATAATAAATAAAATATGCAACAAAAAATTATAAAAAAATATGCATGCCCAAAATATCAGTGTTAATGATTTATCTTATTTCTAAAAAAGTTATACATTATAGCATAATATTACTCATTAAAAATACTATAAAGTATTAAAAAAAGTTATTGAGAAATATTTTAAAGAATTAAAATATTTTTAAAATCTACACATGAAATCTAAAAAATTATTAGTTGATGTCATCTTCAAATTCTTAATGGTTCGCTTGCTATTAGTCATAGAAAATAAAATTTTGAATAAAAATATTGATTTGAGTGTCCCACTTAGGCCAAAAAGTGAGACATGCTATTGTGGGATCACCTATTAGGAAAGGTGTCTCAACCTTCCATGTTAATGTTGAGAACGCTAAAATGTATTTTTCGGCTATCAAGGTTAGTTTTTGCTCAAAAAAATTCTGAAATGGGCTTTAACCAACTAAAGTGGGTTACAACAACATGGACCTCTCTAAGATCTTTAGTTTTAAAAAAGAGATCAATCAACTTCTTGGATCAAAAGATATGTCCTTTGCAAGTTAGGCCTCCACATCAAAAATGTAAGAGCATATATGATGCATAAGAGAGTTGTAAAGGGAAGTTAAACATGATGACCAAAAAAATTCACCAACCTATGGCATGTCATTATGACTATCATAAAGCATCTTTGAAGGGTTTGAATAAGGCAAATTAGAGTGTCCAAGTTGGGAGGGTAACTATCATATGTTATGAAAATTATTATGATAGGTGTAAGGAATATGTTATATTTAGCATGAAAACTCTTAATATGATTTGGGTGTTGGAATTTGACTAGGAGATTTAGGTGCCACTTTTTTGTGGTATTAGCTCATTATTTTGGGATTCCCCTTTGGTGGTTTCATGTATTAATTTCTCTATTTATTGGATGCTTTAGATGGAGTTTTCATAGTGTTTTTTGTAGGTATTGTTATGCTACCAATATTACTCTAGATTTGAGTGTTGGTATGTCTCCTATGAAGGCTCTTTACCTAGATTGTATTATAATCAATATTGTTGTTGATTAATAAATTAGTTTGAAGTTTGGAGGCTAAGTTATTTCTTGAAAGGATTTTCCTAGGATATAGCAATGTGTTATGGTGAATGATATTCTTATGTTGTTTCTTTCTTGCAAATTATTTTAGATCACATTTTATATTCATCTCTCCTCTTAGATTAGTGTAGGAAGCATTTATGCACCTTGCCTTCCATTCACTTTGAATCTCATGCACCATCCAACAAAAATCCAATTATGTGTACGGTAACATGACATAATGTATAGGTTGTATAGAGGCTTGTGTAATAGTGTGTAGGATGCACAAGCCAAGATTTACATAAAAAACATCCCAAAGGTTGCACTCAAGAACCACTATGTAGGGTGCACAAAATAATAGGATGTGTACAAAGACATGAAGGTTGTACCAATTGTAAGAAGGTGGAAGGGAAACATTTTCCCAAGACAAATATAAATAAGATAAAATAGAAAAGGCACACTTGATTGTGTTGACAAATTAGGTAAACACCACAATGAAAACATTAACCACAATGATCAAATCCAATTAACACAAAGTGATAAATCATAAAATTGAAATAATAAGGGTAGAAATAAAAATATGTAGACCACAAGAACACCAATATATGTGGGGAAAACCATTTTAAAGAAAAATCACACCACCAAATAGAGTACAAGTTTGTATTAATCTTAAGAATGTGAGTACGTCAATATATCAACTTCTCCATTCAATATGATAGTACTCTGGTAGAGTAACCTTAGTTATAACCTACATTATGTAAGCTCTATGCTAAGCTCCCTTAATATATAAACTTAAGGAGGTTCAAAAAACCACCATAAAATAATATCATGGGTCCAAACGTAATTTTAAAATACCTTGGTAAAACTTCTCACAGCGTACTGTATGAGAGTGGCCTCTAAAATAGAAAGTAACTCCACACACAAGCATCTTTATTCAAAGTGACCATAATGAGAAATAGTAACTCCCAAGCCCTCCAGGCCTTGAAACACTAATTACATCTCACCCCCTAAATAAGCAAAATGCTTCACTATCTCCCAAGTTTGATATTTCCAATGTAACTTCCTATTCAATGTCCACTTGCAACAATATTCTAAGTTCTTGAGAGTAAATAATAAATAAGTAATTGTTAAATATGAAAAAGGAGAATAATAACCACTAGAATGCACACTAGATCAAACCCTCTTCCACAATAACATTCAAGGACAAGACCAAGCCAAATCACTACCAAATGAAGGTGGACTCGGCTACAAATCTTGTTATCTTGTTTGCTAGATAAAGATCAAATTTAATCAAGTCTTTTTATCAAACCCTAGGTCAATAATGCACTAAACCCTAGTTCTATGATGATCTGATTATAATAGAAGATATACAGTAGATATCTAGAAACCAATTGTATAGTGATGATCAAAAAGATGATAGAACCTGTGTACTAGAAGTAGAGGTGTCGGAGGACTATTTCAGGACTGCCCAAGTCCTGAATGATAGAATCTGCAGAAACTATAAAGTGGAGAAATATTGTAGAGGCTGCCTCGATGCCAGATCTGAAGTCAACAGGGGCAGAAAGACTAGGGCACCACTGCCCAAGTCTTGCACAAAGGAATATTATGTAACTGTTGTCAGATCCTAAAACCTTGATCTTTGCTTAGTCTTCTAGTATCTTCATATTTCTTGGATATCTCTCCTATAACCTACACACAAGAAGAAGAGAAGGGGTTTGGGGGTTATGGTGTTTAGGGACTTGCCTCAGTCAAATCTTGGGATAGCATTCAAGATTCCCAACACTATTAATAGATAAAGAGAGTGTACCCTTGCAAGGTAGAGGCTAAACACAATAACAATATGATAAATCAAATGATGATAAACAACAATGATATCACCTATGTAAACAAAACCTTAAGAGAATGAAGATCCTTCAACTCATAAGGAGAGATAGATTATAACTTCAAACCTGCAACAACACACACAATAGCAATACAAATCTGCTCTAGAATCATAATGAATGCTTTGAATGTTCTTTGCTCCAAGACTTCAAGTTGGCTATCTCTATCTAGGTTCATAATGAATTCAAAAACACACTTATATATGCTTTTCCTCTAACATTCATGAAATTAAACCAAAAGAGCCGACAAAGAGAAACCTTTTGAAAGGTCCCAGGCTGACATAAAGTTAATTTAGCCCTAACCAATTAGGGAAGACTTGGGCGGTGGCACCCAAGTCTTTGAGCCCCTTTTAGGTCTAGGATAAGGTAAAAAAATGTAATGTCCCTATGCACGGTTGATGTGCCCCGGTGGCCATGAATGTCTGTAGTGGAATGTCACCCTTAGATGCTCCAGTAGGGAGGTCTAGCCCCCACCCTTAACACCTAGGAATACCACCCTAACCTCTAGGCCAGTCTTTTGGTGTAGTGGTTGGGCCTTAATGGTATTAAAGCAGAGGTCTTGAGGTCGAGGCCTGCAGAGTGTGGTGGGCTGTAATGTCGCCTGTGCTCTAGTGATGGGCCCCGGCGGCCACGTGTCTGTTGGGCTTACGTAAGGCCTTAGATTTCTGGTGGAGGCTACAGTGGTGAAACTATCCACCAAAGCCAACACCCTTAATTCCCTGGGATCCCACTTTCACCACCAGGCTAGTCTTTTGGTGTAGTGGTTGGGCCTTAGTGGTATCAGAGCTAAGGTCTCGAGGTCAAGCCCTATGGAACGTGGTGGGTTGTAATGTCCCTGAGCATGAGTGATGTGCCCCGGTGGCCACAAATGTCTGTAGTCGAATGTCACCCTCAGATGCTCTGGTGGGGAGGTCTAGCCCCCACCCTTAACACCTGGGAATGCCGCCCTAACCTCTAGGCCAGTCTTTTGGTGTAGTGGTTGGGCCTTACTCCCAATTTACATTGGTTTTAGGACAAGCATTTACCGCAATATATGGTGCCACCTTAAAGTGGTTGATCCCGCTTGCCAGTAGCAATCACATTTAAGGTAAGGTTGAAAACACACAAGGGAACAAGGGTTTCACAAAGCCCATGCCCCAAAGTCACATGTGCTTACAATCATCAAATTGTTCCCAACAGTCACGATAGAACACATCAATATTATTTGCTAATAACCATTGATCAATAATAAGCTTTGGTTAGAAAATCTATTCTACGATAACAACCAAATCATTTCATGAAACTGATACAGAAATAAGGTAACATGCTACTCAAACAAACCAAGGCTATACTTATGGGTTCAGAACCAAGTATAGCCATGAGGTTATACTTCAGGTATCTCATAACCGAGTGTAGCTACAAGGTGAGACAAAAGTAATTCAAAGTGCATAGAAGCAAATTTAGAGTATTGCAAAGGTTTGTTACAATAAATTCACAACACAACACAAAAGTGATTCTACTAGTCAAGTGTCAGTAACAAATTACTCTTGTCTTCATATATGGACTAGGTCCATTTTTATTCTTGTTATAGGGATACATAGTCCTTATTAGAAATGTATATTTGTTGTTGTCATCTGCTGACTAGTAGAGCCACAAGTACAACGGAAGAATGAAATCATGAAAATTAGAGAGGAGACACAAGTGACTTAGGGCCACAACATGGAAGGATGCACCTAAAACACCCTCCACAGTGTTATGGTCCCAAGGCACCACACACAACAATTGCAACAAGTGAATAGTAGAAGAGTAGAGAAACAAATAGATGGAATGTCACGACAGAGGCCATCTCCTTGCATCCTTGACCTTACAAGAGTATCAAGGGTCATCCAAGGAGACCTAAACAAACATTTAACGCTACATGAGGGAACACAACACAACACTATCAACAGATATATCTAGGAGGAGACAAGCCTTAAGAGCAACTGGAATAGGTGCTACATCGAGTGTGGCTAAATGAGGGAGAAATACTTACTTGTATTCATGTAATGCTTAATTCTTCTAATGCTTCATCTATTGAAAAGTACCTAATGGGATGCTTCCTAGTGGACAATTTATGTCTATCATCTTAGGATAATCAAATTGAGTGTAGGACTTGTTGACATTGTGTTAACATTAAGAGTAGGTCGATGGTAAGATTTGGTGGGCTTCAAAGGATGGTATCCAATATCAGCCAAAGAGCTATGTGTAACAACTTCTAAGGGTAGTCTAATTCCTTGTTGTTTTATGCCACAACCATTACCTACGTAGTTAGAATTTTTGTAAAGGATTTGAAATCCATGACCATATAGAGACTCCATCTTTTTAGAATAAGGCGGTGCCTCATAAGTCTCATATTTTGTAGTGTAAGAGTATTGTCTTTGTTTACTACTAAAAAAACTTTAGGTTTCTTAGGTATTTCCAAAGATTGCTTGGATGAGATTGAGGCAAATTTTGATGCTTCAGGATTAGGTTATTAAGTTTGTACTCCCCCATAAAGGAATGAGTAAAATCTAATGAACCCCAATCGTCACCAAGAAGTACATATTTGGAATCTTGCACAACATTATCTACGGCAAGACGTATTAATGAATTAACTTTTAAGTTATTGAGAAGCTTGTGATTAACAACTTATTTTTGTGCCTCAACTTGTAAACAACTTTCTGGATTTGGGTCAGCTTCAATGGTGTGAAGTTTATTTGTGTAGATAAACTTTACTGATCGATGAAGGGAAGATGGAACTGCCCCCATGGTATGAAACTATGGTCTACCAAGAATGATGTTATATGAAAGCAAACTGAGCATGACATGGATAAGGGTAGCTAATGTCATAGGTCCAGCCTTTACGGGTAAAGAACTATGGTACCTAGTGATTGTCTACCAAGAGGATCATATTGGTTTTTAACTTCAATTGATGGTAATTCATGTTGTTGAAACAAAATATCCATTTTTGTCACATGCATACAATCTAACAGAGTTGCTACATCATTTGGCTTAATAGAAAGTGGTACAATCACCTTTTGTAAAGCTTCTTGGAGCATTCCATGGTATATAGGTGATGTTTGTATGAGTTCCCAAAGAGATATCTTAGCGGGAGTAGTGTGAAGCTTCTCAATAAAATCATAATCTCAGCCAATATTATGAGTAAGATGAGGTCGTTGAGGAAGCATAGGTTGAGAAGTCGGTAAAGTGATTAGAATGTTTGATTGTTGTTTACTTTGTTTATTATTTCACATATTTTATGTGTGAGCAACCATATTGTAATAGGGTTGTTGCAACACATTTTGATACATTTGATTTCTTTGAGTAATTTGTTTTGCATAATTTTGAATGTAACCTAGGAGTCAAGGTGATGTTGGAGCACCTTGGACCATAATCACCAGTTTGAAGTGAGGAGGCACACTAGGTGTCTTATGCACAATTATTTTAGGAACATTAGTACACTTATTCACTATCCCATTAGTAGGTTTAATAAGTCTATTAATGATGATTGAATTAACATTTTTTTACTTTGATTAAGCTCAACATCCATCCCTAAAGGATTTAATGTGAGAGACCATTCTTCATCCACCAATGCTTCATCTTTTGAAGGGAGAGCATTGGAACGAAGTGAAGGTAAAGTGTTGTTAAGAGAATTGTTGATGATTGTATCTTTAGTGATGTCCAAGGGGTTTGAACATTCAACCAAAGGAGAACTATTCATGGTTTTCACATCCTTAGTGATGTCCAAAGTACTTGACCATTCATCTAACGGAGGAAGATAAAGGGTCTTCACTTCCTTAGTGATATCCAAGGTGCTTGAACATTCAACTAAAGGAGGAATTGGATAAATCATGGAATCATGTCCATCATCATATACTTTAGATAGTAGATCCAAGGTATTATCATGATTTATAGTAGTAATAGAAGAAGAAGAACTTACACAATCATCTTTCTCATGAGTATTCATGGAGATGAGTTCGGTTGAATCTTTTAATATCAAAGGATATGCATCCATCAGTATTGTGAAGCTATCAAAATCATGTGTATAACAAAGTAATTTGAGTTCATATGTGGAACACTTAGAAACATCAATATCATTTACAGATGCTATGTATTCTAAAACATGAGGGTTGGCATTAGTGAATTTAAAGAAATTTTCAAAATCTAGGATATACTCATGCAAAGATTTCAAAGAGGAATAACATGAAGATGCCATCATGAAATGTCTTGGAATAGCAATGTACAATCAGATCTATTCATTTATCAAATACCACCAATATAAGAGACTTTTATACACCAAGACACTAGTTTGAGGAAACCAAGTTTTTGAAGCTTTTTTCAAAGATCAAAAACACAATAGTGTCACTACAAATGGAGAGATCAAGATGTTAAAAGTGTTGCACAAGAAGGCAATATAGACAAATTTAAGATTTCTTGCAAAGGAATGCGAAAGAGATGTCAAATTTCTTATGTTGAAATACACAATGTGTAATTACAAACGTATGAATTTTTAAACCAAGTATATGAAATGATGGAAATTTTTCAAATGAACAAAGAAAATATGCTACAAATTAATGCAAAATCTAATTTGAACAATCAGCAAGATACAAATGCTCAAAGCGTTCAACAAAATGTTAAATATGAAAAAGGAGAATGATAACCACTAGAATGCACACTAGATCAAACCCCCTTCCATAATAACATTCAAGGTTAAAAGACTAAGACAAATCACTACCAAATGAAGGTGGATTCAGCTATAGATTTTGTTCTTTTGTTTGCTACATAAATATTAGATTTAATCAAGTCTCTTTATCAAAGCCTAGGTCAATAATGCACTAAACCCTAGTTCTATGATGATCTGATTATAACAGAAGATGTACAACAAATATCCAAAAACCAATTGTATAGATATGATCAGGAAGATGATAGAACCTATGTCCCAGAAGCAGAGGTGTTGGAGGACTATTTCAGGACTGCCCAAGTCTTGAATGATAGAATCTACAGAAACTATAAACTTGAGAAATGTTGTAGAGGCTCCCCTGATGCCAAATCTGAAGTTAGCAAGGGCAAAAAGACTAGGGCAGCACCACCCAAGTCTTGCATAGAGGAATATCATGTAACTATTGTCAGATCCTAAAACCCTGATCTTTGCTTAGTCTTCTAGTATCTTCATATTTCCCAGATCTCGCTCCTATAACCTGCACACATGAAGAAGATAAGGGGTTTGGGATTTATGGTGTTTAGGTACTTGCCTCAGTCAAATCCCATGATAGCATTCAAGCTTCCCAACTGTAGTGCCCCTTTATTCTCACCTTGGATGAATAGGTGGTCAAGCTAAGGACCATGAAGACAAAGGTAAAATACTCAGAATACTTAAGGTATGTTAGACATGTTGATGATAGATTACTCATTTATGCTTAGTTATGCTTATCATGGATTATGGATTATTGATGAAGTTGTCGATATTTTGTTATGATCATTATGATGACATTGTTTATGTTACATTATATGATGTGTTTTGACATGACCATTTATTGATTAAATGATTATGTAGATTAGAGTTATTGTGAGGACCACCCTTTTTATTTCTGTTGTTATGACTATTTACATTATTGTTATTATTATTACTTTTTATATTTGTGGGATAGCAGTTCCCAGAATTGTCAAACTATTAAACTTTATTATGATTTCGGAAAAACTAATTGGGTGATGTTTGGATAAGTTTACATTTCAGAAAAATTAATTAGGTGATGATGGAAAATTGTAATATGATTTCATTTATGTTAATTAGTCCTATGTCATGATAATGCATGTTTTTAAGTTGCTTCGGCTATGATGATTTTATGTGGTTACTGATCTTGTAATTTAGTGTGCAGGAATTACTAATCGAACCATAGATTTCAGAGATCATTCCGCACCTTGTTATTTGTTATTCCCTGTTAAGCCGATCTGATTCCACGAGGAACCAAGATCTCTTTGTGTTTGATGTAATGATGTAATGTGGTCTTTCGTATGGTCGAGTGGGTTAGGTTACCCTCATGTAACATTATTTTATAATTTGTGTTGTAAAAAGGATTGAATTTGAATTTCTTTATTTTATTTAAATTTATGAGGCCTTTTCTTGTGCTTTACCTTGACCAGGGGTGTCTTGTATGAGTTAAAGTTGACCCTGGGTTATACCCCATGGGTCCAGGGGCCCATTTGGCATGGGTAAACCTTGAGTAACCTCCATCTAGTCATCTTAACTTCCCCCTGAAGTTAAGTGGCGAAAATTGGAGGTATGGAGGGGACATGATGGGTTGTACCAACACCCAACCCATCCCCTCTACAATCCCCAAGGTAAGAGATGCCATCCATTATTGAAGGATTGACTTGAAGTCACCTTCTCCATTAGTGAGATTCCCCCATGTGAAGTGGGGCCACCCATGTGAAGGAGGGAAGAAGAGGCATGGGTCACCTGTCTTTTACTCCTTTAACTCCTTTTATTTCTCCCATGTGAAAGAGAAATGACAGGAGGAAAGGGATAAGGAGTACTCTAGGGATGGGTGAGTGACATAAGCCACCAGGACAGAATAGTGGTTTTGGGGAAGGGTGAGGAGGTGACAAGTGTCACCTCCCCATTCCTCGAAACGGAAAAGAAATGGGGTTATTTGTTTCCAATTTTGAGAGGAGAGGAAGTTAGTTGAATTGTGGGGAAACTTTCATTCTGTTTTACCAAAAATAGAAAAGTTAGCTTGCAGGAGAGAGAAGGGAGAGGGAGTTGGTGGCTAAGGTTGGAAGAGAACTCTGTGGGCTCAACAACAGCTTCATTCCAGGAGGACTTTGTAAGGTTGGTTTGATTTTTACCTTTGCTGAATGTGTATGTAAAGTGTGTGAATTTGTGTTTAGATTTATTTTCTGTGGGGTTTGTTGTCGGGTTGTTTGACAGAGCTTCTCCCACTTGGGAGAAATGCTCATCAAGTTTGGGGTAGGGGAGGAGAGATCCTCCTCGGGTGCATACCTGTTTCCATCTTTTGGGATGTTGAAAGCCTTGAGGGCATGTATCTGTGTCTGTATCTTTGACTTGAGAGTCATATACAAATTTCTTAAAAATTTGTGATCAAACTTGGTTTGAGACCAAGAGAAATTGTATTGGTTAACTTATCTGTCAGGGTGACACTCTGGAGTCGAGTGTGTCCACTCTCCTGCCCCTTATGAAACTCATTGTAGTTGAGTTTCCGTGTTGTGTAAATTACCCACGGGTGTTTGTGTGCTTTGGGATTGTTGTTGTTACTGTTGTGAAGTGGAGTGTTTGAGTTACCCAGGTGTGAGTATGGTCTCCCTAGCTCGGGGGTGACCCACTTGCGGGTCTACGGAAGGGAGGAGAGCTAGATGAGTGGTGTTTTCTTCTTTGTTTGTCTTTGATACGCAGGTTTTCTCTTGGAGCTTCTGGTTGGATATGTATGAAGAAACAGCTTATTTTCCTTTGTCATGAGAATTAGGCCTGGTTCATTTCATAAGAGTTGAAGAGAGAGCACCTCTCTTGTTATTGCTGTAATTTATTATTACACTGGGGGTGAAGGAAATCACCTCCCTGATATTGTTATTAATGGACTTTTACTTGGTTGTCACAAGCTATCAGTTGTATGTTGTTTGGGAGAAGGAAGTTCATAACCGGGAAGTTAGTTGTATGTATCCATGGTTTAAAATCTGTAATATGAATGTGCTTAAATTTTCAAGTTTGTTGCTTGGTAAACCTTGTTAAATAGCACTTTATTTGTGTTTAATGTGTTATTGAAAGGAAGAGTTCATTACTTATAATTATTTTTAAATGATTAAGTTTTCTCCTTCATAAGTAATGGATTTAGTTATTTTGAAAGTTTTTAAGAAAATCTATTATAATTACTTCTGGTTGTCCTAAGAGTTGAAATGAACATGTATTAATTACCTAAATATACTGATTTAAAACTTCATTTTCTTAAGTGTATATATATATATATATATATATATATATATATATATATATATATAATCTTATTTAATTATTACTTGATGTTTTTTTTTTTTTAACTGACTACAAGAAACTGAATAAAGTATTTATTTTGAGATAATTATGAAATATATATATACAGAATAAAATATATATATCTATAGATACACACACACACACACACACACATATATATATAACAGTTGTTATTAATTATCATTTTGACAGAATAATAGAAAACTGAAATAAAAATCTATATATATATATATATATATATATATATAAATAGATATAAATATATATATAAATATAAATATATATATAAATATCTATAAATATATATATATATATATAAAGATATTATTGATTATGAGACTGAAATAAAAATACACATACATATATATATATATATAAATAGATTATTGATATTACATATCATCGAAAAAGCACTAAAACTGAATAAAGTTTATGACTGTCGAAATTTTGAAATCGCTGTGTATTCTACACAGTCGAGGGCTTATTACAAGGTGGGCGGTGGGGAGTAATCCCCACCGCAGCCCCCTTTTTTTTATTAAAACAGAGGTGTGGGGAGGGGCGGAGCCCCACCCACACCCCACATCGTGGGATGTGGGTGGGGCTCCACCCCTCCCCACATCCCCCTGTCCTTTGGAACCCCGCGGCCTACACAGGCCTTCCCTCTGCGTGGCCGACCCTGTCTCCCCTGCCGCTGCGGCCACCACCGCCCATCTCCTCCGCTGGTTGTGGAAAACAAAACAAAAAAAAAATGTTAGGGCTTTTGGCCCTAACATATAAGTTGGTCTTTTTTTTTAAATGAAATACATTAAGTTGCCATATATATAGACATATATAGATACTATATATGCCTATGTATATAGCAATATAATATGAAATAATTTATATATATATATAAGGGTTTACGTGGAGTTTGTTAAACAAATTAAAAGAACAATTTCGTCAACTACATGTACATTAATATATATATATATATATATATATAGAGAGAGAGAGAGAGAGGAGTATTTTATGAGCCATTTTATTGGGCCCTCGTTTAAAATCTTGATAAAATGTGACACATGGATATACAAAAATAAAACAAAAAAAATATTTTCACAGTTAGTTTTTTTATTAGTGTTGAACACAACAACCAAAGAAGTTATGTTTCCATGATCAGGGTTTTATAAAGTGGAGAGCCTCCTACATGTATTAACAACGGTAAATGATTTACAATAAGAGTATTAATAATACTGATTAGTAATAATAACAACAGTAATTATAGATAAGAGAAAATAAAATTATAATTTAATGAGAGCATAAAGGAATATACTGTGTTACCCGGGAAGAGTTTCTCGAAAGTTTCACTATCAACGCGGTTCAATAATCGGGAAAATGAAGAGGAAAAATTACACGTCACCATGCTTAAAAGGTCACTGGAAATAAACTTAAGGAGTCATCACAGAAATTCCATGTGAGGCCATTTTAATCTCAACTGTAGTAAACGTCCATATAAGTAAACCTATAAGAGAGTCAGAAGAAGAAAAAGTAACATTGGAAAAACACAGAGGAGAAAATGCGCGACAATTCCCACATGGGATAAGAGAACTAAGTCAATGGACCCTCCAGCCAAAATTTGCTTAGGAACAAGTTTAATTAATATATACAAGAGAAGTAACCTAGATCGGAGAAGACTAGGGGACCGAGTCCAGTGAAGTAGTAAACCAGTCTATGTGACCTGGATCATCCAGATGTTAGGTTTAATATTAACAATAGAAACAGTGATAACCCTGATTGATGCCCAATATGAAGATGCCCAATATGAAGAAAGGAAAATGAAAGAGAGAGAGACCGAAATATAAACAAACTAAATTATCACAGAAATAGTTAAGGTGAGCGCGATAAAAATACAATCAAAATTAAGACCCAGAGAAAAGGGAAGAGAGAGCAAACAAACCGCCTTGTCGAGAATGCTAAGTCGTAGGAGGAGTATGTTTCAGGAAACAAGAGAGGAGACAGACAACCGTGCCTTGCTGAAAATTGACTAAATAGGGAGATCACTAGTCGGTTTAGTCAGAACAAGGCATCATGGGAAGTTGTTAATCTATCAGCGAACCACGTGCGTAAAAGAGTGCTGAGTAATTCCCACTAACGCCGTAAGGCGTTATGCTGTCTGAATTTGCCAAGATTTAGATTTAGGAACTTTGGTAATCTCACTCTTGCAATGACGTTAGCGGCGTCGTAGAGATCCTTTTGTTGGTCTGCTTGCGTCTGGTTGCACGCAATTGTACTTATATTCCACCGAAAACTGTAGTGTTTTCACCATGAGAGAACACCGCCGAGCATGCTTACGCATGCGAGGGGGTTTTTAGGATAGTGTGAGAAAAGTTTTTCATATCTCGTGTCATAACCACATAATAGATGTGGCTATGACACGTGTGATGTGTGTTGTGACCACAAGGAAAATGTGGGCATGACATTTGGTATCAGAGCCAAGTTTAAACACTGGGCGTATTTGGGCACGTTATTATTCCGCAACTTTGGCTAATTAGTTTCTACCTTGTTTTGTAGGATGCCTCCCCGACGTGTTCGACGAGCGCGATCACGCCACATAGCGTCAGTCGAGGTGCACAGCGATTCCTCAGCCGAGGGACTGGCACCCGTAGTTACAGCAGCACCACCTGCACCACCTGTACCACAAGCACTATTAGTACCACAAGCACTATTAGTACCACAGGCGACACCAGTACTGGCACCCATAGTTACAGCAGCACCACCTGCACCACCTGTATCACAAGCACTATTAGAACCACAGGCGACACCAGTATTGGATATAGGTCCACAGATCTTACAGACACTACAGACTATGTTAGACAGGTTACCGCCAGTGATTCCTGAGCCGTGTAGAGAGCCTCGTGTTGATCCGCGAGAGGAGCCACGTGTCGAGTCACGTATTGAGCCACGTATGGAGCCCCGCGTTGATCCACTAGAGGTGCCACGTGTGGAGCCCTTCATTGAGATTCCTGACACAACAGTAGAGGAGGTAGGGTCAACCTCCCGAGCACGGAGCAGGAGTCCTCCGAGACTTTTGAGATGAGATGAGATCCAGGGGGCAGAACAGGTTCAGCATGGATTATACGAGGATGGTGTGGAAGAGCCACTTGTGAGACTGAGAGACAGAGGGGACCCCATCAGAGATCTACTGAGGCTCAACCCACCCACTTTTGCAGGTGCTACAGAGGGAGCTGTGGCCGAGGCTTGGCTGATTAGCTTAGACAGGTGTTTTGCATTGCGACCATATGGAAGCAACACGAAAGCACGAGTGGCAGTCCATCTTCTTAGGGATGCAGCAGCCACCTGGTGGCGCACAGAGGAGTGCAAGCACTGACTATCCGTGGATACACTCACATGGGACATCTTCATTGAGCGCTTCAATGCGCGATATTTGTCCAAACATTATAGATAGCGCAGGATTGATGAGTTCCATGATTTACAGCAGAGGGGACTCACCGTTACTCAGTATGAGAGCCGATTTATAGAGCTTTCTCGTTACGCGGAATACCTCCATGACGAGAAAATCTTAATACACAAATTCATCAGAGGGCTAAATCACGGGATAGCAGGACCAGTTTGTATGGCAAATCCCCATACCATGAGCGAGGCTATTGAAAAGGCCCTTATATCAGAGGAAATTCAGGGACGAGGGCAGAATTCATGCCCGCAGTACCAAGAACGTAATCCCCAACAACAGCAAAACTTCTGAAGGTCTCAAAACATAACACAGAGAGGAGGATATAATCCTTCGTCATTACCTCCTAGGCCTCCACAGCAGCAGCAACATCAGCAAAAACCCAAATTTCAATAGAAGGGTCAGGGAGGACAGAATCGTGGATGGCAGCAGCAGGGTCCACGAAGAGATTAGAGACAGCAGGGTTCATCGGCAGGACCTGTGAGGTCCCAGCAGTCTTACAGAGGCTCACAGGGATCCACTGGACGGACTGGGCAACAACAATCAGGCAGAACACAGTCAGGGCAGTTACAGGTTCGAGGACCATGTTATGTGTGTGGTGGGGCAGGGCATCTGGCTAGAGAGTGCCCGCAGGGATTTACTACAGGGGGACAGCCCCGATCAGGTGGATCTGAGCAGACCGTAGGTGACATGGGCAGATCCCACCACATGTTTGCAGCGGTTGATAACCGCCAGGCTGATTTCCAGGCTTCTGTCATCGAGGCAGTAGGTACGATTGGAGACTTTTCCATTTCGATCCTTTTTGACTCAGGAGCTACTGACTCTTTTTTGTCTACATCGTTAGTGGAGCGTTGCAGGATGGTGGCTTCTAGGCAAGACATTAAGTGGGAAGTTGAGTTGGCCTCAGGGGCCAGGATGTCAGTAGATTCCTTGGTTAGAGATTGTGAGATCACATTGGGATCATTCACCACAACATGTGACCTTAGGATTATGCCATTAGGATCTTACGGAGTAGTTCTGGGTATGGATTGGCTTGCGGCACATAGAGCCAAGCTTGATTGTCGCCAGAGGACGATTAGCTATTTAGACGATCATGGTTCGTCGGTTGAGATAGTGGGCATTCAAAAGCCCACGGCTGTTCGTATGATATCTACTCAGCAGCTTAAGTGCTGTATGAGGAAGGGATGTCAAATGTTTGCCATCACGGTCAGTGATAGAGCAGAGGATGAACCTGAGGCTACTTTAGACGATCACCCTGTCCTTAGAGAGTTTGCCGATGTATTTCCGCCGGAATTACCAGGTATGCCTCCACGCAGAGAAGTGGACTTCCACATCGACTTGGTACCGGGTGCAGAACCGATATCCCATGCACCCTATAGGATGACTACACATGAACTCACTGAACTTAAACTGCAGTTAGAGGAATTACTTGAGAAGGGACACATCTGACCTAGCGTTTCACCA
This sequence comes from Cunninghamia lanceolata, assembly GCA_027924645.1. NCBI lineage: Eukaryota > Viridiplantae > Streptophyta > Pinopsida > Cupressales > Cupressaceae > Cunninghamia > Cunninghamia lanceolata. Next base: position 13,762,808 of record BSBN01000523.1, read on the forward strand.
TGGGGCGCACCGGTTATCTTCATAAAGAAGAAGGATGGGTCTCTTCGATTATGCATGGACTATAGGCAGTTGAACAAGGTGACGGTGAAGAACCGTTATCCTCTGCCTAGGATTGACGACCTTTTTGATCAGATGCAGGGAGCCAAAGTGTTCTCGAAAATTGATCTAAAATCTGGGTATCACCAATTGCGCATCACGGAGGCGGATATTCATAAAACTGCTTTTCGAACCAGATATGGCCATTATGAATTCACAGTGGTACCTTTCGGTTTGACGAACGCTCCTGCAGTATTCATGAGTCTCATGAACGGGGTGTTCCATACGTACCTAGATCGGTTCGTGATAATCTTCCTAGATGACATTTTGATTTATTCACGGACTGAGGAGGAGCATGTGGAGCACTTGCGTCAAGTTTTGCAGCAATTACGAGAGCAGCAGCTTTATGGCAACTTGGCGAAGTGTGCCTTCTTCAGGACAGAGGTGCAGTATTTGGGACACATTTTATCAGGCAATGGCATCTCCGTAGATCCATCTAAAATTAGAGCAATCCAGGAATGGCCGGCACCCACTAACGTGACAGAGGTCCAAAGCTTTATGGGGTTAGCCGGATACTATCGTCGGTTTGTCGAGGGCTTCTCCAGGATGGCACATCCCATTACTTCCCTTCAGCGAAAAGGGAAGGGTTTCAATTGGACCGAGTAGTGTGAAAAGGCCTTTGGAGTCCTCAAGGAGCGTCTTACCAGTGCTCCTATTTTAGCAGTCCCAGATCCTACAGAGGAGTTTGTAGTTTGTACAGATGCATCATTAGAAGGTTTGGGAGCTGTGCTTATGCAGGATGGTCGAGCGATCGCATACGAATCGCGGAAACTAAAGACACATGAGTTAAACTATCCTACTCACGACTTAGAGCTCGCAGTAGTTGTACATGCTTTGGTCCGCTGGAGACACTTCCTCTTAGGTCGACGCTTTGAACTCCATTCGGATCATCATAGTTTGTAGTATATTTTACACAGCCTAATTTGAACGCCCGCCAACGGCATTGGATGGAATTCCTATGCGAATATGATTTCGATGTCCACTACATCAAGGGGAAGGAGAACGTGGTCGCTGATGCTTTGAGTCGAAGGCGCCACAAGATCCTAACCCTGACCTTGAAGGTGGACTTGAAAGATCGCATCTTATAGCATTTACCGGAGGATGAATGGTTTATTGAGGTGCAGCAGGCATTGCTAAATCAGAAGGCCCTTAAGGGCAAATTTACAGGATATACCCTTGAGTCTGATGGTATACTTCAACATCGGCAGCGCATCTATGTACCCCATGCGGGTAATCTTCACACAGTAATCCTATCAGAGGCTCGTAGAGCACCCTATGCAGCACACCCAGGAGTGAAGAAGATGCATGCTGACTTACGACAGCTTTATCATTGGGCTGGGATGAGGCGTGACATTGCCAAATTTGTTGCTCATTCCTGGAATGTCAGAGGGTCAAGGCCGAACATCAGCATCCAGCGGGACTGTTGTACCCTCACGAGATACCTGAATGGAAATGGGACACCATTTCTATGGATTTTATCGTTGGTCTACCTATGTCATCACGTCGCCATGATGCTATTATGGTGACAGTTGACAAGCTGACCAAAGTGGCACATTTTTCACCAATATGCACAACATACAATGCACCATCAGTGGCAAAGGTGTTTCTTGATCAGATTGTTAGACTTCATGGGGTACCTCGCCGCATTATATCTGACAGAGACTCCGTATTCACTTCATCGTTCTAGAAAGCCTTACATTAGGCGTTGGGCACACAGCTCAACTTCAGTTCAGCCTAGCATCCGGAAAACCGACGGACAAATAGAGAGGGTCAACCAGGTGTTAGAAGACATGCTTCGCATGTATGTGATGGACCACCAGTCTAGATGGGAGGAGTACCTGTATCTAGTTGAGTTCACCTACAATAATGGGCATCATAGCTCGTTGGGTATGCCTCCTTTCCAGGCGTTATATGGCAAACCATGCAGAACACCTTTGAGTTGGGATCGGATAGAGGACAGAACGGTCATCGGTCCAGAGATAGTTCAGAATATGGAACAGCAGGTCAAACAGATTAGACAGAGACTTCAGGAAGCACAGGACAGGTAGAAAAAGTATGCCGATGCTAAGAGGACAGACCGAAGCTTCTCTGTGGGGGAAAGAGTATTTTTGAGAGTGCGACCACACAAGAGTCCAATTCGTTACGGAAAAGGCTCTAAGCTCGCACCTCGATTTGTAGGACCTTTCGAAATCTTGGAGCGGATAGGACCAGTAGCCTATCGTCTAGCCTTGCCACCTAGCCTGTCACGTATCCACGATGTATTTCATGTATCAGTTTTACGTCAATATATTTCTGACTTATCTCACGTGTTGGATTGGAGTGCTCTTCAGGTAGAGGCAGACGGACAGCTGGCGTTGGAGCCAATTCGCATATTGGCTCGTCAGACGCTGGCCCTTCGAGGTCGAGAGCTGGACCAGGTTAGAGTCCAGTGGGACCTATACGACAAAGTCACCGTGACTTGGGAAGATGCAGAGAGACTGAAGACCCTTTACCCTCACCTTTTTGATGACTTCCAGGAGGAAGTACCGTCTTAGGGGGAGAGGATGTAAGGACTGCCCTTTTTATTTCTGTTGTTATGACTATTTACATTACTGTTATTATTATTACTTTTTATATTTGTGGGATAGCAGTTCCCGGAATTGTCAAACTATTAAACTTTATTATGATTTCGGAAAAACTAATTGGGTGATGTTTGGATAAGTTTACATTTCAGAAAAATTAATTAGGTGATGATGGAAAATTGTAATATGATTTCATTTATGTTAATTAGTCCTATGTCATGATAATGCATGTTTTTAAGTTGCTTCGGCTATGATGATTTTATGTGGTTACTGATCTTGTAATTTAGTGTGCAGGAATTACTAATCGAACCACAGATTTCGGAGATCATTCCGCACCTTGTTATTTGTTATTCCCTGTTAAGCCGATCTGATTCCACGAGGAACCAAGATCTCTTTGTGTTTGATGTAATGATGTAATGTGGTCTTTCGTATGGTCGAGTGGGTTAGGTTACCCTCATGTAACATTATTTTATAATTTGTGTTGTAAAAAGGATTGAATTTGAATTTCTTTATTTTATTTAAATTTATGAGGCCTTTTCTTGTGCTTTACCTTGACCAGGGGTGTCTTGTATGAGTTAAAGTTGACCCTGGGTTATACCCCATGGGTCCAGGGGCCCATTTGGCATGGGTAACCCTTGAGTAACCTCCATCTAGTCATCTTAACTTCCCTCTGAAGTTAAGTGGCGAAAATTGGAGGTATGGAGGGGACATGATGGGTTGTACCAACACCCAACCCATCCCCTCTACAATCCCCAAGGTAAGAGATGCCATCCATTATTGAAGGATTGACTTGAAGTCACCTTCTCCATTAGTGAGATTCCCCCATGTGAAGTGGGGCCACCCATGTGAAGGAGGGAAGAAGAGGCATGGGTCACCTGTCTTTTACTCCTTTAACTCCTTTTATTTCTCCCATGCGAAAGAGAAATGACAGGAGGAAAGGGATAAGGAGTACTCTAGGGATGGGTGAGTGACATAAGCCACCAGGACAGAATAGTGGTTTTGGGGAAGGGTGAGGAGGTGACAAGTGTCACCTCCCCATTCCTCGAAACGGAAAAGAAATGGGGTTATTTGTTTCCAATTTTAAGAGGAGAGGAAGTTAGTTGAATTGTGGGGAAACTTTCATTCTGTTTTACCAAAAATAGAAAAGTTAGCTTGCAGGAGAGAGAAGGGAGAGGGAGTTGGTGGCTAAGGTTGGAAGAGAACTCTGTGGGCTCAGCAACAGCTTCATTCCAGGAGGGCTTTGTAAGGTTGGTTTGATTTTTACCTTTGCTGAATGTGTATGTAAAGTGTGTGAATTTGTGTTTAGATTTATTTTCTGTGGGGTTTGTTGTCGGGTTGTTTGACAGAGCTTCTCCCACTTGGGAGAAATGCTCATCAAGTTTGGGGTAGGGGAGGAGAGATCCTCCTCGGGTGCATACCTGTTTCCATCTTTTGGGATGTTGAAAGCCTTGAGGGCATGTATCTGTGTCTGTATCTTTGACTTGAGAGTCATATACAGATTTCTTAAAAATTTGTGATCAAACTTGGTTTGAGACCAAGAGAAATTGTATTGGTTAACTTATCTGTCAGGGTGACACTCTGGAGTCGAGTGTGTCCACTCTCCTGCCCCTTATGAAACTCACTGTAGTTGAGTTTCCGTGTTGTGTAAATTACCCATGGGTGTTTGTGTGCTTTGGGATTGTTGTTGTTACTGTTGTGAAGTGGAGTGTTTGAGTTACCCAGGTGTGAGTATGGTCTCCCTAGCTCGGGGGTGACCCACTTGTGGGTCTACGGAAGGGAGGAGAGCTAGATGAGTGGTGTTTTCTTCTTTGTTTGTCTTTGATATGCAGGTTTTCTCTTGGAGCTTCTGGTTGGATATGTATGAAGAAACAGCTTATTTTCCTTTGTCATGAGAATTAGGCCTGGTTCATTTCATAAGAGTTGAAGAGAGAGCACCTCTCTTGTTATTGCTGTAATTTATTGTTACACTGGGGGTGAAGGAAATCACCTCCCTGATATTGTTATTAATGGACTTTTACTTGGTTGTCACAAGCTATCAGTTGTATGTTGTTTGGGAGAAGGAAGTTCATAACCAGGAAGTTAGTTGTATGTATCCATGGTTTAAAATCTGTAATATGAATGTGCTTAAATTTTCAAGTTTGTTGCTTGGTAAACCTTGTTAAATAGCACTTTATTTGTGTTTAATGTGTTATTGAAAGGAAGAGTTCATTACTTATAATTATTTTTAAATGATTAAGTTTTCTCCTTCATAAGTAATGGATTTAGTTATTTTGTAAGTTTTTAAGAAAATCTATTATAATTACTTCTGGTTGTCCTAAGAGTTGAAATGAACATGTATTAATTACCTAAATATACTAATTTAAAACTTCATTTTCTTAAGTGTAGATATATATATATATATATATACATATATCTAATCTTATTTAATTATTACTTGATGTTTTTTTTTTTTTTAACTGACTACAAGAAACTGAATAAAGTATTTATTTTGAGATAATTATGAAATATATATATACAGAATAAAATATATATATCTATAGATACACACACACACACACACACACACACACACACATATATATATATAACAGTTGTTATTAATTATCATTTTGACAGAATAATAGAAAACTGAAATAAAAATCTATATATATATAAATAGATATAAATATATATATAAATATATATATATATATATAAATATCTATAAATATAAATATATATATATATATATATAAAGATATTATTGATTATGAGACTGAAATAAAAATATACATATATATATATAAATATATATATATATATAAATATATTATTGATATTACATATCATCGAAAAAGCACTAAAACTGAATAAAGTTTATGACTGTCAAAATTTTGAAATCGCTGTGTATTCTACACAGTCGAGGGCTTATTACAAGGTGGGCGGTGGGGAGTAATCCCCACCGCAGCCCCCGTTTTTTTTTATTAAAATAGAGGTGTGGGGAGGGGCGGAGCCCCACCCACACCCCACATCATGGGATGTGGGTGGGGCTCCGCCCCTCCCCACATCCCCCTGTCCTTTGGAACCCCGCGGCCTACACAGGCCTTCCCTCTGCGCGGCCGACCCTGTCTCCCCTGCCGCTGCGGCCACCGCCACCCATCTCCTCCACTGGCTGTGGAAAACAAAACAAAAAAAAAATGTTAGGGCTTTTGGCCCTAACATATAAGTTGGTCTTTTTTTTTAAATGAAATACGTTAAGTTGCCATATATATAGACATATATAGATACTATATATGCCTATGTATATAGCAATATAATATGAAATAATTTATATATATATATATAAGGGTTTACGTGGAGTTTGTTAAACAAATTAAAAGAACAATTTCGTCAACTACATGTACATTAAAATATATATATATATATATATATATATAGAGAGAGAGAGAGAGAGGAGTAGTTTATGAGCCATTTTATTGGGCCCTCGTTTAAAATCTTGATAAAATGTGACACATGGATATACAAAAATAAAACAAAAAAAATATTTTCACAGTTAGTTTTTTTATTAGTGTTGAACACAACAACCAAAGAAGTTATGTTTCCATGATCAGGGTTTTATAAAGTGGAGAGCCTCCTACATGTATTAACAACGGTAAATGATTTACAATAAGAGTATTAATAATACTGATTAGTAATAATAACAACAGTAATTATAGATAAGAGAAAATAAAATTATAATTTAATGAGAGCATAAAGGAATATACTGTGTTACCCGGGAAGAGTTTCTCGGAAGTTTCACTATCAATGCGGTTCAATAATCAGGAAAATGAAGAGGAAAAATTACACGTCACCATGCTTAAAAGGTCACTGGAAATAAACTTAAGGAGTCATCACAGAAATTCCATGTGAGGCCATTTTAATCTCAACTGTAGTAAACGTCCATATAAGTAAACCTGTAAGAGAGTCAGAAGAAGGAAAAGTAACATTGGAAAAACACAGAGGAGAAAATGCGCGACAATTCCCACATGGGATAAGAGAACTAAGTCAATGGACCCTCCAGCCAAAATTTGCTTAGGAACAAGTTTAATTAATAAATACAAGAGAAGTAACCCAGATCGGAGAAGACTAGGAGACCGAGTCCAGCGAAGTAGTAAACCAGTCTATGTGACCTGGTTCATCCAGATGTTAGGTTTAATATTAACAATAGAAACAGTGATAACCCTGATTGATGCCCAATATGAAGATGCCCAATATGAAGAAAGGAAAATGAAAGAGAGAGAGACCAAAATATAAACAAACTAAATTATCACAGAAATAGTTAAGGTGAGTGCGATAAAAATACAATCAAAATTAAGACCCAGAGAAAAGGGAAGAGAGAGTAAACAAACCACCTTGTCGAGAATGCTAAGTCGTAGGAGGAGTATGTTTCAGGAAACAAGAGAGGAGACAGACAACCGTGCCTTGCTGAAAATTGACTAAATAGGGAGATCACTAGTCGGTTTAGTCAAAACAAGGCGTCGTGGGAAGTTGTTAATCTATTAGCGAACCACGTGCGTAAAAGAGTGCTGAGTAATTCCCACTAACGCCGTAAGGCGTTATGCTGTCAGAATTTGCCAAGATTTAGATTTAGGAACTTTGGTAATCTCACTCTTGCAATGACGTTAGCGGCGTCGTAGAGATCCTTTTGTTGGTCTGCTTGCGTCTGGTTGCACGCAATTGTACTTATATTCTGCCGAAAACTATAGTGTTTTCACCATGAGAGAAAACCGCCGAGCATGCTTACGCATGCGAGGGGGTTTTTAGGACAGTGTGAGAAAAGTTTTTCATATCTCGTGTCATAACCACATAACAGATGTGGCTATGACACGTGTGATGTGTGTTGTGACCACAAGGAAAATGTGGGCATGACATTTATCATGTTTTATGTGATCATTTGATATCATCATATCTAATTATTAGTTAGAAATGTATATGTTATTTGTGATGCTTTTGGTGAAGGAACGATGTAGTATTACTCATTATGAGCACCCTACTATGTTGTGATTCCCTATCACATTGTGTTTGATTATATATATGGATATGCTTGTAAACAACCCCTTGGTTTGATGCAGGTTGCAGGTACTAGGCACTGACTCCACCTGAATTAGCAGGTCTGAGCATGCCTTCACACTAATGGATAATGTGGATGGGAGATGACATGGGTTCCCCTCTGTTAGCCAATATCTCTAGTTTGTCGCTATCCATGTATTTCTAGTCATGGGTGTAGTCGTTGTTCAACCTGTGGTATGTGGTTATTGTAATTGTTGTTTATGTGGTTTTGAGTTGTTGATTTCAGTCATATGGTTCATTTAATAGAATAAGTGATCTATGTGTATAGATGTTTTGATATTTAATCATTTTGGTTATATAGTTGATGTGTATCTACTGGAGATTTATTAATTGTTATAGTAATAATAATAATAAGTTTATATATATACATCAATATTAGTTATTAATTAATGTAGAAAATTAAGAATATTAATTCATTAATTTTTATATTAAATTAAATTGGTAGCTTTAAAAGCTAGGAATAATAATGATATTGTTAATATTTAGTACTTTATTGGTTTTATCTGTCATGTGAGATCTTATTTTATTTTTCCATTAATTTGTTGTTAGAGTGGGTTGTCAGAAATTTGAAAATATTCTAGTTAGTGGTGTTATGAATGCAATTAATTTTGGGTTTGTGGATATCTGTAACAGAGAGAATGGTGATAGTGGGTATCAATTGTTTTATCTATTTTGGGTTTTGGGAAGATGATTTTGAGGGGAGAGTTCATAGCAAAATACATAGAAATTTGGGGGGGTAGATAGATTTTTGGGGGAATTTTGGCATAAGAAGATTTGGAGGTTCGGTATAGGAGCTTGGAAAATTTTGGGTATGTGTATGTGATTAAATGTTTGTATGTCATTGAGAAGGTGGTTATGTCTATCTGGAAATCATCTTTGCTTGTTGAACACTCTGTCCTGCTAGCGCATTTTATGTCCAAGGTTTTCATGTAACCCTTCAATTACTTCTACCATTGTCCTTACTCTGCAACTATTAATTTCTTCTATCTAGAGTGCCTTCCTACAATATACCCACCAGGTTAATTCATGCATATGGTCCCCATGAGGCTTTCTTAGATAGATAATTCAACTTATCAGCAAATTCAAACCATCTGTAGCTTTGCTTTATAATCACTAGCTTATAGAATTTCTTGTTCTAAGACACTTGACTAAGGCGACTCTATGGTTCTCTGTTCATACTTTCCCTTAAGCTCTCCTTAGGTCTTGCAATGTGATATACTTTCCTGAGTTAATTGCTTCAATTGCATGTGATTTGATATACTTGCTTGAGATATTTCCTTTAAATCGTTGCATTTCTCACATCTTACGAATTGTAATGCTGTCTTGAGTTGTTTGCTTAAAACCATTTTGTGCAAAGTGTGTCCGGCAGGAAATAATTAAAGACATGAAATGATTTATCCCTGTATAGATTCCTCTCTTTGAAAACTGAAGGAGATTATATGAGGTGTTATACATTGTGCATTCTCGATCTTATAGCTATTTATTTCGTCCTCACCCCTTGTCTTGATGTTTAATCAAATGCTGAGCCTATTCATTGTACGATGAGGCTTTACTCAATTGACTACTCTAGTACCATTCAATAATTTCTGCACTACCTTCCACTCGCCGCCGACCCAAATTTATTCTAACCTGTATTTTGTGTCTTCAGAAGAAAATTACCATTATTTTCCTATTGAACAAACTTTGGCACTCGTCGTAGCTTATTGCATGTAAATGATTTCATTTGTATGGCTCTTTAAATATCACAATGACCTCTATCTGTGTGAGGCATTACCAATCATTTCTCTTATCTTCAATTTTTGTAGTCTCTGAAAGTTTATACAATCAATCACATTTGGGGATTAGCTTGTTGCCAATCGGCCTCTTGAAAGAGATTTGACAGGTAATCAATGAATTCAATTCTAATGCAAATAATTACTTGGTGTATGGTCATCTTCATTAGGTGTAGAATCTTCTTAGACTGCTCAGATTTCATCTTGTATGTGATGCCATCCAGCTCATTGCTCCTTGCATCCATTGATATTCCATTAAACCCTTACTCATAGGCAAGATTATTGCAAGGGTACTCCTAAGGTAATACTGAAATCTCTTATATCAACCACTCTTTTCAATCACTATAGAATGCCGTCGTACAGCCTTAATGCTACATATAAACCATTTTCAATTTGCAACTAGCACTAATTTAACAGGTTCCTCAATGACAAAGTTTAGGATGTCCTCTAGATGGCCAGCACGACCAAAAAGGTCAGCCAAGCACACATAACAATCAGATGTAGATTAAATGTATTCGAGGGTTACAACTGTGATTGAAATTTGTTCAACCTCGTCCTCTTATCCTGCATCCACCGCTGCCCATTTTGTAGAAAATAGCATACAGTTCTAAGTGTTCCAAAATCAATGAAGGCAGCTTGGTTAAATATGAAGTTCACCTTATGAAATTAAGATAGCATCTATTTTGATAATATTATTATTACAAGTTTAATAGTTCTAGTTTTGTTTTAGTTTTAATTTGGAAAATATATAATGGGATCAGTTTTATCATGATTTCATTCTATTTTGAACTAAAGCAATTTTAGAAAGAAGTAAAGCTTTTATTAGATTGTTTTTGTCCTTCTATTTAAGTTATAGAACTTATATAGAATATATGATTTAGCTTAGTGTTGTAACTAAACTTGTAAGTAAGAAATATGCTATGCTTTAATTAATAAGTAGTTTTAAATAATATCTTTGTCATCAATTTTACTAGAGTATGAGGTTACTAGTTAACTGTAGTGCCCCTCACCTTGCCTTATGTCAGATGGATAGTTATCCTAGTAGGACTAGACATTATGACATTCTGTTTGATGATCGATTCTCTGTTATTATGCTAGTTGTTTATGGACATGTTATGATGACATTTGTGGAAGTTTTGACTATTGGTATTTTATGTTTTCACAGTTTGATGGACATATTTGATGTTATAGATTAATGTTATCCTAAGTTTAATGTGTTTTTTGATCATGGTTATGATGCTTTAACAGTGTTTGTCATATTAGATCATTATATAATTGATTATCCTATTCTGTTCATAAGTAATCAGAAATTAGGTGTAATGTACTTACTTGTAGATGTATTTGTGTGAACGGAACAGTGTTGCATTACTCGTGTTCGAGTACCCTGCCACATTGCGAATTCCATTCACTGTATGATGATATATATATTTTCATGTTTGACTATGTCGTTTACTACAGGATGCAGGTACTGGGCATTGACTCCACCTGAACTAGCAGGTCTGAGCATGCCCTAGCCAATGGAATCATTGATTGGAGTTAGCATAAGGTTCCCTACTCAGTCAACATCCTCGAAGAGGATGAGTATCTGGTGTCGCATGTCATTATTGTCTATTGAATTGTTTGTTCCTGTGTCATGGTCATGGTTTGTGGTTTTGTTAAGCAGTTAGGTGTTGCTCCATATTAGATTAAATATGTCATAGTCATTTGATTAATGATCTAGTTTATTCTATTGAAATAGAACTATTAAGACAAGTGAACATATTTGATAAATTAAAGTAAATAAGTAATCAAATGTAAATAAATTTGATAAGAAATTTTTATGAGTTGTTTATTAACAATAAAGTATTTAATTAGTTTTAATCGATAAAATTAATATAAAAACAAATAAATATACATAACGCATAAATAAATAAATAAATATAAACAACTATAAATGTGTTAAAAGTAATATATAGTTAATATTAAAATAATAAAATAATACTATTATTAAGTATATTGGAAGAGAAGTTAGGGTTGTCGCTTTGGATCTTGTGTCCGGTTCCTAAAGAGGTGGAGGAAGAAGGTTCTAGAGAATTTAGGGATCTCGTTTTTAAAGAGGAAGTGGGAGAATGGATGGGAATCAGTTTTGGGAGGAGACAGTTTTGGAAGAGCCGAGGGAGTGATTCTAGCACCAAATCTTCAAGGCAACCAAGCATTCAATCCAGTTGAGATGAGGGAGATCAGAGGTCTGGTGTTGCTGCGGTAGGAGTGATCCCGACATCAAATTTTTAGCGTGGTGAAGCCAGGTTCCATCAATATCTGTATTTATTTATGGTTTGAACAAGTTTGTTATAAGTTTTTTAGATATATTGATTGGTTGTTCTTAAAGTCTTTAAATCCTGCTAATTGCCTTTGCTTGAAAGCCTCTTAAAAACCTATTTTCTGCAAACCCATTTAGTGCATCTTCTACAATCATTGCATTCCAAATGACGCTAGACAGTTTTGATGAATGAATGAATATCACATTCTAGGCTGAAATTTATTTACTGTCAAGTTCTCATTTTATTGATCCTTTCTCCACATTAAGGATTCATAGATGGTTTTTAGCCTTGTAAAGTCTTCCCTACAAAACTATGTTGTGCGCTTGCTACAATCATTGAATTTTTTTTCATAGAGGTGTTTTCAGGAAGGCCCGCTATTACATTCACCAATTGCATTTGTCTCAAGTTTCTAAAACTTCCTCCTCAAGCCCATTCTGTGTGTATCCTGAAATTATTGAATCCTTTGGTTTCGGGAGAGGGGTGGAGGAAGGAATTGCAGGTCTTCGGGAGATTAGAGAGACCGGTTGGAGGGGAGTAGTATTCAAACCGGCAATGAATCTTCACCTAGCCAACATTTGTTTTTAGATTCCATTATTCTCTGGTCTCTCTCTCTATGAAATTGATGAATTGTCCCTATATAGGAATCGTAATTGCTTCTCCAATCAACAATTCTCATCATTCAATGATCCCAAATTATAATCTGTAGATCACCACCGGTACTCAGTATGTGATTTCCATCTTCTACAATTTTTAGTGTATCCAACAATCGATGAATTCCATCTGATATCAATTATGTTGTCAAAAGAAATGATAAATAAATGATCAAATCGACTCAACTTACTGTTTGTCTCCAAAATCATATAGCATGTTACCAGTTCACTAATGGTAGTTTAAATGACCCATAGAAGCTCCTAGTTTACATACAACGACTTCCTATATACCTATAGCGTCTCCTATCTATACAACATAATAGAGGGCATTCTTCTTTTGGTTTAGTTAAGCTTATCATTAGTTTTCCAATGAAAATGATCCTCTGTTGCTACATGACATTTTGGATTACATTTGTAATTGAAGTTTTTACAGCTCTCATCCTTAAATCTTCCAGGTCGTGCACCGTATAACCTGCACATTTTGGTAGGGATGTTTGAGAGAAGAACTAAAGTCATGAAACGTTTTTAGGATTTAAGTAAAAAAAAAGAAACATAGCTTTGCTGAAAATACTCATAAGCCTAGATTCATATGTGATTGACAAAACACCAAGAAGATTGCACCCACACAGCCGGCACAGATTTAACAGTTTTCTCAATCATAAAGTTTAGGGTATCTTTTGATAGCATGGCCATGTAGGTCAATCATGTGCACATAATGTTGCCTGGAAACAAATCCATAGAAGGTAATTCTTTATTTTTGTTTGTGCTTCCCTTTCAACTCCCATCAAGATATTAAACCTTGCAATTTGATAAACTTGCCTGAGTTATTTGCTTTCAACCGGTTTCCTTTTTCCTTTTAAAAAAAAAAAACAAAGTTGTCAGAATTTCTTTACCGTAGCTTAATATCGGATATTATTTTTTGGCTACCAGTTTATTTAGGGCGTCGATGTTTATAGGGTAGTGAAATGCTTATAGTTGAAATACTACACTCTATTTTAACAATTTTTCTTGAGAATTCATCAAACTGCCTTCCTTCTCTTTTGTTGTGCAATGACATGAACAACAATAAGAAGATTTAAAATGAAATCATTTTATTTTCATGCCTCACGTCTATCATAATTTATATTCCCATGCATCTCATGGCTGTAATTGAGGACTGCGTTCCATTCATGCATTTTATTTCAGAATAGTTTAAAGCACAATAATGTGTTAAGAAATTATATTTCCCATACTTAGTGAACATTAAAATCTAAAGTTTAATCAATTTAATTTAAATTGCCTTCAAAAACTAGGGCACCCAGCCGTCCCATGCTGCAGTAAAATCAACACTTTTATTATTCCAAAATGTTATATTCACAATAAGAAATGAGTATAAAGTAAATTCCGTTGGGCTATTTTTCACTTGCAGTTGAATAGCTCATGTAAAGATGTAAAAAAAAAAATACAGAGATTTGTTAGTTAATAAAATTTTCCAGCACTACTACAGAAAGTTATTACATGGGATACAAAATTCATATAAGAATATAATTATCCAATATCTTTATGGCTATTTTCCATTTTCAAATGAATAGTTTATATAAAAGGTTCAAAAATTAGTTTTATGTTATATAAATATAGTATATACAACGTTATAGCTGAAAATAGACATTTCAGCTATAAAATATAACTCAAAAGTTAAAAGACTTATCATATGAAAGAAGAGATTTAATCAATCTGTCAAAATTTACATAGGACTATGATGATATATATTATAGGTTTTAATATAAATTGTTTTTACTACAGTAGATTATAGTATTTTAGAGGCACTGTTGAATAAATAACTATCATATTAAATTTATTTACAATGTTCATTTAATGTTCTTTGGATGAAAAATATTTACTATCTTATATCCCATGGAATTTATTATTATTGTTATTGTTAATATTATTATTTTATTATTGTTTAATATTATTATTATTATTTCAAATGATATTGTTGTCATCTCCAAGCCGTCTAGAAAATGTATGGGAGGAAGTCTAATGGGAAATTGTATAAATTATATGGTTGTTAGTTTTAAAAGTGCAAAATCAAATGTAGATTAATATTTTAGTTAAGTTAATAGATTTAATTTTTTTTGAACTATAAAGAAATATGGATGATATTAACTATAAAAGTTTAATTTAAATTGTTATGATTATTGTTGATTAATTTAATTTTGGTAACGATCTTATTACACATCATTATGAAGGTTTTGTTAATTGAAGTTTGATTAAATAGTCTCGATAGTGGGTTTATTAACATTGTAATGAGATTCTTGGTTGTAAAGGGGTCCACTGTGCAAGTTGTTAGGGGATCAGTCCAGAGGCATAGGATAACGTGATTTGTTTTCAAGTATAGTGTTTTTATGTGTATTGGATATATGATGATATGTTGTCTCTACTTATGTCTGGGATAAAAGACAATGTGAATGATGAATGTATTCCCTTGGGGATGTATTGTTGTTTGTTTAATTATATTTATCTTGTATTGAGTTTTGCGTTAGATTTTGTAATGGGGAGACATTGAGTATTGTAACGGAGTAATGTTTATGTATTGTTATGGACAATATTTTGTGAGTTGTCCCTGTGATTAAGTTGATATGCAAGAGGGTTAATGCCTTGCATTATTATATATACATGTGGATATGAGGATAATTGTTATGCAAGATGGTTAATGCCTTGCATGGTTTATGAATCCTCGTTGTTATGATGATATTTTCTATGCTTGTTGAGTGGGGTTTTCTAGTTGCAAGTAGGGGAGTGGCTCTTAATGGGGGCCGGAGCCCAAAGTGGCATTCAGGACAACCCATGTGGGAGTTTGTTAATTCAGTGATAACCTAATTAATGAATTAGGGTGTTGGGTAGCTAATCACACTAAACAAGATAAGTGGATGCCTCACTCATGGCTCAAGTGCTCGTTTAGGCTTGAGATGAGATGAGAAGGCCTGAAATGGCAAGATCAACTACCCTGTCCTCATGAAAGGTATGTTGATTCCGCATGAGCAGTGTATGGGGGCCGAGAGTCGGGAGAGGCTACCAAGACAACCCAAGATGGGGGCCGGGGCCTAGGAAGGCTTACCAGGACAACCCATGACAAGCCATGTGATGACACTCCTTCCTACTGCAGCCTAGCATTCCCTAGTTGTACTCTCCCCAATTGTTATGTGTTTGCCTCTGGAAGTGTTGTTAAGTTGTTTGTGATATTGACTTGTGTTGTTGGAGTCATGTGTTGTCTTTGTTCTTATAGTCTTCTATCTACCTGACTGTATGTTATAGTGGGAACCTTATGTTAACTCCTAGCTCGGGGGGTGGACCTCAGGGTTCCACATGGTTGGGTGGAAGAGCTTTTATCCATTGGTTTTTCCCTTGCCGATGTTCATGTGCGAGGAGGATATATCTTGTGTATCAGGCATCAAATCTTGTACCAGTTACGAAGGAAGTGATTTATATTCATGTACTAGTCTTATGTATCAATTGTATCACATTGTATATATTTAGATGTAATCAGGATGGTGATAATGTAAACTACATAATGATGTACTCATATGTATAGGCTATTGAATATGTACCTGTAATCTTGATCAAGTTGATTATCTAACTAATGTCATGGAAATGGAGATGTATATGTGTATTCATTAGTGTAATAGATTTAGAATGATCTGCTGATTTTAGTTAATATTGTATTTTAGATTATGTTAATTGATTTGTCAAGTAATGCAACCATGGAACCTTAGAGGACAAGTTGTAGTTTAATGATGTGTATTGATTTGTTAAACATTACTTTGTTATCTTATTCATTTAAAAAAAAAAATTATCCTATTTGTATAGCATGGATGTGTTGTTCTCTAAGGTGTTCATGGCGGGGCGTTACATTAACCATTAGATAAAGCGTATACGAACATGATCTTCTATTCCCAAATTTGAGTTTTATGTGGAACTAAGGATAGAATCAACTTTGTTTTCATCATTAATATTTTTCTTTTTTTCAAAGTTTATATAATTATATATTGTTATATGGCTAATTATACAATTAAATGTTACCTTAGTTTGTCTATCATCGTATCCCCTTGAACCTCCTATAGGCACAAGTGCTAGTGTATTTATTTCTTAAGTTATAAATGAACCTTTATCTTTTAGAAAATAAAGTATCTTTCATTTGCAAAAGAATTTTTCCTTGTTTTAAATTGATTTCTTTATTGTTAATATATATTATCTTTTTTTAGAAAATATATCTATTAAAGTTTATATATTATTTATTACGATTTAATTATTATGGATTATGAATGTATCCTAAGGTTTATCAGTTTTGGAAGAAATTATATTATTATATTAAAATTGATAGGTGATTTCTTTAGTAAACTTAATTTTACGATTGATATCAATTAGCAATATTTAGGTAAATGTTTGACAATTAAGTTATGTTCATATGAAGATTAGCATGTAATTTTAGTATATAAATAGAATGGATAGTAATCGTATTGATTAAAACTTATGATCTTAGTTAATTTAATATTAGTATTATTATTCTTTCTCTCTAGTTTCTTTATCTAGAAAAAGGTTAAGGTAATTTTAATTTGATTAAATAATTTTTCAAGGTTAGTGATTATCGTTTATAGTTAGATCTTGGGTAGGAAATATGTTCTTTCATTCAAAACTCATGGTAGAATTAACTTGTATTAAGCAAATTTAAATTCTTATACAAGGTTAAAAGTTATTATTGCTCCTATTAAAGTCATAGGTATATGAGTAGTGCTTTATATTAATTCACTTTTAGTAGAAATTAGTTTTATGACCCTAGATCAACTAAGAGACTCTACTTGTTTGTTAGATGCTACTATAATCTTGACAATATTGGTAAAGCCTTGAACCTTTCCTTACTTTGATAATCCTAGAATGGGTGTAGCAGGCTCGAAGGAATAGTTAATAGTTTATTACCTTCTATCAGTTGACCTCAATGGTGGTTAAGTTAACCCTTGTCAATGGAGGATATTATATTTTTAAATAGGACTAAGACTTTCAAGTAGGAAAATGATAATTTTGTCCTTCGAGTAGAGAT
Source organism: Cunninghamia lanceolata (assembly GCA_027924645.1). Taxonomy (NCBI): domain Eukaryota; kingdom Viridiplantae; phylum Streptophyta; class Pinopsida; order Cupressales; family Cupressaceae; genus Cunninghamia; species Cunninghamia lanceolata. The sequence continues at coordinate 13,780,349 of BSBN01000523.1, forward strand.
AGGATCTCATTCTTCCTTGAGATAGCTAGATCTTCTCTAGAAAAGCTTTTTTTTGTGAATTAGTTTAGTTTTGTCATATGACTGTATAGATAACTTATGCTTTCTCTATAAAGAGAATTTCTAATCATGAATTTATTGTGAGAATGATACTAGATTAGTAGAACATTTAATTTAAGAAATAGATTCCTTATTACAACTTGCTAGAACATAAGAAGATAGAGTTTTGATATAGTGGCATGACTATCATTATTTTGCATGGTAGAAATAGTTTACTTTATGTATGATTAGAAGATAGATCATAGTTGGATTAATATTATACTTTTAAGATCCATTTTTAGTACATTAGATTATATGTTGCATTTGTGCTTACAATTGAAGTGTTGGCGAGATGAGCATTGTGATGTGTGTCCGTGGTGTTGTAATAGTGTCAGGTATTGCATCATTTGGGAAGTGGTTTCTAGAGGCCTAGGAGTATGTGAATGTGTAGGGGTTGACTATGTGTGTATTTTGTGAGTTGAATGAAATTCTTTCTTAAAATAAGGCTCCTTATTCATGTTGGAATGATACTGTGTATGATGGATAATGCCCTGCTCAGTGTGCCTATTCATGTAATTATGCAGGATGGATAATGCCTTGCTATTTGAGATGTGAAACAATATATATTTGTATCATGGTGTATATTTTGAGTGATGTGATAATTCATACTTGGTTTATGTTTTGGGCTTTGAGAATCTAGATGCAATAAAGGGGAGGTGGCTTTCAATGTGGGGATGGCGCACAAAGTGGCTAGCTAGGATAACCCATTGGAAGTTGGTAATTAAGTGATAACCTAATTAATGGATTAAGGGGTTGGGTAGTTAATCACATTAATCAAGATTAAGTATGCCTCACTCATGGCTCAAGTTCTCGTTTAGGCTTGAGATGAGATGAGAAGGCCTAGAATGGGAAATCAACTCCCTTGTCCTCATGAAAGGTATGTTGGTTCCGCATGAGTTTGTATGGGGGCCAGCAGTCGGGAGAGGCTACCAGGATAACCCAGGATGGGGGCCAGTGCCTAGGAAGACCTGTCAGGATAACCAATGACAAGCTATGTGATGACACTCCTCCCTATTGCAGTCTAGCACTCCCAAGTTGTATTTTCCTCCTTTGGTTGTGTGAGTGCCTCTGGAATTGCATGTTAAGTGTGTAAGTGTTGTTTGAGTTGCTTGTGATGTTCATATTGACCAAGGAGGTATTGGAGTCCTGTGTAGTCCTTGTATCTGTAGTCTTTTGTCTTTTGACAGTTGTCTTTGTGGGATCTCATTGTTATCTCCTAGCACAGGGGGTGGACCTCGGGGTTCCACATGGTCAGATGGTTGTGCTTTATTCCATTGGTTTTCTAGCATCGTGGCTTGTGTGTAAAGAAGATGTATCTCTCTTGATTCCAATTTTGCACCAGTATCGAAGATGAACATTTGTACTATTTGTATTTAGATCTTTTGTACCAGAAGAAATCCTTATGTAATTGATGTATCCAGAAAGAGAGATTTTGTATCATTGAAATTATGTAATTCCTCTTGTAAGATAATTTATTTTGAACTTGTAATCTTGGTTACAAAAATATTGATATATTCATATGATGTTGTAACCTAAAATGCAAGTTTGATTCATTTGATTGATCAAATCATGTATGTTGTTGATTATTGTTAAGTTGTAATAATGTAGCTATGTAATCCCTAGGGATGATAGTGTAACTTGATGCTATTATTCTATGTTATGTTTTTGTTATTATTTCTTCTTTTTAAAAAAATCACCTTTTTATTGCTTTAGTTGAACTTATCTCTAGGGTGCATGGTGGGGCATTACATTTTGTATTAGAGCTAGGTTGCAATACTAACACCTCTGATTTGTTGTTGTTGCTCTAGGTTAAGTGATTCTCTCTTGTGGTATGTTGGTGATGGTACCTTTCACCTGTGTGCATTAGTATGACATTATAATATTGATAAGTTTATAGACTTGTGCTTTGATTATGTCTTGTTTACTTATGTGTCTAAGTGTTCTCACTTCCTCTTCTCTAATAATGTGATGATATATTTGACAATATGTCTTCCCTGAATGTTAGTGCTTGTTGTTTTTTTGAGGCTTTGAGTTTCTCTTGTGGTCACTAGTGCATTATAAGAAAGAAGCATGGTTACTGTTAGTGCGTGTAATTAAGTATTAGAATGACTTAATCATTTGGTGAATCATGTGGTTATGTATGGGGTATCTTAACATGGTTGTTGATAACCTGACATCTATTTCGTAGTTGGTCATGACCGCATGTAGAAGATCTATTGTAGTTTATGAAAGTTATCATTGTATATGCCTATGTAAGAACTGTGTGCAAGTGATCAAACGGGAGCTTGTGTTGGGCTTATGAGATCATGAATGTGATAATGTAAGTCAAATATAATTTTAAATTATTCCTGTGTGTGATATCATACATTTCCTTTATATCTTCTTCCATAAGGAAGCAATTGCATAGTTCCATAGTTTAGTAAAAAAAATTGTATTGTATTAAAGATAGAAGTTGTTTAGATAAGAGGATGTAGTTAACTTAATTGTTTGAGTGTTGGTGTACATTCTCTAACACATTTTGGACCTTGTGTCCTTGAGTGTTGTGTAGTGGATACTCCCTTTTGTGGCTAAAATTAGTCACATCGTGATGTGAATTTGTTTTGTAATTTGGTTGTTTTAGAAATTTTGATGGTTGTTTCATGTGTTGTAGGGGGTTAACAATGAATTTTCTTTCTTTGAACCTTCTTATGATAGGAATGGTCACCAAAACTCTTTTCTTTATACTTGATTTATTGTTGAAAATTGCTGGCATTTTGTGACTTAAGATTGCATTTGATTATTTTCCCACTTGGGTTCACATTTTTTTAAAATTTTCTATGGTGGCTATTCTAAATGTTTGGTTATGTTGGCCCTGTTTTGTGTTAAGTGTTGTTTCTATCATGTTCATGTCGAACCTCTGATAGTATGTACAAGGGAGGACTCCATGGAGAATTATACTTTGTATGTTAGTAAATAGTTGAAAGCATAGTGGAAATAAGATATGAGAAGTATTTTTCCTTGAGTATATGTGAATGCAAATTCTCTAAACCATAGGAAACTTTCAAAATATGTGTGGTTAGATATAAATAGATCACATGATATGCCTTAAAGGTAAAGAATTGATGTTCTTTATTGTGGTTATGGAATGATTGTGCTTGCCTTAGGAATAATTGCTTGATATGGATGCATATGTAGGCAATAGAAAGTTGCAATACTAACATGTTATGCTTCCACCCTAGTCTCTGACTTCTAGGAGGAAGTCAAGTTTTAGGGGGGGAGGATGTAGTGCCCCTTTATTCTCACCTTGGATGAATAGGTGGTCGGGCTAAGGAGCATGAAGACGAAGATAAAATACTCGAAATACTTAAGGTATGTTAGACATGATGATAGATTACTCATTTATGCATAGTTATGCTTATCATGGATTATGGATTACTGATGAAGTTGTCGATATTTTTTTATGATCATTATGATGACATTGTTGATGTTAAAGTATATGATGTGTTTTGACATGATTAGTTATTGGTTAAATGATTATGTAGATTAGAGTTATCATGTTTTATGTGATCATTTAATATCATCATATCTGATTATTAGTTAGAAATGTATATGTTATTTTTGATTCTTTTGGTGAAGGGATGGTGTAGTATTACTCGGTATGAGCACCCTACTATGCTGCGATTCCCTATTACATTCTGTTTGATTATATATATATATGGATATGCTCGTACACAACCCCTTGGTTTGATGCAGGTTGCAGGTACTAGGCACCGACTCCACCTGAATTAGCAAGTCTGAGCATGCCTTCACACCAATGGATAATGTGGATGGGAGATGACATGGGGTCCCCTCTATTAACAAATATCTCCAATTTGTCGCTATCCATGTATTTCCAGTCGTGGGTGTAATCGTTGTTCAACCTATGGTATGTGGTTATCGTAATTGTTGTTTATGTGGTTTTGAGTTGTTGATTTCAATCATATGGTTCATTTAATAGAATAAGTGATCTATGTCTATAGAAGTGTTTATATTTAATCATTTTGGTTATATAGTCAATGTGTATCTGTTGGAGATTTATTAATTGTTATAGTAATAATAATAATAAGTTTATATATATACATCAATATTATTTATTTAATTAATGTAGAAAATTAAGAATATTAATTAGTTGATTTTTATATTAAATTAAATTAGTAGCTTTGAAAGCTAGCAATAATAATGATATTGTTAATACTTAGTACTTTATTAATTTTATTTGTCATGTGAGGTCTTATTTTATTTTGCTATTAATTTGTTGTTGGAGTGGGTTATCAGAAATTTCAAAATATTCTAGTTAGTGGTGTTATGAATGAAATTAATTTTGGGGTTGTGGATATCTGTAATGGAGAGAATAGCGATAGTGGGTATCAATTGTTTTGTCTATTTTGGGTTTTGGGAAGATGATTTTGAGGGGAGAGTTTGGAGCAAGATACACAGAAATTTGGGAGGGGAGAGAAAGATTTTTGGGGGAATTTCTGCAGAAGAAGATTTGGAGGTTCGATACAGGAGGTTGGAAGATTTTGGCTATGTGTATGTGATTAAATGTTTGTATGTCATTGAGAAGGTGGTTATGTCTATCTAGAAATCATCTTTACTTGTTGAACACTCTGTCCTCTTGTCACATTTTATGTCCAAGGTTTTCATGTAACCCTTCAATTACGTCTACCATTGTCCTTACTATGTAACTACTAATTTCTTCTCTCTGGAGTGCCTTTGTAATGTCCCGCCATGCAACCCTAGAGATAAGTTCAACTAAAGCAATAAAAAGGCATAATATTTTTTTTAAGAAGAAATGATAACAAAACATAACATAGACTAATAGCATCAAGTTAAACTATCATCTCTAGGGATTACATAGCTGCATTATTGCAATTTAACAATAATCAACAACATACATGATTTGATCGATCAAATGAATCAAACTGACATTTTAGGTTACAACATCATATGAATATATCAATATTTTTGCAACCAAGATTACAAGTGTAGAATAGTTTATCTTACAAGAATAATTACATAATTTCAATGATACAAAATCTCTCTTTCTGGATACATCAATTACATAAGGATTTCTTCTTATACAAAAGATCTAAATACAAATAGTACAAATGTCTATCTTTGATATAGGTGCAAAACTGGAATCAAGAGAGATACATCTTCTTTACACATGAGCCACGATGCCAAAAAACTAATGGAATAAAGCACAACCACCTGACCATGTGGAACCCTGAGGTCCACCCCCCATGCTAGGAGGTAACAATGAGGTCCCACAATGACAATAGTCAAGAAGACAGTAGGCTAAAGAGTGCAAGGGCTACACATGACTCCAATACAACACGGATCATTATGAAAATCACAAGCAACTCAAACAATACTTACACACTTAACATGCAATTCCAGAGGCACTCACACAACCAAAGGAGGAAAATACAACTTGGGAGTGCTAGACTACAATAGGGAGGAGTGTTATCACATAGCTTGTCATGGGTTATCCTGGCAAGTCTTCCTAGATACCGGCACCCATCCTGGGTTATTCTGGCAACCTCTCCCGACCACCAGGCCCCATACAAACTCATACGGAACCAACATACCTTTCATGAGGATAAGGCAGTCAATTTGCCATTCTAGGCCTTCTCATCTCATCTCAAGCCTAAACGAGCACTTGAGCCATGAGTGAGGCATACATTATTTTGCTTAATGTGATTAACTACCCAACCCCTAAATTTATTAATTAGGTTATCACTTGATTACCAACTTCCAATGGGTTATCCTGGCAGCCACTTTGGGCACCGGCCCCACATTGAAAGCCACTGCCCTATTTGCATCTAGAAAACCCTATCCATCAAGCAAGACTTTTACCAACTTAACTACAAGTCCTCAAATATAATGCAAGGCATTTACCTTCTTGCATAACCAATATAATCAGATGTATAGGTACATTGAGCAAGGCACAACCATCTTGCACATGTAACATTCCAACATGAATAAGAAACCATATTTTAAGAATACATTTCATTCAACTCACAAGATGCACACATAGCCAACCCCCACACAATCACACCCTCCTAGGCCTCTGGAAACCATTTTCCCCAAATAACACAATGCATGACACCATTAAAAAGAAATGGTCACACATCACATTCACTTTCCAAAGCACATTCTAAACCAAGATCAATAATTCAATCAAAACCACAAATGTAACATATGATCTAATGCACTAATAATAGTCTTAAAGAATGTAACATTATTCCAATCATGATCAATCATCTAACAACATAAGGTAACTCTAATGCAAACAATAATTACTTGAAGGGATACCAATTATTCTATAATAGAAAATTCAGTCAAACAAGATACTACCCATTATTAGACTAACCCACTTTCGACACTGATGTGGATCTTATTAAAATTCTAGACAACTTTGTGATTTCTATTCAAAATAATTGTATAAGCAAAACATAAGGGAGCATAAAGTACATTAAAACTGATCGTCCATTTAAATCTTTAGAAAGTATATAAGTTAAATGCTAAACATTTTATATCATATCAAACCTAACCTCCACTTACTCACCCAATTTCATAACTAAGCACAATCTTTAATATAAGTCAAAAATAAGATTAGACTCCATTAAATGACCACAAAGTTCCTTAAGTTGAAGAGGAAGCAAGATATATATAAAAATACTTGACAAGTCTTACTAAATCTAAACTAAATGTTATCTTCCACCAAAAATATCAAAGATATCTAGACATATAACAATCATAAATTAAATTCATAGACTAACTCTATGCACACTACTTAAAATATTATAATTCATACTGCAATTAAAGACTTAACTAAGGTCATCATACACACCTTATAACTAGATCTAAAATAACAATTCAACATTTATAATATGATAATTTACATCAATTTGGCTAAGACAAATATATATTAAGAAGCCTTATTTATTATCCATATCCTACTCTCTTAAAATAGATAAAACTACTAATATCCTTAAATATACAAGATAAAATAATAAATCAATAAATTATTTTTAAAGGATTTGACTTTTTATTTATAAAGTAATGCTTAAATATAACATATCTAAATAATAGGAATGAAATAAAATAATACTTAAATATAACACATCCCTCAATAATAGGGATTTGATTTCTCATAAATAAAATAACACTTAATATAACACATCCCAAAATAATAGGGAGTTGATTTTTCATAAATGAAATATAATAATACTTAAATATGACGCATCCCTAATAATAGGTATTTGATTTGAAATATAAAAATACTTAAATATAACACATCCTAATAATAGCAATTTGATTTGAAATATAATAATACTTAAATATAACGCATTCTAATAATAGGGATTTGATTTGAAATATAATAACACATCCTAGGAATTTGATTTTTCTATAAAAAATACTAAAAAAAACACATCCATAAAACTATTCTTCCCTATTAAATAGGGAGTTGACATCACACCTTCAAATTAATAAATAAAACTCAAATTAAAACAATAATTTATTAAAGAACAAATTTAAAGATAATTAAACTTTATAATTAACATTATGCAATAATACTTAATATTTTAACTATTAAGGTTTAATCAATATTTAGTTACTACATAATAAATCTATTAACTAACTAAACTTAAAATAAGTTATAACATTCTTATCTAACTACCACTTCAAAATAATACATTTTCCAAGAACAAGTTGAACAAAAATAATGATTCTAGTATTCAACTAACACTAATGTTACCTCTATATGACTATTAACTTTAGAACAACAATCTTCCAAATAAAACAATAATTTTGTATATGATACTCATATAACAAGAATTAGATTTTAAACTAACACTTAAAACTTTCTAGGAAATTCCACATTAAATTATTATTAATTTTGTGAGAACTCCATAATATAACTACAAATTTTATTTATTAAATATAAAAATGACTACAAAGAATAGTTAAATTATTAATTACCTAACTCAACACAAAAAGAGAATTTCTATTTCTAGCTTAATGCATTATTTCCTATTAACTAAATCTACAACCTATGAGAATCCCTAAGTTTTCTCTAGTTAAACTCAGAGATTTTGTTGATTGACAAAATTGCTAAAAAGATTAAAATATCTATCTACATATTCAATCTACAAAAGAATTCATATTGAACAATAAATTAAGTTTTCAGGCAAGGAAGAAAAAAAAATGATGAAGTTGGCTGAACTAGGCAACCAAATTTCATAGCCAAGAGTGAAGGATCAGAGGAATTTAATTCAAGTAAAAAAAATTCATTGTTTTAAATGCATAAACTACAAACTAAAATTCAATTGCAATATTCATAATTTCTAGCAACCTCACAAGGAATATGCATAAGTTTTAAAGTGTAAAAGCTGAAATTCTAATATCTCTTTTATCCTAAATTTCATTAGGTCTGCAGATACTAAAATTTCAAATGCCATTTCAGACATGATTCAATGCATATGGAGGCAGGCAGGCTAGAGGAAAAGAAAGTATTTAAGAGTTTTGATAAAATGAAATCATCTTTATTAGTCTTATTTCATCAAGTGTTCAATGAATCCCATCAAATGGCAAGAGATTATAGATAAATATAATTTGTTTGATATACAGATCAATGACTGGAAAGAAAATAGTTTGGGCCTGGCAAAAAATTTTGATCTCCACAAGCAAGGGCAACACTGCAGAAGTTGAGTTTTCTTTTGATAAAAAGAAATTGGCATTCTTAATTTGACATAGGAATGCAACCACAAAAAATGATTTAATTTCTACCAGTGGCAAAAGATTTAATTTAACTAAGGTGTCTATAGGCAATATGAGAATATGGCGATAGTGAAATAGCAAGAGGAATAGATGTGAAGAAAGATAGATAGGCATGAAGATGATTCAGAGTAAGGTCTCTTAGAATGTCACAATGGGTGGTTGAAGAGAATATTCAAGCGAATGCAAATGGTAAGATTAATAATAATGGGGTTATAGAAAAGAATATATACTCATCAAGCATATAGAGAGAATAGGTTGTAGAGCTTGATCAATCATTTCAATTGATGGGAGAAACTTGCATTTGATTGTAGATGGACACTGATTTTCAAAAGGGTTTACTATTGTCTAGAATATTTCACAGAGAACCACACTTCAACCAGAATTTGACCAATCATAAAATTGTACAGACTACTCACACATACAGGATTTTTCTTCATATACAAACAAGCAAAAGAGCTTTTGTTTAATACATACCAAGAAATTCTTCAGATCTCCCTTGCTCCCTTCTCCTCTTCCTCCACCAATTCCTCTTCTTTTCCCCAAATTTCTGTGCCTCTTTTCTAAGAACTCTCCCCTCAAATAATCTTCCCAAAACCAAAAATAGACCAGGATAATAAATTCCTAAATCCCCCAATCTTCCGTTACTGACATCCACTATCCAAAATTTTAAATGCATTTTTACCACCACTATCTGGAATATTTTCAAATCTTGAAAATTATTTCCGGCAAACACTTCCTCAAAACAATTAATGACAATATAAAAATAATATCTTCCAACCCAAAATTTAATCAATTACTAAAGTATTAATATTAATAATTGATTCAATAACTTTATTATCATTAGTATTATTAACTATAAATACCACTAATAGGAATAATTTTTAAATTTCTAACAACCCACTCCAACAATAAATTAATGGCAAAATAAAATAAAATCTCACATGTCAGATAAACTCAATAAAGTACTAAATATTAACAATATTATTATTATTGCTAGCTTTCAAAGCTACTAATTTAATTTAATATAAAAATCAACTAATTAATATTCTCAATTTTCTACATTAATTAAATAACTAATATTGATGTATATATATAAACTTATTATTATTATTATTACTATAACAATTAATAAATCTCCAACAAATACACATTAACTATATAACCAAAATGATCAAACATCAACACATCTATACACATAGATCACGTATTCTATAAAATGAACCAGACGACTATAATCAACAACTTAATACCTTAGTCACTAAGTTCAATAAAATAAACCTTAAACTACAATAAACAAACAATAACAACCACATACCAAAGGATGACCAACACCTGAGGACAAGTACCAACTGAGCGACAACTACATCCATGACTGGAAATACATGGATGATGACAAACTGAAGACATTGGATGACAAAGAGAACCCCATGTTATCTCCCATCCACATTATCTATTGGTGTAAAGGTACGCTTAGACCTACTAATTCAGATGGAGTCGGTGCCTAGTACTGATGTAGCCAACAACATACACAATAATATTGTGCCATTAATCATGTGTGAGAGCCAAAGATTTGGAACACTGAAAAAAAAACTTCTATTCACCAACTCTGCTACTACAATGAGAGAAAACTCTCTTATATCCAAGAAAACAAATAAATCAAAAAATTACCTTTTTTGGCAGATTTCAACAATTGTCAGATTTTGCCATTTTAAGTAATTTTACAATCATATCTTGAGAATCTAGTTTTTTCCCAAAAACTTCCTAAAGCTAAGGTAGGACAAAAAGCCAACTAACATCCTAAAGTTGAAACATGAGTTTCAAGTTATTAAAAAAAAAACTTTTAAAAAAGTAGAAAAAAACACTAAATTGCCATTTTGAGGGCCAAAATGAAAGTTTCAAGCCCCGAAAAGGTACCAAGACGAGGTCCAACTGACTTGGGTGGGTTGGGAAACCACCATCCACCTCATAATGCATCCACCTGTAAAATTTTATAGAAAACCCACATTCGAGTCAAAAGTTATGACCTCTGGAAGTCCCTGCATCATTCTCTTCTGGTTGAAAAGAACGCAGCTCCTGCAAGTGAGTGTCTTTGAACCACTGCCATTTGACTGGATCTAACCTCTACACTTCCCACTCTATAATCCACATGCTATATGTTGGTGGCAAGCCTTCCCACTGTACTAAATACTTGTTGTAATGCCTTTGTCGAGTGTAGATAGTTTTCTTATCAAGAACCTGTGCAATCTTTTCCTTCTTATGGGGAATGTGGTGGTGTCATGCCACTTCTAGTTGACTATATTTAGCATCATCCTCACCATGGAATGCATATAAATTAGAAATATTAAATACAGGAGAAATATCGAGATCATCTAGTAAACTAAACTCATATGCATTATCATTGATCTTCTTTGTAATTTTGCAAGGACCAATTTTCCTGTACTTCAACTTGTGGTAAGTTCCAGTAGGAAACCACTCTTTTCTCAAATATACCATCACTAAGTCACCTTCATTGAATTTCTAATGTCACCTACTAGTATCCACTATATTCTTGTACCTCTCATTACTGTCCTGCAACTTTTGTCTCACTTCTTTCTATAACTGTTGAAGGTGTTCTGCAAATGCTTCCCCATCATCACTGACCCTATCTTTCATTGGTAGCTATACCAAATCTAGAACACCCTGAGGATTCCTGCCATACACAATCTAGAAAGGGGACTTTCCCGTTGATCTATTAACAGAACTATTATAGGCAAATTCAGCCTATGGTAATGCCACATCCCATTGTTTTGGCTTTTCTCCAACAATACACCTCAACAAATTTCCTTGACTCTGATTGACTACCTCTGTTTGCCCATCTATTTGAGGATGATAAGCACTACTAAACTATAACTTAGTCCCCATCTTCTTCCATAAAGTCCTCTAGAAATGACTGAGGAATTTGGTATCCCTATCAGAGGTAATAGTCTTTGGAACACCATGTAGTCGAACAACTTCTAAAAAAAATAACCCTGTTACTCTAATTGCATCATTAGGTTTCTTAGAGGCAATAAAATGAACCATCTTGGAGAACCAATCAACAACTACAAAAATGGAGTCATTACCTTGTTGAGTATGTGGAAGTCCCAACACAAAGTCCATGCTCAAATCTGTCCATGGTGCAGTTGGTACTGGTAATGGCATATACAATCCTGTATTCTATGAATGTCCCTTAGCCACTTGCCAGATTCTACACCTTGTTACATACTTAGTTATATCCATTTTCATCTTTGGATAATAATATTTATCTTCTATCAAGGCTATTGTCTTGTCCTTGCCAAAATGTCTAGCCAACCCACTACTATGAAATTCTCTAATAATGTTTTGAACCCTCATAGAGCCAGTTGGTATGCATAGTTGTTTTCCTTTAAATAGATACCCATCTTGCATAAAATATTTGTTGGCAAGAGACACTGTGTGGCTTCATAAGTGTTGTCATTGATGGCAACAAAGTCTATCCCACACATCCACAGTACATAGTATGCCTATACCAGAAGTCAAATTGAAGAATGTTTTGGTCCGGTGAACAAGAACAAAGTATGTAATAAGGTCTGACAATTAGGTCCAAATCTCTTAGATGGTGTAACTCAGTAAATTGCGGACTTGGGAAAGTCAAGAGGGATACCATGACTACTGTACTCCAGAGATTGAGCCTCCAGTGATAAATCAAGGAAAAGATATGAGCATCTGAGTGTTGGGTTCCAGTCAGGCAGAGCAGACAGAGGAAGAACTACCCGACAGAATATCAGACTTCAATCTGGATGAGTAAAAGGTGTTGATCAAGCAATATATGGGATTATATATTGTTGGCTAACATGATTAATGACTTCTATGCCCATGTTTTTGATACGCATCACAAATCAAGCATGGATTCAGCCGACAGATCAGTAACTTGCAAATATCTTGAGTGTTCTTGTTGCCAACTAGAAAATTCATGAAATCCTTGATATGAATATATATACCAAATGGATTCTAGTATGCAGAGTAGTGTGGTGAACAAGTGATGAAATAAAGTACGAAGAAAAGCAGGGATAAGTGTGAGAGCTGCAATTCAAGTCCAGTATGTGACAGAGCAACAGCATTAAAACATAGGAAGAATGAAGTGCATCAGATCAGTGTATTATGCCTAACCGAAACTAAACCCTTGCATTTGTATGCTTCTCATCAGTTCAAACACCTAATTACCTTCTATAAGTTTTGTACATAGTGAGTCTCTTGTAGGTAGTGTGCCTCTTGTGAGCAGTGTGCTTAGGCAGTGAGCCGTAATTAGCAAGTGCCATTTTGTACTCCTTTATTCTTTTAATAGAGAATACAATCTTGGGTTAGTCACCCCATGGTTTTCCCCTTAACAGGGTTTCCACGTAAAAATCCTTGTGTTATGTGTTTTGATTTTATTTATGTTCTTTTGATTACATATGCTTTCATGTTTTGATGCAACACTGATTATTAAAATACAAAAAGAAAAGAAAGTTAAGAAAATTTTGAGATAACTGATTCACCCCCCCTCTCAGTTATCTACCTTGTTTCCAACAATTGGTTTTAGAGCCAAGTTCCTCTGAACAAAGCCTAATAGCTTGAGGAAGATCTAGGAATCTCAATGGATGTATATGGTATTAAGGAACAACTTCAGTCTGCCCTAGATGATCTTGAACAATCCCACTCTGAAGTCAATAATTTGAGAGAAAGACTCAAACAAGCTGATGATTTGATAAATGAGCTAAAAGAAAAACTTAGTATCTCTATGAAAAAGAGAAAGGAACTACTTCAAAAATTAGCCAATCAAAATGAAGTCAATGATACTAATGAAGATCTAGATGAGAAAAATAAGCTATGTGGGAAGCTGTCAAAAGAAGTCATTATGGTGAGACATGAAATGGAATCAACGGTTATGAGATTCACCCAAGAAATTGAAGAAAATAGAAAGATTGAAGATAATCTAAAACAATCCCTCAAGGAGAAAATAGAGGGCTGCCCCAAAATGGATAGAATAATTAGGCATCTTGAATCTAATCTTGAAGAAGCAAGAGACAATGAAAAACAACTTGAGAATCAATTAGACACTCTTAAACAAGATCTTCAAGTAGCAAATGAATACAAAGAGAAATTCAAGATAAGCTCAGCCCAACTTGAAGTTCTTCTTGAAATCCAAAAGAGGGTAGATGATAAGCGTGGCTTGGGATATGAGAAAGGTGAAAGCTCTAGATCTGGTCAAAAGAACTTTGGATCAGGAAATCAAAGAAATAGGCCTAGAAGATCTCTGGTAAGGCAACCAAATGCTCAAAGATATCCATCCTTCAATGGATACTGCTTCAATTGTAACAATTTCAGTCATAAAGAAACTCAGTGCAAGAGGAGAATGAATTAGAATAATGCATCCTTCTCCAAACAATGTTTCAACTGTAAAAGGTATGGTCACAAATCTCATGAATGTAGAAATATGCAAATAAACAATTCATTCAATGGAAGATGCTTTGCATGCAATAGAATGGGACATATGGATAATCAATGCAGGTCAAAAGGATATCAATCAAATAAGCAAAGAAATGTTGTTTTTTACAATTACAATAGATCCAATCATATTGCCAAATTCTGTAGAAGCATAAATCAGGATAGAAAAGGTCTAGTGCAACATAATCAGAAACAAGATAAGGGCAAAGGTAAAGTGAATGTGGATGAAGTTCAAAAGGAGATGAGCAAGATTTAGGTAAAGAAGAGTATAAAAAATATTGGGGATGGATCCGCAATGGAATCTAGTGCTGATATTCCATCCAGAAACTAAAAAGGTGAGCTCTAGCTCAGGGGGAGTCACAGAGAAAAATAAATTCCCCCAGCTAGTCAACTCATGCCTAAATTCAGCACATGGAATGCTGTAGATTAAAGGGTTCTCAAAAAAATGTCTAAATAACCTTCAGTAAAAATATGAAAGATCTGCATGGAGTTTTACAAGATTTTAACCACTCAAGTTAATCTGGTTTTGATAGCTATCCGGTAAAGCAAGATTTTCACAGATAGATCCGGTATGATTTAGAAAAGAAGAGCTCTGCAACAAGTTTCTACAATTCACTCAAGATCAACTGGAAAATTGAATTCAACCAGCAATTTGTTCCAACTCCTATTTCGAACCCTAAAGCGTGAAAAGGTACTTCCATTCTGAAAATCTCTCTTTTAATCTCTTGCAAAAATGGCTACTCCAATGGTTGTCAAAATCACTAATAGGCCGCATCCTAAATTCAAGAAACACCCTTATAAATCTCTAGAATTTGATCCTTTAGGTGCATTTTCTAGCATTATGCATGGGGTATTACATGTAGAAGATGTTAGGGTCTATATCCATGCCAACATTGAGGAATTTGGAGACTCAAAATTGATGGACATCTATCACAAACAACTAATAGATGAGAGTTTTGAACTCAAACCTGAATTCAAGGCCCTCCAAGATAAACACTTTGGACATTGCATACACTTTCCATGTTTTGCAGAAGATGATTGGGTCCGGTATGTCCTAAGTAGGATGCATGATAATTTCATGTGGCTAATGAAGCCCTTTAAGATAACTAAAGATGTCATCAGTGTAGTGACTGGACTGCATTCATCTGGTGGGTTACCTGCACTTCAATCTGTGAAGAACTAGACAGTAACTGAAGCCACCAAATCTAAATTTGACAAAAGAGCAATGGCCATAGATGACATCACTGATCCAGATGTCAAGTTTGCCTCAATGATAATTGGTTACAAAATCTATCATTTGAGCAGGGAGAATTCTGTGTCTGGGACAGCAATCTATGCAACATATCAGATGTTGAGGGAAGATGCAGATTATGACTTGTGTGAACTTCTCCTAAATCAACAGTTAGAAAACCTGTAGAAGATCAAAAAGGATAAGAAGAATTCCTTTAAATATGGTTGTCTAGTATTGTGTCTATTCTTTTATTATATAAATGAGCTACCTGGATCAAGTGGTTGGGTTTGGCAAAATGATAAACCAGTTGTAATCCAGATTAGAGATTATATGTATGGACTTGGTGATGCTAAAGCTCAAAACATAGCCCTCTGGGATTACTTTAAGTACTTCCAAAGCATGATTCAAGCCAGAGAGAGAATACCTCAATCCATAGTTGAGAAATACAAGGACACAGTGTGCTTCATGGTTGACACTGATCAATGCCTAATGGAGGTAGTTGAACCCAGAACTATGTGGATAATTATTCCTAAGTTAGAGACAATGCATGAGGCCTTGACAGATGCTCAGACCATAGCCTAGACCAATGATCCGACAGATTTAAAAAGGGTAGAAGCATATGCATTTTTTTGAGTGGTCACATCTCCATTCTAGATAGGATGAAGCAGAGATGGGACACAGAGTTTGTACAGTTGAAGGCCACTTTTGTGGATATACTTAAGTATATGTAAGTACAACATATATATACTTATGCGGCCATGTATAGGATAATTTTTGCAAAAACTTTTGTATGCAGATTCCACCCTTTGCCATTGATGTCAAAGGGGGAGAGAGTAGTGAAAAATGTGGAATCCAGCTAAGGGGGAGCTCCGGTAAAATAGTGAAAAAGATAGAGTATCAGCCAAGGGGGAGTTACTGCGACACTAGTCATTTTTCACCAAGTGTTTCCATCAATGCCAAAGGGGGAGATTGTTGGCAAGAGACACTGTGTGGCTTCATAAGTGTTTTCATTGATGGCAACAAAGTCTATCCCACACATCATTAGTACATAGTATGCCTATACCGGAAGTTAGATTGAAGAATGTTTTGGTCCAGTGAACAAGAACAGAGTATGTAACAAGGTGTGACAATCAGGTCTGGATCTCTCAGATGGTGTATCTCAGTAAGTTACAGACTTGGAAAAGTCAAGAGGGGTACCATGACTACTGTACTCCAGAGATTTAGCCTCCAGTGATAAATCAAACAAAAGATATGAGCATCTGAGTGCTGGGTTCCAATCAGGCAGAGTAGACAGAGGAAGAACTGACCGGCATAATATCAGACTTCAATCTGGATGAGTAAAAGGTGTTGATCAAGCAAACTTTGGGATTATACATTGTTGGCTAACATGATTAATGACTTCCATGCCTATGTTTTTGATACGCATCACAAATCAAGCATGGATTCAGCTGACAGATCAGTAACTTGCAAATATCTTGAGTGTTCTTGTTGCTGACTAGAAAATTGATGAAATCCTTGATGCAGATATATATACCAGATGGATTCTAGTATGTAGAGTAGCATGGTGAACAAGTGATGAAATAAAGTGCAAAGAAAAGTAGGGATAAGTGTGAGAGCTGCAATTCAAGTTTGGTATGTGACAGAGCAACAACATTAAAATAGAGGAAGAATGAAGTGCATCAGATCAGTGTATTATGCCTAACTGGAACTAAACTCTTGCATTTGTAGATGCTTCTCATTAGTTCAAACACCTAATTACCTTCTGTAAGTTCTATAGATAGTGAGTCTCTTGTAGGCAGCATGCCTCTTGTGAGCAATGTGCCCGGGCAGTGAGCCCTAATTGGCAAGTGTCATTTTGTACTCCTTTATTCTTTTAACAGAGAATACAATCTTGGGTTAGTCACCCCATGGTTTTTCCCTTAATAGGGTTTCCACGTAAAAATCCTTGTGTTATGTGTGTTGATTTTGTTTCTATTCTTATGATTACATATGCTTTCATGTTTTGATGCAACACTGATTATTAAGATACAAAAAGAAGAGAAATTTAAGGAAATTTTGAGATAACTGATTCACCCACCCCACCCCCCCTCTCTCTCAGTTATCTACCTTGTTTCCAACAATATTCACCCCTAAAGTGATCCAAGTTACTAGATACTGGTGCCTTCAATTGTTCCACAATCTCCCAAAAATCATCATCAGACTCATACAAATTTTTTATGGCATCAAAACCAATCACCTCAGTTTCCATTGTGGTCAAAAGTGCAACACGCCTACTTAACGCATCTGTAACTTGATTTTGTTTTCCAAACTTATGCTTCAACACAAAATTGTAACCCTACAAGAAAGAGACCCACTTGGCATGCCTACTATTCAACTTTTTCTGTGTGTTCAAGTATCTCAGTGCAATATGATTTGTAAACAATACAAACTCCTGGGGAACTAGATAATGTCTCCAATGCCTCAATGCTTGAACAATTGCATAAAATTCCAAATCATAAGTAGAATAATTCTTTCTCACTTCATTCAACTTTTCACTAAAGAAAGCTATAGGTTTTCCAAATTGACTAAGCACAACACCTATTCCCACATGGGAGGCATCACATTCTACTTCAAATACCTTATCAAAATTTGGCAATGCAAGTATAGGTACTTATGTTACCTTTTACTTCAAGTACTTAAATCTCTCCTCAGCATCCTTGGTCCATAAAAACTCCCTTCCTTTGGTGGAATCTGTTATAGGAGCTACAATACTACTAAAATTTTGAATGAACTTTCGATAGAAAGTGGCCAAGCCATGAAAACTTTTTACCTTTGTGATGTTGCTTAGACTAGGCCATTCTAGAATTGCCCTGACCTTTTCTGGATCCATTTTGACATCATAGTTATAAATGACAAAGCCTAAAAAAACCAAACTGTCCTGCATGAACCTACACTTCTTCAAATTGGCATAGAGCTTCTCCTTCCTTAACACACCAAATATGATCCTCAAGTGTTGTAGGTGCTCTTCTTTGCTATTACTAAATACCAAAATAACATCAAAATAAACTACCACAAACTTACCAATGTAAGGTCATAGTATAGTGTTCATCAATCTCATAAATGTGCTAGGTGCATTTGATAACCCGAATGGCATAACTATCCACTCATATAATCCATCTCCAGTCTTAAAGGCTATCTTCCACTCATCCCCTTCTCAGATCCAGATTTGGTGGTAGCCACTTCATAGGTCATTCTTGATGAAATATTTGGCCCCTGCAAGGACATCCATCATGTCCTCCATACAAGGTATAGGAAAATGATACTTGATGGTAATCTTATTAATTGCTCTGATACCAGATGATGTAGCCAACAACATACACTCAATAATATTGTGCCATTAATTATGTGTGAGAGCCAAAGATTTGGAACACTGGAAAAAAAAACTTCTAGTCACTAACTCTGCTGCTACAATGAGAGAAAACTCTCTTATATCCAAGAAAACAAAAAAAATCAAAAAATTACCTTTTTTGGTAGATTTCAACAATTGTCAGATTTTGCCATTTTAGGTATTTTTACAATCATATCTTGAGGATCTAGTTTTTTCCCAAAAACTTCCTAAAGCTAAGGTAGGACAAAAAGCCAAATAACATCCTAAATTCAAAACATGAGTTTCAAGCTATTAAAAAAAGCAACTTTTAAAAAACTAGAAAAAAACACTAAATTACCATTTTGAGGCCAAGATGAAAGTTTCAAGCCTTGAAAAAGTACCAAGATGAGCTCCAACTGACTAAGGTGGGTTGGGAAACCACCATCCACCTCATAACACATCCACTTGTAAAATTTCATAGAAAATCCACATCCGAGTCAAAAGTTATGACCTCTGGAAGTCCCTGCATCAGGTACCTGCAACCTGCATCAAACCAAGGGGTTGTGTACAAACACATATATATAATCAAACACACTATGATAGGGAATCACAGTGTAGTAGTCTGCTCATAATGAGTAATACTGCACCGTCCCTTCACCAAAAGCATCACAAATAACGTATTAAACAAGTTTATTAGTAAATAAACAACCAGATAACACATAGTCAGATAGTCACATAACTCACGTAGTAAAACAAATCTACATAATCAATTAATCCATTACTGATCACAACATAAGCATAATGTACTAATCATAAAGTATCAACAGTGTCATCATAGTAAACATCAATGAGTGTCATCAACTACATCAAAACGGTAAACCTGCCATCAACATGTCTAACATACCCTAAGTATTCCGAGTATCTTACCTTCATCTTCATGCTCCTTAGCCTGACCACCTACTCATCCAAGGTAAGAATAGAGGGGCATTACAACCTTCCTACAATATACCCACCAGGTTAGTTCCTGCATACGCTCCCCCTGAGGCTTGCTTAGATAGATAATTCAACTTATCAGCAAATTTAAACCATTTGTAGCTTTGCTTTATCATCACTAGCTTATAGAATTTCTTGTTCCAAGACACTTGGCTAAGGCAACTCTATGGTTCTCTGTTCGCACTTTCCCTTAAGCTCTCCTCAGGTCTTGTAATGTGATATACTTGCTTGAGTTAATTGCTTCAATTGCATGTGATTTGATATACTTGCTTGAGATATTTCCTTTAACCATTGCATTTTTCACATCTTATGAATTGTAATGTTGTCTTGAGTTCTTTTCTTAAAATTGTTTTGTGCAAAGTGTGTCTGGCAGGAAATAATTAAAGACATGAAACAATTTATTCCTGTATAAATTCCTCTCTCTAAAAATCGAAGGAGATTATATGAGGCGTTGTGCATTGCGCATTCTCCATCTTATAGCTATTTATTTCATCCTCACCTCTTGTCTTGATGTTTAATCAAATGTTGAGCTTGTTCATTGTGGGATGAGGTTTTACTCAATTGACTACTCCAGTGCTATTCAATAATTTCTACCCTACCTTCCACTCGCCGCTGACCCAGATCTCTTCTAACTGACATTTTATGTGCTCAGAAGAAAATTACCATTATTTTATTATTGAAGAAACTTTGGCACTCGCCATAGCTTATTGCATGTAAACAATTCCATTTTTATGGCTTTTTAAATATCACAATGACCTCTATCTGTGTGAGGTGTTACCAATCGTTTCTCTAGTCTTCAATTTTTGTGATCTCTGAAAGTTTATACAATCAATCACATTTGGGGATTAGCTTGTTGCCAATCAGCCTCTTGAAGGTGATTTGACAGGTAATCAATGAATTCAATTCTAATGCAAATAATTACCTGGTGTATGGTTGTCTTCATTAGGCGTAGAATCTGCTTAGACTGCTCAGATTTCATCTTGTATGTGACGCCAGCTAGCTCATTCCTCCTTGTCATCCATTAATATTCCATTAAACCCTTACTCATAGGAAAGATTATTGCAAGGGCACTCCTAAGGTAATACTGAAATCTCTTATATCAACCACTCTTTTCAATCACTATAGAATGCCTTCGTACGGCCTTAATGCTTCATATAAACCATTTTCAATCTGCAACTAGCACTGATTTAACAGGTTCCTCAATGACAAAGTTTAGGATGTCCTCTAGATGGTCAACACGGCCAAAAAGGTCATCCAAGCACACATAACAATCAGTTGTAGATTAAATGTATTCAAGGGTTACAAATGTGATTGAAATTTGTTTAGCCCTATCCTCTTATCCTGCATCCACCGCTATTTGTTTTGCAGAAAATAGCATACAGTTCTAAGTGTTCCAAAATCAATGAAGGCAGCTGGTTAAATATGAAGTTCACCTTATGAATTTAAGATAACATCTATTTTGATAATATTATTATTACAAGTTTAATAGTTATGGTTTTGTTTTAGTTTTAATTTGGGAAACATATAATGGGATGAGTTTCATCATGATTTCATTCCATTTTGAATTGAAGCAAGTTCAGAAAGAAGTAAATCTTTTATTAGATTGTTCTTTTCCTTCTATTTAAGTTATAAAACTTATATAGAATATATGATTTAGCTTAGTGTTGTAACTAAACTTTTAAGTAAGAAATATGCTATGGTTTAATTAATAAGTAGTTTTAAATAATATCTTTTTCATCAATTTTATTAGTGTATGAGGTTACTAGTTAGCTATTAGATAAAGCGTATATGAACATGATCTTCTATTCCTAAATTTGAGTTTTATGTGGAACTAAGGATAGAATCAACTTTGTTTTCATCATTACTATTGTTCTTTCTTCCCAAGTTTATATAATTATATATTGTTATATGGCTAATTATACAATTAAATGTTACCTTAGTTTGTCTATCGTCATATCCCCTTGAACCTCCTATAGGCGCAAGTGCTAGTGTATTTATTTCTTAAGTTAGAAATGAACCTTTATCTTTTAGCAAATAAAGTATATTTCGTTTGCAAAAGATTTTTTTCTTATTTTAAATTGATTTGTTTATTGTTAATATATATTATCTTTTTTTAGAAAAGATATCTATTAAAGTTTATATATTATTTATTACAATTTAATTATTATGGATTATGAATGTATCCTAAGGTTTATTAGTTTTGGAAGAAATTATATTATTATATTAAAACTAATAGGTGATTTCTTTAGTAAACTTAATTTTACGATTGATATCAATTAGCAATGATTAGGTAAATGCTTGACAATTAAGTTATGTTCATATGAAGATTAGCATGTAATTTTAGTATATAAATAGAATGGATAGTAATCGTATTGATTAAAACTTATGATCTTAGTTAATTTAATATTAGTATTATTATTCTTTCTCTCTAGTTTCTTTATCTAGAAAAAGATTAAGGTAATTTTAGTTTGATTAAATAATTTTTCAAGGTTAGTGATTATCGTTTATTGTTAGATCTTGGGTAGGAAATATGTTCTTTCATTCAAAACTCATGGTAGAATTAACTTGTATTAAGAAAATTTAAATTCTTAGACATGGTTAAAAGTCATTATTGCTCCTGTTACAGTTGTAGGTATATTAGTAGTGCTTTATATTAAATCACTTTTAGTACAAATTAGTTTTATGAGCCTAGATCAACTAAGAAACTCTACCTATTTTTAGATGCTACTGTAATCTTGACAATATTGGTAAAGCCTTGAACCTTTCGTTACTTTGATAATCCTAGAATGGGTGTAGCAGGCCTGAAGGAATAGTTAATAGTTTATTCCCTTCTATCAATTGACCTCAATGATGGTTAAGTTAAACCTTGTCAATGGAGGATATTATATTTTTAGATAGGACTAAGACTTTCAAGTAGGAAAATGATAATTTTGTCCTTCGAGTAGAGATAGGATCTCATTCTTCCTTGAGATAGCTAGATCTTCTCTAGAAAATCTTATCTTTGTGAATTAGTTTAGTTTTGTCATATGACTATATAGATAACTTATGCTTTCTCTATAAAGAGAATTTCTAATCTTGAATTTCTTATGAGAATGATACTAGATTAGTAGAACATTTAATTTGAGAAATAGATTCCTTGTTACCACTTGCTAGAACATAAGAAGATAGAATTTTGATATAGTGGCATGAATGTCATTATTCTGCATGGTAGAAACAGATTTACTTTATGTATGATTAGAAGATAGATCATAGTTGGATTAATATTATACTTTTAAGACCCATTATTAGTACATTAGATCATATGTTGCATTTGTGGTGGCAATTGAAGTGTTGGTGAGATGAGCATTGTGATGTGTGTCTATGGTGTTGTAATAGTGTTAGGTATTGCGTCATTTGGGAAGTGGTTTCCAGAGGTCTAGGAGGATGTGAATGTGTAGGGGTTGACTATGTGTGTATTTTGTGAGTCGAATGAAATGCTTTCTTAAAATAAGGCTCCTTATTCATGTTGGAATGTGATGCAGAGTGGAACGCAACGGAAGCTAACTAACAGGAAGGAGGAGCCAATAATACAAACAACATGATAAAAATCCCTATCGGCTCAACATCATCATCATATTTCCTGTACACACCAACAGCATCATCATATTTCGGACGATCGCAAACATCCTCCTGTTGCACTGTTCATCGGGCGCCAAACACTATCGGCATCATCATGATATGCAACACCACCTTTGTCAGCAGGATATCCAAATATCCGGTTGCTCCAAATATCCTGATGACGACCACTTCAGCATCTTCCCTTCGATGCTCCGCTAGCCGACGACACAAGCAACAGCATCATGATATGATTTAACCGGTTCCCTCGAGACCTCCTGATGATGTTAACACAACTTTCTACCGAGAGCCTACGCCGATACCTAAACCCTTAGCGATGACAGGATCAACATGCATAGGGGGATATCTCAATATCCTGATGACGATGACGTCATATCTTGATGACGATGACGTCACACAATATCCTGATGACCTCTTCAACACTTAGTCAAAAAAATGAACTTTCACTCCCGCATCTGCTAGCGATACGTGGATGATGGGCACTCACGGAAGATGATCCTGACAGCGATATATACACTGAGTATATATCCAACTTAAAACATCTTGATGCACTTGCAACATGCAAACTTCAACAGTTTCATAAACCGATCTTCTACCTTGTGCCGATGCACTCCTCTTTGGCAACTCCTGATGATGATCACCCCGACGCACATTCACTTCATGCACTTAACTGCATCATGCTCATCTTCACTTATCCGGATGACGACGTCCAAAGCGACTGCAGGATATAAACCGAAATATCCTGATGAAGCCGTTTTGACGAACTCCCAACCTTAGCGAAATTTCACTTCGCCGATCCTCCAGGGATGACCCGATCCACTCTCAGGGTGATCTTCCAACTCAAACTTATCAACTCGACCTAGCACATACCCATGCTAGGGTCTTCAACATCTGTCGACCGCGATCCTGCACACCTGCATGCAAACAGAAAACAAACTACCTCCTAATCTACTGTACACAACCATTCCACCGATTTGACGAATCAACCGGTGGAATGGATCAGCATGTCCATGAAACCACCAGATCAGCAAAACGATTAAACAATGGAATCCAACCAGAGAAGGAACACAAACAGGATCTCTTTATTGCTTTCAAAGATGCAATTACAATGATCAGTCTCTCTCTCTGTCTCAGTCTGTGCAACCTAGCTTGATCGATGATATCTCTATCTGTATGCAATATCAACCGATCCTCATGCTTAAATAGATTTTCCTACGAGTACTACTGACCCGACTCCAAGCGGCTGGGAACTCTCCAGGCGGCTGGGAGATCCAACCGATCCTACAGCATGACAGCTGTTCTAACAAACTAACTAAAAATAGTAAAAGCATGGTCAGCGTGATCTTATCATGATCAACATGACCTTATTACATGCATTTGGTCTTATCAGACCTTCTAGAAAACATAACCAAGACTCAAACTAACTAACTGCCTCAAGGAGGCCAGCTGTCAGGTAGGTGCTTCTGCACCAGAATGATACTGTGTATGATGGATAATGCCCTGCTCAATGTGTCTATTCATGTAATTATGCAGGATGGATAATGTCTTGCTCTTTGAGATGTGAAACAATGCATATTTGTATCATGGTATATATTTTGAGTGATGTGACAATTCATACTTGGTTTATGTTTTGGGCTTTGAGAATCTAGATGTAGTGAAGGGGGGTGGCTTTCAATGTGGGGCCGGTGCCCAAAGTGGCTAGCCAGGATAACCCATTGGAAGTTGGTAATTAAGTGATAACCTAATTAATGAATTAAGGGGTTGGGTAGTTAATCACATTAATCAAGATTAAGTATGCCTCACTCATGGCTCAAGTGCTCATTTACGCTTGAGATGAGATGAGAAGGCCTAGAATGGCAAATCAACTGCCTTGTCCTCATGAAAGGTATGTTGGTTCCGCATGAGTTTGTATGGGGGCCAGTGGTTGGGAGAGGCTACCAGGATAACCCAGGATAGGGGTCAATGCCTAGGAAGACCTGCCAGGATAACCCATGACAAGCTATGTGATGACACTCATCCCTATTGCATTCTAGCAGTCGTAGGTTGTATTTTCCTCCTTTGGTTGTGTGAGTGCCTCTGGAATTGCATGTTAAGTGTGTAAGTGTTGTTTGAGTTGCTTGTGATGTTCATATTGACCAAGGTTGTATTAGAGTCATGTGTAATCCTTGTATCTGTATTCTTTTGTCTTTTGACAGTTGTCTTTGTGGGACCTCATTGTTATCTCCTAGCATGAGGGGTGGACCTCAGGGTTCCACATAGTTGGGTGGTTGTGCTTTATTCCATTGGTTTTCTGGCATCATAGCTTTTGTGTAAAGAAGATGTATCTCTCTTGATTCCAATATTGCACCAGTATTAAAGACGAACATTTGTACTATTTGTATTTAGATCTTTTGTATCAGAAGAAATCCTTATGTAATTTATGTATCCAAAAAGAGAGCTTTTGTATCATTGAAATTATGTAATTCCTATTGTTAGATAAACTATTTTTCACTTGTAATCTTGGTTGCAAAAATGTTGATATATTCATATGATGTTGTAACCTAAAATGCTAGTTTGATTCATTTGATTGATCAAATCATGTATGTTGTTGATTATTGTTAAGTTGCAATAATGCGTCTATGTAATCCCTAGAGATGATAGTTTAACTTGATGCTATTAGTCTATATTATGTTTATTTATTATTTCTTCTTCTTTTTTTAAATCACTTTTTTATTTCTTTAGTTCAACTTATCTCTAGGGTGCACGGCGGGGCATTACACCAACACCTTTAATAGATAAAGAGAGTGTACCCTTGCAGGATAAAGGCTAAACAAAATAACAATATGATGAATCAAATGATGATAAACAACAATGATATCACCTATGTGATGAAAGCCTTAAGAGAATGAAGATACTTCAACTCATAAGGAGAGATAGATGATAACTTCAAACCTGCAAGAACACACACAATAATAATACAAATCTACTCTAGAATCACAATGAATGCTTTGAATGCTCTTTGCTCCAAGACTTCAAGTTGGCTATATCTATCTAGTTTCATAATGAATTCAAAAACACACTTATATATGTTTTCTTGCTAACATTCATGAAATTAAACCAAAAGAGATGATAAAGAGAAACCTTTTGAAAGGTCCCAAGCTGACATAAAGTTAATTTAGCCCTAGTGACCTATCAGGGAAGACTTGGGTGGTGGTGCCCAAGTCTTTGAGCCCCTTTTAGGTCTGGGATAAGGTAAAACATGGACCCCTTATTCCCAATTTACATTGTTTTTGGGCAATTTTGCATCAGGATGAATATTTACAATATATAATATAATCACGGGGACCTAGGAGCTAAACAAGAAGTAAAAAGGCATTTGGCTACTTTTTACTCTATAAAAATAATGTTCCCACCCTCACATGTGAATCCAACTTGTCTATTCCATGATATTTTGAGATCATACAATATTTATCCATCTCATGAATAATTAAATACATTAGACCCATGAATAATTAAATATATTAGACCCCTAACATTTTTCCACTTGATTTTTACATTGAAAAGACATAATAGGGAATATAAGAAAATAAATTAAGTGCTAGAGAGTGAAAGTCCCATAGCCTCTCTACACCAATATACTTTCTCCATGCTCACTATCTTGGTTAGAGAATTTGCAACATTCTCCAAAGTAGCAACCTTCTATATCATGACCCTTTCATCCTCAATGATCTCACAAAAAAAGTGATATTAGACATCTATACATGCTTAGTATGAGCATGGTTAATCAAGTTTTTTACTAAACAAATAGCACTGTAACTTTCATAACCAATCCTCACTTTCCTACACTCAAATCCAATACTAAAAAACAACCTACATAACCATACAACCTCCTTACAAGCATATATTGCAGCCATGTACTCTAATTATATAGTTGAAAGAGTAACCATAAGTTACCTCTTACTCATCCAACTAACAACATCTCTAATTAGTGTGAACACATAGCCACTAGTTGACCTCTGGATGTCTAAATCTCCAACCCAATCACATCAAGAAAACCTATATGTCCAACAACTTACCTACATCATTATTCTCATGATAACAAATGTAGTAATCAAATTACCACACAAATATATATGATCACCCTTTTCACATAATTTTAATGCTCTCTACAAGGGTTTAGACATAAATATACTAAGAGCTCCTACTGCTTGGGCAATATTTAGTCTAGTACAAACCATTGCATACATCAAGATACCTACAACACTAGGATAAGGAACATTATAATTATCTTCAAAATTATTATCTAACTTAGGACATTGTACCAAATAAATCCTAGTACCAATAGGTAAAGGAATGCTCAGTACCTTACATTCCTACATAGCAAATTGATGCAAAATAGTATCAACATACTTTTTTTGATTAAGCTAAAACTTTAGGTTAACCAAATCCACACCAAAGATGTTTTTACAACCACTAAATATTTCATATCAAAGTCACTATAAATCTAATTTTAAGTTCCTTAACCATCCCCTATTGTTTCTAGTGAGCAACATTTTATCAACATGAAAGATAATTGTTAGGATTAAGGTGCCATCCACCTTGTAAATCCTATGTAATTTATTATTCCTATTATTGTTTGTAAATCACCCATAAGAGATGAGAGGTTTCACCAACAACGATCTTGTTTTAGCCGCATGTTTATATCTGATACCTAACGCTAATTCATCTGTGACAAGGGGGTTGCAGGGGGTTCCCCCCTATAAGGGGTCTGAGGGGATCATCCCCCCAACGGGGCATCTAGGGGCCACGTGCCCCAACAGGGGTTTAGGGGAAGTGCTCTCGAAACCACATTTTATTTATATTTCATCATTGTAAATCTAGATCATTTGTCATTAGGTCACAGATCTAATCGATATTATGTCAGTTTTCTTACCATACAAGGCAACCCCCTTTTATAAGGATATTTGTACTATATTTTCAATAGAGTTGAGAGTAATAGACATTGTTAGATTAAAGATTGAAGAAGAAGAAGAAGTGCATGTATTATAATCTCATATTTGAAGATAATACAACTTGGAGCCTCTTTTCTTGGTAGATTTTTTTACCTAAAAGGGTTTTCTCCATGTTACATACTGTGTTATGTGTTTAGTTATTAATGCATGTCATTTATGTGTAGTGGGTTTTTATTTCTGTTGCAATCTCCATTGATTCTACATTATTTAGAGGACATTAATAAGGTTTGAATCATATTTCCATTGTGTGGTTTGCACCTTCATTTATAACAATAATAATTAGAAACTAATCATCAGTTAATTTAAAATAAACATAGTGATTGGCCTCACTTCTTACAACACTAATCTCTAATGTGAAAGCATTAAATTTTTGATACCACATCTAAGGTGACTCCTTTAAACCATATAAAGACCACTTTAACCTACAAACTAGATTATTTTCCTTTCACCACAAAATTGTCAAGCTATTTCATATAAATCTCTGCTTCAAGATACCTATGCAAAAAAGAAATTTTAGCATCCATTTTCTCTACTTTAAAATCACAAGAAATAGAAATAGAAAGTAGGAATCTAATAGAAGTTAGTTTAGTAATAGGAGAGAAAATTTCACCAAAGTCCACCCCCCCAACTTGGGGGTAACCTTTCACCACTAATGTATCCTTAACCTTTCCAATTTACCATCTTCTCTAGACTTTTTCTTAAATACCCACTTGCATCCAATGGGCTTCCTTCCCTTAAGAAGCTCAACTAAATCCCATCTCCCACACTTATCCAAGGACACCATCGCCTCCTATGTGGTTTCCATTGAAGACTCACACTCGTTTAAAGAAAGAGCTTCCTTCATAGATCTGTGTTCATCATCAGTACAAGATAAATCAAATTATACATAACAAAAATTTGGTGTGTTATACTATCAACTCATTTTTGTTATCGTGTTGACCTTCTCAAGGGTGGAGTAAGATACTCTACCTATTCTTTATCTCTATAATTCTCACATGAATCTTAGTTTGCCTCTCCATCCTTAAGTCCAACTTGTAGTTCTTCACATGTGAATCTTCCTACTTCTCAATTTTAGTTTTAAAATGCACTACCTTCTTTTTTTCCCTTTAGTTTTATAAGATTACAAATATCATTAAGTTCCTTAAAAAACACATGCTTAGAATAAACTATTTTTAGAGTTAGAGGATTCCAAATATTATAACCCTTAAAATTCTCATCACATCCAATGAAAATACATTTTTCAACCTTAAAATATAATATTAAATATCATTTTTCTTTAGGCACATAAACATAAGCCTCATGGCCAAAAACTCAAATGTGTGAAATAGGAATCTTTTTATCTAGCCACACTTCATATGGTACCTTATAAAATAAATTATAGCAAGGAGATCTATTAACCAAATAAAAATTAGTACTTATAGCCTCAACTCAAAAACATTGATCCAACTAAGCACTACTCAATATGCTTCTAGTTCTAGATCCATCAAAGTTTTGTTTATTTGTTCTACAAATCTATTTTGATGTGGTGTGTTTAGAGTAGTTTTTTTTCATGCACAATAGTTGAATGTCTATAGAAATCATCAAATTACCTAGAGAAATATTCACCTCCATTATCTAATCTCAAACCTTTATCTTCCTATCTAATTGTTTCTCAAAAATATCCATAAAATCCTTAAACTTGGAGAAAACATCAAATTTATGTTTTAGAAAGTAAATCCAAATAAACCTTGAGAAAAAATTAATAAATGAAACATAATTGTGAACGTAAAATTGCATTCAAAGATTAACTAAAGAAAGTAAATCAAATAAACAGTTATACCTTCCTTCGCAAGTAGGTTTACCTCACCGATTGAGCGTATCGAAGTGCACCCAAGCTCTGATGGATTTGTTTCTTTGATTCAAGTATGTATGTGGATTGCTTAACTTAATAGCATAACCTTTATGAGTTAAAATGGAGGAATGATTTCAACAACATAATTTTGCATCAGATTGTTTGGTGGAAAAAGAGGGTTTCAATTTCAAGGGTAAATCCTCCTTTCACACCTTACATTCAAGGACATAAATTGAGTGAAGCCATGACCTCTTCCAAGAGGGGTCTGCTACATATTTAGTGCCCCTTAGAATGAAGAGGAAACTTGGAATTTGCTAACTAATTGATCAATTAAAGTCCAATTATGCTTAAAACCCTAATTTCGTAAAATCATAAGCAAACAGATGAATCACAACAAATGCTCACACACATAGATATCAAATAAAAATTAGATACATACCAGATTTCAAGATTTAGTATCCAAAAAGTCAGGGACTAATGAGTGGGTGATTTAGTCTAAGGTACCAATTTCTATCGGGATCTTTGAAGATTGTCTGCAACTTGTTTCTATTGTTCTAGGATTTCTACGTTTCAGGATTCGGAGGACTAATGAGTGGGTGCCCTAGTCTAGGTCCTACTTTTCTACTTTCCTCTACAATCCAACACTTTGTTACACTTCCCTACAACTCCACTTATTTCACTTCTGCAACCTGTAACCTGTAATCATAGAAAAGGGGGTTGGGGGTTGTGGTGTTTATAGGCTTTCCTCTGTCAAGCCTCAGAGATACATTCAAGTCTTCCAAACACTGTTGTCATAGAGAGGAAAAAACCAAATAATAAATGATTGAAATCACAAATAAATGTCACCTCAGAGGTGTAGCTCTCATGGAAGGAAGAAGCTCTTTCATGCCATGAGGAGATGGATTGATGAAGCCAAATTTGTAACAAATAAACATAATAACAACACAATACTACTTTACAACACAATGAAAGACTTGAATCACTTTAACATAAGATCACAAGTTTGCAATATCCATCTAGTTTACAAATGAATCCCTAAACATGCTTATATATGCAACTAAACACATTCCTGCTAAGAATTTTGTAATTCAAACTTAAGGTGTTGGCATAGGACCTAATTAACGGTCACATAACTGACACTTGAATATAGGTTCTGCCTAAAATAGGGTAGGACTAGGGCACGGACACCCAAGTGCTCCCTCCCTATTTCAGTTAGGACTCATCTCAATAGTAGATGTTTGGTGTAAAAGAGGGGTTTCAATTTCAAGGGTAAATCCTCCTTTCACACCTTACATTCAAGGACATAAATCAAGTGAAGCCACAATCTCTTGCAAGAGGGCTCTGCTATAGATTTAGTGTCCCTTAGAATGAAGAGGAAACTTGGAATTTGCTAACTAGTTGATCAATTAATGTCTAATTATGCTTAAAACCCTAATTTCATAAAATTGTAAATAAACAGATGAATCACAACAAATGCTCGCACACAGATATCAAATGACAATTAGATACATACAAGATTTTGAGATTTAGTATCCAAGAAAGTCAGGGACTAATGAGCGGGTGATTTAGTCCAAGGTACTAGTTTCTGTTAGGATCTCTGAAGATTGTCTGCAACTTGTTTATGTTGTTATAGGGATTTCTGTGTTTCAGGATCCGGAGGACTAATGAGCGGGTTCCCTAGTCTAGGTCCTACTTTTCCACTTTCCTTTGCACTTCTGACACTCTGTTATGCCTCCCTACAACTCCATTTCTTCTGCTTCTACAACATGTAACCTACAATCACAGAAAAGGGGGTTAGCGGTTGTGGTGTTTAGAGGCTTGCCTCGGTCAAGCCCTGGAGAGACATTCAAGTCTTCTAAACATAGTTGTTAGATAAAGAGTGTGTATCCCTATGAGATAGAGGCAAAACTCAAATGATAAATGATTTAAATAAAAAATAAACGTCACCTCAGATGTGTAGCTCTCATGGAAGGAAGAAGCTCTTTCATGCCATGAGGAGATGGATTTATGAAGCCAAATCTGCAACAAACAAACACAATAACAACACAATACTACTCTGCAACACAATGAAATCCTTGAATCACTTTAGCATAAGATCACAAGTTTGCAATATCCATCTAGTTTACAAATGAATCCCTAAGCATGCTTATATATGCAACTAAACACATTCCCACTAAGAATTCCATAATTCAAACTTAAGGTGTCGACATAGGACCTAATTAATGGTCACATAACTGACACTTGAATTTAGGTCTTGCCTAAAATAGGGTAGGACTAGGGCACAGGCACCCAAGTCCACCCTCCCTATTTTCATTAGGACTCATCTCAATAGCACCCCTAGGTCCTATTTGCCATAAAACTTTGGGGTTTTCTCATCGAGAGTCAACATGAATATGCAAGATGATAAAAATGCTTTCTAGAGTACCCGGGAGCTAAACATAGGAGGTAAAAAGTCCTAGGGAGACATTTTCTGATGTAACACAGATGAAGTCCCTTATTTAGTTTGGAGAAGGGTTTATTTATAGATTTTTTATGATGAAGAAATAAGGATTTGATTTTGGAGATAGAGATTTGATTTTTGCTTTATTTGATAAAAGAAGAAATAAATCTAGAAGATAAGATAAGATAAGAAGAAATAAAAAGAAATAAATCAAGAAAAAATAAGATGAGAGATGAGGGGATAATTGATAAAGTTATCTAATTAATTTAATTAATTAGATACACATGAATTAAAATGGAAAGAAATTGAGAAGAAGATGTGATTTGGATTTTATTAATTAAATAAATATTTGATTTATTTAAATTAAGATTGGATTATGATTTAATTAACTAAATAATAAATTATTTAATTAACTTTAGAAAATTGAATGGATCAATTAAATAATTGTAAGTTATTTAATTAATGTGAAAAATAACTTAATTAAATAATTAATAATTATTTAATTAATGTAGAGGAATAAGGTTGAATGATTTAAATTAATTAAATAATTAAGAATCATTTAATTAATGAAAAGAATAATCAAGTCGGGAAGTGAGGTTAATTTTAGGTGTCTAGATTTTTCCACTCTTTGAGATGGTGTTGTGAAGTAACATCAAATGTTCAAAGAAGTTTAAAACATAGTGTTCTGTTGGATACAAGAAGACTTTGGTTTAGAAGAATATGATTGGATTAGAAATGATGATGCCCCAGTTAGGTAGAATAAGTACTTAGTATATTAATTAGTAGGTTAAATGATGCCCCCTCGAGAGGATGGGTGATTTGGAAGAATACATGTGTGCTCTCGAAATGAATAGATGTAAAGAGAAGGGGGAGATAAAAGACGGAACATTGGTGGAAGAATAAAAATAGAAAAAAATGAAGAGGATAAAAAGATGGATGTAAGAATGATGATTTTATTATGATGATTAGCTATGCTAATTTGAGTTGAGCAATCCTTTATTTAATATAGAAATGGATGTTATGCACTAGGGTATAGAAGACCAAGGTGACAATGTATCCAATGCATAGGACTTGCACACAAACAAGGTCACAAGAAAATATATGTCATTGGGCACCATGATATGGAAGACCATGATGTCATAGTGACAATATGTTGCAAGGACTGATACAAATGAAAGATAAAAAGATAACACACACAAGCAAGCAAGCAAGCATGCACAAATGATAAAAAGACAAACAAGGTTGTTGCCCATGTCAAGCTAAAAACTAATGATGGATGGATTGATTGGATAGTGTTGTTGGCCATGCAAATCAACACCAGGATTGATTGATAAGGATGGATCTCTATACTTAAGTTAGACAGTCCTTAAGAAAGAGTTGATTGGATTGGATTAATGATGATGATGATCAGGTTTGCAGTAAGGTTGGGAACAAAACTTTTGGATACTTTTGGATAATCAAAGAGATTTCTTGGCTAGATTGGCATGGATTAGGGATGTTTACATTTGGATTAATTTCTTGGATTTTTGGTATATTTGATTTTTTTGGATTATAGGATATTTTGATTTTTTTTGGATTTTTTTTGTTTTATAGGATGGCATTGGATTGCAGTTTAGATAGCCTTTTTGCTAGATACCAATGACAAGGTAAAACTAGGTCAAAGGGAAAGGATGAAAGGATAGATGGATGGATGGATAAAAGAATTGTATATAATGGATAGAATGGATGGAAGATACACAATGGATGGATGGAGGGTTTTAGGATAGAATTCCAAGGACTACATTGCATAGGAGTAACATGCCCCCACTCTAGATAAGTGTTACTTATGAGAAGGCGAGGTGATACTTATTAGGATGCATGATAGGGAGAATTCTTGGAATAGATGGGTAGACTTTGGAGTATGTCAAGAGGTGTCCAAAGCAAGTTTTAGATATTTTTCAACATTTTGCCCCTACCCTTATCAAGATCAAAGGAGGAAGGGAGGATGGGGTGACACAATGGGATAGGTATGTGGATATAATAGATTAGGATGATAGGATAGGAATGATAGGATGGGATAGATGAGACAACTTGCCCCCAAGTGTGAGGTACATAGGTAAACAATCTACACATAATGCCTATTTGCCAAGCTTTCATCATAGTACTTATCTAAGGCGCCACAAGGAGTGGTTTTCACCATTGGATGAATGATTTATCTTTATTATTTTATTTTTTCTTTTTAATTTTTTTAAATTTGGATGGGAGAAGTGGATGAGGGGAAAGAGAGATTTGGATGGAGGGTGGGGACTCAAGCGTCTATTTGTTTCCAAGAGGATGTGATAGTGTCCCATTTTTGGATGTTTGCGGCACATAGAACATGTCAAGTGTTATTACGCACGTGGCTATTGGTGGATGATTGCATGAGATGGAAATGGAGTGGATTATGATGTGGATTATGGATGGATAGATAATAGTGGATTATTATGTGGATTATAAAGGGATGGAGAATAATGGATTGTGATGTGGATTATGGATGAAGATGGATGGATAAATGGATGAACGGATGAAAGGATTATGAAAAAGCATGGACCATAGGGATACGATGGGGGAGATATGTGGGATAGGGAAGATTAGGTGGGGGATAGAGTTATGTGGAAATTTCATGGGATGGAGGAGAACCAAGACCAATGGTTGCACACACCGTAATGGATTTTGAAGCTTTTGATGTGGAGGGGGTGTGGGGAGTAATGGGGATTTTTTTTTGATTTGGGGACTTAGGGACCTAAATGGACTTAGGATTTGTAGAATTTTGAGATGGGGAGTGGGATTTGTGGGATTTTTGGGCTTTAGGACTTTTAATACAATGGAATTTGGATGCTTCATTTGGATTGATTTATTTGTTCTTGGGGACCCATACCATTTGTTTTTTTTCTTTTAAGGGTGTGGGCATTTGTAGCCTTTTGGATTCTTGATTGTGCTTATATTTTGTATATTGATTCCCTTCAACATGATAATTTTGAGGCTTTTGTAGGCTTTTTACTTTATGTGAGGAAGCATCCAAATGATTATTTTGGGATCCCATGGATTTTTTGATAGCTTCATGTTTGGTTGATATGTGCATTGGTTGATCTTGATTAGGAATGTTAGGGGGTTTAAGGGAATGAGATGTGTGGATAGATGGGTTAGGAGATTTAAGGATAGGGCTATTAGGAGTTGGGAGGAGTGGAAGTAGAGTGGATGTAGGGAGATGTATGGTCACATGCTTTTGGGATTTGTATGACAATGGAGGAGGGATAGCGACATATGATTTGGAGTTATGATGGGATGCACGGGGTTTGTGAGTAAAAGAAGCAGATTTAGGAGGGGTGAAGGTGGTACCAACATGTGTGGATTATTTTACTTGAGATGTATATCCAAGCCATGTGATCATGGATGGATTTGGACATGGATGGGTTCCAAGATACCTTGTTTAAGAAGGCTTAAACCTTTGCCTTGATAGTTCATTGTTTGAAGCATGCGATGTACGATGGGATGTTTATTGCTTTGGAAACAATACATGAGTCCATTATTAGATGAGGAAGGTGAGGTGGTAGATAGAAGTTGTTCCTATCCTATGAGAGAGCCACCATGGATGAAGGTAGTGGGACCAAGAGGATAGGATGATGGATTTAGGATAGAGTCGATAGGGGATGGTGAAGGATCAATGGGGGATAATGGGGGATCAATAGGCAATGATGGTGTGGGATTGAAAAGGGATGACTTGGGATGCTTGGATCTTGATTGTCATTATGCTCATTGGGATGTGGTGTAATAGGATCCAATTTATTTGTATGATTATCCATGTTTCCTTGGGGACCAAGTATCTCATCATGGGATGTTGATGGATAATGAATAGGACTAGTAGGATGATGGATAGGGCTAGTTTGGGTTTCTTAATCATGAGTGATTGTGGGATCATGGATAGGAGGATTTTAAATCTCTTGATCATGGATGGTGGTGGCTTGAGTAGTTGGATCTTGGGTAGCTTGGGTAATATGATCTTGAGGATCTTGGATAGTTGGATCTTGAGGAGTTTGCATAGTTTGATCTTGACTTGGTGAGGATTGAGTTTGATCATGCTTTGGATTTGACTCTTGATATAGCTCTTGGGTGTGGATGGGAGTGGAAGCTTCTTGGATAGGTTTGATAGGATCTAGATGGTTGACAACATAAGTGCATGATGGATCTTGGCCTGGACTTATGGTAAGGGACTCTTCAATGTGATGGATAGACATAGGATTGGATGGTGGTGTTTTCATAGGACTAAGAGGCTCTTTGATAGGCTCAAGGATAGGTGTTGGATTGCAATATGATTCTAGATTCCATGCTAATAGTCCTTGGATAACATCCGAAAAGGATAAGTTAGTGGGTGGATTATCAATCACAAGCTTACCACAATTGATGAGCTCTTGGATCAAATTCTTAAGTCTCACACATTTGGATGTTTTATGGCCTTTTTATCTATGGTATTGAAAATATTCATGATCCTTAAACCAAAAGGATTTGACATGGTTTTTGTCATATGGAATTGTCATTGGTAGCGCAATGAAGTTTTTTTGGACCAATTTTTGTAAGGCTACCTCAATGGCTCCTTTAATGGAGGGTTGGAGTAATGTGGTGACAAAGGGATTGAAGGGATTGATGAGTTAGGAGGTATTTGGGCTAATGGATCTTAGGATTAGGAATACTGGAGGGAGATCGTGATGGAAGGATTGAAGAGATTGATGGGTTTAGATTGGATATAGTTTGTTGAGGTGACATGGGTAAAGGTATGGTAGATGGGTATGACATTATGGCATTCACCTGGTGAGTGGATTGGGGTGAGATATATGGATAAGTGAAGGTTAGATAAATGTGAGGTGTGGATAAACTAGGTTGGTATGATGGCATAGTCAAATGGGAGGATGAAGGTTGATATGATAGTGATATTGATTAGATTGGAGCTATGGTTTGAGATCCATACTTATGTTTAAGTTCTTGTATTTCTACATCAAGATGGGTGATATCATGTGTTTGAGGAATGGGGTTTGACATAGATGTTTCTACTTCCATTACCATTTTGTCAAACCAGCTCATGATGTTTGTAGATGTTGGATTACGACTAGGTGATGTATTGGATTAGATGTGGATTTTTGAAATGGATGATTGTGGATTAGGTCTAAGATCCTTTGGATAAAGAATTTTGATGATTGATTTGGATGTATTGTGATTAAGATTTGGATGATAGTGGATGGGTTTGGAGGAGACTAAGTCCTTAACCAAAATTTGATTTTCCAAGGATTGATTTTGATTAAGGATTGGATACTTGATAAAATGGATAATGGATGATTGTATTGGCATGAGGGATGATGTAGAGGTAGGGGCAGCACTCAAATGGAAAGTTTCATTGACACTTGACTGATCATACATTGTCTTGAATGTCCTTTCATAATACATTGCTTCAATGCTAGGTAAAGGCACCATTTCATGGTTAGAATGTAATGACTACTTGCCTAACCTTCAAACCACCTTAGACCACATTAGTTTGACTAGATGACACTCACCAAACTCACTAAACAACTTAGCTATTTGTCCTTCATGTCATTCCTTTGTAAATAGCCCTAATTGCTTGTAGCCCTATTTGAGGTGTTTTTGTGGCATAACTTACAAAGTAATTAGTAATCCCACAAACCATTTATCTTTTTAGATACCCACTATTGAGATACATGACATATCAAGCATGCAAGGTATGTTTCTTTGGAACAAAGGGGTCAAAAATGGACTATTCTTGTTGTCCCAAGGGCTAATTAGGCCTCCCCTTCCAAAGAAAGTATGGTAAACTCCCACTCTCAAATTCTCTAACCCACTTCAAAACATCAAAGGGATGGAAAATAGTCTAAATAAACTTATTTCAAGGTTCTAGGTTCTTTACAAGGCTCTTATGCATCAACTCAACTCTCAACAAACTCACAAGTCCTAAGACATGAAGACATTAGATTCAAAATGTTGCAACAGTTACAATATCCACATCCCCTACTCCTTTAAAGAAAATATATTTCAAATCCAACCTAAACCATTCCAATCCATCCCTTATTGGGGTATGTTGCATGTGGAGACTAGTAGAAACCCATCGTTTTTGGTAAAACCCTCAAATCTAGTGTTTAAGGGCTACTTTCACTAAATCAGTCACAAAATGCCTAAAAACACAACGTTATCCCCTCCAAATTGACTCAAATGGAAGGTAAGACCCTTCACTCCATCATTCTAGTCATTTCTTCCCTTGACTAAGTAGTACAGTCAAGTACTAAAATAAGGAACAACAAGAAAATAGAAATAAAAATAGGGAACAAGACAGTCTGCAACAAAATGTTTGTTAAAATGCCTCTAGGACCATGATAATCTTCCAAACTTGACTCAAATCAATGGTAACCCTCATTACTTCATCTTCTCATGCACTTTGCACCTTGACTCAGCTGTGGACCCGTACCAGGTAGAAGAACAGCAAATTATATTGGGGACAGTAGAATAACAGTAAAACAGAGAACTTTTTATTATTTTTGTCTTCAAAATCTCTTTCTCCATGTTACATGATAAAAAATGAATCAACAAACTAGTTTTAATCCTTATCTCTCCATTACATAACATCCCATCATGGAAAATCCCTAGATAATAGGCATGAACAGCCTGTTGTTTAGACAGTCCTAAAAAGAACATTCTATTTTAAACTCTACACTCACTCCACATTCTCCACTCACCCCAAACATAGCATAAATGATTTATTACAATAGTTAAAGAATCATTTTCCACCTATTCTAAACAAATCCAAAAGAATTTCAATACAAAAATTCAAAATTTCACATGTGGCATGTGCCCCTGCACCAAGGGATCAATGGATTCGATTAGGATGTAGTCGAAATGGGATTAGGTGGATAAGAAGCTTGGATTAAGGATGATAATGGATGAAGTTGGATTATGAGAAAGATGAGTAATGAAGTTGGATTAGGATATGGTTAGAATGGTGATAGGTTGGGTTGGGCTCAATGATCACATTATGATTAGGATGATGGTTGTGATTAAGAAGTGGATTAGGTGGATAGAATGGATTAGGGTTAGGACCTTGATGGGATTTGGATAACTTGATTAGGATTAAGGTCCTAGATGATGGATTAGGGATGGATTGGAGATAGGTTGGAATAATTTGATTGGATGATTAAGATGATTGGGATAAGGTGATAAGATTATTAGGATGATTAGGTTGATTGATTAGAATGAAAGGGATGAAGTGCATTGGATTAGAAGAATGAAAAATAAGGTGATTGGGAATTATTTAAATCTTGACTTTGGCAAATTTGTAAACAATAAGGTTCACACACATATGCATAGTTTTGCAAAAGATATGAATTTGGGATTGGTATTATTAAATGTACACACAATTAATACACAAAAACACCCTAGATTATTCAAGTGGGATTGTCTTCATAGTGTAGGCCCACACTCAATTTCTCTCAATGTTCCTACCTAACTAGAAACACATTTTATGGGGAATAGATAGGGATAAAGGTGTTGCACCAAGTATCCCTTTCCCTTGGAGGTTTTGACACATTGTCCAAGGAAGAATTCTATATCTCCTCTATGAGAAACATGGTGAGTAACTTTGGGCATGATCAGCTGAACCCTGCACCACACTAGAAGACGTCCAAAAGGTCTTAAGCTAGGATGTACAAGTTTGCTAAGGGAGTCCCCAATATACACAAGGTATGGGGGAATAAGTCCGTGAACACTAGTCTATTGAAGGCATGCAACATAAGTGATTAAGTGAATGTCACTTCACCTTGTGTTTAGAATCACCTAGGGCCCCAAGGTTGTACCAATAACCACGTGACTAGATTGAGGTACATCTTTTGCTCTCCCCCCTTTGATATACCCCACTAGAATGTGTGGTTGAGGTCATCCCTAGGGCTGATGAAATCCCCTAATAGGCCTCCTAAAGGGAAGGAACACTAGTCAGTTTTGATCCCCAAGATCATATGAAGCGCAAGGGGAGAGCATACATGAGATAATACTCCTAGTATTGAATAGATAAACAAATGGATAATGAAGGGGTTTTTGATCTCTAGGATCACCAAAAGATGCAAGGAGATAACATACACCCTTTTCAAGATCCAAAGACAAAGCAAGCAATTGAATTACTATCCCCCTAGATTAGACTAAGTTCCTAGATTAGTGATAAAAAATGTCTTGGACATGCGAATCTACCGCAATTTGTTAGTAGTTTCAATGATTTTATCTTGGATAGGCAAAAAAGTTACAAAACAAGGGTTAGATGAAAAAGATGGAAATATGGAAAAAAAAATAGGAAAAGATGAGCAAGTATAGAAGATTAGATATGATAATCAGATTCTACACAAAATTCTATGCAAGTTTTAAAAAATTGTCAAATTTCATTGAAATTTACAAAAGTTATAGTGATTTTAAGATTTCCATGCAAATGTGGCATTTGACTGATTATAACTGATAAATTTGACCAAATTGACTGAATACTTGTACCGCTGCAAAGCTGGGTGAACCTTTACATTCAAAAACATGACTTGGTAGCCTGGGGTGATTGAGTCAGCTTTAGCAAGCACATGGACCCCTCTCCTTGCCATGGGGTGAACCTCCACGTTACTCTCACTCTCATGGAAGTATCTAGTTGAGAGGAGGTGACACACGGGGGCGGTCTAGCTCTCTTAAGAGCTAGACTTCACAGATAGTGGTTGGTTGATACTGGGGCCTTTCTTATATGTTGATTCTGATCTGATGTTCTGTGAATGTTGTGGTTGAAATAACTATATGACCCGAAGGGTCACTTGTCACTATTCTCCTATTTGGATTCTGAAGATTCCAACATTGCTTATGTTGATTATTGTTCTCGCTGATGCTTCTAAAGAGTTAGAGTGATTCTTCAAATTGTTGGATGATGACTTGTGTTTGGAATAACCTCAACCTGTGTTGTTGTTCATGAATCGTTTGTTGATCATGTTGTGGTCTAGAGTGAATCTCCCCAATCTCTTCAAGGATTGCCCTCACCCACTCACCTCTAAGCCCAGGGCACATTCATGAGCCCAAACCAAGAGAGAGTTGGTTGGAGTTAACCTCAATTTGACTTAGGGTTTATGACCTAAGGTTTGACCTTGTGTTGACTAATGTTGATGTTGTGTTGGAATCAAGGGTTTGCCTATTGTTGACTAGCATTGACCTTGTGTTGGAATCAAGGGTTTGCAATCTTCTTGTGATGCTAATGTTTTTGTACCTTTTTTTGGTTTTTGGATGCATGCAAGCCTATATGAATACACAAGAAAATTTTTGTGCTTTTTTAGATCTTTATGAAAATAAAGTGCCTTTTTAATCTAGGAATTGAAATATTAATGCAATCTAAAATGTATTTAACTAATGCAACCTAATATATGTTTTTCTTTGATTTTCTAGATTTTTGGATCAATTACTCTAAGAAATGAAATTTCTTTGAAAATAAACTAATCTAACAATGCAAATCCTATCTAGCCTATAAATGAAATTAAAATATTAAATTACTATTCCCAAGAGCAAATTTAGATTTTCTAATTACTATATATATATATAAGCACTAAAGAACCTGGAATATGAGATGCATGAGCCTCCACTACCCTTAGGAATCCTTGTGTCAACAACCTCTTTGTCCTCTTGCAGAAACGGGGATATCCTCTTGGCAACAATAGGGAAGGGATGCAAAAGAGCTTTTGAAAGCTTGAATCATGAGCATAATGTGAGCTAATGATCACTGTGGCTTGTGATTTGGGTAGCGTATCGACATGATATGAAGCTTTTAGCAAAGCTTAGATGAAAACAACAATAAAGAAAAAGGCTCGTATGTCCTATATGAGCATATGGATGCTAGTTGAAGAGAAAATTTGCAAAGACTGGATGCACAAATCAAATTACCTCCTAAAAAGGGGGAGCTTTGAAGATGTGCAATAAGAAAACTAATGAAAGCTTTGAAGCTTTGGAAAACTAAAGAAATAAATGAAGAAAGAGGCTCAAAGGATTGTGAAGAATCTTGAAAAAGCTTGTGAAGATGAGAAGAGCATTCTCCAACTTGAGAAATAATGAAGAGGTGAGGGGTATTTATAGGTTGAATGGCACACAAAAGGGTGAAATTGATTGAAGAATCAACTCCTTTTGATTGAAGAGTTAACAAAAATTGATTGAGGAGTTGACAGGATTGATTACTCAGTGAACTCAATTGATTAGGCAGTAGAGTACGTTGATTGGGAGTTAACATGATTTGATAGAATAGTTTATCTCATTTGATTGATTAGTTAACTAAATTGATTGATGAGTTAACTAATTTGATTGCATAATTAACTAAATTGATTGATGAGTTAACTAATTTGATTGCATAGTTAACTAAATTGATTGATGAGTTCACTAATTTGATTGATTAGTTAACTAAATTGATTGTATAGTTAACTATTTGGATTGAAATTTGATTGAGTAGTCAATTTGAGTGACTAGTGGAGGAAATTATGGGAGTTAATTTCATGGATAATGGATAATGGATAATTTGGAAAGTAAATAAAATATTAATTTTATTTACTTGTGATGAGAAAAATAGAAATGAATTTAGAAATTCACCTTCAAAAATAATTTTTTTAATATGAAACATTTGGGAGCTCATTTGGGCACATACGAACTCCTTTTTCGGTGCCATTTTTTTTAAAGTGCATGATTTTTTGAGGGATACATAATAGTGGCCTTATTTTTTGTTTAAAATGCTTAAAAAGTGAGTCACCCCTTTCACCAGTCCAAATCACCCAGGGGAGATCCTGGGTGTCTCAAGGGTGACCCATGGGCGACCCACAAAGGAGAGGGTCTAGGTTGAAGTGCATGATGGGAGATGGTTAGTTAGGTGATGAGGAAGTGAAATGCCTCTGAAAACTAGTCAAAAGGTGGTCAAAAACCAAATCTCCACTTGAAAAAGTCAAATCTCCAAGGGGAGATCCTAAAATAATAGGGGGAGATTTGTCCTAGTTGAACATAACTAAAAACTAAAAGTTGGAGATGGCTTGGGAGGTCCTCTAAAGGGCTACTAGGGGTGTGGTTAGATGAAAAACACTAGGGAAAGGTCAAATCACAACAAATAGATGAATAAAAGGCTTAGGGACAGAGTCGTAAGAAAAAGAAACAAGAATCGACAAGTGTCAAAAAGCGTCAAAAGCGAGGAAAAGGTTAGCATGACAAAGGGGAAACAACAAGAGGAGGGAAACCCAAATTCTACCAAGAGAATAATTGTTGAGAGGATGTTATTTCACACTTACATGTACATGACAAGGATTATGAGTCATCATGGGGTCCTTGTGGAGGCTGTGCATG
This sequence comes from Cunninghamia lanceolata, assembly GCA_027924645.1. Taxonomy (NCBI): domain Eukaryota; kingdom Viridiplantae; phylum Streptophyta; class Pinopsida; order Cupressales; family Cupressaceae; genus Cunninghamia; species Cunninghamia lanceolata. The sequence continues at coordinate 13,824,569 of BSBN01000523.1, forward strand.
ATTTTGGTGCTTACATATTTGCCCCCTCAGGGACAGTAGTCTACATGAAGGGTAGGTACCATTCCTGAAATAGGCCTTACCTATTGTCAATTTTTTGTAATAGTACCTACAATAACTAGTATTAGTTCAGCATTTAGATATATCAAAACAAGATAGATCTATGAGTTCACCTAGTTGTTTGCCTTTGTCAAGGAGACCTGTAGGAATGAAAGCATTCAAAACAAGAGCATGAAAGATGCATAAAATAAATAGAAGACATGTTAAGCTAGAGAGGAGAACAAGTTCTCCTTTTATTGTAGATTTTGAAGAACATATTTGATTTTTAGGGATTTCCAAGATTTTCCAATTTTTTTAAGTTTTTTCGATTTTCTAATCTTTATGGTTTTTTTGGAGATTTTACAAAGGTTTGATTTGATATTCCTTGAGTTCTTTGAATAACCTATGTTTGTTGAAGAGATTTATACCCTTTCCCCCTTGCATGGGGAGACTTGTACACTTGAGTGCACAATTTTTCTCTTTTGACTTGTTGGAATGACTTATGCTCAAACATCATTTTACACTTATTGTTACAAGACCTGATTGGATGAGATCTATACATAGCTTTAGTTGACATCTTGTACTTCATTTTCCCTCTTGTGCATATGGTTGGATAGAGATTTTATTTTTATTATGAGAATGCATACCTAAGATGATCATATATGGATGATATAATTTGTTTTTGTCTTTTTCTGATATGAATGACATGCAATGTGTTTGGATGTGATTCACAAATATGAAATGTAAAGTACTATGTTCGAAGTGCTATAAATTCCATGATGTTATGACATGTTTTATTACTTTTGATTTTCTATGATAGCATGTATTCAGGTGGAACAAACAATGTGACTACTCTTAAGTAGGATTTTTGACCTAGGGGATTGCGAGTTAACTTGGTATAAAGAGACTTATTGATCTTTGGGATGGGATTAGAGATTCAAGTAAGAGTGGGGAGGAAATGGAATGTTTCTAAATTTTGGGCTTCGCTAAAGGCTGAATATTGATCCTTATATAGACAAAACAATTTGACAAGCTTTCAACTTGGACAAGTAACAAATTTTATTGGTGTTCGCTAGACTTAGACTATAGATGGTAGACAAGATAGACTTGGGGTAAAGGAAAATGGGAAAAATAAGGGTCCCTAAATAGAAGATGGTCCTAAAGACTATTAGACTGTTGGCTTTGCTCAGCTAGTGGTGTGTGTGCTTTATACCTTTCTCTCTCACTTCCTCTGGTAGAATGTCACCCTTGAAGCTTTGAGCTTAGATTTATGTCCACCCAAGGGTATAGACATTCAGTAATCTTCTCTCTACCACTCTTTTTTTTGTAAATCTCTTTTTTTTTTTTGCAATGCCTCACTTGATTTTCTCATTTTTTTGAATTTTTGACTTTTATGAAAAATGAATGCCTTTGAACTTTCTAATTAATTTTGGATATGCAATAGATTTGATCTCTCTATTCTCACTTTTCTCATCACTCTTATTTTTTTGATCACTCATTTTTTTATTCACCCATATTTTAGATTGCTTCCTTCAGAGTTATGATCATCCTGACGTTTTTGGTCAGGAAAGATAAGGGGCTGAGCACCACCAAAACTTTTCATAGTCTAGTCGGACTTCCTTTCTACTAGGGAAGAATTGGGAAGGTCTACTTGCAAGCTTCCTTTGAACACTATAGGTTTGAAAACTGAATTCACTTAGACTTATCAACATGAATCAATAAGACTAGGATCAGTGTAGAGCTAATGGCTAGGCTTTGAGTAGAATCATTGGGTAATGTGAATAGGGGAATAGTGATAAGCGGTAAACATGAATTGTTATGGGATATCAAAGGCTTAAAAGGTCAACCTATACCTAAGCAACCTTAAACTCCTTACTAGGACAAAAATTGAACAAGAGCATGACACTCACAAAATGCATGATGAAACAAAATGAAGAATGCAAAATTTTGAACTTTCATTATTTTATGTTTTTATGGATTTTTGAATTTTTTTTTTAGGATTTGTATAGGCTTTCACAATGTTTTGAGATGCTAAACTCTTATCCTTTCATAATGCACAAGAGGCAAGTGTCATTTTTGACATTAACTACGTATGGACTTATCTAATTTGGTCTGAACTTCACTTGAAAGTCTCTGCAAGGACACTCGAAGACCTGGTGTAAAAATGTCTCTGCATTTAGTGAGGAGTTTTGTGTACTCACATGTTTCATTATTTGATGATTTTCCCCTAGCTTTATCATTTTTTGTTCTTGTATAGTTTTGTTTCTTGTTTCAAACTTTTGAGGGGCAACTAAAGTTGGTGATGACTCTCCTAGTTTTTGTGTGGGTTTTGGTTCTTCTTCTTTAGTCATGATTTCAATCATATGAATGTTTATGTTTGGCTTGATTGAAATGGCCACTAAATTGAATGGAACATAAGACTTTGTTGAGTTGGCATTGAAGGGGAATTCTCTCATTTCCCCCTTTCCTATACATTTTGAGGTCTTAGCTACATTTACAATTTATTTTTATGTCTCTCCTTTTTCAAAAGTGTTGATTTTTAGGTCATTGGTGGTTTCCATGGTCTTTCCCTTCTTTTTGACTTGTTCAACTCTATAAAGGCTAAAAGGATCAGGATCTCCTTTGATGACGTAGGTTTGTCACATATGCAAGAAATCTATTTCCTGAAATAACGTAGGGGGAACAGTCCTCATCTTATGGATCCAAGGTCTTCTTAGGATCATGTTGTAAGTGGTTTCATCGTTTATGACATAAAATTTAGTTGGGAGGGTTTTGGGACCCAATGTGATTTGAAGATTGACCTTACCCATGGTTTAAATGTTTGGGTTATCATGAATTCTAAGGATGGAATTTTGTTTTGTGATTTGAGTTTCTTCATAACCCATTCTTTGAAGAAGCAGAAAAGAGACTACGTTGATTGTAGACCCATTGTCTATCATTACACATTTAATGGAATAGTCCTGAACTTGCACTATGAGTTGGAAGGGGAGATCACCTTGTTTAGCTATTATTGTCTAAGGGTAACTTTTCAAAATCAAATTTTGAAGAACACTTTTCACTTGGAGTGTTTTAAATTAGATGGCCTAAATCTAAGGCTTTAAGGAGAGCATTCTTGTGCGTAGGAGAACTTTTGAGAAGTTCTAACATGTGAAAAAAAACTGAATCACTGGAGGTGTCATCTAGTGACTCTAATTCTTAGGTGACAAAATTTCTTGATCTTTGCCTAATTCGACAAGGCCTAAGGTGTTTTAATCAAATTTGTTGGGACTAGGTTCTTTATCTTGTGAGAATGTGTCTATGAATGTTTTTTTTTTTATGTTTTGGGAGGTTTGATATGAAGTGATGGTACCCCCAACATGACTTGATCTCATGCCCCCTTCTCTTGTGAAATGAGAAATATTTATAATGATTGTGATCTTGAGGTTTATGATGATTGTTGTATGACTACTTGTTGATTCTCAGGGGATAGTTGTTGACATTTTAGTTCCCCAAATTTGTATGGTTGTCGTAGTCACAATTATTGTTGTTTGAAGTGTTTGTTGACCCATCTATTTCTTAATTTTTTGTCAAGGATTTGGTATTCTTATCATAGTTTACCAACCTTCCATTGGCATCATGCTCCCTTCTTCTGCTATCGATAGTATTTTGGTCAATTCTAAGGGCACTTTTGAGTGATTCTTCATATGATTTGTAAGGGATTTTTTAAAATCCTTCTCGTATGTTATTGTTGATAGCATATAAGAACAGATCGCAAAGTTCCTTATGATCCATGTTTGGTGTGCTAGTTGAAAAATAGAGAACTTTCCTCCATCATGTGATAAAATGTGTGACTGACTTGTCTTCTTGTTTGATTGTTAAAAATTCTTGTATTCCTATCTTAACTAGTTTGTTTATGTTGAAGGCAGCCACAAACTTATCAATGAGTTTCCTAACGAGTGGATTGATGCTTCTAGAAGTCGATAGTACCAATCCAAAGTGATACCCTCCAAAGTCTTTGGAAAAATTGTTTCTACCACCCCATTCCAAGGAAGGAGTTCCCATACTAATATGATGTACACCTTGATATGAGAGTTGGGATCACCCTCTCCTTTAAATTTTGGAAGCTCAGGGAGAGGATATGGTAGTATGACTTGACGAATGTTGTAGTCAAGAGGCTCCTTTAAATACTTGAGGTATGTTCCTAAGAGGGGGTTATGCATAGAGGGTCTTATTCCTCCAAATGTTAGCCCTCCAAGTGGATCTTGTTGTGCTTTTTGTAAGGGTGTGCTAGATTGTTGATATCCCAAAAAAGTTGGATAACTAGATAGTGTCATGTTTATGTTTTGAAGATTGAGTGGGATCTTCTATAGTTGATTTCTTATTATAGGAATCCTACCTATTTGATCAAGACTTCTCATGTTGGATGATGAGGGAAAGGGAGGCATGAATATTTCATGGAAGTTTAGATGAGGGGGATTTTGTTTTGCCCCCTAGTTTAATTTGATCTTATCAATGAGACGATTTCCTTGTGCCCTAGGTTTTTCTTAAATTTTACTTTGACCAACTTGTCTGAAATTTCTATCTTCAAGGGTCATGATTCTTTGGACCAAACTTTCCATAAGGTCTATGAGTGAGGCTTCCTCTATTATTTGAGTTCTCCAACCTTGAGATGGATTGCTTTGTGTTGGGGTTTGACTGACCCCACTTGTTCCTTTTGATGATACTTGACATGTAACAAGTCTTTTATCTTTATGTACCACATGGGGGTTTTTGTCCCCCAAATCTTCTCGTAATCTTTTCTTTTGATGGCTCACCTCATTGTCCATTTGGGTGGTCATTTTTGTATGGCTTGTTATGGGTTGGTCTTGTTGATGGATCTTAGAACGAACACTCACTTGGCATGTTTTGATTTGGTCAATGTTGTGGGGATCTTGTTGGATCCCCTTTGAGTCTTTGAGGTTTGACTTATTTGAGATTGAAGCTATTGGATCTGAACATGTGCTACTTTCATTGGAGGGGCATGTTGGTTCCCAAAATAGAAGCAACACAAAACCCTAAAACATTACACCATCACCAAGGCCAAGGGTGTCATCAAGGTGATTGAAAGAGGTTTATCAACAAGTCAAGGGTGATCTTGGCCAACTAACAGGAGTGGGTATGCTCCTCTACACTTCAGGCTCAGGTAGACCTAGGAGGGATATTCCTAGGGGCATGAAATAGAACACAAACAAACAAATAAACACAGCCATACCTAATGTACAATTGACCCCAAGAGTTGTCACTAGGTCAAGACAAACTGGTTGCATAGGCCTATAATTAAGTTGATTACTGCACTATGCATTTGCACCCTTGTCATAACAATATTGCATTACTTGAGATGACTCCACTTAACTTTGCATATATAAGATACATAGTGCAGGCATACATGTACATGATTCACCAATTATTAAAATAGTTTGCATCATTTCAAATTTTTCCCTAGTTATTCCACTGAGTCATGCACAACATGTAGAACCTAAACTACTTCTACTCCTATAGCTAACAGGATAAAGAGTTTGATTAAAAATAGCAATTGATAAATCCCCAATATGGACCGATGCCTAATCCATTGGGCAACTAAGTCATAAGCAATAAAGAGGAAGGAAATGGACTGAAACAGCATCAACAGAAAACTAAAATGTACTCATATACATTTTTCAAATTAAACTTCATGCACTAGACATACTTATTTATCCAAAGCCAAACTATAATGCCCCATTTGCAACAAAGAGATGACCCAGCACAAAGCTTGTATAGATTTAAATGTTGTCACACATTATCAAATCCCTATTACAATCGCACTAGCAAATGTGGTGAAGGAAAAATACATAGTTGTGACTATGCATTCCCCTGAATCACTACAAATAGCCATGGAGACATACCACTACATGAAGATGTGCATTACAATTCTTTCCTATGTTGTATCAAAAGCATTCCCCCTTTCACTACTTAGACATTATCCTCTGTTTGATGCCCAAAAATCTCCCTTAGACTTTCCTGACTAGACAATTGGTTCAATTCAAAGTGTTGCACTTTGTCATCGAGTACACCCATGCTGCATTAAAATTGGCCCAGAGCCACCATCAAAAGATATGCAGATTTTCTAGACACCCATGCCCTATAAGAAGATATTTATGCCAAAAGAATGTCCGTATACATCTTTTTTGCTAATCATAAATGCAAAAATATCCTGATTTGATTCGCAGTATTTAATATAGAAATATCTAAAGATGAAGTAGTTGAGAAATATCTGTTGTATTGAATTTGGCCCACCGTTATGTCAGAAAATCTATACAATTGGAAACCTGCCCATTCCCTAACAAGTCTAAGGACTAACAAAAGAAGATTGTCGACATGCCTAAAGTATTTGGAGAAATAATGAGGGAAGGTTTGAGTCCACTCCCTGACACCTACAACATCAATTTCATCTACATTGTCCTCCAAGAGTACCTGTTCATTGAAGAATTTTACTATGCCACATGCAACTAACATTGGCCTACAATCATGGCATCACCTATGGAGGTGTGTTATTAGGCCTACACTCAGGAAATCACACCCTTTATGAATCTTTTACAATACTTTAAATATTTTAAAACTCACTTTAAAACATTTAAACAACTACAATTTATTCTTCATGCTTCACATTTGATTTTTACATTTCAATTTGCCTTATCGACAAATTCCTTCTAGTGCAAACTTGCCTCTTTTGCTCCTTTAAGACCTCTTCTTGGAAAATTGCCTTATCAGTGATCTTGAGAAATCTTGAACCATTCATATTGCATGAACTTTCCTTTGTCAATGAAATTCTCCCTTCGCGAACCACTTTCTCTGTTGACCTATCTTTATTGCTTGCTTTTTCACCTTATCGGTGAATCTTTCCTTTCCTAAACCATGCCTTAGCCATTTCTTTCATCTTCTCTATCTTCATTTGTTTCATCTTTTTCCCTTTTTGACTTTATCGGCAAATTTCCTTGCCAACGAACCTGGTTATTGGTGAACCTTATGGTTCATGAACCATCTCTTTTGTCAATGAAGACCCCTTGTCTTCTCTTTTTCTTTCTTCTCTATCGGTAAATTTTTTCTTTTGATTTTATCTTCATTTTCATCCCTTGTTGATCCTTCCTTCTTTCTTCATTTGCCGCATCTTTCCTTTTCTGTAGAAGTCATTTCCTCGCCCTTTGGTCGCTTTATTGGTGAATCAGCAAAACTATGAACCTGCGAACTCAATCAGCGAGTTCGGCATTTCATGAACTTGCTGATTTGTTGACAAAGCCTTTATCTCCCCTTAAAACTTTCCCTTAGAAACTTTTCCACTTGCCTTATCTTTTCTTCCTGCTTCCCCGTCAGAGCCTCCCTCAATCAGAGAAAAGTCATTGGTGAAACCTCCATCAACGAACTTGGGGGTTCACAAACTTCCAACTTCATCAACAAGTACTTGGCTCTTCTTTATTTACTTAGAAACTTTTTCCTCCACCTTCGTCACTTTTGCCGCCTTATCAGCAAATCGGCAAAACTATGAACACATGAACTTAGTGAAATTGGCAGTACACAACTTCGTCGATTCACTGACAAACACTTTAACTTAAACAATTTTTCCAAAGAAGACATCAACATTCTTTCAAACTTCTCTTTTCCCATCTTTGTCAATAAATCAGCAAATAGGAAAAATCATAAACCTACAAACCTAGTTGACAAGTTTGGTAGTTCGTGATTTTGTCGATTTGCTGACAAAGGCCATAAATGAACCATTTTTTTCCAAGGGAAGAAAACATAAGGAACAGGGGGAACTTTTCTTAGAATTTTTCTTGAAGGAAACCCATGGATAATATATTAGATTAGTTTTAAATAATGGGTTTAAACTGCAAAGGCAAAAGTGGGGAATTTAATGGATTTTGGGGCAAAAATATGCATGTCTAGGAGCTAGTTTTTACAGGTGCTAACACTGGCTCCGGTTGGGGATGTGTGGCAAACAATGTCATAGTGAGGAACCAAAACATCTCTGCGTAAACCAAAGGCAAAAACAAACAGGGGGAACAATGAAAAACATATTTACAAGGCATACATACAAGAGAACATACAGTCATAAACATGAGAGCACAAAAGGGAAAATGACTATAATCAAAATTTCAAAGCATTGCAGGCCAACCTTGCAAAAGACTACTACAACTACTTGCCTCTGTCAAAGACAAGTTGAATGAAGGACTTGATCTCCCTCAAACCAAACTTGCATTCGTCACCTGGCTACAACAAATGAAGACTGCCCTCATCATGCATCAATTTGCACAAGATTTTCTTGAAATAAAGACAAGACTCACCACTAAAAACAATATTACTGTAAGGTAGCCATAAATAATATGTGCTTGACCTATTCCATTCCATATCATTCATTTTCATAACAGTAGGGGGTGCAAAACTAAAATTTAGGTCAACAACAAAAGACATGGATGGAAGCAAACCTCCATCACCAATTGTAAGCTTATTACACATGCCGACCTCTTCATGCAAATTGAGGGAAAAAGAAAACACCTCTAATTCACATGGAAAGGAGAACTATGCCTAAATGCACTATTGATCCATAAGAGAAGACACGTCATCTTGTAGAACAAACTGGAAAGACTCTAGCTCAGGTATACCTTCTAGCTGGGCTACAAAATGGTGAAACTTAGGCATACACATGCCTCACTGCTCATTAACATCAATGTCCCATACAAAGGACTCAACCTCTACTACAGTACCAATACATTCAAGAGTTGGTGAAATTCCCACATCAAAGTGGAAACATTCATACTCACTTGCAACTCCACCAAGCTCTTGAAAAAAACTTTCATATGTTTTGCTACAACTTTCAATTTATGAATCATAAGCATGACTCATGTTGCAATCCAAACCATCAGCACATAAATTAATATCATGAGACACCTCAAGTGAAGAACAATGTTCTTCAAATTGTCTCTCTATTTTGAGTCCACTCTAGCAATTTGTTGTGTCATATTCACTTTTACAAACAAACTGATGACATACTTCTTCTTCCTTCATTTCTATATTATTTCCTTGTGGCTGATTTGAAGCACATTATGTATGAGGAAGAGAACATACCTTGCATCACACAAATAGGTTCTCATATGCATCCACATGATCACCATCTTCACAATCCAGAGCAATCTCTTCACACTAAAACTCCATGGCTACACCAACAACTATCTCTGATCGGTTATCATCATGTGCAACAACCTCCATGTGATCCTCATGCAAACAAACACTAACTACTTCATCATCACAAATAGGAACAAAAGAGGGCATCAAATCAAACAAGAAATAAGTCTCTTAGTCATCCCATGTTTTACCAACCTATGTACACATTTCATACTTAGCTTCATAGGCTAATCCATCTAATTGTTCATCCCTATACACAGCATCCTCATTCTTTATTGGGCCACATACCTCAACATTAGGCTGGAAGTCACCATTGGCTTCATCATTTTCACTTTTACTTGATGATCTATCCAACCAAAGGTAGGTGCATATACTATCCTCATCATCTACATCACTATCATATGATGCACCACCTTCACCTTTTGCCTTCCTGAGTACACAATCATCATCATCTGAGTATGCATTCATCTAATTGTTTGTATGCACATTGTTGTTGTTCAGATTAGCATGTTCATTACTAGCAACGCAAGACATATTTGTGGATAGTAAACCCTTTATGTAGCCATTTCTTATTTTCTCCATGGAGTCTAGGGACAAATATGTCTGTTGCATACTCATTATTTTGAAATCTTCCCACACATAACTCAGTCCAATTTCATATACTTCGAAAAACATATCAATGCAAGTGGGAATGTTAGGTCTGAAACCTTTAGGAATATGGGAGAGAGAAACAACAAACATGTGACCAAAATCCTTGCTTGACTCTCCCTCTTGTCTTTTAATTTTTTCCAGCTCTATAACAAGATCAGCAGGGTCAAGACCTTTGGCAAATTCATTCTTAAACGCTGCCACAAGTACATTCCACAAGGCAAAGGACTGCCTGGGAAAACTTTGGATCCATTCTCTTGCCTTTCCATGCAAAGACCTAACAAAGAACCTCATCCACATGTCCTCATCCTCAAACTGATGTTCTTCCATGAATTCTGAGAATACATTAAAATGTGTGTCCCCTTCCCAAATATTGTACCCATCAAACTTGGGCAACTAGTTATAGACCTTGGTTGGCATGCCTCATGTTTTATAGTTAACCCTTGAAAGGTCTAGTTGATTGTATACTGGATCTAAGGGAGGAGCAGGGGACTGAGCAAACTAATTTTTTGGGGTAGCAGAGAAAGCATTGGACTGCACCCTAGACTCAAGTACCTTAATCTAATTTTATGTTTCTTCTTCTTGCTGCCATAAGGACTCTAGCAACTATTTTGTCTTATCAATTTCATTTTGTCACATTACTAAGTCATTTTGATTTTGCATGGGTGCACATAGGTTTTGGTTTGTATAACATGCAGAGCCATGACTAGAAAATGCATTTCTAGGATGGTCATGGGAATCCAGTCCAATGTAGTTTCTAGGGTCTAAGACATAGGAAGACTCAAATAAAGGAGTAACCCTAGAATACAGGGCAAATGATTGAGGCATAGAAATGTGTTCCTTCAACATGATAGGAATAGAAAACTCCAAAGGTCAGAAGAGAAGAAACCATGTGCCTTTATTTCACCAATTGCTACATATTAAGATGGAGCATTCAAATCACCAACAATAACCAAAGCATAGCAGTAACAAACTTTTGTTCTTTGATAGCAGAGTCACCACCTCTTCCAAAGAGGAATTCCTTAAAGTGTAACTGATCTTCAAGGTCACAAACTAATTTTGGGTTGAGCCACTAGTAGAGTCTTCAAATTCTTTCTAACCTAGAAATAATCTATCCTTGAAACAATGCCAAAATGTTGGCGTAAGTTGATGGGATGCCAAACTTCAACACACAACAAACTACACCTGGTAACGGCTGTAAACTACTTCAATGACTATGTTGTAAAGGTTTTCAAATCTAAACCAAGATATTACTTCCCTGATAATGGCGCCAAAATTTTGGTTCCCAAAATAGTAACAACCCAAAACCCTAAAACATTTCACCATCACCAAGGCTAGGGGTGTCCTCAAGGTGATTGAAAGAGGTTTATCAATAGGTCAAGGCTGATCTTGGCCAACTAACATGAGTGGGTATGCTCCTCTACACTTCAGGCTTAGCTAAACCTAGGAGGGATATTCCTAGAGGCATGCAATAGAACACAAACAAACAAACACAACCATACCCAATGTACACTTGACCCCAAGAGTTGTCACTAGGTCAAGACAAACTAGTTGCACAAGCCTCTAATTAAGTTTATTACTGCACTATGCATTTGCACCCAATCATAACAATATTGTATTACTTGATATGACTCCATTGAACTTTGCTTATACAAGATACATAGTGCAGGCATACATGTACATGATTCACCAATTATTAAAATAGTTTGCATCACTTCATATTTTTCCCTGGTTATTCCACTAAGTCATGCACAACATGTAGAACCTAAACTACTTCTACTCCTATAGCTAACAAGATAAAGATTTTGATTAAAAATAGTGATATATCCATTCACAATATGGACCGGTGCCTACTCCATTGGGTAACTGAGTCATAAGCAATAAAGAGGAAGGAAATGGACTTAAGTAGCTCAACAGAAAACTAAAATGTACTCATATACATTTTTCAAATTACACTTCATGCACTAGACATACTTATTTATCCAAATCCAACTACAATGACCCATTTGCAAAAAAGAGATGACCCAACACAAAGCTTGTATTGATTTAAATCTTGTCACACATTTTCAAATCCCTATTACAATCACACCAGCAAATGTGGTGAAGGAAAAATACACAGTTGTGACTATGCATTCCCCTAAATCACTACAAATAGCCATAGAGAAATACCACTACATGAAGAGGTGCATTACAATTCTTCCCACTAGTACAAAAAGAGCAATATATTACTAAAAAAACTACTAAAAACTGCTTATAAATGACCAAACATGGTCATGTGACCATTAGTAGTTTATTGTGAGTCATTTATAACACAACCAAATTGATGACGAAACCATTTTTAGTCATTTATTAGTTGTTTTGATCTATCAATTTGGTAGTATATTTAGTCATTGATTGTTGTAATTTGGTCACTTATTTAGTCATTTTTTATTCACTGATATATTTAGTCATTAATTTAATCATTGATTGTTGTTAATGGGTCACTTATTTAGTCATTTTTATTCACTAATTTTTGTCCATTGGTAGTGTATTTAGTCATTAATTTTAATATTCATTTTGATCAATTTGGTAGTATATTTAGTCATTTTTATTCACTGATTTAACACTAGTCATATATTTAGTCATATTTATTCATTGTTCATTGATTTCTATCAATTGGTAGTATATTTAGTCAATTTAATTATTAATTGATGTCAATTAGTAGTATATTTAGTCATTTTGAATCTTGCATTTAGTCAATAGTATATTTAGTAGTATATTTTGAACCTTGCACAATGAAACAACTTTGAGAAGGTAAAAAAAGATTGTTTTATTGATAAAAAAATGCTTACAAAGAGCATATAGATCTAAAAATAAGTTACAATGCTTTCTCTTTGCTAGAAAACCTTCATGGTTACAATACATAGCTCAAAGAATGAGCAAGAAACTAATTTTTTGAGTATCGTTGAGCATAGAAGCACAAAGACATTCATAGATTTCTTCTTCACAAATCCATGATTGTCCCATGAAGCTCACTGTCCTAGTTCAAGATCACAATATCATCTCTATAGAGATCCTATCTCATGCACCCAACATGCTCTAGCTCATAATTTGCCACTGTGAATTGTTACCTGTAGCAATAAACTGTCCTTATCTCTGATAGCTACTGTTTTAGCCTTATTAGGCCATTGTTACCATAAGGCAATTAGGATATTGTTAGAATTTGGAAACTAAAATAGGGGATAGGTTTGGATATGTTGTATTAATTCTTAGCTTTAGAGATCCAATGACAGTGAATACATATACTTGTGGTTACCAATGTGGAAAAGGCCCCTGAATAGTTTGACATGCATCTGTTATAAGCTTCTTGAGAGTCCAAAAATCTAGACTGTAGCATGGTGATTACTATTAATAGGAAGATAGTCTTAAGACTTCCTTAAACCCTCTACCTAACTGATAACTCTTCCACAAAAGACAAGAAAAGGCATCAAATAACTCATGCATCACCTCCTCATTGCCAACATATTCATCATCCATCTCCAACTGCTTCAACACCCGATGGGATAACAAGAGACCAATACAGTATGATGCAAAAGCAAACAAGAGATGCATAAATATCTATTGTAACAAATATAAAGAATACTAGAAGCAGATAAGTCATCAATGCATGCACAATAAAGTATACTAGAAGCCCTAAGATTTTCTCAAAAAGGATAATGTACAAACAAACTTGCTCATAATGCAATATGAAAAACTCTTGCCATAACTCTTGCCCTATCTCTTGCCATAACTCAAATTAATTCTAATCACTACAGCTAAGAATTTTAAATCTTTGAAGACCCATGCAGCTAAATAGCTAGAATGTGCAATATGCAAAATTGGGTTGGTTTACGATAGAATGTATCCACTTGAGGAAATGTAGAAGTTTAAAACTTTAATTTGAATAAATCCCTTCCTTTGGCAAAAAGTTGCACCTTTCACTAATTTGATAGTCTTATCAAATCTATTTAGGCTATCATTTTCTAGCTGTCTCCTCTTCAATAAAAACTAGTCTAAATTTCAAAATGTATCGAGTCTTACAATAGCAATCTTAGGGGCTAAACAGGATTTACCTACCACCTTTCAAAAAAAAATGCACCATATGGTTAGACTTAAGATTCAATCACAAATATAAGTTCAGTACATTCAATTACCCACAAAAAACATGCCGCAGTGGGCCAAAAATGTCCCTAGTTCTAGATTTGATGAAAATGTTTTAGAGCCATTGTGGTGATTGGTCTACAATTTAAATCTAGAATAAAGGTAAGAAGTTTCAACCATTGTAATATTTGCTAGTGCCACTTGTAGTTAGGGTAAAATTACAAATCAGGGCAAATGAATAAACAGCAATGATAAAAACCCTAGCAATGCACAATGAAACACAAGACAACATGAAAATCAAAATAACAAATGTAAATGCAAACCGATCTCCATGCTATGCTCAATTTATCTCCATTGCTCTTCTCCACCTCACATGAGCATGCAAGATTTTGAAGGATTATTGTTGGAAGAATATTGGGTGCTCACTTCTGCAGCATAACATTAAGATGAAGATGCTAGAATGAATGATAGATGAAGGATGCAAAGGCTCTAATGATATTTTAATAGCATGTGGATACTTGAGGATCAATGCATGCTAATGGCTTATGAGGGGGTTGATTTATAGAATTGGCTTGGTTCAAATGGATGGCTAGGATCAATTAGGGCTTTAGATGAAATGGATGGATAGGATTAAGTTAGGTTTCCTTGCACATTAAGAAATTGTAGTCAATTGACATGTGGCAAGGGAAGATAAGGCTTAGGTGTGCTTGTGTAGATAAATACTAAAATTAGGTCCCAATAGTTGTGCATGTGAAGGATTTGAATGAAAGTTGTATAACAACACATGATTGACTGGACAAGTGTTGGAATGTGATAAAAGATGAGTGTTTAATTCAAATAAAATATTTGAATTAGTTGAAATATGAGTTGGATATTAATTAAATAAATAAAATTTATTTAATTAATAGGATAAATGAATAGGATGGGATAAGATATGATGTGGAAATTAATTAAATAAATAAAATTTATTTAATTAATTGGGATGGGGATAAGATAAATGGGATTATGCATGTGAAATTAATTAAATAAATAAATTTATTTAATTAATTGGCTAAGTAGGATAAAGATGGGGATTTTAATTAAATAAATAAAATTTATTTAATTAATTGGCTTAATGGATAAATGGGATTAAGAGTGGGATTTAGGACAAAAATGGCTTATGATGTTTAGGATAATGTTTAACAAGGTGTTGCTAGACATGAACAAAGTTGGGACAATTTTGGGTATCTACATTTTGCCCCTCTTTGAGATGATGTTCGAGATGAACTTTGTGTCGAGTAACATCATTTCAAAGAAGTTAAGGTATGGATAATTGATAGGGATGCTGATAATGATGATGATGCCCCCTCGAGAGGATAGGTGGGTTGGACAAACACGAGTATGCTCTTGAAAAGAAATGGCTTGGCTACAAAAGAAAGCTAAGGGAATGGATAGAAGAAATGAATGATGTGTTATGCTGCAATGAAGGTGAGCAACCATGATGTTTGATATAGCACTAGACGTTATGCACCAAGGTATAAGGATCCAGGGTGACATTGTGTCTTGTGCCCCAGCGTAATATAACCTTGTCTGACGTATGAGGAAGTAAACTTAGAGCATTGAAGTCCTAATGCATAAAAGGTATGATATGACCTCAGATGCAAAGGATAGTGCAAAAAGCTATTCCAACATACACAAGATATGAATATTAGCTGGAATGATACTGATTTGATACAAATGCAAGATAAAATGATAACACACACAAGCAAGCAAGCAAGCATGCACAAATGATTCAAAAACAAACAAGGTATTGCCCTTGTCAAGCTATAAACCAATGATTAATTGTTGGATTGTTTTGCTGATAATGATGATAGTTGAGAGTGTTGTCATTGCGGGGAAAGCTATATCCCTAGATCAACACAAGGTTGTTTGCTGAGTTGGTTGGTTGATTGGTTGATTGAATTGGCTTACAACAAGGCTAGGATCAAGAACATGGATTGTGTTTGGATAACTTGGCTTGATTGATTAACTTGATTGGTATAGCTTAAGGATTGTCTTGCACTTGGATCATTGCTTAGAATGATTTGAAGATGATGAATGGATGATTAGATTGATCTGATGAAATGTTGATGATGTGATGATATGTGGTGGATTGAGCTACTTTTGATTTGTTGAAGTGATTGGATTTATTTTGATGGTTGGCTTGATGTGCTTTGGTGTTGATGCTGATGATTGATAGGATTTGTTTTGATAGTTGGCTTGATGTGCTTTGGTTGATTTTCTTTGGCATTGATGCTGATGATTGATAGGATTTATTTTGATGATGATAGTGATGGTGTGATTATTAGAGTGTCAATTCAATCTAAGCATAAGCAAGTGTTCTCGGTGTGCTCAACGGATGTAAAACAAACAAGGTATGGCCCTTGTCAAGTCATAAACCAATGATTGATTGTTTGTTTTGTTTGATAGATAGTGTTGTCATTGCGGGGAAAGCTATATCCCTAGATCAACACAAGGATGTGGGAACACTATATCCCATTAATGATGATTGATGATGATTGATTGAGCTCATGACAAGATTAGGATCAAAACTTGTTGATTTGATTGGATAATGTTCCTTGATTGATTGGCTTGTTTGATATGGATTAGTGTGACTTGGATTTAAGATCATTTCTTAGATTGATTGGATTGATATGATTGGAAGAAGTGATTGATTGAAATGGATGAATGAATGTTATTGATAGGAAGAATTGATGATGATGATGATTTTATTTTGATTGAATTTTGATGGAGTGGATTGTTTTGGATGATATGATTGGTTTTATTGCTTGGATTTTTCATTGGATATTTTTTTTTTTGGATTTTTTGGACATATTTTGATTTTTTTTTTTGTGTTTTTGGGGAATATTTTGATTTTTTTGGATTTTTGTTGGGATATTTTGATTTTTTTGTGTTTTTTGAATATTTTGGGAAAGGCCAATGGATTTACAATTTGGGTAGCCTTTGTGCTAGATACCAATAACAAGGGAGAAAACCAAGTCTAGGTGCAAGGATGGATAAATGGATGGGCTCATATTAAATGGGATAGAAAGCTCATGATAAATAGGTGGATAGATGGGATAGGCCATATAAGGGATGGATGCTTGCTTCATGATAAATGGATAGGTAGGCTATAGTGGAAAGCTCATGATAAATGGATGGGGATAAGGTATAAGATGGAAAGCTCATGATAAGGATATGCCATAGTGGATGGATCATAGGGGAGCTAGGATGTGATCTTCAAAGGCTATGTCACATAAGAAGAACTTGCCCCATTCTAGGTGGTAATTCTTAGGATTTTACATGACAAAGTTCATGACCAAGGGATGACATGATAGATTGGTTTGAATAAGATGGCTTATGGTCAATGGATAGGACTTGGTTTGGAAAGAAGGTATGCCAAGAAAGATCCAAACATGTTTCAATATTTTGCCCCTATGTCTTCTTCAAAATCAAAAGGCGGAAGGATGGATAAATGGGTTCAATAGGATAGGCATGTTTATGTAATGGCTAAGGATGGTAGGATGACAAGATAGAATAAGATAGGTTGGTATGATATAATGGGATAGATAGTTGGGAAATGGATAGGTTGGATGAGACAATGTGCCCCCAAGTGTAAGTGACATAGAAGATCAACCTACACATGACGCCTGTTTGCTAGGTTTTCATCATGGTACTTATTCAAGGTGCCTGTTTACCAGGTTTTCACCATTGGACGAAGGAATTTCTCTTTACTTTTTTTGTTTTTTTTTTTTGCTTTTGTTTTTTTCTTTTTTGCTTTTAGATGGGTTGACAATTACACATGGTGCCTGTTTCCCAGGTTTTCACCATGGTAATGGATAGGAGGGACTCAAGTGTTTAGTGCTATGAAGGTTGATAGTGTCCCTTTAGAGATTGATGATGTCTTCACATGGACCATGTCAAGTGTGCTCATAGATGTTGATAAGGGATTGCATGGATGGGAGATGGATTAGGTGGATAATAGATTATGATGTGGATTATGGAAGGTTCATGCAAGGATAGATGGATGGGGATAGTGGACTATGATGTGGATTATATTGGCTTATGGAATGAAGATGGATGAAAAGTTTATGCCAAAGCATGGACCATAGGGTTAGCATGGGGGAGATATGTAGGATAATGGATGGAAGATGGGGAGATGTAGTTATGTGGAGGTGCTGCGGAGTGGAAGGGAACCATGACCAACGGCTGCACACAACGTGATAAACATTGAAGCTTTTGATTGGATGGTGGTGTAGGAAGCAATGGGGTTGTTTTCATAGGAAATGGTTGATAAAGTGATTTAGGAACCCACATAGATTTAGTATTTTTAGTGCTTTTGTTTTTCTTGTGGGATTTTTGAAGAGAATGGAAGTTTTGGATGGAAGTAGGCTTTTGGCTGGATATAGGTGGTTGGGATTCTTGAGATGTAGAGGATGCCTCATTTGATTTTCTAGCTATTTGCTTAGGAACCCAAACCATTTTGGTTTTGGGCTTTGCATTTTTAGGTAAGGGTTTAGATAGCTTTTTGAATGTACTTTGCTTAGAAGATGGATGATTTAGAGACTTTTCACATTGATACCCTAAGGCATGAGGGTCCTTAGGAGTTTTAGTCAGATTTTTAGCTTTATAGGTAAAGGCATCAAAATTTTTGCTTCTGAATCCCATGGGGTGGGTGGAGTGGATGGAATGATTGGAAGCTTTATGCTTAAACAATGTGTTCTTTTGTTGGCCATGATTAGGGATGTAAGGATACTTATGAATGATAGGTATGTTAGGTGTTGGAAGCAATGGTGGCAAGGTGGATGGAGGGATATTTGGAGTTGGTAAAAGTGGAGACAAAGTGGATCGCGGAAGGTGTATGGTCACATGCTTTTGACATTTATAGGATGATGGAGGTAGAATGGCTACATATGTTTTGGGTAGATGATGGGGGGTGTGATGGAAATTGGTAGGTTTAGGATGCATGAAGGGATTACCAACATCTTGGCCTTGTTTACCTTGGGGTGTGTATCCAAGGCCATATGAGCATGGAGGAACTTTGACATGGTTTGGCTCCAAAATATCTTGTTCATAAAGGCCTAGACCTTTACCTTGGTAGTTTATATTTCAGAGCATGCAATGGACAATGGGACTAGGTGTGCTTTGAACATTAGACTTGAGCTCTTTATTGGAAGGAGAAGATGAGGTAGATAAAGGTCATTGTTGTCCTAAGGAAGAACATTCATGGACAAAGGTGGTAAGACCAATAGGACATGATGGTGGACTTGAAGTAGAATCGATGGTGGATGTGGAAGGAGGATCATTAGGATCTTGATTAGCATTGTGTTCACTAAGATCCAAGTTATTTGTTTGATCTTTTATGCTTATTTGGGGGACAAGTGTCTCATCATGACAAGCGGATGTTTGCTCATTATGGATAGGGCTAGATGGCGGATGACTAGGAGCAATGTGGATATCTTGCTCATGGATGGACATAGGATTATGGATAGGATCAAGGTGCTCATGGATAGCTTCTTCATAGGTATCATCTTGATCATAAAGAAGGTAAATGTTATGGATGGGTTGAATGAAAGTGTTTTGATCTTGAGTTGGACTAGGGCTTAATGCTTCCACATGCTTAGGATTAAACCTTTGACATACCTCTTGGGTTGCTTGAATGGAAGTGGAAGGCTATTGACTTAGGCTTGTGGTTGGAGACTCTTGACTTGGATTCATAATAGGAGACTCTTGAATAAGCTTGATGGCTTGTAGGTCACATGATGGGCATGAAGGGCTAATAATGTTAATTGAGGGCTCTTGGATAGGCTCAAGGAAAGGTGTTTGGCATGGGGATATATGATTGGACATGACCTTTGGAAGTTCTTTGGTAGGCTCATGAATGGGTGTTTGACATGGAGATAGTTTATTCCTAGCTAGTAGCCAATGGATCACATCCTTTGCAAGGGTATGAGTGGATGGGAAATATAATGGATGAGCAATAATAGAGGATGATGTTGTAAGCGTAGGACTAGGATTTTGATTAGATGGAAGGATAATGGAGTTTGATGGATTAGGATGTGGATTGGATGAGGGTAATACATTAGATTGGGATGATGTGGCATGATGTCCCATTGTATGTTGATATACCTTGTAAACAATTGGGAAAAATATTAGGCATTTATTTGTATTATGGCCTTTGGTCCTATGGTATGCACAATAATCATGTTCATCATATGGACTTTCTTCACATGGTTTGACTTCGGGAAGTTCAATGAGTTTTTGTTCAAGCATTCTTTGTAAAACTCTCTCAGCCGCATCCTTTGGTGAAGGATTAGAATGACATGGTGATGAAGGTAATGGAGGGCTTGGTGGTTTGGAAGGTTGATGGACCAATGGACTAGGGGTAGGATCACATGGTGGTGTTGGGATAGGACTTGTTGGCTCATGTGTTGGCATGGGATTGGATGGTGGAGGGTATTCATAAGATGAATTAGCTAGGTTGGTATCTCCCTTGTCAAAGGTAATTAAGTCTTGTTGCATTAGGCTTGCATGGTTTATGTACAAAGGTCCACTTGGAATTGCATGTGCTTCTTGTTGTAAAGGTGGGCTGGACTCACTTGTGCTCGTTGGGGAGGCCATTGATAGTCTTGGTAGCTAGGTGAAATGGTAGGATATGTAGACAAAATATCTTGAGGTGGACTCAAAGATGTAGGCATTTGATCTTGTTGGCAAGGTTGACTTGTGGTCAATTGATTTATATATAAAGGGCCATTTGGACTTGCATGTTGTTCTTGTGATATCACTTGATTGCCTTGTGGATGGGCTTGGTAGTGCATTGAAATGGTGGTATGAGGGATTGGATAAGCTTGAGGTGGAGGTTGATAGGTTGATGTGGCATTGACTTGGTGGATAGCTGGATTAGGTTGATATGAAGTGGATGGATATAACATGTGGCTATGAGGTGGATTAGGTTGATATGGAGTGACTAAGGATTGATGTACTTGTCGAGATTGACTAGTGGCTAAAAGGTGTTGGACTTGGGCTACAAAGTGTTGCAGTTGAGGTGATTGGCTTGCGTGGGGTTGAGCTCTTTGGAGGAAGAATTGTAATATTTCAATGGCATCTTGGTTTAGGGGTTGTGATCCTTGATAAAGATTTTGGAGGAATCTTTGGAATTTGATTTCTAGGTCCTCTAGTGTAGACATGTTGTCACCAAGTGTTTGTCTTAAGTCCTTTTAGCAAGTGTTTGTTTAAGGATTTGGATGATGATATGGATTGTTTGGACGACTTAGCTATGTTTGGGATGAAAGTGATTGGGTTTGAATGTTATTGGAAGAATGTGTAGGATGACTTGTCTTTATGTGTTTGAGTGTTTAGAGTTTGATGTGGAAATATTCAAATAAATGATTATGCATATACACACATGAATCACTCACACAAGACACATAAGCAAGTTTTAGTTTGGAAGAATGTGATGATGGTTAAGCAAGCATGTGAAGACACTTCAACAAGTCCTAGTTAAGGCAAGGCCACTATCACAAGGAGGTTCTAGTGAAAATCTGAGGGACCAGCACCCCATGAGCATCTAGCAAGCCACTTAAGACTTTAACTAACCCTACTAAGAGTCTTAATATACACAAAGGTACACCTCCTTTTGAGTTAGCACTATATGGTGAGCACTAATACCGGTTAGACTTGGCTTTCACCTTATCCTCTGATTTTTATAGCAGACCAGATGAAAGTACCACTTGAGGTCATTCCCTTGGGGTGGATACCAAGGCATGCCTCTCTAAGGCTAAACAAAAGCAACACAAATAAATGTTTTTGATCTCCAAGTTTATGTTGGCACGCAAGGAGAGAGCATACACATTTACTTGGTCACACTCGCATGGGGTTCATTAACCTTAGAAGTTCAATGTGTGGAAGACAATGCAAGCAGTTGTTTGTTTTAAAGCCCAAATCTAAATGTAATGAAAGACAATGGTTTATTTTAGCCCAATTTTTTTATGTGAATTTGCAAACAATTGTTCATTTTATGCCCAAAATCCAAATGTGTTTGCAAACAATGATTAGAAGATGAGAAATGAAATGATTGCACCTGGTTAATTCGCTATCCAAATTGCTGTAGATGTTGATGTCAATGTTGCTCCAGCTCCTTATGATCACCTACAACATAAAAAAATGATATTATAATGCAAGCATAAAATATAGGCTCATCAGGCAAGGAAAATTGTAATTTTAGATGCATAGCTGAATTAGATTTGATTAATTTGATATATTTTTGGTTCAAAAATTAAAAAATCAAAGAAGAGACCCTCATTAATTTTCAGAGAGCTTTCCAAAAATGTAAAGAAATCAGAGAAATTCCCTAATTTGTGCCCAGAAATGTAGATTTATGGAAACAGTACAGTCGGCAAAGATCTGATTTTTTCGCACTATAAACGACCTCTAAATTAAATCTGCAAAACATAGACCCCCATTAGAATTTTGAGAACATTCAAGAAATATAAAAATTTCTAAAAAATTTGCTGATTTACGCCCAGAATTACAATTTTATGAAAAAAAATAAAAATGTGATAAATCCCACAAAAATCACGATAAACCCAAAATTTTTCTTCTGTAGCTTCCTTATATCATGGACAAACTTTTGTTAAAATTTTGTAGAAAAATTCATAGTCATTTGGAAGATATGATGAAATCTTTAAAATCTAGCGTTTTGTCCAAAAAGTAGCAGATCTGCAACAAAAAGTTAATTAAACCTGCAAAACTCAACAATGGGGGTTATATGAATGCAAATTTTTACTACAAAAACCTGCAAAAAAAGATCAAGTGAAGTGAGTCCCACCGGGCGTGCCAAATGTAGTTAGGGTAAAATTGCAAATCAGGGCAAATGAATAAACAGCAAGGATAAAAACCCTAGCAATGCACAATGAAGCACAAGACAACATGAAAATCAAAATAACAAATGTAAATGCAAACCGATCTCCACGCTATACTCGATTTATCTCCATTGCTCTTCTCCACCTCGCATGAGCATGCAAGATTTTGAAAGATTATTGTTGGAAGAATGTTGGGTGCTCACTTCTGCAGCATAACATTAAGATGAAGATGCTAGAATGAATGATAGATGAAGGATGCAAAGGATCTAATGATATTTTAACAGCATGTGGATACTTGAGGATCAATGCATGCTAATGGCTTATGAGGGGGTTGATTTATAGAATTGGCTTGGTTCAAATGGATGGCTAGGATCAATTAGGGATTTAGATGAAATGGATGGATAAGATTAAGTTAGGTTTCCTTGCACATTAAGAAATTGTAGTCAATTGACATGTGGCAAGGGAAGATAAGGCTTAGGTGTGCTTGTGTAGATAAATACTAAAATTAGGTCCCAATAGTTGTGCATGTGAAGGATTTGAATGAAAGTTATATAACAACGCATGATTGACTGGACAAGTGTTGGAATGTGATAAAAAATGAGTGTTTAATTCAAATAAAATATTTGAATTAGTTGAAATATGAGTTGGATATTAATTAAATAAATAAAATTTATTTAATTAATAGGATAAATGAATAGGATGGGATAAGATATGATGTGAAAATTAATTAAATAAATAAAATTTATTTAATTAATTGGGATGGGGATAAGATAAATGGGATTATGCATGTGAAATTAATTAAATAAATAAATTTATTTAATTAATTGGCTAAGTAGGATAAAGATGGGGATTTTAATTAAATAAATAAAATTTATTTAATTAATTGGCTTAATGGATAAATGGGATTAAAAGTGGGATTTAGGACAAAAATGGCTTATGATGTTTAGGATAATGTTTAACAAGGTGTTGCTAGACATGGACAAAGTTGGGACAATTTTGGGTGTCTACACCACTATCAATCTAGTATTTACTTGTTATTTTCCTTATTTTCCTTATTTCACCAATGTTGCATAGACTTTCTTCTAACGTCTGGGTCCAAACTAGATAAATAACACTTAAGTTCAAACCAAAAGTCTCAGTACAGAATCTAATGTGGAAGCATAGACAAGGCACGTGAACTGTTTGACAGAATGCATCAAAGAAATGTGGTCTCATGGACTACAATGATTGCAAGATATGTACAAAATGGATTTGTTGAAAAGGTTTTAGAAATTTTAAAGAAAATGCAATTGGCTAGAGTAAAGCCAAATTCCTCAACCTTTATCAGCATCCTCCCTGCCTGTGTCAAAATGGGAACTTTGGAATAGGGTATGGACATCCATCAAAACATAATGGAAGGGGGCTTTTTTCAGATATTATAGTTGAAAATGCTCTGGTAGACATGAATACAAAATGTGGAAGCATAGACAAGGCACAAGAACTATTTGACAGAATGCCTCAAAGAAATGTCATCTCATGGAATGGAATGATTGCAGGATATGCACAAAATGGATTTGTTGAAAAGGCTTTAGAAATTTTAAAGCAAATGCAATTGGCTGGTGTAAAACCAAATTTCACAACCTTTGTCAGCATCCTTCCTACCTATGCTAAAATGGGAGCATTGGAACAAGGTATGGACATCCATCAAAAAGTAATAGATAGAGGAATTTTGTCAGATGTAGTTTCAACTGCCCTGGTAGATATGTATGCAAAATGTGGAAGCATTAACAAGGCATGTGAACTGTTTGGCAGAATGCCTCAAAGACATGTCATCTCATGGAATACAATGATTGTGGGATATGCACAAAATAGATTTTTTGTAAAGGCTTTAGAAACTTTCAAGAAAATGTAATTAGCATATGTAAAGCCAAATTTGACAATCTTTGCTAGCATCCTCCCTGCCTATGCCAAAATGGGAGCTTTGGAACAGGGTATGGACATCCATCATAACATAATGGAAGGGGGATTTTTGTTAGATATTATAGTTGGAAATGCTCTAGTAGACATGTATGCAAAATGTGGAAGTATAGATAAGGCACATGAACTGTTTGATGGAATGGCTCAAAGACATGTCATCTCTTAGAATGCAATGATTGCAAGATATGTACAAAATGGATTTTTGAAAAGGCTTTAGAAAATTTCAAGCAAATGTAATTAGTAGGTGTAAATCCAAATTTGACAACCTTTTCCAGCAACCTTGTGGCAAATCTTACCAATCAAATGCATGGAAGAGAGGACTAGAGAAACTAGCTGTAATAGGAGACTCGACTTGGGATAGAAACTACTCAAACCGTCCTGCCTTTTCGGGGACATACAACATCCCACATTTGAATTCCTCCTTCTACTCTAGATTTCCTAGGAAAGGAAGAATTCTCTCTGTTGCCTTCTCTAGGATCATATCGAATGAATGCCTGGAAGAGTCAATAGGTTTTGATAGTAGTTTAGGTTGTCCAAGCCTCTCTACTCTATATTCAAGGATAGTTTGATCCATTTGAAGAACTACGGCAGCTCATTCAATGGAAGAAGCTAACTTCTCCATCCATCAAATTGTTCTCCTCCATAAGAGTTGATGATTTCTTTGGAGGTGGGTCTTTCTCTTCTATTCGACCCACTCTAATCAAGACAGTCAATCATTTGACAGAAGCCTTTCCTCCACCGGAGCCAGGAACCAAAACATAGGATATGAGAGATTTGTCGATGTGATATCATGGATACCCACTCTCCTACAAGCACTTCAAGTCATGCCTACGGTGATGCGGGGCTTTCTCACATCATTGAAGGCATGACTTGAAGTGCTTGCGGGAGAGCGGGTGATGCGGGTGATGCGGGGTGTTAGACATGTATGCAAAATGTGGAATCATAGAAAGGCGTGTGAACTATTTAAAAGAATGCCTCAAAGAAATGTGGTCTCATGGATTGCAATGATTGCAGGATATGCACAAAATGGATTTGTTGAAAAGGCTTTAAAAATTTTAAAGCAAATGTAATTAGCTGGTGTAAAGTCAAATTCCACAACCTTTGCCAGCATCCTCTCTGCCTGTGTCAAAATGGGAGCTTTTGAATAGGGTATGGACATTCATCAAAACATAAAGGATAGAGGAATTTTGTTAGATGTTGTAGTTACAACTGCCCTGTTAGACATGTATGTAAAATGTGGAAGCATAGACAAGGCACATGAACTATTTGATAGAATGCCTCAAAGAAATGTGGTCTCATGGACTGCAATGATTACAGGATATGCACAAAATGAATTTGTTGAAAAGGATTTAGAAATTTTAAAGAAAATGCAATTGGCTAGTGTAAAGCCAAATTCCACAAACTTTGCCAGCATCCTCTCTGCCTATGTCAAAATGGGAGCTTTAGAATAGGGTATGTGTAATGCCCCGCCATGAAACCTTAGAGATAAGTTTAACTAAGCAATAAAAAGGTGGAAATTTTTTTTTTAAATAGAAGAAATGATAACGTAACATAACATAAACTAACAGCAACAAAGTTAAACTATCATCTCTAGGGATTACACAGCTACATTATTGCAATATAACAACAATCAACTACATACTTAGTTCACTTAAATAAATCAAATAAGTCAAACTAACATCTTTCATTACATCATCAGATAAATACATCAACATTGTTTTAGCAATAAAGGTTACAAGTAGAAAATAGTTTATCTTACAAGATGAATTACATAATTTCATTGTTACAAAATCTCTTTTTCTGAATACATCAAATTACATAATGAATTTCACTAATACACAGATCTAAATGTAAATGTGAGTACAAATATCTATCTTCAATTACAGGTGCAAACTGGAATCATGAGAGATACATCTTCTTTACACACGAGCCTCGGTGCTAGAAAACCAATGGAATAAACCACAACCACCTAACCATGTGGAACCTTGAGGTCCACCCCCCATGCTAGGAGATAACATAAGGTCCCACTACAACAACCAGTCAAGTAGATAGAAGACTATAAGGAATGAGGACAACACATGACACCAATAACACAGGTCAATATCACAAGCATCTCAACAACAGTTCCAGAAGAAACCACACTAGAGAATGCTAGGCTGCAGTAGGGGTGACTATCATCGCATGGTCCTAACATGGGTTACCCTGACAGTCTCTAGATGGATGCTGGCCCCCATCCATGGGTTACCCTGACAGTCTCTCACTAGGCGCCATCCCCCATCTATGGTTACCTTGACAGTCTCTCACTAGACGCTGACCCCATAGGGTGACACATGTGGAACCAACATTGCTTTCATGAGGACAAGGAAGTTGATCTTGCCAACCAAGCCTTCTCATCCCATCCTTAGCCTGAACGAGCACTACAAGCATGGGTGAGGAATCCAATTATCTTAATTAGTGTGAAAACTACCCAACCCCTGTTGGATCTAGGGCATACAACTGAGAGGGGGGGGGTGAATCAGTTGTATAGAACTTGTTCTCTTTCAAACACTTAATTCTCTGTTGTTAGTTAGCAGCATATCAAATAATCATTCATGGAAGCACAATACATAAACACAAGAGCAAATAAGCATCAACACATTGAACACCAAGATTTTGACGTGGAAAACCCGGTTAAGGGAAAAACCACGGGGTGATTAACCCAAGAATTATTCTCTGTTAGAAGAATAAGGAAAAATGAATGGCACATGCCAATAAGGGCTCACTGCCCGAGCACACTGCTCACAAAGAGGCCCACTGCCTACAAGGAGACACACTGTCTACAAAGTGATAAAAATCACAGTCTTGAACTGGAGAACGACATCTCTACTATGTCCGGATCAGTTCCAATTAAGCCCAACAATCTCTGCTCTGCCTTTCGCACCTTTCTTCGCTATATCCTGCTCATCCACACGCCACACCCTGAAATGAATTCACAAATCATTATTTATACAAGACATCGACTTAGGAGCAAGCATCTAAGTCGGCAAACAACCATAGGAGTATCCGCAAGATGAATAACACATCCGGTCGGCTATCACAAGAACATTCGCAGGATGAACAACTCATCCGGTCGGCTAAACAGAGCAATAACTTCATTCGGAAGAATAACTTCAATTCCGGGCTCTACCATCAATGCGGACCAACAACACAACCTAAACATGATTCAAGAACCTTCACAAGTCTGTCTGAATGTCCGGATACATCCGCACTTCCTCTGCTTACTGGGATCTCTTGTCTTCCTCATCCGGAACTTCAAGAACACAGTCTGTCGCCACTATCATAATGCAGGAGGTACTTCCGGACCTCCAAATCACACACAAATCAGGATGACACATAACAAGGACATCTCAAACACTCCTTCCAATCCGCAGATTATGATAATACAATTCCGGACCTCACCGGACCTTTTTGTGATCCTCTGTCACCTCCGGATACTTGCCGGACCCGGTTCTATACCGGCAGCCATAACTCCTTCAGATCTTCATGCGGACCTCTGAAATCTTAACTGTAGCATCTCAAGATTCATATCTACTAACCCTTTAATCCGCATCCTCCGGTTCTCATCCTATACAGTATATTTACCTTCTTCTCATCACTGTTCTTCACTGTTCCTGACTGAGGCTAATTTTCTCAATATCCTCAGCACAAAGCTCATCAAATCCTTCTTGTCAGTGCAGTATGAGTATGTTGACATCAATGACAACACTGGCTCACCTCATACTTGCCAACAATCTCCCCCTTTGTCATTGATGGCAACATATGATGTGAAAAACCATTAAGACAAGAACTTCTCTTTTCTGTCACAGCTCCCCCTATCAACAACAACTCTTCACATGTCTTCCTTTGCTGCTCCCCCTTTGATCATCAACCACTTGTTTTTCACATGTCTTCTCTCCCCCTTTGACATCAATGGCAAAGGGCTCATACTTGCAACTCTCATGCATCAGAATAATACCAGCTGCTCCCCCTTAGTTGCAGCTCCCCATTAGTCCGGATCACAAGATATGACTGTGATAGCCACCGGACTGATGCACATCAGTGCATCTTAGTTCATCACCGGAGGGGCCATGACCCCTAACTTCTCCCGGAGATATTCAAAAGAGTCCTTGGGAAGAGGTTTTGTAAAGATATCTGCAATCTGATCCTTGGAGGGAACATACTCCAATCTGACTTCTTCCTTGTTTACTTGTTCTCTCAAAAAGTGAAATTTGATAGATATGTGCTTAGTCTTAGAATGCAATACCGGATTCTTGGAAATATTAATTGCACTTGAGTTATCACAGAAAATTGTAATAGGCTCCTCATATTCAACTTTGATGTCTCTTAGCATCTGCTTCATCCACAAGATTTGAGTGCAACTACCTGCTGCTGCAATGTATTCTGCTTCAGTTGTAGACAGAGATATTGCATCTTGTTTCTTGCTTAGCCAAGAAACCAATCTCTTCCCCAAAAAGAATGCTCCACCACTAGTGCTCTTCCGGTCATCCACATCTCCTGCCCAATCTGCATCTGTGTAAGCATGAAGAGAGAAATCCGGATCTCTAGGATACCATAGACCATACTCAACTGTCCCTTTCAAGTATCTAAAAATTCTTTTGATTGCCATAACATGAGATTCTCTAGGATCAGCCTGGAATCTTGCCACAAGACCAACAGCTTGCATTATATCTGGTCTAGTTTGAGTGAGATACAACAATCCACCAATCATTGATCTATACTTTGTCTGATCTGCCTTTGGAGAATCATCATCTTTGCTTAACTTACATCCGGTTGCCATAGGAGTGTTCATAGGCTTTGAGTCTTCCATACCAAATTTTTTTAACAATTCTTTCACATATTTGGTCTGAGAGATGAAGATCCCTTCTTTTGTTTGAGTAATTTGCAGACCCAAGAAGAAATTCATTTCACCAAGCATAGACATTTCAAACTCACTTTTCATCTGATTTGCAAAAGTTTTACACATACTATCTCTTCCTCCAAAAATGATATCATCCACAAACACTTCAACAATCAGAATGTTTTCATGATCAATTTTGAAATATAAGTTGCTGTCAGCAGTACCTTTGTTGAATCCAATCTGCACAAGATGCTTATCCAACCTTTCATACCATGCTCTTGGGGCTTGCTTCAATCCATACAAAGCTTTCTTCAACTTGCAGACCATATCATTATTATCAGACAATTGAAATCCATCCGGTTGTTCAATGTAGACTTCTTCTTCCAGATCACCATTTAGGAAGGCAGACTTGACATCCATCTGATATACCTTGAAATCTTTGAAGGCAGCAAATGCAAGAAGTAATCTGACTGCTTCAATTCTTGCTACCGGAGCAAAAGTCTCTTCAAAGTCAATTCCTTCTATTTGAGAGTAGCCTTTGCAGACCAATCTAGCTTTGTTTCTGATTACTTCACCATCTTCATTTAGTTTGTTCCGGAAGACCCACTTGGTTCCAATTACATTCCTGTCTCTAGGTCTGGGAACAAGATCCCAAGTATGATTTTTCTCAATTT
The DNA here is from genome assembly GCA_027924645.1 of Cunninghamia lanceolata. Taxonomy (NCBI): domain Eukaryota; kingdom Viridiplantae; phylum Streptophyta; class Pinopsida; order Cupressales; family Cupressaceae; genus Cunninghamia; species Cunninghamia lanceolata. The sequence continues at coordinate 13,854,928 of BSBN01000523.1, forward strand.
GCATCAGTTCATCTTCCATTGCTTTGGTCCAATTTTCATCATTGCAGGCTTCATTTATTGTTTTAGGTTCAATCTTTGAAATCAGACAACATTCATTCTGATCTTGAGCAATATTCCTTCTAGTTTGTACACCTTTGCTTCTGTCACCTATGATCTGATCTTCAGAGTGATTCAGTTTTACATACCTTGGAATTTTGGGAGTATCTAGTACTGCTGTTTCTTGATCAGGCTCATTCAAACCTAACTCTTCTTCCTGATTTACCGGATCAGGCTGACTCTGTTTCACCGGAGAGGATTGAGTTCCTTGAACAGTATCTTGGTCATCTTCATCAAATTCATAAAATCTTGAAGGCTTCTCAATTCCTTCATCAACCTTTACATTGGTACTTTCTATCATCTTCCTCAATCTCTTATTGTAACACCGGTATGCTTTGCTTTGAGTGGAGTAGCCCAAGAAAATTCCTTCATCACTTCTAGCATCAAACTTTCCTAGATCTTCATCTCTTTTAATATAACACTTGCTACCAAATACCCTGAAATATTTCACAGTAGAAGTGATGCCAAACCAAAGTTCATAGGGGGTCTTACCGGTGTTGTTTCTGATTTGAACTCGATTGAGAGTGTAGACTGCAGTGCTGATAGCTTCTTTCCAAAACATTTGAGGAACATTTGCTTCCAACATCATTGTCCTAGCAGCTTCCTGGATGGTCCGGTTCTTTCTCTCAACTACTCCATTCTGCTGTGGAGTCTTAGGAGCAGACAACTGTCTCCTTATACCCTGTTTCTCACAAAAGTCAATGAATTCACCAGATGTAAATTCACCACCTCTATCAGACCTTAGACACTTTAGTTTCAATCCGGTTTGATTCTCCACCATAGCTTTGAAGATTTTGAACTTCTCAAAAGCTTCTGATTTTTCTTTTAGAAAGGTAACCCACATCATCCGGGAATGATCATCAATTAACAACATGAAATATCTATCACCTTGCAGACTCTTGATTCTTGTCGGACCACATAGATCAGTATGTACTAATTCCAACAAACTGGTAGAAGACTGATCTTTGCTTTTAAAAGAGACTCTGCTTTGTTTGCCTAACTGACATTCTTTACACACACTGTTTGTAGGTTTTATCAACTTTGGAAGATCTCTCACAGCCTGAGTATTGCTTATTTTGATGATGTTATCAAAATTTACATGACACATTCTTCTATGCCATAACCAACTCTGATCAATTTGAACAAACAAACAACTTTTATTTGAACCAACCAGATGAAAGATGTTACCTCTTGTCTGAGTACCGGATGCAATTTCAGTTCCGGAGCTTGTAAAGATCCTGCATTTTCCATTCTTGAACCGGAGATCATAGCCTTTGTCTACTAACTGACCAACACTGAGAAGATTGTGCTTCAATCCTTCAACATATAGTACATTACCTGTTTTGCTCTTACCATCAAAGGAAATAGTTCCCCTACCTCTGATTCTGCCAGCAGAATTGTCACCAAACTTTACCATTCCTCCTTCATATCTTTCCAAGTCTAAGAACTTATTCTTGTCACCAGTCATATGGTGAGAGCATCCACTGTCAATAACCCAATCATCCTTTTCTTCCACTTGAGCAGCCAAGGCTTTTTCAACAACTTTGTGATTGACAGATTCAGAGAGCAAGGAGTCTTCTTCCTTGATGGCTATAAACACCCACTCATTTCCGGATTTGCTTCCTGGATCTGATTCATCATCTGTTACTCCTTCATTGTCATCTTCTTCATGAACATAATAGCAATTCTTTTGAAACCTTTGTCTGTGAGTATTAGATCTTGCAGATCTCTCCGGACATCTTGAGGCAAAATGACCAATCTTATTGCAGTTAAAACACTTAAAGGGTAGTTTTCCTTCATACTTACCGGATCCTCTTGGCAGTCTCTTTGCAATGAGGGCTTCAAGTTGAGCTGTTTCTGCTTCTTCTTCTTCCATGTCTCTTCTTGCTTGATCATACCATGACATTTTCCTTGATGAGTTTTCACCCGGATCAAATCTCTGTTTGCCTTTCACATAGGCACTGGCTTTGAAAGCAGATTCAGTCTTGGGAGGATCATCTCCAAACTCGGTCATTTCAAATGCAGCTAGTTTGCCAGCCAGTTGTTCTCTTGTGACTGTTGTGTGGGCTCTGAATTCATCAATGGCAGCAACTTTGATTTTGTAGGCAGCAGGAAGGGATCTTAGGATTTTGCAGACAATCTCATTTTCATCTAGAGTTCCACCAGCATTTCTGATTCCACATACCAACTCATTTACTCTTGGCATAAAGGTAGTAATGTTTTCATCATCTCTCATTTTCAATCTTTCAAATTTCCCTTTCAGACTTTGCAACCTTGCACTTTTGACAAACTCATCTCCTTCATACAGAAGTTCCAGTTTAGTTAGGATCTCATATGCAGTTGGTAGGTCAATGACATTCGAGAGATCTGAGTCATTCAATGCGCTTAGAAGAGCTTCCTTGGTCCGCAGATTGTTTTCAGCTTCTGTGGTTTCATCTGGAGTTGTCGGACCACCTTGTGGGGGTATATATGGTTTTGAAATCATAGCCAAGTATGCTTTTCCCATACATTCCAAATGACACTTCATGCGACCTTTCCAGAGAGTGAAGTTGATTCCATCGAACTTCGGACTATCCTTCTTGTATGACGACATCCTGGATCTCCTCAAGCGGTTAAGCTCCTATCAGAGGAACTTAGCTCTGATACCAATTGTTGGATCTAGGGCATACAACTGAGAGGGGGGGGGTGAATCAGTTGTATAGAACTTGTTCTCTTTCAAACACTTAATTCTCTGTTGTTAGTTAGCAGCATATCAAATAATCATTCATGGAAGCACAATACATAAACACAAGAGCAAATAAGCATCAACACATTGAACACCAAGATTTTGACGTGGAAAACCCGGTTAAGGGAAAAACCATGGGGTGATTAACCCAAGAATTATTCTCTGTTAGAAGAATAAGGAAAAATGAATGGCACATGCCAATAAGGGCTCACTGCCCGAGCACACTGCTCACAAAGAGGCCCACTGCCTACAAGGAGACACACTGTCTACAAAGTGATAAAAATCACAGTCTTGAACTGGAGAACGACATCTCTACTATGTCCGGATCAGTTCCAATTAAGCCCAACAATCTCTGCTCTGCCTTTCGCACCTTTCTTCGCTATATCCTGCTCATCCACACGCCACACCCTGAAATGAATTCACAAATCATTATTTATACAAGACATCGACTTAGGAGCAAGCATCTAAGTCGGCAAACAACCATAGGAGTATCCGCAAGATGAATAACACATCCGGTCGGCTATCACAAGAACATTCGCAGGATGAACAACTCATCCGGTCGGCTAAACAGAGCAATAACTTCATCCGGAAGAATAACTTCAATTCCGGGCTCTACCATCAATGCGGACCAACAACACAACCTAAACATGATTCAAGAACCTTCACAAGTCTGTCTGAATGTCTGGATACATCCGCACTTCCTCTGCTTACTGGGATCTCTTGTCTTCCTCATCCGGAACTTCAAGAACACAGTCTGTCGCCACTGTCATAATGCAGGAGGTACTTCCGGACCTCCAAATCACACACAAATCAGGATGACACATAACAAGGACATCTCAAACACTCCTTCCAATCCGCAGATTATGATAATACAATTCCGGACCTCACCGGACCTTTTTGTGATCCTCTGTCACCTCCGGATACTTGCCGGACCCGGTTCTATACCGGCAGCCATAACTCCTTCAGATCTTCATGCGGACCTCTGAAATCTTAACTGTAGCATCTCAAGATTCATATCTACTAACCCTTTAATCCGCATCCTCCGTTTCTCATCCTATACAGTATATTTACCTTCTTCTCATCACTGTTCTTCACTGTTCCTGACTGAGGCTAATTTTCTCAATATCCTCAGCACAAAGCTCATCAAATCCTTCTTGTCAGTGCAGTATGAGTATGTTGACATCAATGACAACACTGGCTCACCTCATACTTGCCAACAACCCCTAGATTTATTATTAGGTTATCACTTGATTACAAAACTCCCAATGGGTTACCTTGGCTAGCCACTTTGGGCACCAGCCCCACATTGGAAGCCACTCCCCCTTCACTGCATCTAGATTCTCACAACCCATAACATAAACCAAGCATGAACTATTACATTCTCATCATGATGCATTTACAACAAATTACACATCATTTCATTGCAAGGCATTATCCATCTTACAGTCATCATAACCACATGAATAAGTACACTGAGCAAGGCACAAACCATCTTGCACATGTATCATACCGACATGAATAGGAGACTGAGCAAGACATTATCCATCTTGTACATGTATCGTATCAACATGAATAGGAGACATTATTTCAAAAATACATCACATGATGCACACAAAGCCAACCCCCACACAAACACACCCTTCTAGGCCCCTGGAATCAACCTATTAAACTCATCTTCCCATGGCACAAAAATCTTACATAATGCAATTCAACTCGCAATAAACCTATTATCTAAATGCAAATTATGATATGATGCACTAGTTATGAGTCTTAAAGAATGTAACATTAATCCAATCATGGTCAATCATCTAACAAGAATAAAGTGAATTTATCTCAACAATGTGGAACAATAATATTCTAACATTTTAATGCTAACTCAAATATCTTTGACCAAATATTCTATAACAGAATAATAAGTCAAAAAGATACTATCCATTATTAAACTAAACCACTTTCTATCCTGATGTAGATCTAGACAACTTCGCAAATTCTATTCAAAATAATTGTATAACCAAAACACAAGGAACATAAAGAAGTTTTAAATAAGACATCCATTTAGTTCCAAGATAAATCTTTAGGAAGCATAAGAGTTAATTACTAAACATTCTATCACTTCAAACCTAACCTCAATTTTATAATTATACACAATCCTTAATTTAAGTTATCAATAAGATTAGGCTTCATTTTATGACCATCAAGTTCCTTAAGGTGAGGTGGAAGCAAGATGTATATATATACACATACACTTGACAAGTCTTACTAAAACTAAACTAAATATTATCTTCTACCAAAATATATCAATCATAAGTTAAATCCATAGACTAACTCTATGTACACTACAAAACCCATCATCGTGTATATATTATAACATCAATATTTTAAAGACAATATTATCATACTATATATATATATATATATATATATATATATATATATATATATATATATATATATATATATATATACCTTATGTTTTGATCTAAAATAAAAGTAAGCAATGCAAGAGAATGAGTTTAACAAGATTATAACATTATAATACATTAAGTCTATCATTAGAATTTGTATTAATATGAAACTCTGTCCACCTAATTTTAAAGAGCTGGCATTCTAATTAGAGACTCTAGATATATTATACATATCCTAATATGATTGTGATTCTATTGAACTAGTTTCCATGTTTAAAATCTACAAGCCTCCATTATATTTCACTGCTAAAACATCCTAATTCATACTAGATCAAAACTTAACTTTATTCCTTAAAGACTTAACTTTATTTCTAAATACTATTCTAATAGATCAATAAAGCTAATATCTACCTTTTTACCCAAACAACAATATAATTAAACATATCGAATTTGATACATAAATGTAAACTTCATCATGAATGTACAATAACAAGATAATTTAGCATCCAAAATATTCATGATAAAATTCTTATCCTTCTATTCTTGATCAAGCTTAACAATGACTAATTCATTTATTTTCAAAAATAATATCATAAAGAAATATTAAAAAATCACCCTCTATATTTATATATAAGCAAATAAAATCTTTTTATAAATATAATTATATTCATATTTTTCTTAAATTCAAACAAGATAAATTTTATAAAATAATTTCTTAGAAAGCATAAACAAGGTGTGTAAGTTGTTTTGACTGTAATGATTGCAGGATTACACAGCATGGATTTGTTGAAAAGGCCTTAGAAATTTGCAAGTAAATGCAGATAGCAAGTTTAAAACTAGGTCTGCCACCTTTGCCAGCAACCTAGCAGCCTGCGCCAATTGAGAGCTTCAGAAACAGGTCATGGACATACGTCTAACCTAAAGGAAAGACATAATTCATCATAAGTTGTAGTTGTAAAAGCCTCGGTACACCTATATACAAAAATGAAGAAGAATGCATAAGGACACGAACTATTTGACAATTTCCTCGAGGCATATGATATCATGAAATGTAATGACAACAGAATACGTAGATATTTGACATATTGAAGAGGCTTTAATATGTTCATGCAAAAGCAAAGCGTACGAAAATGGAAAAGCATAGACATTGCATGCTAACTATTTGACAAAATCTCCCAAAGAAATGTGGAATCATGATATGCAACGATTGCAGAATACACACAAAAAGGAATTGTTATAAAGGTTATAGAAACCATCTAGCAAATGCAATCAAAAGGATTTGTTGAAGCGACTTAAGAAACTATCAGACAAATACAATTAGCTGGTATAAAACCTGCGACGGTTAAATGGATGAGAGTTGAGAATACTTCAATCACAGTTGTAATCCTTATGGCATTATACCTACAGTTGATTATTATGTGTGCATGGTTGACCCTTTTGCCATGCGGGCTATCTTGAGGACACCCTAAACTTTGCATTAAGATGCTAGTTAATCCTGCAGTGACTGGTGTGGATGTGTAATCTTGGTGCCTGTAGATCGCATATGAATATATGCTTTAGAGTATTTACAGTGACTTGACTCTGAGAGTGCATTGATTGCAAGATATGCATTAAAAGAGAGTGATATAGTGCACTGTTTACAAGATGAATATTCAATGTACAAGAATTATTTATAAAACACCTTAGCTCACAGCTTCATACATAAAAATATAGGAACACCCCAAAAATTTTCCTAAACCTTTGTTACATAAACTTGCATTCAAAACCATTTAAACGTACCTGGGCATTGAGCACGACATGAGCAGAAATGCCACAAAATAATGACTTCTCATTGTAGGGACTCATTGATCTCATTCCTCTAGTTTGAATCTCTTTTGCTACCTTGAATTCTCTTCCTCCATTTCCAAACAAACTTCCCTTATTTATTTCAATCTAAGCAATTTTCTCTTGTTTTCTCTTCACCAGCAGAAAGAATGCTCTTGGAAATACAATCCCCCTAATAATAGCCAAAACCTATCTAAATATAGAGAGAGAAATTCCCTAAAATCTTCCAGATGATTCCTCACAAGGAGGCAATAAATTCTGCATGCAACACTATGTTTCAATTTGTTATAAATATCATTTACAACCAAACCATAATTACTTTCTGATTTTATCTATTTTAATATTTACTTTATATATATTTTATGACAACATATAAAATATTATAAATTTATTCATTTATCAAAGTTACTTAACAAAATATTTACTATTTTATATATTATTATTCATATTAATTTACTTATTTAACTAGATAATTTGCATAAAAGCATTTATATTTATCTATTTATCAAAAGTGCCTTCATAACTAATTGTTTTATTTTAAAGAAACAATAACCAAAACAATACCAAACAAAATAACCCAACCGCCAAACAATACTTAATGACTATGCATGATCGAAAAGCAAGACCACCACAACAATGACTGACTATCTTGACCAAACTGACAACACTGATAGGGTGCACAACCGAATACTCATCCTCTTCAAGGATGATGGCTAAGCTAGGGGATGATATGTTATCTCCATTCAATAGTTCCATTGGTTAAGGCATGCTCAGACCTGTTAATTTAGGTGGAGTCGATGCCTGGTACCTGTAGCTTGCAACAAACAACACGGACGCACATGTATAGATATGCAATCATGTAGTATACACACAGTGAAAGAAAGTTGCAGTGTAGCAGGGTACTCATACATGAGTAATGCAAAACTATTCCTTTCACCCACACATCAAACATGTAATCACAACACACATAGCAACCAGTTACTAAATGACTAAGGACCATCGTCAAATAGTTGCATGATACTCATAATATGATTGATCCACACAAAACATCATAACATCCTATGATACAGAATTAGTCGCATAAAACTCAATTCTAACATATGACAATTATAGTAAAATCAACATCATAATCACCTGAATGCAAGGCAATGTTAGAGCATGTGAATTATTAGTATTGTAACAAGGTTCATTGATAAAATATACTAACCTAAGTATTTCGATTATTTACATTCATCTTCACGCTCCTTAGTCTGACCCCCTGCACATCCAAGGTGAAACTAGAGGGGCACTATAGTATGGATCATGAGATTATATGCAAGATCAACAATACTAAACAAAGTATGCCAACCAAGAGAAGATAGTTGTCTACCTACAAAAAAGACCACATGACTTTAAAACATAGTCCATACATATTAGGAAATCCTTAACATTTTTCAATTAAGATCATTTATACATTGAACTTAGTTGCAAATTACAAAGTCCATATTCTTTTACTAAAAACATGGGTTCCATTGACTAAGAAATTGGTTTTCATGTTAATGATAAACTATTAACAATGATAAATTTTAAGAACTGCATATGTTGTGCATTAAGTCAATCTTACTGTACTATAAGTTCAACAATTCCCTCAGCTTGACAAAAACATTGTAGCCTCAAATTCTCAAAAGATCTGGCACATACGTTCACAATAATTTTATCTTGTTTATATTCAATTGATTTATGGAAGAACATGTAAAGTGAGAGAACAATACCTGGAACTATAAATAGGATGAAATAAGGTATAATTGCACTTAGTAGGCAAATTACAAATGAAGCAAACAAAGCCCTGTAACACTTTTACAATATGAACAAGTGCCACATAGTGGCCAGTACTTGCCTTGTAGTGTTGTTATTATAGTATTTGTTTAGTTGTAATTTTTTTTGTTGATTAGTTATTGGTTGTATAGATAAATTGCATTCCAATAATTGAAAAATTAATTTTTGAAGTGTTGAAATGTCTTGGGTAAATAAAATTGAAATCTCAAAAATAATCTAATTTGGTAAAAGTCCTAAATTTATAAGGAAAAATTTATGTGAACTCGTTTTGAAATGCCTTAGTAAATAAAATTGAAATCTAAAAAATAATTTAATTTAGTAAAAATAAAATAGCACTAAAATATTTCCTTAACTATAAAACTAAACTTTACAAAGCCTAATAAATAACACAAATATTTCATTAACTATAAAACTAAGCTTTACAAAGCGTGCATATTTGTATTTATGTGGAGAGCCCTGGCCCTAATTTAAAATGCATTAGCATATTGTACGTTTGAAGAATAAAATAAAAAATGTAATAACATGGCAAAATATTTTTCATGATACTGTAGATTTTTAACTTTTGAGTAAATAAAATTGAAATACTAGATTTTTAACTGTTGAGTAACTAAAATTGAAATCCCAAAAATAACTAAATTCATAAAATAAAATGTGTAGAAACCTATATTTTTAATAGTATTATTAATATTATAACTTTGTCCATTCGACAAAAAGTAATTTTTACATTTAGTTAATGAAGCAAAAAATTAAATTCATAAAAACTGATGATTCTTCCTCTCATAATTATCACAATCCATTTAGGCATGACTTAACTAGTGGGAGACAAAATTTGTGTTCATAATTTGTTTACTTGCCACATCCTCCCCTCAAACCAAAATTTTCTCCACATTTATAGCTTTTTGTTGCACTTTCTCACAATCCACAGAGAAGAGGTCATTTTTTTTAGCCAATGACAATACAGATAAATCATTTTTCAATAAATTTTTGTTAAAAATTTATCATGTTGACATAGGAAAAGTACAAATTTAAATCAAATTTGCCCGACAAGAAAAATAATCTTGTCTTTTGATTGGTTTACAATCAATAGATTAATAACTAGATAAATATGAACTCATTGTAATAGTACTTGCCAAAGGCAAGTACTAATAAGAGGGAGGAAAACTTGTTATTTCTAGATATAGATAAAATTTCATTTGCAAATTGGTTATATTATTAGCATTACATAGAAAAATCAAATAAAGTTTATGCTAGTAAATGACATACCCTTGAGCACTGTCAAATATGAAGCTTAGAACATAGCTTAGAAATTGAGCTGGTAAACTCACCACCAGAAGAAACATGATTATAGGGATTACTTCCTATTATGCAAAAGCACATCAGTTAAAATGTTGATAAATTATTAAATTACTTTCTCTATATCTACTATGGACATCCATCAAAACATAAAGGATAGAGGAATTTTGTTAGATGTTGTAGTTGCAACTGCCCTGTTAGACATGTATGCAAAATGTGGAAGCATATACAAGGCATGTGAACTATTTGACAGAATGCCTCAAAGAAATGTTGTCTCATGGACTACAATGATTGCAGGGTATGCACAAAATGGATTTGTTGAAAAGGCTTTAGAAATTTTAAAACAAATGCAATTGGCTGGTGTAAATCCAAATTCCACAACCTTTGCCAGCATCCTCCCTGCCTGTGTCAAAATGGGAGCTTTAGAATAGGGTATGGACATCCATCAAAACATAAAGGATATAGGAATTTTGTCACATGTTGTAGTTGCAACTGCCCTATTAGACATGTATGCAAACTGTGGAAGAATAGACAAGGCATGTGAAATGTTTGACAGAATGCCTCAATGAAATGTGGTCTCATGGACTGCAATGATTGCAGGATATGCACAAAATAGATTTGTTGAAAAGGCTTTAGAAATTTTAAAGCAAATGTAATTGGCTAGTGTAAAGCCAAATTCCACAACCTTTTCCAACATCCTCCCTACCTATGTCGAAAAGGGAGCTTTGGAATAGGGTATGGACATCCATCAAAACATAAAGGATAGAAGAATTTTGTTAGATGTTGTAGTTGTAACTACCCTGTTAGACATGTATGTAAAATGTGGAAGCATAGACAAGGCACGTGAACTATTTGACAAAATGCCTCAAAGAAATGTGGTCTCATGGCCTACAATGATTGCATGATATGTACAAAATAGAATTGTTGAAAAGGCTTTAGAAATTTTAAAGAAAATGCAATTGGTTCGTGTAAAGCCAAATTCCACAACCTTTGCCAGCATCCTCCCTACTTTGGAATAGGGTATGGACTATTAGAATCTAAAAAGATTATTAACCCAGAAAACTAGTGCAAACAAATAGATATTTAAACTATGAATGCAAATGATACGAAATCAAAATATCAACACAGAGTTAGTCTCCAAGAGAGTAATGCAAATGCTAGAAGCAAAATAGCATTAAGATGATGCAAAAGCAAAAGATACAAAATACAAGCCAGGTAGCATGCTTATATAGACTAGGAAGAGGGAGGAGGTGGTAACACTTACCAATCAAGAGCAACCATCTATTGGACTAAAGATAGAAAAGTATCTTCTCAAGATAGCTAATGGATGCTCACATGTAGGAAGGTGACACCTCGCAACCACTCACCTAATAAGACATGATTTATTAACCTAAGCGAGATTAATAGAAGTGTAGGAAAAACCTAGGAATATAGGGAAAAATAAATAACCCACTGGGAAATAAAAACCTACACTACCACCCCCCACCATAAGCGAAGCTTAGGTGGATGTAGAAATGGTTCCCAGAAAATCAAGCCTGATGAGGTACCCATGTACATAAAATTCCCCCCCAAAAATAGAGAGAGAAGAGACCCCCCCAAAGTAGAGAGAGTCAAGACTCCGAGTGAGAGGAAGAAGCCCCCCCAGAAGATGAAGCATCCCACACCCCCAGCAAAGGTTGCAAATGAAGGAACTTGCTCTCAGTGAAGGGTTTGGTGAAGATATCAGCAAGCTGCTCAGAAGTTAGACAATAGCAAAGGTTGATGACGTGGCAATGGATGAGCTCCCAAATGTAGTGCATGTGGACCTCTATGTGTTTGGTCCACTGATGATGGACCAAATTCTATGAGATATGAATGGCACTCTAGTTGTCACAAAAATATGACTGATGGTCGTCTGATCTAGATACCAAACTCAGTGAGAAGATTTTGAAGCCAAATGGCCTCAGTGGCGGCATTCACAACCCCCTGATACTCAGCCTTAGTAGAAGATAGAGCAATAGCAGACTGCTTCTTGCTCAACCAACAAACAGGACCTGAATCAAGTGAGAAGCTATAACCTGAAGTAGACTTGTGATCCTGAGAATTGCCTGCCCAATCTGAATCTGTGTAGCCCACCAAGTCAAGCTCAATGCCCACTACGTAGTGAATCCCAAAATTGTGAGTACCTTTAATGTAGTGAAGGATCCGCTTGGCTACTTTCCAGTGCAGCTCATGAGGCTCCTACATGAATCGAGAGACCATGCCTATAGCATATAAAATGTTGGGTCTCATATGAGTCAGATAAATGAGACTCCCAACAAGCTATTGGTACAAAGTGCCATCAACAAGTGGAGAAGAACACTGAGCCTCAAGTTTGACTCTAGAAAGAAAGGGAGTCAGAGCAGGCTTACAGTCAGCCATATGAAACCTTGAGAGCAAATTTAGAGCATACTTGGACTATGTGATGGTGATCTCGAAAGAAGACTGAAAGATCTCAATCTTGAGAAAGTAATGCAACAAGCCCAAGTCAGTCATCAAAAACTTGTCATGAAGGGTAGTTTTGATAGCCCCAATGGTGGATGAAGAACTTCCTATGATCAGCAAGTCATCAACATATAGAACCAGAAATAGGAGTGAATCATCCTACTGCAGAATGTAGACATTGGGATCAGAATGACACTGACTGAACCCAACTATCAGAAGGAAGGAGTCCATCTTGGCATACTAGGCCTGAGGAGCCTATTTGAGGCCATAGAGAGACTTCTGAAGATGGCACACAAGTGAAGAATCTTGAACAAACCCTTGTGGCTGCTCCATGTAAATCTCCTCCTGAAGGTCACCATGAAGAAAAGCACTCTTCACATCCATCTAGTGTACTTCGTAACGATTGACTACAACAATGGCAAGAACAAGTCAGATGGAATTCATTAAAGCAACTGGCACAAAAGTCTCAGAGTAGTCAATCCTAGGAACTTGGGAGAATCCTTTGGCGACCAAGTGAACCTTATTCTTGTCAACCGACCCATCTGCTACAAATTTTCTTCGATAGATCCACTTACATCGAACAAGTTTTCTTCCCTTAGGAAGAGGGACAAGATCCCAAGTGTGGTTCCTCATCAAGGAACTATACTCCTCCTGCATAGCTATATCCCACTCAAGAATACTAGAAGCCTCATGAAAAGACTGTGGATCTGAGGCAATAGCAATGAAGACATGTGGAGTATCCTGGAACTATGAACGAGTCTACCTGGTGTCTGATGGATCCCCAACACAATCACCTGCAGACTACAAGGTCTATCTAGCCCAAAGTAGACCGGAAGATGGAGAATCTGGAGGAGAATCATCAACCTCTAAATGATGACTAGGAGAGGAAGGAGGTGAGTCCTCTGAATTTCTTTCTACATCAGAAGTGGAGGTAGAAGACTGCTCAGGTGAATCTAGAAAGAAAGGGAGTCAGAGCAGGCTTGCAGTCAGCCATATGAAACCTTGAGAGCAAATTTAGAGCATACTTGGACTATGTGATGTTGATACTGGAAGAAGACTGAAAGATATCAATCCTAAGAAAGTAATGCAACAAGCCCAAGTTAGTCATCAAAAACTTGTCATGAAGGGTAGTTTTGATAGCCCCGATGGTGGATGAAGAACTCCCTGTGATCAGCAAGTCATCAACATATAGAACCAGAAATAGGAGTGAATCATCCTGCTGCAAAATGTAGACATTGGGATCAGAATGACACTGAGTGAACCCAACTATCAAAAGGAAGGAGTCCATCTTGGCATACTAGGCCTGAGGAGCCTATTTGAGGCCATAGAGAGACTTCTGAAGATGGCACACAAGTGAATAATCCTGAACAAACCCCTATGGCTACTCCATGTAAATCTCCTCCTGAAGGTCACCGTGAAGAAAAACACTCTTCACATCCATCTGGTGTACTTCGTAACGATTGGCTACAGCAATGACAAGAACAAGTCAGATGGAATTCATTTGAGCAACTAGCATAAAAGTCTCAGAGTAGTCAATCCTAGGAACCTGGGAGAATCCTTTGGTGACCAAGCGAGCCGTATGCTTGTCAATCGACCCATCTACTACAAATTTTATTCGATAGATCCACTTACATCAAACAAATTTTCTTCCCTTAGGAAGAGGGACAAGATCCCAAGTGTGGTTGCTCATCAATGAACTATACTCCTCCTGCATAGTTGTATCCCACTTAGGAATACTAGAAGCCTCATGAAAAGACTGTGGATTTGAGGTAGTAGCAATAAAGACATGTGGAGTATCCTGGAACTATGAACGAGTCTGCCTGGTGTCTAATGGATCCCCAACCCAAACACCTACAGACTACAAGGTCTATATAGCCCAAAGTGGACTAGAAGATGGAGAATTTGGAGGAGAATCATCAACCTCTAAATGATGACTAGGAGAGGAAGGAGGTGAGTCCTCTGAATCGCTCTCTGCATCAGAAGTGGAGGTAGAAGACTGCTTAGGTGAATCTAGAAAGAAAGGGAGTCAGAGCAGGCTTGCAGTCAGCCATATGAAACCTCGAGAGCCAATTTAGAGCATACTTGGACTATGTGATGGTGATCCCAGAAGAAGACTGAAAGATCTAAATCCCGAGAAAGTAATGCAACAAGCCCAAGTCAATCATCAAAAACTTGTCATGAAGGGTAGTTTTGATAGCCCCAATGGTGGATGAAGAACTCCCTGTGATCAGCAAGTCATCAACATATAGAACCAGAAATAGGAGTGAATCATCCTATTGTAGAATGTAGAGATTGGGATCAGAATGACACCGACTCAACCCAACTATCAGAAGGAAGGAGTCCATCTTGGCATACTAGGCCTAAGGAGCCTATTTGAGGCCATAGAGAGACTTCTGAAGATGGTACACAAGTGAAGAATTCTGAACAAACCCCTGTGGCTGCTCCATGTAAATCTCCTCCTGAAGGTCACTGTGAAGAAAAGCACTCTTCACATCCATCTGGTGTACTTCGTAACGATTGGCTATAGCAATGGCAAGAATAAGTCAGATGGAATTCATTCGAACAACTGGTGCAAAAGTCTCAGAGTAGTCAATCCTAGGAACCTGGGAGAATCCTTTGGTGACCAAGCGAGCCTTATGCTTGTCAACCAACCCATCTGCTGCAAATTTTGTCCAATAGATCCACTTACATCAAACAAGTTTTCTTCCCTTATGAAGAGGGACAAGATCCCAAGTGTGGTTCCTCATCAAGGAACTATACTCCTCCTGCATAGTTGTATCCCACTTATGAATACCAGAAGCCTCATGAAAAGACTATGGATCTAAGGCAGTAGCAATGAAGACATGTGGAGTATCCTGGAACTATGAACGAGTCTACCTAGTGTCTGATGGATCCCCAACCCAATCGCCTACAGACTACAAGGTCTGTCTAGCCCAAAGTGGACTGGAAGATGGAGAATCTGGAGGAGAATCATCAACCTCTAAATGATGACTAGGAGAGGAAGGATGTGAGTTCTCTGAATCGCTCTCTGCATCAAAAGTGGGGGTAGAAGACTGCTCAGGTCAATCTAGAAAGAAACGGAGTCAGAGCAGGCTTGAGTCAGCCATATGAAACCTTGAAAGCAAATTTAGAGCATACTTGGACTATGTGATGGTGATCCTGGAAGAAGACTGAAAGATCTCAATCCTGAGAAAGTAATGCAACAAGCCCAAGTCAGTCATCAAAAACTTGTCATGAAGGGCAGTTTTGATAGCCCCAATGGTGGATGAAGAACTCCCTATGATCAGCAAGTCATCAACATACAGAACCAGAAATAGGAGTGAATCATCCTACTGCAGAATGTAGACATTGGGATCAAAATGACACTGACTCAACCCAGCTGTCAAAAGGAAGGAGTCCATCTTGGCATACTAGGCCTGAGGAGCCTATTTGAGGCCATAGAGAGACTTCTGAAGATGGCACACAAGTGAAGAATCCTGAACAAACCTATGTGGCTGCTCCATGTAAATCTCCTCCTGAAGGTCACTGTGAAGAAAAGCACTCTTCACATCCATCTGGTGTACTTCATAACAATTGGCTACAGCAATGGCAAGAACAAGTCGGATGGAATTCATTCAGGCAGCTAGCACAAAAGTCTCAGAGTAGTCAATCCTAGGAACCTGGGAGAATCCTTTGGTGACTAAGCAAGCCTTATGCTTGTCAACCGACCCATCTGCTGCAAATTTTGTCTGATAGATCCACTTACATCGAATAAGTTTTCTTCCCTTAGGAAGAGGGACAAGATCCCAAGTGTGGTTCCTCATCAAGGAACTATACTCCTCCTGCATAGTTGTATCCCACTTAGGAATACCAGAAGCCTCATGAAAAGATTATGGATCTGAGGTAGTAGCAATGAAGACATGTGGAGTATCTTGGAACTATGAACGAGTCTGCCTGGTGTCTGATGGATCCCCAACCCAATCACCTGCAGACTACAAGGTCTGTCTAGCCTAAAGTGGACCGAAAGATGGAGAATCTAGAGGAGAATCATCAACCTCTAAATGATGACTAGGAGAGGAAGGAGGTAAGTCCTCTGAATCACTCTCTACATCAAAAGTGGAGGTAGAAGACTACTCAGGTGAATCTAGAAAGAAAGGGAGTTAGAGCAGGCTTGCAGTCAGCCATATGAAACCTCGAGAGAAAATTTAGAGCATACTTGGACTATGTGATGGTGATCCCGGAAGAAGACTAAAAGATCTCAATCTCAAGAAAGTAATGTAACAAGACCAAGTTAGTCATCAAAAACTTGTCATGAAGGGTAGCTTTGAGAGCCCCAATGGTGGATGAAGAACTCCCTATGATCAGTAAGTCATCAACATACAGAACCAGAAATAGGAGTGAATCATCCTGCTGTAGAATGTAGACATTGGGATCAAAATGACACCAACTAAACCCAACTGTCATAAGGAAGGAGTCCATCTTGGCATACTAGGCCTGAGGAGCCTATTTGAGGCCATAGAGAGACTTCTAAAGATGGCACACAAGTGAAGAATCCTAAACAAACCCTTGTGGCTGCTCCATGTAAATCTCCTCCTGAAGGTCACTATGAAGAATAGCACTCTTCACATCCATCTGGTGTACTTCGCAACAATTAGCTACAGCAATGGAAAGAACAAGTTAGATGGAATTCATTTGGGCAACTAGCACAAAAGTCTCAGAGTAGTCAATCCTAGGAACCTGGAGAATCCTTTGGTGACCAAGCGAGCCTTATCCTTGTCAACTAACCCATCTACTATAAATTTTGTCTGATAGATCCACTTACATCAAACAAGTTTTCTTCCCTTAAGAAGAGGGACAATATCCCAAGTGTGGTTCCTCATCAAGGAACTATACTCCACCTGCATAGTTGTATCCCACTCAGGAATACTAGAAGCCTCATGAAAAGACTGTGGATCTGAGGCAGTAGCAATGAAGACATGTGGAGTATCCTAGAACTATGAACAAGTCTACCTGGTGTCTGATGGATCCCCAACCCAATTACCTATAGACTACAAGGTCTGTCTAGCCCAAAGTGGACCAGAAGATGGAGAATCTGGAGGAGAATCATCACCCTCTAAATGATGACTAGGAGAGGAAGGAGGTGAGTCCTTTAAATTGCTCTCTGCATCAGAAGTGGAGGTAGAAGACTGCTCAGGTGAATCTGACTCATCAGAAGATCTGTCATGTATCCCAAGTGACTCCAATGTCAAAGTAGGAGTTGGAGAAGTGATAGAAAGTGAGCTCAAAGAGCCCTCCTCAAACTGAACACTCCTCTCAATGAACAGTTCATGTGTAGTAGGGTGGAGCAACCGATAACCCTTCACACAATCAGGATAACCTACAAATATGCAAGGTCTGCTCTACGGATCCAAGGCCTTGCATTTCTCTACTGGAATGTGAGCCCATGCAGGAGAACCAAAAACTCAAAAGTACTTAACTGATGGTTTCCGACCACTCCAAGCTTCAAAAGGAGTGACTCCCTTCAAGGCTCAGTGAGGAACACGGTTCTAGATATAACAAGCATAGTTAATGGCCTCTTCCCAATACTATGGTGCAAGAGATCTAGAGTGAATCATGCAGTTCACCATTTCCTACAAGGACCTATTCTTTTGTTCTACAACACCATTCTATTTAGGATTGTATGGAATTGAATGCTGCAAATCAATCCCCTCTAAAGTGCAAAACCTCTCAAACTGATAGTTGACATACTCACCACCATTGTCAGTGTATAAAACTTTGATGACTTTCCTGAATTGCTTCTCTACAAAAGTTTTGAATTCATGAAAATGATCAAATACCTCTGACTTCTGTTTGAGAAAGTACACCCAAGTATATCGAGAAAAGTCGTCAATGAATGTGGGGACATATCTAGCCCTGCTGAAAGAAGGATGCTAAAATGGACTAGCCAAATCACTATGAACTAACTCTAGTATATGTGAAGCTCTACATACCTTACCTTTGTCAAACTTTTCCTTAGGATGCTTACCAAGAATGCAACCTTGGCAAACACCACCTAAAAACTAAACTGAAGGCAACCCTGTCACCATGCTCTGCTAGTTGAGCTATTGCAAGTAGTGAAATTTAAGATGGCCAAACCACTCATGTCATAATCTACTCACATCATCAGAATGAGTGAGCAAAATAGTCAAAGGAGGATAAGGAACAAAGTGAGAAAATAGATAGAGCTGTGACTGATGATTTTTTCTCCCAACTGCAACTATAGAACTACTTTGCAACACATGAATCTCCACTGAATCAGGAGTGAACTCAACCTACTTGCCTGAACATGTGTGAGTGATCTGGTATACCAATAGGAGATTAGTTGATAATGAGGACACACAAAGAACATCATGGAATGTGCTATCCCCCACATCAACAGACCCTCTCCCACACACCTCAACAGGAGTGTCATCACCCATCAAAATAGAAGGCATAGTACACGGCTCCATAGATGCAAGCTCTTCCTTAGATGAAGCCATGTGGTGCGAAGCACCCAAATCAAGAACCCAAGTGGATGGTGAAGAAGCAACTGCAACAAGGGCCTTGCCCTTTCCTTTCCCCTTGTTGTTTTCTTTTACCTTGTTAGACCCCTCATTTTAACTCTGTTTGATAGATTCAAGAACACTGATATTATCCTTCTCAAGAATGTGTGTCAAGTGATCAATTTGTTTCTTTAGACATTTATGTTAATCATGATCGGGTCTTTTACAATAGGCACATTGGACTCTCTATTTCTTAGGCTTGTCACCCTTGGAAAATTGGGTCTCATTAGTTGCTTTTGAAGCAACCAGTATCTAATCATTCTTCTCCTTACTATTCTTTTGTTTCTTATCCTTACTATTGTTGTTACTACTTTGTCCTTTCTATTCTTTTGTGCCTTGGTTGGTAGCCAAGGCATGTGACTTAGAGGCCTTAAGAGTTCCCATCTAGATGAGCTTGTCTTATTCTCGAGTGAGATTGACATCAAAATCATCTAAAGATGGCATGGTGAATTGAGTACCAAGTGCACCCTTAGTAGCATAGAAGGTAGAAACAAACACAAAGTATTCTAAACTTAGCTTAGAGAGAATACTAAGAATCAGTTGTTCATCTTTCTTTTTAATTCCACATTGTTTTAACTACAACCTTAGTGATTTCAATTTAGTGAAGAAATCCTGGATTGTGTTGAAATTGCTTGGACTTAAACTAATTAGTTCATTTTCCAACATATGTGCCCTCATTGAATCTTGTGTGCCAAATAGTGTTTCTAGCTTTGTCTAGATTTCATTTGGTGAATTCAAAGACTCAATGTGAAAGAGAAAATCAGGAGAAACAGACAAACACAATGTTCCATATGCCTCATCACATTTGTTAAACCACTTAGGCTTATCTTCATCTTTAGTAGGTTCAGTTTCAAGTCCCATAGTTATCCTATGTAATCCAGCTTTCCTTAAGTGAATTGTCATGCGTGATTTCCACTCAAATTAATTGTATGGAGTTAGGATGGACACATTTGTTTGATCCATGATGAAGAAATGCAGAGAAAAAATGTCGAAAAGAAGAGAACACAACCAAGACAACCCCCCCTTTTCACTCAATCAAAGAACCCCCCAAGAAAATATTATTTGACAATTTATATTAGTGTGTTTACAACTGCCACTAGAAAGAAATACTAAGTGGTCTTGATTTCAATGCATTACAAAACCCTCACGAAGAGCATATGCTGAAAATACAACTTTGGTACAATATCCAAACAAATAAATAGCACCACTGTGATCTACGCAAAAAATCATGCACTTTCAAAAAAAGAATCGCCTCGATACGAGGTCGTATGTGAAAGTTATGATCCTCCGAAGTTCCCAAAATGAGAACTGTGCAGTGTCACGACTGAGAATCTACAATTTTTGAAAAATCTCTGCATCAAAATCAAACAATGTCTGCACTAATGCATAGAGTATGAAAAAATAGCCAAAGTCAAAAAAACATTTGTGGGAAATGGAGTTCGTATGAGCAAGAACGAAGCATTTGAAAATAGCCTTCAAAGTTGTAACTGCCAACAAAAAGGGGTCATGTTGTATCTTTCTAAGTGCATTTCTGAAAAATATATAGACTGCATGCAAAAATTAAAACATACCCAAATAGTTTTTTTGTACTGCGAAAAAAACCCAGAAGGCATTTTTCTTCCTAATGTACAGAAGATGTTGATCCAATGTAAACAGAATGCCTTTAGCAACAAAAAAGACCCTAGCAACCAAAAAATGGCATGCAAAGGCTGAATCAACTACCTAAGACAAGAAAAGGCATGTTGGAACCTGCAATACTGATTGAAAACACCAAATATGGAAGCTGGTTGTCATATTTGAGCTTGAAACCCCAGTTCCGCAACTGTGTCTAACAATCTCTGATTTCGGTGAAGTGAAAGCCAAATATAACTTTCCTAAGCCTCCTAGATGCATTGGAACAGCTAGGAATGCCACCAATATAACTAGAAATGTTGCAATCACACAAATTTCATAAAACACGTGCAAACCCCAGAGATTAAAATGTTCTTGTCAAACTTTTCTGATTCTCTAGATCATTCAAAGATGCAAGAGAAGAGCATATTGGGTTTTTTAGAAAACTGCAATAATCTTAATTAGCGTCTCCAAATCTCTCAAATATAGAAACTAAAATCTACTCTTGCACATAGAAAAGCTTTGATACCATGTTACAATCTGAAAAGATTATTAACCCAGAAAACTAGTGCAAACGAATAGATATTTAAACTATGAATGCAAATGATACAAAATTAAAATAGCAACATAGATTTAGTCTCCAAGAGAGTAATGCAAATGCTAGAAGCAAAATAGCATTAAGATGATGCAAAAGCAAAAGATACAAAATACAAGCCAGGTAGCATGCTTATATAGACTAGGAAGAGGGAGGAGGTGGCAACACCGACCAATCAAGAGCAACCATCTATCAGACTAAAGATAGCAAAGTATCTTCCCAAGATAGCTAATGGATGCTCACATGTAGGAAGGTGACACCTCGCAACCACTCACCTAATAAGGCATGCTTTATTAACCTAAGCGAGATTAATAGAAGTGTAGGAAAAACCTAGGAATATAAGGAAAAATAATAACCCACTAGGAAATAAAAACCTACACTAACATGGACATCAATCAAAACATAAAGCGTAGAGGAATTTTTTCAAATGTTGTAGTTGCAACTGCCCTGTTAGACATGTATGCAAAATGTGGAAGCATAGACAAGGCACCTGAACTATTTGATAGAATGCCTCAAAGAAATGTGGTCTCATGGACTGCAATGATTGCAGGATATGTACAAAATGGATTTGTTGAAAAGGCTTTAGAAATTTTAAAGCAAATGCAATTGGCTAGTGTAAAACCAAATTCCACAACCTTTGCCAGCATCCTCCCTGCCTATGTCAAAAAGGGAGCTTTGGAATAGGGTATGGACATCCATCAAAACATAAAGGATAGAGGAATTTTTTTAGATCTTGTAGTTGCAACTACCCTATTAGACATGTATGCAAAATGTGGAAGCATAGACAAGGCACGTGAACCGTTTGATAGAATGCCTCAAAGAAATGTGGTCTCATGGACTGCAATGATTGCAGGATATGTACAAAATGGATTTGTTGAAAAGGATTTAGAAATTTTAAAGCAAATGCAATTGGTTGGTGTAAATCCAAATTCCACAACCTTTTCTAGCATCCTCCCTACTTTGGAATAGAGTATGGACATCCATCAAAACATAAAAGATAGAGGAATTTTGTCACATGTTGTAATTGCAACTACCCTATTAGATATGTATGCAGAATATGGAAGCATAGACAAGGCACGTGAACTGTTTGATAGAATGCCTCAAAGAAATGTGGTCTCATGGACTGCAATGATTGCAGGATATGTGCAAAATGGATTTGTTGAAAAGGCTTTAGAAATTTTAAATCAAATACAATTGGATGGTGTAAAGCCAAATTCCACAACTTTTGCCAGCATCCTCCATGCCTATGTCAAAATGGGATCTTTGGAATAGGGTATGGACATCCATCAAGACATAAAGGATAGAGGAATTTTGTTAGATGTTGTAGTTGCAACTTCCCTTTTAGACATGTATGCAAAATGTGGAAGCATAGACAAGGCACATGAATTGTTTAATAGAATCCCTCAAAGAAATGTGGTCTCATGGACTGCAATGATTGCAGGATATGCACAAAATTGATTTGTTGAAAAGGCTTTAGAAAATTTCAAGCAAAATCAATTGGCTGGTGTAAATCCTGTTGCAAGTATGAGGTGAACCAGTGTTGTCATTGATGTCAACATACTCATATTACAAGAAGGATTGGATGAGCTGTGTGTTGAGGATATTGAGAAAATTAGCCTCAGTCAGGAACAGTGAAGAACAGTGATGAGAAGAAGGCAAATATGTTGGATAGGTTGAGAACCGGAGGATGCGGATTAAATGGTTTGCAGATATGAGTCTTGAGATGCTTCAATCAAGTTTTCAGAGGTCCGCATGAAGACCTGAAGAAGTTATGGCTGTCTATGTGGAACCAGTTCCGGCAAGTGCTTAGAGGTGACAGAGGATCACAGAAAGGTCCGGTGAGGTCCGGAATTGTACAATCCTAATCTGTGGATTGGAAAGAGTGTTTGGGATGTCCTTGTGATGTGCCATCTCGAGCTGTGTATGATTTGGAGGTCCGGAAGTACCTCTTGCATTATGACAGTGGCGACAGACTGTGTTCTTGAAGTTCCAGATAAGGAGGATAAGAGATTTCAGTAAGTAAAGGAAATGCGGACGTACCTGGTCATTCAGGCAAGCTTATGAAGGTTCTTGGATCATGTTGAGGTTGTTTTGTTGGTCCGCATTGATAATGTATGATTTGAAGGACCGGAAGTACCTTCTACAGTGGCGACAGATTGTGTTCTTGAAGTTCCGGATGAGGAAGACAAGAGATTCCAGCAAGTAAAGGATGTGCGGATGTATCTGGTCATTCAGGCAGGCTTGTGAAGTTTTCTGGATCGTGTTGAGGTTGTGTTGTTGATCCGCATTGATAGTAGAGCCTGGAATTGAAGTTATTCTTCCGGATGAAGTTCTTGCTCTGTTTAGCCGACCGGATGAGTTGTTCATCCTGCGAATGTTCTTGTGGTGGCCGACCGGATGTGTTATTCATCTTGCGGATACTCTTATGGTTGTTTGCCGACTTAGATGTTTGTTCCTAAGTCCATGTCTTGTATAAATAACGGTTTGTGAGTTCATTTCAAAGCGTGGTTTTTGTGTGGATGAGTGTGGCATAGTGAAGAGAAGTACGAAAGGCAGAGCAGAAGTTTTTGGGCTTAAATGGAACTGATCCGGACATGGTAGAGATGTCATTCTCCAGTTCAAGACTGTGATTCTTATCACTTTGTAGACAGTGTGTCTCCTTGTAGGCAGTGGGCCTCTTTGTGAGCAGTGTGCTCGGGCAGTGAGCCCTAATTGGCAAGTGCCATTCTTTTTCTTATTCTTCTAACAGAGAATAATTCTTGGGTTAATCACCCTGTGGTTTTTCCCTTAACCGGGTTTTCCACGTCAAAATCTTGGTGTTCAATGTGTTGATGTTTATCTACTCTTGTGTTTGTGTATAATGCTTTCATGGATGATTAATTGATATGCTATTAACTAACAACCAAGAATCAAGTGTTTGAAAGAACAAGAAGTTTTATACAACTGATTCACCCCCCCTCTCAGTTGTATGCCCTAGATCCAACAATTGGTATCAAAGCTAAGTTCCTCTGAAAGAAGCTTAACCGCTTGAGGAGATCCAGGATGTCGTCTTACAAGAAGGATAGTCCGAAGTTCGATGGAACCAACTTCACTCTTTAGAAAGGTCGCATGAAGTGTCACCTGGAATGTATGGGAAAAACATACTTGGCTATGGTTTCAAAACCTTATGTACCTCCACAAGGTGGTCCGACAACTCTGAAGGAAATCACAGAAGCTGAAAACAATCTGCGGACCAAGGAAGCTCTTCTAAGCACATTGAATGACTCAGATCTCTCGAATGTTATTGACTTACCAACTGCATATGAGATCCTGACTAAACTGGAACTTCTGTATGAAGGAGATGAGTTTGTCAAAAGTGCAAGGTTGCAAAGTCTGAAAGGGAAATTTGAAAGATTGAAAATGAGAGATGATGAAAACATCACTACCTTTATGCCAAGAGTGAATGAGCTGGTATGTGGAATTAGAAATGCTGGTGGAACTCTAGATGAAAATGAGATTGTTTGCAAAATCCTAAGATCCCTTCCTGCTGCCTACAAAATCAAGGTTGCTGCCATTGATGAATTCAGAGCCCACACAACTATCACAAGAGAACAACTGGCTGGCAAACTAGCTGCATTTGAAATGACCGAGTTTGGAGATAATCCTCCCAAGACTGAATCTACTTTCAAAGCCAGTACCTATGTGAAAGGCAAACAGAGATTTGATCCGGGTGAAAACTCATCAAGGAAGATGTCATGGTATGATCAAGCAAGAAGAGACATGGAAGAAGAAGAAGCAGAAACAGCTCAACTTGAAGCCCTCATTGCAAAGAGACTGCCAAGAGGATCCGGTAAGTATGAAGGAAAACTACCCTTTAAGTGTTTCAACTGCAATAAGATTGGTCATTTTGCTTCAAGATGTCTGGAAAGATCTGCAGGGTCTAATACTAACAGACAAAGGTTTCAAAAGAATTGCTATTATGTTCATGAAGAAGATGACAATGAAGGAGTAACAGATGATGAATCAGAACTAGGAAGCAAATCCAGAAATGAGTGGGTGTTTATTGCCATCAAGGAAGAAGATTCAATACTCTCTGAATTTGTCAATCACAAAGTTGTTGAAAAAGCTTTGGCTGCTCAAGTGGAAGAAAAGGATGATTGGGTTATTGACAGTGGATGTTCTCACCATATGACTGGTGACAAGAATAAGTTCTTAGATTTGGAAAGATATGAAGGAGGAATGGTAAAGTTTGGTGACAATTCTGCTGGCAGAATCAGAGGTAGGGGAACTATTTCCTTTGATGGAAAGAGCAAAACAGGTAATGTACTATATGTTGAAGGATTGAAGCACAATCTTCTCAGTGTTGGTCAGTTAGTGGACAAAGGCTATGATCTCCGGTTCAAGAATGGAAAATGCAGAATCTTTACAAGCTCCAGAACTGAAATTGCATCCGGTACTCAGACAAAAGGTAATATCTTTCATCTGGTTGGTTCAAATAAAAGTTGTTTGTTTGCTCAAATTGATCAAAGTTGGTTATGGCATAGAAGAATGTGTCATGTAAATTTTGATAACATCATCAAGATAAGCAATACTCAGGCTGTAAGAGATCTTCCAAAATTGATGAAACCTACAAATAGTGTGTGCAAAGAATGTCAGTTAGGTAAACAAAGCAGAGTCTCTTTCAAAAGCAAAGATCAGTCTTCTACCGGATTGTTGGAATTAGTACATACTGATCTCTGTGGTCCGACAAGAATCAAGAGTCTGCAAGGTGATAGATATTTCATGTTGTTAATTGATGATCATTCCTGGATGATGTGGGTTACATTTCTAAAAGAAAAATCAGAAGCATTTGAGAAGTTCAAAATCTTCAAAGCTATGGTAGAGAATCAAACCGGATTGAAATTAAAGTGCCTAAGGTCTGATAGAGGTGGTGAATTTACATCTGGTGAGTTCATTGACTTTTGTGAGAAGCAGGGTATAAGGAGACAGTTGTCTGCTCCTAGGACTCCACAGCAGAATGGAGTAGTTGAGAGAAAGAACCGGACCATCCAGGAAGCTGCCAGGACAATGATGTTGGAAGCAAATGTTCCTCAGATGTTTTGGAAAGAAGCTATCAGCATTGCAGTCTACACTCTCAATCGAGTTCAAATTATAAACAACACCGGTAAGACCTCCTATGAACTCTGGTTTGGCATCACTCCTACTGTGAAATATTTCAGAGTATTTGGTAGCAAGTGTTATATTAAAAGAAATGAAGATCTAGGAAAGTTTGATGCTAGAAGTGATGAAGGAATTTTCTTGGGTTACTCCACTCAAAGCAAAGCATACCGGTGTTACAATAAGAGATTGAGGAAGATGATAGAAAGCACCAATGTAAAAGTTGATGAAGGAATTGAGAAGCCTTCAAGATTTTATGAGTTTGATGAAGATGACCAATAAAGTGTTCAAGGAACTCAATCCTCTCCGGTGAGACAGAGTCAGCTTGATCCGATAAATCAGGAAGAAGAGATAGGTTTGAATGAGCCTGATCAAGAAGCAGCAGTGCAGGTTACTCCCAAAATACCAAGGTATGTAAGACTGAACCACTCTGAAGATCAGATCATAGGTGACAGAAGCAAAGGTGTACAAACTAGAAGGAATGTTGCTCAAAATCAGGATGAATGTTGTCTGATTTCAAAGATTGAACCTAAAACAATAAATGAAGCCTGCAATGATGAAAACTAGACCAAAGCAATGGAAGATGAATTAATGCAAATTGAGAAAAATCATACTTGGGATCTTGTTCCCAGACCTAGAGACAGGAATGTAATTGGAACTAAGTGGGTCTTTCGGAACAAACTAAATGAAGCTGGTGAAGTAATCAGAAACAAAGCTAGATTGGTCTGCAAAGGGTACTCTCAAATAGAAGGAATTGACTTTGAAGAAACTTTTGCTCCGGTGGAAAAAATTGAAGCATTCAGATTACTTCTTGCATATGCTGCCTTCAAAGACTTCAAGGTATATCAGATGGATGTCAAGTCTGCCTTCCTAAATGGTGATCTGGAAGAAGAAGTCTACATTGAACAACCGGATGGATTTCAATTGTCTGATAATGATGATATGGTCTGCAAGTTGAAGAAAGCTTTGTATGGATTGAGGCAAGCCCCAAGAGCATGGTATGAAAGGTTGGATAAGCATCTTGTGCAGATTGGATTCAACAAAGGTACTGCTGACAGTAACTTATATTTCAAAATTGATCATGAAAACATTTTGATTGTTGAAGTGTTTGTGGATGATATCATTTTTGGAGGAAGAGATAGTATGTGCAAAACTTTTGCAAATCAGATGAAAAGTGAGTTTGAAATGTCTATGCTTGGTGAAATGAATTTCTTCTTGGGTCTGCAAATCACTCAAACAAAAGAAGGGATCTTCATTTCTCAGACCAAATATGTGAAAGAATTGTTAAGGAAATTTGGTATGGAAGACTCAAAGCCTATGAACACTCCTATGGCAACCAGATGTAAGTTAAGCAAAGATGATGATTCTCCAAAGGCAGATCAGACAAAGTATAGATCAATGATTGGTGGATTGTTGTATCTCACTCAAACTAGACCAAATATAATGCAGGCTGTTGGTCTTGTGGCAAGATTCCAGGCTGATCCTAGAGAATCTCATGTTATGGCAATCAAGAGAATTTTTAGGTACTTGAAAGGAACAGTTGAGTATGGTCTATGGTACCCTAGAGATCCGGATTTCTCTCTTCATGCTTACACAGATGCAGATTGGGTAGGAGATGTGGATGACCAGAAGAGCACTAGTGGTGGAGCATTCTTTTTGGGGAAGAGATTGGTTTCTTGGTTAAGCAAGAAACAAGATGCAATATCTCTGTCTACAACTGAAGCAGAATACATTGCAGCAGTAGGTAGTTGCACTCAAATTTTATGGATGAAGCAGATGCTAAGAGACATTAAAGTTGAATATGAGGAGCCTATCACAATTTTCTGTGATAATTCAAGTGCAATTAATATTTCTAAGAATCCGGTATTGCATTCTAAGACTAAGCACATATCTATCAAGTTTCACTTTTTGAGAGAACAAGTAAACAAGGAAGAAGTCAGATTAGAGTATGTTCCCTCCAAGGATCAGATTGCAGATATCTTTACAAAACCTCTTCCCAAGGACTCTTTTGAATATCTCCGTGAGAAGTTAGGGGTCATGGCCCCTCCGGTGATGAACTAGGATGCACTGATGTGCATCAGTCTGGTGGATATCACAGTCATATCTTGTGATCCGGATTGATGATGGGAAGCTGCTACTAAGGGAGAGGAGCTGGTATGATTATGATGTATTAGAATTGCAAGTATGAACCCTTTGCCATTGATGTCAAAGGGGGAGAGAAGACATGTGAAAAACAAGTGGTTAATGATCAAAGGGGGAGCAGTAAAGGAAGAGAAGACATGTGAAAAGTTGTTGTTGATAGGGGGAGCTGTGACAGAAAGGAGAAGTTCTTGTCTTGATGGTTTTTCACATCATATGTTGCCATCAATGACAAAGGGGGAGATTGTTGCAAGTATGAGGTGAACCAGTGTTGTCATTGATGTCAACATACTCATATTACAAGAAGGATTGGATGAGCTGTGTGTTGAGGATATTGAGAAAATTAGCCTCAGTCAGGAACAGTGAAGAACAGTGATGAGAAGAAGGCAAATATATTGGATAGGTTGAGAACCGGAGGATGCGGATTAAATGGTTTGCAGATATGAGTCTTGAGATGCTTCAATCAAGTTTTCAGAGGTCCGCATGAAGACCTGAAGAAGTTATGGCTGTCTGTGTGGAACCGGTTCCGGCAAGTGCTTAGAGGTGACAGAGGATCACAGAAAGGTCCGGTGAGGTCCGGAATTGTACAATCCTAATCTGCGGATTGGAAAGAGTGTTTGGGATGTCCTTGTGATGTGCCATCTCGAGCTGTGTATGATTTGGAGGTTCGGAAGTACCTCTTGCATTATGACAGTGGCGACAGACTGTGTTCTTGAAGTTTCGGATAAGGAGGATAAGAGATTTTAGTAAGTAAAGGAAATGCGGACGTACCTAGTCATTCAGGCAGGCTTATGAAGGTTCTTGGATCATGTTGAGGTTGTTTTGTTGGTCCGCATTGATAATGTATGATTTGAAGGACCGGAAGTACCTTCTACAGTGGCAACAGACTGTGTTCTTGAAGTTCCGGATGAGGAAGACAAGAGATTCCAGCAAGTAAAGGACGTGCGGATGTATCCGGTCATTCAGGCAGGCTTGTGAAGTTTTCTGGATCGTGTTGAGGTTGTGTTGTTGATCCGCATTGATAGTAGAGCCCGAAATTGAAGTTATTCTTCCGGATGAAGTTCTTGCTCTGTTTAGCCGACCGGATGAGTTGTTCATCCTGCGAATGTTCTTGTGGTGGCCAACCGGATGTGTTATTCATCTTGCGGATACTCTTATGGTTGTTTGCCGACTTAGATGTTTGTTCCTAAGTCGATGTCTTGTATAAATAACGGTTTGTGAGTTCATTTCAAAGCGTGGTTTTTGTGTGGATGAGTGTGGCATAGTGAAGAGAAGTGCGAAAGGCAGAGCAGAAGTTTTTGGGCTTAAATGGAACTGATCCGGACATGGTAGAGATGTCATTCTCCAGTTCAAGACTGTGATTCTTATCACTTTGTAGACAGTGTGTCTCCTTGTAGGCAGTGGGCCTCTTTGTGAGCAGTGTGCTCGGGCAGTGAGCCCTAATTGGCAAGTGCCATTCTTTTTCTTATTCTTCTAACAGAGAATAATTCTTGGGTTAATCACCCCGTGGTTTTTCCCTTAACCAGGTTTTCCACGTCAAAATCTTGGTGTTCAATGTGTTGATGTTTATCTGCTCTTGTGTTTGTGTATAATGCTTTCATGGATGATTAATTGATATGCTGGTAACTAACAACCAAGAATCAAGTGTTTGAAAGAACAAGAAGTTTTATACAACTGATTCACCCCCCCCCTCTCAGTTGTATGCCCTAGATCCAACAAATCCAAATTCCACAACCTTTGCCAACATCCTCCCTGCCTGTGTTAAAATGGGAGCTTTGGAATAGGGTATGGACATCCATCAAAATATAAAGGATAGAGGAATTTTGTTAGATGTTGTAGTTGTAACTACCCCAGGTTAGACATGTATGCAAAATGTGCTCTTTAGATCTAAAAAGAAACAAATCATGTGATGCCATATCAGTGCACCAACAAAACATGACTTAATACACAAGTATTGGTCCACCCTTTTTTTGGGTCTTTTTGGACACCTCAACAAAAAGCATGATGATATGGCATCATATTTGATGATGTGGACCCAAAACCTTAGTTATAACCAGAGGCCTTGCCAAGTAAGCTACTATAAAAATTTTGGAGCGATTCAAAATTGCCATGTATGATGTTGAGAGGCATGAAGTTAGGGTTCTCAATTACTGGGTCCTCTCCCTTACAATATGGAGTCTATCCTCAGGTAATCTAAAGAGACCATAGGGGGAGAAAACATAAAAAAATAGCCCTGAAGCATTGTCCAGAACAACACATTTCCAACTGGGATTCAATATACAAATCTAATTAGGAAGAAACATTTAATAATAATAGAGACACAAAAGAGACTATGTCATGTGACTTTCCACTCAGCCCTCAAAGCAAACTTAGGTGCCACAAAGATAGACAGATTGAAACCACCAACAGGGCTAATCAAAAATAGAAAATTTAGGTGTAGTTTATAGTGAATCATTAACCTTTGTGAGGCATAAGCTCTCCAGATCCACTGCTAGAACCTGTGAGCAGTTATGTCCATGATCTAAAAGTCCATTCTAAAGCCAAGGCAACTCGTTGGGGCACTGGATTTTGTGAGGAGCTCTTTTCAATTCTGAGCCATTGAATTAGATTATAAAGATCAACATTTTGCTACTTTGGTGAGGTTGTATCATGTTCTTTTTATGGGATTAGTTCAGCATATCAACACTTTCTAGGTATATACGTAAGACATCCTTTGTGACTCCTATCTATGTTGGTGTTATTGATTACAGGAAACCAATAGTTGCTTGCAACTAGATGGAGTATAGAATTGTGTAGGATAGAAGTAATAGGACCACTCTCCTACATTTATCTAATCACTTCTTGTATGGTGGTTCAAAATTTTTGACAGCCTTAAAAATGGTGACTGGGTGTTTGTAGTTTTAGTATGGCCTCAAGATGAAGAAGACACTACCTTGTTTAACTACAACAGAACACTATGCTAGAGTGAAAATTCAGAGCAACTAGGATTTAATTTCTCCAAGAGAATCACAAATTTGTACCAAGGTGCTAGAAAGCTAAATCATCTCTAATGATTTATGTCCTTGACTTAGTTTTAAAATTTAATGCTTCCATGTTTTCGAGTCTTGGATGTGTGGTATAAACAAATAGGTGTCCTTAAGACTACTATTTTAGCAAATACATGTACAGTGCAATACCATACACCTCAAAATGGTTCCTTTCTAAGTTGTAAAAATTATTTGTGCAAGAATATAATCTCACATAAACACAACTACTCTATGATAATGTCCCACAGAATGTAGCCTAGAATCACAAAAAAATATAAAAAAGTTTAGAACACTAAGAATACATAGAGTACAGAATAGAGTTGGCTTCAATTTTTTCAGTCATTTGTCTTAAAAATGATTATCTAGTGGTTTCCTTATTTAATAACCCTTTGTGTAAACAAATCTGATAGAAGTAAAGCAAAGACTAGGGTCAAATATACTTGCCATCAATGACTCAGTGATCACAACTAAGTGTTACTGACATGAATGAACCAACATCAAATTGTTCATCAGTTGATCCTGGGATAAGTCATTTTTTAACTATTCAAACATATAAGGTTTCAATCAACAGTCAATTTACCTCATCCAATAGTCAAAATTTTAAATTTGAAAATTTAACTAATCTTCACAGCAACCAATGATTTAAATTTGCATCATAGTCATCAATTTTTCTTATCTTCAATTGTCCCATTTGACTTATAACAATATAGAAAATGCTAGAAACCCTTCCCCGCTCTCCCGCAGACACTTCAAGCCATGCCCGCAGTAATGCAAGAAAAATCTTGCATTACCGCGGGCATGGCTTGAAGTGTCTGTGGGAGAGCGGGGAAGGTTGGGAGGACAATAAACAAGGCCCAAGGCATTGTCATTGGAGTTAATCAATCAATTGGAGGCACACCAATCAGAAGACACTAGTGTATACAAGGCAATTCCCATTAGCAATCAATTTAGACAACAGATACCATTAAAATGTTTGATAGGAATATAGTAACTTGCTTACTACTTCCACACTTTACAAAGCAAGCATGGTATTCAAGTACAAATGCACTTTAAAATCTCCTCTAGAAGTCTAGGTAAGAACACATTGATGTGTCCAACAAATTTCAATCTAGTGATTTCTCTTGAGAAAAACTATTAGCATAGAGGGTTAAGCATGGTTGTCCCTAATATGGAATGACATAACTTGCACATCAAAAATAAATGTTAGCAAAACACCTGAGTAAATGTATCCTTTTCAAGGTACAAATGTCTAAATATGTTAGAATGCAGTTAGCTATAGTTTCCTAGCTTCTAAAGCATCCATTTAACAAAGAAATCTAAAAGTTACCTGAATTATAGTTAAATATGCTCTAGTAGACATATATGCAAGATGTGGAATCATAGACAAAACACCTGAATTGTTTGACATAATGCCTCAAAGAAATGTCATCTCATGGAATGAAATGATATGATTGTAAAATGTGCACAAAATGGATTTTGCAAGGAAGCTCTCAAAATCTCTTAATTAATGGATTTTGCAAGGTTTTTATGAGGGTTTAGTTAATAGCAAGGAAACTGCAATAATGTCAATGCATGCCTCAATGGAAATAGATCAATGGCTTGTTAGTGAATCTTTGACACTTAAAACCCAAAATATCAAATGGAAGAAATTTAAAACCCACACTTTCTCCATCAAATAGGTGGAGCTGAAGAACTAAAAGATTCCAAGATTTTGTGTAATTTTATAAGATTCCAATCTAAAAAAAAAAATTTAAAAATTATATGCATGAGATTATTAAGATAGAGGATCATAATGAAACCCCACAATAAATACACCACTCTCAAAGATGCTTTTGCTATTTTAAACCAAAATACAAATATTCTAGTTGCCAGTAATTTATAAATGTCAAGAATAAGAAATATATTTAATAGGAAATGAAAGGCTTGCATTGTAGCTACCAGTAATTTATAAAAAATAAAAAAATAAAAACCAAAAACCAAAAAAACAATGAAGATATCTCTAGACTACTATAGATATATTTTTTAAAATATAAATATACAAGTAATTATTTCATTTGTGTTAAGGACAAATATTGCTAGAGAAAGCCAAGAAGGGATAAGGTTCATGTGATTGTGACAAATATCTAACTTGGAAGATAGGAAGAAACAGAAATATGTGAATACAAACACAGTAAGCAATTTTCAATTTTTTTGGAACACTGTAACCATGTTGTAGTTGTAGACACCCAAAATTGTCCCAACTTTGTCCATGTCTAGCAACACCTTGTTAAAACATTATCCTAGACAGCTTGTAGCATTTTGTCCTAAATCCCACTCTTAATCCCATTTATCCATTAAGCCAATTAATTAAATAAATTTTATTTATTTAATTAATTTCCACATCATATCTTATCTCATCCTATTCATTTAGCCAATTAATTAAATAAATTTTATTTATTTAATTAATATCCAACTTATATCCCAACTAATTCAAATATTTTATTTGAATTAAGTTCTCATCATAAGCCGACCTTCCAATTAATTAAATAAATTTTATTTATTTAATTAATTTATCTTATCATTTAGCCGACATGTGTGCCTCTTTCATTTAAAAAGATAAGTGGTACTACAGCCTTTTATTTAATATCTTTTATATGTAGTACTTTTTATGTACACAAGCACACATGAACCCTATCCTCCTTGACACTTGTCAAATGACTACAACTCCCTTGAAGAGTGGGGATAACCTAATCAATCCTAGCCGTCCACATCAATCACTTAGCTTTTTAATCTCAGCCGTCCATTGGAACCAAGCCTTTCCTATAAATCAACCCCCTCATAAGCCATTAGCATGGATTGAGCTTCAAGTACCATTATTCTGTCAAAATATCATTAGAGCCTTTGCATCCTTCAACTATCATCCTCATGTCATCTTCATCTTAATGTTATGCTGCAGAAATGAGCACCCAACATTCTTCCAACAATAATCCTTCAAAATCTTGCATGCTCATGCGAGGTGGAGAAGAGCAATGGAGATAAATCAAGCATAGCATGGAGATCGGTTTGCATTAACATTTGTTATTTTGATTTTCATGTTGTCTTGTGCTTCATTGTGCATTGCTAGGGTTTTATCATTGTTGATTCTTCATTTATCCTATTTGCAATTTTACCCTAACTACATTTTGGCATGCCTGGTGGGACTCACGTCCTTGATTAACCTCTCTTGTTTGAGTTGTTTTTATGAAGTTTAGATCTCTTGGAGCGCCAATCTTTCATTCTTGCAAGCTTTTGTAGCAAAAATTTGCATTTTTCTAACCCTAGTTTGCAAAGATTTGGCTAAATATGTATTTATATAATCTCTTAGGCCAAATCTAACCTCACCATTGCGTCCGGGATGCCGTTTCCATAAACTTTGAGTACAAATTTGCCTAAATTTGATGAAAAATGGAGCGTTTGGTGAAGAAAACAACAACCAGGCTACAACAATGTGCTTCTGGTAATTCAGGTCGCTTCTGATCAAACAGCAGTCGCCTGGGCTAAATCAGCTCGCCTTTGGGCAAACAGCAGTAGCTTATGGTCAAATCTAGCTCGCTTTTAAGCAAACAGTGCTCGCTTTTGAACAAAAAGAGACCGCATATGGTAAAATTGGTCGCTTATGGTTAACATTTGCATTCTGTCTCCTAAAACTCTCCAGGTCGCTTTTGGCTATTATGCATCGCTTTTGGACTGTTGTTGGTCACATATAAGCTATTACTTGTCACTTCCATCCATTTTTGCAGCGCTTATGAGCAAAAATCCACCGCTTTCTGGATATCCGCATCGCTTTTACACTGGGATCGGCCGCATCTATCATTTTCTGGATCGCCTTTAAGCCAACAGTGATCGCCTCAGGTATGATTTGGATCGCTTTTGTATTAACAGAACCCGCCTGTTGTTTTTGTTGTTCACTGTGGGGTTTTCAACTGAATTAATCGCTTATGGCCTAACAGTGATCGCTTCCGCATTAATTCGGATCGCTTTTAAAATAACAGTCGTTGCTTTTGATGTTATGTGTGTCGCTTATGGACTGACAGTGCCCACTTTTGACCTGATATGCATCTCTTTTGAATTAACATTGATCACCTATGTAGATAGGGTTTCTGTGTTTTAACTATTTTTTTTTTGCAGACAGGTCGCTTTTAACCCGAAACCGGTCGCTTTAGGATATAACCGCGTCGCTTATGAATCTGAAGATGCCGCTTTTAAACGGATATGAATCGCTTATGAACTGACATTGCTCGCCTCTACAGGATAGGGTTTTGACTGTGTTTTGTAGATACAGGTCACTTTTAGCTCGCAACCGTTCGCTTCTAGGTTTATCTGCATCACTTCTAAGCTGACAGGAGTCGCACCTACATAACTTTCACATACGGAGGCAAAATCGCACAAACGAGGACTCATTGGAAAGCTGGGAGGACAAACTTCACAACTGTACCACTTTTATCAGGTGAGTGTACTATTTTTTAGGCTTTTTTATCAGTCAAAGTTCAGGTTCATTGCAAACTTCATTTGAGCATAACTTGAGCAATTTTGATCATTTTTCAGCGAAACTTTTTTTCAAATTGCTTAGAATCTCCTGAACTTTCTGTTTATACAATCTATTTTTCTATATCAGATCATTTTCATCAAAATTTTTAGATTTCATCTTTTTCATGTAATCATCTTCTTTGCAAGTTTACTTGTTTCTTTTTGGAATTGGTGACTTGTAAGGGCATCTAAGGAGCTCGAGCAACATTGGCATCAACATCTACAGTAAATTGGAAAGTGATTGTATCAGGTGCACTCATTCTAATCATTCATCTCTTAATCTTGTTTGATCACACATTTGGACTTTGGGATTAAAATGAACTTGCTTGCTATCACATATCGAAAGTGGGCATAAAATGAACAAGTGTTTTCCATCACATTTGGATTTGGGTTTTAAAACAAATAAGTGCTTGCATTGTCTTCCACACATTGAACTTCTAAGGTTAATGAACCCCATGCGAGTGTGACCAAGTAAATGTGTATGCTCTCTCCTCGCGTCCCAACACGAACTTGGAGATCAAAAACATTTACTTGTGTTGCTTTTGTTTAGCCTTAGAGAGGCCTGCCTTGGTATCCACCCCAAGGGAACGACCTCAAGTGGTACTTCCATCCGGTCCACTATAAAAATCAGAGGATAAGGCGAAAGCCAAGTCTAACCAGTATTAGCGCTCACCATACAGTGCTAACTCGAAAGGAGGTGTACCATTGTGTATATTAAAACTCCTAGTAGGGTTAGTTAAAGTCTTAAGTGGCTTGCTGGATGCTCATGGGGTGCCGGTCCCCCAGATTTTCACTAGAACCTCCTTGTGATAGTGGCCTTGCCTTAACTAGGACTTGTTGAAGTGTTTTCACGTGCTTGCTTAACCATCGTCACATTCTTCCAAACTAATAACTTGCTTATGTGTCTTGCGTGAGTGATTTATGTGTGTATATGCATAATCATTTATTTGAATATTGCCACATCAAGTTCTAAACACCAAAACACATAAGGACAAGTCATCCTACACATTCTTCCAATAACATTCAAACCCAATCACCTTCATCTCAAACATAGCCAAGTCATCCAAACATTCCACATCATCATCCAAATCCCTAAACAAGTACTTGCTAAAAGGACTTAAGACAAACACTTGGTGACAACATGTCTACACTAGAAGACCTAGAAATCAAATTCCAAAGATTCCTCCAATATCTTTATCAAGGATCACAACCCCTAAACCAAGACGCCATTGAAATATTACAATTCTTCATCCAAAAAGCTCAACCCCACGTAAGCCATTCACCTCAACTACAACACTTCATAGCCCAAGTTCAACACCTTTTAGCCACTAGTCAAGCTCAACAAGTACAACAATCCTTAGCCACTTCCTATCAACCTAATCCACCTCATAGCCACATGTCATATCCATCCACTTCCTATCAACTTAATCCACCTATCCACCAAGTCAATACCACATCAACCTATGAACATCCACCTCAAGCTTATCCAATCCCTCATGCCACCATTCCAATGCATTACCAAGCCCATCCACAAGGCAATCAAGTGATATCACAAGAACAACATGCAAGTCCAAATAGCCCTTTGTACATAAATCAAGCACGTCCAAGTACACCTTTTCAACAAGACCATCAAGCACCATTGATAGATCTCAATCCACCTTTCCAACAAGAATCATATCCAAATCCCAATGGCCCCTTGTACATAAATCAAACAAGCCCAAGTTATCCTATGCAAGATCCAATAACCTTTGACAAGGGAGATACCAATCTAGAGTGGCCTCCACCATCCAATCACATGCCATCACATGAGCCAACTAATCCTATCCCAACACCACCATGTGATCCTATTCCTAGTCCATTGGTCCATCAACCCTCCAAATCACCAAGCCCTTCATTACCTTCCTTGCCATGTCATTCTAATCGGTCACCAAAGGATGCGGCTGAGAGAGTTTTACAAAGGATGCTTGAAGTAAAACTCATTGAACTTCCTAAAGTCAAACCATGTGAAGAAAGTCCATATGATGAACATGATTATTGTGCATACCATAGGACCAAAGGCCATAATACAAATCAATGCCCAATATTTCTCTCAATTGTTTACAAGGTGTACCCACCTATAATGGGAAATCATGCCACATCATCCCAATCCCATGTGTCACCCCCATCTAGTCCAAATCCTAATCCACCCAATCCAATTAGCCCTCAACCTAATCCTAATCATAAGCCTACAACACCATCTACTATTATCATCCATCCATTATATTGCCTATCCACACATACACTTGCGAAGGATGTGATCCATTGGCTACTAGCAAGGAATAAACTATCTCCATGTCAAACACTAATTCATGAGCCTACCAAAGAACTTCCAAAGGTCATGTCCAATCATATAATCTCATCATGTGGCCCACCTATCCTTGAGCCTATCCAAGAGCCCTCAATTAACATTCTTAGCCCTTCAAGCCCATCATGTGACCTACAAGTCATCAAGTCCACTCAAGAGCCTTCCACTTCCATCCAAAGTCAAGAGGTATGTCAAGAGCATAATCTTAAACATGTGGAAATATCGAACCCTAGTCTTAATCAAGATCAAATCACCTCTAAGTTCCACCTATCCATGACCTACTTATGGGTTGCCCTCAAGCTATTAGCCATCACCATGACCTCATTCATGAGCAAATTTATCCCTTTTATAGCCCATTTAATCCTATTTTTGCTCATAGTTATGATCAAGGTTCTAGCTAAGATCATGAAAACCATGATGAGCCATTTGGCAAAACTTTATCTATCTCATGATCAAGATGATATCTATGATGAAGAACCTATTAAAAAGCACCTTGATTCTATCCATAATCCTATAACCATCCATGAGCAAGATATCCAAATTGCTCCTAGTCATCCTCCATCTAGCCCTATCCATAATGAGCAAACATCCACTTGTCATAATGAGACATGTGCCTCTCAAGAACACATAAGCATAGAAGATCAAACAAATAACTTGGATCTTAGTGAACATAATCAAGATCCTAATGATCATCCTTCCACATCCACCATCGATTCCACTTCAAATCCACCATCATGTCCACTTGGTCTTACCAGCTTCCTCCATGAATGTTCTTCCTTAGGACAACAACAACCATTGTCCTCCATTTCATCTTCTCCATCCAATAAAGAACTCAAGTCTAATGTTCAAACCACAGCTAATCCTATAGTCAATCGTATCCTCCAAAACATGAACTACAATGGTAAAGGCCTAGGTCTTTATGAACAAGGTATTTTGGAGCCAAACCATGTCAAAATCCCTCCATGCTCATATGGCCTTGAATACACACCCCAAGGTAAACAAGGCCAAGATGTTGGTAATCTCTTCATGCATCCTAAACCTATCACTTTCCATCACAAACCACATCATATACCTAAAACATATGTTGCCATTCCAACTCCATCATCCTATAAATGTCAAAAGCATGTGACCATACACCTTCTGCCATCCACTTTGCCTCCACTTTTACCAACTCCAAATATCCCTCCATCCACCTTGCCACCGCTGCTTCCAACACCTAACATACCTATTGTTCATAAGTATCCTTACATCCCTAATCATGGCCAACAAAAGCACACATCATTTAAACATGAAGCCTCCAATCATTCCATCCACTCCACCCACCCCATGGGATTCAAAAGAAAATTTTTTGATGCCTTTATCTATAAAGCCAAAAATCCAACTAAAACTCCTAAGGACCCTCATGCCTTAGTGTATCAATGTGAAAAGTCCCTAAATCATCCATCTTCTACGCAAAGTACATTCACAAAGCTATCTAAACCCTTACCTTCAAATGCAAAGCCCAAAAGTAAAATGGTTTGGGTTCCTAAGCAAATAGCTAGCAAGTCAAATGAGGTATCCTCATCCACATCTCAAGAATCCCAACCAAATATATCCATCCAAAAGCCTACTTCCATCCAAAACTTCCATTCCCTTCAAAAATCCCACAAGCAAAGCAAAAGCACTAAAAATACTAAATCTATGTGGGTTCCTAAATCACTTCATCAACCATCTCCTAAGAAAACAACCCCATTACTTCCTACACCACCATCCAATCAAAAGCTTCAATGTTTATCATGGTGTGTGCAACCATTGGTCATGGTTCCCTTCCATTCCAAAACATTCCCACATACCTCCATCTCACCATCCTCCATCCATTATCTTACACATCTCCCCCATGCTATCCCTATGGTCCATGCTTTGGCATAAACTTTTCATCCATCTTCATTCCATAAAGCCAATACAATCCATATCATAGTCCACTATCCCCATCCATCTATCCTTGCATGGACCTTTCATAATCCATTTCATCATCTACTATCCACCTAATCCATCTCCCATCCATGCAATCCCTTACCAACATCTATGAGCATAATGACATGGTCTGTGTGAGGACATCCATCTCTAATGGGACTACCAACATCCATCGAACTAGACATTTAAGTCCCTCCTATCCATTACCATGGTGAAAACTTGGCAAATAGGCGCCATGTGTAATTGTCAACCCATCTAAAAGAAAAAAAAATCAAAAAAGTACAAAGAAATTCCTTCGTCCAACGGTGAAAGCCTGGTAAACAGGCGCCTTGGATAAGTACCATGATGAAAACCTGGCAAACAGGCATCATGTGTAGGTTGATCTTCCATGTCACTTACACTTGGGGGCACATTGTCTCATTCAACCTATCCATTTCCAAACTATCTATCCCATTATATCATACCAACCTATCTTATCCTATCTTGCCATCCTACCATCCTTAGCCATTACACCCATATACCTATCTTATTGAGCCCATTTATCCTCCCTTTCCTCCTTTTGATCTTGATGAAGACATAGGGGCAAAATGTTGAAACATGTTTGGATATTTCTTGACATACCTTCTTTCCAAACCAAGTCCTATCCATTGACAATTTATCCATCCTATCCAAATCCAATCCATCATGTCATCCCTTGGTCATGAACTTTTTCATGTAAAAATCCTAAGCATCACCACCTAGAATGGGGCAATTTCCTCTTATGCAACATAGCCTTTGGAGATCACATCCTAGCTCCCTTATGATCCATCCACTATGTCGTATCCTTATCACGAGCTTTCCATCTTATAGCTTATCCCCATCTATTTATCATGAGCTTTCCACTATAGCCTACCTATCCATTTATCATGAGGCATGCATCTATTCTTTTTATGGCCTATCCTCTTATCTATCCATCCAACTCTCATGAACCTTCCATCCCATCCAACTCTCATCAATCTTTCATCTTATCCACTATCATCTATCCTTTTATCCATCCATCCATTCATCCATCCTTTCACCTAGACTT
This sequence comes from Cunninghamia lanceolata, assembly GCA_027924645.1. NCBI lineage: Eukaryota > Viridiplantae > Streptophyta > Pinopsida > Cupressales > Cupressaceae > Cunninghamia > Cunninghamia lanceolata. Next base: position 13,896,524 of record BSBN01000523.1, read on the forward strand.
GGTTTTCTCCCTTGTCATTGGTATCTAGCACAAAGGCTACCCAAATTGTAAATCCATTAGCGTTTTCCAAAACATTCAAAAACACAAAAAAAATTAAAATATTTCAAAGAATCCAAAAAAAATCAAATATCCAACGAAAAATCCAAGCAATAAAACCAATCATATCATCACATCACAATCCACTCCATCAAAATCAAATCATCATCATCCTCAATTCTTCCTATCAATAACATTCATTCATCCATTTCAATCAATCCATTTCCAATTATATCAATCAAATCAATCTAAGCAATGATCTTAAATCCAAGTCACATTAATTTGTATCAAGCAAGCTAATCAATCAAGGAACATTATCCAATCAAATCAACAGGTTTTTGATCCTAATCTTGTCATGAGCCCAATCAATCATCATCAATGGGATATAGTGTTCCCACATCCTTGTGTTGATCTAGGGATATAGCTTTCCCCACAATGACAACACTATCATCATCAATCAAACAATCAATCATTGGTTTATGACTTGACAAGGGCAATACCTTGTTTATTTTACATCCTTTGAGCACACTGAGAACACTTGCTTATGCTTAGATTGAATGGACACTCTAATCATCACACCATCACTATCATCATTCAAAACAATCTAATCATCAAAACAATCAACCTAACAATAGCAAACATCACAACCAAAGCACATCAAGCCAACCATCCAAACAAATCCTATCAATCATCAGCATCAACACCAAAGCAAATCAACACCAAAGCACATCAAGCTAGCCATCAAAACAAATCCAATAACTTCAGCAAATCAGAAGTAGCTCAATCCACCACATATCATCACATCATCAACATTTCATCAATCTCAATCCATTTTTATCATCTCATCAATAAAACACATTAGAACTACATTTCATTTCCATCGTTAAGTGCCTTGATCCCGTGGATATAGGGTATGTAGGCAGTCTGGAGTACGAAGGAAGTGCCCAGATTCAGGCACAAGTGATTTTCCTCTTTCTTCTCTCATCATTTCTTCTATCATCTATCTTATACATCATCAATAAACAACTTCTTCCAATCAATCTATCATAGCACATCAATCCAATCATCACTTCATCTAATCATCCTTTAATCATCTTCCAATCATTCTAAGCAATGATCCAAATGCAAGTCAATCCTTAATCCATACCAATCAAGTTAATCAATCAAGCCAAGTTATCCAAACGCAATCAATGGTCTTGATCCTAGCCTTGTTGTAAGCCAAATCAATCAATCAACTAGCCAACCAACTCAACAAACAACCTTGTGTTGATCTAGGGATATAGCTTTCCCCGCAATGACAACACTCCCAACTATCAACAATCAGCAATTAATCATTGGTTTACAGCTTGACAGGGGCAATACCTTGTTTGTTTTTGAATCATTTGTGCATTCTTGCTTGCTTGCTTGTGTGTGTTATCATTTTATCTTGCATTTGTATCAAATCACTATCATTCCAGCTAATATTCATATCTTGTATCCAGACAAGGTTGTATTATGCTAGGGCACGAGACACATTGTCACCCTGGTTCCTTATACCTTGGTGCATAATGTCTAGTGCTATATCAAACATCATGGTTGCTCACTTTCATTGTAGCATAACGCATCATTCATTTCTTCTATCCATTCCCTTATCTTTCTTTCTTGACCAAGCCATTTCTTTTCGAGAGCCTACCCGTGTTTGTCCAACCCGCCTAACCTCTCGAGGGGGCATCATCATCCTATCTTTCTATTTTCATCATCATCATCCCATTTCATCGTCATCCTCATCCTATCCTACATCATTATCATCATCCTTTTCCTCTATCCATACCTTAAGTTCTTTGAAATGATGTTACTCGACATAAAGCTTAACATCTTGAACATCATCTCAAAGAGGGGCAAAATGTAGACACCCAAAATTGTCCCAACTTTGTCCATGTCTAGCAACACCTTGTTAAAACATTATCCTAGACAGCTTGTAGCATTTTGTCCTAAATCCCACTCTTAATCCCATTTATCCATTAAGCCAATTAATTAAATAAATTTTATTTATTTAATTAATTTCCACATCATATCTTATCTCATCCTATTCATTTAGCCAATTAATTAAATAAATTTTATTTATTTAATTAATATCCAACTCATATCCCAACTAATTCAAATATTTTATTTGAATTAAGTTCTCATCATAAGCCGACCTTCCAATTAATTAAATAAATTTTATTTATTTAATTAATTTATCTTATCATTTAGCCGACATGTGTGCCTCTTTCATTTAAAAAGATAAGTGGTACTACAGCCTTTTATTTAATATCTTTTATATGTAGTACTTTTTATGTACACAAGCACACATGAACCCTATCCTCCTTGACACTTGTCAAATGACTACAACTCCCTTGAAGAGTGGGGATAACCTAATCAATCCTAGCCGTCCACATCAATCACTTAGCTTTTTAATCTCAGCCGTCCATTGGAACCAAGCCTTTCCTATAAATCAACCCCCTCATAAGCCATTAGCATGGATTGAGCTTCAAGTACCATTATTCTGTCAGAATATCATTAGAGCCTTTGCATCCTTCAACTATCATCCTCATGTCATCTTCATCTTAATGTTATGCTGCAGAAATGAGCACCCAACATTCTTCTAACAATAATCCTTCAAAATCTTGCATGCTCATGCGAGGTGGAGAAGAGCAATGGAGATAAATCAAGCATAGCGTGGAGATCGGTTTGCATTAACATTTGTTATTTTGATTTTCATGTTGTCTTGTGCTTCATTGTGCATTGCTAGGGTTTTATCATTGTTGATTCTTCATTTATCCTATTTGCAATTTTACCCTAACTACAGTAGTGTTGTAGGAAGTTCATAGATAGTTTACTGGGTATAGACTAACTAATCATGGATTAATGTATGTAGATTCAATGAATGAAGACTCGTGTAATGAATTTTGATACTGCAATAAATGGGTTATCATGTAAAATACATATTACATAATCCTAAGGATATGGCTTCTACTACTACTTGTTATCATTTTTTCCACACAATAATGGCCTCATGTGTATCCTCTGCCTCCTTGGGATTAAACCCCCATAGCCTACAATTGAAGTCCTCAGTTAAAACCTCAAATCCCATCTTCAATAAAACATCATTGCAGCTTTTCTCCGTTATGAGCACACTCACAGTCAGTTGCAGTGCTAGTAGGAAGATTAGTAACAAATATGCATTGCCACCCACTTCAAAATCATGGGTTAAATTGGGACTTATATAGTGTAAATATACGAAGAGTCCTAATGGCTTTGGCTAAGACCCAGAGAAGAGGAACAAAAGGAAAAAGATTAAGACAATCAAAATAGAAGAAAATGTTGAAGGGCATGGAGTGAATGCTAATATTGATGAAGATGATGAGATTCCTAAGGTTGTGTTCAATAGAATAATGAAAAGAATAGGGTTTTATGTGGTAGGACCAATGATCATTGGCTTCATTTTGTTCCCTTTTTTGTTTTTCTCAAAATTGGTTTGAAAGTGGATGTTACAACGTGGATTCCTATTATGACTATATTTTTCACATTTGGGACATCAGCTTTGGGTATAATGTATGGAACAGTCTCTGCAAGCTAGGATCCTACTGAGGAAGGCTCTCTCCTTGGATGGACAGAACCCCAAAAGGATTGGCCAAACATTTGGAAACTAGATCAAGGTCAGCCTACAAATTGAAAACAATTGAGTGTTTGGAAAAAACAATTTCATATAATGTAAATGCATTTCCCCTAAAACAAAATAAATAGAAGGCCATTCTATAACAATTGTTTTTCCACATCTGATAAATTATTTTTGGATTACACTGTGTTATTATTTTATTTGAAGTTAGTGTGAGGTATTTTATTTATCATATGAGAAACTATTTTTCATGGTTCTAAATATTAATATGTTATATCATGCCAGTCAATTAGTAAATCTAATTAATTCGTTAACAGACAACTATTGGAATAGTTTTGAGTGTAACTAGCAAAGGCTACTGGTTAATGGTTCTCCTTTTTAATTTTAAATCAGAGAATTCATTTCTCTATTCTTAAATGAAATGATCAAAGAGGTTTTTTCATTGAAATAGTTTTGTAAATTTCTTCCATTTGATATTCTAGGTTTTAAGTTTAAGAGATTTAGCATTCAAAACTTAAAACCCACACTTTCTCCATCAAACAGTTCTAAAAAAAACTCCCTTCCTAAACTACTATGTTTTTAGAACCCTAATACGGAGCTAAATTCAACACGCGGACAAATTTAGCAGAGGGTCAAAGTTAATCTGAAAAGTCTTCAAACCCACATCTACTTCTCAAATTATGTTTAGAAGCAACTTATTCGACACCCAAATTTTACAAAGACTCCAAGGAGCCCTTAAAATGCACATACACAACCAAATTGGAGGGTGAACTTTTACATTAAAAAAGAGTAGAGATAGAGAAGCAAGGTCAAGAATCAGAACCTACAGCGCCGCAGGGCATCGAAACAATCTAGAGCTAACTGGGGAAAAAAGAATTCCTCCAACTACCCCTACTCCTCTTGTTGCTCCCACCCCTACCATTGCTACGGGTGCTCATGTTTTACACGGTATTGACTGGTTTTGACTCCTGAATCAATTGGATAGGTAAGAAATGTTTTACATGGTATTTATTTTGATTGTAATGAAATTTTTAAATGGTAGGGAAGAGGGAAATTACTAATTCGTGTGACTAATTATTTAGTCATTTTTATTTGTGTGACTAATTATTTAGTTGTGTTTTTTACCTAACGATCAAATTAGTCATTTATATTATTGCAAGAAATTAGTAGAATTTAGTCATTTTTAATTATTGTGACTAAAAGTTTTAGTCACCTAGTCATTTATTTGCCAAAATTCTACTCGTGTTCCTACGATGTATCAGAAGCATTCCCTCATTCACTGCTTAGACATTATCCTCTGTTTGATGCCCAAAAATCTCCCTTAGGCTTTCCTGACAGGACAATTGGTTCAATGACTAACCCTGAAAACATCTTTCTCATATGTATATATAGGAATCTCATTGCATAATTCATAGCACTACACTCTGTCATCGAGTACACCCATGCTGCATTAAAATTGGCCCAGAGCCACTATCAGAAGATCTATGGATTTTTTGGACATCCATGCCCTATCAAAAGATATTTCTACCAAAAGAATGTTTGTATACATCTATTTTGCCAAACATAAATGCAGAAATATCCTGATTTGATCCGCAACATTTAACATAGAAATATCTGAAGATGAAGTAGCTGAGAAATATCTGCTATATTGAATTTGGCCCACTGTTATGTCAGAAAATCTACACAATTGGAAACCTGCCCATTCCCTGAAAAGTCTGAGGACTGCGAAAAGAAGATTGCCCACATACCTGAAGTATTTGGAGTAATAATGGGGGAAGGTTTGAGTCCACTCCCTGACACTTGCAACATCAATTTCATCTACTTTGTCCTCCAAGAGTACTTGTGCATTGAAGAATTTTACGATGCTAACTGCAACTGACATTGGCCTGCAATCATGGTGTCACCTGTGAAGGCATGTTCTCAGGAACCCAAGAAATCATGTCCTTTATGAAGCTTTTACAACACTTTAAATAATTTAAAATTCACTTTAAAACATTTAAACAACTACAATTTATTCTTCATGCTTCACATTTGATTTTTACATTTTAATTTGCCTTATTAGAAAATTCCTTCCTGTGCAATCTTGCCTCTTTTTCTCCTTTGGGACCCCTTATCGATGATCTTGAGAAATCGTGAACCATTCATCTTTCATGAACTTTCCTTTGTCAACAAAATTCTCGCTTCACAAACCACTTTCTCTATCGAACTATCTTTCTTGCTTGCTTTTTCACCTTATTAGTAAATATTTCCTTTCACAAACCATGCCTTAGCCATTTCTTTCATCTTCTCTATCTTCCTTTGTTTCATCTTTTTCCCTTTTTGCCTTTATTAGCAAATTTCCTTGCCGATGAACCTGGTTGTCAGTGAACCTTATGGTTCATGAACCATCCCTTCTGCCAATGAAGACCCCTTGTCTTCTCTTTTTCTTTCTTCTCTATCGGCAACTTTTTTTTATTTTATCTTCATTTTCATCCCTCATCAATCCTTCCTTCTTTCTTCCTTCACTGCATCTTTCCTTTTCTGTAGAATCCCTTTCCTCTCCCTTTGGTCACTTTATCGGCGAATCAACAAAACTATGAACCTGCAAACTCAGTCAGCAAGTTTAGCATTTCATGAACTTGTTGATTTGCCAACAAAGCCTTTAGCTCCCCTTAAAACTTTCCCTTAGAAATGTTTCCACTTGCTTTATCTTGTCTTCCTACTTCTCCATCGAAGCTTCCCTCAGTTGGAAAAAGTCATCGGTGAAACCCCCGTCGGTGAACTTGGGGCTTTGCAAACCTCTAACTTCACTGACAAGCACTTGGCTCTTCTTCATTTACTTAGAAACTTTTTCCTCCGCCTTTGCCACTTTTGTTGCCTTATCAGCAAATCAGCAAAATTGTGAACACATGAATTCAATCGATGAAATCAGCAATTCGCAACTTTGCCAATTCACCAACAAACACTTTAACTTGAACAATTTTTTTGAAGAAGACATCAACATTCTTTAAAACTCCTCTTTTTCCATATTTGTTGGTAAATCAATAAAATCACAAACCTACAAACCTAGTCGGCAAGTTCGGTAGTTCGCAATTTTGTTCATTCATCAACAAAGGCCATAAATGAACCCATTTTTTCCAAAGGAAGAAAACATAAGGAACAGGTGGAACTTTACTTAGATTTTTTCTTGAAGGAAACCTATGGAACATATCTCATATTGGTTATAAATAATGGGTTTAAAGTGCAAAGGAAAAATTGGGGAATTTAATGGATTTTGGGGCAAAAATATGCATGTTTGTGAGTTGGTTTTTACAGGTGCTAACATGGTGATTTCTCTAAAATTTATGTGATTTTGTCATAGTTTTGGGGTGTAGAGAACACCTCAAATGAATGACATGAATATGGACATGAAAGATGAACATGGAATGAAAGAAGCACGTGGAAACATAAAATATCCCATCAAAAGTTTTTGTTTTTCACGTCAGGTTCACCAAAATATGTGGTGAATCTGACGTCAGGTGCAAAAATGGTGATGAATGAATCTTTGAAGTTGAAATGTAAACCACTCATCCTAGAAGGATTTGTAGTTCACGTCAAGTTCACTAAAATATTTACACTCAAAAACATGACTCGGTAGCTTGGGGTGGTTGAGTCAGCTTTGGAGAGCACATGGACCCCTCTCCTTGCCACAGCATGAACCTCCATGTCACTCTTTCTCTCTCGTGGAAGTAGCCAGCTGAGAGGAGGTGAGACACGGGGGTGGTCTAGCTTGCTTGAGAGCTGAACTTCATGGAGAGTGGTCAGTTGGTCTCGAGGCCTTTCTTGTGTGTTGATTCTAATTTGATGTTCTCTAACTATTGTGGTTGAAATAACTATATGACCCGAAGGGTCACTTGTCACTATTCTCCTGTTTGGATTCCAAATATTCTAACGTTACATAGGTTGATGATTATTCTCATTGATGTTTATGTTGAGTCAGAGTTGTTCTTCAAATTGTTGGATGATGACTTGTTTTTGGAATAACCTCAACCTTTGTTGTTGTTCATGAATCATCTGTTGATCATGTTGTGGTCTAGGGTGAATCTCCTCAATCTCTTCAAGGATTGCCCTCACCCACTCATCTCTAAACCTAGGACACATTCGTGAGCCCAAACCAAGAGAGAGTTGGTTGGAGTTAACATCGATTTGACTTAGGGTTTATGATCTAAGGTTTGACTTTGTGTTGACTAATGTTGACCTTGTGTTGGAATCAAGGGTTTGCCTATTGTTGGCTAGCATTGACCTTGTGTTGGAATCAAGGGTTTAAAATCTTCTTGTGATGCTAATGTTTTCGTTCTTTTTTTTTGGTTTTTGGATGCATGCAAGCCTATATGAATGCAAAACAATATTTTGTACTTTTTTAGATCTTTATGAAAATAAAGTGCCTTTTTAACCTAGGAATTGAAATATGAATGCAATCTAAAATGTATATAAAAAATTCAATCTAATCTATGTTTTTGTTTGATTTTCTAGATTTTTGGATCAATTACTCTAAGAAATGAAATTTCTTTGAAAACAAACTAATCTAAAGTACTTTGAAAGTAAACTAATCTAACAATGCAAATCCTATCTAGCAGGTATCAAGGAAATTGCAATATTAAATTACTATATAAAAAAACACTAAAGAACCTAGAATATGAGATGCATGAGCCTCCACTACCCTCAGGAATCCTTGTGTCAGAAACCTCTTTGTCCTCTTGCAGTAATGGGGATATCCACTTGGCAACAACAAGGAACAGATGCAAAAGAGCTTTTGAAAGCTTGAAACGTGAGCTCAATGTGAGATAATGAGCACTGTGGCTTGAGATTTGGGTAGTGTATTAACGTGATATGAATCTTTTAGCAAAGCTTAGATGAAAACAATAATAAATCAAAAGGCTTGTTTGTCCTATACTAGCATATGGATGCTATTTGGAGAGAAAAAACTTGCAAACACTGGATGCACAAATGAAATTACCTCCTAAAAAGGCAAAGATTTGAATCTATGTAATAAGAAAACTAATGAAAGCTTTGAAGCTTTAGAAAACTAAAGAAATAAATGAAGAAAGAGGCTTGAAGGCCTGTGAAGAAGCTTGAAATAGCTTGTGAAGATGAGAAGAGCATTCTCCAACTTAAGAAATAATGAAGAGGTGAGGGATATTTATAGGTTGGATGGCACACAAGAGGGGAAAATTGATTGAAGAATAAACTCCTTTTGATTGAAGAGTTAACAAAAATTGATTGGGGAGTTGACAGGATTTATTACTCAATGAACTCAATTGATTAGGCAGTAGACTGGGTTGATTGGGAGTTAACATGCTTTGATAGAATAGTTAACTCATTTGATTGAATAGTTAACTAAATTAATTGATGAGTTAACTAATTTGATTGCATAGTTAACTAAATTGATTGATGAGTTAACTAATTTGATTGCATAGTTAACTAAATTGACTGATGAGTTAAATTATTTGATTGCGTAGTTAAATAAATTGATTGATGAGTTCAATAATTTGATTGATTAGTTAACTAAATTGATTGCATAGTTAACTCAATTGATTGATGAGTTCACTAATTTTCAATTGATTAGTTAACTAAATTGATTGCATAGTTAACTATTTGGATTGAAATTTGATTGAGTAGTCAATTTGAGTGGCTAGAGGAGGAAATTATGGGAGTTAATTTCATGGATAATGGATAATTTGGAAAGTAAATAAAATATTAATTTTATTTACTTTTGATGAGAAAAATAGAAATGAATTTAGGAATTCAAGTTCAAAAATAATGTTTTTCATATGAAACTTCTGGGAACTTGTTCAGGCACATACGAACTCCTTTTTAGGTGCCATTTTTTTTAAAATACATGATTTTTAAAGGGCTACGCAATGGTGCCCTTAGTTTTTATTAAAAATTTAATGAAACAACTTGCACAATATCTGAATATAATAGTAAATATGCTGAAAATACTTGATAATATTATGCCACTTTGAGGGGGATACCTCCAATAGTCTTCAATGAGAACACAATACTGAATATGATATGAAATGAGACTCACTACCTCCTATATATACCTATTTATGCCTAGGATATCACCCAGGCCGACTTAGATAGACCTATAGAAGCCTTAGGCTGACCTAAACAACTAAATAACAATATAATAATGATAATATGACTTAATTAGGAGTTAAGATAGCCACAAGCTGACTATTCATAACCCTATGTACACCAATATTAAGGGCGTAGCATGCCCCCCCTCTTTAAAGAAGCATTGTCCTCAATGCTAACCAAGTGTGGATTCTTTTGAATGAACTCCTCATCCTCCCATGTGGCCTCTTCAACTAGTAAATTCTTCCATTGGATGAGATACTAAGTGAGGGTTCTATTCCTCAGCTTCTTTGTGCGAGTTTGAAGAATGCCCTCTAGTTCCAAAATTATTCTTCCTTCTTCATCGAGTTCTGGTAGTACTGTTTGAGTAGGAATATTCTGCCCACTTACCTTCTTCAAACAAGAAACATGAAAAACTGGATGTATCTTTGTTGTTGGTGGCAACTCTAGCTTGTAGGCAACACTACCAATCTTTTGCATGATTTGGTATGGCCCATAATATCTTGGAGACAACTTATTATTCTTTTTGTGTTGCTTCATTGAGATTTGTTTATAAGGCTGCAATCTCAAGAAGACCCAATCCCCAACTTCAAAATTTCTTTCACAACGATGTTGGTCCGCCTGTTGTTTCATTTGATTTTGTGCCATAGCTAAATTCTCCTTGAGTCCTTAAAGTACCTATTGTTGATGATGCAAGTGGTCCTCTACTGCCTGAACTCTTGGTGACACCTTTAATGATGATGTGACGGAAGGAGGATGATATCCATAAAGTGCCAAAAATGGAGACATTTTTGATGAGCTATGAAAAGAAGTGTTATACCACCATTCTGCCAATGGTAGCCAATCTACCCATTGAGATTGCTTTTCTGAAGTGAAACAACATAGATATCCTTCCAAACATTTATTAACAACCTCAGTTTGCCCATCTGATTGAGGATGGTATGAAGAACTATGAGCCAATTGAGTACCCAAACATGAGAATAAATCTTTCCAAAAGTGACTAGTAAAGATAGGATCATGATCACTGACAATAACCTTAGGTGTACCATGTAGCTTTTGGATATTCTCCAAGAAAACTTTTGCCACTGCACTTGCTGTAAAATGATGTGATAATGCATTGAAATGTGCATATTTAGTGAGGCGATCAACTACTACCATGATGACATTATGACCTTTAGATTTGGGAAGCCCTGTGATGAAGTCCATGGATACCTCTTCCCAACGCTGGCTAGGAATAGATAAGGGCTGCAAGAGACCTGGTGTCTTAATTGTCTCCCCCTTATTTCTTTGACAAACCAAACATTCAACCACAAATTTTTGAACATCACCTTTTAACCCTTCCCAAAAAAAATCTTTCTTGACCCGATGATATGTCTTCAAAAATCCTGAATGACCACCAACTGGGGACTCATGTAGCTCTGTGAGAATCTTGTGTTTAAGAGTGGAATTCTTGCAGAGATACAAACGCTCTTTATACCAAAGAATATCTCCCTTCAAATAAAACTTATATGAACTACTTGGATCACTTTTTAATTGTTGGATGAGATTACTTGTTGCAACATCATTTTGCCATTCTGCTTTGGCTTCTTCCACCCAATTTGCTTGTAATATTGAAAGGGCACACAATAAGGCTTCATCTTTCTCATCCTTCCTAGAAAGTGCATCAGCCACAATATTTTCCTTCCCTTTCTTATATACAATCTCAAAGTCATATCCCAACATCTTAGTGACCCATTTTTGTTGCTCTTCAGAGGATAGTCTTTGTTCCAAAAAATATTTTAGGCTATCATGATTTGTCTTAACCTTGAAGTGTCGACCCATTAAATAAGGCCTCCATTGTTTAACTGCATGAAGGATTGCTAGCATTTCCTTCTCATAAATAGGTTTGAGCTGATTTTTACCCTTTAATTGACGACTCTCAAAAGCAATTGGTCGACCTTCTTGCATGAGAACGGCTCCTATCCCATTTCCAAAAGCATCACATTCCACAATGAATTCCTTGGTGAAGTATGGAGTGGCAAGCACTGGAGTTGTACACATAGCCTCCTTCAATTTCTCAAATGCTACATTAGCAGACTCATTCCAATGAAAAGAATCCTTCTTCAAGAGAGTGGTGAGGGGTGCTGCTATATGACCATAATTCTTCACAAATCTTCTATAGTACCCTGTCAATCCCAAGAAACCCCTCAGTTTCTTAATGGTTTTTGGAATAGGCCATTCCATGATAGCCTTAATTTTGTTAGGGTCCACCTTTACTCCTTCATGTGAAACTATGTGTCCCAAATACTCCACCTCCTTAAGACTAAAAGCACACTTGGATGGCTTAGCATAGAGTTGATGATCTTTGAGTAATTGTAATGCTTGATCTACATGCTGCAAATGTTCTTCCCAAGTCTTGCTATAAATCAATATATCATCAAAGAACACTAACACAAACTTTCTCAAGAACTTCTTAAAAATGGAATTCATCAAACTTTGGAATGTAGATGGTGCAGTGGTAAGGCCGAATGGCATCACTAAAAATTCATAATGACCCTCATGAGTTTGGAATGCTGTCTTACAAATATCTTCCTCCTTAATCCGAATTTGGTGATAACCAGATCTAAGATCTAACTTGGTAAAATACATAGCTCCATTCAATTCATCTAGCAAATCATCAATGACTAGAATAGGAAACTTATCTTTAATGGTGTACATGTTGAGCACTCTATAATCTGGACACATGCGCCAAGTTTCATCCTTCTTATGCACCATCACCACAGGCGAGGAGTAAGCACTTTGGCTATGCCTGATAATTCTTGCCTCTAGCATCTCCTCAACAATTTTTTCTATCTCACTTTTTTGTATGTGTGGGTACCTATAAGGCCTGATGTTTGGTGGTTGGCTCCCTGGAACTAGTTGTATGGTATGGTCATGATTCCTCTTAGGAGGAAGTCCTTTAGGCGTATCTCCAAGAACCACTGAGTGACGATCAATTATTGCTTGTAAATCTAGATGAGTAGGAGCATTAGATTGAGAGACTTCTAATGAACATAGCTGGGCCACAAATCCATCTGCTCCTTTCTTAAGCAACTTTTGCATTTGATGAGAGCTTACCATCTGTGGGGATTTTGCCTTCAACCCCCTTAGCTCCACTACCTTTCCTTCTAATTGAAATCTCATGAATAGTTCTTGGAAGTTCATCTCAATTGTTCCCAATGTAGTAAGCCATTGTACTCCCAAAACAATATCTGCTGCACCCATGGATATTGCATACATTGGGGTATCAAGTTGATAATCTCCCATGGATAATTTAATGCTATGACACTTCCCCGAACAACTAACTGTACCCCCATCTACAATCAAAACCTGAAACTCTGGGGCTGGATATATAAAACAATTTAGACGAGTTGCCAACTTTTTGTTGATGAAATTATGAGTACTACCTGAGTCGATCAACACTATTACTTTCTGCTTCTTTAAGAAACCCACTACCTTGAGAGTTTGTGGTGCACTGAAACTTGAGAGTGCATGACAAGAAATGATTGGCTGAGAATCATGTGATTCCTCACTTGACTCCCTATCCTCCTCTAATATGGGTTCCTCCTCTTCTTCCTCACTTGGACCTTCAATATAGAACAATTTCTTTTCACTACATTTATGTCCTCAACTGTATTTGCTATCACAATTGAAACACAACCCTTTTGCTCTTTTCTCCTCAATTTGTTGTGGAGTCAACCTAGTAGGTTGAGGAAGAGAAGGTGTTGAATATCCTTTCTCTCTTGTCATATTAGCCCCTTGCTTTCTAGGAATCAAATATTTCTCCTCTACCCTGCGTGCCAAGATAAAAGACTCATTTACTGAGCTAGGACTAAACATACGTACCTCATGTTGAATGTAATCCTTGAGACCAACCAAGAATAAATCATTCAAGTTCTCCTCTGTAATTGTATCCACTCTTAATGATACATTTTGGAATTTTTGAATATAATCCTTAACTGATCCTGTTTGTTGAAGTTTAGCAAGCTGGCTGAAGAAGTTGTCTGTCACACTATTGCTATATTGTGCTTGGAGTTCTTCTGTAAAAATTGACCATGAGACGGTGAGACCCTTTTTTCTCCGATGAGTACAAAGCCAACGATACCAAATGAATTGATCTGGTTCTAGATATAGGGAAGCCATCGTGACCTTTTGTCCATATGGGATTTGATGTACTTCAAAAAAATTCTCCATTTGGTTAATCCATGTTAGAGGATCCTTATCGAACTTGCGCATATCCACCTTAGGAAAGAAATTCCTAGATCCCATATGAGTATTAAAATTTGTGTCATTATTAGCCAACTTGAAGGTTTCACCTTGGTTGCTTGAGAACTCCTTTCTTGGTTCATTCATATAGGCGCTGAACATGCTTCGTAGATCTGATATATCTCCTCTTAGGTCACACATATCCCTCTTAATTGAGGACACATATTCTTTGACCTTACTCATTTCCTCATTGGGATTACTATCCTCTATTATTTCCTCATCCTTATCAAAGGATTTCCCCGGTGTGTCAGCATTCTTTTTGCCTCTTGTTGCAGGCCCTGTCATGATGGAAACCAATATTTTTGAAATAAATCACACAAATGAAATGTAAATTTTCTAAAATTTTTACTGTAACTTACTAAGGCCAAGATACCACTTACCCAGAAAAAAATCCAAAAACTTAGTAAATTTGCTGCCTTGAGAGTGAATTTGTTGGAAACCCTAATTTTTCAATAACTCACTTATTTTTGCTTCAATTCCTCTGAAATCTGGATTGTATCTTCTTTAATATGGTCTTCAAAAACCCTTTAAAACTCTTTAAAAAATTCACTAAAATCGGAAAGTTATGCTCTTCCCAAAATCACCTCCAATGTTGAGAAAAAATCTTACCTCTACGGTGCCAAGATCATGCTCTGATACCACTTGTAATGAAACAACTTGCACAATATCTGAATATAATAGTAAATATGCTGAAAATACTTGATAATATTATGCCACTTTGAGGGGGCAACCTCCTAATCCACTTCTAGGGGGATACCTCCAATAGTCTTCAATGAGAACACAATACTGAATATGATATGAAATGAGACTCACTACCTCCTATATATGCCTATTTATGCCTAGGATATCACCCAGGCCGACTTAGATAGACCTATAGAAGCCTTAGGCTGACCTAAACAACTAAATAACAATATAATAATGATAATATGACTTAATTAGGAGTTAAGATAGCCACAAGCTGACTATTCATAACCCTATGTACACCAATATTAAGGGCGTAGCAGAAAATGCATAAAAAGTGGGTCACCCTGTTTACTAGTCCAAATCACCTAGGGGAGATCTTGGGTCACCTAGGTGCAACCCATGGGCGACCCACAAAGGAGAGGGTCTGGGTTGAAATTCTTGCAAGCATGTGCCTAATCGGTGTTGTCATTGATGTCAACATATCCTTGTTGCCATTGGTGTCAACTGTATCTTATTTTATTACTTGTTTAGAAGACTTGTATGTTGAGGATATTGATAAAATTAGCTTCTTCAGAAGAAACTAGTGAGCTACAGAGAAGTGCAGTATAGATAGTAAGTTGTATGCTATAGAACAGTCTGGTAAACTACTTTGCATTTATTTCTACTTGAAGATTATGGTCTATGGATTGGAAGTAAGTTAGAGGTATGTCTAAGGATGCTACATTCTGGGCTTGAGCCATCTACATGAAGACTAAGTGAGTTGTATTCACCAGAGTGAAACCTGCTTTTTCTACAAGTTCAGTTGGGACAAGAAGAAAGTATCCTGCTCCGCATTCCTCCACAATAAAGTATTTGGCTTTGAGGTTCTATAGGGAAGTCTGGGATGATGATAAGTGCCTACAGTTGCAATGGTTCATGGTTTGGTGGTCCACAAGCTATCTTTCTTTTATGAAAATTGAAGACAGTGAAGTTCATGTGTTCTGATGAGAAGATTCCTATGGATAAAGTGGTTATGGTTCATGCGATTACTCCTAATGATTATAGTGTGCTTATGGATGTCTCCTAATCATGTTCCTATCTAGACTTTGGTCTACATTAAGAAATTGAGATGGTGTGTGAAGATTGTTCCCAGATAATGTAGCGTGTAACTAGTCTTGGCCGACTTGGTTGATCCCAGTGATTGCGAAGATCTCTAGAAGATTGTGGAAGTGTGTTGTGGCATGGAAGATCATGTTTGAATCCCAGCTAAGGCATGGCATGATCCACATTTCATTTCCTTTGCACATTATTGTAATAGGCTAGGACCTATTTTGTAAATGTTTGTAATACCAAACTTGGAGATTATTCCAATGGTTGATGATTGTGATGCCAACCTTAATGATCATTCCAAGGTTGATGTAGTGTATAAATACTTGTAGTTGAGTCATGGAAGAGGTGTCCTTGAGTGAGAAATGAAAATATATTAAGAAAGGTCCAAAAGGCAGAGCAGAGATAGAGGCACAGGAAAGAAGAGGAAGAACAGAGCAGAGGAAGAGTAGAGCAGAGGAATTGTTATACTTCATTCACAATATAGAAAGGTGTTGATTGTGGTAGTGAGTCTAGAAGTAAGCCACTAGTAGGGTTTAAAAGCCCTCAGGCTTTAACAATCCTTATTTAATCTTGCTAGGTTTAGGGTTGAGGCAGTGAGCCTGCTAGACATAGTTGTTCTTCATGGAAGTAAGCCAGTATGTTTAGGCTCGTGGAGTGACCAAACCTGAACATCATTATTTCAAGATTGCAATATATATTGATAGTTAATCCTCTCTGTGGTTTTTCCCCACCTTGGGGTTTCCATGTAAATCTGGTGTCTCTTGTGTTTGATGTTGTATATGTGGTTAAGTTTCTGATTTCATACACTCATTGTTAAAACATAATAATTGTGGATAAGTGATGAATGTTTAAATTGCAGAAAGTGTTTAAGTTTTTGTGACAACTGATTCACCCCCCCTCTTAGTTGTCTGGCGCATATCAACAATTGGTATCAAATCCAATTTCCTCTAAAGAAATTTTAACAGCTTGAGGAAGATCCAAAATGTCTTACAAGAAGGAAGCACCACATTTTGATGGAATGAATTATGTTCTCTAGAAGGCTTAGATGAAAAACCATCTTCTTTCTCTTGGTTTCAAAGTTTGGAAAGCTATAGAAATAGAACACACCATACCTCAAAATGGTCCGACGATTGAAGATGAAATCAAAGAATATGAGATAGATGTCAAGGAAAAGGATGCTTTGCTAAGCTCATTATCTGACTCAATATTGACAAAAGTGGTGGAACTTAAAACTGTAAATAAGGTATGGGAAAAGTTGAAAAATCTATATGAAGGAGATGATTATGTTAAGGAAGCCAAGTTACAAATTCTAAAAGTGAAATATGAAAGCTTGAAGATGAATAATGATGAAAACATATCAGCTTTTATGCAAAGAGTTGATGAACTTGTTATAGGGATAAAAGTCATAGGCAGAACTCTCGAAGAAAAGGAAATTGTTATGAAAATTCTTAGATCTCTATGCAAGTCCTACTATCACAAGGTATCCATGATTGAAGAATTCATGCAATTAAAAACTGTTAACAGGGATCAGTTGCTTGGTAAGCTTACTACTTTTGAAATGAGGGAGTTAGATGATGCTTTGTCGAAGTTGAGACGGCCTTCAAAGCTAGTACTCCTGGAAGTACTTCCAGATCAGAAAAGTACAAGGTAGAACCTGATGATGAGTTAGATGAAGTTGAAGCCAACTTTGTGGATAGACTATAAAGAGGATCTGGTAAGTATAAAGGCAAATTACCTTTCAAATGTTTTTCCTATAGTAAAGTAGGTCATTTTGCTTCCAAATGTCTTGAAAGAATTGAAAGAAATAGAAGAAGATATGAGAACAAGTCTAAGACCCAAAAGAAGTGTTATTATGTTGAAGACTCTGATGATGATGAAGGAGTATCAAATAATGGTGAACTAGATAATGCTAGTTCCTCTATAAATTAATGTTTGTTCATTGTTATTAAGGAAGATCTCATGTCTACTGATTCTTCTAGCTGTGTGAAGGAAGGAAAACCAATGGAAAGTGCTTTAGCTACTTAGGTCATTAAGGACAAGGATGAATGTGTTATTGATAGTGGTTGCTCTCACCACATGACTGGTGACAAAAGTAAGTTTGTAAGTTTGGAAAGGTATAATGGTGGACTGGTTAGGTTTGGAGATGATATAGCAGGTAGGATTTGTGGAAAAGGATCTATTTCTTTTGATGGCAAGCATAATACTGAAGATGTCTTGTATGTGAAAGGATTAAAGCACAATCTTCTAAGTGTGGTTCAAATGTGTGAAAAGGGCTATGACTTAAGCTTCAAGGAAAATGGATGCAAGATCAAGGAAAGCTCCAGAATAGTCATTGCAATTGGTAAGAAGACTAGAGGTAATATCTATCACTTGAAAGGAACCGAGAGCTATTTCTTGTTGACTTAGACTGATGAGAGTTGGTTATGGCATAGAAGGTTGTGTCACATAAGTTTTGATAATATTATGAAGATAAGTACTACACAGATTGTTAGAGATTTGTCTAAGCTTGTGAAGCCTACTAATCCTATTTGCAAGGAGTGTCAATTTGGGAAACAAAAAAGAACAAGTTTTAAAAGAAAGGACCAATCAATTGGGGGGCTACTTGAGATAGTACATATAGATTTATGTGGACCTACCAGAGTAAGAAGTTTGCAAGGAGACAGGTATTTCATGCTGCTCATTGATGATTATTCTAGAATGACTTGGGTCACCTTTTTGAAAGAGAAAGCTAAAGCTCTAGATAAGTTCAAGGAATTTAAGGCAATGGTTGAAAATGAGATGGATTTAAAAATCAAATGCTTGAGGTCTGATAGAGGAGAAGAGTTCACATCAAATGAGTTTAATTTCTTTTGTGAAGAACATGGAATAAAGAGACAGCTATCTACGCCTAGAACTCCACAACAAAATGGAGTTGTTGAAAGGAAAAATAGAATAGTTCAAGAAGCTGCTAGAACCATGATGAAGGAAGCTCATCTCTCGGAAGCATATTGGAGAGAGGCAATTCATACAGTAGTATATATCCTAAACAGAGTTCAAGTAAAAGGTAACAGTTCAAAAACTCCCTATGAATTGTGGCATGGTAGAGTTCCTACTGTGAAATATTTCAAAGTTTTTGGTAGCAGATGTTACATCAAAAGAGAAGAAGATTTAGGCAAGTTTTATGCTAGATGTGATGAAGGAATCTTCCTTGGTTACTCCACCAAGGGTAAGGCCTACCGGTGCTATAATAAGAGGCCAAATAAGATCATTGAAAGTGCAAATGTTAAAGTTGATGAATGTAAGGAAAGGTCTTCAGAATCAAATGGATATGAGTCAGATGATCTACATGTTTTAGAAGTGGTGCAACATGAAGACAACACGGATGAAGAAGAACAAGCTCTGATAAGTGCTACCAAAACTCCAAGATATGTAAAAATTAGTCATTCTGAAAATCAAATCATAGGAGATAAGAGAAAAGGGATCTTAATTAGAAGAAAAGTTGCAGAGGAACAAGTAAATTTCTGTCTGATTTCCAAGATTGAACGTTAAACTATGGATGAGGCTTGCAAAGATGAGAACTGGATAAAGGCTATGGAAGAGGAATTGATGTAGATAGAGAAGAATCAGACTTGGGATATTGTTCCCAAAGCAACAGACAAGAATGTAATTGGTACAAAGTGGGTCTTCAGAAACAAAATGAATGAGAATGGTGAAGTGGTGAGAAACACAGCAAGGTTGGTATGCAAAGGATACGCTCAAGTTGAAGGAATAGACTTTGAAGAAACTTTTTCTCCAGTAGCAAGGATTGAAGCAATAAGGATGTTACTAGCTTTTGTAGCATACAAAGATCTCAAGGTTTATCAAATGGATGTGAAGTCTGCCTTCTTGAATGGAGAGTTGGAAGAAGAAGTCTATATTGAACAACTGGAAGGATTTCAATCATCAGAATAAGGGGACATGATATACAGATTGAAGAAAGTATTGTATGGATTAAAACAAGCTCCCAGGGCATGGTATGCACAATTGGACAGGTATTTGATACAGATAGGGTTCAGTAAAGGTACTACAGATAGTAATCTCTACTTCAAGATCAATGATGAACAAACCTTGATTGTTGTAGTTTTTGTTGATGATATTATTTTTGGAGGTAATGAAGGTATGTGCTCAGTTTTTGTTGGAGAAATGCAAAGTGAATTTGAAATGTCTATGTTTGGAGAGATGAACTTCTTTTTAGGTCTATAAATAAGTCAATTAATAAGGGTATCTTCATTTCTCAATCTAAGTATGTGAAAAAGTTGTTAAAGAAATTTGGGATGGAAGACTCTAAACCAGTATGCACACCTATGATAACTGGTTGTAAGTTGAGAAAAGATGATAACTCACCCATGGCAAACTAGAAAAAGTATAGATCTATGATTGAAGGATTTCTTTATCTGACTCAAATCAGACCTGACATAATGCATGTAGTGTGTCTTGTGGCAAGATTTTAGGCAGAACCCAAGGAATCACATGTGATGGTAGTCAAAAGAATTCTGAGATATTTAAAAGGCACAATAGATTATGGTTTGTGGTACCCTAAGGACTGTGACTTTACTCTCAGTGCATATACTGATGCAAATTGGGCCAGAGATGTGGATAACAGAAACAGTACAAGTGGAGGTGCATTCTTCTTGGGAAAAAGATTAGTATCTTGGTTGAGCAAGAAACATGATTCAATAGCCCTGTCTACTGCAGAGGCAGAATACATTGTAGTAGTATGTAGTTGCACTCAAGTGTTAAGGATGAAACAGAATTTGAAGGACATCAAAGTTGTGTATGAAGATTCCATTGTAATCTTTTGTGATAACACAAGTACCATTAACATATCAAAGAATCTAGTGATGCCTTCAAGGACAAAGCACATATCCATTAGGTATCATTTCTTGAGAGAAAAAGTGACAAAGAATGAAGTCAAGTTGGAGTATGTTTCTACCAAGGATCAGATTGCAAACATTTTTACCAAGCCTTTGCCTAAGGATACTTTTGAGTATCTCAAAGAAAAGTTAGGGTTCATCACCCCTCCTATTCTAAACTAAGATGCACAATAGTGCATCAGTCTGGAGGTGTTCAGAGGTCTGGATTGATGCTTTTTAGGGCTACTTCTCAGGGGGAGTAGTCAAAGAATTCAGAAGAGAGAATAGATTAGAACAAATGAGTGTAAGTATGTGCCCATTTCCATTAATGTCAAAGGGGGAGAATTTTGGAAAAAGAAAGAGTATAGGTGTGTAAAAGAAAAAGGGGGAGAATCTTGTCTTGATGGTTGTTGCAGTTTTTCACATCATATGTTGCCATCAATGACAAAGGGGGAGATTGTTGCAAGTATGTGCCTAATCGGTGTTGTCATTGATGTCAATATACTTGTTGTCATTGATGTCAACTATATCTTATTATTTTACTTGTTTAGAAGACTTGTATGTTGAGGATATTAAGAAACTTAGCTTCTCTGGAAGAAACTGGTGAGCTATAGAGAAGTGCAGTATAGACAATAAGTTGTATGCTGAAGAATAGTTTGGTAAACTACTCCACATTTATTTTTGCTTGAAGATCATGGTCTATAGATTAGAAGTAAGTTAGAGGTATGTCTGAGGATGCTACATTCCAGGTTTTAGCCATCCACATGAAGATCTGAGTGAGTTGTATTCACCAGACTGAAACCTGCTTTTTCTACAAGTTTAGTTGGGACAGGAAGAAAGTATTTTTCTCTGCATTCCTTTGCAATAAAGTATTTGGCTCGGCAGTTCTAGAGGGAAGTCTGGGATGATGATAAGTACCTATAGTTGTAATGGTTTGTGGTTTGGTGGTCCGCAAGCTATCTTTCTTTTATGACAGTTGAAGACAATGAAGTTCATATGTTCTAGTGAGAAAATTCCTATGGATAAAGTGGTTAAGGTTCGTGCAGTTGCTCCTAATGATTATAGCATTCTTGTGGATGTCTCCTAATCATGTTCCTATCTAGACTTTGGTCTATGTTAAGAAATTGAGATAGTGTGTGAAGATTGTTCCTAGATAATGTAGCGTGTAACCAGTCTTGGCCGACCTAGTTGATCCCAGTGATTGCAAAGATCTCTAGAAGATTGTGAAAGCGTGTTGTGGTGTGGAAGATCATGTTTGAGTCCTAGCTAAGGCATGGCATGATCCACATTTCATTTCCTTTACACATTGTTGTAATTTAGGTTAGGACCTATTTTGTAAATGTTTGTAATACTGACCTTGGAGATTGTTCCAATGGTTGATGATTGTGATGCTGACCTTGATGATCATTCCAAGGTTGATGTAGTGTATAAATACTTGTAGTCAAGTCATGGAAAAGGTGTCCTTGAGTGAGAAATGAAAATATATTAAGAAAGGTCCAAGAGGCAGAGAAGAGATAGAGGCACAGGAAAGAAGAGGAAGAACAGAGTAGAGGAAGAGCAGAGTAGAGGAATTGTTATGCCAAGAGGCATTCTACACTCACAGCAAGGGCTGAAAGATTCAAATTCCTATAAATAATTAAGATTCAGATTTCCATGTAAACAAAATTTATAAAATGTGTAAATAAATAAATTCGTGGAAGCCAAATGGATAGAAAAACTTGGGCAATTATGGAGCAAAATCTTTATTACATTTGAAGAATATGAAAAGTCTCGCAGCATAGTCTCTTTAAATTAACTCATGTGAGTGGGCAGTTATGGAGTGAAATCTTTATTACGTTTGAAGAATATGAAAAGTCTTGCAGCATAGTCTCTTTAAATTAACTCATGTGAGCATATCAAATATTCTAACTGCAAGTAATTTATAAATGCCAACAAAATTGGAAGATATCTTTCAGCGTATTGTAGATATATTTTTTAAATATAAATATACTAGTTATACTTCATTCACAATATAGAAAGGTGTTGATCATGGAAGTGAATCTAGAAGTAAACCACCAGCAGGGTTTAACAGCCCTTATTGTAATCTTGCTAGGTTTAGGGTTGAGGCAGTGAGCCTGCTAGACCTAGTTGTTCTTCATGGCAGTAAGCCAGTATGTTTAGGCCTGTGGAGTGACCAAGCCTGAACATCATTATTTCAAGATTGCAATATATATTGAGAGTTAATCCTCTCCGTGGTTTTTCCCCACCTTGGGGTTTTCCACATAAATCTAGTGTCTCTTGTGTTTGATGGTGTATCTGTGGTTAAGTTTCTGATTTCATGCACTCATTGTTAAAACATAATAATTGTGGATAAGTGATGAATGTTTAAATTGCAGAAAGTGTTTAAGTTTTTGTGACAACTGATTCACCCCCCCTCTCAGTTGTCTGGTGCATATCAACATAAATGCATGATGGGACATGGTTAGTTAGGTGATGAGGAGGTGAACTGCCTCTAGAAACCAGTTGAAAGGTGGTCAAAAACCAAATCTCCACTTGCAAAAGTTAAATCTCTCGGGGGGGATCTTGAAATAATAGGGGAGATTTGTCTTGGTTGAACATAACTAAAAATTGAAAGTTGGAGATGGCTTGGGAGGTCCTCTAGAAGGCTCCTAGGGGTGGGATTAGATGAAAAACACTAGGGAAAGGTCAAATCACAACAAATAGATGAATAAAAGGCTTACAAACGGAGTCGTAAGCATGGGAAACAAGAATTGACAAGTGTCAAAAAGCATTGAAAGTAGGGAAAAGGTTAGCACGACAAAGGGGAAACAAAAAGAGGAGGGAAAACCTAAATGCTACCAGGATAACAATTGTTGAGAGGCCATTATTTCACGCTTACATGTATGTGATAAGGATTATAAGTCATCATGGGTTCCTTGTCGAGGTTGTCTGTGATTTTTGTGCTTATAGAACCAGCTTTCCAATGCTTCCAGTTTTGTGAAAATTTGATATACCTATCAAAAGTTATGAGATTTTGAAAAAAATAGCCATAAAATGGACTTTGAAGGGTAGCTGAGACTACCAGGGGGTCAATAAGCTGCTAGTGGTTAGTGAAAAAGTGGTCACATGCAAATGTTTCCCCTGGTAGTTATGTTGGGCAGTTAAGATTGCAGTTAAGGTTAGGGTGAGCCCCTAGTCACCCATGTGACCAGGGGTCTAAGCAGTGAACAAAGAGTGAGATTATGGGATCCAATTCAAATGGTAACTGCTAGGTGTTAAATGCTAACTCTCAAGTTTTGTGTTCGTAGATATCATTAAACTTAGCCATAGGTCACTGTAGTGACCAGGTGGCGAGCGGTAGGAAAAAAAGGTTTCACGAATGGAAAATTAAACATAGAAAAGACATAAACCCACTGACAAGCAATAGGAAGATAAATGATGTGCAAGGTTTTGGGCCACAAACCTAAGATTTTAAGAGAGATGATAGAGAGTTTAAAGGAAAATAAAGTAGTTGTGAATTATTGTATGATAAGTGTTATTTTGTTGGATGGTTTACGATGACAATGCAGGGTGAGTGGATATGTGGAATGGTTTCAAAGTAGTTTAGAGGTAAAATGTGATGGTTTGGGATTTTTGGCAGGTGCTAAGGAGGTTGGTAGGGCACTGTGGTCACGAGGGTGACCGGGAGATGTTCCACAGGTCGATGGTTTGTGTAAAGAAGGCAAAGTTGAGAGATAGGATTACAAGTGGCCTTTTCAAGGACTGTTAAGGTTAGACAGTCAAAGGTCTAAGGGTTTCATGCTCACCATAGGTGCTAGCCAGCAGATATAGCCCTAGTAAAATAGGCCTAAGGAGATGAGGATATGAGGATGTAAATAGTGGACAGGGGATTTGACCAGGGAGCCGCAGGAGTTTAAGACCATGTGGGTAAAGCAATATACCTAAAGATAAAGTAGCCAATCAATGCTTAATGTCCAATAAACCAAACAAACCCTTTAAATAGGTGCATAAAACTATTGCCCAAATCATACAATTAGTCGATCATGGATAAAGTTGATTAACCTGTGGATAGAAAGCAACTATGTAGTGCTCAGTATGGTAGGTTCATATGGTATGAATCCATACAGATCCATACAGTATGGCCTACAAACTAAAAAATGCTCAATAATTTTCAAAAAAAATCTAGTGAGCAAAATATAAAGTGTTTTATATTAATATTCATCTGCAAGCCCCTCCAGACTCAACAGTGTAGTTAGATTTGCTATAGGAGGCCACCTGCAAAATTTGATTCCCAAAACTTGCCAAAAAATGGGTTAGATCTACAAGTCAAAGCTCACAAACTTGCATAGGATGGGGTTAGATTAGCGGGAGTGCCAAAAATGTGAACATAAAATTGCATACGAAGACTAACTAAATAAATTAAATCAAATAAACAGTTATACCTTCCTTCACAAGTAGGTTTACTTCACCGATTGAGCATATCGAAGCACGCCCAAGCTCTGATGGATTTGCTCCTTTGGTTCAAGTATGTATGTAGATTTCTTAACTTAATGGCATAACCTTGATGAGTGAAAATGGAGGAATGATTTCAACAACATAAGTTTGCATTAGATGAAGTCCCTTATTTGGTTTGGAGAAGGGATTATTTATAGATTTTTGATGATGAAGAGATAAGGATTTGATTTTGGAGATAAAGATTTGATTTTCATTTTATTTGATAAAAGAGGAAATAAATCTAGAAGATAAGACAAGATAAGAAGAAATAAAAAGAAACAAATCAAGAAAAAGATAAGATGAGAGATGAGGGGATAATTGATAAGATTGTCTAATGAATTTAATTAATTAAATACACATGAATTAAAAAAGGAAATAAATTGAGGTGTGATTTTGATTTTATTAATTAAATAAATATTTGATTTATTTAATTAATATTGGATTATGATTTTTTTTTAAGATAATGCGCTTGGTAAACTTTTTAACGTGACCGGCGACGATGGTGCGACACGCCCTCCGGCTCCATGTGAATGCTTTTGCCTAGAGCAATGAACTGGTGAGGCCACAACATGGGGGACCTCATCCCCTAGCAAGAACACTTCAAACCCGCAAGCTCGTTGGCCCAGCGAAGGTGTAAAGTCGTGAGCTCGTTGGCCCAGCGGGGGTTTGAACTCTGGTGGCCACCACTAGAACCAAGCGACTTAACCACCGAACCATGCCCTTATCAACTACTGGATTATGATTTAATTAATTAAATAATAAATTATTTAATTAACTATAGAAAATTGAAAGGATTAATTAAATAATTGTAGTTACTTAATTAATGTGAAAATAACTTAATTAAATAATTAATAATTATTTAATTAATGTAGAAGAATAAGGTTGAATGATTTAAAATTAATTAAATAATTAAGAATCATTTAATTAATGAAAAGAATAATCAAGTCAAAAATGAGGTTAATATTAGATGTCTACAACAATAATAAAATTTTCCAACATAAGACACATCCATAAGACCAAACACATCACTATGAATAACTTCCATGACTTTCTTAGCTCTAGTACTTCTAGAATGTTATGTACCCCATTCTATTTTATGATAACTAGTATTAGTTGGGTGAATATGCTTTGGAAGTGACCCTTAGGTAGATTTAATAAAGAGAAACATATACTTTGTAAGTCATCTAGGACTAGTTAGAATAAAGTATATAATCCAGATGCATGGGATAGTCGTAGTTACCTTTGGAAAACTCTATTTGAATTGTAATAGAATCACAATTGAAAAGGCATCTTGGAATATTTATATTTGGAGTGTATTCTCTATTAAGAGGTTTCATTTTTGAAGTGGCACTATAAAGATAATAAAAGCATTTATATTTCTCATTTATTTAATATTTTTGTGTGTTCAGCATATGTTGTCTTGCAGGTTCATTACAAATGGTATCAAACCTTTTTCCAAGGTCATTTTGGCAAGTATTTATAGTTAGGGCTATCAATAACTATTCATAGTATTCTCTCACCTCACCCTAGATGAATCTTGGTGATTAAAAGGTAGGTACAGTTGTAGTAGCACTAAAATTGTTACCCATATTTTTTCCATATTTTTCCTTGCAAGTAGTTTCTTTTTTTAGGTTAGAATCCCTATGCCAAGGGTTTTCAAATATCCTCAAAAGAGATATCATTTTTGGCTAAGCTAGATTCCCCATAAAGGGTCTAGTGAAGTGAGGAGTATTTTGGCTCCAATACCCAAGCCTCAAACAACCTTTGTATACAACTATGAGCTTCCATGTACCTACAGGTATATTAGAAGATCCCCTAGGATTTTTTCATAGCCCAAGCCTAAGTAACCTTCAACCATTTATATTTTGTGATGCATCAATAATAATTTATCCCTAGGAAGTTACTCACTATGTACTTTAAATACATAATAGTGGGCTACATGTACAATCTTAACCCTCCATAGTTAGCAATCTAAAATATTAGACTAAAACTATTTATAAATAGGATAAGTATATTAGTGAGCTCATAGACCAAACATACCTTATAGTGCCTTCCCTTTTTATCCCCACTTGTTTTCTATCTACCCATAGCTGCATCAAATTCTTCCTAGCAATTGGGTTTTTGGCATCTATTCTACAATTCTCAATGTTCTCTTTGCATGGCAATCCATCTACAATTTCTAGAGTATTCTTCTAGATCTAGAATTATTACAATAGTATGTGATTCATGGGGTTGGTTCTCTATACTAGGTGTGCACCCATATAGGATAGGAAATCACATCATTTATAGCATATTACTCTCTACCAAGTGAAAATTTGAAGAAACCAGCCACAATTCCCACCCATAAGCACCTAAAATTTCAAAAAATCCTAAGTAAACAATTATGGGGCCAACCTTTACCATTGTGGTGGATTGTCCCATTACAATCATCTCTTTAAGCCAATTAACCTACCATATAACTCTGGCTACCCTTTATGGGTCAAGGATAACTTTTACCCCCTTCAATGGATTGTCATGTTATGCTCATCTCTTCAAGCTAGTCAAATTTCCATATAACTCCAATTACTTCTTTTTTGGTCCTTCTCATCCCTATGGTAGCAAGTTATCATTCTCAAGACTATAGGACCCATAGGAGCCCATTGTGTAATCTCTCAATAATTTCCTTAATCACATACAAATATAAATTTAAGCAAGGTTTAGTAGTTGTGATGACTAGCTCTCCCAAGTCTCCCAAAAATGGACCAACTACTCTCTTCTATAGAAAAAGGCCAAATTTCCTCTCAAATACAATGTTCCCTCTTCCACAATTAGGGTGACCATATCCATCCCCCTAAGATAGAGCTTCCTAAATGTGAAGGTATAGATCTCCCTAATTGGTTGACCAAAGATGAGAAATATTTTGAATTGTATCAAATTCTCCAAGAACAAAATCTCTCTCTTACATCTTTTCACTTGGAAAAGGAAGCCCTTTAGTAGTTTCAATGGTTGGATAGTGTACACACCTAAAAATTTCTTGACCCTTCAACTACCCTTTGACATCTTCACATCACTAACTATCCCTTCTTAATTAATTTATCCCTAATCATTCACCCTTAGCCATTTATCCCTAGTTTATCTCATGTGATATATTAATTCATCTAATTTATCACTAAACCTTACAACACTATCCCTCATTAATTAAATAAATATTCTCAATATTTATTTAGTTAATTTCTCCATCTTCCTAAACCCAATTAATTAAATAAATCATACTTATTTAATTAATCTACCCTACTAATTATGAAAGGAAGCTAGGTGTGCAGAAATCGCTTCCTACACTAATCTAATGAGGAGAGATGTATGTAAATTCAATTTAATTCTTACAACTACAGCAACATAGAACATCTAACAAAGATATTGCAGCAATACACATACACATAGAATGTAGACAAAAGAGAGAGAGAGAGAGAGAGAGAGAGAGAGAGAGAGAGAGAGAGAAGATATATGTGGGGAAAACCCTTACGGGTGAAAAAGCCCACACTCCAAAACATAGCTCAAATGTATTATAGTAAACAATAACATATTACAATATAGTTTCAGATCCAATGCTCTTTCAAGAGTCTTCGAATGTTGAATCTAGAGATATTCTAGCAACATAACAGTACTTGTACAAAAGTTATCTATCTCCCATCTAAGCACTTGTTTATATAGAGTTTACAAGGCAAATATGGAACCTTCTAGAGATGGGCGTCCATCTTGGACTCATGCCCCAAAACCCATGCCTAAAGACACTTGTCCAACATCCCATCCTGAAGTGGGTGCCTAGTCCCAAGATAGGTTATGACAGATGCTCTTACACACCTTACAGCTGTCATAGAATCTGTCATACGCTGACTAAAAATATCATATTCCTCTTACATGTCATAACCACCCTTGATCGCCCAAAGATGCCTTTCTCTCGTGCAAAGATACTCACCAACACTTGTCATTAATTAAAAATCATTTGAGGTTTCAGGGGCATTGCCCCCAAGCCCCCACGAGGGCACTGCCCCTCGACCCCACCCTATACCACGACAGGGAGCATGCCAGGGGCACTGCCCCTGGACCCTGCAAGGGGCTACGCCCCTTGACCCTGTCTTGGGGGCACTGCCCCCAAACCCCCATTAATTATTCAAGGGGGAAACCGCGGTTGCCAAAGTCACCAAAATTTACCCTGCTGTATATACACAAGGTGCTGACTATGCCAACTCAACATGGGATAAATAAATACAACATTAAGAATTTGCAAAGGTTGAGACACCTTAATTCCCAACATTCTCCCACTTGTCGAACATCTTGCAAGGGTCAAAAGCAATGACAAGATTTAACTACTAGGGGCCAAGAGGCCCATAGACTCTGAACACCATCTGAACTTCTCCATGCCCACTAGTTTCGTCAATGCATCTGCACCATTCATCAAATTATCTACCTTCTCCAAATTTACCTTTCCATCCTCAACCATGTCTCACACGAAGTGAAACTGAACATCAATGTGCTTTGTTCTAGCATGGAAAGTTGGATTCTTCACAAGGCAAATTGCACTCTGATTGTCACAACTAATCGTGATCTGACCTGCATCAACACCAATATCTGAACACAATCTCTTAAGCCAAATGGCTTCCTTACAAGCATGAGTTGCTACCATATACTTAGCTTCTGTCATGGACAAAGCAACAACTGGTTGTCACTTACTCATCCAACTAATAGCACCACCAAACAGTGTAAAAACATAAGCACTGGTGGATCTCCTGCTGTCAATGTCACCTGCCCAATCTAAATCCACAAATCCATGAATATCAATAGAATGCGGAGGTCCTGAAACATTACCATGATAGCAAATGGAATACTTAGAAGTACCCCTCAAATATCTAAACACTTGCTTAACTACATCCCAATGAACCCGTCCAAGATTAGCCATAAATCGACTAAGAACTCCCACTGCTTGGGCAATGTCTGGTCTTGTATAGACCATGGCATACATCAAACTGCCAACAACACTAGCATAAGGTACTCTACTCATGTCCTCCACCTCACTAGGAGATTTTGGACAATCCTCAACAGACAACTTCGTCCCCAAAGAAATGGGAACACACAATGGTCTACAATCTGCCATGTTGAATCTGTCCAACATGGACTTCACATACTTACTCAGGCTTAACCAAATTTTTCTATCGTCTCTTCTGATTTCCATTCCTAGAATGTACCTAGCTGCCCCTAAATCTTTCATTTCAAACTAAGCTGACAACTGAGATTTAAAATCAGAAATCATCTTTTTACCCTTCCCAATGAGCAACATATCATCAACATATAGTGCAACAATGAGAATACGATCACCATCAAATTTATAATACACACAGTGATCTGATTTCGATCTCACAAATCCAATTGACAACACAAAGGCATCAAACTTCAAGTACCATCTCCTAGGGGATTGCTTCAAACCATACAAAGACTTCTTAAGTTTGCAAACCAAATTTTCTTTACCTTTCACCATGTAATGCTCTGGCTGTGACATGTAGATCTCTTCCTCCAAGTCACCATGAAGGAAAGTTGTCTTCACATCCATTTGTTCTACCTCTAAGTCATAAGCTGTTGTGAGTGACAACAGGAATTGAATAAATGTCAACTTTGCAACGGGAGAGAAGATCTCACCATAATATATACCCTCCACTTGTGAATACCCCTTCGCAACCAATCTGGCCTTATACTTCTCAATATTGCCATCTGCACCAATCTTCTTCTTGAATACCCATTTACATCCAACGTGTTTCCATCCAGGAGGCAAAGGCACCAAGTCCCAAGTTTGATTCTTTTCCAAATAAGTCATTTCTTCCTCCATGGCCTCTTTCCAGGAACTTGCATCCTTCATATCCAAAGCCTCTGATACAGTTCTAGGTTCATCACTATTAGTAAGCAAAGCATAAGCACAACTAGAATCAAGCAATGTAAAACCAAACCTTTCAATTTGCTTCCTTATCTGTGTAGACCTCCTCAAGAGCTGAGGTTGAGGTTTAGCTTCTTCATCTAAGCTTTCAGAGCTGCTAGAGCTCTCCTCATCATGAGGTCCAACATTGTCTTTCTATTCAGTCTTCTTAGGGGTGAGAGGAAACTGAACAACATCCTCTTTCCTTTCTTTTTCTTTTGGCTGTAAAATAGTTGAAGAAGGTGTAAGCTCTCTGAAGATGACACTTCTGCTATACAACACTTTTTCAGCCACGGGGTCCCAAAGCTTGTATCCTTTCACACCAACAGAATAGCCGATGAAAATACACTTAACTGCTTTGTTATCCAACTTTGACCACTTCTCCTTAGACACATGTGCATATGCCTCACAACCAAAAACACCAAGATGCCTTACTGAAGGCTTTCTACCAGACCACACCTCCATGGGTGTCTTTCCAACAAGAGCTAATGTAGGAGATCTATTTACCAGATAGCAAGCAGTGGCAACAGCTTCAGCCCAAAACTTTTGTTCTAGACCAGCTCCACTAAGCATACTCCTATCCTTCTCCATCAGTGTCCTATTCATCCTCTCTACAACTCCATTTTGCTGGGGTGTGTATGGAGTTGTCTTATGTCTTTCAATCCCAAGTTCCTTGCAATACTTATCAAATTCTATAGAATAGAACTCACCACCGTTGTTAGTTCTCAAACATTTAATCTTTTTACCAGTCTAATTTTCAGCAAAGGTCTAAACTCCTTAAACTTACTATAGACTTTAGATTTGCTTCTGAGAAAATAAATCCATGTCCTTCTACTGTAATCATCTATAAAAGATACAAAGTATACAGATTTTGATAATGAAGGAACATTAACAAGACCAAACACATCAGAATGAATGAGGTCCAACACACCAGAAGACTTATGAGAACTCAAGTAAAACTAAACACGGTTTTGTTTTCCATAAATGCAATGTTTGCAAAAGTCAAACTCAAGATTACAATCATCTAACCCCTCAACGAGGTTCTTATTTTTCAGGGTACGCAGACCCTTCTCACCAATGTGGCCAAATCTCTTATGCCATAACATTGTCTTTTCTGTAGGAAGTTTAACTTCCAATGCACGATTACAACCATCAAGATTAGAAACAACAGATTTCTTCACTACTCGTTCAGATGGTGGGGATGAAGTGACTTCTGCCCTCTTCCTTGAGTCAGAAGAACTATTGCATTGTGCAATGCATGCTTCTAGCTGAAACAGAGTACCACTCCGAGTACCCTTAGCAAGCACCATAGATCCTCTAGTCATCTTGCATCCTTCTTTAAAAAAGACAACCTGCACACCTGCATCATTCAAACTACTTACAGAAAGTAGGTTCTATGTTAAGCTTGGGATGTGCATAACCCCATAGATCCCCTTCACTCGACCATCAAGGAATCAGATAGAGACTCTTCCACGACCAATGATCTTCAGATGAGAGTCATCACCCAGATACACCTTTCCACCATCGAACTCCTCATACTTAGTGAACCAATCTCGATGCGAGGTCATGTGGAATGATGCAACAGAGTTGATTAGCCACACATCATCAGATGCATGGGTTGTCAGGGTTGTGATGAAGCCATCACCGTCATCTTGTGATTTGTCAGAATCTGAATTAGGAGCTTTCTTCTTTTTCTTCTTCTCCTCTTTGCATTCCTTTCAGAAATGCCTGGTCTTGCCATAGTTCCAACAAAGAGCCTTGGACTTTCCAGGAGATTTGGATCTCCCACGAGATTTGGATCTACCCTTCTTAGCTTTCTTGTCCTTCTTCTTCCCTTTCTCCTTGGGTCTTCCATGAATTGCAAGGGCTTCTTTGGCTACCTCAGAAGACTTTCTCCACATCTCTTCAGATAACAGTGAAAAAACTAATTCTTCCATTTTGAATGTGGATGTGGTGCTTCCGATTGCCATGACAAGATGATCCCATGAGTCTGGCAGCTAACAAAGTAGGGTCATACACCAATCCTCCTCCTCCATCTTTACACCGATAGATGTCAACTGTGCAACCAGCATGTTAAAGGCATTCATATGCTCAGCTATGGATCCTTTGTCCTCCATTCGAAGAGAATACAGCTTCTTTCTTAGGAAAATTTTATTGACAAGGGATTTGGCTTGATACACATCTCCCAACTTCTTCCAAAGGAGTGTTATAGTAGTCTCCTCATGGACATTTAACAACACAGAATCGGCAAGACTAAGTCTTATGAGACCCTTAGCCTTCTGATCCTTGAGATCCCAATCAACTTGTGTCATTGTAGCTGGTTTAGTTTCATTCACACTTTCCCAAAGGTCTCGGTCAACTAACATGTCTTCCATCTTGAGCTTCCACAACTCAAAATTACTGCCATTGAACTTCTCCACTTCAAACCTTCCTGATGTGCTTGCCATCTCCTTGCTGCAATAGAAATCAGAATACTCTGCACAAACTCCCACTCAACCTAAGATTAGCTCAAAAAACCCCTGCCCTACAACTAGGACCAAAGGTGATCAAGCTCTGATACCAACTGAAAGGAAGCTAGGTGTGCAGAAATTGCTTCCTACACTAATCTAATGAGGAGAGATGTATGCAAATTCAATTTAATTCTTACAACTATAGCAACATAGAACATCTAACAAAGATATTACAGCAATACACATACATAGAATGTAGACAGAAGAGAGAGAGACAAGATATATGTGGGGAAAACCCTTACGGGTGAAAAACCCCACACTCCAAAACACAACTCAAATGTATTACAGTAAACAATAATAGATTACAATATAATTTTAGAGCCAATGCTCTTTCAAGAGTCTTCGAATGTCAAATCTAGAGATATTCTGGAAGCATAACAGTACTTGTACAAAAGTTATCTATCTCACATCCAAGCACTTGTTTATATAGAGTTTACAAGGCAAATATGAAACCTTCTAGAGATGGGCGTCCATCTTGGACTCATGCCCCAAAACCCACACCTAAGGACACTTGTCCAACATCCCATCCTGAAGTGGGCACCTAGTCCCAAGATAGGTTACAACAGATGCTCTTACGCACCTTACACCTGTCATAGAATCCGTCATACACTGACTAAAAATATCATATTCCTCTTACATGTCATAACCACCCAAAGATGTCTTTCTCTCATGCAAAGATACTCACCGACACTTGTCATTAATTAAAAATCATTTGAGCTACCCCCAAACCCCCGTTAATTATTCAAGGGGGAAACCGCAGCTGCCAAAGTCACCAAAATTTACCCTGCTACATATACACAAGGTGCTGACTATGCCAACTCAACATGGGATAAATAAATACAACATTAGGAATTTGCAAAGGTTGAGACACCTTAATTCCCAACAAATTAGCCTAAACCTAGCCTAGTTGATTAAATACCTATTATTTAATTAGTTACCCTAGCCTACATGACCCCTAGACCTAAATTAATTAAATAAATCCTTATTTAATTAATTTTAACCCTCCATTAACCCATCTACTAATTTTCTCCAGCCATATTAATTAAGTTAATCCTGCTGATTAGCTTGGTCAAATCTCACTTGTCCTAATCTCTCTTAAATGAGCTCTCCTCCATCTAAATTTTCCTAGTCGCCATTAATGTAACTCTTCCCCATGTGAATTAAAAATTCACATTTTATCTCCTCCATCTAACTTGTCCTAGTCTCCATTAATGGAACTCTTCCCCGTGTCAATTTAAAATTCACTTTTATTCCCATTCTCACACTCTCCCATGGGAATGAATTTTTCATTCATTCATCATCCTTCCCAATGTGAATTTAAATTTTACAAATAATGGGAGCCATCCAATCTTATTAATCAAATCTTAGCCTTTAATCTCTCTTATCCAACCCTCTTGTGACACTTGTCACAAGACTACAACTCCAATCCAAACCCTAATCCTCAAGCATCCCTACCCATTGATCTAAACTTTCAATCCTCACCCTCCATCCTTTTACCAAAAATTTATAAATAGAGGCCTCACCCAAGCCATTTGGATAACTTCTGTTGATAACTGAGAGGGGGGGGTGAATCAGTTATCCTAATTATTTCTTCTTTTGAACTTTCTTATTAATCAATGCAGCATTGAATCAAACAAACAAACATTACCATGAAATGAAAAACACATGACACAATATTTTTGACGTGGAAACCCTGTTAAGGGAGAAAACCACGGGGTGATTAACCCAAAGATTATTCTCTGTTAGAAGAATAAGGAATTACAAAATGGCACTTGCCAATTAGGGCTCACTGCCTGAGCACACTACTCACAAAGAGGCCCACTGTCTACAAGGAGACACACTGTCTACAAAGTGATAAGAATCACAGTCTTGAACTGATTGGAAGCATCTACATATGCTGAAGTTCAGTTCCGGTTAGGCTCAGTACACTGATCTGCTGCACTTCATCTTTCCTCTGTTCTTTATTCTGCTATCCTTTCACATACCGGATCTTTCTTACTACTTCTGCTCTATTCTGCACTTATTCGCATATACCTTCACACAATTCCTATCTTCACAACTAAATCCATCCTCTATATATATCCGCACAAGTAATTTCATCACCTTTCTAGTCGGCATCCGGAACAGTCTAGTTTCTTACAAACTCTGTTCTGTCGGCTGAATCCTTGCTCACCAAGCAATGCGGATCAAGCATATACTTGTAGATATCATTAATCATGTCGGCCAAACATGATTCATGCCTTCACAACCTTTACCATCAACGGTAACACATCCGGAAAATAGTCTGATACTCTGTCAGTCAGTTCTTCCTCTGTTCTCACTGTCTCTCAGGAATCCGGTACTCAACTATTCATATCTTTTTCTTTGTTCATCACCAGAGGCTAAATCCTTGGAATATACTACTCAAGGTAGTCCTCTTGACTTCCCCAAATCCGTACTGCACCAAGACACTTCCTTTGAGAGATCCGGACCAATCTGTCGGACCTTGCCACATGCTCTGTTCTTGTTCACCGGACCACAACAATCTTCATTCTGACTTCCGGTAGAGACACACCATGACTTGCGGATATGTGGGATGACCTTTGTTGCCATCAATGACAACAACCATGAATCCATATAGTGTCTCTTGCCAACAATCTCCCCCTTTGGCATTGATGGCAACACTTAGTGAAAAATGACTAAGTGTTTACACTATGCTTCCCCTTTGCTGATGCTCTGTCTTTATATACAATTTCCAGAACTCCCCCTTAGTTGGATTCCTCATTTTTCACTGTTCCTCACTCCCCCTTTGACATCAATGGCAAAGGGTAGGGTCCGCACACCAAAATTTTCAAAAAATTTCTATACATAGCCACATATTTACATACTCACATATACTGAAGAATGTCTGCAAAAGATGTCTTCAGTTGGATCAGTTCTGTAGCCCAACTTTGCTTCATTCTATCCAAAATTGAAATGTGACCACTCAACAAAAATGCAAATGCATCTGCCCTTTTTAGATCTTTCGGATCACTTGTCTGGGCTGTGATTTGAGCTTCTGCTATGGCCTCATGCATGGCCTCTAGCTTAGGGACAATTAACCCCCTGAGCTCACTCAACCTGCTTATTCTATTTTTCCTTTCCTTCTCCAGTTTCTTGATTTCACTCAAGACTGCAATAGTCAGACATTCTTGATTTGTTATAGAGGAAGAAAAAGGATCAAAACTTTGAGACAAGCTTAGTAGTGTGTCCTCTTGCGCTTTTATTTTCTTCTCAATGTCCACTGTTACCTTGGACCAGGAGATACAAAATTTGTATATTTCATCGCCATCCTTAAGAGCATTTTCTAAGCTCTTTATCCCAATGTTCATGTTTCTCCTATCATTAATGATCAAACCCTGAACCTCGGAGAACCTTTTATCCAAAAACTCCTTCCGGACCTTTTCTTCAGCTGATTTTTCTAGAGATTCAAAATGTGTACTAACACTGCTGACTAAGGTTTTGAGATTACCGGAAGAGGAGGCTGCCGGATCTATCTGGACTGATGGCATAATCTTCTCAAGCACTCCGGAGGCAGCCTCTATCAACTCACAGTCTTCCATATGAGACTTTAGGAGCTTTTCATTTGCCTTAGCATTTGCAAATGAGGCTATCTTCATTGTCTACACTGGAGAGAGGGAATCAA
The DNA here is from genome assembly GCA_027924645.1 of Cunninghamia lanceolata. Taxonomy (NCBI): domain Eukaryota; kingdom Viridiplantae; phylum Streptophyta; class Pinopsida; order Cupressales; family Cupressaceae; genus Cunninghamia; species Cunninghamia lanceolata. Next base: position 13,933,812 of record BSBN01000523.1, read on the forward strand.
AGTTGAATGGGCCTTGTAGTAGCTCCGGTTCATCGATCTCTATTGTTTCTTTGCTCAAAAATTGTTGAACAGTTTGTGCAGTGTCTCTTTCCGGAGACAGATGTTTCTTTTCTTCTGCAGTCTTGGAACTATCCTTTGGGATTTTCTCTCCTTCCACATTCTTACCACTATCAGTCATGGTCTTCTCTGATGGAGTCTTCTCTTTCTCTGCACCCTTGGTACTGTCAACCTCTTTATCTTTCACCACTGCTTCCTTCTCCTGTAATTTCTCTTCTTCTTTGGATCCAGAGACTATAGGGGAAACCAGAGGAGAGATGCTAGCTTGTTCATAGGCCACTTCTTCTGCAGCAGAGGGTTCCAAGTCCACAGCTGTTTCTACACCTAAGTCCTCTACAACAGGAAGATTGAACCTTTTGAAGGCCTTCCGGAGGATCTCTTCTGTCTCTTTGGCCACCTTGTCAGTCTCACCAAGCATGAGTTGATTCATCCTGGCTTTACTTCTGAACTCATCTTTGCAGTCTTTGAATATTATGTTCATTGTCTTGGGATCAATTTGAGGATATAGCTGAATGGCTATCTGCTCCCGGATCTCAAGATCTTTTGCATGAGCATTATTCTTTCTTATTTCTAATTCCTTTTCTAGGCTTTTAGGAATTAGAGATATGATCTCAATGAAAGCCTTATTGTATATGTTCAGATACTTGATTGTGGCTTCCTGTAGAATCTTTTGGTCAGCCTCATTGTAGTCATCATAAAATTCAGTCATTGGTTGAAGGTTTCCATCCACCATAACCGACTTGATTACACTCTCTAGAGACAGAGTGGGCTTTTCAACAAATACCTCTGCCATTTCATCCTTGTCTTGGCCTGTGGAGGGTTTACCAGATCCTTTCTTCTTCTGCTTCTTTATTTCTTTTACTCCCTCATCTGACTCAGTTTCCTCTTCATCCTTTTGGCTTTCATAAGCCCTTGTGGTTTTTGTCTTGGATCTTTTACCGGATGCCTGGACTTCCGGTTTTGAACTTTTGGTTGTGGGAGGTGCAGATCTTTTTGATGATCTGGTCCAGGTGGAAGTTTCAACTGGAACACTTTCTTTACTTTTCTTTTCTTCCTCAGCCTTTCTCCTCTTTTCCCGGCTGGCATCAAGTGCCTCTTTTGAGATGCCTAGGCCTTGAGCAATATGCTCTACTTCTTTTCTCACCTTCCTCTTTATCTCAGGTTCCCTGAGTTCTACATGGATCTTTACACTCAGCTCCTCAAAGGTTCCAAACCTTTCTGCCTTTGGATCTTTGGGCTGACTTAGCATGTGTTGAACATGCAGCTCCACTATCTGTTCATCCACTTCATACCCCATGGGCATGATCCAGACAGTCCTTGGCTCCACTGCCTCCATTAGGCACTGATCAGTGTCCACCATAAAGCACACTGAGTCTTTGTATTTTTCAACAAGAGACTGGGGAATTCTTTCTCTTGCTTGCATCATGCTTTGGAAGTTTTTGAAGTATCCCCATAGGGCTATATTTCTTGCTTTGGCATCCCCAAGCCCATGTAGATAGTCTCTTATTTGTACTACAACAGGTTTGTCATTCTGCCATGCCCATCCACTTGATCCGGGTAGCTCATTCATGAAGTAGAAGAATAGACATAATATAAGAGTACCATACTTAAAGGAATTCTTCTTGTCCTTCTTGATTTTCTGTATATTTTCCATTAATTGGCTTAAGAGCAGTTCGCAGAGATCATATTCTGCATTCTTCCTTAGCATTTCATAGGTAGTATACACTGCAGTTCCGGATACAAAATTCTCCCTGCTGGAGTTATAGATCTTGTATCCTATTATCATGGACGCATACTTGATATCCAGATCAGAAATATCTTCAATGGTCACTGCCCTCTTATCAAATTTTGATCCGATGGCCTCAGTTACAATGTTATTTTTGACAGATTTGAGGATAGGTATCCCTCCGGAAGAGTATAGACCAGTTACTGCTCTAATTGCCTCTTTTGTGATCTTGCAGGGTCTATCCAGCCATAGGAAGTTGTCATGCATCCTGCTCAGTACATACCGGACCCATTCATCTTCTTCAAAGCAGAGGAAATGAATGAATTGATCAAATTGTTTCTTCTGGATACCCTTATACTCTGGTTTAAGCTCAAAAGCATTGTCTATCAGTTGTTTGTGATAGAGATCTCTCAATTTGAATTCCCCAAATTCCTCAATGCTTGCATGTATGTAAACCCTAATGTCTTCTGTGTGTAAAACTCTGTGAGGAACACTGGAAAATGCTCCTAAGGGATCTACCTCCAATGACTTGTATGGATGTTTCTTAAATTCAGGTCGGGGCCTATCTGAGATTTTTACTATATTTGGAGTAGCCATTTCTTCAAAAGATTTGTAGCAAGATATCGAAAGTGGAAAATACCTTTTGCGTCTTCGGTTGCACGGAGTAGCTGGATTGATTTCTATATGTAATGACTTCGACAGGAGATCTTCGGTGATCTTGATGAATTTTGTTTCAGAGCTCCGCTTTTCGCTTCTTCTTGGATGTGGAATGATCAAATGATTGTTGAGAAATCCCTTATATCATTTCGCAAACCCTAATATCTGTTTGCAATAAATGCTTCACCTATATTATTCCAGTTTGCCTTGTCCGGATAGCTTGGAGTATCCCAGATCAGTCCTGATCATGCGGATCTTTCAATCATGAATAAATCAAGATGACACATTACAAGAACATCCCAAACATTCTATCCAGTCCGCAGAGTAAAATAATGTACTTCCAGATCTCTCCGGACCCTTTTGTAGTCCTCTGTCATTCCGGAGCATCTCCCGAAACAGGTCTTTACTTGATCGATCACAACTTCTTTATATCTTCATGCGGACCTCTGAAATCTTGTCTAGATCATCTCAGGACTGGTATCTTCAAACCCTTTACTCCGCATCTTGTGTCACATCCAGCACCACTTGATTGGCTGGGGGAACAGGTTTTTCTTTGAGTCTCCCCCTGAGCCAGAGCTCACTTTTTAATTTCTGGAAGAAATATCAGCACCAGAGTTTGGTGCGGATCTAACCTCTACATTCTCTAAACTTTTCTTCACCCAAATCTTGTTCATCTGATTCCTAACTTCATCCGCATTCATCTTTTGTTTACCCTTGTCTTGATTCTGATTATACACCGGACCTCTTTTGTCCTGATTCTTGCTTCTGCAGACTTTAGCATTATGACCGGACCTATTACAGATTTGGCAAATAACATTTCTTTGCATATTTGACTGATAACCTCTTGATCTACATTGATTAGCCATATGACCTACTCTATTGCATGTAAAACATCTACCATTGAATGATTTGTTTACTTGCATATTTCTGCATTCATGAGACTTGTGTCCATACCTTTTGCAGTTAAAGCACTGTCCAGCGAAGGATGGATTAGTTTGATTCATCCTTTTTCTGCACTGATTAGCTTTGTGACCAAAGTGATTGCAGTTGTGGCAGTATCCATTGAAAGATGGATATCTTTGAGCATTGGGCTGTCTTACCGGAGGTCTTCTAGGCCTATTCCTTGGGTTTTCTGATCCAAAATTCTTTTGACCGGATCTGGAGCTTTCTCCTTTATCATATCCCAAACCATACTTGTCATCTGTCCTCCTTTGACTACCAAGAAGAACTTCAAGTTGAGCAGAACTTATCTTGAATTTCTCTTTATATTCATTTGCTGTTTGAAGGTCTCTTTTGAGAGAGACAATTTGATCCTCAAGTTTTTCTTCATTATCTTTGGCATCTTGAAGATCAGATTCAAGATGTCTGATAATTCTGTCCATCTGAAGGCATTCTTCTGATTTCTCCTTAAGAGATTGTCTTAGATTGTCTTCAGTTTTTCTTTTCTCTTCAATCTCTTGAGTAAACTTTATAGTTCCTGATTCCATTTCATGTCTTAACATAATGGCTTCTTTTGATAACTTTTCACATAACTTGGTTTTCTCAGTCAATTCTTCATTTGTATTGCTTTCTTCACTTTGTCTTGCCAATTGTTGGAGCAGCTCCTTTTTCTTTTTCATAGAGAGACTTAATTTGTCCTTTAATTCTCTCATGAATTCATCAGCCTGTTTGAGTCTTTCCTTTAATTCATTGACTTCAGAATTTGACTGTTCAAGATCCTCAAGGGCAGTCTTGAGTTGCTCCCTTAAACCATATGCATCCATTTGAACTCCCAGATCTTCCTCAAGCTGTTAGGCTCTATTAGGAGGAACTTAGTTCTGATACCAATTGTTGATAACTGAGAGGGGGGGTGAATCAGTTATTCTAATTATTTCTTCTTTTGAACTTTCTTATTAATCAATGCAGCATTGAATCAAACAAACAAACATTACCATGAAATGAAAAACACATGACACAGTATTTTTGACGTGGAAACCCTGTTAAGGGAGAAAACCACGAGGTGATTAACCCAAAGATTATTCTCTGTTAGAAGAATAAGGAATTACAAAATGGCACTTGCCAATTAGGGCTCACTGCCCGAGCACACTGCTCACAAAGAGGCCCACTGCCTACAAGGAGACACACTGTCTACAAAGTGATAAGAATCACAGTCTTGAACTGATTGGAAGCATCTACATATGCTGAAGTTCAGTTCCGGTTAGGCTCAGTACACTGATCTGCTGCACTTCATCTTTCCTCTGTTCTTTATTCTGCTATCCTTTCACATACCGGATCTTTCTTACTACTTCTGCTCTGTTCTGCACTTATTCGCATATACCTTCACACAATTCCTATCTTCACAACTAAATCCATCCTCTATATATATCCGCACAAGTAATTTCATCACCTTTCTAGTCGGCATCCGGAACAGTCTAGTTTCTTACAAACTCTGTTCTGTCGGCTGAATCCTTGCTCACCAAGCAATGCGGATCAAGCATATACTTGTAGATATCATTAATCATGTCGGCCAAACATGATTCATGCCTTCACAACCTTTACCATCAACAGTAACACATCCAGAAAATAGTCTGATACTCTGTCAGTCAGTTCTTCCTCTGTTCTCACTGTCTCTCAGGAATCCGGTACTCAACTATTCATATCTTTTTCTTTGTTCATCACCAGAGGCTAAATCCTTGGAATATACTACTCAAGGTAGTCCTCTTGACTTCCCCAAATCCGCACTGCACCAAGACACTTCCTCTGAGAGATCTGGACCAATCTGTCGGACCTTGCCACATGCTCTGTTCTTGTTCACCGGACCACAACAATCTTCATTCTGACTTCCAGTAGAGACACACCATGACTTGCGGATATGTGGGATGACCTTTGTTGCCATCAATGACAACAACCATGAATCCATATAGTGTCTCTTGCCAACAACTTCTTCATAGTATCCTTAGCATGCCCAAATTTCTCTCATCATACCCTTACGATGCCAAAATCATTCCTCATACTATAGCCATATTATCTCATCTTGATCTCCATCAAATCCTTTATCAAAGCCTCTAGCAATCATCATATTGTGTTGAAGAACAAGGAGCAATCCACATTCTACTTTTTCAACATTGGGTAAAGCTAGGAGAGCTCTTGCATGCACTCTCCTCGACCTTATCAAGAAGTGGGAGATTCTTCAAGGTATATCTTGTGTTTTTATGCATTTGATATTGTTATTCTACCTTGATCATTTCTCTTGTCTTCATTTGGCATGCTCGGTGGGACCCCATGGTCCCTATTTAACTTGTTTTATTTGAGTTTTGTGAAGAAATAGGACTTACAAGAGTTCAGCGCCAAAATCTCTTAGTTTGGTGCTATCTGCTCATGGATTGGCCCCTTCTCTCTGATTTGTGGTGCCATTTTCCTCTATTTTGGCATCATCTACTAATGACACCATGCTAAGAGTTTAGGCTTAGAAAAAAAATTAGGTGTTTTCTTGAAGTTTTAGCAGCTTTCAATCTATCTGCCTCTCTATTTTTAACAGAAAAACACATACATAAGGGGTCATAATGCAAAAATTGATTTAGGGTGTTTGAAATGGCTTTTTTATACTAAACATGCAATCATTCTTGCTTCATAACACCTATTATCTAGTTTTTATCTGATCCTTGGTGGTTGTTGACAGGGAAGGAAGGCATTCTAACCTTTTTGACTTGTTGGTTTGGAACTAACCCCTTTGTTTAAGCAAGATTTTGAAGAACTATCTCACTTTGGTACCATCCACACATAGAATGATGCCATCTGAAAGGTAAGATAGGTAAAACCATAGTTTAGCACTATACATTCATCCTTTGACACCATCTTCTGTTTTGGTGCCATCTTCTATTTTAGTGCCATTTTCCAAAATTTTGGCACCATCTTCTATTTTAGCGCCATGTTTTCTAAAATTTTGGCACCATCTTCTATTTTAGCACCATCTTCTTTTGTAGTAGCGCCATTTTTCTGACAGCTTTCTAAAGCTTGTGCAGGCATCTAACATCTCCTTGTAGGTATCAAAAACACATGTCAAAGCACATTTTATCAAACTACTAACTTTTTTGTGCAAAATCGCTTGTCAAAGCATCTTTTTATCACTAGCTTTTAGACACATTAAAGTTAGTTTAGTTGAGAATTAATATTGTATGCTTTGTCTTGTTCACCTATAGACGTATGCTCTTCCCTCACACCTTAGGGTGATCTTGGGAATCAAAAGTCTATTTGTGAATTTTTTTTATTTCATTTAAGTGTTATCCCAAAGGGGTCACCTTTTTGTGTATGCTCTCCCCTTGCGCTTCGTGTGATCTTGGGTGATCAAAAGCAAGGGTGGGTTCTTCTTAGGAGGCCTGCTTGGGGATTTCATCACCCCAAGGGATGACCTCAACCATGTGTACCAGCAGGGTATATCAAAGGGGGGAGAGTGAAAGTTGTACCTCAATCTAGTTACGTTGTCATTGGGTTAGCCTTGGGGCCTCAGGTGATTCTAGACACAAGGTGAAGTGGTACTTGCTTGACCACGTGTGTCACATCCCTTCAATGGACTAGTGTTAACAATTTGTGCCTCACATACCCTTGGGTATATAGAGGACTCCCTAGAACCTCATTCAATCCTAGCTTAAGACCTCTTGGCCATATGAGATTGTGATGCACTAGATACCTATAGGGATCGGGAAGTTACTCATTGCACAAACCACATTGATTTGATAACCAAGTGCAAATTCCCTCTAGAAATGAACATGCATACCATGTCTGCTCTCCCCTCATGATGTAAGAGCGATCTTGGGTGATCAAAAATGGTTAGCTCCTCCTCATGGGACTTGCATGTCATGCCTACATAAAGGCAGCGAGATGAGCTCATAATCTTGTATACACCCACTTGAATAAATCTAGGAATGTTTGCGTGAATGGTGTGTCTTCTATGTCAAAACCCATGAATTAGAAATCAATTTTATGCATTAAAGTTAGCCATTGTGTCTTCTTGCTTGCATTATCTCTTTCCAAGAATATTTGAGCCAAGAAAAATCAAATTCATCCTTCAATTTTGAAAACTTCACAGTCTTTTAGTGCCTTTAGTCCTCTATTTAGCACCATCTTCTCATCCTTTAGCACCATTTGTTCATATTTCAGTGCCATTTCCATCTGTTTTAGTGCCTTCTACATCTATTTTAGTGTCTTTTTCCTCTGTGTCCAAAAATTAAAATTTCCCATCAAAAACCTCAATTTTATAGGCCCATTTTTCAAAAAGATTCCAGTTGGGGGCTATGCCCCTGAACCCCTATCAGCAGAGGGATCGCATCCATCCCCCCACACCCCCCCAATGTTGGGCTGGGCTTTCCTCCCAACACCACTAAAGCACCCCTCCATTTATCAAATCCCATCATTTGAGCTTAATTAATCCCCATCTTTGAGCTTAATCCCATATTATCCTCCTAATCACTCATGCCATCATACCTCTTTCATCTCAACCATCCTAATCATCCTCATTGTCCTTAATCCAATTCATTATCATCATCTTAATCCCATTCCTTCATCAATTTGATTAATTTCATCTAAATCAAATCCAAAATCCAACCAACATCATCCAACTAGAAACAACATTATCCAAATCCTCATCCAAAATCAACCCTAAGTCAAAATCATAACATCAATCATCCCTCATCCATTATCCACTCCAATCAAACATTCCAATCCCTAATCCTTAATCAATAAACCATCTTTTTTGCAAATCAAACATTGGTTAAGGACTTAATCTCCTTCATCCTCCATCAACCTTTCATCCAAAATCCCCCAACGTCATTATCAAAATCCAAATCCAAATCAACCCAATCAAAAATCAAGACCTTAATTGATCATTAACAACCTTTATCCAAACTTTCTTGAGATCATTAGTCTATCCTAAGTAAGTCATCCAATTAAATCAACCCAATCAACTCTATTGCTTAAGTGTCATTAGTCTACCCTAAGCATAGAGAATCATCAACCATCCATCAAATCAAAATCAAAACAAATAATCCTAAGGTCTTGGAATTTGATCCCCAACATCACAATCATCCATTATCCATTTAATTTCATATCCTTCTAACAAAATGGATCCTTATGTGGCAATGCAACATTTACAAAGATTTAAATATGCCTATGAGGATTTTGATCCTATCACTAAGGAGAAATACAAAAGCACCATTAAAGATATCCCCTTAGCACACCTCATCATTGGAAAATCCTAAGCCCCTACCCCATCTTCATTATATCAACCTTCATCATAACAACCTTCATCCTATATATCCACCCCATCAACCTTATATCAACCTTCAACATCTTACATGTCACCCCAATCAACCTCATATCAACCTCTATCCAATATGTCATCATACCTATCCAACCAATCAATACCTCTAACTTATCCATCCCCCAACCTTTGTCATGCTACCTTTGATCAAGGGAACATCAACCTAGCACACAAGCACCTTATGGCTAAAATTGAGAGACTAAGTGCACAACCAAGGCCCTATGTGAATCCCCCATCTTCCAATTCATCAATTTCTCTAATCACTCCATCACAATACCCCTCCAATCCTATCAAGCTTAATCCATCACCCTATCTACCTTACAATCCATCAATCCCTATCACCCATCCACCATCTAGTTTACCATTTAATCCACCAACCAACCTTCCAAATTCTAAACCAACAACCTCCAATGAATCCTTGAGGGATTTTGTCCAAAGCAAAAGCAAAGCTATGGAATCCCCCAAATCCCACACCCCTCCAACACCACCATCTAATCCAACACCTATCCTTAAACCCATCCAAGAACCATCAATACCTAATCTCATCACCCACCTATCCAATCCCAATCCTAACCCTACACCATCCACCCTTATTATCCATCCATTATATTGTTCTTCAACCCATACACTCATGAAGGATGTCACCCATTGGCTATTGGAAAGGAATCAAATGCCCTCATGCAATCCAACACCCACCAAAACTCTTGAACAATATCCTATCATAAGTCAAGAACCATCATGCAGTCATGTTCAAGCACCTATCACATCCATCCAAGCACCCAACACATCTATCCAAGTCACTTCCACTTCTATCCAAACACATGAGCTATGTCAAGAGTCAAATCCAAAGCATGTTGAAGCATCAACCACCTATCCTAATCAAGATCTAAGCATCCCATATAACCCCATCCCCAATCCCCTCCCATCTAGTGATCAACTTATTGATCCCACACCATCTTCTATCACCTCTTTATCTACCAATGCCACCCCAAATCCATCCCCTTATCCACTTGGCAAAAGAACCTTCATCTATGGAGGCTCTCTTGTAGGAGGTTAACAACTTCCACCCACCACTTATCTTTCCCCAACAAATAATGGACTCATGTCTTGTTTCCAAAGCACCAAACACCCCATTGCATGTTGTATGCTCCAACATATGAACTATCAAGGAAAAGACTTAGGACTTCATGAACAAGGTATCTTAGAGCCCATCCACACCACATTACATCCATCCTCACATGGCCTTGGCTATACATCCCAAGGCAAACAATCTAAACATGTTGGTAACATCCATGCATCCTCCAAAATCCATTCATCCAATTCCAAAGCTGGTGCATCTCATCACACCTCCAAATCATATGTCTCTATTCCCCCTCCATTGCCATATCATTTGTAAAAGCATGTGACCATCCATCTTCCTCCATAAAATTTACCTAAACTACTTCCAACTCCAAATATCCCTATTAAATCCACTTTACCTCCCATCCTACCAACGCCAAACATCCCTATCCACAAATCCTCTTATGCTTCCATCCTCCCAACTCCTAATATCCCTATCCTCAAATCCCCTTATCCATTTATCCATAAATCCACTTTTAACCCCTCCACCCATAAATCCCCTAAAATTCCAAATCAAGACCAACAAAAGCACACATCATTCAAACATGAAGCTTCCACCAAATCCATGGGATTCAAAAGTAATAATTTGAATGCCTCAACTCATAAAGCACAAAATCCTAAAGATGTTATCCCTTCCAAGCAAAATCAAAAATCCAAAAGGCTACCAAAGCCCACACCATCAAAAGAAAAAATGGTGTAGGTTCTTAAGCACAAAGCAAACAATCTAAAAGAGGCATCCACATCCAAATCTCCAAAATCCCAAACATCCCGCTCCTCATCCAAAAATCCCACAAATCATAAGTCTATTTGGGTCCCTAAAACCCCAAATCGACCATCCGCAAATCCCTTATCCTGATCCCCATTGCTACCCACCCCACATCCAAAACATAAGATTCAAAATACATCATAGTGTGTGCAACTGTTGGTCATGATTCCCCTCCAACACATGGCATTCCCACATACCCCCATATCTCCATCTTTCATCCACTATCCTGAATATCTCCCCCATCACATCCCTATGGTCCATGCTTTTGCATAAACCTTACATAATCCACATCATAATCCACATAATCCACTATCCACCATCCATTCCACCTCCTCCTATATACCAACATCCATGCACATAATGCTATCTCCATCTTCCTTACTACTATCCAACATGGGACCATCTTCTCCTTGCTATGGAAATAGACAGTAGAGTCCCCATTCCATCAAAAAAGCAACAAATCAAAAAAATCAAAAAAATAGTAAAGAGAAAAATCCATCCAATGGTGAAAACCACTCCTTGTGGCACCTTGGGCAAGTACCATGATGAAGACCCCTTGTGGGCATTATGCATAATCCCTTCACCATCCATTTTGTATCCCTACACTTGGGGGCAAAATCATACCTTTCCTCCACATCCTTTACATATCTTGTCCATCATTTATCCTTATCCTATCATATTCATATCCACCATCCCCCTATTTATCCTATCATTTCCCATCCATTCTATCTATTATATCTTCCTTAGATCTTGATAAAGATAAGGGGTAAAATATAGACAACATGCTTTGGACACCTCTCAGCATACTCCCTTTCCAAGCATATCCTCCATCCATCTACTACAAATTTCATTCATCGCTTCCCAGCATTTACCCATGATACAAAATCCTAAGCATCATACCTAGAATGGGGCATATTATTCCTTGAAACCTATCCCTTGGAGAAAATCCTCATCCCCATCTTCCATCTATCCAACATGCATCCCTATCACTTGTCCATTCATCTATTATGAATCACCTATCCATCATTTTTCATCGCCAATCCCCCTATCCAACCCCATCACCTTCACCTCTAGACTTGGTGTTCCCTAGTCATTGGTATATAGCATCTAGGCTATCCAAACACAAACCAATGCAGTCATCTCATAATAAACCATTCCCTATCTAAAATCACAAAAATCCAAAAAAATAGAAAATCACAAAAATCCAAAAAATCAAAATATCCACAAAATCCCAAAAATATCCATCCCAAAATCAACATCATTCCATCAACATCTCATCACCAACCTAAACATCTAATCACCAATCAATTATCCCACATCATCACCACAAATTAGAACTACATATCATCACCACCCACATCATAATGTGCCTTTATCCCATTGATACAGGGTATGTAGGCAGTCTAGAATATGAAGGAAGTTTCTAGTAATCAAGTACATAAGATGCACCCATCCAACTGATTTGGATGGTCCCTATCCCCTAAAATTACACTAGATCCAAATACAATATCCAAAGCATCGCATCACTTATCAAAGCAATCATCCCTTAACAAAAATCACCAACTATTAAATCAACATCAACCGCAACTTGTAACCATCATATCTTGTGCCAATCCTACAACATCAACCATCAAAATCATGCCCAAGGATATATTGTTCCTACAATTGGCATGATCCAATCATCCATCGATTCCTATCTTAATGGATATATTGTTCCTATTAGAGGCAGAATCCATCCATCAATCATCATCCATCTTAGCAAGAGATACAATGACTATTTGTTGGGTTAGTTGGTCTTTTGGTTATTGATTTTTATCTTTTGTCCTATTCAAAGATCACATCAAAACTACCTTGATCTCACTATATCATGGTATGTGGAGAAAACATCTAAAATGGGGCATAGTATTGCCTTTTATGTTGTGCTTGTGGGTTGGTCTCATGACTCCAAGCTAGTATTCATATCTTGTAGATCGTAGGGTTGGTTATAGAATATGGATCTCCTTTTGTACCCAAGGTTCTTCATACCTTTTGTGTATTAAGGACTTATGCTGAGTCCCCTTCCCTCATCTAGACAACGTTGTACTATCTTGGTCATGCATGGGATCACCCTCTTGTCTACGTGTCTAGTCCATGCAAATGTTGGATAAACATCATCGCCCTGGTCTTCTATACCTTGGTGAAAACATCAACTTTTCTATAACAAACCTAGGATTTCTCTAAATCATTTTCAGCATAATAATCATCCATCAACCAATCTACCCAAAATCATCAATCTTTCATCTCACCCCTTATCCTCCAACCACTTCACCCAATTCGTTTCATCCATTTTGAGAGCACACCCATGTTCTTGCAACCCACCTATCCTATCGAGGGGGCATCACCCTTACCAATCATCCCTAAACCTTGCCCTATTCTTCTAAGGCAAAATTTTTTTCTATCTAATCCAACTCTATATTTTAAACTTCTTTGAAATGGTGTTACTTAGCCGCAACACCATTTCAAAGAGGGGCAAATGTAGACACCTAAAAATGTCTTAACCCTTCAACCACCCTTTGACATCTTCACATCACTAACTATCTCTTCCAATTAATTAAATAAATTCATTTTATTTAATTAATTTATCCCTAATCATTCACCCTTAGCCATTTATCCCTAATTTATCATCTAATTTATCACTAAACCTTACAACATTATCCCTCATTAATTAAATAAATATTCTCAATATTTATTTAGTCAATTTCTCCATCTTCCTAAACCCAATTAATTAAAGAAGTCATAGTTATTTAATTAATCTACTCTACTAATCAGCCTAAACCTAGCCTAGTTGATTAAATACCTATTATTTAATTAGCTACCCTAGCCTACATGACCCCTAGACCTAAATTAATTAAATAAATCCTTATTTAATTAATTTTAACCCTCCATTAACCCATCTACTAATTTTCTCCAGCCATATTAATTAAGTTAATCCCGCTGATTAGCTTGGTCAAATCTTACTTAACACTCATTCCCACACCCCACAAATAAAAAATTAACTTTTATTCCATATAAGGTAATTTTTTATTCTCACTTGTTCTAATCTCCCTTAAATGAGCTCTCCTCCATCTAACTTGTCCTAGTCTCCATTAATGGAACTCTTCCCCATGTGAATTAAAAATTCACATTTTATCTCCTCCATCTAACTTGTCCTAGTCTCCATTAATGCAACTCTTGCCCGTGTCAATTTAAAATTCACTTTTATTCCCATCCTCACACTCTCTCTCCCATGGGAATGAATTTTTTATTCATTTCTCATCCTTCCCAATGTGAATTTAAAATTCAAAAATAATGGGAGCCATCCAATCTTATTGATCAAATCTTATCCTTTGATCTCTCTTATCCAACCCTCTTGTGACACTTGTCACAAGACTACAACTCCAATCCAAACCCTAATCCTCAAGCATCCCTAGCCATTGATCTAAAGTTTCAATCCTCACCCTCTATCCTTTTACCAAAAATCTATAAATAGAGCCCTCACCCAAGCCATTTGGATAACTTCTTCATAGTATCCTTACCATGCCCAAATTTCTCTCATCTCCTCTCATCATACTCTTACCATGCCAAAATCATTCCTCATCCTATAGCCATATTATCTCATCTTGATCTCCATCAAATCCTTTAACAAAGCCTCTATCAATCATCATGTATTGTGTTGAAGAACAAGGAGCAATCCACATTCTGCTATTTCAACATTGGGTAAAGCTAGGAGAGCTCTTAGGTGCACTCTCCTTGACCTTATCAAGGAGTGGGAGATTCTTCAAGGTATATCTTGTATTTTTATGCATTTGGTATTGTTATTTTACCTTGATCTTTTCTCTTGTCTTCAGATAAACTCACTCACTTCTCACATGGTCAAAATTTTGTAAGGGATCCCTAATCCATTTTGTCCCTAGTTCCTATGACATCTTTGTTGGTTCCCTCACTAAACTACACCAAACACATTCAGTTAAGGAATTATTAGAGTGGGTTTGAGAAATCAGCCAACCAAACATGCAGCTTGGACATGTCATTTTTCATAGTTGTTTCATAAGTTATCTCAAGGAGTATCTTCAAGTAGAGGTTCTCATGTGTAAACTTAATTCCTATCATGATGCTCTCACCTTAGCATAGCTTGTGGAAGAAAAATTCTCAGCTTAGAGGAAACTAGCTAGCTCCTCCTCTTTCAAAACTAAAAAGGAGGCATCAAATAAAGAAACTAAACCCCCTTCAATTCATACTCTCTCACAAAGAGATAGAAAATAAAAATGTCAAGGGAGTATGTTACAATTTTGATAGAAATGGGAAAAGGATCACAAATATAGTGAGAAATTCTTGTATCTCATTAACTCTACCATGGTGCCTAGTGACTCTAAGGATTTTTTTAGATGCAAAAGAAGAGTTGGTTTCCCCATAGTAATAATCCACTCTTGATGCCCATATTTATATTCATGCTTTGGCTAGGTTCTCTTCCCCCCAAATGCTTAAGGTCATTAGCTATATCAAAAGACAAGATAATGGTTATGAGAGATGGTTGTAGCACTCATAACTTTATTAGCAAAAAATTGGTTGGCCAGCTGCACTATAATGTCTATGCCTACAATAATTTTTAAGTTATGGTGGCCAATGGTAATACTATGTCTTGTGTGGGCAAGTGCTACAATGTCAATCTTACAATGGGGGATTATCAATTGACCATATTATAACATTTAAAATTGTATACCATTGCAATTTTATGCTACATTTTTTGCTCACTTTGGTGTCCATTCCCTTAGTTTGTTTGTAGGATCATTTTAGCCCTTACATTAGTCTTTCTCCTTCCCATGGTGCTTAGGCCTTATTTCTTATGTTGTCTTTTTGTCAAATCTATTGTCACTTTTGTTCTATCCTTGTGATTTTCTAGTGTCTCATCATTTTTTAGCCCAAACTGTCTGGATGATAGTTTCTTATTTGCTGGTCATTTCTAAACGTTTTGCCACTTGTTTCCTTCCTAGGTCAATGGTAATGGCTCTGGATGATTCCAAATGGCTTGTCAACCTCTTCCTCTTCCCTCCTCTCTTTTTGAATCCATATTTTAATTGTTACACCTCTCTTGGATCTCTCTATGGACTTTCTCTTGCATTCACATAGCTCTATCAAGCTCTACAACTCTCTATAGCATTCCTACAAAATTCTTCTTCATCTCTCTTATCCTCTTGGCATCCTCAAGCCTCTACAAGTGATATTGTTCTTGTTTCTTATTGTTATTGCAAGTATTTTTTTTTGTTCCCCTAAGCACCTTGGGATACTCACATCCTATCAATCTCTCATTTTAGTCACTATTCTTATTTCTAGATGCACTAAGATTAAGAACACACACTATTTTCTATCTATCTATCTACTGGTTGTTGTGGAGGTAGAAATACCAAAGCAGGGGTTTGACTTGAAGGAAAACCCCCAAACAACCCCAACATTTTTTATTTTTATTTTTAGCTATAGGTTCCTTTGGGTGTAAATATCTAACTAATCAGGAGCTTGGTAATATCTTCCCTCTCTCTTGTTATATATTCATTTTTATTTATTATATTAACTAAATCTTTTTTTCTTCAACTCTATTATTATTTGGAAACTACCTTCTGTTTTATTTTTTTGACTTCTATGTAGGCTAGATTGGATTTTTGAGTTCTCTAGAAACTCTTATGTATTGTATTCATATGAATGATATCACTTAGTGTGGACATTCATGTGTTATGCTAGCATCTGAGACAACAAACCCCATCTTTCGGTGCCAAGTTCCTTTATTTCTATAATTTACAAGTCCAAATCCAATTTGTCAATTCAATACTTTAGTTGTATATAAATTAGCATTTTCCTACCCATCTCATATGAATTTAATGTGGAATTTAGTGGTATCTTAACTTTTATATTATACATATATATGTTTTTTCTTTCCTTATGGGGTGTAAATGTTGTATTGGGTGTGTAATAGTTACAAACATTAGGCCTAATCACTTGTGACTACTCCCAACTTTGGCTTAGATTCCACTATGGTGGATGATGGTATACACTACAAGGACTAAAGGTGGGAAAAGCTCAAATGGTCATCTCCCATCATATGGAAAAATTGTTGAATAAAGGGTGTTCTGGCTCAATTTCACTCTCTAGAGGCTTAGCCTCTTTCTCCTTCTCCTCAACCAAATTTATAATGCCTCCTTGATAAGTATCAACTAGTATTTAAGGAACCCAATGGATTTTCCCCTCCAATGTCCCATGACCATTTCATTCCCCTCATTTTGGGTATCCACCCTCCTAATATTTATCCCTATCAATACTCTTTTGAGAAAAAGAATGAAATTGAGAAAATGGTGAAGAAGAGTTTGAAGAGGTGAGAATCATTCACCCTATTAATAGTCCTCACTATTCATCGATAGCTATGGTTCCTAAGAAATATGGGGGTTGGTGGATGTACCCTGATTTATGTGAACTCAATAAATTAACCATCAAGGATAAATTTCCTATCCCTATTATTGATTATTTTCTTGATGAGTGGGGGCTCAATTTTGTAATAAGCTAGATCTATGTTCAAGCTATCACCAAATTTAGGTCAAAGAAGCTAATATTTCTAAAACTACTTCTAGAATCATGAAGGCCATTATGAATTTTTGGTCATGCCTTTCAGCTTATCCAATGCGCCCTCTACCTTTTAGAGCCTCATTAATAAAGTGTTTCATGGCTACTTATGCAAATTCATTTTGGCTTCTTGTTGTGTGGTTACACAACACGCCCCATTTTGACTTGACAAAACAGGGACCCAACTTTTCTGCTTGGCTTGGCTTGTGTTTTTTCTTGCTTTTCGGCGGTCTGGTAAAAGTAAGTCATGCAGGTGATCCTGCATAAGGAAGCTGGGTAAGTCATCATGATGAGGTTAGTTAGTCAAAGTTAATATTTCATGTCAATAACCTCATGGTTAGAAAGAGTACAAAATTTCATACAGGTTTGCCTTTTGAATCACCCTGATATTCCTTAGGGAACGAGAGTTATGACGAGTCAAAGTCCTAGTCAAACCTGATATTCCGAGGGGGGGGCCAAATTTCTTAACATCAGTCATCTTACGAAAGATCACCCCGATCCAATTTTATCACCTGATAATCAGTTGGTCTAGAGCTCCGAACGTCAATGTTACGTGATAGTGGTATTTACCTGTCAAACAGCTTCATATATTTAATGGGGGTCATATTTTGAATATCACCTGATATTTTGAATATCACCCGATGTTCTGAATATCACCCGATGTTCTGAATATCACCCGATGTTTCAAATATCACCCTGGCGCAAAATATCACCCTAGAGCTAGTATCCCGATGATGTCATCCAATCTCGATGAACAAAGAAAATCACCCTGACAGTGATGTCATCATCCTTTTTACCTCGCGGAGGTATATTTCAGTGATCACCCTTTTTCCATAACATGATGGTGATGTCATCCTGATCTTATGAAAGGGGATCACTTTAGTCTTGAGGGGTCATATCTCAAATATCACCTGATCTTTAAAACATGACCTAATATTCCAAATATCACCTGATATTTGAATATCACCCGATGTTCTCAAACATCACCTGATCTCTTCGACATCAGTTTTCCCACTCAAAGGCGGATGGTCATATTACACATAGGGGGTCATATTCTAAATATCACCTGATATTCCAAATATCACCCAATCTTCTGAAGATCACCCCCCTTATCTTGCCCCATGACATTTAATGCCCATAAATGCAGTAGATGGATTCTAGCCGATCCTGAACATGATGCAAACACCTAGCAGCATCCGTAGATCCATGACAGAAGATTAATGGTTTTAATCAATTTAACCTGGATTTACCCAAATTTACCCTAAGAATGAGATTAGAAGTGAATTTACAGGGTCATTTTACATTTACCTTGTGAAGAAACAATATTTTATAGAGTGCAGAACATTCAAACCCTTGTACTACCTACTTGCAGACGCAAACAGCTTACAGCAAAATGGAGCACGTGATTATCACTGGTATCTGAGCCTCTTTTTGGTAATCGTCTTCTTAACCCAGGAGAAAAACGTAATCAGGTAAGTACTTAGAAACCCTCCTATTGACATTTTCTGCATATCCGGGTAGTAGGTCCTTTTATGGTTTAGCTCTAAATTATGCATATCATGATGAAATAAAGATTAATAGGTATAATATGCATGATGCCGTAAAAGTATAATGTTGTATATGCATGCATCTGGATATTGTTGTAAGACCGGTCATGTTCATTACAAGAATCTATGCCGGACGTCAGGAAGAACAAGTCTGATATAGAATTCCTTAAGCCTATGTTTGCCCAACCTGAGGGAGTATAGTTTAAATATGGTGTCATCGAAGATACCCACCAGGGAAACATAGATTTGGTGGCATGGTCAGCTAAGATGGGCGAAGATAGAGAAAGTACCCTACTGGATGCTATCTTTGTATCAGGAATGTGGTCTGCAACTGGATTTCCTTATTCCATGGAAACCCCAGAATTAATAGTAGAGTGTGCCATAAATTACAACCCTAAGATGAGGAGAGTAGAAAAACATGGAAGGGTATATGCAGATCTATCCATAAAAGGCATTACATCTACTTTCAACCTTCCAGTTGGGAAAAAGTTAGTTAGTATGGATCTAAAGAAACTAGAGATTGAATATACAAATAAAAAGAAGACTGCAAGAAAAAGGATGTACCAATGGAGAGCAAAGAACAGCCCTTACACTGCCTCTGCCAAATTACTAGTGCACATGTACAAGTTTGATTTTGATGATGAGTATAAATACATGATTGCCCTACTCAACAAGATGACAGGCCAGACTAATGCTAGAAGCTTCAAAGATTGGATGTACGGGATAATCATGATGTGCATCTACACAGATAACAAGCCATTATGGGCTAAGATCATCAGTGATGCCCTAGATGAACAGCTAATGAACCTAGGGGGGCTGGACTGTTCATTTTAAATGACTTCATATATTGTGTATTCATGTGCCTATAAGGGTACATTTGAAGCACTCACTACAGTTGGAAAGATTGGTAGCATTTTGAATGATGCCCATATATCGGACCATTATCCTCAGTTGTAGAAAGCACAATACCTCCCTAATTATAAATTAGTGAATGATGCATTCTCCATGCATCTGGTCAAAACAATGGAGGAAGATAGAACCAAAAGACTGAGCATGGAGGTGTTGGTTTTTTCCCAGACTAGATGCTTATTCCCAGATTGCATTCCAGTGCCTACACAATTGAAGAAGGATGATGGAAAGTTATTGTCAAATGAATATGAAGAGAAGAAGGTGTATAATGACACCATTTTTGTCCCTGACTTAACAAAGCTTGAAGACATATCATTGGATAGGTTTATAGGTGGGGTGCTGTAGTTGAACCAAGCATGGGTAGATAAACAAATAAGTATACTTAAGAAGAAGGGGATGGCCATCACAGTAGATAACAAGAGGAAAAGGCAAGAGATTCCTGATAAGGAATATGATGATTTTCTTGGAGAGAAGAGAATATCTAATGGAGAAAGGCTGCCACCCCAAAAACAAGGAAAAGGAACTCCCAGAGGGAAGAAGAAAACTGATGATACACCTAAGGGGGTAATTGTAGAGAGAATTGATATACCATCTGAGGATGCATCTACATTAGGACAGACATCAGCCTCATCAGTACCACCTTTAGAGGATAAACAAAAGACCAAAAGGATCTTGAGGACGGTTGTGGATACTAAAAAAAATACAAGATCAAGGCTAGACTTCTAAGCAGTATGTGGAGAAAAATATTCTTATTGAAGAGGAGTCTGCAGAAGATGACCCCTTGGTAGTCACCAGGAAGAGGAAGGCAGTATCCCTGGTAACATCAACCCCTAAGAAACAAAGAACACATATGAGGGGTGAAATAAGGCATGACCCTGTAATATTAAGGAGACCTGGTAGTGAAGTATTTAGAAAAGAATTGCAACATGAGGTGACACTTCTTACCATAATTCAGTTTAAGACTAAGAAGGATGAAGAACAATCAAAAGAAGCCACTAAAGCAAGCCAAGGTGGTCCTTTCTCATTGGAAGAGACTGTGGACTTACCAAATGATGAAGTGGTAGAAAACGTAGCCTCTCAGAAGATGGAGACCCTCACTTCAAATACTCGAATGACTCCACAAGGAACTCCATCCTCACAAATGGTGATATTAGAAGTGTTGAAGCAATTAGAACAAGAGAAAGAAGATAGTCTAGAGAGGGCAGCCCAAAAAATTAGGATTGATAAGTTAGTTGATCAGGTGACTAGCCCTGTAGTGATAGACCTAACACACAGGGAGGATGCAAGTCCTAAACATCAAGCAGGTGCACCTGAGAGAACAAATAATATTGAAAAAGTCAAGTTGACAAAAGTGGAGAATCCTTCTCTATATATGGACAAACAACAACAAGATATATCTGATGAACCCAAGATAGTTGAAGTCCAAGAAAAGGGTAGGAATTATAAGGCCACATCAAGTGAAGATGCCCCCCAGACTCAAGAAACCTCAGGTAATAAAGATACATTAGGTCATGATGATGTAAAGACTTAGGAGGTAGATATAACAGGTGTGGATCATAATGCAATCCAAGATCAGGTAGATGCACCTAAGTCAGATACAATGATATATGTATCTCAGGATGAGAAGATTACCAAGGTGGATGAAACAAAAGAAGATGAAGTACAGGATCAAATACAGGATCATCATGTGGATGCACCACATGATCCTCCACCACAAGAAGAGTCTCCTCAGGAGGAGGAAGTAGAACAAGATCACCCTCATGAAGATCATCATGAGGAAGAAATGAGGAAGTCACCCTCTCCATCGAGGATAGAGATAGATACAGGAGATTAGGGTGGACATGATGATGACAAACACCAAGGATCCAGAGATCAAGTGCCTCAATGGCTCGAGAAAGAGATAAGTACAGAATCTAGTTTTGAGATTCAAGAGTTTGATGTCTCAACATCATTTTTAGAAACCATTATGAAGCCAAAGAGGAAGGCTAGATTAACCTCGGCCATCAGAAGAGATGCTACTATGGGTAGAAGGACCACCCAGGTAGCACTTCCTACAGTTGAAAAAGAGAAAGGCAAGATCACCCTGGAAGAATTCTAGATCACCACAGTTGATTTAGGATTTGCCAATGAAGATCAAGAAGGTCAGGAAGGAAAAGATATAATTAATTCTTTAACCCAAAGGGTGAAGAAAGAAAAGGAGAAGAATAAGCAGCATAAGGAGCACATTGCCCAGCTGCATTCATACATAAAAGAGTTAATTAACCCTAATTATACATCATCAGATTAGGCAGTCCCATTGACTGTAATTTCACAAGAAGAGGTTAATAAATTGGACCTCATTAAGCATGAGTCAGTGATCATGAGAAAATGGATGTCATCAGCACTAAACGGAGCTGAAGAAGTAGTGGGAGCCTCTTTGCAGAGGTGGAATTCTTTGAGTATCTCCAAGAAGAAATTCAATAAATTATAGGCTAGGGCCGGAAGGAGATCATTCCAGTCTTGAGTGCTTTGAGTGAAATAAAGATGATTAATCCTTAGATCCTAATAACTCATCAGGTGCTGAATAATAACACTGCCATGCTGATTGAGTTTTGGTATAAAGGCATCAGGTTTGAGTGTGATGTACTAAAGAAGTGCAGCAGTAAATTAAGAGATATTAGTGTGAAGCTACATGACATGATCTCTTATGAGGTAGAAGTCCTAGAAGCCCTAGAAGGAAAGGTAGAGGGTAAAATTGAAAACCAAGATGCAGACTTTGCCATAAAATCTCTGCATAATAATTTCCAGCCGATGGTTGATGATCCTCTTACCCACCTAACAGAAGAAGCAATGAACAAGGTCATGAGAATCAAGGTCAGAGTGGAGAACTATAATGAAACATTGAGTAGCAGGAAGGGCAAGTTAGAAGTCCTCGAAGATAAATATCAGGCCCACAAGCATGCCATTGCCAAAGTTAAAACTCAGGACGGCAAAGAAGTTGATAGGATTGTGGAAGCATATGAAAATATAAGGACAGCATTAAAGGTCCATATACAAGAAGATATTCATCATGGTGATGAAGGCACGGAAAGTGATGATCATGATGATCATGATGAAGAAGAAGAGCATGAGGGGTAGATGAAGATGCGCTACAAAGGAGACATCTGTATCAGGTACTTAGAGGAAAATAAGTTACCTAGATGGTTGCCAGCTAGCAATCTGTGCCACGAGAGACATTTGACCAAGTCAAAGGGAATATGCACCATAGATCTTAATTGATAAACCTTGATCATAGATCATTTGTAACTGCTCCCTCACCTTATTCTATAAAAGGTGCAGGGATGCCTTTTTTTAAACATTTGAAGCTTAATTGAAATTTATTTGCTGAAATATTAAGGGCCTGTTTCAAAGTTATTGTAAGAATACATATTCTCGCATACTTAATGAAAGAGAAGACCAGTTTGATTACAAATCATCGTAAATTCTGAGTAATCTGTGTCTGAATTCTTGATATATGCTTTGATTTTTTGCGTCCCTTGGAGTGCTCATCAGTCTACATATATTGTTTTCATTCCTCATCCTTTGAAGTTTGCATCATCTATATCTAGCTGTGGAACATCCTGGTGAAAATATGGTTTGATTTCTTCTTTCTCATGACTGTATCAAGTGTGTATGTGACTCAATAGCTAAAGATTCATCATAATTTGAAGTATTCCTTTCAATTTCTTTTAATTTCAGAACAATTCACCATCAATTGCAAATAATAGATAATCAGAAGCAAATTACATAAAATATGCAGACATCTCATAGATAACTAGAAATTTATAGCATAGTTGAAGTTAAAGCATGTATAATTGACAAATATCATGCAAAGATTTGAGTATAGACACGTGATTTGAAGAAATATCCTGTGTAGAATAACCTTCGGTGTAGCATCTTTACAGAAATAGAATCCTACTAATGAGCAAATGTAAGGCCCCTAAATAGAAAATAGCAACACACATCAACCACTGAGTAACATCAATTGATTAAGAACTAATCCACGAAGACTTGGGATCATGAATTCTTTGAATTCATCATATCTTTCAAGATGAGTAAAGGTTGATGTGTAACTTTTATTCTATATTTGTTTATGACTAACTTCATGATCAACATAAATTGGCGCTAGAAGGAGGGTCATAAGCTAGAAGCTCATCATTAGTAAGTTAGTTTTGATGATGCAGATAGTGAGGTAACACTGAAATACCTCCCAATTTCAATCAATACGTAAGGATTTTTTTAAACTTGTACATGCTAATCATTTGTGAAGTTTTCAAGATTAACCATAAATATTGCAAGCTTTATAGTAAATCACTATGAATTTACAAAGATCAATCCTATTTTAGATAAATATGTCAAAGCTTTGAGGTAATCCACCTTAGAAACCTGATATCCAGTTGCAAGTGTCCCCAGACCTCAGTATCACCTTATATTTGCATTGTTCATGAAAATATTCAGTAAATATCCAGTCACTCTCACTTTCTGACTATAAATATAGCCTTTGCTAGTAAATTCCAACCGATCTTTACAGTCAACCAACCAAATTTCCTTATAATTGAGAAATCCTGGCTCACAGGCCAAATACCAGGTCTAGGTCCAATGGAATATTTAAAGAATTGCCTATTAGAGGATTTAGACCTAGGACTGTAGATATCCACCATACTCCCAGTTCTAGTGCTTCAGAAGCATCGCCAAAACATCCTCTTGTGACTCCTATTGGTTTATAATCACCTACAGGATCACTTGTTACACCTCCAATTCAACCTCAACCAGTCATACCTCAAGCTCAGCCTCCTCCAGTTGCAATATCTTTCTTTGCAGCAGAATCGCCTTTAGCTTTTAATGCATATCATCCTTTGCCAAAGAATCCTGACAAACTTTGTCCAAAATATCATCCATATTAGGATGCGGATGATCATATCAGAACTTTCAAAGAGGCTTGCTGTAGAGCTAGAATAGAGCATCAAGACGTTGTATGCAAATTATTTCCTTTTTCCTTAGGGAAAGAAGCCTATAATTAGTATATTAGCCTTGGTCAGGGTTCAGTCAGATCATGGGCTATCCTGAATAAAGCTTTCACTGATAGGTTCAAAGTGCCAATAGATCCTTCAATGAACTATCACCTATTTGCCACAATTAAATGGTTTGAAGGAGAACCTATTGCCAATTTCAATGCTAGGTTCTAGAAAATGCTATCTAAGTTAGTAGCCCCATATGTTGTAGCAAATGAAGCTGCTAGGAACATTTATTATTCAGCCCTGGATCCTTTAACTTCCATGTTCATCAGGAAAGCACATCCTAAAATCACAACTTTAACAGGAGCTTTCCAAGAAGCTATCAAAGTAAATCAGCAGCTAGTTCCTGCTTCTACACCAAAAATAGCATTTCCCATGCTTCCTGGCTATCCAACATACCCTATCTAGCAATAGCCTAATAGAGCCATGATGCCTCTAGCAGTCATGCCTGTACCTTTACAAATACCTCCATTGAGTATTATGCCACCTCCAAATGGAAATGGCCAGATGATGCAGTATCTAGGACAAATACATGCACCTCAGGTTGTAGACCAGAATAATCAAAACAATGGATCTTCCTTTTTCAAGCCCTTGAAAGAAAATGTAGTGGCTAAGGTTTAGGAAGAGAAAGAAGAGATCAAAGAAATATCAGCTCAGTTGAGGAACTTACAACTGAGATTACTCATTTAAGGAGTCAAAACTTCTACTCTCAGCCTAATCAGAATAGAGGCTATAACAATGATGACCAAATTATCCTAATAGGGGGTACAACAACAATAATTATAACAATAATAGCAATAACAATCCTCCCAGATAGCCTAGAGTGTGGAACACTAGGCCAAACAATGGTTCCTTGCCATCACCCCTAGACAATTTGCTTCCTGGTGAACCCAAATAGACTACCAGAGTCAACCTTGTAGAGGTAGCCCTCACTAACTAGTGCATAATTCATAACACCAATGCACATGCAGAGTTAGACTGTCCTCAATTCAAAATTGTTGCTAGCATTTTCCAGATTGAAGTGTCCAATACTTCAGGAAATCAACCTCAGGTAGAGGGAAATGAACTTGTTCCTTGCGGATATGATTCTGCCTTAGTGCTTGAGAGTTACACTCATCATCCTTATCAGCAGACAGTGCCTACTCACCAAGATTACACCCTAGCATGTGAGGAATCAGCCATGGCTTTTGAGTCAAATTATGTTTTCCCCTTTGAGGATGAAAATGAGCCTTCAAATGAACATGAGGAGGGACATGCCTACCAGCAGCAATATCAGGGTAAGCATAACTACAACCTGAGAAGTAATTCTAATAGACTTACTGGTCCATTGACCTCTTCCTTGCCTCTGAACAATTTCAATACACCTCCTAATCCCAAGGCAAGTAATAACCCTGGTTTTCCCAAAGTGAATCCTCAGTATTTAACACCCTAGAATAATGTGCCAAAAATTGTCAATCTGCCTCATGAATCTGACAAGTTGGTCACTTACCTCGCTAATGAGATGAAGAAGATCAAAATCAGCCTATCCTTGTCAGAGTTGCTCAAAACTCCTGCCATCAAGAAGGCATTTATGAAATCACTAGATGATCTTGCTCCTAAAGAGGATAGTCATTCTCTAGGTTAGTCTGGTAGCAAAGATCATGCTACTAGGGATCCTAATGTTAAACATAAGGTGCCAGCTACCATTCAAGTTGTAGAGACCTCCCACATGACCTTGTATAGGGATAAGAGTGAGTCACCTCCGTTCCTCCTGACCATAAGGATGTTCAGCAAAAACCTATACAACTGTTTAGTAGACTCAAGAGCATCTACCAATGTGATGCCCCTGTCTATATGCAATGCTTTAGGCTTGCATCCTACTAAATCCTTAAAGAAGGTGACACAACTAGACAAAATAGAAGTCAGCATGGTAGGAGAGCTAACACACATTCACATGTAGATAGCTTCTGATCCCAGAATCCAATATTATATTGACATTCAGGTAGTTGATATACCTAATACCTATGGGATGCTACTCAAAAGGGACTAGTCCAAAACCCTTAACGGATATATGTCCACGGATTTTAGCCATATGTGGTTACCCTAGAAGGGGATACCAAACCAAATAAGAATCGATGCTGAGCCTAGAATGAAGCACATGATCACTGAATATAACAAAACTAACGAGATCATGTATGTGGATGTGGAACCTGGAGTTTACTCCATCATGCCACGGACTATTAGGATAGAAGAAATCTTGATGTATGATGTTCTTCATCATCATGATGACCCTCAGGATGACAAAATAGTTGTAGAATCTGATAGTAACCCTAAGAATGAAAATGAGGTAGACCGTTATAAGAATTTTGAAAGGCACTTGTCCAAAGAGGTAAAGCGATGTCAGTTGTTAGAAATACCTCTTCATGATATTCTAATTG
The DNA here is from genome assembly GCA_027924645.1 of Cunninghamia lanceolata. NCBI lineage: Eukaryota > Viridiplantae > Streptophyta > Pinopsida > Cupressales > Cupressaceae > Cunninghamia > Cunninghamia lanceolata. Next base: position 13,960,962 of record BSBN01000523.1, read on the forward strand.
ATGGTTGGTGTAGGTTACATAATGAGTCACATTCTGAGAAGACCTGTGAAGCATGCATAGACATGCTGGAGCTAGAACAAGCATGTAGTGATGCATCAGCAGCATCATCATCATTAGAGGTAAGTTCATTAGACAATGATAATGATAGTGACGCTGATTGCTATTTATTTTCTGGAGGAATAGAAGAAGCTATATAACAGGATGAAAATCATGTTCAAATGATAGAAGAGATGCTAGTATGCAACTAGAGTAATGTTAAGAGGAAAAAGAAAATCACCAAAGGGAGTGATTGTTTAGTTGAATCAGATTATGAATTATCTGATGAAGACAGATGTAGTAATTTGTCTAAATTTGAAGAGTTCCTGTCAAAAGAAATCCAGAAGATGACACAGTAGTAGAGGTCTCCGCAGGATGCATTGATTGAAGGCTGGTGCAGGTTACATGAAGCACCTCACTCAGAAATTGCTTGCTCTTTATGTTTGCATCTCTTGAAAAGACAAACATCGCCTAGTCTAGAGGATTTAATTTTTGGTGATAGAAAGAAAGAAGAGACCTCAACTTCATAGAAGAAAGAAAAGGTGAAGTTTGAGAAAGCTGAGATACCAAAAATAAAGTGGCTATCAAGTGGTGTAGCTGCTAGAGTTGCAAAGAAAAAGGAAGGCTTAGGTAAGCCTTTGGCTGAAGACAGGCCATGGATCTGTAGATTTGATGGATCCAAGTCCAAACAAGGAGCTGGAGTAGGGATAGATCTCATTGATCCATCAGGAAAATCCTACTTGGCAACATACAGACTATAGTTCTCATGTACTAATAATGTAATAGAGTATGAAGCTCTGATTCATGGGATATTGTTTGCCCTCAAGAAGAAAGTAAAATTTCTGCATGTCTATGGAGACTCAGAATTAGTAGTGAGATAGGTAAGAGGAATCTACTCCTGTAATTATAAAAAAACTGTCTAATTACAGACATAGGGTGTGGGACCTGATAGAATCCTTTAATACATTCAATATCACCCACATACCCAGAGAATAGAACCATAGGGCAAATGCTTTAGCCCAGGCTGCCAGTACATTGGAGCCACTATCTATTTTAGGACTGAAAAGATTTTCAGTAGAGCTAGTATCAGTACCTTCTGTTCCTAACAATGTGACCAACCTCCAAGTGTTTGATGATGATCAGCATATCCTAGATTTCATCTCCAACAAAGATATATTTGATGCTCAAATCATAGATGAGAACAATGTAGAAGATCATGTATGGGAAGAAGAAGAAATCTTAGAGTTGCCCAGCAATAAGATTCCTAAGGGAATGATAGAGCTAGAGAGAGCATTTGATCTGGACAACATGCTTAAACAGAAAGATCTTCCAAAAGCTAATGGAGGACAATATTCCCAGGTTAATATTAGATAGAATGATGAAAAGAGGAATGTCCTACTAGGGAAAGTATGCATAGAAGAAGAATTAGAAGGAATAACCTAGGCTCTCAAGGATTACATCCATGTCATTGCCTAGACTTATGATGAGCTAAAAAAGTATGACACATCAGTCATCACACACACCATACCCCTCAAGCCAGATGCCAAGCCTTTCAAACAGAAGCAAAGACCTATCAATGCTTTGCTAGAACCTATTATTTTTGAGGAGGTTAAGAAACTGTTAAATACCAGGATCACATTTCCTGTGAGGCACTCCACTTGGGTAGCAAACCTGGTCCCAGTGAGGAAGAAAAATGGAGACATCAGATTATGTGTGGACTTCAGGAACTTGAACAGAGCATCTGAGAAGGATAATTATCCCTTACCTTCCCTAGATGAGGTCCTGCAAATTGTGAATGGTGTCAAAATGATGTCATTTATGGATGTTTTCTTAGGCTACAACCAAGTAATGGTAGATAAAATTGACAGATTGAAAATTGCCTTCACCACAAAGTGGGGGATATTCGCTTACAGGCGCATGTCGTTTGGGTTAATTAAAGTTGGAGAAACATTCCAACGAGCAATCAACATAGCCTTCAAAGGCTTAATAGGAAAATGCATAGTCATATACATGGATGACTTAACAGTGTTCTCTAAAGATAGAGGAAACCATGTAGAAGATCTCATAAATGTGCTTAAAAAATGTGAACAGTATGGGATATCCCTGAACCCCAAGAAATGCATATTTGGGGTAACAACAAGAAAATTACTAGGCCACCTGATAACTAAAAATGGGATTATCATTGATCTTGACAGGGTGGAATCCATCATGAAAATACAGCTTCTTGGAAGCAAAAAGGAGCTTAAATCTTACTTTGGTAAGATCAATTTTGTTAGGAAGTTTATCACTAGCTTTGCAGAAATTGTTAGACCTTTAAATGCTATGCTCAAGAAGGACGCAAAAATTGAGTGGACACCAAAGGCTGGAACAGCTTTTGAAGACATTAAAAAAGATATATTAGATGCTCTAGTCCTGATCAGTCCAGACTACACCAAGGACTTCTATATTTACTCATTTGCTTCAGAGCATACCTCTACAGCAGTGCTGACACAGAGAAATGAAGAAAAGGAAGAGAAGCCCATAGCCTTCATGAGCTGCCCTTTCAAAGATGCTAAACTAAGATACATGGACATTGAAAGGCAGGCACTTGCTTTGGTCAGAGCAGTAAAGAAGTTTAGGCACTATATTCTGAGAAGTAAAGTGATTGTTGTAGTGCCTGATGTAGCAGTGAAGATGCTATTAATGCAGAGCGAGCCAGGTGAGAAAAGGGCTAAGTGGATCACTGTCCTACAAGAATATGACATGGATATTACACCCATGAAGCTAGTAAGAGGACAGGCTTTAAGCCAAATGATATCAAAGATTGACCCCAATATCATGAGTCAGCAGTATGTAATTAATGCAAAGGACAATGGAGAGTGGTACTCAGACATTAGGCACATCCTGATTACTGAAAGATATCCTCCAAGACTGTAGGCCTCACAAAGGAGAGCCCTAAAATAAGGTCACATAAGTATATGATGAAAGGGGGCATCCTTTTTAAGAAAAATTATGAAGGGATATACCTAAGATGCCTAGAGAGGCCAGAAGCAAATAGAGTGTTATCAGAGCTACAGGACAAGTTTGGAATAGCACATGGGTCACCCTTGGCCACAACTCACGCTATCCTCAGGATAGGATACTACTGAACATATTAAATGTTGTCATGTATGTCAGGTTGCTGCTAACAGAGAGAGATATGCTGCTTAACCTTTGCAGCCAGTGATGGAGATGTGTCCATTTGCACAATGGGGCATGGACTTCATACGGCCAATTAATCCTCCATCATCATCAGGCCACAGGTATTTTTTAATGATTACTGACTACTGTACCAAGTGGATTGAAGCTATCAGCACCAAGACCTGCAATGTTGAAGATGTCATCAGATTTCTGGAGAGTAATATTGTCACCAGGTACGGAGTTCCCTATGCTCTAGTAAGTGATAATGGTTTTGCTTTTGCTTCAACTAAATTGTCAAGCTGGGCTTTTGATTATGGGATCATATTGAAGTTTTCCTCAAACTATTATCCCCAAGGGAATGGATTAGCAGAATCCACCAATAAAAATTTGCTAAATATCATATAAAAGTTAATAGAAAAGAACCCTAGGGAGTGGAACACCCTTCAGAAATATGCCTTATGGGTAGACAGAACTAGGAACAAGGTTGCATTAGGAAACTCACCTTATCACTTATTATATGGGGTGGATCCCATCCTCCCTATTAACCTAAAGATTCCTACACTGTAGTTTGCCCAAGAGTACCTAGGCATAGACAATAAGCAAGAAGTCAGGTTGCTTCAGTTGATGCACCTGGAAGAGAAAAGAAGTCAGGCAATTAATCAGTTTGTCAAACATCAGGTTGTTGTCAAACGCTGGTTTGACAAAAGAGCTTGGATTAAAGCCTTCAAGATCTCAAATTTGTTCCTGATGTGGGACAAAGCACATGAGAGGAAAGAAAACCATGGTAAGTTTGACAAACTCTGGATAGGTCCTTTCCAAATTTTTGAAATATTAGGAGACAGCATTTACAAGCTTAAAAACTTGATAGGTGAGGATGTTCCATTACCAGTTAATGGACAATTCCTTAAACATTATTTCCAAGCCTAAGTTAACTTCATGACAGTCATGTGTATCATAGTGTATATTTGTGTAGTTGTTTGTACAATTTTGTTTTGTGTTTTGTTTTGTTTGCTTGTTGAGTTTATGTTTTGGTTAGTCAAGATGATGCAGCTCATCACCATAGAAAATAACTAAATTGTTAGGATTCAAGTGATGAGAACAGATTTATATATAGGTTATGACTCATTCTAAGAAGTACTTGTGATCAGGTCTGTGATATCTTTTCATTAGGGTGCCTTTTTTGGACCAAAGTGATTCTTTCACAATGACTCACCTAACAGCCTTGGGTTTGTTGAACACACAAGTATAGGTGTCAAGTGAAAAACCTAAAGGGACTCCCTTGCTACCAATACAATCTCCAACCTAAATCAACAAGTGACCATACCTTGCACACTGAGCTTACATGATGACATCAGATATATAAAGTATATAAATATTGAAAAAATCCAAAAATATAATAAAATTAGGCCATCTAAGTAACTCTACTGGGGCTATAGATGCCTACTGGCAGTGGGGCTCTACTTAGGGAGATTATATAGATAACCTTGCTGGGGCTATGGACACTTGCTGCCAGCAAGGCTCTATCCAGGTTAGCTATCAAGGATGTTCCCAAACTATGTAGCTTAACATCAGTTACTCATGTTTTCAACTCGCTTTCAAGATGAGGATAATTAATCATTTGCACATACCTAATCCTTTGTTGGCATTGTTACCATGATGAAAATTTGTTATACAGAAATATTATGATGCTTATACTTAGAAAGAATTAGAATACTATATATAAATGTGATCACCTCACTTGAATCATTAGAATTTTGTTGTTTTCTTTGGTGGCAAGTTGTTGTGTGGTTACACAACACGCCCCAATTTGACTTGACAAAACAGGAACCCAACTTTTCTGCTTAGCTTGGCTTGTGTTTTTTCCTGCTTTTCAGCGATCTGGTAAAAGTAAGTCATGCAGGTGATCCTGCTTAAGGAAGTTGGGTAAGTCATCATGATGAGGTTAGTTAATCAAATTTAATATTTCATGTCAATAACCTCATGGTTGGAAAGAGTACAAAATTTCATACAAGTTTGCCTTTTGGATCACCCTAATATTCCTTAGGGAATGAGAGTTATGACGAGTCAAAGTCCTGGTCAAACCTAATATTCTGAGGGGGGGTCATATTTCTTAACATCAGTCATCTTATGAAAGATCACCCTGATCCAATTTTATCGCCCAATAATCAGTTGTTCTGGAGCTCTGGACGTCAATTTTACGTGATAGTGGTATTTACCCGTCAAATAGCTTCATATATTTTACGGGGGTCATATTTTGAATATCACCTGATATTCTGAATATCACCTGATGTTCTGAATATCACCTGATGTTTTGAATATCACCTGATGTTCTGAATATCACTTTGGCACAAAATATCACCCTAGAGCCAATATGATGATGACGTCATCCAATCCTGATGAACAAAGAAAATGAAACTGATGGTGACGTCATCATCCTTTTTACCTCGCGGAGGTATATTTCAGCTTTCACCCTTTTTCCATAACGTGACAGTGACATCATCCTGATCTTACGAAAGGGGGTCACTTTAGTCTTGAGGGGACATATCTCAAATATCACCTGATCTTTAAAACATGACCTAATATTCCAAACATCACCTGATATTTGAATATCACTCGATGTTCTCAAACATCACCCGATCTCTTCGACATCAGTTTTCCCACTCAAAGGCGGACGGTCATATTACACATAGGGGGTCATATTCTAATATCACCTGTTATTCTGAATATCACCTGATCTTCTAAATATCACCCCCTTATCTTGCCCCATGACATTTAATGCCCATAAATGCAGTAGGTGGATTCCAGTCGATCGTGAACAAGATGCAAACACCTGGCAGCATCCGTAGATCCATGACAGAAGATCAATGGTTTTAATCAATTTAACCTGGATTTACCCTAATTTACCCTAAGAATGAGATTAAAAGTGAATTTATAGGGTCATTTTACATTTACCTCGCACAAAAATGAGATTTTACATAGCGCAAAATAATCAAACCCTTGTACGACCTACCTGCGAACGCAAACAACTTATAGAAAAATGGAGCACGTGATTATCACTAGTATCTGAGCCTCTTTTTGATAATCGTTTGCTTAACCTAGGAGAAAAACGTAATCAGGTAAGTAATTAGAAACCCTCCTGTTGTCGTTTTCTACATATCCATGTAGTAGGTCCTTTTATGGTTTAGCTCTAAATTATGCATATCATGATGAAATAAAGATTAATAGGTATAATATGCATGATGCCGTAAAAGTATAATGTTGTATATGCATGCATCTGGATATTGTTGTAAGACCAGTCATGTTCATTGCAGGAATCTATGGTGGACGTCAGGAAGAAAAAGTCTGATGCAGAATTCCTTAAGCCTATTTTTGCCCAACCTAAGGGAGTACAATTTAAATATGGTGTCATCAAAGATACCCACTAGGGAAACATAGATTTGGCGGCATGGTTAGCTAAGATGGGTGAAGATAGAGAAAGTACCCTACTGGATGCTATCTTTGTATTAGGAATGTGGTATGCAGCTGGATTTCCTTATTCCATGGAAACCCCAGAATTAATAGTAGAGTGTGCCAAAAATTACAACCCTAAGATGAGGAGAGTAGAAAAACATGGAAGGGTATATGTAGATCTGTCCATCAAAGGCATTACATCTACTTTCAACCTTCCAATTGGGAAAAAGGTAGTTAGTATGGATCTGAAGAAACTAGAGATTGAATATACAAATAACAAGAAGACTGCAAGAAAGAGGATGTACCAATGGAGAGCAAAGAATAGCCCTTACACTGCCTCTGCCAAATTACCAGTGCACATGTAAAAGTTTGATTTTGATTATGAGTATAAATACATGATTGCCCTGCTCAACAGGATGACAGGCCAGACTAATGCTGGAAGCTTCAAAGATTGGATGTATGGGATTATCATGATGTGCATCTACACAGATAACAAGCCATTATGGGCTAAGATCATCAATGATGCCCTAGATGAACAACTGATGAACCTAGGGGGCCTGGACTGTTCATTTTACATGACTTCATATATTGTGTATTCATGTGCCTATAAGGGTACATTTGATGCACTCACTACAGTTGGAAAGATTGGTGGTAGTTTGAATGATGCCCATATATGGGACCATTATCCTCAGTTGCAAAAAGAACAATAACTCCCTGATTATAAATTAGTGAATGATGCATTCTCCATGCATCTAGTCAAAACAATGGAGGAAGATAGAACCAAAAGACTGATCATGGAGGCTCAAGAAGTAATATGTAGACATGGTGCCTGGTTCATCCATTTTGCCACATTCTCATACATTAGAGTAGAATGTTTTGAGGGATAGCCCTTAATGTTACCCAGGTACCCTACTGATGGGGTAATCCTGATGGAGTTTCTAAGACAGATATCAACAATACTAGATGCATATAAGGCAAATAACAAGATTCCTCCAGTTTTGTTTCCAATGACTATAGGGTGGTATATATGCCCTGATTTAGAAAACATAAAGAATGTCATAGAAGGTCTGAACATGATGAACCTACAGCCATTCCCATTGGCCAGATCATATGACCCCTATGGGAAGATGCAGAAGATCATAAGGAAGCCCATCCATCAGAAACACTTGGAGGATTTCTGGACTAACTGTGAGGATGAAGCTGAAGTAAGGAGAAGAAAATATCAAAGGCTCACACTCAATTAGATAAAGACATTTTATTGCATTCCAGTGCCTGCACAATTGAAGAAGGATGATGGCAAGTTATTGTCAGATGAATATGAACAGAAGAAGGTGTATAATGACACCATTTCAGCCCCTGACCTAACACATCTTGAAGACATATCATTGGATAGGTTTATAGGTGGGGTGTTGTAGTTGACCCAAGCATGGGTAGATAAACAAATAATTATACTTAAGAAGAAGGGGATGGCCATCACAGTAGATAACAAGAGGAAAAGGCAGGAGATTCCTGATGAGGAATATGATGACTTTCTTGGAGAGAAGAGAATATCTAATGGAGAAAGGATGCCACCCCAAAAATGAGGAAAAGGAACTCCCAGAGGGAAGAAGAAAACTAATGATACACCTGAGGGGGTAATTGTTGAGAGAATTGATATACCAGCTGAGGATGCATCTGCATCAAGACAGGCATCAACCTCATCAGCACCACCTCTAGAGGATAAACAAAAGACCAAAAGTATCCTGCGGACGGATGTGGATATTGCAGAAATACAAGATCAAGGCCAGACTTCACAGAAGTATGTGGAGAAATATATTCTTATTGAAGAGGAGCCTGCAGAAGATGACCCCTTGGTAGTCACTAGGAAGAGGAAGGAAGTATCCCTGGTAACATCAACCCCTAAGAAACAAAGAACACATATGAGGGGTCAAATAAGACATGACCCTGTAATATTAAGGGGAGCTGGTTGTGAAGTATTTAGAAAAGAAATTCAACATGAGGTGACACTTCTTACCATAATTCAGTTTAAGACTGAGAAGGTTGAAGAACAATCAAAAGAAGCCACTAAAGTAAGCAAAGGTGGTCCTTTCTCATTGGAAGAGACCATGGACTTATCAGATGATGAAGTGGTAGAAAACGTAGCCTCTCAGCAGATGGAGACCCTCGCTTCAAATACTTGCATGACTCCAGAAGGAACTCCATCCTCGCAGAGGGTGATATTAGAAGTGTTGAAGTAATCAGAACAAGAGAAAGAAGATAGTCCAGAGAGGGAAGCCCAACAAATTGGGCTTGATAAGTTAGTTGATCAGGTGACTAGCCTTGCAGTGATAGACCTAACATGCAAGGAGGATGCAAGTCCTAAACATCAAGCAGGTGCACCTGTAAGAACAAATAATATTGAAGAAGTCAAGTTAACAAAAGTGGAGAATCCTTCTCCAGATATGGGCCAACAACAACAAGATAAATCTGATGAACCCAAGATAGTTGAAGTCTAAGAAAAGGGTGGGAATGACAAGGCCACATCAAGTGAAGATGCCCCCCGGACTCAAGAAACCTCAGGTAATAAAGATACATCAGGTCATGATGATGTAAAGACTTAGGAGGTAGATACAATAGGTGCATATCATAACGTGATCCAAGATCAGATAGATGCACCTAAGTCAGATACAATGATATCTCTATCTCAGGAGGAGAAGATTACAAAGGTGGATGAAACAAAAGAAGATGAAGTACAGGATCAAATACAGGATCATCATGTGGATGTACCACATGATCCTCCACCACAAGAAGAGACTCCTCAGGAGGAGGAAGTAGAACAAGATTACCCTCATGAAGATCATCATGAGGAAGAAATGAGGAAGTCACCCTCTCCATCAAGGATAGAGATAGATATAGGAGATCAGGGTGGACATGATGATGACGGACACCAAGAATCTGGAGAGCAAGTGCCTCAATGGCTCGAGAAAGAGATAAGTACAGAATATTGTTTTAAGATTCAAGAGTTTGATGTCTCGACATTATTTTCATAAACCATTATGAAGCCAAAGAGGAAGGCCAGATTAACCTCAGCCATCAGAAGAGATCCTACTACGGGCAGAAGAACCACCCAGGTAGCACTTCCTACAGTTGAAAAAGAGAAAGGCAAGATCACCCTGGAAGAATTCAAGATCACCATAGTTGATTTAGGATTTGCCAATGAAGATCAAGAAGATCAGGAAGGAAAAGATATAATTAATTCTTTAACCCAAAGGCTGAAGAGAGAAAAGGAGAAGAATAAGCAGCATAAGGAGCACATTGCCCAGCTGCATTCATACATAAAAGGGTTAATTAACCCTGATCATACATCATTAGATCAGGTAGCCCCATTAACTGCAATTTCACAAGAAGAGGTTAATAAATTGGACCTCATGAAGCATGAGTCAGTGATCATGAGAAAATGGATGTCATCAACATTGAACGGAGCTGAACAAGTAGTGGGAGCCTCTTTGCAGAGGTGGAACTCTTTGAGTATCTCGAGGAAGAAAGTCAATAAATTACAGGCTGAGGCTAGAAGGAGATCATTCAAGTTGGAGAAAGCCTTAAGTGCTTTAAGTGAAATAAAGAGGATTAATCCTTAGATCCTGATAAGTCATCAGGTGTTGAATAATAACACTGCCATGTTGATTGATATTTGGTATAAAGACATCAGGTTTGAGTGTGCTGTACTAAAGGAGTGCAGTAGTAAATTGAGAGATATTAGTGTGAAGCTGCATGACAAGATGTCTTATGAGGCAGAAGTCCTAGAAGCCCTAGAAGGAAAGGTAGAGGGTAAAATTGAAAACCAAGATGCGGACTTTGCCATAAAATCTCTACATAATAATTTCTAGCCGATGGCTGATGATCCTCTTACCCACCGAATGGAAGAAGCAATGAACAAGGTCATGAGAATCAAGGTCAGAGTGGAGAACTATAATGAAACATTGAGTAGTAGGAAGGGCAAGTTAGAAGTCCTCGGAGATAAATAGCAGGCCCACAAGCATGCCATTGCCAAAGTTAAAACTCAGGATGGCTGAGAAGTTGATAGGATTGTGGAAGCATATGAAAATATAAGAACAGCATTAAAGGTCCATATACAGGAAGATATTCATCATGGTGATGAAGGCACGGAAAGTGGTGATCATGAGGATCATGATAAAGAAGAAGAGCATGAGGGGTAGATGAAGATGCACTACAAAGGAGACATCTACATTAGGTACTTAGAGGAAAATAAGTTACCTAGATGGTTGCCAGCTGGCAATTTGTGCCATGAGAGACATTTGACCAAGTCAAAGGGAATATGCACCGTAGATCTTAATTGATAAATCTTGATCGTAGATCATTTGTAACCACTCCCTCACCTTATTCTATAAAAGGTGCAGGGATGCCTTGTTTTAAACATTCGAAGCTTAATTGAAATTTGTCTGCTGAAATATTAAGGGCCTATTTCAAAGTTATTGTAAGCATACATATTCTCGCATACTTAATGAAAGAGAAGACCAGTTTGATTACAAATCATCGTAAATTCTAAGTAATCTATGTCTGAATTCTTGATATATGCATTGATTTGTTGCATCCCTTGGAGTGCTCATCAGTCTGCATATATTGTTTTCATTCCTCATCCTTTGAAGTTTGCATCATCTATATCTAGCTGTAGAACATCCTGGTGAAAATATGGTTTGATTTCTTCTTTCTCATGACTATATCAAGTGTGTATGTGACTCAATAGCTGAAGATTCATCATAATTTGAAGTATTCTTTTCAATTTCTTTTAATTTCAAAACAATTCACCATCACAATTGCAAATAATAGATAATTAGAAGCAAATTACATAAAATATGCAGACACCTCATAGATAACTAGAAATTTATAGCATATTTGAAGTTAAAGCATGTACAATTGACAAATATCATGCAAAGATTTGAGTATAGACATGTCATTTGAAGAAATATCCTATTTAGAATAACCTTCTGTGTAGCATCTTTACATAAAAAGAATCATGCTGATGAGCAAATGTAAGGCCCCTGAATGGAAAACAGCAACACACATCAACCACTAAGTAACTTCAATTGATTAAGAACTAATCTCTGGAGACTTGGGATCATGAATTCTGTGAATTCATCGTATCTTTCAAGATGAGTAAAGGTTTATGTGTAACTTTTATTCTATGTTTGTTTATGACTAACATCATGATCAACACTTCTTTGATAACATTCTCATCTATAGCAATGCATGGGCTAATCATCTACATCATGTGGAGATAGCCCTTAGAATTTTATAGGAATATTCTCTATTTTCTAAGCACTCTAAGTGTTCCTTCGGAGTTCAACAAGTGGAGTATTTGGGCAATATAGTATCATAAGCAGGTGTCTAGGTTGATTCAAAGAATATTGTAGCAATGTAGAAATATCCACACCCAAATTCCATCAAAATCTTGTGTGGTCTCTTAGGCTTTGTAGGGTATTATCACAAATTTATACCTCATTATGGTAAAATTTATGGAACCTTGACAACTTTTCTCAAAAATAACTCTTTCAATTGCTCTCAATCAATAATAGGTGGAATTTAATGTACTTAAAATTACCATGTGCTCTACTCTAGTGTTGGCCCTACCTAATTTTCACAAACTCTTCATCCTAGAATTGATGTCTCTAGCACAGAAATATGGGTGGTGTTGATGCAAGAAGGACAACCCCTAGCCTTCACTAGAAAGCAACTTGTTGGGTGAAATTTTGCTAAATCAACATATGAAAAAGAAATGTTGGCTTTCCTCCATACTGTCCCAAAATGGTGTCCTTACCTATTCAGCTACAAATTCCAAATTAAAAAATAGATCATGATATCTTGAAATATTTTTTTATAGCAAAGGGTGTCCTCCCCCAAACAACAAAAATGGGTGGCAAAGATGTAAGGATATGACTATCATATTGTATATAAGAAAGGTAAGGAAAATGTGGTAGCAAATACACTCTCATGCCAATATGAAGAAGGCTCCATATTTTCTCTTTCTATCTTGGTGCCACATTGGATCGATGAGATTCCGAATGAATGGCCTACTAACCCTACAATTCAAGACATCATTTGGCAATTGGAACAAGATCCCTAGTTAGTATCAAGTTTTTTTTGGATAGGCCAAATCCATACCTATCATGACCAAATTTATTTACTCACCAAATTAGCACTCAACCCTTGGTTACTAATGGAATTGCACTCATCCCCTACTACAAGACACTCAATTTTCTTAAAGACCTATAATGAGTGTGTGATGTAAGATTTCTTCTAGGATGGCCTTAAGCAAGATATTATGGAAGCAAGTCATTTTTCCAAAACTGTATAGCTCACAATTATATTCCAATTATTAAATAAAGGTTGACCATTGACAAACTTTCTAGAATATAGGAATTTAATGCAATTTATTGAAGTGCCCAACTTTCCACTCTCCCAATGATCTGTAAATAGTGGTCGGAATGGGTTCAATGTCTAGTTATGGTGGGGAAGTAGGATATGTTGGAACAAAAATTTTAACCCTAAAAATTTGATAAAAATCCATTTCCCGCCATCATGTTATATCCAACTTATCATTCAAATTTCCTCACTTAGAATAATACATCCCTTGGACCCAAAATCCTAAACCCATTAAGTTCATATTAGCCCTAAAAGGCAAAAAATCACATCAGAAAAATGCGCCCATGTAAATAGGTTCCCTTTAGGGTCTCATTTGACAAAACAAGAATTGCAATATCGAGGATGCCATATCGGGGAGACTCACTTTTGGGTCTCTTCAATAGTCCACAAAATCAGAAAGGAAAAACACACAACTAGGTGATATATCAGGCTGATATCAAAAAGTTGAAGGGACTTATAGATCGGTGCGTTGGAATGAGTCTTTCAGGGTCTCTTCGATATTTCAAGGACATAAAGGCACATTGAGAGGACCGATGAATATCAGTGTGACACCTAAATGTGTCCCATCGATAAAGCGATAAAAATGAAAACATTTCAAAACAAGACATTGGAGTGTTAGGGTAACTCAATTCCAGTCTTGTCGATAAGCCATCAGTAATTATGAATAAAGAGTACTTCGAGATGACTTCGGGATGTCGAAGAGAGGCCATTTCTAGTCCCTTCAAAAAAATGAATGGCACGATCAACAAGGGCATATCGAAGGGACAAATAAATATCAAAGAGACATTTGTATGAGGGGATTTCGGCAGGACACCATCTAAAGTCATTCTGATATTTTGAAGGTAATAAAAGCATAAAAATTTATCAAAGACATAACTATGAAATTGATCATCCTGATAGTTCATAATGACATGACATCATTGGCGGTGATCAAACGACCCTTATTCAAAAAATTAAATGTCCCCTTGATGACATGAAAGCTGCCATGAGAAACCACTAATGAGTAGAACTAGGTATATCGATGTAAATCTTGAAAAGGATTGAACCATTAAGCAAACATGAGGAGCAAGGGCAGGGTATAGAAAAAACCATCATTCAAGAACTAGTGACTATATCCAAGTAAGTACTCTAAAGCTTGAAATTTATAGCTTACTAGTTCAAATTGTGTTCACAGCAGTAGGGATTTTCTTGCATAAGTTTATATTATGGAAGAGACATCTGAAAACCCTAGAGGGAAAAGATAGAAATTAGAGGAAAGACACATGAACCAAGACTTAATAGATCAATGCTCAAAGTTAGGATAGAGATCTAGGAGAAATGCCCAATTGAATCCCCAAATAGAAAAATTAGAAGATATTTATAAACAAATAGGGGATATATGGACTCCAATCAGGAGTTATGATCTTTTTATATATCATTATAGGAAAATGCATAGGCATAAACCTATCTCAAATCCATGGAGAATGAACCCCAGAAAGCTTATAGTGCCAAATGTATTTGTCAAGGTGGAATTGTTGAAAGTTGTGGCCTCAAAAGTATAACCCACAAACCTACCTAATTGAACAAAAGGATGGGTCTAGTTTCATCCCTATCACTAGGGATTATCTAGCAATATTGTTTCTGTTAGATTCTAGTTTTGATATGAAATTCAGACTCAGAGATTTATTGAACGAGTATTATAATTTAAGCAATAACTACAAGAGGTGGAGGCTACCTTTACACAAGCCCCGAGATGAAGAGAATAAGCTCAGAGTGTTTTCAAGGGTGGAGGATCCGCCTTATTCCATAGAATTGTTTGAAGAATATTTCAAATACACCTATTATTTTGTATGTCAACTACTAAGTCTAGAGGCCTCTATGTTTATGGAAATTGTACCCATGGTTCTCACTACAGATGTGCAAAGCCAAGATGCACAACCTCTGGATTATGCTGAGTTCCTTGCCAATAACCTTCATAATGAGTTGATGGCTATAAAGAATGGAGGTAGTAAATTCAGACACTACTCTTTGCTTATGCATCTTATCCTATTTGAAGGTAAAAATATGTGTCTATTGGATGAATGTTTAAGAATAAGGGATTTGGACAAGAATGGAGATATTAAACCTGTACAAATGTGGACTGCTATATGGGATAGCAGATGTGAAAAATCTCACTATCTTTATTTTGAGGAATATTTTGTAAAGCATGTATATAAGTTGTTAGGTCATCCTTGTGATCACAATTTGTGTTGGCAAGAGACACTGTTAGGCATGTTAGGTGTTGTCATTGATAGAAACTAAATCTATCTTACACATCTGTATTGTATCATTTGATCATACTGGAAGTCAGATTGTAGATTTGTCTAAGTCAAGATAGACAGGAACAGAGCATATGATAGGGTTCAGCATTTTGGTCTGCATTTCTCCATAGGTAATCATATTGTGCTACAGATTTGAGGGAATGTTAAGGGATGTTAGGGCTACCTAAATCCAAAGATTTAGCCTCTGGTGATGAAGGGATTGAAAGTTACAAGCATCTGAGGATCAGGTTTTGGTTAGACAATTTAGTCTAGTGAAGAATAGGCTAACCTGGTGTTTGATCCTTGTGCAGATTAAGAGAAGTTGAGTAATTTATGAGATCCAGTGGTACTGGCTGACATGTGTGGTGACTTGAATACATAGCTTTTGGTCTAGATTGATGTTTATGCATGGATTTAGCCAATAGAATAGTGATCTTGAAAAAGTTTCTAAGTTTTCTTGAGGCTGACTGCAGTTGATGAAATTTCATGTTGTGTATATATATGATCCATAGATTTGAGCATTTTGAAATATGGATGTATGAATATGAGGCGATAGGTATGAAGTATGGGAGTATTAAGTGTGAAGCAAAGAAGATCTAAGATGTGGATCATGGTAGAACAGTGTAACAGGGTAGTAAGAGATGAAGTGTGTGAAGTTAGTATATTGAGCCTAACCAGAACTGTAATCTTGCATTGTTAGATGCTATTCTTTAGTTCATGTATTTCAGTGAACTCTTTGTAATTGATCTTGTAGGCAATGAGCCTCCTTTGAGTAGTGACCTCTGGGTAGTGTGCCCGAAGCCATGTGCCTTCCCATTTGTAATATGTTTAATAGAGTATAAAATCTTGTGGGTTAAGCCCCACCGTGGTTTTTCCCTTAACCGAGTTTCCATGTAAAAATCTTGGTGTTCATGTGTGATGATCTTGTTCTTGTTGTTCTTAAGTTCATGCTTCTTTCTTTTGAATGTATGTGGTAAATTAATAAAGGAACATAATAATAAGTTTTTCAGAACACTAATTCACACCCCCTCTTAGTGTTCCTTAATTTCAACAATTGGTATCAGAGCGAGGTTCCTTGGAAGATGTTTAACAGCTTGAGGAAGATCTAGGAAGGTGTTTCAATGGGTTCATTCAGGTATTCTGATGGCATCAATGAATAATTTCAAGTTGCTTTAGAAGATCTTGATCAGTCCAAAGCAAAGTCAAAGAACTACAAGAGAACCTTAAACATGCTGAGGATTTCTTTGAGACTTTAAAAGGGCAACTGAGAAAATCCATGGAAAAGAGGAAGGAGCTACTTCGCTAGTTAGCAAATTAGAAGGAAGACAATTGCATGGATGAGGCTCTGAAGGAGAAGATAAAGGAATGTGAGAAGCTGGCAAAAGTTGTCCTAAGACATGAGATGGAATCTAAGGTGATGAGGCTAACCAATGAAATCGTGGAAAGAAGACTGAAGAAAACTTGACTCAGTCTCTGAAAGAAAGAATAAAAGAGTGTTGCAGATTGGATAGAATAATTGGCCATCTAGAGACTGATCTACAAGAAACCAGGTATAATGAGAAACAACTTGAAAAGAAAATTGTCATTCTCAAACATGACCTAGAAGCTACAAATGAATACAAAGAGAAGTTCAAGATAAGCTCAACTAAACTTGAGGTACTGATTGATAGTCAAAAGAAGGAAGATGATAAGCATGGTCTAGGATATGAGAAAGGTAAAAGCTTTGGATCTAGTCAAAGAAATTCTAAATCAAGGAATCAGAGAAACAGACCTAGAAGACCTCCAATCAGACAGCCTAATGCTCAAAGATATCCATCCTTCAATCGAAATTGTTTTAATTGAAATAAATTTGGTCATAGAGCTATTCAATGCAGAAGTAGATTGAATCAAAGTGGTCCATCCTTCTCTGGTCAATGCTTCAATTGTAAAAGGTATGGTCATAGATCCAATGAATGCAGAAGTATGATGATGAATATCTCTAACAATAGAGGAAATGTCAATTCTTTCAATGACAAATGTTTTGCATGCAATAGATTTGGACACATGGCTAATTATTGCATATCAAGAGGAAATCAAGTAAATGAGTAAAGACATGTGTTCTTTAATTGTAACAGATCTGGTCATATTGCTAGATTCTACAGAAGTAGGAATGATGATAGAAAAGGTCCAGTAAACAGAAACTCAAATATGCAGAGACAAGATAAAGGCAAGGGTAAAGCAGATGTGAATGAGATCCAGAATGAAATGAACAAAACATGGGTGAAGAAAGGTGCAATGAATGATGGTGATGGGTCTGCACCAGAATCTGATGCTTATAATTCCTCTGAGAATTGAAAGTTACAAGCATCTGAGGATCAGGTTTTGGTTACACAATTCAGTCTAGTGAAGAATAGGCTAACCTGGTGTTTGATCCTTGTGCAGATTAAGAGAAGTGGTTGGTTGAGTAATTTATGAGATCCAGTGGTATTGGCTGACATGTGTGGTGACTTGAATACATAGCTTTTGGTCTAGATTGATGTTTGTGCATGGATTTAGCCAATAGAATAGTGATCTTGAAAAAGTTTCTAAGTTTTCTTGAGGCTGACAGCAGTTGATGAAATTTCATGTTGTGTATATATATGATCCATAGATTTGAGCATTTTGAAATATGAATGTATGAATATGAGGCGATAGGTATGAAGTATGGGAGTATTAAGTGTGAAGCAAAGAAGATCTAAGATGTGGATCATGGTAGAACAGTGTAACAGGGTAGTAAGAGATGAAGTGTGTGAAGTTAGTATATTGAGCCTAACCAGAACTGTAATCTTGCATTGTTAGATGCTATTCTTTAGTTCATGTATTTCAGTGAACTCTTTGTAATTGATCTTGTAGGCAATGAGCCTCCTTTGAGTAGTGACCTCTGGGTAGTGTGCCCGAAGCCATGTGCCTTCCCATTTGTAATATGTTTAATAGAGTATAAAATCTTGTGGGTTAAGCCCCACCGTGGTTTTTCCCTTAACCGAGTTTCCATGTAAAAATCTTGGTGTTCATGTGTGATGATCTTTTTCTTGTTGTTCTTAAGTTCATGCTTCTTTCTTTTGAGTGTATGTGGTAAATTAATAAAGGAACATAATAATAAGTTTTTTAGAACACTAATTCACACCCCCTCTTAGTGTTCCTTAATTTCAACAATTGGTATCAGAGCGAGGTTCCTTGGAAGATGTTTAACAGCTTGAGGAAGATCTAGGAAGGTGTTTCAATGGGTTCATTCAGGTATTCTGATGGCATCAATGAATAATTTCAAGTTGCTTTAGAAGATCTTGATCAGTCCAAAGCAAAGTCAAAGAACTACAAGAGAACCTTAAACATGCTGAGGATTTCTTTGAGACTTTAAAAGGGCAACTGAGAAAATCCATGGAAAAGAGGAAGGAGCTACTTCGCTAGTTAGCAAATCAGAAGGAAGACAATTGCATGGATGAGGCTCTGAAGGAGAAGATAAAGGAATGTGAGAAGCTGGCAAAAGTTGTCCTAAGACATGAGATGGAATCTGGGGTGATGAGGCTAACCAATGAAATCGTGGAAAGAAGACTGAAGAAAACTTGACTCAGTCTCTGAAAGAAAGAATAAAAGAGTGTTGCAGATTGGATAGAATAATTGGCCATCTAGAGACTGATCTACAAGAAACCAGGTATAATGAGAAACAACTTGAAAAGAAAATTGTCATTCTCAAACATGACCTAGAAGCTACAAATGAATACAAAGAGAAGTTCAAGATAAGCTCAACTAAACTTGAGGTGCTGATTGATAGTCAAAAGAAGGAAGATGATAAGCATGGTCTAGGATATGAGAAAGGTAAAAGCTTTGGATCTAGTCAAAGAAATCCTAAATCAAGGAATCAGAGAAACAGACCTAGAAGACCTCCAATCAGACAGCCTAATGCTCAAAGATATCCATCCTTCAATCGAAATTGTTTTAATTGAAATAAATTTGGTCATAGAGCTATTCAATGCAGAAGTAGATTGAATCAAAGTGGTCCATCCTTCTCTGGTCAATGCTTCAATTGTAAAAGGTATGGTCATAGATCCAATGAATGCAGAAGTATGATGATGAATATCTCTAACAACAGAGGAAATGTCAATTCTTTCAATGACAAATGTTTTGCATGCAATAGATTTGGACACATGGCTAATTATTGCATATCAAGAGGAAATCAAGTAAATGAGTAAAGACATGTGTTCTTTAATTGTAACAGATCTGGTCATATTGCAAGATTCTACAGAAGTAGGAATGATGATAGAAAAGGTCCAGTAAACAGAAACTCAAATATGCAGAGACAAGATAAAGGCAAGGGTAAAGCAGATGTGAATGAGATCCAGAATGAAATGAACAAAACATGGGTGAAGAAAGGTGCAATGAATGATGGTGATGGGTCTGCACCAGAATCTGATGCTAATAATTCCTCTGAGAATTGAAATAGGAGCTCTAACTCAGGGGGAGCTACATTTAAAATATAATTCCCCCTACCAGTAAGTGGGTGCTTGAATCTAGAATGATGAATGAAGATAAAGAAGCCTATTGCAGATCTATTGAAGCAAATTCTGGAAGAAAAGAAGCTAATGCGATTGATTGCGGAGTAATTGAAGATTGACTACATTCAGAAATAGTGTAACTGGATGAATTAGGGTAAAGCATTTATTACAATGGTGAATTAGGTTTTGTGAAGCATAAAAGGTCATTCACTCAACATTTGAATCACTTTGCATTCAAAGAGAACAAGGAGAAGAGCACCTGAACTAAGATCTCAAAGATTTGGAGTGCGAAAAGTGAATTCGACAGCTAACCCTAACTGGTGAAACAAGATATTCTCTATAAATCTCTCTGAATTTGCATTCTCTAGATATGGCTACTCCTTTGGTTGTTGACATCACCAAAAGGCCCTAACCTAAATTCAAAAAGCATCCAGACAAATCTATAGAGGTCGATCCATTAGGTGCCCTTTCTAATGTTTCGCATGGTGTGTTGCATGTAGAAGATATTAGAGCTTACATTGATGCTAGCATAGATGAGTTTGGGGATTCAAAGTTACTGGATTTGGTTAAGAATCACCTAAGGTATGAGATTCATAATCTTAAACCTGAGTACAAGGTGCTAAAAGACAAACATTTCATTCAGGTTATTGGGTTCCCATCCTTCGATGAGGATGAGTGGGTCCAGTATGTATTGAGTTGGATGCATGCTGAATTTATGTGGTAGATGAAACCCTTTAAGATCACTAAGGATGCCATCAAGGCCATAAAAGGATTGAACTCATCTGGTGGACTATCAATGCTAAAATTAGTGAAGAATCATACTGTAACTAAATCTATCGGATCAAGGTTTGATAAGAGGGCAATGACAATCGATGATATCACTGATCTGGATGTCAAATTTGTATCTATGGTGATTGGGTATAAGATATACCACTCCAACAGGGAAAACTTAGTGTCTAGTATAGCCATTTATGATACTTATCAGATGTTAAGAGAAAATGTTGACTATGACTTGTGTGAGTTGCTACAAAACTAGCTAATGGAGAATCTAAACAAGATCAGGAAGGATAAGAAAAATACATTCAAGTATGGTACGTTGGTCTTGTGCTTGTTCTTTTATTTCATGAATGAGTTGCCCAAGATGAAAAGTCTGTGTTGGACTAGTGACAAGCTTGTTGCCATACAAATAAGAGAGTACTTGCACAATATTGGTGACTCCAATGCCCAAAGGACTGCTGTTTGGGGATATTTCAAGAATTTTTAGAATATGATGTAATCAAGGGAAAGAATCCCTAAGTCTGTGATGGAAAAGTACAAGGATTCAATTTGTTTCATGGTGGAAGAAGATCAATGCTTGATGGAAGCAGTTGAACCAAGGATTGTATGGATCATGCCCAGGGGGTATGAAGTTGATGAACAAATACTAGAAATGTAGGCTCAACACATTCTAAGTAAACTAAAAGATACCTCAGTTAAGAGATTCGGTACATATGGTGAACTTAGTTTGAAACTGCATGTTGAGCTTTGAAGACCTGAAACTAAGAGAAAGGTCCAAAGGCAAGTTGAAATGTAAGCAGAAAGTATTGGAATAACCAAAGAAGATGTGAGACAAAATAGGGAAAGGATAGAGAAAGCTGACAAGAATAAGAAGGATAGGGAACATGGAAGTGTTTTGGTAGAATCCCCTTCTAAATCAAGGACTACTAGGAGTTCTAGTACAACCTCTGGTGCATCACCTTCTCCTATTGCAGAAAAATTCAAATAAAAACCTACCAGTAAGGAAGGAAAAAGGACAAAAGTAATGGGCAAAAGGTCATATGTCAGTGTGGAGAAGGAGGATGAAGAAGAGACTGAGTCAGATGGTGAGGTTAAAGAGTTGAAGGCCTCAGGCACTAAGGCTACTAAAGTGTCCAAGGAGAAGCCCTTTGGAAGCAAAATGTCAAGCAAAAGGCATAAGTCAGAGGCTTATGTTGAGAAGCTTACTCTTTCTGTGGAAGACATCATAAAGTTAATCACTGTAGATGGAAACTTAAAGCCAATGACTGAATATTATGACAACCCTTATGATGCCAACAAGAAAGTTTTGGAGGATGCTACTGTTAAGTACTTGAACACATTCAACAGAGCACTTGTGGAAATTTTGTCAGAAATCCCTAACAGTCTAAGAGACATTTTGGAGATGAGAAAAGAAGCTGCTAAAGCAAAGGATTTGGAGCTAAGAGAACGTGTTGTCCAGTCTGTGTCTGGTAATCTCTAGGAAGGAAGAAAATCAAATTTTCAAAGAAGTTAAAGATGAATTCAGAAATAAGAAAAGGATGAATAAGCTAATGATTGGAGACATTGATGAAGTGGTCAAAGAAATAGAACAAATTCTGAAGAAAGCCCTGGACAAGAATAAGTTTTATGTGGTCACTGAAGAACTTGTTGTTGATGATGATACATCCATTCTGAATGATGAAGAGTTGAAGAAAAATGAGCAACAAGCTGAGGTAGATGATTTCTCTGTTCTTGAAGAGGAAATATTTAATAAAGGAGATGAAGAGATGATGAAGGAAGATAATGTTGATGGTACAGAGGATACTCAAATTCCCCTAGACCAATCTGGTGAAGAAAATGTAGAGATGAATATGGAAATAAATGCTCCTACTGAAGGTGATTCGAAGAAGAATAAAGAACAGAATGCAGAGAAAGAAGAAGCAGAGAAAAAGAATGAAAATTATAAGCAACACAATGGAGAAGATGCAGGCCCTAAAGAGCATAAAACAAAAACATCATATTGGGCAAGAGACACTATAGAAGAAGTGAAAGAAATTTTGGAGAAAGATAAACAAGTTATAGAAGATCCAGTTATAATACAAGGTCTAATCACTTTTGATACTCTATCACCGGTGTAGAAGATGAAGTTGGCCTCTTTTGCACAAGCTAAGGCCAGAGAGGAAATCTTGAAGTTCCATATAGAAGATAGTGAGTTGCTTGGTCTTGCATCTGGCATCTTGGATAAAATAATGCCTGCATTTCAAAAGAATTTATCAGGATCCCCCTCCGGTCAATTGAAGAGTCTGATAAACTCTGTAAGTACTCACTTTGAGTCTTTTGAAAAGTCAGTGGAAGCCAAAGTCTGGAATGAATTTAATGATAAAAGATTTAGTAAACTAAAAGGAATGATTGACAATGAGATAATTGTGTTGGATACTAGTGTGAAGAGTATTCAAAATGCCCTCACTAAAGGAGGAGATGTGTACAAATTTTGTTTACCTTGGTCAAAAGTTGTAGAGGATATTGAGAAGAAAATAAAAGAGCCCGAGCAACAATTGTCAAATGTATCTCAATCCTTTGATCCTTTGATAGTATCTCTGGCAAGTCAAGAATGTCAAGTAATTAGCTTGATTAATGAAATAAAGAAATTGGTGAAAGAAAAATAAAATATTGTGGAAAGGATGTGTGAACTCCGAAGACTGATTTCCCCTAAGTTAGAAACAATGTTCAATGCATTGACAGAAGCTCAAATTGCTGCCCTAACAAGTGATCCCACTGACCTACAGAAGGCAGAACCACGAGTATTTTTATTCAGTGGTCATATTTCAGTTTTGGATAGCATGAAGAAAAGTTGGGACAGTGAATTGGCAATGTTGAAAAACATTTTTGGTGATGTGTTTAAGTTCATGTAAACAAGACAAGGATTGTTTGTATATATACGCCCATGTACATAGAGTTTTTGTGTGAATTTTGGTATACGGATCTCAGCATTTGCCATTGATGTCAAAGGGGGAGTGGAAAGTAGCGAAAAATGAGGAATTCATCTAAGGAGGAGCATTGGAAATCACAAGTGTACATAGTAAGGCAAAGTTATTCTAACACTTAGTCATTTTTCACTAAGTGTTGCCATCAATGCCAAAGGGGGAGATTGTTGGCAAGAGACACTGCTAGGCATGTCAGGTGTTGTCATTGATGGCAACTAAATCTATCTTACACATCCATATTAGATCATTTGATCATACCGGAAGTCAGATTACAAATTTGTCTAAGTCCGGATAGATAGGAACAGGGCATATGACAGGGTTCAGCATTTTGGTCCGCATTTCTCCACAGGAAATCATATTGTGTTTCAGATATGAGGGAATGTTAAGGGATGTCAGGGCTACCTAAATTGAAATATTTAGCCTCTGGTGATGAAGGGATTGAAAGTTACAGGCATCTGAGTATCAGGTTTTGGTTAGACAGTTCAGTCTGGTGAAGAATAGGCCAACCTGGTGTTTGATCCTTGTGTGGATTAAGAGAAGTCATTGGTTGAGTAATTTATGAGATCAAGTGGTATTTGCTGACATGTGTGGTGACTTGAATACATAGGTTTTAGTCTAGATTGATGTTTGTCCATGGATTCAGCCGACAGAACGATGATCTTGAAAAAGTTTCTAAGTTTTCTTAAGGGCAACTGCAGTTGATGAAATTTCATGCTGTGTACATATATGATCGATGGATTAGAGAATTTTGAAGTATGGATGTATGAATATGAGGTGATAGGTGTGAAGTGTAGTAGTATCAAGTGTGAATCAAAGAAGATCTAAGTTGCGGATCATGGCAGAATAGTGAAACAGGGCAATAAGAGATGAAGTGTGTGAAGTGAGTATATTGAGCCTAACCGGAACTGTAATCTTGCATTGTTAGATGCTATTCTTTAGTTCAAGTATTTTAGTGAACTCTTTGTAATTGATCTTGTAGTAAGTGAGCCTCCTTTGAGTAGTGACCTCTGGGCAGTGTGCTCGAAGGCATGTGCCTTCCCATTTGTAATACTTTTAACAAAGTATAAAATCTTGTGGGTTAACCCCCACCGTGGTTTTTCCCTTAATTGGGTTTCCACATAAAAATCATGGTGTTCATGTGTGATGATCTTGTTATTATTGTTCTTAAGTTCATGCTTCTTTCTTTTGAATGTATGTGGTAAATTAATAAAGGAACATAATAATAAGTTTTGCAAAACACTAGCTCACCCCCCCTCTCAATGTTCCTTATTTTCAACAATTTGTCAGTAGAACTGCAGAGATTCCTAAGACCAAAGGATAAAAATGAAAAGGGAAAATTTAGTCACAATTGGGGTGACTGGTATGCTTATAATGACTACACCAAGATAAGAGTGTATGTGTATGAGGGGCCAACATTTTGCTACCAAAAACATGTCTAGATAGGATTGCCTATTTAGAGATTGTAAGGCAATTATCTTATTCTGACTTTATGTACCTAAAGAGTCATAACAAGTAGTTATTCATGTCTAATACTCTATGTTTTGGAGACTTTACAGAACTTTCTAACAAAGGATATCAATTAATTGATAAAAAACTGGAACAAATCAGATAAAAAACTGGAACAATTCAAATTACCATCAGGGAATTCAAGGGAGAATTTTGACCTTGAACACTTCATAAGTGGTGTCAAAATAAGTAAAAATTTGAAAAGATATCACCATGTTCCATTTATTGAAGAAGATTTAATTAGAAATTGTGATGAAAAAATTGTAGTTGAAATGAGTTTGTATCATAAAGTAATATTGGCTGAGGCTTGGAGGGTAGCCAAAAACCCCACTTATACAGGAGCTTTTCTGGATATTGATGATCCCATTGAAAGGTTGGATATGCTAATTACACATGCATCAGATTTTACTATAAATGTTTATTCTCACATTTTGGAAAGAAAAGGAAAATTTGTTAAAGAGACACAAGCTGAGTGTGAGATACCATTGGATCATATTTCCCCTCAATCTACACTAGGCATTAGTTTCTCTTTTGATACTAGAAATGCAGAAGAGGAAGAATTTGATATAGGAGATGAAGATGTACAGAGCTTTGATCCTGTAATTGAAAATTATGAACCTCCTGACGACAGAGAAAAGGTCAGAATGGAAGCCCCTAACAAATTGTCAAATGACATAAGACATATGGCAAATAAGAAATTTGTTTCAGATGATGACTTTATTAGAACCCCTAAATTCAAGGCTTTCCTATATGAATACAAGAGCAAACAAACTAGAGAAAAGATGAAAGATATTACTCCTAAAGTACAAGCTAAGGTATTATAGGCACTCCAAATAGAAATTGATAAGGCAATGGAGACCATGACTCCATATAAGGGAAGAGAATTAATTGAAGACGTAGGGGTGATGCTAGTCTCAGGATGGGATATGACATCTGCCATTATTTTTGATACTTTCAGAAGAAATCAAGATAAGAAGATGTAGCTAAGCATTGAAGCTCTGGATAAGATCAAAATAGGGTCTGGATATGATCCTGACAAAGCAACTTTGCTAATATGGGCACTTTACCCCCCAAATAAAAGGCCTCAAATCATTGATAATCTAGATAAAGTGTTTGGTCATCTCATGATACAAAAGTTTGAAGATAAAGATCCTTTTGAGACTACTAATTTGAATGTTAATATTGCTAGATTTACAAAATCTCAAATCAAGCAATTGGTGAAGAAAAATAATGCATATATGGCAGAAAATGCAAAATTAAGGCAAGAAGTTGCCACCTATAAAGATAAGTTACCAGCATTATCTAGCAGTTACTCACCATATCTAAAGGCTGATAAAAAGTGGTAGAGGCAAGAGCTGATTCCAACTATTGGAAGATCAAAGCAGAGAAATTCTAGAAAATGAGTGACCAACTAGAAACTGATATAAAAACTATTAAATACAACATAGCCTCAGAAATGATTAAAAGGAGATTTGAGAAGATAGAGGGGAATAGTGATTAAATATGGGAGTTACATAGAAGAAAACACAATGTTTATTAGGAACATAAGAGATTACACCTTAGGATGCTTGAAAAGGAGGAGCTAAAAGATAAAGCAAGTGTTGAAGAAAAAGTGTTCAAAGAATATGATGATCTGATCAGTGAGCATGAGAGATTCAATGCTTTGTTAATGGAAGATTTAAGTGACTTTGATCAGCATCTGGACATGGCATTACCCAGTTTCTTTGACACTGAAGGAAATTTGCAAGAAAAAGATATTTGGAAAAGTGAATTGATCCAATTACTGCCCACAACTCTTGAGAAAATCAATAATGAAGAAAGAGTAATAGAGAATACACATACATGTTTAGATAAGATCTTTACTCTGGATTCAGTCATGAGTGATATAATTTCTATAGATACATATGCAACCCAGGAGTACATCGATCATGTTTCTAAAATAAACTTATTCATTGCTAGAGTAGCATGAGGAGGTCAAGTGAAATAAGAATAAAATTTTGATCATTTTTGTGATGTATAAATCGATGTATTGCTTCAGCAAAAAGAACAAGAAAAAGCACATTCGACAGATATTGCAACATGGAGAGGAGTACCTTTCCAGGCCTGTGGTCATGGGTGCTTTATGATGACTAATGGATCCAAATCTTAGTCAAATGCTTACACCCATAATCTTTGTTTCTTAATTATGTTTTAGTTACAAAAGGGTGCAATTTATGAATATTTATGTCGATTCAGGCCTGAAGCTTGTTTGCTTCCAATATTTATAAGGGAAACCAAGGCCTAGTCGAAATCATCAATTAATTGCATAGGAAGACAATTTATATATTCAATATTATTATCTCCAGTCATATTTCAAGCTTAAGATATTGAATGTCTATGATATTTTAATATTATAATGGGAAAGAATGATTTCATCTATGGATATATTTGTGGTGTTCTGATATTCAAGTTTATGAATTGCTTGATTGTCTCCATCTTGATCATTTTGAGTTATTTAAGTCATTTAGATTTATCAAGGCACATTTGTTGTCTCTGTGTGGTGTGTTCATGATTGGTTTCTATTAGAAGTTGATTTAAGTCCTTCTAAATGATTTATATTTATTGGTCTCTACCCTGATTTAAAATCCTTTAAGTAAATCAATTTAGTTGGTTTCCTTCAAAATAGAAGTAAATCCCTTCAAATAACCACAGTAACTTGGGAAATATCAACTGGATCTTAAAGAATAGCCTAACAACCAACAATCTTGCATGTTTACATAAGGCGTAAACATTTAAAAAGTGTCAGATATTCAGAGTTAAGCTAATTTGATTTTTAAAGCATATGAATCTTGACCCCATTACCCAATAGCATTAGACACTGGTCACAACCATTATATAAAAATCTTTTACACTCAACAACTTTATTCACACATTAGGAGTAAGAAAAGTTCACATCCTTACATCTACTTCACACCCATATGCCACTGTTAAGGTCATACAAGTCTACATTGATAGTCAAGGTATACCTACCTAGGTATGGTAGAGCCTGAAGTGAAGGGGGTTTTAACCATATTTGCCCCGTGTCATTAGCCAAAAGCTTAAGGAGAGCTTGGCAACCTCTTAAGGTTAACAACCTGCATTTTTGAGACCTAATAGGATATACAAGAGAAAATGAATTAGGAAAATTTATTTGCCTTGTCTTTGAATGAGGTGATGACCATTGACAATACTTCTTGGGTGTGCATGCACATTTATATTGTAGAAAATCATATTCACTAGCCTCATCTATTTGCAGTTCATAAAATGAAAGAAAATTCTACCTCAACTAACCTTATGGAAATCACCAAAAATAGTTTGATGGATATTGGAGGCCTGGATGATCTGGCGATCACAAGGAAGTGGGTTTGCATTAGTGTGAATGAGGCATCAGTCATGCATGGTCACAAAAATGGGCTTATTATTAATTTGTAGACATCATGTTCACTATGCATGACTAGCATTCATTGCATGGCCCACTAAATGAATTTTGCTTTTAAAATCAGGAACTAGTTTCAATTTGTTTTGAAAGTTGAAGATCTTGTGTACAAGGTGTATACACACTTTTGTAGAAGTCCAAAAATATTTTTAGTATCAAAGATTTGTTGGACTTACTCCAACTAAAAATCTACTTAAGGATGTGGATACCAAGTGGATATCATTATACAGACCAGCAAATAGATTGTTCTAAGAGTATCAGTCATTGATGTGTCTATTCTATAAAAACCATACAGATCAAGCAAATATGTTGGTACTATTCACTAATGTTGAGATACTATTAACTTTGTCTAGGATTCTTCCCTTGTTGGAAGAAATGAATGTTAAGTCAAAGAAGGCACAAGACAAAACAATGTGTTATGTCATAAAATTTCCCCCTGGGACTTTTACCTCCTAAGTTTAGCTCCTGGGTCCCTTGTTTTACATCTTGTATGTTCATTTTAACTATAGGAACAAAATGGCCTAAAATCCATGTCAAATGGGGCTTGAGGGACATTGTTGAGCTTAGACCTAACCTAAAATAGGACCTGGGGGCTTGGGTGCTCGTGCCCTAGTCCTGCCCTATTTTAGGCAAGTCCCAAATTTGAATGTCGATTATGTGACCATTAAAAAGTTCCCATGCCAACATCTTAAGTTTGAATTATGAAATTAAAGTAGGAATGCATATATAAGCATGTATAGGGATTCATTTGTAAACTAGAAGATGATTATGAACTTTTGGAAAACTTATGATTTTAGAGCATTTAAGATATTCATTGTTGTAAAGCAGAATATTGTTGTTGTGTTTGTGATTGCAGATTTAGCTTCATCTTCTCATATGTTGAAGGATTTTCATCTACATGCAAGCTACACCTCTGAGGTGATATCTATTTGTGTTTGAATCCTTTATCAATTTGTTTTTGCCTCTATGCTGCAAGGATATGCACTCTTTATCTAACAATGGTGTTTAGAAGACTTGAATGTCCTTCCAGGACTTGACTGAGGCAAGCTCCTAAACACCACAACCCCCAACCACACTCCTTGTGATTACAGGTATCAGATTTCATAGAGTGGAGTTGTAGAGGAAGGTTGCAGAAGATAAGGATTCTAGATCCAATAGAAAGAAGTAGTATGGTGCACTATCAAGGCTAGGGTGCTAGTCACAAAGCCCTCCAAGGTTGAAGGTACAAAAATCTCCATGATAGTGATAATCAACATTAGAAGAAGTCTTGACATTCTAAACAACATCCTGTCTTGGTCTAGGGTGCTATTCATAGTGACCTCTACATTTGCAGAGCTAGAAACAGACTGAACAGTGATCATTAGTGTCGGAAGGAGTCTGAAACCCCCTAAAGATAACACTACATTGGGCTAGGGCATGGGTCATGAATCCCCTGACTATTCTGCATTCTAAACTTCAAAAAATGGTTAGTAACTAATCTCTATCTATTGTCTTGGTCTACGAGCATTTATCGTAATTTATCAATTTGCTTACGATTTTGCATAATTAGGGTTTTGAGCATACTTGAGAATTAAATTAATAAATTCATTGATAATTTCTAAATTTCCATATCATTACAATTGACCCTCAACCTATAGGTGAATCCTCTTGCAAGAGTTGTGATTCAACTCGGTTGAATGTCCTTGAATGTTTGTAGTGAAAGGAGGATTTAACCATTTACACCAATTCCCCCTTTTTCATACATAACATTTTGGTGAACCCATGTTTTAATTGAATTTTGTACCTTTCTTAGTGTTTTACTTCATATTTACATTCATTCATTCCATTTTCATCTTATTGCATTTGAAAATTTACAAAAAAATTGAAAATTTTGAAAAATTTGAAAAAAATTGGCATCTTAGGCTTGCATTTTGACATAGTTTGTATTAAATTTCATCTAATCTCTGATTTTTACATCAGATCTGAGATAAATTACAAAAATTCATCTTCTTAAAATCTTTTTCATTGCATCTTCATGTTAAAATTGCTAGGGTTTGATTGAAACTTTGCATTTTTCTCGTAACCTAGTAATTTAAAAAAAAACAAGGGTTTGTAGTTAAAATTTTGTTTCAGATTTTACTACTCATCTTAGGCACTCATTAAAATCTGATTTTGTTTTTAGTGTTTCATTATTGTGTATTTTTGTATTCATATCTCAAAAATTTGCATTTACACATATTTAATTTCAACAAAAAGTAGCATTTTTCACTCATTTTTCCTTAAAATTGCACTTGCATTGACCATTGTAGGACTTTAAAATTATTTTCAGATATGAGCTGAGTTGTTTCAAAACACAAGTCTGATTATAATTCATTCATATATCATTTTGCACATATTCATGCCTTAATTTCACAGTTAGGGTTTAAAACCCTTACATTTTCACTAGATTTTGCCTTGTCATCTATCTAGATTTGCATTATATGTGTGTTGTGAAAGATATTTCTGCATTATTGGAATGATATTAAGGTTATAATTTTCTTTCCCTCATCAATTTCCTTACAACACTTCATCCTTTAGTTATTTGCATTGAAAAAAGGTGAAAAAAGTGAACATTTTAGGTGCATAAACAAGCATAATTTGTGTTGTTTCATTGCATTCAATCTAA
The DNA here is from genome assembly GCA_027924645.1 of Cunninghamia lanceolata. Classification (NCBI taxonomy): domain Eukaryota; kingdom Viridiplantae; phylum Streptophyta; class Pinopsida; order Cupressales; family Cupressaceae; genus Cunninghamia; species Cunninghamia lanceolata. The sequence continues at coordinate 13,992,158 of BSBN01000523.1, forward strand.
ATACATAAAATCATCAATTGGACCTTGTTGTGTTGTACTCTTTCCTCCTATACATTGTGTTTGTTGTGGACTTTGAGAGTCTTTTTATCCCTTTCCCTCAAAAAAGTGCTTAGGAGTGAAATAGTCACACATCTAGGGTCTATCAAGTAACATAAAACTTTGCATGTCTTGTATTACTAGATCTTATTGGACATTGATGTTACAAGACATTTCATTATGGAATCTTCATCTCATTGATCTTTGGTATCTTTACATTCATATATCAAAAACTTTTGATAATTTCTACAAATTTCTTAATATGAATCCTCATGTTCTCACTTATATACAAGCTATGTATCATAAGGATATATTTAAATGCTCTTCATTTGAAATCCTTGAATATGTATCTGATTTTGACAACTTCATGTCTCTCATGAATACATACCCTTTGGTAGTAGAAGATTTAACAAAACACATTGATAATGATGAGTGAAATTTCTCTTAATGCTTTAAAACTAATAGCTAAAATATATGAGGATAATGATGATGATTCCATAAATTATCCTGCTCCTATAGTTGAATGTCCAAGAACCCTAGATGAGAAGACTATGGATAGATCTATTAATGATACAACACCTTACCTTTATTTCATTCCAATGCTCTCCCTGGATCGGATGAAGCATTAGTGGATGAGAAAAGGTCTCTCACATTAAATCCTTTAGGGATAGATGTTGGGTATAATCAAGAGGAAAACAATGTTAATTCAATCTTTACTAATAGACTTATTCCACCCACTAAGTGGTTCCTAGATAAGTGTAGAATCATTCCTAAGATAGTTGTGTGGGGGGAACCTAATGTACCTTCTTGCTTAAAACTAGTTATAACAGTTTGACGAGATCAAAAACCACCTTGACCCCTGGATTACATCCTAAACTATGCAAGACAAATCACTTAAAGAAATCAAGGTGTTCAAAATGTGTTGCAACAACCACATCACAATGTGATTTCTCACACATATAACACATGTAATAACAAATAAAGTAAGAAAGCACCTCATTTTCCTACCTCTCTTACATGTTCTCAACATATGCTCCCTCCACCACCTCATCTTAATCCTAAAAGAGGTCAAGAATATGATCTTGTCGAGCAGCTTCGCGCTACTCTGGCTAAGATCTCTCTTTGGTATTTAATACAAACATAACCTACATACCATGGAATTCTCCAAGAAACTTTACAAAAGGTGATTGTACCACCTGTTGTTAAGCCGAATGATGTAGTAGCTCTATTAGATTGTATGCATGTGACTAAAACAAACATTTTATTTCAACAACATGAGTTGCCTTCTACCAAAGTTCAAAATCAATATGATCGTTCGATTATCTTCATTACAATAGACAAGAAATTGATCAAGTGAGTTATGAGTGATAATGGATCAGCTCCAAATGTTTGTGGTATTGATTTGTTACATAGGATTTAGGTTGATACTGTAAACACCTAAAAATGGCTCGAGTTGAATTAAATAAATATTTAATATTTATTTTATTCCCATTCCTCTATCAATGAATAAATTCAGCAATTTATTTATATGATTCACATCATCATAATTCTACAACAAATCAATTTATCAATTCTTCTAATGTCATCTCTAATTAAATAATTCTAAATTATTTAATCAATCATCATATCCCAAAGTCAAAAATCCATAAATCCACATCATCCAATCCACCTGACATTACACCTCACCATGTTTCACACACAATTAAATATTTTAATATTTAATTATCTATTTTCCCTCACCCACATGTCCTATTATTCCTCCAACCATCCCTATTCACATGGATATGGTCTCTCCATATCATCTTGGTCAAAAGACACCTTGAGACACTTGTCTCATAAGTCCCTATATTCCTTCCAACCATCCTACAAACAAGGTCTCCTTCTTTGATCTTCACTCTATGGTCTTTGTGAGCCTTGTGACATGTGGCCTCATGTCACACCTTTCTCTCCACCTTGTCAAGGTGAGAGGAACATCCTCCATATTTCTCTCCCTCATCCCAACCAACCAAATCTAAACCATACACATCACAAGACTTCTTCTCCACCATTGAGATCGTGACACTTAGAATTGGACCCTCCTTGGCCTATAAAAGGAACCCTCATTCCCTCATTTTGACAATCTCAAGCTTTTGTAAACTTACTCTGTATAAATTCTACCAGTATGCCTTTGGAAAAGTATCCTCATTGTATTTGCATAATCTCATTATCATCACAATCGTCCAAACATGGCTTCATATCTCCATTATCCATTATCCTATAGTTGCATTGTAGTTTAATCTTCATTACATTATTCATCTATAGCCATTCTCTTATTGTCATCTTCAACATCAAGGAAGTACACACTTCTAAGAGTTCATATCATATACAAGATCAAGAAGAGATAGGTAACAATGGAAGCAATGAGGTAAATCGGTCTACGAAGGTATAATCTTTGTTTATTTGTATTTGCATCATTTCCATTGAGTTATTGGATATTTAATAGTTTAATGCTTGTGTTCATATTTCCTCTAACATTTTTGGCACCCACCGTGGGGCCTTGCCCCTTTTTTAACCTCCATTTGAGTTTTTTTGTGAAGCTACTATCGTGACAAGTCATTTTGGTGCATTCACATTCCAGTCCTGTGCATTGATAGTTTCATGTTGCGCATTCATCTTTCTGCACATTTACATTGTCTTTCCATGCATTCACCACTTTCTGTTGCACAAATACATTTCTACACATTCACTTAATAGTCCTGCACATTCACTATTTCTTTCTGTGCATTCACCGAGAAGTGCTACACATTTGCTTTCTGTTTCTGTGCATTCACATTCTGACAAAAAGTTGTATTGTTTCACAATGGATTTTTCGTACTAATTCTTTTTATAGGTGTAGGAACTTGGTTTAGTCATTTAGCTGCATCATAACTTCATCTAGATTTAATTAGGGGGAAAGTAATTTGATATCTCCATGCAAATTTTCACCTAGATCTAATTAGGAGGAAGTAATTTGTATTGTTGCATTACAACTTGCACATAGTCCCAACCTAGGTGGATAAAACTGAACAAATCTTTCATTTTGCTATCTTGTACTACAAACTCTCATTTAGCTTAAATAGGGGAAAGTAAATTTGTTTGATTCTTCAATGACAATCTTCACATAGATTTGTTTAGGGGGATAAAATTAACCATCTTTTCCAAGTTTTTGCTATCTTGTCAATGAATTGCACTTGGTAGAGTTAAAACACACTTAGTTTTTTTTTGGTTTTTAACTCTAGGAGGATAAAGAACTAGTGTACTATGTGCTTGAAAATGATGATAGGACTATGCTCTCCCCTTTTTGGGTGACCAAAATCCCAAACTCATCATTTTATTTGTATAACCTTTAGAAAAGGCATGCCCTTGGGATTGTGTTTCTTCCAAGTGGGACGACCTCGAGCGGTAATGGGCTAAAGCCAAGCCACTTCTAAGCTACTATAAATAAATTGTGTGTGTTGAAAGGCACAAACAATGGGTATTATTGTGTTATACCGATAAATGTTTCCTATAGTACCCTTGTGGTGCATTTAACTCTATTGAGCCTAACCTCTTCAGACTGGGAAGCCTCCATAATAGACCAAATTGCCGCATGTATAACCACCTGAATGGATGCCCAAACTAAAAAGCCAATTGTTTTAGAAAGCCAAAAACCCCTATTTGTTGATGCAAGAGGTCAAACCTCCAAAGCCATCCAATGTCATACACTCATTTAGTGTGGAGACAGAAAAGTTCAACTCTTTGGAGGAACTGTAACTTGGTATGTGTGAGAAGTGAGTATACTGTAAGGGGGAGCTAGTGCTACCAAGTTGCTAATTGTATGCCTTTATGTAAGTGGCTAGAGTAAAATCCAAGTTGGAATTCAACAAATATTGTCCTTGCCATCCTTAGGATTGTACTTGTTTGTTTTTACATTTATCAAACCTTGTATCAAGTAATCATGACAACTTCTTGTTTATTGTGTTTTCTGGCAATAACTTGAGTCAAAAATAGTACCGCAAAACTTTAGAGCATCCTAGGAAAACATGCAAACAAGCCAATATTGACAAACTAAAACAAAAGGCAAAACCTCTGCAGTCTTGTGCATTTACACTGTATTGTTGTGCATTTACAAAGTCCTATTGCATAGTCACTATTGCTACACATTTAAATAGTATTGTTGCACATTAACACTATCTTGCTACGCATATACCTTTTTACGCATTTAAAACACAATGTTGTGCTTTTGAAACATAGCCCTATGCATATAGAGTTGTACATACATAGTACAGAGCTATACATTTCCTGAATATTTCTGCGCATCTGATGTTGTGCATTCACAACAGAGAGTTGTTTTGTACATTTGGAGACAAAGCTAAAACCATTTCTGGATACCCTTTTTGCTATAGTTTATACTTGGAAAATAAATTCAACCTTGCAGGCTCACCTTCATACCATTTTCACAACATCACCTTTGCATACCATAGTCTTGCTATCCAAACACATCAAAACCAAACCAAGATTTGCTTCAAGGCATAATTGTTACTCTACCAAATTCAAACAATACCTAGCTAGTTTTATAACATGATTACAATAATCCTTCACATCGAAACTATACTTGTCTATCTTGATAAAGAATAGTCTATATCAATAGTGGTGATCATCTATCCCTATTTTGACTACCTTTTATATCGACACTTTGATATATATTACCATTATAGCTCAAGACCACCTTGTTTGGACAAATAGAATCAATATAAAACCTTTACAAAATCTAGTTTATCCAATCCAATTCACTTAGATCACATCATACCAAAACAACAAACCAATTTCACCAAGTTTCACAATCCAACTTCACTCCCATCTCAAAATTGCATGGTTCAAACTAGGTCCCAAGCAAAACAAAAACAAAAAATGTGTTCCCTTCACAATAGTGGTCACAATTCTGATGAAGAGGAAGTTACCAAAGAGGAAATCCTTAAACAACTTCAAGATCCAAAATTTCAAAAGGTAATGGATAGGGTTGTTGCCACGGATCCTCATAAGTATTTTCTCATGTTAGCTCAACAAGGAGCTAAGTTTGCCGCAGATTTTGATGTCTCAAATATAAGAGAAACCAACTCCTCAAATGAAGAAGAGTTTCAAAGGATGGCTCCAAATTGACAAATATGCTTCTAAATCAGAAAAGGCTAAGGATACACCCAATCCTTTGGACACATTAATGACACAAATCCAAGCCTTGCAAAAACAATTGGTAGATATCCAAAGTGGGACAACCACAAAACACTACTCCCTTGAGGATATTTCACCATACCCCTTTGATAAGTCTTTTCTCGTGATACCTTTTCCCTCCAGGTATGAGGTTCCTAAATTCGACAAGTATAGAGGAAAAGGTGATCCAAGAGATCATATAAGGGAATTTAGTGTAGTATGCCTAGAAGTTGCACACAATGAAACATATCTTATGCGACTATTCCCATGAATCTTAGGAGGCCAAGCAATGGAATGGATCTCACGCTAGCTCCCGGCATATGCACTTTTGATGAACTAGTAGACAAATTTGTCACACATTTCTCATACAATATCAAACATGAAATCTCCATGTTGGACCTTTGTAATAACAAGCAAAAAGGGGGAGAATCCTTTGCCTCTTTCCTACAAAGATGGAGACAACTTGCAAGCAAGTGTCCCTGCCACATACCAGAGAAACAAATGATAGAAATGTGTGTTCACAACCTAACCACAGAATTGTGTTGTCAAATCCAAATACAATGCCCAACTACTTTTAGTAAGGTCATTGAAATGGGGCTACTCATTGAGAAAGCCTTGATAACAAAGGGGCAAATTAAGCTATACAAAGACACCCCTAGTTCTAACAACAATGCAGACAAGTTGCCATTTTGGACCAAGAACAAACCCATTGTAAATGATGGTGTGGTAGATGCTAAAAATATGGTGTAAAAACAACCGATCTTCAATCTATCAAAACCACAAAACAATACACCATCCAACAAGCCTCAAAGCAATGAGAAAATACCTACCAACTTTCCTCCTAGGAGAAAGTTCACACCACTAGGAGAGTCTCTCAAATCTGCCCTTAGGAAGTACCTCATAACACTTCCACCAGTGCATGAGTATGAACCAAAATTTAAACCCTCTTGGTGGAATGATTTTGACTTTTGTGAATATCACTGAAAAAAAGGACATAAGACTAATGATTGTCAAGCGCTAAAACATGCCATTCAAGACTTGTTGGATCAAAAATGAATATCATTTAAAGGGCATACCTCTAATGAAGAGCACATAGCATTCAAAAATCCTCTTCCTAACTATGAAAAAGGAGGACCATCCAACCAAAACAACAATGGTGCAGACAAATCAAACTACAATAATGTTTCTTATGAATACACCATTAATCATATCTCACAAAGTGATTCACACATCAATGTAATCACTATAAGCCCGATTGTAATGTGACCACTCGTCGTGGAAACATTACTCTGCAAGGGGCTCCACCCAAGTCATCCTCCATATCAAACCAATACAGCATCCTTGACCAACTCCATAAAACACCTGCCCACATATCCATTTTGGAGTTATTGCATCTATCCTCGTCTCACAAAGCCATCCTAGAGAAGGCACTCTTGGAAACAACTGTTCCTACCAACCTTGCTCAATAGCAATTCCAAGCTATGGTGGGTCATCTAACCACACCACATTTCTTATCTTTCATAGAGAAAGATGATATGTCAATCAATCAACCATACAATGCATCCCTCCACATTGAGGTTCAAATCCACAAACACTTAATAAAATGGGTCCTAATAAATGGAGGGGCTGGTTTAAACATATGCACGTTAAAGCTAATCCTTACATTGGGGTTTTCAGAAAATGTCGTTGATCCTAAAAGGAAAATAACTATCAAGGAATATGACGAAGAAGAGATAACTTCCAAATGAACTATGCTCTTGCCAATATGAGTTGGACCAGTAGAGAGAGATGTTGTGTGTCAAGTTCTAGACATGGAGTTCACATATAACATTCTTCTAGGTAGACCTTGGATCCATGCTATGAAGGTTGTTCCATCAACATACCATCAATGTATCAAGTTCCCACACAATGGCCAATAAATTACCATATAAGGTGACCCTGATCCATTCTAGTATTGCAACACCATCCAATCTAAATCAGAAGTTGTAATACCCACCAATCGAGTAGCTTCCTCTTCTTCAAACCATGTGGATCCAAGTTCTCTATCTTCTACCTCTAAAACATTGGTGTTTAAAGTCAAAGTCAAAGACAAGTGTGTTGGATTGTATGTCATTGAGCAATCTTTTTGTCTAGCACAGCCGCCTATATCACCAAAATCCTATGGAAAGCCATTACTGAACAAGGCCAAGTCATTGGAAACTTCTAAGGGTCCTTTCATTAGATGGGGAAACCTATCGGATGAGAGTGATGAAAAAGATATCTTACAGTGGCTTTACAAAGATGAAGATAGTGAAACCACACCAAAGAACCATCAACCTAAGCTACCCACTGCACAGTATGGTCAAGAGTTTTCTATTTTACAAAGGATGGGATATAAAGGACATGGTCCCATAGGATTAAGGAAAGATGGTCTCATTGAACCAATTCAACCCTCTACCTCCACAGCCTGGGACACTACTGGGTTGGTATACAAGGGTAAAGAGAAGATCAAAGGTAAGGAAAAACTCAAAGCAATAGATAGAGAAACAACTACCACTAACGTAGTGGAACAAATTCACCACTTATAAGAAGCTAGTGAAACAGATTCCAATGAGTATGAATGGGACAGCCTCTTAGAAATGTCTTGTGAAGATAAAGGGGTTGACATGGTTCAATAGTATAGCTCTACTCATATGATGCATGAGGGACAAAGCTCTAGGGATAGATCATTGAAGTTCAGTCCACAATATGATGAGACTGAACTTCATGAGGAGAGTACAATGTCACACTTGACGAACCAACTTGAGGAGAGTACCATAATAGACCTTGTCAATACCTCTACCTATTCAAACGACTTCTCCATTCTAACCATTACCAGCTTTGAACCAGATCAGCCTAATGACCCATTACCCTTAGTGCATCCCAAACTCATAGACTAGGATTTGCAAGACACCACCCCTGAGCTAGATACTTTCCAAAATGATGATACTATCATCGATTACCTAGAGTTTAGGGACCTTTCACCCGCAAGGGATCACAAGACTGGCTACGCCATAGAACTCAATGACAAGGCTTATTTTGGAGAAAGTGCCAAGCCTTTTAGTCCTCAATTCTGATTGAACCAGCAAAACCTATCATTATTGGAACAGAAGACAACCCAAGGATAATCCATATGGCACAATCGTTATCTGCACAAGAAAAGCTAGAATTCACCAAATTCTTCAAGCGAAAATAGATTAAATTTTCTTGGTCATATGCCAATATGCCGAGACTAGGTCCTGATCTTATCATGCATCATCTTTCACTAGCTCTAGGAGCTAAGCCAGTTAAATAGAAACTGAGAAAAATGCACCCACAGATAGCATTAATGGTGAAAGAAGAATTGAAGAATCTGCTATATGTTGGTTTCATCAGACCAATAGATTATCCAGAGTGGATTTCAAATATAGTTCCTATTTCAAAACCAGATGGAAGAGTTAGACTATGAAATGACTTCAGAGATCTGAACAAGGCTTGTCCAAAGGATGACTTTCCTCTGCCAAACATAGACATCATTGTAGATCTAACGGTAGGGCACACCATGTTATCATTAATGGATGGGTTCTCTGGCTATAACCAAATCAAAATAGCACTAGAGGATCAGCACAAAACAACATTCACATGTCCATGGGGTACCTATTGTTGGTGCATCATGTCATTCAGACTAAAGAATGCAGGGGCAACATATCAAGGCACAATGACTACGATATTTCATGACATGATGCACACCATCATGGAAGATTATGTAGATGACATCCTAGCCAAGTCAATCACCAGAGAATGCCATGTACAGGTCTTAGACAAGATCTTCACAAGACTAGAGCAATTTAATGTACGGTTAAATCCAAAAAAGTGTGTTTTCAGAGTCACATCCGATAAACTCCTTGGATATATTGTATCAGCTAATGGAATAGAGGTGGACCTGGCCAAGGTAAAATCAATCATGGAAATGCTACCACCTAAGAATCTGAGTCAATTGTGATCTCTACAAGGAAAGTTATAGTCCATCAGAAGGTTTATCTCTCAATTGGTAGATAAGTGCCATCCATTCACACATCTCTTACACAAAAATATTCCATTCAAATGGGATGGCATGTGTGAGCAAGAATTTCAGCATCTAAAGGAATATCTAATGAACCCACCAGTATAGATGCCACCGATACAGGGCAAGCCATTGCTACTCTACATCTCAATTACACCCATAGCTCTTGGAGCTCTACTAGCACAATAGAACCACGAAGGAAAAGAGCAAGCAATCTAATACATCAGTAGGACACTAGTAGGTTATGAGCTATAGTATACACCAATTGAAAGAGCATGCCTTATAGTTGTCTTTGCTTCACAAAAGTGGAGACACTACATGCTCTCACACTCAATCAAGCTAGTGGTGAAGATTGCTCCATTAAAATACCTACTCAACAAAGCTACCTTAATAGGTAGAATATCTAAATGGGTCATGATACTTAGTGAATTTGATATTGAGTATGTAGATAGAAGAGCAATAAAGGGGCAAGTCATTGCAGATCAGCTAGCGGATGCACCTTTGACAGATAACAACCCATTTAACTTTGAATTTCTAGATGAGTCTATCTTCAACATCACAACTACAGCCTGGAAACTCTACTTTGATGGGTCATATATTCAACATGGATCTAGAGCAGGAATCTTGTTGGTAATACCACATGAAGATACAATCCCTAAGTCATACAGACTTCTATTTCCATGCACCAACAATGTAGCCGAGTATGAAGCACTGGTTATCAGCATAAAGATGGCAGTAGATTGGAAAGTCAGGGAACTTCATGTGTATGGGGACTCATAACTCATCATTAATCAAGTAAATGACAATTATCAAACTAAGGATGAGAAGCTGATACCATACACGCATATGATGGATGACTTCAAGGAATATTTTTTTGTGATATCCTTCGAGCAAATACCAAGATTGGAAATCAAAGCAGCAGATGCAATGGCTACTATTGCATCCCTCCTTGACATACCTAAAAATCATTCTAGTTATGAGTTCTTGGTGGAACCAGTATCCCATCCTACTTATGAAATCCCAAAAACCAGCACCATTTACCACATTGTAGGGTCTGATTCTCCCCTATATGGAAAAGTTTACACCTATCTAAAAGAGAATATCCTACCACCTGACTTATCAAACAACTAGAAATGAACATTCATTAGCCAAGCATCCCAATATACCATCATTACAGACACCTTGTATCAATGAGGATTAGATGGTACTCTCCTTAGGTGTTTGGATAGTGAGGAATATCAGACCGCTCTAAGTGAAGTACATGAAGGAATATGCGGGACGCACTCTAGTGGTCCTACCTTAGCGAAAAAGCTCATGCGTCTTGGGTGCTATTGCCCAAGCATGGAATCTAACTCTTATCATTTTATCAAATAGTGCAATAAATGCAAGATTCATAGTAATCTGATATATGCACCCGCTCAAGAATTGCAACCCTTAACAACACCTTGGCCCTTCTGCCAATGGGGACTTGATCTAGTAGGCAAGATTCGCCCTTCATCCTCCAACAGCCACAAATTAATTATCATAGCCACTGAGTATTTTATGAAGTGGATTGAGGCTGTTCCATTAACCAACGTCACAAGGAAACAAATATCCTCTTTCATCCTCAACTACATCATATGCAGATATGGTATTCCATTATCTATTGTCAAAGATAATGGATGACCTTTCAAGAATCAGGATGTGAAAGAACTCTATAATAAATTCCACATTCAACATTGTTTCTCCACTCCATACTACCCACAAGGTAATAGCCAAGCTGAGGCATCGAACAAAACTATCCTAAAGATACTCAAAAAGACTGTTGATGATGCTGGTCGTGACTGGCATATGCAATTGAACCCCGCTTTGTGGGCCTATAGAACCAGTATACGCACTCCCACAGATGTGACACCATATGCCCTCGTCTATGGTTCTGAAGCCATCTTGCCAATAGAAATTAAGTTACCTTCCCTCAGGGTGTTGTTAAAGGTGTTGGGTCTCAAAAATATAGGTTACAAATCCTAAGAGGGTGCTAGGCTCTATGGTTAAACTTGCAACGTTTTTGAACCAACGAACGAAGTTAACCTATATGGTTGATGACTCCTTGTACTTTAGGTTCTACTAAACCTAGGCGGGTGGACCTTGATAGCTGAAGCAGATTAAGAGCTGTATGATTTAATTAAATTTATGGATCTATGCATAGTGGCATGAAGTGAAATAGATGAAGGCTTACTAACTACTCTTACTAAAATTTGAAATGTAAATGTACAGATAAGATTTTATAAAATTCTAAAATGGAGTGGGTATGATCAATGCCTTGTTTTGTGAGCTAATGGAGTCAAGAGGCAAAAGATATGTGGCTTACTAGCTAGCTACAATTTGAATTGCTTGGCACTTGTGATTGTTTTCACCTTGTACAAACGTGCAAGAATGTAACTATCAGACTCTTCTTTAATGATCCAAAAAGATTGTTACTAGGTTACTGTGATTAATTAATAGGAAATTTTAATCCTTTTGAAGGAACCAGTTAATTGAATCACACAAAAGCATCAATTTTGCCCTGACAAATCAAATGTAGATTTGAATAACAAGATAAAATCAAGTTGGAGATAGTATGATAATTGAATCGATTATAGGGTTCTTCTTTAATGATCCAAGTGATACTCCCAAATTATTTTGATCTATTAAAACGATGTTTAATTCTTAGAGAGAAACCAATTAATGAAACCACACAAGAATAGAAAATGCGTTTCGATAAATTGAGTTCTAACACTTCAATTTAAATAATATGAAAGTACCAATCTGGAGACAGCTAAATAATCAGATATTAACAACAAACAATTGATACCAGTGTTTGGCCACCAATTTATACATTCTTCTCCATTATATAATTTCAAAGGATCTTGCAATACACAGCATATTGTTATATTAAGGTAATTGATCAACTGATGATTTCCTAATCTACTGCTATTGATGCTTTTAACCTACTACTACTGATGATGATCCCTCTTCTCTGATTTGCATCTCCCATATATAGTTTGTGATTTTTTAGGGTTACAACCCTTTATACATCTGTTCAGTGCAACCTTTTATTATTTTAATCATCTTTGGAAATAATACAAATATTTATTTTAATCTCCACCTTTTTCTTTTCTGTGAGAATTAATTTCAATAATAATTATTATTACTTCTCCCCTTTTTTGGCATCCTTCACTCTCATATTAACTTTTGGGTTAAATGTTTTACCCGTAATGCATTCCCTAGGTAAGACACTTGCTTGGTTTAATTCTTCCAGGAAAGCATTTTATCTCCAAGTGGAAATATTTGGTTATATTTACTAAATCTTCACTTGGAAAATCAATTGTATGCCCTGAGTGAAATAATTATTCACCTTGTAATTATTTATGAGATTCACCTTTTATTTACACCTTGTGTTTGAAATTTTATTCTCCCTTTAATGATTTTCCTCATCAGAGTAACTTGTATAGTCGGATAGATATTGAGAACTTACTCCAATGGTATATCTCTTGTCGATGAGTTTTCAATGGTGGAATGTTTAGGTTTTTCATTTTAGGGTTTCTTGAGCATCGTGCCCTAAATCCATTCTGTGCATATCCACAATCATCGCAGTGAATGAAAAACATGCTTTTGAATATGACATACAAGATTATCTGAGCTTTTGTATTCACAATATTTGATGAGTTCTCTATCCTTCACATTTGGTAGATGCTCATATCATGTTTATGTAGCTCTCCTTTTGGCATGAGATGAAAAACATCATTCTATTTTCATTATGCTTTGATGGTTTTCTAAAAGCTTGTAGTTTCTTGTTATTATTGTTGTGGTTTTGAATGGCTTTCCTCAATACCTTACAACAATTTTTAGTAAGGTATCATGCGTAAATGCAGGCAGCCTTTTAGGGATGTATAGTATGATGGTGATTAGTGGCCTTCAACACATGATGATATCTCATGTAATCAATGTCTTTTCATCGGTGTTTTAAAATATTCCAAAAACCTCATCACGAATCAGTTGCAGTTCTAGAACTGAGCTCTACATCAGACAATAGTAGGGAGTTGCTTTTGAACAAGCACCATTAGTATTTAGAGTACTATTCACAACCAATTGATAATTACAAATAAGTTTCAAAAATCAAAGTAATGACTCATGCTCTTCATGGGTATATATCTGTTCCAAATTGGTTGTTGAAAACATCATCTATCGTGAATTGTCAATAGAAATCACTCCTAAAATTGTTCCTTAGAAGAGTACTCAAGCAAAACTAACTGATTAGAGCATGTGTGAGCTGAAGGGAGACATTCTAGTGCTCCTTATGAATCTGTAACCTTAGAGGGTGAGATATACCCGGAAGAGCTTTAAACCCTTCCAAAAGAACTTTTGAAATTCTTGTGACAAATTGCAACAAGCATACCGTGTCCTCCTAAAACCACTGGATCACAGGAGATGTTGCATCATATGCTATGTATTCTGCAGAATCGATTTCAGGAACACCACTAATCAAAAGTTCAAGTTCTTTATTATTGAATATTGATATGAGATGCCTCAGTATTAATTCATCGAATCCTTCCATAAAGGCATAATTTGGGACAAATGGTGTTTGTCAATATATGCTCTAATATAAAATCCACATGATATTGGTGTATACTTCTGAAATAAGCTCATAATCAGTTACTTTTGTTGTCCCATATACAATACATTTTTCCTCATCTATATCTACCGAATGTGAGGTCAAATATGTTACCAATAATAATTTGGATTAATGGCCTCAATATCATGGTGTGATACTCTTACTCCAAGTATGTATTTGTAGAAAGATCGGGTGAAGTAAATATCTAGCAAATGACTGGCAGATAATGCTTTAGCAACCAATTTTTCAACAACAAACTTGAAGTATAACAGATGTTTAGTTTGATAAATAAAATTTGGAATCATTAGTGCCCCTTTGTGCAATTTATGATTTGTGCATCTATTCATGGCCATGAACCCAGACCCTATTTGGCTTCCATGATTTGAGAATACATGTAGTTTCACCCTACATATCTTCTTCTCTATCCAAAATCTATAGATATTTCAGTCCTACGTGTTCCCATCACATCACTAACTTGAGTCATTTTATGATTTTTTCTTGAATTGGCTACATCAAAGGCCCTAACTACCGAAGTTGGAACTTCTCTTGTGTCCAATCCATGCCTCCAATGTAATATCTTTCCTTTTGTTCCTAGAGCTAGTAGAAATGCTCACATTGATGCAACAAGGCCAAAGCATGTTGTTGATCCATCTGTCTTACATAATTTCATATCACCATATATTCCCATACCCGCAGTCATTGAACCCCTTGGGAGCCTAAGAAAACAATTATTTGTTCTTGAAACTAAGATATTTTTTTGTTTGATTATTATTTCTTTATTTATTTTAAATTTCAAAGCCTTGACTGCAATTGAAGCCTCTCTTTGCACCATTCAATCAACAATATTTGTGTGACACAAGTCGGGTCCCATGTGGGCCCGACTAAAAAAATTTTGTTTTGTAACAAGTTTCTGCCTTGAATAACCCAACACCATATCAATATGTTTGTGAGGTGAAAATTTGAAATGGGTAGTTATCAATAATCCTCTTTTTGGCATTTTGTTATTGTGAGTAAAACAAGCCTTGTAGCCTTCAGAATCGCCCTAGAAAACTGATCAAATCATCTCCTGGAGTCATAAAAATACACATACATGTAGACTTCTAACCCAAGAACTCAATGCAACAAGTGGTTTGGCAAAATGCATCCTGAAGTGTAAGATATTCACATCTAAAGTAGCCTACTTAGCTTGTTTTGCAACTGTACTTGTTTAAAACTAATTAGGGCTCACTAACTTGCCATTTTGAAAAAATATCATATCTGATTCTGGGAAGCTGTAACCTGGGGGATTAGCTCATCTAGGTCCAATGAGTATGTGTGCAAGAGGATTCTTCACCAGTCATCTTTTGTCATGAAATATTAAGGGCCAAAGTTGACCTCTGCAACTTTCTGGAAATGTAGATGTCAAAACTGAACTATTTGCATTTGCTTTTGATTTTGAAAAAATAGCAAACGAGATGCTGGGGTTCTAAGAACTGGCATGAAAGTACATTATCATGAGGGGAATTCAAAACACTATTTGATTTGCCATGATAATCTTCTAATTGATAAACATTTGCCTCCAAAGTTGACCTCTTGGGCAAATTTCACACTGTGCAGGTAGCAAACTTGACCAGAACCCTTCAACTTTATGCTTCAAAACTCAGTCAAATTTGATTGTAAGAAGCTAAAATCAGGTGTGCTCACTCACATATTGCAGATAAACATGTTTGTAAAGTAATTTTTCATGAAGAGGAATAGGCTTTGAATTATAATGCTTCAAAGTAGGCCACTGGAGCATATTGTACAAGTGTATTTCTGAGCGCTGCAGTCAAATTTTACATCATGTGAACCTAAATTTTTTGCAAAAATTGGTATAAAATTTTAGGTCCCAACAAAAGGGTCTCATAAATGATGAGGAATACAGAATATCTAGGCTCCAGGAACTAGAGCTACTAGAAGAACGAAGACAACATGCCTTTAACCATCTTAAGGCATACCAACAAAGAATGAAAGAAGTTGTAATCATAGGGTCAAACCACGAGTCTTTCAGGTGGGTGACTTGGTTCTAAGAGAGAATCCAAGAAATCAGCAAGATAGAGAGAAGAAGGGAAAATTTGAACCCAACCGGTTGTGCCCCTATGTCATAGTTGCTACTTATAGATCAGGTGCTTATCATCTATCAACATCAAAAGGTGAACTGTTTGATGACCGTACAAATGAAAACAAGTGGTGAAAACCTGGAAATAGGTGCTATTTGAAATAAAATACTTCCTCCATCTCTTCGAAAAACCCAACCCACATCCTTCTTTTCCTACCATATCTATCAAATAACTACGTCCATTCACAACCACCTAATGGTAACATATCATAGCTTGGTGCTCTATCACCCTTTATCACCTCATTCAATGAGGTCATCAAATCCTATCATCCATCCTATTGTCTATCCCAAGTTCAATGTTAGTATCGTCAAGTCCTGAACTACGTCACCTTTGAGTTCTCACGTAGGCAAGGCCATCATTGATGCACCCCCGAGGCTCCTTCCCCATTCTTCCATATCCCAAATCCTACCACAAACTTATTCTTCATCCATCACCGGTGTCATCCTTCAAGGTCAAACTACGTTGCCTCTGCGTCGTCACGTAGGCAAGGCCATCATCGATGAGCCCCCGAGGCTTCCCAACCCCGAGGCACTAGGTCAATCCCTTAGGGCCCATCACTTCATGTCTATTGTCAGTTCATCCATAATAAATCAATCCATTACTTGACTAGGGGCAAATCCTTGACCTAGTTAGTGAATTGGATTTTTGAATGCTACCACTCAGAGGATAACAAACTGGATCATGGTTTTATCACTAGACAACAAGTAGCATAGCAAAGTAAACTTTAAAATATTGTATTGGCAAGAAGATATTTAAACTACACCTGACAAATCCCAGCCTGCCTAAACAATCAAACATGACTCTATCAAGTTATTGCAAGAAAACATGTATCTATGGCAAGAAGGTTCTTAATGGTTGTTTAAAATCTTATTATCAGGATTTTTGTTATTATGTCTCCTATGCTACTCAAGGATATCAAAAACTAGAGATTCTATGATGGAACATGATTATTTTATTTGTCTATTGTTTGTGGGTTTATGTTTAGTAATGTGAAGCCTTGTCTTAAGACATGATCAACATAATGATCATCGAGGACATTAGAGGTCTAAACATGAAATAGGTGTAACCCTTGTTTGTTGATATACAAGCAATACTTAGGTCATCTTGGTTCAATTATACTTAGATGCTTGTATTAACTTGCTAAATCAAAATCCATGTAAGTAATACTCAGGTCATCATGGTTTAATTATACCTAGATGCTTGTATTTTCTTACAACATTTTTAAAAAGCTCAATGATGAAACAAAGTACTTCAAAAACTTGTACAAGAAGATGACAAAATCCACATCCATACATACCAAATTGCATTCCATTTCATTTCATTATAAGCATTTCATCATTTCTGAAATTCCAAGTGTTTTTTACGATCTAGCTTGTCCATATCATTCATTATCCAAATCATTCTTCTAAATTATCATTCACCATCCAAATCATTCTTCTAAATTATCATTCATTATCCAAATCATTCTTCTAAATTATCATTCATTACCCAAATCATTCTTGTAAATTATCTGTCATTATCCAAAGTCCAATTCTTCTAAGTGTTCTTTTATTTTATGATTAAGTATACTTGGGACAACAAAAACAATTCATAATACATTTGCATGTCATAAATAGGTGTCTCATCATATAGTATCATTACATCAAGTGCATTAATGATATAGGCATTTAGATCATGTTTGTGTTGCATATAATGTTGTCATTTAGATGTATGTGTCACCATAACATTTCATAAATCAAAAAAATCTCACAAAAACATAGGTATCATAGTGTTGGCATATTAGATCATCATCCATAAATAAAACATTTAAAACATCATATGTTACATCTAAATCCTCATAGTGTATGCATTAGGTCATCATAAACGATAAAAATATAGGATCATAAGCATGCATATAAGTCATCATTTCCATCATGTAGCTCCTAGAAACATCATGTCGCATAAGTATTCAGTGCATAATAGAATCAAATAAACATGCTTAGCAGCATTGCATAGAACCATAATCAGAATAAATCATCATATAGAAGCGTCCATCCACAAATGCATATATAGATAGTCCATTGAATGCTAGATCATATATATCTATCATCATCACCAAAAATAGTAATGTCCAAGTATACAATGACATCACAAAATAATACAACTCAAAATATCCACAATGAAGTGTATACAAAATACTACCAAAAAGTAATACATGTCTAAAAGAGCATCTAGGTGGCACTGCCTCCTAAAGGCGCTCATTGTGGTGGTTGTTGTGGTTGGTCACCGCTCGATGGCCTTGTGGCTACATCTGGTGGCCACCTGGATGGCCCCATCACCCCTCCGCTCTCTGTGAAAGTTCTCTATAACCTATTGCGGTAGCTAGGGTGAAAACTACCTGCTCATGGAGTGATCACCAGTAGAAAATCTCTTGGCTACCCCTCACCATCTCTGTCACTGTCTGCCTTGTGGGAGCCTATCCCATAGTCTGTTGTACCTACTCTAGCAGCCCCTCTACCCTGGTATACCGTTGGATCATGGTATCTCTCTCTAATCTAGCTGTCTATAGCTCACCCTGCAACTGGGTGATCTGTCCCTGCATCTACCCCAACTGAGCCTGTTGTTGGGCTAACTATGCCTACTATTGTGCCAGCTATGTCTACTGCTAAGCCACCTAGGCTCGTAAGGCTGCTAGCTCCCCATCATCCTGTCCCTGGCCCTATCCAACCTGTAGTTGTAGGGGAGGCTACATCTGTCCCTGCAATAATAATTGTACCTACAGGGTGAGATCTCTATCAACCCATTGTCTCACCATCCTACCATCTCCATCATCTCCATCACTCCCATATCCTCCTCCACCACCTCCACCATCATCACTCCCACCCCTGCCACCCTGGCCACCTTGTCACCTCCATTGTCATTGCAACCCCTCATCATCCTCCTCTCGATCATCTAGACTCAGGGCCCACTCTATAGGTCCTGAATAGCGAGGGAATGGGTGTGCTACGAAATAATCGGCATAATCCTGTGTCATACCTGTATTCACAACTATCTTCCTCATCGGCTACAGTTGATATGGTATCTACAAAAACTTTGCCCATGCCTACTCATAGGATGCACCATGACCCCATCGAGGATGCTCCTTGTATGTCCTAGAAAAGATGGCATTCCCCTAGGGCATCCCCTGGATCCTGCCAAACTGCAGTACACACAAGAAATGATGTACTTCTCAAGAATATAGGGAGTCCTCCCTATCAGCCACCTAGTCTGGAAACAAAACTACAACTCCGAGGCACCCTCATCCCATACCTCACAATCTAAGTAAGGGAACCAAACAACTGAATCGACATTGTCAAACACATGCCATTAGTACTCTAGCTTTCCTAGCTTGGGATGGGAAAGACTCTCCTAAAACATATATGAATATGGTTGATCCCTGCCTTGAGTGCCTATACCAATCGGCTGAGTAATCACAATGTGATACCAAGCCCATATCTATAGAAGCAACACTCCACATGACAAACTAGAAGATCCATTATACACAAACTGGTGCAAATCATTATAAATATGGGCAAGAAAACACACACCCCAAGCATATCAGGTGCCCTCTGTCATGATCCACTCTAGAGCTCTCCCCCAACCAACTACAAACCCATGTGACCTCCTATCAGGGCACACTATCCCTCCAATCAACCTAGCAACAACTGACAGAAGAGGCTTATAGTAGGTGACCATGTCAGCCCAACTAATCTTTGTACCCTCAATGGTATCATCATCAAAAACTTAGTGGCACTCATCAAGTCCTACCCCAGTCTGAGACTCGTACTCCACGAGCTCTCCATCGATCAGAATCCATAGAATTTGATGTACATCCTCCAAGGTAACAGTCATCTCTCCAGTAGGAAGATGGAATGTCCCATCCTCATTATGATAGAGCTCAGCAAGCGCAATCAGCATACCAAGATTAGCCTAAATCTTGGGCATAAAGCAAATAAAAGATAACCCTGCCGATCCTAGAATCAAGCGATCAATCTCTATCAAATATGGTCTCAGAAGTTACATGACTAGGAATCTCTCCCATGACATGAGTACATCATCAAGCTCCTCCTACAATCATCCAAACACACATTAATCAAATGAAATCAACTCAACTGCATATCTATCTATCAAACATCAAGTACTTAGCTATTTTATCAGGATATCTATCCTATAATCTCTTCTGAGATTCTATCAATCTCAGAGATGAATTATCAGTTGGTGAACATCGATCACGATGTCGACTTTATCAAATTGGCTAAGTATTTTTCTATCTGAAATATATGCATAGTTCTATTCAACATTTGCACAGAATCAGGGCGAATGTGTAGAATCCCCTTGTATTTGCACAGAAGCATTTAATTACGTAGGTTAAGAAGGTATTTGCACAGCATCATATCATATGCAAGGCTTTATCGTGAATGCACAGTAACCCCCTTTGTTTGTACATCTTTTTCAAGGATGCGCAGATCCTTAAGCTTTGCGTAGCATTAGCATGAATGCACGGCATCCCCTTGTGTTTGCGCAGCATTGTCACGAATGTGCAATTTTGTCCTATGTTTGTGAAAATAGTGCATTTGCACCGATTCCTATGGTTTTTGCATGGAATCACGGTATTTGTACCAATTCATAGGGCATTTGTGTAGAACCATTCTTTTGGTGCATTCATTTCACCTAACTTTGACCTAGGTTTTAACCATAATAAATGTACCTAGCCTAAAATTGAAAGTGTACTTACTAGTGGGGCGTACTCTGCTAGACAGTTGAACCGTCAGAACCTCTCGAAGCGGTGCATCTCAACTGGAATCTACTACATTGAGGCTAACTTTCCTTAGCACCTGAGCTCTTATCTCCTATAAACTCTCTAGCAAAGACAAGTGTGCAAATGACTAGGAATGTGACCCCACACTCCTATTTATAGCACATTGAACCCTAATTGGTGTTTAACCTTGTGCATGTTGGGGCATGTTTTTTGTCTGATTTTTCTTCCACGTTAACCAATTTCTTCATCCACATAACCTGTCATTCAAACCTATCTCATCGTGAGATTATCTGTCATCCTATCATTACTTTCTTCCCATCCAATCTCCTGAGAGGGCATCCTATCGTCATTAAAGCTATACCAAGGGTAAACTAGGGCATGTATCAAAGTCATGCAACAAATTTTTATTCTTCGAAACAACGTGATAAAACACATTGTCTCAAGGAGGGGAAAAACGTATACACCTAAACATAACTTGAGTTGAATTAAATAAATATTTAATATTTATTTTATTCCCATTCCTCTATCAATGAATAAATTCAGCAATTTATTTATATTATTTATATCATCATAATTCTACAACAAATCAATTTATCAATTCTTCTAATGTCATCCCTAATTAAATAATTCTAAATTATTTAATCAATCATCATATCACAAAGTCAAAAGTCCATAAATCCACGTCATCTAATCCACCTCGCATAACACCTCACCATGTTGCACACATAATTAAATATTTTAATATTTAATTATCTATTTTCCCTCACCCACATGTCCTATTATTCCTCTAACCATCCCTATTCACATGGATATGGTCTCTCCATGTCATCTTGGTCAAAAGACACCTTTAGACACTTGTCTCATAAGTCCCTATATTCCTTCCAACCATCCTACAAACAAGGTCTCCTTCTTTGACCTTCACTCTATGGTCTTTGTGAGCCTTGTGACATGTGGCCTCATGTCACACCTTTCTCTCCACCTTGTCAAGGTGAGAGGAACATCCTCCATATTTCTCTCCCTCATCCCAACCAACCAAATATCAACCATACACATCACAAGACTTCTTCTCCATCGTTGAGATTGTGACACTTGGAATTGGCCCCTCCTTGGCCTATACAAGGTACCCTCATTCCCTCATTTTAACAATCTCAAGCTTTTGTAAACTTACTCTGCATAAATTCTACCAGCGTGTCTTTGGCAAACTATCCTCATTACATTTGCATAATCTCATTATCATCACAATCATCCAAACATGGCTTCATATCTCCATTATCCATCATCCTATAGTTGCATTGTAGTTTAATCTTCATTACATTATTCATCTATAGCCATTCTCCTATTGTCATCTTCACAATAAGGAAGTACACACTTCTGAGAGCTCAAATCATATACAAGATCAAGAAGAGATAGGCAATAATGGAAGCAATGAGGTAAATCAGTCTACGAAGGTATAATCTTTGTTTATTTGTATTTGCATCATTTCCATTGAGTTATTGGATATTTAGTAGTTTAATGCTTTTGTTCATATTTCCTCTAACAGATACTTCTTTGATTAAACCGGATAGAATTAGCATTTGTGGCTTTGATAATGTTGGGAGACAATCCATGGGTACAATAACTTTACCTGTACAGGTTGGACCTGTGACGGTATCTACCCTCTTTCATGTTATGCCCATTTTGTTTTCATCTAATGTGATTCTTGGTAGACCGTGGATCCATGCCATGGGGGCAGTTATTGTAGGAGCATCCGGAAGCATTCAAATCATTTGGGATCGTTAACAGTAAGTTGTAGAGTACCGAGAGAGTGACCTTGGAGATTACCACATTTTATCTCATTTACATATCAGAGGTTGTGGAGCTAGTCTTAACATCTAGACATCATCATCTTCATCATATCCAAAATTTAGATCATTTGGGTTTGATTCTGGAAAGATATCGCTATCAAAAGATTACCTATTTTTACCTATTTTCACATAGCTGAGCTGACAGTGTTCAATGAAGTCTAATCATCTTGGGAGCAATTCCGTGACTTGCAGAGCTAAAAGGAACATCATTCAAGGAAGTTTAGGACTTGGGTGACCTTCATGAAGATCTAGATGAAGTTCTATTCACCAACAGAGTAATACCTTATGTTTAGGTCTGACCTATCTCTGTCTACACGTTTCATACTAGTCGTTACAATTAGGCCGACTTGATAATGTTATGAAGGCTTGCAGAGGATAAAAATCAAAGGAAAAGGATTGTTTCAAAGTAGTGAACAAATAATGATCAAGTGTGCAAAGTTATGAAGAGTGATGATAAGTGTTTTGATCAGAAGAAGAAGAAGAAGAAGTGAAGGAGAGAGCAGAGCAGTGAGAAGAAGTTGCAGAGTAGAGAATTGATAAGCAGAGGAAAGAAATCATGGAAGAGTGTCACTATATGAATATTTTGTAACCCTAGGCTATGGCCTAGCATTTGTAAATCATAAGTGGCATATGTAATGTGTTTTGAGATCATAATATAAAGAGGAATGAGCTTTGAAGGCTGGGTTTTTCCCTTTTAGGGTTTTCCCACGATATATATAGTGTCATGTGTTTATGAATGTCTCTTTCTTTCTGTTGTTAGTTATATACTTCCATTGCATCTTTGATTAATCATGTTGTTAGTTGTTTAAGGCTGTAAGGTTGGACAGTCTCTCATCAGACCCTCCTACCTTGACTGCATCAAGTGGTATTAGAGCCGGTTGCGAATCTGCGAGGATGGTAGAAAGTGTTGGGAGAAGCGTGAAACCCTAGAAGTAACAAGTGTCATTACTAAAGAAGATCATGGCAAGAAAGATTCAATAAGTTTTTCAAATTAAGTTGTTTATATGATTTGTTTCGATGGGGAAAATTGGAAAAAGAATGAAGAAGGAAAATGAAAACCTAATATGTGAAAAGGATATTCTAGAAGAAGAATTTTGAGATATCAAAAGGTGTAATTTAGAATTGATGGAAAGGAAAAAAGAAATAGGAGAAGACAAATATGATACTCTTGAAAAAGAATTGGAAAATGTAAAAAGAAGGAATGAAGAATTAGAAGCAAAGCTGAAATTGTTTGAGGATGTTGGAAAGAGATTTGAAGAATTGGAAGAAGGATTTAAGTTGTTTGGGAAGGTGGAGAAGAGAAATAGAGATCTAGAAGAAAATGTGGAAGAACTAAAAAAGGAAAATAGTCTATAGAAGAGTGAAATATCAGGATTGAAGGAATAGGTTAATCAGTTAGAGAAGTCACTTGTAGCATGCAGAAAAGAAAATGAAAGTCTAAAATCTAAACCTGAGTTTTGTGATGTTTCTTGTGATACTAATGATTTGTGTGATGATGCAAAACCTTCTTTAGATAGTGAGAATGAAGATGACCATGTAATTAAACTTACAATTGTTGGTGATGGTATTGGTTTCAAAATCATGCAAAGAATGGGATATGAAGGACAAGGATTGGGAAAGCATCATCAAGGAATCACAGAACCTATTGAACTAGTGATAAGATCAAGAAGTGATGGCCTTGGATATGGTAGAGGTAAGAATGTTGTTACAAGTTTAAACAAATCAAATCAGGGAAGAAGAGGTATGTATTGTTCACATTGTAATAGACCTAGACATGAAAAGGAATTGTGCTAGGACCTACATCCTTGTATGTTTTGTGGATTAAGGAATCATTTTGAAAACTGTGTTGGAATAAAATGAGAAGAAGAAAGCCTATGACAGATTGTATGCAGATGAGTTATGGATGGATTGATGGAGCAAAATGGAAGCATGTTATTGTTGATAACTGAGAGGGGGGGTGAATCAGTTATCCTAATTATTTCTTCTTTTGAACTTTCTTATTAATCAATGCAGCATTGAATCAAACAAACAAACATTACCATGAAATGAAAAACACATGACACAGTATTTTTGATGTGGAAACCCTGTTAAGGGAGAAAACCACGGGGTGATTAACCCAAAGATTATTCTCTGTTAGAAGAATAAGGAATTACAAAATGGCACTTGCCAATTAGGGCTCACTGCCCAAGCACACTGCTCACAAAGAGGCCCACTGCCTACAAGGAGACACACTGTCTACAAAGTGATAAGAATCACAGTCTTGAACTGATTGGAAGCATCTACATATGCTGGAGTTCAGTTTCGGTTAGGCTCAGTACACTGATCTGCTGCACTTCATCTTTCCTCTGTTCTTTATTCTGCTATCCTTTCATATACCGGATCTTTCTTACTACTTCTGCTCTGTTCTGCACTTATTCGCATACACCATTACACAATTACGCCTTTCACAACTAAATCCATCCTCTATATATATCCGCACTAGTGATTTCATTATCTTTCTAGTCGGCACCCGGAATAATCTATCTTCTCACAAACTCTGTTCTGTCGGCTGAATCCTTGCATATCAAGTAATGCGGATCAAGCATATACTTGTAGATATCATTAATCATGTCGGCCAAACATGATTCATGCCTTCACAGCCTTTACTATCAACAGTAACACATCCGGAAAATAGTCTGATACTCTGTCAGTCAGTTCTTCCTCTGTTCTCACTGTCTCTCAGGAATTCGGTACTCAACTATTCATATCTTTTTCTTTGTTCATCACCAGAGGCTAAATCCTTGGAATATACAACTCAAGGTAGTCCTCTTGACTTCCCCAAATCCGCACTGCACCAAGACACTTCCTCTGAGAGATCCGGACCAATCTGTCGGACCTTGCCACATGCTCTGTTCTTGTTCACCGGACCACAACAATCTTCATTCTGACTTCCGGTAGAGACACACCATGTCTTGCGGATATGTGGGATGACCTTTGTTGCCATCAATGACAACAACCATGAATCCATATAGTGTCTCTTGCCAACAATCTCCCCCTTTGGCATTGATGGCAACACTTAGTGAAAAATGACTAAGTGTTTACACTATGCTCCCCCTTGGCTGATGCTCTATCTTTATATACAATTTCTGGAACTCCCCCTTAGTTGGATTCCTCATTTTTCACTGCTCCTCACTCCCCCTTTGACATCAATGGCAAAGGGTAGGGTCCGCACACCAAAATTTTCAAAAATTTTCTATACATAGCCGCATATTTACATACTCACATAAACTGAAGAATGTCTGCAAAAGATGTCTTCAGTTGGATCAGTTCTGTAGCCCAACTTTGCTTCATTCTATCCAAAATTGAAATGTGACCACTCAACAAAAATGCAAATGCATCTGCCCTTTTTAGATCTTTCGGATCACTTGTCTGGGCTGTGATTTGAGCTTCTGCTATGGCCTCATGCATGGCCTCTAGCTTAGGGACAATTAACCCCCTGAGCTCACTCAACCTGCTTATTCTATTTTTCCTTTCCTTCTCCAATTTCTTGATTTCACTCAAGACTGCAATAGTCTGACATTCTTGATTTGTTATAGAGGAAGAAAGAGGATCAAAACTTTGAGACAAGCTTAGTAGTGTGTCCTCTTGCGCTTTTATTTTCTTCTCAATGTCCACTGTTACCTTGGACTAGGAGATACAAAATTTGTATATTTCACCGCCATCCTTAAGAGCATTTTCTAAGCTCTTTATCCCAATGTTCATGTTTCTCCTATCATTAATGATCAAACCCTGAACCTCAGAGAACCTTTTATCCAAAAACTCCTTCCGGACCTTTTCTTCAGCTGATTTTTCTAGAGATTCAAAATGTGTACTAACACTGCTGACTAAGGTTTTGAGATTACCGGAAGAGGAGGCAATGGGATCCTTCTGAAAAGATGGCATGATCTTTTCCAGCACTCCAGATGCTACCTCCATAAGCTCACAGTCTTCCATGTGAGATTTCAGTAGTTTCTCTTTGACTTTCTCATTTGCAAATGAGTCTATTTTCATTGTTTGCACCGGTGACAAAGAGTCAAAATCTAATGGTCCTTTTAGCAAGTCCGGTTCATCAATTTCTATAGTGGCTTTTGTTAAGAATTCTTGAACAATTTGTGCAGTGTCTCTTGCCAGAGACAGATGTTTCTTCTCTTCTGTAGTTTTGTCCTTTGGAATATTTTCTCCTTCCTTACTCTTACCACTTTCAGTTGTGGTTTTCTCTGTTGGGGTCTTCTCTTTCTCTGCATCCTTGGTGCTGTCAACCTCTTTTTCTTTAACTGCTGCTTCTTTCTCCTGTAGTTTCTCTTCTTCTTGAGATCCGGAGACTATAGGGGAAACCGGAGGAGAGATGTTAGTCTGTTCAAGGGCCACTTCTTCCGGAGCAGATGATTCCAAGTCCACAGCTGTTTCTGCACCTAAGTCCTCTACAACAGGAAGATTAAACCTTTTGAAGGTTTTCTGGAGAATCTCTTCAGTGTCCTTGGCTACCTTGTCGGTCTCACCAAGCATACGCTGATTCATCCTTGCTTTGCTCCTGAATTCATCCTTGCAGTCTTTGAATACCATGTTCATTGTTTTGTGATCAATTGAAGGATATAGCTGAATAGCTATCTGTTCCCTGATCTCAAGGTCTTTTGCCATGGCATTGTTCTTTCTTATTTCTAGTTCCATCTCTAGGCTCTTTGGGATTTTAGAGATAATCTCAATAAAAGCTTTATTGTAGATGTTCAAGTACCTTATTATAGCTTCCTGTAGGATCTTTTGATCTACCTCATTGTAGTCATCATAGAATTCAGCCACCGGTTGAAGGTTCCCGTCCACAGTGACTGATTTGACTACACTGTCTAGAGACAGGGTGGGCTTTTCAGAAAATTCTTCTGTCATTTCTTCCTTGTCTCGGCCAGAAGAGGGTTTACCAGATCCTTTCTTTTTCTGTTTCTTTATTTCTTTCACTCCCTCATCTGACTCAGTTTCTTCTTCATCCTTTTGGCTTTGATAAGCTCTTGAGGCTTTTGTCTTGGATCTCTTACCGGATCCCTGGACTTCCAGTTTTGAGCTTTTGGTTTTGATAGGTGTGGATCCTTTTGATGATCTGGTCTGGGCTGAGGATTCCACCGGAGCACTTTTCTTGCTTTTCTTTTCTGCCTCTTTCTTTTCTTCCTCAGATTTTCTTCTCTTTTCCCGGCTGGCATCAAGTGCCTCTTTTGAGATGCCTAGGCCTTGAGCAATGTGCTCAACTTCTTTTCTCACCTTCCTCTTTATCTCAGGTTCCCTGAGTTCTACATGTATCTTTACACTCAGCTCCTCAAAGGTTCCAAACCTTTCTGCCTTTGGATCTTTGGGCTGACTTAGCATGTGTTGAACATGCAGCTCCACTATCTGTTCATGCACTTCATACCCCATGGGCATGATCCAGACAGTCCTTGGCTCCACTGCCTCCATTAGGCACTGATCAGTGTCCACCATAAAGCACACTGAGTCTTTGTATTTTTCAACAAGAGACTGGGGAATTCTTTCTCTTGCTTGCATCATGCTTTGGAAGTTTTTGAAGTCTCCCCATAGGGCTGTATTTCTTGCTTTGGCATCCCCAAGCCCATGTAGATAGTCTCTTATCTGGACTACAACAGGTTTGTCATTCTGCCATGCCCATCCACTTGATCCGGGCAGCTCATTCATGAAGTAGAAAAATAGACATAATATAAGAGTACCATACTTAAAGGAATTCTTTTTGTCCCTCTTGATTTTCTGTATATTTTCCATTAATTGGCTTAAGAACAATTCGCAGAGATCATATTCTGCATTCTTCCTTAGCATTTCATAGGCAGCATACACTGCAGTTCCGGATACAGAATTCTCCCTACTGGAGTGATAGATCTTGTATCCTATTATCATGGACGCATACTTGATATCCGGATCAGAAATATCTTCAATGGTCATTGCCCTCTTATCAAATTTTGATCCAGTGGCCTTAGTTACAATGTTATTTTTGACAGATTTGAGGATAGGTATCCCTCCGGAAGAGTATAGACCAGTTACTGCTCTAATTGCCTCTTTTGTTATCTTGTAGGGTCTATCCAGCCATAGGAAGTTGTCATGCATCCTGCTCAGTACATACCGGACCCATTCATCTTCTTCAAAGCAGGGGAAACGAATGAATTGATCAAATTATTTCTTCTGGATACCCTTATACTCTGGTTTAAGCTCAAAAGCATTGTCTATCAATTGTTTGTGATAGAGATCTCTCAATTTGAATTCCCCAAATTCCTCAATGCTTGCATGTATGTAAACCCTAATGTCTTCTGTGTGTAAAACTCCATGAGGAACACTGGAAAATGCTCCTAAGGGATCTACCTCCAATGACTTGTATGGATGTTTCTTAAATTCAGGTCGGGGCCTATCTGAGATTTTTACTATATTTGGAGTAGCCATTTCTTCAAAAGATTTGTAGCAAGATATCGAAAGTGGAAAATCCCTTTTGCGTCTTCGGTTGCACGGAGTGGCTGGATTGATTTCTGTATGTAATGACTTCGACAGGAGATCTTCGGTGAACTTGATGAATTTTGTTTCAGAGCTCCGCTTTTTGCTTCTTCTTGGATGTGGAATGATCAAGTGATTGTTGAGAAATCCCTTATATCATTTTGCAAACCCTAATATCTGTTTGCAATAAATGCTTCACCTATATTATTCCGGTTTACCTTGTCCGGATAGCTTGGAGTATCCCGGATCAGTCCTGATCTATGAACATCATGTGGATCTTTCAATCATGAATAAATCGTGATGACACATTACAAGAACATCCCAAACATTCTGTCCAGTCCGCAGAGTAAAATAATGTACTTCTGGATCTCTTCGGACCCTTTTGTAGTCCTCTGTCATTCCGGAGCATCTCCCAGAATAGGTCTTTACTTGATCGATCACAACTTCTTTACATCTTCATGCGGACCTCTGAAATCTTATCTGGATCATCTCAGGACTTGTATCTTCAAACCCTTTACTCTGCATCTTGTGTCACATCTAGCACCACTTGATTGGCTGGGGGAACAGGATTTTCTTTGAGTCTCCCCCTGAGCCAGAGCTCACATTTTAATTTCTGGAAGAAATATCAGCACCAGAGTCTGGTGCGGATCCAACCTCTACATTCTCTGAACTTTTCTTCACCCAAATCTTGTTCATCTGATTCCTAACTTCATCCACATTCATCTTTTGTTTACCCTTGTCTTGATTTTGATTGTATATCAGACCTCTTTTGTCCTAATTCTTGCTTCTGCAGACTTTTGCACTATGACCGGACCTATTACAGATTTGGCAAATAACATTTCTTTGCATATTTGACTGATAACCTCTTGATATGCATTGATTAGCCATATTACCTACTCTATTGCATGCAAAGCATCTACCATTGAATGATTTGTTTATTTGCATATTTCTGCATTCATGAGACTTGTGTCCATACCTTTTGCAGTTAAAGCACTGTCCGGAGAAGGATGAATTAGTCTGATTCATTCTCTTCCTGCACTGATTAGCTTTGTGACCAAAGTGATTGCAGCTGTGGCAGTATCCATTGAAGGATGGATATCTTTGAGCATTGGGTTGTCTTACCGGAGGTCTTCTAGGCCTATTCCTTGGATTTTCTGATCCAAAATTCTTTTGACCGGATCTGGAGCTTTCTCCTTTCTCATATCCCAAACCATACTTGTCATCTGTCCTCTTTTGACTTCCAAGAAGTACTTCAAGTTGGGCAGAACTTATCTTGAATTTTTCTTTATATTCATTTGCTGTTTGAAGATCTCTTTTGAGAGAGACAATTTGATCCTCAAGTTTTTCTTCATTATCTTTGGCCTCTTCAAGATCAGATTCAAGATGTCTGATAATTCTATCCATCTGGTGGCATTCTTCTGATTTCTCTTTAAGAGATTGTCTTAGATTGTCTTCAGCTTTTCTTTTTTCTTCAATTTCTTGAGTAAACTTTATAGTTCCTGATTCCATTTCATGTCTTAACATAATGACTTCTTTTGATAACTTTTCACATAACTTGGTTTTCTCAGTCAATTCTTCATTTGTATTGCTTTCTTCACTTTGTCTTGCCAATTGTTGGAGCAGCTCCTTTCTCTTTTTCATAGAAAGACTTAATTTGTCCTTTAGTTCTCTCATGAATTCATCAGCCTGTTTGAGTCTTTCCTTTAATTCATTGACTTCAGAGTTTGACTGTTCAAGATCCTCAAGGGCAGTCTTGAGTTGACTGTTCAAGATCCTCAAGGGCAGTCTTGAGTTGCTCCCTTAAACCATATGCATCCATTTGAACTCCCAGATCTTCCTCAAGCTGTTAGGCTCTATTAGGAGGAACTTAGCTCTGATACCAATTGTTGATAACTGAGAGGGGGGTGAATCAGTTATCCTAATTATTTCTTCTTTTGAACTTTCTTATTAATCAATGCAGCATTGAATCAAACAAACAAACATTACCATGAAATGAAAAACACATGACACAGTATTTTTGACGTGGAAACCCTGTTAAGGGAGAAAACCACGGGGTGATTAACCCAAAGATTATTCTCTGTTAGAAGAATAAGGAATTACAAAATGGCACTTGCCAATTAGGGCTCACTGCCCGAGCACACTGCTCACAAAGAGGCCCACTGCCTACAAGGAGACACACTGTCTACAAAGTGATAAGAATCACAGTCTTGAACTGATTGGAAGCATCTACATATGCCAGAGTTCAGTTCCGGTTAGGCTCAGTACACTGATCTGCTGCACTTCATCTTTCCTCTGTTCTTTATTCTGCTATCCTTTCACATACCGGATCTTTCTTACTACTTCTGCTCTGTCCTGCACTTATTCGCATACACCATTACACAATTACGCCTTTCACAACTAAATCCATCCTCTATATATATCCGCACTAGTGATTTCATTATCTTTCTAGTCGGCACCCGGAATAATCTATCTTCTCACAAACTCTGTTCTGTCAGCTGAATCCTTGCATATCAAGTAATGCGGATCAAGCATATACTTGTAGATATCATTAATCATGTCGGCCAAACATGATTCATGCCTTCACAGCCTTTACCATCAACAGTAACACATCCGGAAAATAGTCTGATACTCTGTCAGTCAGTTCTTCCTCTATTCTCACTGTCTCTCAGGAATCCGGTACTCAACTATTCATATCTTTTTCTTTGTTCATCACCGGAGGCTAAATCCTTGGAATATACTACTCAAGGTAGTCCTCTTGACTTCCCCAAATCCGCACTGCACCAAGACACTTCCTCTGAGAGATCCGGACCAATCTGTCGGACCTTGCCACATGCTCTGTTCTTGTTCACTGGACCACAACAATCTTCATTCTGACTTCCGGTAGAGACAAACCATGTCTTGCGGATATGTGGGATGACCTTTGTTGCCATCAATGACAACAACCATGAATCCATATAGTGTCTCTTGCCAACAACTTGTATGTTCAGAAGGTTGTATAGATGGAAGTATTCATATGTTGGATTAGGATGCAGAGATAGAAGACCTTATGTGGAGTAGGACAAGGACAATAATTCAAACTACAAAGGGAGAAATGACAGGAGTCATAATTTTTATCATAGTGAAGGAGACAAGAGAAATGAGAGAGGATTTGATAGAAGACCATTCAGAAGAACCTGTTTTGAAGTCTAGAGGAGGAAAGAATCAAGCAATGAATGTCAGCAAGAGGATACTACTAGAGGAACAGTAGATGATGAAGAGAAAGTTTATGCAGAAGAAGAAGAAGAACCTATTGTCTCACTAAGTTTGACAAAGAAACCTAAAGAAGGTGAAGCATTGATCTTAAGGATATTTGTGTTATAAAATAGAGAAAATAGTGCAAGAGAAAATTTGTGTGTGGACAAGTGTGAAGCATAGCAGAGAAAGGAAATTCATGTGCAGAGAAAGAAGGAATGATAAGATATTCTAGTGGAAGATGAAGTTTGTGTACTTGATTGAAGTGAATATGGTAAAAGAAACAGAGAGAAGTATAAGAGCAGTGTATGCATAGAAGAAATTATAAAATTTTGATGAGTGTAGAGGAAATTGTATTGGAACCAGAGATTAGAAGTGTTGCAAAGAATCCAAAGAATGTATTAGGAAGGGACTTGATTGTTCTAGAGGATACAAGTATGTATCGATTGAATCTTAATTGATTGAAGTAGACATTGATCTTGAGGTAGCTTGCGGAGAATACTTTCTTAGACCACCGATCATTGAGGTAGTGCAAGGGTTGCAAGTAGAACGTCAAACATGAATAACTTGAGGTAGTTTTGCAGGGTGGACTTAAATAGACCTCCAACCTTGAGGCAATTGCAAGTACCTATGAACAAATTGCTGAACCAATTCAAAGAAACATTGGTTTTCATACAATACAAACCAAAGTGAAGAGGCTCACTTTTCAATTAAGCCTAAGAATCTAATGCAGGAGCATCAAGAAGCATTCAAATTAGTTGGGATAGTTAATAATAAGTTGTAGAGTACTGAGAGAGCGACCTTGGAGATTACCGCATTTTACTACATTTACATATCAAAGGCTGCAGAGCTGGACTTGACATCTAGACATCATCATCTTCAATATATCCAAAATTTAGATCATTTGGGTTTGATTCCATAAAGATATCGCTATCAGAAGATTACCTATTTTGTTTGTTTTCATAGAGCAGAGCCGACAGTGTTCAGTGAAGTCTAATCAAATTGTAGAGAAATTTTGTGACTTGTAAAACTAAAAGGAACATCATTCCAAGAATTTTAGGACCTAGCCAAACTTCATGAAGATATACATGAAGTTCTATTCACCAGCAGATCAATACCTTATGTTTAGGTCCAACCTATCTGTGTCTACACATCTCATACTAGCCGTTGTAATTAGGATGACTTGATAATGTTATGAAGGCTTGTGGAGGATATAAATGAAATGAAAAGGATTGTTTCAAAGTACTGAACAAATAATGATCAAGTGTGTGAAGTTATGAAGTGTGATGATAAGTGTTTTGATCTGAAGAAGAAGCATAAGTGAAGCAAAGAGCAGAGCAGTGAGAAGAAGAAGTTGCAGAGCAGAGAATTGATAAGCAGAGGGAAGAAATCATGGAAGAGTGTCACTATATGAATATTTTGTAACCTTGGGTTGTGGCCTAGCATCTATAAAGCCCAAGTGGCATATGTAATGTGTTTTGAGATCATAATATAAAGAGGAATGAGCTTTGAAGGCCAATTTTTTTCCTTTTAGGGTTTTCCAAGGATATATCTGGTGTCATGTGTTTATTAATGTCTCTTTCTTTATATTTCTAGCTATATAATTTCATTGCATATTTGATTAATCATGTTGTTAGTTGTTTAAGGCTGCAAGGTTGGATAGTCCCTCATCGGACCCTCCTACCTTGACTACATCAGTAGTTCCGTCTACCCTTCATAGATCAATAAAATTTATTTATAAAAACGAGCTCTACATTGTGGACGCTAATCCTAAACCAAATAATTGTTTACATATTGAAATGCAAAATCAAGTTAAAAATTAGTAAAGTCTAAATAACTTATGAGTGGATTCATCAACACCTCTTGCCACAGATAATATTGTACAAGACTCTAAAACATCGAATGCACTTTTTGATCACAATTGGGGTTCACTAGATTTTAATCCTTGCAATATATGGGAATATAAAATTAATGGCCTTGACACATCAAAGGTCACATCGATCTCATCTAAGTAATCTTCTAAAACACCTAATAAAACCAAAGCCTCCTTGATAGAAAACAAAGACAATACTTTTACTTATACTACAAATTATGATACCTATGAGGCTTCACCATCTTCTAAGGAAATGGACTCTCTATATGGTCATGGATTTCAGATTATGTACAAAAATTTTGACTATGCATGTAATGGATGTGGTGTAAATCAACAAGAAATTAGAGTACCTTTACAAGTTGTTGGAATTAACTACATAGTCGGTATTGGATACCATTCTTTGAAACCCACTAAATCTTCTCATCGTCCTAAACTTAATGTTAATACAATATCAACAAGATCAAAATGACATGCGAGATATCCTGGGTTGATAGAAAATAATTGTCTATTAGGAAATATCCCATTGATACATGTAAATATTTCTCCCTTTAAGTCACACTCATTGTAGCAACTATTATATTCGCTCTAGGATCAAAAAAGAGGAGAAGAAATATAGAAGAATGATGATACAAATAGAAGAACGGTCGCAATAGAGTCGGTCCCCTAGTATCCTTGACCTTACAAGAGCATCAAGGATCATCCTAGGAGGCCTAAACTTTACATAACACATCATGAGGGAACACAACACTAGAGAGAAAGGGTTATAAATACTTTCTTGATTTTAAAAATCAAAACTTACCATGTTGGCAAAAGGACCATATAACAGTCATAAACTGACACTTAAATTTTGGGCCTAACCCAAAATATGGAAGGACTAGGGTGCGGGCGCCCAAGTCCTCCTCACCTATTTTGGGTAGGGCTAAGGTCAAGGGGCCCTCCTAGGTCCACTTTTCTATGAAACCTAGGCCTCATTCCATCGAGATGCCAAAATATGAACTAAGATGTCCTAAATGCATGCTAAAGACCCGAGAGCTAAACCTTATGAGGGAAAAGCCCCCAAGGGGACATTTTCTGACATTACAGGGGGTTGTTGTGTTCAGAGGCTTGCCTTAGTCAAGACCTGGAGAGAAATTCAAGTCTTTTGAACACTGTTGTCAAATAAAGAGTGTGTATCCCTGTGGGATAGAGGCAAAATCCAAATGATAAATGATTGAAAACACAATTGATATCACCTTGTAGTGAAGATCTCATGGAAAGAAGAAGCTCTTCATGCCATAAGGAGATGGATGTCAAATCTACAAATAAAAACATAAGAACAACACAAATTCTTCTTTGCAACACAATGAATGCCTTGAATCACCTTCACATAAGCTCATGAATCAAAATTGCCATCTCATTTCCATCTAGTTTACAAATGAATGCCTAAACATGCTTATATATGTAACTATGAATTTCATAATTGAAACTTACTGTGTTGGCATAGGATTACCCTAATAACAGCAAATTAATACAAAAATACTTTTCACAACACGCCTATGGTGAAAGTTTATAGAGTCGATAAGGCCAAATTTAGTGAAAATCGTTGTTTTTGAAGCCCTAGGTTTGAGATCTTGGGACAAAATGCTATGTGAATGTTTTAAAGTCTGATTTATGATTAAATTGACTTACTCTCAGATCTTAAAATGATTTTCAAACTTTAATATGCAAAATGCCAATCTAATGAAAATGCATCAAAATTGCTAGCTTTTGTTGAAATTTTCTATACAAAAATGCAAATTTACACTAAAATGCAA
Organism: Cunninghamia lanceolata; assembly: GCA_027924645.1. Taxonomy (NCBI): domain Eukaryota; kingdom Viridiplantae; phylum Streptophyta; class Pinopsida; order Cupressales; family Cupressaceae; genus Cunninghamia; species Cunninghamia lanceolata. Next base: position 14,028,237 of record BSBN01000523.1, read on the forward strand.
GACTATAGCCAAATTCTAATTTGAATGAGCCTCTAAAATTAGTAGAAAAATCTAAAAAAAAAGATTTTGCCTACTAACCCTAGATTTTGGAATTACTAGGTTATATGAAAATTGTCAAAATTTCTACAAAAACCTAGCAAATTAATAATGAAAATTTCTGAATTTTTGGATTTTTCTATAGTTTATATCAATCTGATGCAAATATCATGAATTAGGAAAATTTAGAAAGAATTGATGCAATTTAGTAAGCCAAACAATGCAATTTTTTGTTTTTTCCAAATTTTTCAATTTTTTTGAATTTTTCCCAATGCAATAAAATGAATGACTATATGAATGAATGAAATCAATCCAAATATGAAGACACACACTTAGCAAGTTGCAAGTTAAGTCCAAAAACACGGGTTCACCAAAATGTTTAGGGGAAAATTGGATTTGTTAATGTTTTAGTGTTTTGATGTTTAAATCCTCCTCTCCACTATACATTCAAGGATCTAGGGTCGAGTGGCAAGCACTATCATACCCTAGATCACTTGTGAGATGTAGGTAAACTTGGATTAGCAAATTTAATTATCAATTTGCCTTCTCCTATGATCAATTGACCATTAAAACCCTAATTATGCAAATACGGCAACAAATTGACGAAAAATAGAAAAAGCTCTTGCAGACAAGAGTAAAATACCAAATCATAGAGTACCTATTTTTAGGGTTCCGAAGAGAAATAGTTAGGAACACTGGAGAAGGCACCCTAGTCCAAGGTACCAGTTTCTTCACAAGGTCTAGACCTCCTTCCAATAGTGATCAGCCCTATAACTTCTATTTTTGGAGACTCGGTTGTGGAGGACACTAGAGCAAGTACCCAAGTCCTGGAAGTGCTCTGGTGTCCTACTTTGCTTCAAATCCCAAATCCTTGATGCCTGCCACTCCTTCCTGCAACTTCACTTTTCCCAAATGTGACACCTGTAACCTGCAATCACAAGACTTGGTTTGGGGGTTGTGGTGTTTAGAGGCTTGCCTCAGTCAAGCCCCAGAGGACACTTAAGTCTCTGAACACTGTTGTAAAATAAAGAGTGTGTACCCTTTTGAGGTAGAGGCAAAAACCAAAGGAATCAATGATTAAAACACAATATTATGTCACCTTGTAGTGAAGCTCTCATGGGAGGAAGATGATCTTCATTCCATGAGGAAATTGATGCTCAAATCTACAAACAAACACATAAACCACATAAGTCTGCTCTTGCAACACAATGAAAGCCTTGAATCACCTTGAGAACACAATAGCTTGCTAGTAATCATCTAGTTTACAAATGAATGCCTAAACATGCTTTTATATGCAACTACAAACACTCCCACTAAGATTTCAAAAATCAAAACTTACTGTGTCGGCAAAAGGACCAAATAATGGTCATAAACTGACATTTAAATTTTGGGCCTAACCCAAAATAGGATAGGACTAGGGTGTAGGCGCCCAAGTCCTCCCCCCTATTTTGGGCAGGGCTAAGGTCAAGGGGTCCTCCTAGGTCCACTTTGATATGAAACCTAGGCCTCATTCCATCAGGATGCCAAATATGAACTAAGATGTCCTAAATGCATGCTAAAGACCTGGGAGCTAAATCTTATGAGGGAAAAGCCCCCAAGGGGATATTTTCTAATGTTATAGAGGGTTGTTCTATTTAAAGGCTTGCCTTAGTCAAGCCCCAAAGAGACATTCAAGTCTTCTAAACATTGTTGTCAAATAAAGAGTGTGTATCCCTGTGGGATAGAGGCAAAATCCAAATGATAAATGATTAAAAACACAATTGATATCACCTTGTAGTGAAGATCTCATGGAAGGAAGAAGCTCTTCATGCCATGAGGAGATGGATGCCAAATCTACAAATAAAAACACAAGAACAACACAAATTTTGCTCTACAACACAATGAATGCCTTGAATCACCTTCACATAAGCTCATGAATCAAAATTGCCATCTCATTTCCATCTAGATTACAAATGAATGCCTAAACATGCTTATATATGCAACTACAAACATTCCTGCCAAGAATTTTGTAATTGAAACTTACCATGTCGGCATAGGACCTAAATAACGATCACAAATCGACACTTAAAAATTGGGCCTGACCTAAAATAGAGCAAGACTAGGGCATGGGTGCCCAAGCCCTCCCCCCTATTTTAGGTAGGATTATTGTTAAGTACATCCCCTGAGTCCAAATTGTTATGGAACTTTAGGGTTTTCTCATCGAGAAGTCAAATTATCATGAAAGATGCTCTAAATGTACAAACAAGACTTGGGAGCTAAACCTTAAGAGGGAAAAGCCCCCAAGGGGACATTTTCTAACATAACAGTCCACCTAGGATTTTTACCTCCTAAGTTTAGCTCCCAGATCCCTTGTTTTGCATCTTGCATGTTCATTTTAACTCCCAGAACAAAATAGCCTAAAACCCATGTCAAATGGGGCTTGAGGGACATTGTTGACCTTAGACCTGACCTAAAATAGGACCTGGGGGCTTGGACTCTCATGCCCTAGTTTTGCCCTATTTTAGGTAGGTCCCAAATTTGAATGTTGGTAATGTGACCGTTAAAAGGTTCTCATGCTGACATCTTAAATTTGAATTACGAAATTAAAGTGGGAATGCATATATAAGCATGTATAGGGATCCATTTGTAAACTATAAGATGATTATGAACTTTTGGCAAACTTATGATTTTAGAGCATTCATGTAAAAGCACTCAAATCATCACAAAAGTAAATAAAGTAAATAATCCATTTAAATTACAACATCACAAATAACAAAAGTAAAATGATGTAATTAATCTGCTTAATTACAACTTCACAAGTAAAAGATAAATCTCATAAATATGAATCAGTTAAAGTCATTAAATCTTACAAAAATCTCGTGCTCAATCCAAGTGATAGCACTATAAAATAATGTACAAATTCCTTTGGCAATCATGCCATAATACATCCAATTACAAGTTACAATGATCATGTACAACAAGTATAAATAAATTAAAACACTCTCCAGTCGCCATGAACCCAAATGGTTCTCCTGCGAGCCGAGAGATGGGAACATGGCTTAGGTGCTTTTCCACCCAACCATGAAGCAATTATACTTCCCTGGATCCCTTCATGACACGAAGGTAACCCAGTCCTGCATGAAATGTCAAGCTACCTAGAAACAACTGGCAGGAGGGAACACCTGATGCAACCTGATGTCTAATGTGCAATTCTAAATAATGAAATGCAGATTGTCTCACAATAGGATGTGGTAGAGATATATATCAATCCATCAATAAAATTTTCTAGACATAATATTCATCTTTTTCAATGATATCTCATTTAGATCTAAACCTTTAAAACATAGTAACCGGTCAATTCTCGAAAAGAGGAAAAGCCATCTCTGATAATCCACATTTGCCATCCTAGCCCAAAAGTAACTGAAACACATTCCTAGATAAAAATCTACTTTCCTTCCCTAATAAATAAATAAATATGTCGATAAACAAATAAATAAATCAAAATCACCTATAACCACCTATAATCCCTTTCCCAAGCATCAATAAAGAAAACACACTTTTTGAACAAGCAGTAATGAACATCATAAATCATTTAAAAGCAATATAGATTTTAAAATCTAATTATATTCTCAATTCATATTTCCATCATTTTAATAGATTAGAGAAAACTAATAATTTTACTTCATATCTAATACCGTTTCATGATTCAAGCAATAAAATCAATAAAATCAATAATGACGTATGCCAACTCCACTTCAACAATGAGTATCCATGCATACTTATTTCAAATAATATTACTATCTTTCCTCAAGAACAAGTAAATAAATAATAAAATAAAACAATCAATGTTCTCCTATAATTCATCATTTGATCATACAATTGCATTTATAAGGCTATTAAATCAATTTTATTTCATAGTTCATATTCATTCAGTTTCCATAATATGTATTTAAGTTTTCTAAAACATTCCAATCAAGTATGGAAATTCTCTTTTTTAATAAGACAATGGTATTTGTATCTCGGAATTTACTCCATCACACTAACATATAAAGAAAGATAATTTTAACATATAATCTATTCATTCAAATATTTGTAAATTAATAGGTTTTCTAAATAATTTAATAGTCTTAATGTCGTAGCTGTGACAGTAAGCTGAGGAAACTTATAAACAGGCTTACTGTCGCACTTGCGACAAGAACTACATAAAGGTTTGAATTCATAAGGAAGTTACTGTCTAACTAGCAACATTAATTAAGCAGGTCTAAGATGACATTAAAAATCATTAAACATGGCTACAACAATAATTGTAGCAGAGTAAAGGAAATGAAACAAAAATAATAGAATACATAACAGACTTATTGTCACTCATGACAGTGATTAAAATGGATCTTAGAATAGCAAATACATAGATGAATATGCCTACAAAAATCTAATTCTATCCTCTAAGTTTAAGAGTTTGTTTTTACTTAGATTGATTAATAAGTGGAGGTCTGTTACTGGCAAAAAGTCTGCTTTCTAACAGTAACAATAAAATATCAGCCATAAGATTTTATATCTACCAAAGAGGAATTTATCAGTGACTAGAGACTTGTTATGTTTCAGCTCAAAGGTTTAAAGATAACAGCTAGAAAGTAGGGTGATCTCTTTAACATACAATCCAGAGAGTAGGGAAAAACTGAAACAACTGAAAGAATAGCAGGTCAAACCAATCAATGCTATAGTTTGAACAAGATTGGCGACAAGAAAGGGAGATAGAAGGTAGGTTGATCTGAGGGGCCGATGGCCAAGAAAAGGAAGTTGAATCAACAAAACACAGAAGGGGCCAATCACAGCAAAATAGATGAAAGAAAAGTGAGCAAAAATAATCACAACAATGGCTAAGGAAGATACAAATGGACGTCAATAGCAAATATTGAGGATAAGGTGACTAGCAGTAGGAGGAAGAATAGATCGATCATAAGATAAAAAATACTAGAAAATAATAGTTTCACAGGCTAAAATAAATCTATGTTAATAGTTTTAATCCTCAATTTATTGCAATGAAAAACTAGAAAAATACCCAGAATTATCTGCCTGCAAAATAGAGGTCAATTATGCCTTCCTAGTCATTGTCTTTCTCTTGCTTCCTATCACCTTTAGATATATTGATATTGGTCACCTGTAGATAGATAAAACTTGTTTCTCACCTCCTTTCATTTTTATTTCCCCAATCTTCTCTAAAATTGGTGTCCCTTAATTTTGGTTTTGGCTGCCTTTGATAAATGGTCGATACTCCAGTTTACCTTTGTTTGCATGCTGAAAACTCTAATTTTCTTTTTAAGAGAAAGAATAAAATAGCTTATTTTTATTTTTTGTCATTTGCATGATAGTAAGTTAACTTAATTCTTTTTGTTGAATTCTAGATATAATATTAATAATTTATTAATGTTATTTATCTATTTTTAATAAAACACAGTCATTTTAAATCAATCAAGAGTGTTTAAAATAATAGAATTATATATATTGTAATTAAATATATTATTTCTTAAATCTAACTTAGATATTGTCTTCCAAACATCCATATTTTTATAAATAGGAAATTTTACTGTTTATTATTAAATAAAATAAAATACAACTATTTAAAAATACACCATTTTAAATATAATTGAAAGAACTTTAATATTTATAATTAAATCATGCATTCGAAAAGGACAATTAAAACTCATTATTTTTCTAAGTATTAAATATAAATAACATTCATTATCTATTCAATATTCCATAGTAAGCCATTCAAAATAATGCAATATGAGACTATGTGAGTGTGTGAGTGCATCAGGGTTAACCATCCCAAACAGTTCTTGCCAAGTGGCTAGAACATCTCTACCTCAACCATGTTCTCATCTTCGACGAGTACCTACATTCATTTGCACTCAACTCGACATCAATAGGTTAATTCCCCAAAACATAGCCAAAGCAAAACATTATAACCACATTGATAACATTTAATATTTAAATCAACTTTTCAATTTACACAAATATAACTTCATGACAATTACCTTTACACACTTGGAATTTACTCAAAGTAAAACAACCATAGTAAATGTTCATTAATCTAGAATGATAATATAGTCCATAAAATGAGATGTGACATCCTTTCCCACTAGGAAGAGACATCGTCCCGATGTCTTATTACACAAATCAAAAGAAGAATGTATCAATCTACCACCAACAATGTTTCCAACATATCTTAAAACAATAACCGTAACTCAAAGTATCATTAAGGTATCATCAATTTAAACAAAGCATATTAATGCCCTTTTGCATCCTCCTATGTGGCACCATCCACCAAACTATTGGTCCTACCCATCCTTATACCAAACAATATCTCAATTTTGCACTTAACATTGTGTCCATCAAATAAATCTATGTATATAATCAATCAAACAATTCACATGGCACAACTGCCAATTCAATGTCTAATCCATCACATGGTACAACTACCACTCAATTACCTTCATTCTAGCATAAGAATAATAATCACATCTTTAATGCATACCAAGGAGGCATAAATCAATTCACATAGACTCATAAAGACAAGAATCAATCCTCATAATGCATAAACAATCTCATGGTAACACACTAAAATATCAAAAGATCAGTCTTACAATCAAACATTGGTCGAGATCTCCAACAACAAGATAGAACCCAAAGGTGCACCAACTAGGTCATATCCAATCATTGTGCAAACAACTCCCCTGAAACTATACCACTAATATCATTTATATCAATGCACTACAACAAATCCCTATGATTAGCTCCGTTTTTTGCTTCCACCAACTATTTTAATGTATTTTTCTCCAATTTTTTGAAAAATTCAAAGCTATTTATCGAGATGGTGCTATTTTGGACATTTTTTGCGTCGATCAGAACAAGTAGGTACTAAATTTGGTGCTAATTTGTGTCTAATTTAGCGCCTACTTTAGCACCTACTTTAGCACCTACTTTAGTGCCTACTTTAGCACCGAATTGAGCACCTAATTTAGCGCCTAAAACAAACACTTAGGCATTGTGCTAAGCTCATAACAAAATATCGAAGGAACAAATGAGATCAGAGTATTAGAGTGAGTCTCTCTGTAGTCTCTTCAATTTTTTGAGCAAACTTAAGTGACATATAATTTAAAGATTTAGAATATCAAAATGACTTAAGTTCCAATCCTGCCGAAAAGCCGTCAGTAAGATGCCAAATAAAGAAATACAAAGGAAGAGGATTCGAGATGATGTTAAAAGGTGATCAGGAGATCAGTGTGACACCTAAATGTGTCACATCGATAAAATGATAAAATTAAAAAGAAAACCGTTTGGCATGTATTTCGAATTAACATTTCAAGTTCGAGAAGATAGAGATATCAGAGAGTTAGGATAAGTCCTTCAAGGGTCTCTTCTACATTTTGACCCATTAGGAGCTTATCGAAGAGACTACAAAATATCAGCATAACATATCATTTTGACATGACGAGGTGACTTAGAATACTATCTTACCGAAAAGTTGATTGAAATTTTGGAGTGTCGAAGAGAATGCATATTCAGTCTTCCCAAAAAAATAAACATGCTAATAATCAAGAAGGCATCGAAGGGGAGCACATATATCAAAAAGAGGGGATTTCAGCAAGACCACCTTTTGAGCCACAACGAAATCCCAATGAAATAAAGAAATAATAAAAACCCTTAAGTGAAATGATTATTTTGGTGAGGTGACAGAAGGTGCTCTATTGTGAGAAAAAAATGTTTTCTTGATTATTTGAAAGCCACCATTAATGCTTAGAGTAGAATAATTAAAGGAAATCTTGAAACATTGGGTTTAGTACGCAAGCACAGGAGCTGGGGTAAGCATCTGCAATGAATACTATTATGCTTTCCAAGTAAGTGTTCTGAGCTTAAAATCTAAGCTTTCTAAATTGCATTTGAAAATTCTCTCGCATTACATTATGGAAGAAACACATGAGAACCCTAAGGCTAAAAGGCAAAAGTTGAACAAGAGACACCTAAACAAGGATCTAATAGACCAGTGTCTGAAGTCAGGACAAAAATCCCAGAGGAATGCCCAGCTAAACCCAAATGCAGAAAAATTGGAAGATGAATACAGACAAGTGGGAGATGTATGGACTCTCGTAAGGGGATACGACCTCTTCATCTCCCGTTATAAGAAAATGCATAGGTGTTCCCCTATTTCAAACCCATGGAATTTGAATTTAGGGAAATTGATAGTACCAAACATCTTTGTGAATGTTGAACTTCTGAAACTGCTAGCTGGAAGTTATAACCCACAAATTCATATGATTGAATTAAAGGATGGAATAAGGTTTATCCCTGTCACCCAGGATTACATTGCGATGGTTTTCCAATTAGACACTGGCTTTGATGTACAACTCAAGATTAGGAATTTGATCAGTGAATATTATAATTTGAGCAACAACTACAAGAGATGTACTTTGCCTATACATAGACCTCGTGACAAAAACAACAAGCTAAGGCTTTTCACAGTCACAGAGGATCCCCCATATTCTATTGAATTGTTTGAAGAATATTTCTAGTATACTTATTATTCTGTGTGTCAATTGTTAGGGGTTGAGGCTTCTATGTTTATGGAAGTTTCCCCTATGATCCTAGCTATCGATATTCAAAGCCAACAAGCCCTACATTTTGATTAAACTAAGTTCCTAGAAAGCACCCTTCATAATGAATTGGTATCCATTAAGGGAGGAGGGAGTAAATTCAGGCATTACTCTATATTAATGCATCTTGTCTTGTATGAAAGCCAAAACTTGGGGTTGTGGAATAGATGCTTGGGAGTCAGGGAATTGGATAGGAATGGAGATGTAAAACCCATCTAGAGATGGACTGATATATGAGACAGTAGGTGTGATAAGTCCCATTACATCTATTTTGAAGAATATTTTGTGAAACCAGTATATAAGCACCTAGGGTATCCTTGTAATTGCAATCTGTCACTAGAAATTCAAAAAAATTTAAGGCCAAAAGATAAGCATGAATAGGGAAATTCACTCATAATTGGGGAGATCGGTATTCCTACACTAATTGTATAAAAATAAGGGTGTTTAGATTTGAAGGATCTCCTCTACTATTACCAAAGGCTTGTCCTAACAGAGTTGCTTATCTAGAGATTGTAAGACAACTTGCTCTCTCTAATTTTATGCATCTAAAAAGACACAATAAGCAGTCATTTATGTCAGGCACTTTATGTTTTGGGGATTTTACAGTTATGTCAAACAAAGGATACCAATTAATTGACAAGAAACTGGAGTATTTCAAGCTACCATCAAGGAATTGCAGAGAAAATTTTGATCTAGAAAACTTTATAAGTAGTGTCAAAATAAAACAAAAGCTTAAGAAATATGATCATGTCCTATTTGTCGATGATGACCTGGTTAGAAATTGTGGTGAGCAAGTTGCAATTGAGAGGCGAGATTTATATTACAAGATAACATTGGTTGAGGCTTGGAGGGTAGCCAAAAACCCCACTCATAACAATACCTTCATGGATATTAATGATCCCATTGAAAGGTTGAATACATTGATAACAAATGCTACAAATTTGATTCAAAATGTCCCTTTGTATATGTTTGAAAGAGAAGGAAGAGTTATTAGAAGAACTCAAGCAGAAGATGAGGTTCCTATTTCCCAATTACCTCCTCAATAAACTCCTAAAATCTCTTTTGAAGAAGAAAGTGAAGAAGAGAAGAATAAAGACTTGCAAGCATCCTCTTCTCTTATTGAGGAATATCAACCTCCAGTAGATAGAGAGGAAGTCATAATAGAGACTTCTGATGAATTGACAGATGATGTGAGATACCTAGCTAGTAAGAATTTCATTGCAGATACTAACTTTATCAAAAATTTAGGGTTCAAATAATTCTTATATGAATACAAAGGAAAACAAGCCAGAGAAAAGATGAAGGATATCACTCCTAAGGTCCAAGAGGAAGTTCTGCAAGAACTTCAATCAGAAATAGATAATGCCATGGGAGAAATGACACCAAAAAAGGGTAGAGAATTGCTCAAGGAAGCAGGAGTGGTGTTGGTTCTTGGGTGGGACATGACTTTAGCTATTGTTTTTGATACTTTCAAAAAAGAATCAAGAGAAAAGGATGCAGCTTAGTGTTGAGGCACTTGATAAGAGTAAAAGTGGATCTAGCTATGACCCTAATAAAAGGATACTGTTGATATGGTCACTCTATCCTCCACACAAAAAGCCTCAGGTCATAAATAATCCTGATGAAATATTTAGCCATCTGATGATTCAGCGAGTAGAGGACACGGATCCTATTGAGACTGCTGACCTAAATATCAATGTTGCAAGATTTACTAAAGTACAGATTGAACAGTTGATGAAGAAAAATAATGCTTATATGGATGAAAATGCAAAATTAAGACAAGAAGTGGCCACTAATAAAGATAAACTACCTACACCAAGTTCTTATTCACCTTACCTAGAAAAAGATCAAAAGTTCATGTAGGTGAAAGCTTATTCGAATTATTAGAAATACAAGGTAAAAAAGTTTTAGAAGAAAAGTGAACAACTTGAGGTTGAAATAAAATCAGTCAAATACCACATGGCCTCAACATTGATCCAAAGTAGGTTTGATCATATAATGAAGTTTAGTGACCAAAATTGGAGCATGCATAAAAGAACATATCTTGCACATCAAGAGCACAAAAGGCTTCACTTGAGGATGTTAGAAAAGAAAAAAGAATTGAGTGCTAAGTTGGATGTTCAAGAACAAATACTTGAAGAATATAATAATTTGATTGCTGAACATGAGAAATATAACAAATTATTGACAGATGATTTAAATTATTTTGATCAACACCATGAGTTGACATTTCCAAACTTCTTCTTTGGGAATGACCTCTGAGATAAGGATGATTGGGTGAATGAAATGAGCTAGATGCTTCCACTGCTCCCAGATAAGGTAAATGATGAAGAGAAAGTGATAGACAATAGCTACCAGTGCCTCGATAAGTTGTTCGCCCTAGAATTTTCCATGAGTGATATAATTGCCGCTAATACATGTGTCAACTAGGAATATATTGATCATCTTGCCAAAGTGAACATTTTTATATCCAGGGCATAGTAGAAATACATGGGTGCAGAGAAATTTTTGAGAAGGTACCATGGACGTGTCAAAACTGATCATGAAGAGGATGACTTTGCTAGACCTATGGTCAGGAGTCTACCTTCGATGAATAACCGAGCATAGTGTTGATTGCCTTGTATATATGCAAACTACTTTCTTATTTTCTTAATTATCGCATTAGTTAGGAATATACTTATGAAAAGATATGTCCTTTTGGCCTAAAGCTTGTTTCACATCCCATAATTAAGGGATACCAAGGCATTTTTCAAATCATCAAATGAATTAGAAAAGTCCTATCTTATATATGAAAGCAAATCCTGGACTATTTATGTTATTTTACATTTTTATGTGCTCTAAACTTATAAATTAATGCAAAGGACTGGAAGTTATTTGGTGGGTTAAATATTATGTTCAATTGTTGTGTGGAATTTTATGCTTTTAGATTATATCGTTGTCTCCAGAATGGTCTCTTGAATTTGTTTAAATTGATACATCAAGGGTGTTTTCAATTTATCAATGCACAATTGGTGCATGGGCACCATATCAATCCAATCATGTAAATAAGATCTTTTTTTTATGTGTCAAGTCTTTGATCATTCAATAAGGTCATGATAGACCATTCATAATTTAGTTTGGTGTCTTAAGTCATTAGGGGTTCATTTTTGTAAATATTACAATATTGATGTAAAATGACAAAATGCAAGACATGGGAAGATGAACAGTCATAGGAGTTCAAAGGTTAGTTTTGTTTGTTGAGTCAATTGTTTTCTAAGGTGACGAGTTCAAATATGTCTTGAAGAAGCTTGAATAAGAGAGGTGAAGTTCTAATGTAGATAGAGAAGGAGCTTGTACCCTGAAAAATGATGAATAAACTCTATTTTTTCATAAAAGACTATGTAATTTGTTGTTCCAATGCAGAGTACAGCTTCGTACTATTCTGTTATGCCTTGAAACATTTGGAAATGGGTAGTGGTATGAATTAACTTTGATTTGCATTTGGTTTGAGCTGATTCCATCAATGTTGAAGAAAGTTATAAGATTTTTCCCAAAAACTGTGTATAACCCTATTTTCTAGGTTTTGCAAACAAAATGGTGGTTTCAAGTTAAAAATTGCATGAAAGGCCATGAAAAAAGGTTGGATAATTATTCCTTTAGCATATGCAGACATAATAGAAGGTGTTTGAGGCTGTGATAAGGTGATATTGGCTTGTGAACATAGATTTTCAATAAACCTTCCCTTGTAGCTTGTCAAAATAAGGGTTTCATGGTTTGAGGACTTGGTAAGCTTATCTCCTAATAAAATTTGTTGATTTGGGCCTTGTGTAGCCTATTTAAGCTCTATAAATTTAAATTTGAGGTTAGAGGGGTGTTTGGAGAGGGGTTGCTTTGAAAAAGTGACCTAATTGGGGCACTTAGAGCAGTGTAGAAGCACTGTTTTGGGGGTGTTGGTCCAAAGTGACCTGATAAGATTTTGAGATATGTTTTAGAACTCATTAATGGGTATCTAAAAGTGTCAATGGTTTTGGGATTCAAATCTCAAGTGAAGAAATAATGAGTGACTGTCCTATTTTGAGGCCTAATTGGCCTATGGCAGCTTGGAAGTAAAGTGCTAAGTTTGAAGAGTGAAGACTTAAGTGAGGGTTTAGTCTAGTTTGTTTAGAGACCCTGAGGTGAGAGAGAGTCATTGGAGGTAGTCTTGGGCTTTGAGAAGTTGGAAACCCTTAGTTTGTGTCCTTGAGATAGGAATTTGCTTTGAGAGGATGGCTTGTGAAGTTTGTAGAAGTGCATAGTTGAGCCCATTGTTGTGAAATAAGACCCCTTTAGATTGAGTTGACACCTAGATTGACATCAAAAATTGTTTTTACTATGTGACTCAGTTGATTGGTTTCAAAAAGAAGTTGATTTAATTCCTGCTAAATTGGTCTGTGTCCATTGGTTGAAGTGGAAGTGGAAGTGGCAACATGAGATAGTACGTGGAGTGTAGGTTGATCGAGGGACAAAGAATGAAGTTGGGATGATAGCACTAGAAGTGGGTACATGAGTAGTGGCTGAGAAGTAAACACAATCAGGGGATGAGTGGAAGGTACAATATAAGAAGTAGGTACAATGAGAGGATGAATGATAAGAGCTATGAAAAATTGACAAGCAATACAGAGAAGAGAAGAAATATGTGGCTTGGCTAATGTAGGAGAAGATGTGGAAGGAGGTACACTAGATGAAGAGGCTTGTGAAGGAAGGGGAGGAGACACACTATTTAAGGAACTTGATGAGCTTATCCTTTGACCTATATCACTTAATACTTCCATCACATAAGGATTATCCATTAACAAGTTATGAAGAACATCAATCAAATTTGAATAATTAATATTATTGCTCAAATTTGTAAAGGTTTGATATAATTATTTGTGTATTAAGATTCATGTCTTGCCTATCCATATGTGCATCATGATGAAAAACATCATCCCCATTAAAATGTGTAGTAGTCATCAAATCCTCAATCATAACTTCTGCGCAATGAATCAAGGCCATTGTAGAGTTAATCCTAAGGTTTCTTCTTAGTGCAAAATGAGGATTAGGTTGAGACATTGACATTCAAGCAAAATATAAAGCAATGAAAAGGAAATTGCATCCAAGTAATCCTAATTTTTTCTACCAACAATTCATACCAAAGATTGAACAATTTAAGGATATTGCAATAGGTAATTTGTATCGACACAAATAATATTACTGAAGCATTTCAAAGTTGAGGCCATAAGAATCATCCTTTTTTAAACATGGATTGCAAATAATCCTAAAAATTTAGAAGCCTTGGTCATTAACATTATTGTCTGCTACAATGTCATCCAGTGTATCATTGTCAATGTTCATATGTTTTTTCAAGTATTTAATATTATCATCATCCTCATCTTGACCTGCGTCATCTTCATCATCATTGAAATTTGACTATAGACCATCTATATTGTTACCAAATGTATTTGGATCATCATTTTCTATACAATCCATATTGTTATCTTCCACAACATCATCTAACTCTAGATTGTTGTCTTCTTGTGCCTGAACATAACCATCTTCAACATCATCATGGATATCAATTTCTTCAATGTTCTCTAATCCCTCTCTCATTTTGCTAGCCATAATTGTTTTGCTCAGTATCCACTAATGCATCATCAAATACATGTCTTAATCTTGGATCATAATGTATGACAACTATCCATTTCAGGTCCAAAATATCTTCATAGAAAAATACATGCACATGAATGACATACATATATTAGACGTATGGTATAACAATTTTATTGATTAATAAACACATGTATATATTCACAATAAACTATGAATTAATAGATTAATGATCACTACCACTTCTTGTTTGAGTTAAAGAAATACCTACTCACAATGAATTGGTAGAACATAAGGCTCTTATCCTCTGGTAGGAAACATAAGGAATCTATAGAAAACAATCCACTATGGGTATCTTGTCTTCATGTCCTCTCAAAAGCTTCATACCATCTACACTTAAAAATACAACATTTAAAAGAGCGGTAATCCAACTCAATAATTTCTTATATTTTCCCAACATATTGTAGATTCCCTTCAATTATATTCTTATCTTTTGAGCTTGATCATCTCTTTACATCTACACTTTCTACACGATAATGTCGACCATATGCCCACATTGCTGGATATTTCCTCACCTGTGAAAGACCATTTATTTCAGTGAAAACAAATATAATGATGAATATTAAAATAGTTAATAGTGTCAAAATTGTAAGGAAACAACATTTTGTAAAATTCCAACTATACCTTTCTTTCACATCCTCTAGACATGTTGATTTCATCTTCTGTTATGTTTGAATCTATATCTGCATCTTCTATTTGATTTTGAATTTGTTCAGTAACCCATTCTAGTGTGCAATCTTTACCCCATTCCCCAAGCAAATCAGTGAGAAGTGGAGTATTCCTTGGGTTCGATCTCTTAAACTGTCTCCTTTCTTCTAACACTTCTTCTCTCTTTTTATCATACAAATCAATCCATTTGTTCATAAATTCCATGTGGTACAGAATGAACTTGTTGAGTACAACACTTTTGTCTACACCTATTACATGTCAACGTGTTTATTTCAAACTCCAAATGTCATGCTGTTAATTTGACAAATAAATTATAGAGTAAATTAATGATTGCAAGAAAAACAACCACACTAATCATGAATTTACTTACTAATTTCTACTTGAACACCATTAGATTGTGGTTTTTCTCCATCAATAATATCTAATGCTCATTCTTCATCCCAAAAGCATGACCCAACTTCAAAATCCTTACCAAGGAATTCACACAGGAAGAAAAATGCTTCATTTAATACATACCCTTTAGCCATGCAACCCTCTGGATGTGCCTTTTGTCAGACATATCTTTTTAGAGTTTTCATATAGCTCTCAAAGAAAAACATCCACCTCGTTGATACGACACCCGCCAATTCAATGTCATTGACTAGGTGTATAAGTAATTGGACTTGTAGATCTATGAAACTTGTAGGGAGCTCCTTCTCAAATACACATACAATTTCTACAAGTCCCTTCTTCCATTTTGGCACTTCACATTTGTGGATCTCCGTGGAGGTCACCCACCTAATATAAGAATAGTAAATTAGTATGAACCTTTAGTCAAAAATTAAAATGCAATATAATATCTCTATGTCTCTCACACATGAACATTTCATATAACCACATACCTTGTAAATGTTGGCAATCGACTTATGGCATTCCTTAAGTCAACTGTAAGACAGGAACCCCCCCAATTGCCAATGGCATGACATGCTATCAAACACATTTATGAAAAGGTCATTAGTAATTTTTTCTCATACAACAAAATATCAAAATATATTTAGTACTTAATCAATGTTACTAGTAAATGTTAAATGATGATATATAATACCTTCATAAAATTATGAAAATCATGTGTTTTAAATCTTGTGATATGTCCATCAACTGTAAAAGCTTTAGCCAATGATGACCCATAGCTAGGAGGTGTCCTTATTGAACATATGACATTTTTTAGTTGGTCTAGGTCTTTTTTTTAAATCCATGGAGCTTCTGCATATGTTTCATTTTCCATGTTTGGCCACAAATATTTTCTATCAATTTTGGTACACGAAAGAGCAATATCTCTCCTCGAAGACAAGGTGTCCTTCTCTTTGCCTGATATATACATTCAAAATATAGAATCTAGGACATTTTTGAAGACGTGCATAGGATATAATAGGTGAGATATTAATAGATCCTTCTAGTAAGAGAGCTCATAAAATATGGATTTCCTTTTCATTCCTTCTGGCATATTAACTACAACTTGTTTTGGTTCTTCAATTGAATCACCTCGATAAAAAAATCCTCAAAACCTTTAAATTCAAAATCTTCATACTTCTTAAGCCAATCACCTAGACCCATAATCATGGGAGGGCCTCTATTTTCAACTTTTCCATCAAATTGATTCTTTAGGCAATTTCTAAACTTATGATCTAGTGGTAGAAAAACCCTATTATTTGCGTAAATAAATTTATGTAGATCTTTAGAATATCACCCTTGAAATTGTTCTGCACATCTTGTGCATGCAAATATCCCCTTTGTTTGAAGCCCTACAATTCAATAAGTAATGTTAATAACATCAAAAAAATAGTATAAAACTAAGTATGAAAGTAGGGATGAAAATAAATTATGAGTGTAAATACGTAAATATTTTATCTTACCAGAATAAACACCAAGTCTTGGGAAATCATGAATAGTCCAAAATAGCACACTGTACAACATGAAGGACCTATTTGATGGGGGATGTGATATGTCATACATTCTTATGCCTTTCCATATAGCAGTTGTATATCATCAATAAAAGGCGCAAGATAAACATCCATGTTTTTAACTTGATGTTTTCCTAGAACAATGAGAGTCAGCATAAGGTGCTCCTTTCTAACACTCATCCGTGGGGGAATAGTGTATACTATCAATCTGACTAGCCAAACACTATAATTTGAGCTTAGGAAAGAGAATGGGCACACTCCATCAATTGCAAGACCAAACCTAATACTACAGGGTTCATCTTTGAATTTTCTTGGCCATTTTTCCTCTATGTGTTTCATTGCTTTGGAGTCAGCCAGAATTCACATGAATCCATCTTTACTCCTATTCTTTGCATGCTAGTCCATGAATTGTGCAAGTGACTTGCAACGAAACATTTGTTGAAGTCTAGGTATAATTGGCATGTGACGTAAAACCTTCTTTGGAACTGTAAGACCTTGTACATCTGTACGATATCTCTTCTCTTTGCATACAGAACATTCTACCTTGTTTTGATATTCATCTCTGTATAAAATGTAATCATTTTTAATGAATGAATTTGCTTATATTCAATCCCTAACTCAACCAACAACAGACGCGCCTCTCTACAAGTTTATGGCAACACATTCTCTTCAGGGAATATTTTAGTTTTTAGTGCCCTGTAAGATTTCCAGATATTAAATCAATTGAATGTTTGACTTATGATGAGCATGTTTGAAATGTCAATCTATACTAGGACTGTTTATATACAATATATGGTTTTAAAATCCCCTTAAAGAAATATAAATGAAGTTGATGAATGTTTACGAATTATGTACACCAATTGACAATTGCAAAATAAGAAATAGATTTCAACTCACTTTAGTAGGGTAGTGAATCCTTTGTCTGACCAACCAAATAGTGACTTGATTTCTAATAATATTAATGTGCATGCTAGTTTTGAATTTCTACTTGCACCTGATTTGAACACGAGTGTCTTCGCTGCTTGCTTGATGGAGTCTTTCAGGTTGTTATCATCAACATTACATTGGTGGTAACTACCCCTGCTATCATCATTATTGTCAACCATATGATCATTATTGTCATCATTGTTTTCATCTCCAAAGAAATTTGTAAGCATTTCATTCAGTCCTTCTTCATATACTGCATTTTCACTATCATGATGATCATCATTAAGGCTAGGTGGCATGTCATCAGTGTATGCGGATCTCATCAGCTCTTCAAATTTCTCAGCTGATAGTATTCTCTTCAATAATGCTCTTTTTTCCCTGCTATTGTTTAAAGGATGGTGTGGATCATCCCATCCAATTCTTAATAACCCAGTTGGATATTGGGTATTAGTATGTGTTTCATCATCTTCTACCTATCAACAAACGCAAGCATTATTTAATGTTTGGCAACAATTGGATCAATCATAAATGTGTCAATTTCAAAGAAAAATATAATCAAATATGGCTTAAAAAATAAAAATATAAATTGTATGAACATATATACATCAATTGAATAATGGAACATTATTTTATAGACTACCTTTTTTATACGATAATTTAAATAAAACACAATTTTGACAACATAGTTTATAAAACATCAGTCCACACTCATTTATTATTCTTTAGTTTTCTGCCCTTAAGAACATCCTTAGGGAGACCTTGTTCTTCCCTCTTCTTTCATGGAGGAGTGCATTTTAAGAAGGGGTAATCAATCAATAACTCATCCCCAATGGTAAGGTTCAAAATAGCCTCAACCATTATCAATCTATCAACCTCTCTTTCCATATCTCCATCTTTATCATTTATAACCTCAACAAATTGACAATTCGGTCTTACAGTAGGGTCCCTTCCCTTACTACTATTTATAAATCCTACAATATTTTTGTGTGTATGCACGTCCATCTATATATATAAGATGACCTTTATTCATTTCTTTTCCACTTTCCAATTGGAGACAATGTGTATACATATTTGAATTTAGACCATATGTTGACATGTTAGGCTTATATTCTACTATCCTTCTCCATTCACCACTGTAATATGATGGACCATAATATGGCAGTAATCTCCTAGTGGTTTGTTCTAAATTATTTCTATGTTTAGATCCCACATGTACATTTTGGACAATAAAGAGGCCTAGATTCACTCCATGAATATTGGAGGGTCGTATCATGTAGTTGTATCCCCAAAATTGAAACACCTCGTACACTCTAGGTAGTTGTTGATTACTAGGCCAAGCGCAATATAGTCGATGATCAAATGTCTCTTTGTAAATGGATCTCAAACTCAGGGGCAAGTCATCATCTCCATCACATTCATTCTCATAGGGTATGTAGTCCACCTTCCCCTTGTCTTTAAGAAAATTATGCATCTTTAAACCGGTTCTTGTTCTGTTGCTTGTTTTCATCAATTCTTCATCTTACGAGCTGGTATATTGGCACATATTTTTGTTAGATGTATCATCTAATAAATGATCATTGCACTATAGGCTGGAATTTTTTTATCCAAGGAACTTTAAACCAAGAACTTTATCCTGCAAGTATCCATTAAGAAAAAATTAGTTATTTAAATAATATAAAACAATGTTTAAACGAAGTATACATGTTATTTATGTCAATTTGGAAAATTCCTTACCATAATTCCTATTGGATTTGAATCAATTCTAGGAGGCATACTACCGACTGGAAGCTCATCATATATGTAATGTCTTTGTACAATCGCTCGTTTGAATTGTTTCTTTCCATGACATACAGAACATCCACAAATAAAAAATTTCTCAAAGTATTCATCTCATGTACTATAGTCCTAACCAACCTCTTGTTTAGTGCAATCATATGTTGTGTCTGTAGGATCCATTGTCATATCCTTTTCCACCCACTATTGTCTACATGATTTAACATTTTTAGGTCCACATCCATGTACATATATTTTTCACTTTCTAGTTGAACGCTCAGGCTCTGCATTTGCTCCAATCTCCATCTAAAATAATCAACAACATACATTAATTTATGTCAAGATTGGATAATACATTATAAATTTCAATAATATTGTGAAAAAAGATGGACGTATCACAAAATGCCATCAGATCATTTTTTCCTAAGGAAATTAGATTTGAGTACCTGATGTCCTGCTTCATCCATTGTGTCCTCATTTGATATGACATGATCTATTGCCATGGCCTGATCTGGCCACTATACTACACAACATAGTAAATAATGTTTAGTACACAACATAGTAAAAAATGACTTTATCTCCTCTATGTTGTAGCATTTGTGAATTCATAAACACCTTCCTCCTTTGGTTGATGTTGCTTTCTCTTCTTACCTCTATTTTATCTGCAAATTTCATTGTCATATCTATTTCTACCCACTTTCCTCTCTATGATTTAGTAGTTCTATGCCATCCACGTCCTCTCTCCATGGCCTCCTCTAGATCCTATAATACACAACAATGATAATTGTCACATAATAGTTGTGCACCAAGAGAATATTCTTGAATTTATCTTGTTAATACACTCACTTTTCATGAAGACACACTATGAAAAACAAAATAGGACATTGCAACATTTTTCTCTTCAAAAAAAGTTTACACGTGGAATCTTGACAACTAGAGCTCAAATCTTATGATTACAAGATGACTACAAATTCACATCAAAAAGACATTTATTTCCTATTTGACTCTCATATTTGATATTTATTTCATATTTGACCATCATAGTGTTGATCTACTATTGTAGTGGGATCATGAGGATTCAAAGGTTGTCATATCATTGCTATCATCCAAATACCACCTAATGTTGTACTAACAATGATTTAGAATCTTTATTAGGAAGTCAATGGACTAATATGAGAATAAAGGGCAGCCACCATATGATATAGGACTGTAACTAACAAAAATAATCAAAGGCATTGCAAACATTATAAGTTAGGTAATCATTTATTATTAAAAATGCTAGTATAGCAACCACCTTAAAAAATTTCCTTGACTATTAATAGGGGTATCAAAGATCATATTTCAACCATTAGGATTGTTATAACTTATATAATTGTTGGTATATGGTGGATTACTATCATTATAGGGGGGATGATATCAAGGACCATCATTGTGCCTTGTTATAGTTGATGGACAATTGTCCTAAGTATTGTTACAACCCAAAAGGTCTATCACAACCCCAAATTACTATCACAAATGTTATTAGGTCATCCAAACCATTGCTCCAATATTCACCATCATATGAATATCATAATTAACATTGTATAGGTTGTCGTACCATGAGGCATAGGTAACAACCATATGAGGTTTTAAAGCAACACTAGCAACATTAAATTATTGTCATAGTACACCTAGGATAGCTAGGTATGCATCCATAGAGTTATTACTATAAAATTGTCTCATTAATCTTGTGACTAGGTTAAGTCACTATCATAATAACAATGTAGTTAGTCATCAATCAACATGTTGTCTTTGCATTTCAATGAGATCAATTCTTGAAAAATGACAATCTAGAAGTTAAAGAGAAGTTGATACCTTACCTAAGTTGTCATGTTCTTGAAACCTTGTCACTATAAAGAGAAGATATATATCTAGAGAGTAATGTCACAAGGACATAACCAAAATACATTGATTGGCACTAAATTAGATGCACCTTGCACCACCTTTGATGACCCAAAATGATTACATTTAGGCCTAAAAGTAGGCACAAAAGTCGGCATTAACTACACCAAGTATAGCACCGAGTAGTAAATCAAAAAAAAAACTGCCCACCTAAATTATATGAGAAATTCAATAATTACAGGAGAAAAATGCCGTGTGAATTAGAGGAGAAAAAAATAGAAAAATGCCATGCGAAGAGAGGAGAAAAAAGGGAAAAACAAGCAAGTAGATGAGAAATTTGATTTTGTTTGCGACACCATAGGTAAGGGTACAATAAACATTTTTCATTCCCAAAAATATTTTTGTTTCGATTAAATGGAGAGGATTGTGAAGAAAGGGTTGTGAATATTGTTTTATTTACAGGGGAATCATTCAAGTCTCATGTGGTTGCAAAGGAGGAGGGTAAAATTGTAGACATTGCATTATTTCCTCTGCATTGAATGCATTTTTCAAACCCCAATGCCTAGGTTTGCTTATCATTCCCATCAATACCTTTCTCTGAAGACAACTTTCTTGCTTCCTTCCTAAAAAGTAGTCAAGTGCTTTAAGACAAGTCGAGTGTGAGCAAACTAAAATTAGGGCTTTTGAGACAAGGGTGAGCAAACTAAAATAGAGGTTGGTCGAGACAATACAAGGAGAGAGGGCTTTTGAGATGAGGGTGATCAAACTAAAATTAGGCCCAGAACTATAGATTCCCTCCCAAGGCAGCAATTGATTCATAGGAAAACAACTTCATGATTTGATCTACAAAGTAAAGGTCAAAAACCTTAAGGAATGCAGAAAAATTGGATGAAAACTTTCATACCTGGCAGTGTGTACTTCATTTGCCTCCATTGACTGAACGAAAATAATTTTCCCTAGGTCGTCTCAAAATGCCAAGCAATAGAGGGAAGAGAGCAAAGGGAGTAGACTGGACACAATGAGGTAATTCATTGTCAATTTATAGATTTGTAAATGTTTCCATTGTTTCTTTAATTTTTAGTTTTTAGTTTTTTATTTGTAAATTTAAAAGAAGAAATTTATTTTATATATATAGGGACATGAAACTGACAAAGATAAAGAGGCATTGGCTTCCATATTGGGGGTAGAGGCAATGAACAAATTGGATGGTGTGGACTTGACAATGCTTGCTAGATACATAGAAAAATGATATGGTAAAGCCCTTGAAACATTACAACCAAATCAACAGTGTCAAAGGGAATCAATTGATTCTCCAACCAGTCCTGGATCGAGCAAAAGATCCAAGAGGAAATCAATAACAATAACTTCTAAGAATGTGGAACAGGGAACAGAGGCTTCCAATGTCTCACCCACTCCTGAGACATAGACTTCTTCGACCACCATGCCATGTTTTGCATCTTGCATTGGTACCTACGATACCAAGATAGAATATGATGTGGTTTCAGGGGAAGTCTGAATGACAGGTGCTGGAAAAATGTTTGTGAATAGGTTGAAGGAATCATGCCTTCAATGGTTTAAAGACCATCTACATTTTCCATTCTCAAAGATACCCATGCACCTACAAAAAGTAGTTATCCAAGACATGGAGACTGAATTTGGCACAGGTTGGTCTGTAAAGAAGATAAAGCTACGAATGTCTCAAAACTGTAAGAGATTTTGATGCAACCAAATAAAGAAGATAAAAAAAACTCCCTCCCGAGCTAAGGCTCAAAAAAAGGCCAATTGATGTAAGTTTGAAAGTATGGAAAGAGCTTGTAAAAGCATATGAGAAGTCTGATGCATGGAGGAAGTCCGATGAGGAGAGTACGTAGGTATTTGAATTTGTTCATAAGATTATATCAAATTTATTAAATGATTTTTAAATTTTATTTGTGCATAGTTAAATTGAATTAGTATATGTTTTAGGATAAGGCCACCAAGGCTAGGCTTGACAAACTTTGTGCCACACATCACAGTGGCCAGAAAGGTTTTGCAGGCCTTGATCTGTACATTTGTAAGTATATTTAATAAGTTAAATGATTTTTTTTTATTTCCTAGGAAAAAGTAAATGATTGCATATTAATTAGTTTAACTAGTCCATGTGCCATGTTTTGACAAGAGGAGAAATATGGCTAGCATCCAAGCCAATTTGAAAAGGAAATGTTACAAAGCAAAAAGTGGACCGATTTTGTAATCTGGATGGAGAACAAGGTATCAATAGTTGACTTTCAATAACTTAGTTGGATATTGTTGTGTTAATATGTCAATTTCAATTTCTTGTGTTGAGTTGTTTATTGATGTGTAGGATGAGTTCTAAAGTGCTTCTCTGTTGGCCCTAGATCCCACTCAATTGTTCCATTATTTGCAGTCCTGGACATGTGCACATGTCCTCCTAGTTACCTTATTGCAGTGTTGAGATTTGAAATTTGGTCACTCTCATTATGAATGCACCTTTTTATCTTTCTAGAACAATCATATAAGTGTGCATTTTGTCTCTATGCTTCCAAGTCTTCAAACTATCATTTCAACTAAGCTTTAATCAACAGGCATCTTTTCCCATGGTTTTCCCATCAAATTGCAGAAGGTATCCTTCATCATTTGTATGCAATAGGGATTGTTCAAAGGATTCAATGGGGGTATTAGTAATTACAGAAGTCTCCATTAGAGTTGTCTGTTGCCTTTAGATTGTATGTACTCCAAAGTTTTTAAGGAAACGTAAGAGCCATACCCAAACAAGTGACACAGTAAGCATTTCCTCTATGGGATTGAAGCACCACTTCTCAGTATTTGTTTTCTTGTATATATGGATATACTCACTAAGGATGAACCCACAATAAGCCTTGCAAACTCAAGGGGTTAAGAAAGTTGTGCATGAATCAGTAGTATAACTTATTACACATATTAAATGGTTGTGTGGGTAAATGTTTCTTCCACCATAATTAGGGTACAAGGGATTGGTTTATTAAATTTTCGTCCATTGCATTTTTTTTACTAGCTCTACACCATACTAAAAATAGGGTTCTTGAGGCACATAGTCAACACCCTTAAATGTAAGATTTATCTTAGATGACAAATGATTACTCTTATATCTTTGGGGACCCTTCTTAGTGCCATTAGGATCATAATGAGTATACTAGTCTTGTGCTTGCTTACAAAAAGTGGTTGCAATTAACCTAATCTTGTGGTCATTATCCACAACATTTTGTGTGTGCCATGCTATTTCATATGCTTAAGTTTAATGGACTATAACTGAGATGTGTGAATGCCCTAAAACTATACAGGTTTAGTCTAAACACTATCATAAGATCATGCTTGATAAGATCATGGATACATCATAGTTTAGGTGTGGGTAGGACTTCCTTAGTGTAGTCCTAACTATGTATTGTAGTAGAATCATTATATTGACCATTCCAAGTTTGGACTAGCAGGGACAATGGAGTTTCAAGACCCTTGCCAGCCAAGGGAAGGTTGATATAAGAAGTTTGAGGGACCTAGGGTAGTGACAGTCTATAGGACTGGGTTTGTGTTATGTTTGGAACCCATAAAGTCTTGAGGTCTTCTTAGAGGGGTGATATGTGACTAGGGTATGAAGGCTAGGACTCTGTATGTAATCTTAAGCCCTCCTTTTGGATTTGTTGGAAGCCTTCTTCACTGATACATAAGGACTGTCAAGACTCCTATGATAGTGCATTAGAAAGGCATTGAAATCACAAAGGAGATAAATGTTATTAGGCCATCACCCATTGGAGAAGGGATTGCCATAAAGAGTATGACAGTGTTACCTTGTCAAAGTCAAAAAGGGGATAGTCTTTGTGGTGGTAATTATAGTCACTAAGTTTACATTCACCTTCCTAGGTTCTACAGAAATGCCTAAAGTTGAATATGTCTATTTTAAAGATCTTTCCATGAGTATTTTCCATGCTTTTACCCCCCTAATGATCCGAATATTGAATATAAAGGTGTGGAAATTATTGACTGACCTTACTACTATCACAGTTAATTTGCTAACATGCAAAACAGTCATGAGGTTTTTCTTGTTTTATTCAAGATTTATATAATCTTCATTATTGATAAGATGGGGGTCTGCTATTCCCAAATTGTCTATGACAAAATACCAATGGAGACATCCCCAATCCTCGTCTCAAGTTTCAAATGCTCAATGAAATGATGGAGGACAATCATAACTATCATAATAGTACATTAGCATTTTTTGTCTCAAGGTGGCCCTTGAGACTACCAAGGGGATGGATATCGAGGATTGTCTCTACATTACTAGTCCAAATTAAGGAAGACATGATTTAAGAGTTCATTCAATTTGATTTCTACAAGCCATTCATCAAATCCACACAATGTGGCATGGTCAGGTTTCTGAATGCTTAAGTCCTCCTTTGTCAGATGTTGTAGTTTCAACTACCCTGTTAGACATGTATGCAAAATGTGGAAGTATAGACAAGGCACATGAACTATTTGACAGAATACCTCAAACAAATGTGGTCTCATAGACTACAATGACTGTAGGATATGCACAAAATGGATTTGTTGAAAAGGCTTTAGAAATTTTAAAGCAAATGCAATTGGTTGGTGTAAAGCCAAATTCCACAATCTTTGCCAGAATCCTCCCTTCTTGTGTCAAAATGGGAGCTTTGGAATAGGGTATGGACATCCATAAATACATAAAGGATAGAGGAATTTTGTTAGATGTTAGTTTTAACTGCCCTGTTAGACATGTATGCAAAATGTGGAAGCATAGACAAGGCATGTGAACTGTTTGACAGAATGCCTCAAAGAAATGTTTTTTTTTTGTAAGCACTACTAGATATAGGGGTATCTCCCTATATTAAAATATCAGAAAAAAAAATTTCATAGAAAGCTAAGGCATTACATCTCGTGATATATATAACCTATGCCTTCAATAATATCCACCATCTGAGCTATTACATTTTCATCAATCAGACCCGAGTTGGCTTCCAGGAATTTCAAGAACTCTCCTATGTTATTTTATTTCTCCACGCCCTTTTTGTAGAGGGCCCAGGCTTTGTGTAGCTTCACCTTCTTCTTCTCCTCATTCAAGCTGAGGGTGACAAGAGCACATCCTTATTCGGGCTCCACTACCACACCATCCATGGCAGTCCTAACCATGTCCATTAGATCTTCCCTCACCAATCTCATTATAGCTCTTAATCCCCAGAGCCTTGCTGCCACAACCTGTACATAGTTCTGGAAAAAATGTTCCAGCACTTGTCTGTCATGGGTGTGCCCTCCTAACTAGAAACTAGCCCCAATCACTTTCAAGATGGCCACTTTTTCTTCATCAAAGGCTTTGTTGAATAGGTACGCAACCTGTTGCCCTCCAGTTTCATCCTCCTCGTAGTGGAACTCCACTCTGAAATGCTGAGCCATCACTTCATTTGGACCATTCCTGAGAACAAATAGCATAATTTACTTTAATCTCACCTTAGCTTAAAAAGAAGCCTATGGGCAAGTTCTCCCCTGACCTCCAATCCCGAGGACCACCATTCCATGCGTGGGATTTTGCCACCTATGGGAAGGTGGTACATTCACATCTTGTCAAACCATCTCCATTTGCAAGTTTGTTCTTAGACTCTGTCATCGTATCCTGCTTGAGGATTCTCCTGGTTCTCCTATGGCAGCCTCTTGTTTTATAGAAGCCTTGAGAGGCTACATCAAAGCCTGCAAATCCCAAGGCTAGCAAATGAGAAAACAAACTATGTCAAGCTTGCAACTGATTTGCACTTTAGCAGTACTTTTGTGCTCATTCCACCTGCCTCCATTTAGACTCACTTTTGTCCATGTCTTCAAGAGATTGATGTGTGACAAACCTTGCACTAGTAATTGATAGGAACATCACTTTTGCAGTAGTGGACAATTTCATGAGTCTTATGACATATGGTTGAATTAGGTATGTGTTGAGCAAGAGGGAACTATGTTGCATTAATAGCTTGAGCTCCCACCACTAGATAGTTTGTAGTTGTATGCCCCTTAGTGTGGCACTTTGTTCATCATAAACATAAAGGATAGAGGAATTTTGTCAGATGTTGTAGGTGCAACTACCCTATTAGACATGTATGCAAAATGTGGAAGCATAGACAAGGCACGTGAACTATTTAACAGAATGCCTCAAAGAAATGTGGTCTCATGGACTACAATGATTGCAGGATATGCACAAAATATGGAATCATAGATAAAAAATGTGAACTGTTTGACAGAATTCCTCAAAGAGATGCCATCTCATGGAATGCAATGATTGCAAGATATGCACAAAATGGATTTTGCAAAGGATGCTCTCAAAATATTTGAATTAATTAAGCACTCTGGAACATATCCTAAAATTGTAAGATTTTCTTGTATTCTAGGTGCATGCAGCCATGCAGGTTTAGTGGATGAGAGTTGTACATACTTCAATCACATTTGTAACCCTTATTGCATTACACCTACAATTGATCATTGTGTGTGCATGGTTAACCTCCTTGCCTGTGCTGGCTATCTTGAAGACAACCTAAACTTTATATTTCTTTCTAAATCCCCAAATTTGCCCTATTCCTACTCACATTGAAGACCTGTGAGCGAGAATAGGGCTAACATTTTTTCTTTCTAAAATCGATTAGATAAAGCCATATTGCTAACTTCATTTTTTTTTCAAACAAAACAGACCTTTATCTTAAGGTTACTCATGAAGCTTAAGTAAAATAATTATTGAAAAAAAAAACTATGCATTCCTTAATGACATGTAAGAGAATTTAATCAAATGCTACTTAAAAACTCTTTAATGTTTCTGTCTAATGTAGGTTATTAGATTAATAGTGAAAAAGAACATACATGGACCAAGCAATTTGTGGCACTTAAGGTTATGTAATAGAATTTAAAGTTGATAGTTAAATTGTATAACAAAATTTTTATGATCTTTACTAAAGTTTATTAGAATTGTTGCATGTTTTACATCATTGGAATGACATATTAGCTGTAACTTTTTTGAAATTTTATTATGGTATGTGCACTTTGATATGATGTAATATGATTATGGTTTCATTTCATATGTTGTAATATTATATATATAATAGAAAAAATAAATTATTGCATGAAATATATAATAACTTTTCATTTTAAATTTTTTTTGCAGAACATGGGTCTTCCAGAAGATCAAGACGATCCTCATGATAGAGATCCAAATTATGTTGGTTCTGCTATAGATCACATGGTAGGGGATGATGATGACACAAATACAGAAGACACCGAGGCCGATGACGATGATGATGACGACAATGATGATCATGATCATGATTGTGATGATGATGATGAGGCAATTGATGGTAGTAGCTAGTGACATTCATGATCATATAGACTGCATCATGGATCATTTTTGATATATCATTATGATGCCTCTTTTCATGGTTACTATCATATGTATCATTTTCATGGCCTACAGTACCATATTAATGAGTTGTATCATAAATTTATGTATCATTTTGACTTATATCATTTGGACATGTATCATCTTGACTTGTATCATTTTGTGTTACATAATTTATCATTTTTACTTATATCATTTGTACATGTATCATTTTGAATTATGTCTACTATTAGACATGTATCATTTTGACGTGTTATTGATCTACTGGCATATTTGTCTTTGACTTGTTTTAGTTATATATGATGATGATCTTATCAGTATTAACTTGTCAATTTATATATATTGAAAGTGGTTGATGATTTTTGGATGGATATTTATTACGTATGATGATTTTAATTTACTGCTCAGGATGGATGTTGTCAAATTTAATTAAATTATAGATATTTGAATCACTTGTTTTAATTATAGATGATGATCATGTTATAATAATTATCTTGTTATTTAATCATATGAGTTAAATAATTAAATTACTTACTCTATAATCATATGAGTTATTTAAGAGGCATGATATATTTAACTAATTACATTAAAATAAAACATATTATTTAATTTACTTACTCTATAATCATATGAGTTATTTAAGAGGCATGATATATTTAACTTATTAAATTGAAATAAAACATATTAAATTAATAAATGTAAGCAAAACAAGAAGCATTTTAAGAAGGAAAAAAGGAAGCAACACTGGAAGCCAAACTAGAAGCAAACCAAAAGCAAGGAAGCAAAACTTGGCATTATCTAGGAAGCAAAAATAGAAGCAATTCAGGTAGCAAACAAAGAAGTAATAATGGAAGCAATTTTAGAAGCACAAAAAGATGCAATAATAGAAGCCATATTAGAAGCAACAAAAGATGCAAAAATGGAAGCAACAAGCAACGTTATAGCAGAAGCAAAATTGGAAGCAAAACCAGAAGCAAAATCAGAAGCAAATCTGGAAGCAAAACTGGAAGCAAAACTAGAAGCAAACCTAGAAGCAAAACCGGAAGCAAAACCAGAAGCAAAACCAGAAGCAAAACTGGAAGCAAAACCGAAAGCAAAATTGGAACCAAAACCAGAAGCAAACCTGGAAGAAAAATTAGAAGCAAAACTGGAAGCAAAACTAGAAGCAAACCTAGAAGCAAAACTAGAAGCAAAAATGGAAGCAAAACTAGAAGCAAAATTGGAAGCACAATTCGAAGCAAAACCAGAAGCAAACCTGGAAGCAAAATCGAAAGCAAAATTGGAAACAAAAATGGAAGCAAAACTAGAAGCAACACTAGAAGCAAAACTGGAAGCCAGAGTGGAAGCAAAATTGGAAGCAAAAGTGGAAACAAAACCAGAAGCCAAACTGGAAGGAAAAAAATCAACGCTAAATTTGGTGCTAAACCTGGCACTAAAACTTGACGCTAAACCTGCTAAACCTGGTGCTAAATCCAGTGCAAAAGTAAAATGCAATTGGGTGTCGAGTTTGGCGCTGGCAGAAGTGTCCAATTCATGAACTCAAATGCAATAAATTTTGGTGCTATTTTAGGTGCTAATTGCCTCTTTTGTTGTAGTGATGGAATCCATTTCCTCTTTCATTACTTGCAACCAAACTTTATCTTCAACCTGATCTATGATTCCAAATTTCTAGAAAACCTCCTCCTTGTGCTTTTGCACAATGCTAAAATAATTCAACTTCTTCAATTTCTTTACTATTCTCTACACTTGGCTATTCACTATATTTGGTTGTTTTGTTTCTATTGTTTAATTCTTTTCCTATTTCTTTTTCCAATCAAATACATTTATCCAACCACAACTCATTTTCAAACAACTTGTCATAGATTCATTTTTCAACTCTCTATTCCAACATGTCTTTATACTATGATTTTTTTCAAACCACAAGTTTTGGAAGGACGTAAATTCTAACAATTTTCTTTTCTATGTCCTTCTCTATCACAATGGGAACAACGTAAAATCTCCTTTTTCTTGAAATGACTTCTTAGTACTTGCAAAAATATTTGTATTTTCTTTTCCTTTACCTCAATAACCTGAGACTTTCATACTTAGTCCTCACAACTGACTCAATGGGCTCTTTGATTCCTTGCCCATGATTACCTAAACCTTCGCCTATATAACCAATTTTCTTCAAGATTTTCAAACCAACATTATCATCAAAACAACTAGCTATGATAGCAGATTCATCATCATTTTCATCCTTACATTCTTCAACAATAAGCAACTTCAGCAACTACCAAGTGATTGATCAAAAGAACACAAATCATCTATGTCACATGAGACTTCACAAAATAATGGTTGATTTTTCTTTTTGGCATGCTGCAAACAATTGTTTTAACTCATCATTTGATTTTCAATTTTGAATTTTCTCCTTCTAGGTTCTTCAACTTTTCTTGCAAATATTCATTCCCCTTTTTTTTCTAACCTTATCAAACAACTTCAACACTTCTTCTAATTCTTCATTTTTTTTCTCTTGAACTTTCACCAATTCTTTTTCCAAAAGTTCATTTTCACAAAACATTTCATACTTTTCCTTTCCTAACTTCTTTATTTTTTCCATATATTCTATATCACTCCTTTTAACATTCATCAATTTTTTATTAACTTTTTCCAATTCTTCTATCAAAAATTCCTTTTCACCCCATAAACCTTTAACTTCATACAAAATTTCAACTTACTTCATGTGATCCATAGTGACATCAAAATCCATTTCAGAACTTCCTCAACACTTCAACAATGTTTAATGCATCTAACAATAATTAATGAACTCATTCTACCAAAGCTCTTAGTAACACACTCACTATGAAAGAATATATTCTCTGCATCCTACTCCCTTACACAACCTATCAGAGGCTCGTCATGGACATGATAGAAAACATAACATGATACATGACCAATAGTTTAAATCATTCAAGCATAGCCACCAATAATAAATAATTCCAAAGAAAAGAAAAAGTCAATTGTAGTGCCCCTCATTTTGGCTTTCTGATAGTTGTTCTGTCTAGACACTATGACATCTTGGATTTACTGTTTGGATGATACTTGTCTATTATTTTGATGATATTGTTAGAACTAATGTTTTATGCTTATATTATGGTTGGTTATGGACTCAATTGATTATGTGGATTAATCTTATCAGGTGCTTATGTGATTAGCTGATGATGCTTTATATAGATCTTAGTTTTGATTGACATGCATGATGTGGATACTTGTTGTGATTGGTGGAAGGGACAGTGTCAGATTACTCATGTGTGAGTACCCTGCTACATTGTGATTTCCTTCCACAGTGTGTTGATTAGATGATTATATGTATATATATGTATGCTCAACCATTTTCATTAGTTACAGGTTACAGGTACCAGGCATCGACTCCACCTGAATTGGCAGGTCTAAGTGTGCCTTATATCCAATAGAGAACTGTTGATTGAAGATGGCATAAGGTCCCTCAGCTTGTTATCACCTTCTTCAATGAATTCATGTCCTGTGATCTATCGGTTTGGTCAGTTGGGTTTGATGGTCAGTCACCCTTGTTGAGGTCATTTGGTTTTGTTTGGTATGTGGGTTTCAAGTTGTAATTGTATGTTATTGTTTTGATTAATTTGCATTACTAAAATAGAAATCATAAGTCCACCTTGGTAAATAAATTAATAACATCATGAGGGAAAATAAACGTTTTAAATTGAGAATTTAATTACTAATAATTATATGCAAAGATAATAGTATTTAAGCAAATATTATATTTCCTTAAAGTGAGTATAAAAATATATTATTAATAAAAGTCATTATTGTGAGTATGAATATAAAATATTATATTTTCTATTTGAGAGTAATAAATTAAAAATATTTTGTGTTGTCAGAAAATCTAGATTAGTACACCCAAAATAAATAAAATTTGAAATTGTCATGCTTGGGAGTAGTGGAAAATTAATGGTGGTAGTAGTGGATGGTCTGTTACGGGAAGGATGTGCTATTTTATTCCTTGGTGGGAAAAAAAGGATATATGAGGGAGTTCTCTACGGATTGAGAGTGATGGTTTCTAGAATTTTAAAAGTTTAGGGAAAAATGAGCAAAAATGTTTTATGAGCTTGTCTAGAGAAATTTCTAAGGGTGCAACAGAGAGGAAGGGGGTCGAGGTCAATTGCAAACTAGAAATCTTGTGTTGGTTGTGGCATAACCCAGGTATGTCACCAAGTCTGTAGAAGTAAATTTACTCCATTGAGTTTTCTTCTGTGAATAATTACCATGGATTGATATTCATATGTCTTCTATTATATTTACTTAGTTTTTCAAAACCCTTGTTTGAAGCTGTGAAATCTGTTAACCTCTCTCCACATCTTTTACCCTTACATTCTATATTTAATGGGTAGAAATAACAACATATTCTCTTTTCTCCCTATTTATCTAGGTCACCTTGGCTTATTAATAAATCGAGAGCTTAAGATCAATTACTTGTAATGTCTAGTTCTATTTCTTCCAACACTCATAAGCCTATACTCATTGTGGTCTTCCTGTACCAAGAATGCACCCATGCTTTCTTTGTAGGTTCATCAATACATTTTGGTAGCCTTCTTTACTCTGCGTGTCTAAAATGATCCTCTATGTATAACAATCAGTTCTCTATACATATGTATAGCTCTTGTGTATACCAACAATCTTCTATGCAAGTTAATTGGTCCTATATGAGGACTAAATGACCTCCTACATGTACCCATCGACTGCCTATGCAAAAATAATAGCCTTCTATATATATGGATCAGCCTTTCATATTATTCAATCTCCCTTTGCTCTTTGTGTAATCAATCGGCTCTGCATAATTAGGTTAATCAGCCTACTCTATATATATATTTAAATCAGCCTTTAGCAATTTTTTTATTATGAGTATTCTTACCACTGAATCGATCTTGTTCCAAGGCCTCCATCCATTGCTCATCATTCTTGTTGATTCACTTATCTTCTTGGAGGAATCTACCAATGTAGCTTCTCCTGTAATTACCTTTTTCATTGCTCTAGTCATACTCCTATGTAACTTCTTGGCAGTATGCAATCGAATAGAGGACAAGGCATATGTGTGAACCACTGAGGGCTATCAACATCTACTCTACTATACACCACCTCCCTTTGAGATTTTAATCACTCTGTAATTTTATCAAGCTTCGCTCAGCTTGTATTATCTCTATAATTCCCTGATGCGAATAATAATATTATTAGAAGGATTCGTTTGTGTAGTCGATTGCCTAGAAAGTAGTTGCATGCCCTATTGATAGCCATTTAATGAGGTTACTATTAGTAAGTTTGTGCCAAGAATTAGGGAGAAATTTGTTATGTTTTAAAATTTGGGATATTGCATTCTGATTCAGCGGCCTTTCCAAGCCAAGCTTTTGTCAATTTAAACCTTATAGCATAATAATAGGTCATTCATGTTTGTGTCGTCCCTTGTATGTTGATTCATTATTATCATATTTTAAAATGAGTTATATCCTTTTTTGTATTGGGGATTAGGATGGAATTTGTCTATGTTTTAAATCTAAGAAATTACATCCTCGTTTAGAGCCATTTCCAAGCTAGTTTTTTTGTCAATCAAAAATGTCCAGCCATAGTAGAAGGCTGTTACTTGTATGTGTAGTTTGTTACTCTTATTGTAATGGTAGTCATTATTTAATTGTCTTATCTAGAGCATGGATAATATTCACTTTTCTTAAATCCATTATATCTATTATTATTAGTATTATTAGCACTATTCTTAATATTAGTATTAATATTACTATTATTATTATTATTTCAAGATAAATGGGTATCAATTTATATCATTGAATACGTTTATTATAGATATCTGATCTTATAAGGTTGAGTCGATTTAAAAATTCATTGATACTTAATTAAGCATTGATAAATTCAAATCTAGGTTAGTATTAGCATATCAATGCAAGGAAATATTATTTTGGGATAAATATCCTGGCATCATATGTAGAACATTAGAGTTTCCATTATATAAATGATTGTAATAGGATTAAAAAATTTTAATTGTAATTTTATTCGATTTAAAATTTATATGCTTGAATTTAAACTCAAATTAGTAATTTTAGTGCAATAAGATTATTACATATAAACATTGTTTTGGTCTTGTTCACATCATGCCTAAGGTCATAGTATAGTTATGTTATTTCCAGAGGCATAGATTTAGTTTCTAGTTCATATTATGTCGTGTCGAAAGGTATCTTGAATGGTCATTAAGCCCATCTGGAGTCAAGGTGGTTAGTTACTTGTGCTTGAGTTATACTATTAAATTTTGTATTGGGTAGACATTAATATCTGGAAAGGGAAGTATGTGGATTATGATGGTCAATTATGCATCTCTTGAAAGTTTGAAATAAGACCTAGGAATTGACCTTGTGATTATGTTATATATGCAAGAAGATAGATACCTTGCTTGGTTATAGTTTACTTGTCGTCTATATTTGTTTGATGTAAGGGGGTCTTCTAGATGTAGGAAGAGGAGTGGCTCTCAATGGGGGCCGGAGCCCAAAGTGGCATCCAGGATAACCCATGTGAGAGTTTATTAACTCAGTGATAACCTAATTAATAATTTAGGGGGTTGGGTAGTAAACATATTAAAACAAGATAATTGGATACCTCACTCATAGCTCAAGTGCTCGTTTAGACTTGAGATGAGATGGGAAGGCCTAGAATGGAAAAATCAACTACCTTGTCCACATGAAAGGTATGTTGATTCTGCATGAGTTTGTATGGGAGTCGGGGGTCAGGAGAGGCTACCAGGATAACCCAGGATGGGGATCGGGGCCTAGGAAGGCCTACCAGGTCAACTCTGTAGGAATACACACAACACTGAGAGGGGGGAGTGAATCAGTGTTGTTAACAATTTTAACACTTTTTAAAACTTTTGATTAATCTAATTTCACAATTTAGAATTCTTCAGAAGGAATAAAGTAAATATGCAGAGTATCAACACACAGATTTGACACAAGAAATTTCCCGAGTGGAAAACCCTCCTGGGGTATAAAACCACTCAACTGCCTCACTGGCTTAACACAAAATTCAGATTACAAATGTCTCACTGACATTATAATTCTGCCTCACTGGCAAATTTTATCTCTCTCTGCATGTCTCACTGACATCATCAACATTTAATGAAAAATTATAACTCAGGGGATTTCCCTGTTTCAATAAAAACCAAAACCTTATTTCTCTCTTTTAAGATAAACAAAATAAATTTCTCAATCAACCTTTAACTGTCTTCAACTCCTACAGTCAATCAATTTTGATCTTCAATATATTTCATACCTCTGCAACACCATTTCAAACTAATTCACCATTTTGAGCTTTCTCTCTCTGCAAACTAAACAATTTATCTTCTCTGAAAAATTATAGTCTTTAATCACCTTCACTTTCTCTGACACCTTCACTTTCTCTGAACAAACATTACTCCATCATGATCATTGAAGAATCTCAACATAAATCCCTGAAGAATGATTCTCCATTCCTGCAAAAATTACACAACAATTCCATTCTCCAAAAGAACTTCTTCAAAAATTCTCATTAATTATCTCTCATCTGCAACTCCTCTTATGTCTGCCATTCAAAACAAAATCACTATATACAAAAAGAATTTTAATCAAAAAACCAAAAGCTTCAAAAACCTGTTCAACTTCAACATTACATTTCTTCTTAAACTTCTCATCTTCTCTCTTACCAAAAACAAAAAACATAAAACAAAAAAATGAAATCTCTTTGTAGAATTCTGCCTTTTCATCTTCTTATCATTTAGAAACCTTCTAAAAAAACTTACTCTTTCCTTTACACAACTTTCTAAATTCACACTCTCTTGAAATTCAGTGAGGAAAGACTAAAATGGCATGTTTTAGCTTTAAAGCAATAAAACAACCGTCAAATTAACACCCAAAGGCCGACCGTTGGAAGCAACTAACAGTTTAAACCTTATCCCTCCGATTCGTGCGGCCCGCCATCCATCGTTCAAACCTTAGCCGTTGATCGGCTTTTTCCTGCCCGCTATTGAGTCTTCCACCGGCGCTCACCCGAGGCCTAGCACAAGGGGCTGGTAACATCAACGACGTTGATACCCTTTCTTTATAACTTAAAGCCCCGATGACTTATTTAACCGATCAACTTAAGTTTATAACATAAAGTGCATAGAGTTATGACGGCCAAAGTTAAACAATGTAAAAGACTTAATCAATGTTGAGACAACCACACTTACCATATCAACCACTATAAACCTTGTCAAAAATCACATACTCCAAATACTAAAACACTGAAATAAAACACCATGCTTCATCAGACTGCCACTGTAATGAACTCAATGTAGATGGAGTTAATATAATACATATTAACATTTGTCAAATGATGCAAGCCCTTGCCTTAAACCAAAAATTGATAATATGCAATGAATGTCATCCACTGAAATGACTAAGTCACAGAACAACTTCACACAAGATCAACATTGATGTCATTGCCATGAAGGACCACTGAAAGATCAAAACTGAGAGATCTAACAACCATTGTCACTGATGCAGACCATATCACTGAACTGAAAAACCATTGCCATTGATGAAGACCATGTCACAGATCTAACAACCATTGTCACTGATGCAGACCATATCACTGAACTGAAAACCATTGCCATTGATGAAGACCATGTCAGATCTCTGATTGCAACTTTACAACACTGATTGCATACTTCTCAACACTGATTTCATAACCTGTCAACTGCATCTTGTGAAAACTGTGAAATGCAACATCCTGATATCCTGATATTTTGACATCAATGAAAAGACAACATCCTAAACTGTGAAATGTGCTACAAACTCATGATGAACCACATGATGACACTCCTATCTACTGCAATCTAGTATTCCCTTGTTGTTCACTTGCCTTGTGTTGTGTGGTAGGCTCTGGAATTGTTGTTTAAATAATGTCTTGTGTGGTTGTGGAGTCCCTGTGTTTCATAGAGTTGTCAAGCTAGCTGTTCATGTCAAGGGACCTTATTGTTATCCCCTAGCATGGGGGTGGACCTCAGGATTCCACATGGTTGGGTGGTTGTGCTTTTTCTTCATTGGTCTCTTTGTTGTTGTTCCAATGCATGAGGATTTATCTTGTAGCGGATCTCTACCGTGTTCAGTCGAGGTGACAGACATTCATGATATGTATACTAGTTTATCATGTATCATTATATTGATGTAAGAAACATAGTTGCCTTTGTAATATTGTATCTATTTGTAAAAAAAGATTGTAAAACATATTGTAATTCTTATGCTAAATCTTGATGTTGTTAACTGATGTAGTATTGTAATGGAAAGTTTATGTCACTTCAATGCACTTGGTTTTAGATTAATCATGGTTGATTATCAGATTATGTTAGTAATTAGTAATGCAATCATCTTATCTCTTGGGTTTTGTGGCGGAGTGTTACATTTGGTATCAAAGTTGGGTTTTCAAACACTAGGTACTCTAGGTGTACATGAGTCCATTATGTTGTCCTAGCTGCTTAGATTTTGTAGATCATGTTTTTCCTTTTGTGTCTTCATCACCTAACAAATTGAGGTTGTCCCTAGGTGGTGTTTGTGTGGAAAGATGCCTAGAGGTCAAGGTCGAGGTTGGGGTCAAGGTAGGGGATGAGGAAGGGGTGGTGGTGGTAGCCCTCCTAGTTCCCCTCATGAGAGTGCTTAGGAAGGTGGGGGTCATAATATGGAGAATCAAGCTCAGCCAGAGGGAGCTTAGTTGCATTAATTGCTTGAGGAGGCCCTTGCCTACCTAGGTCCTAGACAGGAGGTAGATCAACCAAGAGGGAGGCAGGAGGTTGATCAGCCAAAGGTTAGAGAGAGAGAGGTCTCCTAGAAGGAGACAAATGATAGCAGAACAGGAGGCTATCTTAGCTAGTCACATGAGGGATCTGTTGAGGGCACGCCCTCCCACATTTGATGGTTCTAGTAGCAGTTTAGAGGTGGAGACCTGGTTGTTAGATTTGGGTAGGTATTTTTCCATGCATCCATATGGTAGTAATACTAGGGTGAGATGTGCTATCTTGCACCTCAGAGGTTTTACTTCTACATGGTGGCATTTGGAGGAACAGAAGTTGCACTTAGATATTGGTACAGTTTCCTAGGAATTGTTCTTGGAGAGGTTCAAAGCTCGTTTCCTATCAGATCACTGGAAGCAGTGTTGAACTGACGAGTTCCATGAGTTGAGATAGATGGCCATGTTAGTAGAGCAGTATGAACGCAGATTTTATGAGCTTAACCAGTATGCAGGCATTGGCGATGACGAGGCTATGTTAGTTTAGCATTTTATTAGGGGCTTAAATGCTCACATCAGTGGAGGAGTTCATGTTTTTGAGTCTAAGACCATGGAGGTGGCAGTTGAGAAGGCTCGTCTCTAGTAGAGGAAAATTTAGCAATGGCTCTTGAAGGCCATACAGGTGTGCAGATTGGTAGTACGCCTCCAACAGGTGTGGGGTCTCGTGGTGGTCAGCCTTAGGTAGCAGGCTCTTCTAGGGGCCATCACACACCTGCTAAGGGTGAACAGTAGTAGCAACAGTATTCCCATTCAAAACCAAAGAATTCCCAGCCTCAACAAGGTGGTGGTACTCAGTCAAGGAAAACTGTAATTGGTAGAGGGCCAAAAATTAGCATCCCAACTAGCCAGCTCAGAGCACTCAGTTGGCAATTAGTAGAGATAGCTTTTAGCAGTCCAATGCTTTCTCAGGTGGCAGAGGTATAAGATGCTTCTCTTGCGGCCAGCAGGGCCATATAGCTAGGCAGTGTCCACAGAAGAACGCTGCAGGATTTGGTCAGAGGCTGGCAGCTTCAAAACTGACCATAGGTGATGCAAGGAGCTCTCATAGAGTATTTGCAGTGATTAAACACCGCCAGGCAGAGCATCAAGGGACAGTCTTGGAGACCGCAGGTAGAGGGCGGGCAGCCTTCTTTGGAGTTCATGTGTATTTTGTAGCATCAAGTATTGACCCTCAGGGGTAGGGGCATAGAATAGGTATGGGTCCAATGAATCCTAATGATGAGTCTTCAAATTCTTGGGAGATTGTGTCGGGATGCGAGATCTCTACCCTTATTGTGTTTGTAGGCTTCCAGGAGTAAGCCTGATTCTTGGGACAGAGGATGTAGTGCCCCTCATTTTGGCTTTCTGATAGTTGTTTTGTCTAGACATTATGACATCTTGGATTTATTGTTTGGATGATACTTGTTTATTGTTTTGATGATATTGTTAGAACTAATGTTTTATGCTTATATTATGGTTGGTTATGGACTCAATTGATTATGTGGATTAATCTTATCGGGTGCTTATGTGATTACCTGATGATGCTTTATATAGATGCTTAGTTTTGATGGACATGCATGACGTGGATACTTTTTGTTGTGATTGGTGGAAGGGACGGTGTCACATTACACACATGTGAGTACCCTGTTGTGTTGTGATTCCCTTCCATGGTGTGTTGATTAGATGATTATATGTATATATATCTATGCTTGACCATTTTCATCAGTTGTAGGTACCAGGCATCAACTCCACCTGAATTGGCAGATCTGAGCGTGCCTTATAGCCAATAGAGAACTGTTGATCGGAGATGACATAAGGTCCCTCATCTTGCTATCACCTTCTTCGATGAATTCATGTCCTATGATCTGTCAGTTTGGTCGGTTGGGTTTGATGGTCAGTCACCCTTGTTGAGGCTGTATAGTTTTGTTCCGTATGTGGGTTTCAAGTTATAATTGTGTGTTATTGTTTTGATGAAATTGTATTACTAAAATAGAAATCATAATTCCACCTTGGTAAATATATTAATAACATCATGAGGAAAAATAAATGTTTTAAATTGAGAATTTAATTAATAATAATTATATGCAAAGATAATAGTATTTAAGCAAATATTATATTTCCTTAAAGTGATTATAAAAATATATTATTAATAAAAATCATTATTGTGAGTATGAATATAAAATATTATATTTTCTATTTGAGAGTAATAAATTAAAAATATTTTGTGTTGTCAGAAAATCTGGATTAGTACACCCAAAATAAATAAAATTTGAAATTGTCGTGATTGGGAGTAGTGGAAAATTCATGGTGGTAGTAGTGGATGGTCTGTTACGGGAAGGAATTATTTCTGTGCTATTTTATTCCTTGGTGGGAAAAAAGGATATATGAGCCTGGAGTTCTCTGGGGATTGAGAGTGATGTTTTCTAGAATTTTAAAAGTTTAGGGAAAAATGAGCAGAAATGTTTTCTAAGCTTGTCTGGAGAAATTTCTATGGGTGGAACAGAGAGGAATGAGCCGAGGTCAATTGCAGACCAAAAATCTTGTGGTGGTTGTGGCATAACCCAGGTATGTCACCAAGTCCGTAGAAGTAAATTTACTCCATTGAGTTTTCTTCTATGAATAATTACCATGGATTGATATTCATATGTCTTCTATTGTATTTACTTAGTTTTTCAAAACCCTTGTTTGATGCCTCTATTGAGCCTCTTTGAAGCTGTGAAATCTGTTAACCTCTCTCCACATCTTTTACCCTTACATTCTATATTTAATGGGCAGCAATAGCAACATATTTTCTTTTCTCCCTATTTATCTGGGTTGCCTTGACTTATTAACAAATGGGGAGCTTAAGATCAATTATTGGCAATGTCTGGTTCTATTTCTTCCAACACTCATAAGCCTATACTCATTATGGTCTTCCTATACCAATAATGCACGCATGCTTTCTCTTTAGGTTCATCAATACATTTTGGCAGACTTCTTTACTCTACGCATCTAAAATTATCCTCTATGTATAACAATTAGTTCCCTATACATATGTACTGCTCTTGTGTATACCAACGATCTTCTATGCAAGTTAATCGGTCCTATATGAGGACTAAATGACCTTCTGCATGTACCCATTAGCTACCTGTGCAAAACTAATGGCCTTCTGTATATATGGATTGACCTTTCATATTATTCAATCTCCCTTTTCTCTTTGTGTAATCAATTGGCCCTGCGTAATTAGGTTAATCGGCTTCCTATATATATATATATAAATCTGCCTTTAGCAAAAAAATTTATTATGAGTATTCTTACCACTGAATTGATCTTGTTCCAAGGCCTCCATCCATTGCTCATCATTCTTGTTGATTCACTTATCTTCTTGGAGGAATCTACCAATGTAGCTTCTCCTATAATTACCTTTTTGATTGCTCTGGTCGTACTCCTATGCAACTTCTCAGCAGCATGCAATCGAATAGAGGACAAGGAATATGTGTGAACCACTGAGGGCTATCAACTTCTACTCTACTATATGTCACCTCCCTCTGATATTTTAATTATTCTGTAATTTTATCAAGCTTTGCTCAACTTGTATTATCTCAATAATTCCCTGATGTGAATAATAATAATATTAGAAGGATTTGTTTGTGTAGTCGATTTCCTAGAAAGGAGTCACATGCCCTGCTAATAGTCACTTAATGAGGTTACTATTAGTAAGTTTTCACCAGGAATTAGGGATAAATTTGTTATGTTTTAAAATTTGGGATATTGTATTTTGATTCAGTGGCCTTTCCAAGCCAAGCTTTTGTCAATTTAAACCTTACAGCATAATAATAGGTCATTCATGTTTGTATCATCCCTTGTATGCTGATTCATCAATATCATATTTTAAATTGAGTTATATCCTTTTCTTTGTTGGGGATTAGGATGGCATTTGTCTATGTTTTAAATTTGAGAAATTACATCCTCATTTAGCACCCTTTCCAAGCTAGTTTTTTGTCAATTGAAATTGTCCAGCCATAATAGAAGGTTGTTACTTGTATGTGTAGTTCGTTACTATTGTTATGGAAGTTATTATTATTATAATAGATACCCAACTATAGTATCTAATGCAAAACTCTTATTGTAATGGTAATCATTATTTAATTGTCTTATCTAGAGCATGGATAATATTCACTTTTCTTAAATCCTTTATATCTATTATTATTAGTATTATTAGCACTATTGTTAATATTAGTATTAATATTACTATTATTATTATTGTTGTTGTTGTTGTTATTATTATTTCAAGATAAATGGGTATCAATTTATATCATTGAATAGGTTTATTATAGATATCTGATCTTATAAGGTTGAGTCAATTTGAAAATTCATTGATACTTAATTAAGCATTGATAAATTCAAATCTAGATTAGTATTAGCATATCAATGCAAGGAAATATTGTTTTGGGATAAATGTCCTGGCATCATATGTAGAACATTAGAATTTCCATTATATAAATGATTGTAATAGGATTTAAAAAAATTAATTGTAATTTTATTCGATTTAAAATTTATATACTTGAATTTAAACTCAAATTAGTAATTTTAGTGTAATAAGATTATTATGTATAAACATTGTTTTGGTCTTGTTCAAGTCTTGCCTAAGGTCATAGTATAGTTATGTTATTTCTAGAGGCATAGTTTTAGTTTCTAGTTCATATTATGTCATGTCGAAAGGTATCTTGAATGGTCATTAAGCCCGTCTAGAGTCAAGGTGGTTAGTTACTTGTTGTGCTTGAGTTATAGTGTTAAATTTTGTATTGGGTAGACATTAATATCTGGAAAGGGAAGTATTTGGATTATGATGGTCGGTTATGCATCTCTTGAAAGTTTGAAATAAGACCTGGGAATTGACCTTGTGATTATATTCTATATGCAAGAAGGTAGATACCTTGCTTGGTTATAGTTTATTTGTCTGCTATATTTGTTTGATGTAAGGGGGTCTTCTAGATGCAAGAAGGGGAGTGGCTCTCAATGGGGGCCGGAGCCCAAAGTGGCGTCCAGGATAACCCATGTGAGAGTTTATTAACTCAGTGATAACCTAATTAATAATTTAGGGGGTTGGGTAGTAAACATATTAAAACAAGATAATTGGATACCTCACTCATAGCTCAAGTGCCTGTTTAGACTTGAGATGAGATGGGAAGGCCTGGAATGGAAAAATCAACTACCTTGTCCACATGAAAGGTATGTTGATTTTGTGTGAGTTTGTATGGGGGCTGGGGGTCGGGAGAGGCTACCAGGATAACCCAGGATGGGGGCCGGGGCCTAGGAAGGCCTACCAGGATAACCCATGATGAACCACATGATGACACTCCTATCTACTACAGTCTAGCATTCCCTTGTTGTTCACTTGCCTTGTGTTGTGTGGTAGCCTCTGGAATTGTTGTTTGAGTAATGTCTTGTGTGGTTGTGGAGTCCCTATGTTTCATAGAGTTGTCAAGCTAAATTTTCATGTTGTGGGACCTTATTGTTATCTCCTAGCATAGGGGGTGGACCTCAAGGTTCCCCATGGTCGGGTGGTTGTGTTTTTTCTTCATTGGTCTCTTTGTTGTTGTTTGAATGCATGAGGATTTATCTTGTAGCGGATCTCTACCTGTATTCAGTCGAGGTGACAGACATTCATGATATGTATACCAGTTTTATCATGTATCACTATATTGATGTAAGCAACATAGTTGCCTTTGTAATATTGTAGCTATTTGTAAAAAAAAGTTTGTAAAACATATTGTAATTCTTATACTAAATCTTGATGTTGTTAACTGATGTAGTATTGTAATGGAAATTTTATGTCACTTTAATGCACTTGGTTTTAGATTAATCATGGTTGATTATCATATTATGTTATAATTAGTAATGCAGTCATGTTATCTCTAGGGTTTTGTGGCAGGGCATTACATCAATTCCACCAATAAGGCATAAAAATACATGCAATTTCAACAGTAAAACCAACATGATCATCAAGGTCACAAGATAAGTAAATATCAAATTTTGATGGCTATACTTTTTCATAAATAAAAATAAAATTCCAATGTTGGTCCTTACAATGTTTAGAGAAATTATCAAAGTCAGATAAATAAATATCAAAATTCAAAAGTTTCACATTACATGAACTAGGTGACTAATTCTAGCCACTAGAGAGGTAGT
The DNA here is from genome assembly GCA_027924645.1 of Cunninghamia lanceolata. NCBI lineage: Eukaryota > Viridiplantae > Streptophyta > Pinopsida > Cupressales > Cupressaceae > Cunninghamia > Cunninghamia lanceolata. The sequence continues at coordinate 14,073,179 of BSBN01000523.1, forward strand.
ATGATGCTACACTACGCCTAGATCCAAATTGGGATGAGTTAAGAGAACACACTCAATCACACAAGCAAATAAGTCCTCTAAGACTCTAAATACATCTATATCATAAGATCATTTCCATACAACATCACTCAAGATACCTAGCAACAAAGATTGCATTCTGATCAAGGAAATCACAATCAAACTAAAGAATGCCCGACCCTGCTTGAAGGGCCTTGTAACCTGTAAACAAATGGCAGGGTGGAATTTGGTGCGTGCCTATTAACCTACATGCATCCCTAACTTGAATGCAGCATCACATTAATAATATATGGCAGGGAAATAAATACATAAAACTAGGCATACAATCCATCTATTTCAATGGTACACATGTCTATTTCCACATCAAATTTTAACTTTGGCCAAAGTGTAAAACCAATTAACAGTGTGTAGGTTTTGAAAAGAAAACCTACTTCCCTATTTCCCCATATTCGGCACCCATCTTGGAAGGCAACTTCCCAAAAGAACAAAAGCTAGGACCAAATCAGGTTCACAACCAAGATATCGCAACACACCATTCTTTCCTACAAATAGCAGTTATCATTTCTCTCCTTAAAACTCAATGAGGCAATGTAATACTATCTTTCTTATAACCACATAATGAATCCATATTCATGATCATATGATCCAAAAGGCAATTAAAAAAATAAGTCAAACATATGATCCAACATCCTCTTTCGCATACTAATGCATAACTCTAAAAAAAATGAACCTAGTTCATTCATACTCAAGAACAATCATCAAGGTCTATCTAACCCCATAAAAAGAAGGCACATTCTATTCACAACAGGCCAACACACAAGGAGACACACATGCTTGATCCAACTCAGCAACACACACCCCCAAAGCTCCCAATGCTAGAACCATACTCTGATACCAAATGTAAAAGCACTCAAATCATCACAAAAGTAAATAAAGTAAATAATCCATTTAAATTACAACATCACAAATAACGAAAGTAAAATGATGTAATTAATCTACTTAATTACAACTTCACAAGTAAAAGATAAATCTCATAAATATGAATCAATAAAAGTCATTAAATCTTATAAAACTCTCGTGCTCAATCCAAGTGATAGCACTATAAAATAATATACAAATTCCTTTGGAAATCATGCCATAATACATCCAATTACAAGTTACAATGATCATGTACAACAAATATAAATAAATCAAAACACTCTCTAGTCAGCACGAACCCAGATGGCTCTCCTGCAAGCTAAGAGACGGGAACATGGCTCGGGTGCTTTCCCACCCAACCACGAAGAAATTACACTTCCTCAAATCCCTTCATGACATGAAGGAAACCTAGCCCTACATGAAATGTCTATCTACCTAGAAACGACTAGCAGGAGGGAACACCCGATGCAACCTAATGTCTAGTGTGCAATTCTAAATAATGAAATTTAGATTGTCTCACAACAGGATGTGGCAGAGATATATATCAATCCATCAATAAAATTTTCTAGACATAATATTCATCTTTTTCAATGACAGCTCATTTAGATCTAAACCTTTAAAACATAGTAACCGGTCAATTCCTAAAAAGAGGAAAAGCCATCTCTGATAATCCACATTCGGCATCCTAGCCCAAAAGTAACCCAAACACATTCCTAGATAAAAATCTACTTTCCTTCCCCAATAAATAAATAAGTCAATAAACAAATAAATAAATCAAAATCACCTATAACCACCTAATCCCTTTCCCAAGCATCAATAAAGAAAACACACTTTTCGAACAAGCAGTAATGAAGAACATTATAAGTCATTTAAAAGTAATATATATTTTGAAATCTAATTAAATTCTCAATTCGTATTTCCATGTTTTTAATAGATTATAGAAAACTAATGATTTTACTTCATAGCCAATATTGTTTCATGATTCAAGCAATAAAATCATTAATGACGTATGCCAACTCCACTTCAACAATGAGTATCCATGCATACTTATTTCAAATATTATTACTATCTTTCCTCAAGAACAAGTAAATAAATAATAAAATAAAACAATCAATGTTCTCTTATAATTCATCATTTGATCATACAATTGCTTCTATAAGGCTATTAAATCAGTTTTATTTCCTAGTTCATATTCATTCAGTTTCCATTATATGTATTTAAGTTTTCTAAAACATTCTAATCAAGTATGGCAATTCTATTTTTTAATAAGACAATGGTATTTGCATCTCAAAATTTACTCCATCACACTAACATAAAAAGAAAGATAATTTTAACATATAATCTATTCATTCAAATATTCATAAATTAATAGGTTTTCTAAATAATTTAACAGTCTTACTGTCGTAGCTGTGATAGTAAGCTGAGGAAACTTATAAACGGGCTTACTGTCGCACTGGTGACAGGAACTACAGAAAATCAAATAGGTTACTATCACACCTATGACAGGAACTACAAAAAGGTCTAAATTCACAAGGAAGTTATTGTCTAACTAGTAATAGTAATTAAGCAGGTCTGAGACAACATTAAAAATCATTAAACATGGCTACAATAGGAACTGTAGCAAAGTAAAGAAAAAGAAACAAAAATAATAGATACATAACAGACTTGCTGTCACTCATGAAAGTGATTTAAAATGGATCTTAAAACAACAAATTCACAGATGAATATGTCTACAAAAATCTAATTCTATCCTCTAAGTTTAAGAGTTTATTTTCACTTCGTTTGATTAATAAGTGGAAGTTGGTTACTGGCAAAAAATCTTCTTTCTAACAGCAACAATAAAATATCATCCATAAGATTTTATATTTGCCAAAGAGGAATTTATTAGTGACCGGAGATTTGTTACATTTCAGCTCAAAGGTTTAAAGATAAAGGACAGAAAGTAGGGCAATCTCTTTAACATACAATCTAGAGAACAAGGAAAAGCTGAAACAACTGAAAGAATAGTAGGTCAAACCAATCATCTCTATAGTTTGAAAAAGATTGGCGTCAAGAAAGGGAGATAGAAGGTAGGTCAATCTAAGAGGGTGGTGGCTAGGGAAAGGAAGTCAATTCCACAAAACACAGAAGGAGCTGATCTCAGCACAATAGATGAAAGAAAAGTGAGCAAAAATAATCACAACAGTGGCTAAGGAAGATGTAGATGGACATCAACAGCAAATACTGAGGATAAGGAGACTAGCAGAAGGAGGAAGAATAGGTCAATCATAGGAAAAAATAGACCCGAAAAATAATAGTTTCACAAGCTAAAATAAATCTATGTTAACAATTTTAATCCTCCATTTATTGCAATGAAAAACTAGAAAAATACCTAGAATTATCTGCCTGCAAAATAGAGGTTGATTCTACCTTCCTAATCATTGCCTTTCTCCTGCTTCTTGTTGCCTTCAGATCTCTTGATATTGGTCACCTGTAGATAGATAAAACTTGTTGCTCACCTCCTTTCATTTTATTTCCCTAATCTATTCTAAAATTGGTGTCCCTTAATTTTGGTTTTGGTTGCCTTTGATAACTAGTTGATACTTTAGTTTACATCTATTTGCATGCTAAAAACTCTAATTTTCTTTTTAAGAGAAAGAATAAAATTGCTTATTTTTATTTTTTCATTTGCATGATAGTAAGTTAATTTAATTATTTTTGTTGAATTCTAAATATAATATTAATAATTTATTAATGCAATTTATCTATTTTTAATAAAACACAGTCACTTTAAATCAATCAAGAGTGTTTAAAATAATAGAATTATATTTATATATATTGCAATTAAATATATTATTTCTTAAATCTAATTTAGATATTATCTTCCAAACATCCATATTTTTATAAATAAAAAAATTTATTGTTTATTATTAAATAATATAAAATACAACCATTTAAAAATACACCTTTTTAAATATAATCAAAAGAACTTTAATATTAATAATTAAATCATGCATTCGAAAAGGACAATTAAAACTCATTATTTTTCTAAGTATTAAACATAAATCACATTCATTATCCATTCAATATTGCATAGTAAACCATTCAAAATAATGCAATATGAGACTACGTGAGTGTGTGAGTGCGTCAGGGTTAACCATCCCAAATAGTTCTTGCCAAGGGGCTAGAACATCTCTACCTCAACCATATTCTCATCTTCTATGAGTACTTGCATTCATTCGCACTCAACTCGACATCAATAGGTTAGTTTCCCAAAACATAGCCGGAGCAAAACATTATAACCACATTGATAACATTTAATATTTAAATCAACTTTTCAATTTACGTAAATATAAATTCATGACAATTACTTTTACACACGTGGAACTTACTCAAAGTAAAACAACCATAGTAAATGTTCATTAATCTAGAATGATAATGTAGTCCATAAAATGAGACGTGACAATTCAAGATATTTATTGTTGCAAAGAAGAATATTATTGTTGTGTTTGTGATTGTAGATTTAGCTTCATCTTCTTATGTGTTGAAGGATTTTCATTTACATGTGAGCTACACCTCTAAGGTGATATCCATTTGTGTTTAAATCCTTTATGAATTTGTTTTTGCCTCTATCCTGTAGGGATACGCACTCTTTATCTGACAACAATGTTTGGAAGACATGAATCTCCTTTCAGGGCTTGACTGAGGCAAGATCCTAAACACCACAACCCCCAACCACACTCCTTGTGATTGCAGGTTATAGGTATTGGATTTTATGGAGTGAAGTTGTAGAGGAAGGTTGCAGAAGATAAGGATTCCAGATCCGATGAAAAGAAGCAGTCTAGTGCACTATCGGGGCTAGGGTGTTAGTCACAAAGCCCTCCAAGGTTGAAGGTATAGAAATCTCCATGACAGTGATAATTAGCATCAAAAGAAGTCTTGACATCCTGAAGAACGTCATGTCTTGGTCTAGGGTGCTAGTCACAATGACCTATGCAATTACAGAGCCAGAAATAGACTAAACAGTGATCATTTGTGTCAGAAGGAGTCCAGAACCCCCTAAAGATAACACTGCATTGGGCTAGGGTGTGAGTCATGAAGCCCCTGACTGTTTCGGATCCCAAAATTGAAAAAATGGTCAGTAACTAATCTCTGTCTACTGTCTTGGTCTACGAGCATTTGTCATAATTTATCAGTTTGCTTACGATTGTGCATAATTAGGGTTTTGAGCATACTTGAGAATTAAATTAATTCATTAATTGATAATTTCTGAATTTCCACATCATTACAAGTGACCCTTAACCTGTAGGTGACTTCTCTTGCAAGAGTTGTGATTCAACTCGGTTGAATGTCCTTGAATGTTTGTAGTGAAAGGAGGATTTAACCGTTTACACCAATATCCCCTTTTTCATACATAACACAATGTACATGTTTAAAATTATTCAAAGATACAAAAATGGTATGTCCTGTACTCTAGACAATTTATATATCAAAGAATCTGAAGCATTTATCGGTCCATAGTTTGTAATCTGGCAAGTAATGATGAACATTGAACACCCAAATAACTTTCTAAAATATATGATGTAGGTGATTTATGCACATCATTGCATGGATATATGAAATAATTACATTATTTATTAAAGTTAGGTGGAACTCTAGGGTCAAACAATAAAGTGTTAGAAGGGAGGATTTTTTTATGGAGGTCATCCAAAAATTTGTATTTGCTACCTAATTCGGGAGCACAAGCCTTAGGTTGATCCTCTTCGGCTGAGAACCAAGGAGTGAGGGGTATCCATTCTAACAAATTCTCTCAAGACACGATCATGGCCTCATCTCTTATGGTGTCATGGGCCTTGCACTTAGAAAAACTTGATCCCTAGTGGGCTTATTTAGAACCTTTCAACTTCACCAGTAGACCAAGGACCCTTTGATAGAAGGGAGGATTTTAAAGATATTGGTTCTTCTACAAAGGAGACATTGTAAGAAATTATGAGAAGTATGTCTTCTAAGATTAGAGAACGCTTTCCTTGGGATGAACTTATAGAAGCAATGACTATAGTTTATCCTCAATATTGGATTGCCATTAGCATGTCTTCGTTAGTTCACCACAAGATTTTTAGAGCAAAGTGAGGTACTTGGCCAATCATTTCAATAGAATAGTAGAAATAAATCATGGAGTACAAATAGAAGGAATAATAGATAAGATAAAGTTGGCGAAACAATCTACTCAGTTCACATCGATAATGATTAAATAGTTTAAATTCCTTGACCATCCTTTCAGAGATGGTTCAATAACCAAGTTATGGAAAACATCAAATTTGAATGAAATACTATGATATTCTATTTTAGAATATTTCAAACTTGCAAATATGTGCCAAACAATGATTCTAGGTTCACTAGAGGATGAAAGAGTTTGCAGTGCCTTACTAGTTTTGAAGTCAAAGTTACAAAACAAAATTGAAAAAAAATTGGAGAATTGTTTGAGGTTCCATATGACCAGTGACAATGTTCAAACATTTCCATTTAATAGAGCTATTGCAATTTGTAAGTCCACTTGTGAAAGAAGAGGTATGACAAATATTTTGTCTCAGTCAAAAAGGGACCAACCAGGTAGTTCAAAAAGGGTTTCAGAGGAGCTTGTTGAAACATAAGATAAAGAATAGGAAGAAGGTTCCCAACCAATGTCAAACGCAAACAACCAAAATATTTGGCAATTGCCAATTGATGAATTAGAATCATATTTGCTAAGTTACAGAAAATTTTCTCCAAAATTGAAATATGTATTTACTTTTTATAATTACCAATTCATTCATCCTTTAAAAATAGAGTCAATATAATTGATTAGTGTGAATATTTGTGCATGTATTCATTTCTTACAATAATTGTGCTTACAAAATTGAACAATAATTTATAATAAAATGTGCTTAATGTTTTTTAATAGAAGTTGTAAACACCCATGATTATATTAAAAAGTCTAAGAAATACCAAAAGTACATAGAACTATTAGATTAAAAAAATATCTCCTAGCTAAAGTATAACCAAAGTATCAAAAACATGTAATGATAGTATAATGAACAACGCAAAAAACTAAAAACCCAAAAAATATACAATATTCAATATTTTAAGCATTGGCAAAGGAACTTGCACTAGCAGAATCTAGAGGTTGAGGAGGAATAGGTTCCATTGCAAGAGGTTGTGGAGGAGAAGGATGTGGAGCATGGATGAGAAGGCAATGAACATTATTGAAAACCCTTGACACTTTTCTTGCAAAATCATTTCCAATTTCATTTTTGTGTGAATTCATGACAGTTTGGAACATGAGCACATAATAATTTTGAAGGCCTATTTTGATTGCATTGTTACAAGTGATAACATGGTCATTCATAATCTACTTCAAAGAAAAAAATCTCCCAACAAGAGTTTCTCTCTAAAACAAATTATATCTAGCAACAGCATTATAGAACCTTTCTTCAGAAATTAGATAATCTTGTACATACCCAAAAGCAAGCATTTTAAGGAAATCAAAATCTTGAAGAAGGTCCATCACATTAGAGAGAAAATTGAGACCAAATCTGAATACTATAGCACCCTTGGACATTCTAAGAGGAACTCTAGAACAACTAGAACACGAATAGCATTCTCCACAACATCACAGTCAAAATAAAAAACATAAGATAATTTCATGGTATCATACTTGCCTAGTTCCCATGGCTCCTATTTTTTGCACTTCAAAGGACATTTAATTGAGAGTCATCCATCTTTCCCACTAAGTTGTCATATATAATGAAGTGTTTAAGGTCCATTTAGGAGGCTTTAAAACCTTGAGATGAACACAAGGAATAAGTATTACACAACAAATGTCATAAGTGATGACAAATTGTCACAACTCCTCTCAAAAATTAGGAAGAAGGTGGTAGAGAATTATGAAGAGATTATAAGAACAGGTCAAATGTAATGCAATATTAAATGAGGTGGTACACTAGATCTTCAACATGTGTATGATGTGATAACAAGGTAAGATTCTTAATTATTATGATTCAACCTCCACACGAGTCAAAATAAAAGATAGGTCAAAAAAATAACCCCTTCGCAACGAGTTTGGTTGAGCTTCCATGTATTTACCTTCAAATAGTTCTTACAATAATTAAAATTTGATCTTACAAAAAACATTCATAAAACCTTGTTCAACTCTTTAACTTGTGAGGAAAGTGCCATGTACTTGTGACCTGTCCTGTCAAGTTATTAAGTTACCCTAACAGTTGTCAATTGTCCAACCCCAATGTAAACACATTACACGTGTTCCATTTTGTTATTTTTATTTGTGATGTGTCTGATAACAAATAATAATAGTAGCAGGATGTGGAAACACATTCCACAAGTAGTGTTGCAGAGGGCAAGAGTTTGATGTTTGAACACAATGGCTAGTGGACATAACCGAAGAAAGTCAAAAGGTGTTGACCAATTGAAGGAAAATCAAGACAGTTATATTTTTAAGGTGACAAGTTGGACAACTTTTTTTAAATGATTGTAAGGATTTGATGACTAACTTGTCATAGATTTTAGCATGGGATGCCTAAAGGATAAAATTATAATAAGGGGCATTGATTTTCCTTTTGATGTAGAGTTTCTCACAGCTGCTATAGGGTTTCCTAACATTGGGAAGTAGTATTTTCCTATTGGTAGACTAGATTTAGAAAGCATTCACAAGTAGTTTTTAAAGTTGGGAGAGCAAACCCAAATGGTGCCTAGTCAAGGTATCTTGTAGACCTCACTATCAGAGTTATGGTCAAAAGTGGTGTATGCTTTCATTTAGTATGTGACTTGCAAGGGAAGGTATTCATTTATCTATAGTTCCAATCTTCATTTAATGGTGCATTTGAGACATCAAAAAATTGTGAATGTTTCTTATTTTTCATTTAAATCCTTAAGAAAGATGTCCCTAGAATTTCAAAATGGAAAACTCAAATACCTAGCCCATCATGGGTTAACTGAGTTAGGGGTAATGAAGGAAACCCCAATTAACTTGGAAAGTGTTCATTGCAACACCTATCACACAAGGAGAATATGTTTTATAGGAAGATGACCACACTCTTGTTAATGATGCACATATCAAAACAAGTAATATACCTGCTACAGGTATGGCTCCAAGAGATAAAGTAGGGCCCTCTACAACTATAATAGGAGATAGTAGAAAGTGAAGGACATGACATATTCAAACAATCTAGGAATTTAAATATGAGGATGAGTCACATGAAAAACCCCCTACTCCAAAACTAAATGTAAGGTCATCTGTGAGACTTAAGATAGTCATGGCCAGTAAACAAGCTACAAAAAGAAACTCAATCTGATTCTAAGGTGGATATTTTGGAGGAAAATGTGTCATAGAGTGTTAAACGAAAGATAAGAACACATCTAGTTAAAAATTATGTGACTTCAAACCCTGTAATAGAAATACCTATAGTAGAGGACTCTATTCTAGGAGAACTTGAATCAGTGATGCCTACAGAAAAGGTAGTTATGGTAGAATGGGGAGAAGAACTTGTTGATCTTATTACTAAATATGTTGAAGAGGATAGACCTGTAACAAGGTCTAATGATTCTGCTACAGGTCTGATGGAGTTAGAGAAAACCTAAGAGTTGATCAAGAAACAAGAAGATGAGATAAGGGCACTTAAAAATAAAGTTACAAAATTAGAAATTACTATAATATTTTTAATTGCTTTTATGCTAGAGTTGTCTGGTCCTTATTCGTGGGGAATATCAATAGGTGGAATATTAGGGATGCTATGTCCTAGAAGGAAATTATGTGTGGTTTTGTCAATGGTCTTAATGTCAAGTCAAATGCATTTTGTTTGTCTTTATCTACTAAAGTCTTATGGTTTTTATGGAAAAGGAGAAACAAGGACTTTTACCAAGACAAAAGGAGGAGCCTTACAGATTCTTTCAGTAGACTCACTCTATTTAACAGTTTTGAGCATGTAACTATGACATTGGAGATCCCCACTGAAAGGTTTATGTAAATTCTAGATGAAGGTTCAACTCTGATTTTTAGGCCTGATGTGAAGTATGTAGAATTTTGGTCGCATGATTTGAGAAAAATGGATGATAAATTTCATAAACAATACATTAATTTTTAGAATCAATATTGCAAGCAACACCAGTATGAAATTAATAGGGATGCAATAGTAAAGGACTTAGAGATGACCTTCCATAATTTTGATAATAATGGCAGTAATGATAGAATTTATCCCTATTGGGCACAGTTAAAGGTCTGGATTCCTTTAAGGAAAGCAACAACAGAGTTTATGTTGGAAAATATACTATGGATGAAGAAGAAAAAATTTTCTCAGTACCTAATGATGGATTGTAGGGTATAGGACCTGAATGTGATGTTTAGTAGAAATTATAGAATGGATGGAATATGTGGTGACTTCTCAGTCACTATGCAGGATCATGTTTTTAGATGGCTCATTATATGCAGTTCTAAATCCTTTTGACAATATTTTTATGTTGTTGGCATTGATTGAATGTTGTATCTATGAAATTTTGTAATATGGTGTAGTATAGTACACCTATGATTGTTCATCTACTAGTTGTTTGTACTTATGTTATAGCCTAGTGGGGCTAAAGTGTCTTCCTTAGCCACTTATATTGTGTGTGACTCTTTTATTATTAGTAATAGATCATCATTTTTTAAAAAGTTACTATAAAATAGGTAAAGGATAAAGAAACGCATATTGTAAAGGAACATGAGTGCAAATTGGAGAAATTAAAACATAATTGGTTCATTACATATAGCAATCAAAAGCAGAAATTCGATCATAAAAAGTTGAATGAGGAAAATAGGGGTTTGATGGATAGAATTCAATTAGTTTTAATGCTTGCCACTAAATGCTATAGTGTATCCCCCTATAGGAGCACATGCATTATGGCTATAGGAACAGTTTTACAAGCTATAGGTAAAAGGGTTATTGAAGGATCATCAGAAAACCTAGATACACCTATAGCATTATGTGAATCTTATTTAGGAACTAAAGCTAAGATAGAAAAGAATATGGTATGCAAGCTATATTTGTATTATTTTATTTTAACTAATGATAAAACTAGAATCCAAATTTTTGCGTAGGAGATGTTTAGCTGAGAACATTTTTCTTTTTTGTCCAAGGACAAATAGAAAAAGGGATGGAGAATAAGATATATGACAACATGGAGAGAGATGTGGAAATTATGATTAGAGGGGAACATATTCTAGTGAGGGAAGTGTTGCATAATCTATACAAATTTATGACTAATATAGAAACTGTAGATGGGAATGTGAGATTCAATCAAATGAACAATATCAAAACCCAAATACCAATAGAATAATGAAAACAAGAAAGATAGAAGGACATGAAGCAAATGAATAACAATGCAAACCTTCCCTGTTTCAAAGCTTCTGTTGTTTGCCTATTACAACCGTCCTTTGCTGATGAAGTAGGCCCTCAGTGAGTGCACTCTCTTAGCTGTGTTGTAGGATGTCGATGGTAAATGGCTACATGGATAGGTATTGCTATGAAGTAGAGCTTCAAAGCAAGAGGGTGATCTCAAGCAAATAGTATTGGGATGCCAAAGGTGTGTGAGTAGAATCCTGCATAGTAACAATACAAATAACCTGGATGATGGAATGGAGGGATGAAGCTTCTTTTATAGAGTTGGAGGAATGAGGATCAATGGTTGAGAGAAGATATGAAGATCAATGGCTAGGAATAAAAGTGAATCTTTTATTCACAGTGGATTATGACATTTGAATTAAAAATTTAGAATGGGGGACAATGGGTTATGACAATTGAATTAAAAATTTAGAGTGGGGGACAATGGGTTATGACAATTGAATTAAAAATTTAGAGTGGAGGATAATGGGGAATATTGAATTAAAAATTCAATTTGTGGAGGATAATTGATTTAAAGATTTATTTTGGCAAATGGAGGATATTAGCTAATTAAATATTAAGAATATTTAATTATATGTGCAACATGGTGAGGTGGAAGAGATGAGGTGGATTGGTGAGGTGGATTGATGAGGTGGATTAGGATTTTAGACATTAGAAGAATTTAGGGATTTTAATTAAATAAAATGATTTTATTTAATTGTAGGATAGTGAATCGATTAAATAAATTTAGAATATTTATTTAATTGATAGAAGAATGGAATAAATATTTAGAATATTTATTTAGGATGAATCGTGTCATTTTTAGGAGTATACAAAAACCATGGAGATGATGCAGGCTACAAAGGATAAAGTGGTTGAGGTGACTGAAGGAATGTTACTACATATTGTAAATAGTAGAGACCATTGTAAGGATCAATGGGATGAGCTCACACCCAGATTGAAAAGAAAAAAGCCCTTAGAATCCAAATGTTTAGCTAGCTATTACAAGGGAAAGATAATATTAAAGGGGTATGAAGGAGAAGGGTATCTAGTGGATTGGCCTTAAGTGATACCATTCAATCATTTGGACACCTATGCCAATCTAGCAAGAAACCTAGCCAAATGTAAATATAGTGAAGATTATCCATAGCATGGCAGGATACATAGAAGACAAGAGTTATCACCAGTCTAAAGGAAAGTCTCATCCATTATCTCACTGATTAAATAAATTTATCATCAATCCCAAGTTTTCAAAGTGAGTTTTTGTTATGGATAGGGTATTTTGAGAAGGTTACAAAGACTAAAGTCAAATTTGTAGCAATTATCTTTCGATTGTAGCCTCTTCATATCTGACATAGTCAGGGATAGAGAGTCCAATGAAGGATAGTCTAATTGTGCAACCATAGTCATACAAACCACATTCTCACTCTAAACACATGATAAAAACATAATAGAATCATATTATATACATATATATATATATTGATTCACATTTGTCGCAATAGGGCATTACTCATTTCATACATAAGATTATAGATCTTCCTCAATGGAGGACTTAGTACTCACAATCACTTAATGTGGGAATAGATATCCACCCTACCATAGGGATTACAGAATGCAAGCATTCTACAAACCCACCCCTGAGCTATTCCCATATGCCACTCATTCGCAACATGTCCATCCTCTAAGTCTCATCCTTGTGCTGGCTCTCTCTCGCCTCTGACTCATCTTTGAATTCTTCCTTACCTCCCTTCTTTATTTCCTTCCTTCTATTTCTTTGAGACAATCTCAATTCATGCTTATATAGAATCTACAAGCCTCCCAAATTATCTACGTCATCTATAGGGTGGCACACAACTCTAGGTCCCATGAAATGTGTAGTCGGCCTTGCACACACACATCAGCCCCAAATCCTACACAGTAATGTAGGAATGAATATTCATTGAATGCAATTCTCACCATAAGATCTTTTTAGTCCGAATTCACCTCCTCATGATCTCCCTTACTAGCACATATCACCAATTTGTCAGATCAAACTCCCAAAATTTAGCATATGTATCCATCATGTAAGCCAATCACCTAGTCTTGTCTCAAGGACCTCCATATGCCTTTGCAGTGACCTAAATCTTCTATAATTTAGATATATCATGTCTCCTACCTTGTTCTACATAATCTCCAAACTACAAGACCATATGATCAAATACGCTGAAATGTGGTAGTCCCCAATGGCACCCCTAGTATCCTACAACAAGCAACATAGTAATAACAAATAATTTCAATCCAAGAGAAATTACCTACTTACCTTCTAGATGCCCATGCATCAAACTTCTTGGGTTAATTAAAAAGTGGACCTCTCACTTGACCTCAGCTATCCCTTTCAATTGCCTCACATGCAGTGGTCTTCTTGCACATCAATCGACAAGTTTGGTGATCTTCCCACAAATCCTTATAACTACCTCAATTGTCGGTGATCTGTTCAAGTCATCTTTGCAAACTATCTTAGTCCTTACATATTGCAAGCCACTTTGATAGGTAGTCTACTCACAAATCCTTGCACTACCTCAATGGTCAGAAATCTGTCCAAGTCTTCTTCACAAGTTGCCTCAAGCTCTTCCTCATTTGTGGTCGTCTAAGTTTAGCTTTGCTTACAAATTATTGTACTGCCTCAATGGTCAGCAATCTATACAAGTCTTCTTTGTAAGCTACCTCAAGATTTTCTTCATTTTTGGTGGTTCCTCTTTATTTGTGGTGGCACTCACTACACTTTGGGTACCACACTTCTTCACTCTTCCTCATTTACAAATCAAAAACTAGCTCTGATATCATCTGACATAGTCATGGATGGAGAGTCCAATGAAGGATAGTCTAACCATGCAACCTTAGTCATACAAACCACATTCTCACTCTAAACACATGATAAAAACATAGTAGAAACATATTTGTATATATATCTATTGATTCACATCTATCGCAATAGGGCATTGCTCATTTCATACATAAGATTATAGATATGCCTCAATGGAGGAATTAGTACTCACAAACACTTAATGCAGGAACATTCTAGAATGTAATAATTTTGCAAACCCACCCCGAGCTATTCCCACATGCCGCTCATTTGCATCATGTTCATCCTCTAAGCTCATCCTTGCATTGGCTCTCTCTTGCTTAGACTCATCTCTGACTTCTTCCTTGCCTCCCTTCTTCATTTCCTTGCTTCTGTTACTTTGGAGCAATCTCAAGTTATGCTTATATAGCATCCACAAGCCTCCCAAATCATCTACCTTGGCTACAGGATGGTGCATAACTCTACGTCCCATGAAATGTGTAGTCGGCCTTGCACACACATGCACACATCAGCCCCAAATCCTACGTGGTAATGTAGGAATGAATAATCATCATGCGGTTCTCACCATAAGATCTCCCAGTCCTAATTCACCTCCTTGCAATCCCCCTTACTGGTGCACGCCCCCAATTTGCCAAATCAAACTCCCAAACTTCAACACTTGTATCCTTCATGTAAGCAAGTTGCCCAATCTTGTCTCAGAGACCTCCATATGCCTTTGTGGTGACCCAGATCTTCTATAATTTAGATAGATCATGTCTCCTACCTTGTTCTACATAATCTTCAAACCATAGGACCATACGATCAAATCCGGTGAAATGAAGTAGTCCCCAATGGCACCCTTGGTATCCTGCAACAAGAAACATAGTAATAACAAATAATTTCAATCCAAAGAAATGACCTACTTAACTTCTAGATGCACCTGCATCAATATCACAAATATATATATTGGATAGATATTTAATATATTCTTGAATCTTGAAATATAGTTAGTATTATAAAGTTTGAAATATATTTGTGATTTTAAACAAGACAATCAAAGAATGCCAAATGAGCATTAACATTTGTCACAAATTATATAATAAAAACTAAACCATATGATGAGGGTTGCTGCAGTCCTCATCATTTAATTATAAATGTCAAACCAGAGCAGTGTCCATGGCAATATGCAAGAGGGAGAAGAAATCATTTGCATGACATTCTTTTTCTAGAAACAGAATTGAAAGAAAATGCATGAAACAAATTGCTGGAATCAAATCTAATCTAAGAGATTGTAAATAAAAATGCTGGAATCAAATCTATCCTAAAAATCTTGTGAAAGGAAGTACTGGAAATGTAAAGAACGGGAAATTGAAAGACTACTAAGAAATGAAACTACAAACAAATATTGCTGCTAAAAGACTGAACAATATTATTTCATAAAACTATCCCCATTTGATTCCTTGATTACAGTGAATTTATAGAATTCTTATTCTCAATCATGTTGATGATGATGTTACTCACAACCAAACATGAAATAAAAGTTACACAACAACCTTTATTTATCTTGAAAGCTATGATGAATTCCAAGAATTCATGATCCCAAGTCTCCGTTGATTAGTTCATAATCTACTAACGTTACTCAATGGTTGATGTGTGTTGTTGTTTTCCATTTCAAGGGGCCTTATGTTGCTCAGTAAATTCTATTTCCTGTAAATATGCTACACATAGAGGTTATTATACACAGTTATTTACTCAAATAATGTGTCTGTACTTAAATCCTTGCATGATATTTATCAATTTAACATGTTTTAACTCCAAATATGCTATGTATTTCCAATTCTCTATGAGATGTTAGCATATTTCATGTTTGTTTTCTTTTAATTCTCTGTTATTTGCAATTGTGGTGGTGAATTGTTATGAAATTGAAAGAAATTTAAAAGAATACTTCAAATTTTGGTGAATCTTTAGCTATTGAACCACATACACATGAGGAGAAGAAATCAAACCATATTTTCACCAAGATGTTCCACAACTAGATACAGATGATGTTAACTTCAAAGGATAAGGAATGAAATTAACACATGCAGACTGAACAAGCACTCCAAGGGATGCAGCTGATCAAAGCATGTATAAAGAATTCAAACACAGATTACTCAAGATGTATGATAGTTTGTAATCAAATTATCTTCTCTTTCATTAAGTATGCAAAACATGTATGTTTACAACAGCTTTGAAATAAGTCCTGATATTTCAGCAATCAAATTTCAATTAAGCTTCTGAATGTTCAAAATATGGCACCCCTGCACCTTTTATAGAATAAGGTGAGGGAACGGTTACAAATGACCTATGGTTAGGATTTATCAATTAATATCAATGGCAGATATTCCTTCTTTGACTTAGTCAATTATTCTTTGTGGCACAGGTTGCCAGCTAGCAACCATCTGGTCGACTCATTATCTTATGAGTACCTAACACATGTCGCTTTATGTTGCATCTCTTTCATTCCTCAGGTTTCTCTTATTTATCTTCTTCTTCCTCATCATGATCATCATCTTCATTACTTTCTATATCACTATCACCTTGATGAACATCATCCTGGATGTGGACCTTCATTGTCATCCTGATATTTTCATAAGCTTGTACTATTTTCTCTACCTCCCCACCATCTTGAGTTTTGGCTTTAGTGACAACATGCTTGTGGGCCTAAAATTTATCTTTGTCTGCATCCAGCTTAGCTTTTCTACTGTTCAATGTCTCATTGTAATTATCCACACTGACCTTGATCCTCATGATCATATTCATCACCTCCTCTGTCAGGTGGGTAAGGGTGTCATCAACCACCGACTGAAAATTATCATGTAGGGCCTTGATGCTAAAATCTGCATCTTGGTTTTCTATTTTCCTATCTACTTTTCCTTCCAATGCTTCCAGTATCTCTGCTTCATATGCCATCATACTGTGCAGCTTAATACTGATATCTCTAAGCTTGCCACTGCACTTCTTTAGAATATCACATTCAAATCTGATATCTTCATACCATACATCTACAAGCAGGGCAGTGTTATTATTTAATATCTAATTATTTATCAGGACCTGAGGATGAATCCTCCTTATTTCACTTAGAACACTTAAGGCCCTTTCTAGCTGGAATGATCTCTTTCCTATTTCATTATGCATTTTATCCACTTTCCTCTTCAAAGTGCTCAAGGAATTCCACCTTTGTAGAGAGGTTCTCAATACATCTTATGCTCCTGTAAGGGCTGTCAATATCCATTTATCCATGATCATGGCTTGATGCTTCATGAGGTCTAGCTTATTAACTTCCTCCTGTGATATAACAGTCAATGGGACTACAGGATCTGCTGGTGTACTATCAGGGTTAATTAACCCCTTTATATATGCATGCAGCTGAGAAAAATGCTCTTTATGCTATTTATTTTTCTCCTTCTCTTTCTTTACCCTTTGGGTTAAAGAATCAATTATATCCTTCCCCTCTTGACCCTCCTGGTCTTCATTAGAAAAACCCAAATCAACTATGGTGATCTGGAATTCATCCAGGGTGATTTTACCTTTTTCCTTTTCTGATAGCCGAGGTCAGCCTAGCTTTCCTCTTAGGTTTCATGATGGTCTCTGTAAACAAGGTAGAAATGTCAAATTCTTGAATTTCAAAACCTTGTTCCGTACCTATTTCTTTCTCAAGCCACTGAGGTACTTCATCTCTTGATCCTTGTGGTCTTTTGTCATCATCATGTTCACCCTAATCTCTGGTATATGTTCCTATTTTATGTGGAGAAGGTGATTTCCTAATTTCTTCCTCATGATGTTCTTCATGAGGGGGATCTTGTTGCATCTCTTCTTCTTGAGGGGCTTCTTTTTGTAGAGGAGGATCTTGTGGAATGTTCACCTGATGATCCTACGCTTGATCTTGCTCTCCCTCTTTCTATGTTTCATCCACCTTGGTATTTTCCTCATCCTGAGGCATATTGGTCTCTGTGGATGTATGTGTGCTTAATCCTGGTGCACCACCCTGATCTTGGGCTATATTTTGTTCTTCACCTGAGGTATCCACATCTTGTGTTTTGAGATCCTCCTGACCTGATGTACCTTTATCTCCTATGGCTTCTTGAGTCAAGGTAGCATCATCACCTATTGTATTCTTATCACCCTTGCCCTTTTGCTGGACTTCTACTATCTTAGGCTCAGCAGGTATATCATGTTGTTGCTGGCCCATATCTAGAGCATGGCTCTCTATTTCTGCCTGCTTGGCTCCTTCAATGTTTTCCTTTCTATCAAGTGTACCTACTTTGTCTTCAGGGGTCATATCCTCCCTATATGTCAAGTCTATCCCTGCAGGGCTAGTTACCTGATCTACCAACTTGTCAAGCCCGATTTGTTGGGCTGCCCTCTCTGGGCTACCTTCTTTCCCTTCTTGAGTTGCTTGCTTCAACTCTTCTAATACTGCCATATGTGCTAATGGGGTCCCATGTGGAGTCATGTGTGTACTTGAACCAAGGGTTTCCATTCTCTAAGAAGCTACATTTTGCACAACCTCATCATTTGATAGGTCTACGGTGTCTTCTAATGAGAAGTGACCACCTTGACCTAATGTTGGAGCCTTCTTTTGTTTACTCCTCTGCTCTTTCTATCTTGAATTTGATAATGGTGGGAAGTGGCACATCATGCTACATCTCCTTCCTGAAAACTTCACCACTAGTTCCTCTCAATACTAGAGGGTCGACCCTTATCTCACCCCTCATAGATGTTCTTTGTTTCTTGGGTGGAGACATCAGGGGCGTCACTCTCCTCTTCCTACTGACCATCATCGGGTCATTACCTGTGGACTCTTTATCTACTAGCTCTTCCTCAAGAGGATTATCTTCTTCTATGTTCTATTGTGAGGCTTGGCCTTCATCTTGTACTTCTGCAATACCTTCAGCTATCCTCAGGATCCTTTTGGTCTTTGGTTTATCCATTAGGGGCGGTGCAGATGAGGCAGATGTCTGTCGTGATGCTAATGCAACCTGCAACTGATATGGCAATTCTCTCGATTATCACCCCTTTAGGACCATCATTAGTCCTCTTTCCTCTAGCGGGTCCTTTTCTTTGTTTTTGGATAGGTAGCCTTTCCCCATTGGATTTTCTTTTCTCACCAAGGAAGTCATCATATTCCTCATCAGGGATACCCTACCTTTTTTTCTTTGTGTCAACTATGATGGCCATACCTCTCTTCTTCAATCTACTTATTTGTTCATCCACCCATGCCTAGGTTAACTGCAAGACCCCACCTGTGAACCGATCCGAGGAGATGTCCTCCTCCTATGTTAGATCAGGGGCTGAGATGGTGTCATTGTACACCTTTTTATCTTCATATTCATTTGACATGGTTCTGCCATCATCTTTCTTTAGCTGTACTAGCACTGAGATGGAGTCAAATATCCTTATCTGATTTAAGGTGACCCTTTGATATTTTCTTCTTCTTACCTCTCCTTCATCCTCACAATCAGTCCAGAAATCCTCCAGATGCCTCATATGCATGGGCTTCCCCATTATCTTCTACATCCTGCCATAGCGGTCATATGGATTAGCCAATGGAAATGGCTATAGATACATCAATTTCAAGCCGCCTATGACATGCTCTATGCTCTGCGAATCTGAGAACATATACCATCCCATGGATACTGGAAAAAGTACTAAGGGTATCTTCTTTTGTGCTTTGTATGTGTCCACTATGGTAGATAGCTGTCTTAAAAACTCCATCAAGACTACCCCATTAGACCTGGGTAACATGAGGGACTGATCTTTAAATCCCTCAATTCTCATGTATGAAAAGGAGGCATTCTAGATGAACTAGTCCCCATGTCTGTTTATAACTTCCTGAGCCTCCATGCTTAGTCTCTTAGTTCTATCCTCCTCCATTATTCTGACTAGATGCATAGAAAATGCATCATTCACCAATTTATAATCTTGGAGGTAATTCCTTCTCTGTAATTGAGGATAATGATCCCATATGTGGGCATCATCTATACCACTACCAATCTTTCCAACTGTTGTCAGGGCATCAAAGGTTCCGTTGTAGGCACATGAATAGACAACATATGAGGTCATATGGAATGAACACTCTAGACCTCCCAGGTTCTTCATCTGTTCATCTAAGGCATCATTGACGACCTTAGCCCATAATGGCTTGCTATCTGTGTAGAGGACCATCTGGATGATCCCAAACATCCAATTCTTGAAATTCCTAGCATGAGGCTAACCTGTTATCTTGCTGAGCAAGGCAATCATGTACTAATACTCATCGTCAAAATCAAACTTATATAGGTGTACGGGCAACTTGGCAAAGGCAGTGTAGGTGCTACTCTTTGACCTCCACTAGTACATCCTCTTCCTTGCATTTTTCTTGTTATTTTTATATTCTATCTCCAGTTTATGTAGATCTACACTAACCACCTTCTTTCCAACTGGTAGGTTAAATGTAGATGTGATCCCCTTAACTGAGAATTCTACATAAACCCTTCCATGCTTTTCAACCAGCCTCATCTGAGGGTTATAGTTTCTGGCACATTCCACTACCAGTTCCGAGGTTTCGATGGCATAAGGGAATCCAGTCGCATGCCACATTCCTGACACATATATTGCATCCAATAGGGTACTATCTTTATCATCACATATCCTAGATGACCATGCCGCTAAGTTTGTGTCTCCCTGGTGTGTGTCTCCAATGGTACCATACTTGAATTGTATCCCCTCTAGCCAAAAAAACATGGGCTTTTGAAACTCTATCTCAGACCTGATCTGCCTAAGATCTGCCATGGATTCCTGTAATAAACATGTCTGTCTTACTATAAGGTATCCATATGTATTCACATACCATTATATATATCTCTACAACATCATGCATACTATACATTACTCTTTACTTTATCATGATGTGCACATTTACAGATTCAAACCACTAGAAAAATTGTACTACCTGGACATGCAGAAAATGACAACAGGAGGGTTTTTAATTACTTACTTGATGACGCTTTTCTCCTGGGTTAAGTGGATGATTACGACAAAGGGTAGGAAAATTTGATGATCACCCATTCCGTTATGCTGTAAGCTGTAGTTCATTCACAGGAAGCTCGTATGAGGGTTTGAATGTTCTGCTCTGTAAATCTTCATTTTCTTGCAAAGTAAATGAGAATAACCTTGGAAACTTACCTTTAAATGCATCCTTAGGGCAGGATTAGGGTAAAACCGTGTTAAATCGATCCAATCCATTGATCTTCTACAACGAATCCATGGATGCTACCATGTGTTTGAATTATATTCGCAGTCGGTAGGAATCCATCTACCGCATTTATATTCATTTAATGTCTAGAAACAAAGAGGAGGGGGGGCGATCTTCAGAAGATCAAGTGATATTCAAAATATGACCCCCTCGAATGAAATGACCTTTCGCCTTGCAAAACTAATGCAAGAGACTCGAGTGATGTGGTCAAAGGTTGACCATATGTATATCGGGTCATGAAACCAAGGTCAGGGGATGTTTAAAATGTGACCCCAGTGGATAAAATGACCATCTTGGAAAAGATCAGGGTGACGTCACCATGTTAATGACTTTGTTTAAGTGTTGTGTTGTAATAACGTCACCATCATGTTATTGAATAGGGTGATTGTCAAATACATACCTCCGTGAGGTAAAAAAGAATGATGACATCACCATCAGGGTGATTTCCTTTGTTCATCAAGTTTAGATGACATCATCATCATATCGGCATTGGGGTTATATTTTGCGACAGGGTGATATTTGTAAGATTGGGTCATATTGAAAATATGACCCCCGCAAAAGATATGAAGTTGTTTGACTGGCAGATATAGTTATCACGTAAAATTAACATTTAGAGTTTGTGGACCAAGTGATTATCGGGTGATAAACCTATGTTGGGGTGATCTTACACAAGGTGACTGGTGTTTGAAATATGACCCCCTAGAATATCAGGTTTAACCAAAACTTTGACTTATCGTAACTTTCTCCCCTTAAGGAATTTAGGGGTGATCCAAAAGGCAAACCTGCATGGAATTTTATCCTCTTTCCAACTATGAGGTTAATGATATGAAATACTGACCTTGACAACTAACCTCTTCATGGTGACCTATCAACACCCTTATAGGGCTATCTGCATGACTTACTTTTACCAGACCGCCAGAAGTAGAAAAACAAGCCAAAGCAGCAAAAAAAGTTGGGTCCCTATTTTGTCAAGTCAAAATGGGGCATGTTGTGTAACCACACAACAACTTGCCACCAAAGAAAACAACTAAATTCCAATGATTCAAGTGATGTGATCACATTCTATAATAGTATTCTAACTCTTTCTAAGTATAAGCATTACAATCTTTCTGAATGACAAGGTTTTCATCATGGCAACAATGCTAACAAAGGATCAAGTGTGTGCAAATGATTAATTATCCTCATCTTGAAAGTAAGTTGAAAACATAAGTAACTGATGTTAAGCTACATAGTTTGGGATCATCCCTCATAGCCAACCTGGATAGAACCTTGCTGTCAGTAGGCGTCCATAGCCCTAGCAAGGTTATCTATACAATCCCCCTAAGTAGAACCCCACTGTCAGCAGGTGTCTATAGCCCCAGTAGAGTTACTTAGATGGCCTAATTTTATTTTCTTTTGGATTTTCAATGTTTATCTCTATATTCATATGATGTCATCATGTAAGCTTAGTGTGCAAGGTATGGTCACTTGCTGATTTAGGTTGGAGATTGCATTGGTAGCAAGGCAGTCCCTTTAGATTTTTCACTTAACACCTATACTTGTGTTTTCAACAAACCCAAAGCTATTAGGTGAGTCATTGTGAAGGAGTCACTTTGACTAAGAAAAGGCACCCTAATGAAAAGATATCATAGACCTAATCACCAACACTTCTCAAAATGAGTCATAACCTATATATGAATTTGTTCTCATCACTTGAATATCAACAATTTGGTTATTCTCTTAGGCTGATGAGCTACATCATCCTAACTAACCAAAATAGAACTCAACAAGCAAACCAATAAAACAAAAGCAAAATTGTACAAACAACTATACAAATATGCACACTATGATACACATGACTTACATGGTAGTATTTCAGGCTTAAAAATAATGTTTGAGAAACTGTCCATTAACTGGTAATGGAACATCCTCACCGGTTAAGGTCTTCAGCCTGTAGGTATTGTCTCCTAAAATTTTTGAAACTTGAAAGGGACCTATCCAGAGTTTATCAAACTTACCATGATCTCCTTTCCTTTCATGGGCTTTGTCCCACATCAAGACTAAATCTAAGATTCTGAAGGCCTTGACTCTGGCTCTTTTGTTAAACCAGGGTCTGACAATAACCTGATGTTTAGCAAACTGGTCAATTGCCTTACTTCTTTTTTCTTCTAGGTGCATCAACTAAAGCAACCTAACTTCTTGTTTGTTATCTATGCCCAGGTATTCTTGTGCAAACTGCAGTGTGGGGATCTTTAGGTTAACAGGAAGGATAGGATCCACCCCATATACTAAGTGAAAAGGTGAATTTTCTAATGCAGCTTTCATCCTAGTTCTATCTACCCACAAGGCATATTTCAATAGGGTATTCCACTCCCTTGAGTTCTTTTCTATCAACTTTTTTATGATGTTCAGTAAATTTGTATTTGTGGATTCTGCTAATCCATTCCCTTGGGGATAGTAATTTGAGGAAAATTTCAAGATGATCCCATAATCAAAAGCCCAACTTGATAATCTTGTTGAAGCAAAGGCAGACCCATTATCACATACCAAAGCATAAGGAACTCCATACCTAGTCACTATATTGCTTTCCAAAAACCTGATGACATCATCAGAGTTACATGTCTTACTACTGACAGCTTTAGTCCACCTGGTATAGTAATCAGTAATAGTCAAAACATACCTATGGCCTAAAGATGATGGAGGATTAATAGGTCCTGTGAAGTCCATTCCCCATTGAGAAAATAGGCACATCTTCACCACTGGCTGCAAAGGTTGAGCAGCATATCTTTCTCTATTTACAACAACCTGACACATATGACAACATTTGATGTGTTCAGCAGTATCTTTAAAAATAGTGGGCCAGTAATACCCTACCCTGAGGATAGCATGAGTGGTGGCTAAGGATGACCCATGGGCAGTTCCAAACTTGTCATGTAATTCTGCTAGCACCTTGTCTGATTCTTGCCTTCCCAGGCATCTAAGGTATATTCCCTCATAATTCTTCTTAAAAAGGACTCCTTTTATCATGTATTTACGTGATCTTATCTTTAAGGCTCTTCTCTGTGAGGCCTACAATCTTGAAGGACATCTTCCAGTAATTAGGATGCGCCTGATGTCTGAATACCATTCTCCATCTTCTCTTGCATTTATGACATACTGTTGGCTCATGATATTAGGATCAATTTCTAATATCATCTCGCTCAATGCTTGTCCTCTTTCTAATTTCATGGGTGTAATTTCCATATCATACTCTTGGAGGATAGTGATCCATTTAGCTCTCTTCTCACCTGGTTCACTTTACATTAAGAGCATCTTTACTGCTACATCAGATACTACAGCAATCACTTTACTTCTCAGGATGTAATGCCTGAACTTCTTAACTGCTCGAACCAGAGCAAGTGCTTGCCTTTCAACATCCATGTATCTGAGTTCTACATCTCTGAAAGGGCAACTCCTGAAGGCTATTAGCTTTTCATCTTTAGCCTCATTTCTCTATGTTAATACCACTGCAGATGTATGCTCTGAAGCAAATGAGTAAATGTAAAAATCCTTGGTATAATCTAGACTGATTAGAACTGGAGCATTAGATATGGATTTTTTAATATCTTCAAAATCTGCTCTAGATTTCAGTGTCCACTCAATTTTAGCGTCCTTTTTGAGCATGGCATTCAAGGGTCTGACAATTTCAGCAAAGCCAGTGATAAATTTTCTAACAAAATTAATCTTACCAAAG
Organism: Cunninghamia lanceolata; assembly: GCA_027924645.1. Classification (NCBI taxonomy): domain Eukaryota; kingdom Viridiplantae; phylum Streptophyta; class Pinopsida; order Cupressales; family Cupressaceae; genus Cunninghamia; species Cunninghamia lanceolata. The sequence continues at coordinate 14,098,315 of BSBN01000523.1, forward strand.
TAAGATTTGAGCTCCTTCTTTCTTCCAAGAAGTTGTATCTTCATGATTGATTCCACCCTATCAAGGTCAATGATGATCCCATTTTCTGTTATCAGGTGGCCTAATAACTTCCCTGTGGTTACCCCAAATATGCACTTCTTAGGGTTTAGGGATATCCCGTATTGTTCACATTTACTTAGCACCTTCCTGAGGTCTTCTATATGATTTCCTAGTCTTTAGAGCAACAAAGAGAACTTCTGCAAAAGGTCAAAAGTGAATTAAAATTAGATTGTGATGTGCTTTCCGCACAACTAAATACTACAAATATTCATGCAAAGCATAATGGACAAAGGATTGATGAAGTTTATTAAGAAGTTCATTCTATTGCACAATCACAACTATTGATAGGAGATTCCATTACTCAGGAATCTGCCAACATCCAGTCTGAGTTGCACAAAGAATCTACAACTATTCAGTCAGTAGTACAAATAGTCAGACAGCAGCAGACTATGAAAATAATGAATTTCCCTTCCAATGCTAAGGGATATTTACAGGCTCAGTATGAAGGACCAAAGTTGACTACTAAAGTTAGAAAGCCTGTGATTGAAAAAATCTTTGATCCCTCAACTGGGACTCTAAGAGATACTACCCCAGAAGAATGAGCCAAAAGAAAGTTCCAAATGGCTCAGGGTAATGGTTCCAATCCCAATGGATCTAACTCTATTGATCCATTCAAAAATATCCAAACTCTGAAAGCTTATACACCTCCCCTTGTCAATTTTGATAATTTCAAAGATATAGAAAATACAAGAGCAATAGATGCCATGCGAGCCTGCATAACAAATTATTTGTCCACTAATGCTAATGGTGATGAATCAAAAGTAATCAAGTAGGCTCTAAATGCTATGACAGGTGTTACACGAAGTGTCTGGGATAGATTGGACGACACTTTCAGAGAAAGCCTGATAGGCAGAGGTACAGATCAAGTCTATGCTCAGTTGACACATCTGTTCGTAGGAAGAACAAATACCAGAGAAAAGTTGGCCTACAACAAGTTCATAAAAGGTAAGTGCAAAGATCTCAAATATTTTAAAAAATATTGTGAGGTTCATTATCAAAATTTTTATCATTTAGGCCATGAACAAAATCATGATTTTATGTTCACAACTTTTCTGAAAAGCTTTGGAAATGTGATAGGAGAATTCTATCACAAGAAAGTCCTTGAGAATTTGGTAACAGAAAATATTGAAATGAAAGAGCTAACCTCTCCATAGCTAGTATAATTTCTCACCCAGATCAATGAAGAAATCTGTGAAGAAGGAAAGGAAAAGAAAGAGATAAAAAGGGTGCAACCCTTATTATCCTCTTCTGTATGCTACTAGATAATGCCTTCAAATCAATTTCCTAAAAAGGGCAAATCTTCTTCTTGTTATGGTTGTGATAAACCAGACAAGTCTTATAAAAAGAAGAAAAAGAAGAAATTTAGTAGGTATCCCAAGAAAAGGGGATATTTCAAGAAAAGAGATAAGAAAGGCAAAGGCTCAAAGAAATGGGAACCTACCTGCTACATTTGCAAGGGAAAACACTTTGCAAACAAATGCCCAGACAGACACAAGAAAGAGTAAAGGTAAAATCTGAGTTGCAAGAGAAGCAGGGGTTACAAATGATGAATATGAATTCATCCATGACTACTCATCAGACTCAGAGGATATCATCCTATCCAATACTAATACAGAGACAGAATCTGAGTCTGAAGAATACACATCAACCCTAGAGCAAGCTCAAGTAAATCTGATGACAAAGGAAGTTCAATCATCTGATGATGATTCAGAAGTCTCCTACTACCGAATGCTAAGAAGGGACACCCATGCAGATCTAGACAAGACAATTGAAGAAATTGTCCAGATAGAATCTAGACTCCATAGTATGGATATGGGTCAAGAAACATGGTGAAAGCTAAACAGCAAGCTAGAGCAGCTTAATGCCAAAAACCACTATCTAATGCGAGAGGCGGATCGACCTCCTAAACTCCCTGTGTGAAGGACACCCATCCTTCAATATGGTCTATCAGTCTCAACAACTGAGATTCTAGAACAACATGGCTATAAGCCACTACAAAGAAGAGAACCATGGCCACCAAGTCCTCCAGCTCAATGGCATATCATTGAAGCACCTGCACCTAGTAGTATGACTAGAAGACTATGGTGAAGGCATCGTAAGGCCTTTCTAGAAAAGGTAATAACACAAGCTCGAGAGGAAATCTTAGAGATAGATGATGAAGAAAATTTCTATCTTACTGAAGAAATGGCCAAGTCTCTTGAACTGGACAAGTTTGTCAACCAGTTCAATTCAGCTGGACCTGTACAGTTACCTTTACAGACTTCTTTAAGAGAAGAACAACTGTACTGTGAAGAAAATCCCTTCAGCCCTCTCATCCATCAAGCTATTGAAGGAGAACCAGAAATGACTTTCGAAGAAGGTTCTAGTAGTCGACAGATGAAAGCATACAAATGCACCAAGAAGACTACCTCATGTCCAAGAGTGATCCCAACAATTCACTTGCCAAGTATCATGCCTTATCCATTAGCATTCCTAATTGATACTGGAGTAGATCTAAATATTGCCAGGTATAATGCTTTTCCTAGAGATGCTTGGATAGAAGGAACCACAAGTATAACTTTTGAAAATTCTAAAAAAGGAGATAGCTCTGTAATATGTGAAGCTCCTATTCAAATTGGATTTGATGGTTTTATGGATACACTAACATTTGTCCAATATGAGGTAGATGGCTATGATGGTGTAATTGGAAGCAAAGCTATTCAACAATGGGAACCATTCACCATTGATTTTGATTTCATTATAATTCAGAATAGGTTTCAGCTTCCACGGCTTTTCCAAGATCTAGCTTATACATCCAAGCTAGAAAAGGAAAAGAAAAAGAAACTAGTTAATGCAGTTTGGTTAGCCAAACAAATGGATCTAGGTCAAGAATCTCTAACTGAGGTTAAGACTACCTTTGCTGCCATAGTGCTTACAAAAGACTTACAGAAGCAACAAAGGAATTGGACGTGTGATCTCCCTCTCAAGAAAGATCCTCAAGGTAATGAACTCACTCCTAAAGCAAAAGCAAATTATTTTTTAATGAGTTCATCTGAAGCAATAACTTGTAGAGTAGAAGTTGTTGAATTGGAAAAACTTGGCATAATTCAAACTTTTGAATCACTATTCTCATGGCATGCAATGTATGTTCCAAAGACTAATGAGAATGGTAAAGAATTACCAAAAAAATGGCTAGTAGTTAACTATAAGCTGCTAAATGACTATCTTGTTGATAATAGACGCCCTCTGCCAAGCAAGGATCATATCTGGAAGACTATTCAAGGTAGTCATGTTTATTCTAAATTTGATCTAACAAAAGGGTTTTGGTAGATTAGACTCAAGAGTGCTAACTTCTACAAAACAGCCTTCTCAGTTCCACAAGGCCTCTATGAATGGAAAGTCCTTCCATTTGGAATCAAAACCGCACCCTCCATTTTTCAACAAAAAATGGATATAATCTTTCGGCCTTATGCCAAATTTATTCAACCCTATATTGATGATATTCTCATCTTCAGCTAGGATATGCCCCAACACCTTGCTCACCTCTGACAAGCCCTTTCTATCTGTCAACACCATGGGCTTGCTGTCAATCCCACAAAGTCTTACTTTGTACAAAACCAGATAGTTTTCATTGGTATCAAGCTTCTTCCGGGGGGAGAATGGAGGCTCAACCTCATATCCTAAATAAAATTTCCAATCTTGATGTAACCAATGTCAAGGAATTACAATGCTTTTTAGGTCTTGTTAATTATATTGCAAGATTCTATTATAAGCTTGCTAAAGATAGAATTGAACTCAACAAGCTTCTGGGAAAGACACCACCACCATGGATGGTCAAGCATGATGCACTGATCTCACGGATCAAACAAAAATGTTCTCAACTTCCGCAATTAAAATTACCAGGTAATGGTTTCAAAATTGTGGAAACTGATGCAAGTGAAAGTGCCTGGGCTGGTGTTCTCGGGGAATGTAAGTCAACATCTCATGATCCCAAAGATAGAGGTGAGATTGTTAGATATGTCTCTGGTAGTTTCAAGAACAGTAAAAAAGACTACCATAGCACACATAAAGAAATCCTTGCTATTGTAAATACTTTTCAAGTATTCCAAATGTTTATTGCTGACAAGAGATTTCTCTTAAAAAGTGATCTCCAAAATCTATGAGGATTCTTCAGAAAAGAATCAAAAAACAAAGTTGTTTGAGGAAGACTCCTTAGGTGGGCACAGTTTCTAAGAACCTATGAATTTGATTTCATTCATCTTCCTGGAGTTGATAATATTTTTGCAGATTTTCTATCTAGAGAAGGACACACTTCAGAACCTGTTCCTTCTGAAGCAAATCAAACAACCTCTAGTGTTGTTCGTATAATCTAAATAAGAGAACAAAGGTGGTATGAAGAAAGCTGTCGAGAATGGAGCACAAATCCTTTCCAGAGAAGAGATCTCCATAAGGTGTCCCTCTTCCCTTTTATAGGCAGTGTGGGCAGATCTTTAACCTTATCTCTTGAATTACAATTTGAAATATGTCCATAGAAAGTGGATATGTAACAACTCCTTTATCAAAGATTTACCCAAATGAAGATTAGCATCTTTTGGTGGGTCCCAATAACTTGTGAACACAGAAAGGAGGGGACAGACAAGACAGGAAAGGAATCAACTTTACATGTCTTCTTTTTTATCATGAGAAGGTTAACTCATGCTTACTGTAAGGCGCGTAAGCTTTCCCTTTTTTCTATGGAAGGGCCCAGATCTATCACTTTCAACGAGATGATAGATGCTTTCGATGGATGACAAACCCATCCATTAGCCTAGGACCCTATGTTATGTTTAGATGTATCTGAATTGGCAAAGGGATGATGTCGAGGATTGGTATTATCAAACCTAGATGTCCTGAGATTTCCTTCCTCATCATAAGAAGGAACTCTTGGATCATCAGTTGGATCATACTCACAATTGGCACAAGTCTGATTAGAAGAATGTGGTATGCATTCAGCATTTGGACAAAGGTCCGGTTCATTTTCCTTCTAGATAATGCTCATGGTCTTCATTTTATACGGACCATAAATCCCTTGGGACATAGCTCTTTGATCTATTCTATCCATTCGATAGGTTTTGGTGTGAATCCAGATAGGCATGTTCTTGGAATGGAAGAATCTTAATCTGTTGGAGACATTCTAGTGTTCAAAGGTAGATGAGGATCCAGCGGGTCCATAGACTTGGCAGAGATGCTTGCTGATCAGGTTTTCTTCAGCAGAGGTGAACATGAGTTTGAAAGTGCAGCCAGTATAGGACGAAGTCCCATTGAACTGCATATCATCAGCTAGTGGATATGGCCCTTGGAATAAATCTCTAATTAACTTTTTCCCATGTTTGGAATTCAACCATTGATCTGGCCGATCTACTGGTGGATTGAGAAACATAACAGGGAGAACAAAGTCTCCACACCAATTCTAAAGTATATAGCTGACATCGGGATCAATGGGTTCTGCTTCTGCTGAGAATTGAAAGAATGGCCTGTCAGTCCATAATCCTGGATATGTTAGCTACAATTTGGCTACTAACATTTTAAAACGATCATGGAGAAAATCATTGACCATTTGGAAATTATGGAGATCTCTTCTCTGGAAAGGATTTGTGCTCCATTCTCGATAGCTTTCTTCATACCACCTTTGTTCTCTTATTCAGATTATACGAACAACACCAGAGGTTGTTTGATTTGCTTTAGAAGGAACAGGTTTTGAAGTGTGTCCTTTCTCTAGATAGAAAATCTGCAAAAATATTATCAACTCTAGGAAGATGAATGAAATCAAATTCATAGGTTCTTAGAAGCTGCGCCCACCTAAGGAGTCTTCCTCGAACAACTTTGTTTTTTGATTCTTTTCCGAAGAATCCTTGCAAATTTTGGAGATCACTTTTTAACAAAAATCTCTTGTCAGCAATAAACATTTGGAATGCTTGAAAAGTATTTACAACAGCAAGGATTTCTTTGTGTGCTATGGTAGTCCTTTTCACTATTCTTCAAACTACCAGAGACATATCTAACAACTCACCTCTATCTTTAGGATCGTGAGATGCTGACTTACATTCCCTAAGAACACCAGCCTAGGCACTTTCACTTGCATCAGTTTCCACAATTTTGAAACCATTACCTGGTAATTTTAATGGTGGAAGTTGAGAACATTTTTGTTTGATCCATGAGATTAGTGCATCATGCTTGACTGTCCATGGTGGTGGTGTCTTTCCTAGAAGCATTTTGAGTTTAATTCTATCTTCAGCGAGCTTATAATAGAATCCTGCAATATAATTAACAAGACCTAAAAAGTGTTTTAATTCCTCGACATTGGTTACAGTAAGATTGGAAATTTTGTTTAGGATATGAGGTTGACCCTCCATTCTCCCCCCTGGAAGAAGCTTGATGCCAATGAAAACTATCTAGTTTTGTGCAAAGTAAGACTTTGTGGAATTAACAACAAGCCCATGGTGTTGACAGATAGAAAGGAATTGTCAGAGGTGAGCAAGGTGTTGGGGCATATCCTAGCTGAAGATGAGAATATCATCAATATAGGGTTGAATAAATTTGGCATAAGGTTGAAAGATTATATCCACTTTTTGTTGAAAAATGGAGGGTGCAGTTTTGATTCCAAATGGAAGGACTTTCCATTCATAGAGGCCTTGTGGAACTGAGAACGTTGTTTTGTAGAAGTCAGCACCCTTGAGTCTGATCTGCCAAAACCCTTTTGTTAGATCAAATTTAGAATAAACATGACTACCTTAAATAGTCTACCAAATATGATCCTTGCTTGGCAGAGGGTGTCTATTATCAACAAGACAGTCATTTGGCGGTTTATAGTTAACTACTAGCCATTTTTCTAGTAACTTTTTACCATTCTCATCATTCTTTGGAACATACATTGCATGACATGAGAATGACGATTCAGAAGTCTGAATTATGCCAAGTTTTTCCAATTCAACAACTTTTGTTCTATAGGTTACTGCTTCAAATGAACTCATTAAAAAATAATTTGCTTTTGCTTTAGGAGTGAGTTCATTACCTTGAGGATCTTTCTTGAGAGGGAGATCACACGTCAAATTCTGTTGTTGCTTCTGTAAGTCTTTTGTAAGTACTGTGGCAGTAAAGGCAGTCTTAACCTTAGTCAGAGATTCTTAACCTGCATCCATTTGTTTGGCTAACCAAACTGCATTAACTAGTTTCTTTTTCTTTTCCTTTTCTAGCTTGGATGTATAAGCTAGATCTTGATAAATTCGTGGAAGCTGAAACCTATTCTAAATTATAATGAAATCAGAATCAATGTTGAATGGTTCCCATTGTTGAATAGCTTTGCTTCCAATTACACCATCATATCCATCTACCTCATATTGGACAAATGTTAGTGTATCCATAAAACCATCAAATCCAATTTGAATAGGAGCTTCACAGATTGTAGAGCTATCTCCTTTTTCAAAATTTCTAAAAGTTATACTTGTGGTTCCTTCTATCCAGGCATCTCTGGGAAAAGCATTATACCTGGCAATATTTAGATCTACTACGGTATCAATTAGGAATGCTAATGGATAAGGCATGATACCTGGGAAGTGAATTGTCAGGATCACTCCTGGACATGAGGTAGTCTTCTTAGTGTGTTTGTATGCTTTCATCTGTCGACTGCTAGAACCTTCTTCGAAAGTCATTTTTGGTTCTCCTTCAATAGCTTGATGGATGAGAGGGCTGAAGGGCTTTTCTTCATAGTACAGTTGTTCTTCTCTTAAAGAAGTCTGTAAAGGTAACTATACAGGTCCAACTAAATTGAACTGGTTGACAAACTTGTCCAGTTTAGGAGACTTGGCCATTTCTTCAATAAGATAGAAATTTTCTTCATCATCTAAATCTGAGATTTCCTTTTAGTCTTGTGTTATGACCTTTTCTAGAAAGGCCTTATGATGCCTTCACCATAGTCTTCTAGTCATACTACTAGGTGCAGGTGCTTCAATGATATGCCATTGAGCTGGAGGACTTGGTGGCCATGGTTCTCTTCTTTGTAGTGGCTTATAGCCATGTTGTTCTGGAATCTCAGTTGTTGAGACTGATAGACCATATCGAAGGATGGGTGTCCTTCACACAGGGAGTTTAGGAGATCGATCCGCCTCTCGCATTAGATAGTGGTTTTTGGCATTAAGCTGCTCTAGCTTGCTGTTTAGCTTTCGCCATGTTTCTTGACCCATATCCATACTATGGAGTCTAGATTCTATCTGGACAATTTCTTCAATTGTCTTGTCTAGATCTACATGGGTGTCCCTTCTTAGCATTTGGCAGTAGGAGACTTCTGAATCATCATCAGATGATTGAACTTCCTTTGTCATCAGATTTACTTGAGCTTGCTCTGGGGCTGATGTGTATTCTTCGGGCTCTGATTCTGTCTCTGTATCAGTACTAGATAGGATGATATCCTCTAAGTCTAATGGGTAGCCGTCGATGAATTCATAGTCATCATCTATAACCCCTACTTCTCTTGCAACTCAGATTTTACCTTTACTCTTTTTCTTGTGTCTATCTGGGTATTTGTTTGCAAAGTGTTTTCCCTTGCAAATGTAGCAGGTAGGTTCCCATTTCTTTGAACATTTGCCTTTCTTATCTCTTTTCCTGAAATATCCCCTTTTCTTGGGATACCTACTAAATTTCTTCTTTTTCTTATTTTTATAAGACTTGTCTAGTTTATCACAACCATAACAAGAACAAGATTTGCCCTTTTTAGGAAACTGGTTTGAAGGCATTATCTAGTGGCATACAGAAGAGGATAATAAGGGTTGCACCCTTTTTATCTCTTTCTTTGCCTTTCCTTCTTCACAGATTTCTTCACTAATTTGGGTGAGAAATTGTACTAGCTATGGAAAGGTTAGCTCTTTCATTTCAATATTTTCTGCTACCAGATTCTCAAGGACTTTCTTGTGATAGAATTCTCCTATCACATTTCCAAAGCTTTTCAAAAAATTTGTGAACATAAAATCATGATTTTGTTCACGGCCTGACTGATAGAAATTCTGATATTGAATCTCACAATATTTTTTAAAATATTTCAGATCTTTGCACTTACCTTTTATGAACTTGTTGTAGGCCAACTTTTCTCTGGTATCTGTTCTTCCTACGAACAGACGTGTCAACTGAGCACAGACTTGATCTGTACCTTTGCCTATCAGGCTTTTTCTGAAAGTGTCGTCCAATCTATCCCAGACACTTCGTGCAACACCTGTCATAGCATTAAGAGCCTACTTGATTACTTGTGATTCATCAGCATTAGCATTAGTGGACAAAAAATTTGTTATCCAAGCTCGCATGGCATATATTCCTCTTGTATTTTCTATATCTTCAAAATTATCAAAATTAACAAGGGGAGGTGTATCAGCTTTCAGAGTTTGGATATTTTTTAATGGATCAACAAGGTTAGACCCATTGGGATTGGAACCATTACCCGGAGCCATTTGGAACTTTCCTTTTTCTCGTTCTTCTGGGGTAGTATCTCTTAGAGTCTCGGTTGAGGGATCAAAGATTTTTTCAATCACAGGCTTTCTAACTTCAGTAGTCAACTTTGGTCCTTCATACTGAGCCTGTAAATATCCCTTAGCACTGGAAGGAAAATTCATTGTTTTCATAGTTTGCTGCTATCTAACTATTTGTACTACTGACTGAATAGTTGTAGATTCTTGGTGCAACTTAGACTAGATGTTGGCAAATTCCTGAGTAATGCAATCTCCTATCAATACTTGTGATTGTGCAATAGAATGAACTTCTTGATAAACTTCATCAATCCTTTGTCTAATATGCTTTGCATGAATATTTGTAGTATTCAGTTGTGCGGCAAGCACATCACAATCTAATTTTACTTCACTTCTGACCTTTTCCAGAAGTTCTCTCTGTTGCTCTAAAGATTGTTGCTAGGAGACCCACCATGTTTCTGCTTGGCTTTTGAACTCATTATACTGGGCTATGAGTTCTTGGAGATCTTTATTGACAGAGGCCATCCACTGATCTGTGAGACACTTTTCCAAGCATTCGAGAGTGGAAATAAGAGAATGGAAATTCTCTTGGGTACTGAGATGGGCCTTTTCAGCCTTGATGGCTTCAATCTGATGCTAGATCCTTTTATTCTCAGCAAGTAACATGGATTTCCTAAGACACATATTAGTCCAGTTTAGCAGTTTACTCTAACTGGAACCTTGGAATCTCTCGGCTATAGGAAATATGTGGAGAGGCCAAAAATCAGCTTTATAGGTACCGGTAGTGTCAAAGAGCATGAAATCTCTAAATGGAGGAATTGCGTCGAGTACAAGACAAGGACCTGTAGGAGTAGCTATGACTTTCTCATGGGATTCTTTGATATCATGTTCAGGTATTATAGCTTGCTTGGCTGAAAACATTCAAAAATGGCCTGTTTGGGGAGGATTAAAAACAAAGGAACAATCCTCACATTTGTACATCCCATTTTCTAATTCAGAATATAACTTATGGGACCAAGAAGTACTAGCGGCTTTGGATGTGGAGATGCTAGGTTTAGAAATGGAAGGGATCTTAAATAGATCTTCAAAACCCTTAGCAGGTTGGAACCTTGCACTCTATGTGCGTGGTAACTGTGACACAGATGGACCAGGTTGGTTGTAGTTAAACACTCTTTCTGTTCTCATGGATGGGCTGCTGCATAAAGTAGGCTGGCTGCCAAATGAGAATCTAATTACTACCTGATCATCTAATTCTTCAACTAGTGATAGTTTATCTATCTGTATTGCTCCTAATATTGCTCCCCGTACTGCTCAGACAAATCAAATCCCTATTGTAAGTCCTCTCCGTGTAAGTTTCATTTTAGCTTGTTGTGTTTAGGGCAGATCTGAGGCAGTAATCTTGTATTTTGAGCACGAGTTCAAGTGTTGGTCTGAGCACAGAAATGGATAGACCAAGCACTTATGGATCAATGGAAAGCATCGACCACACAACAGATTGCAACACAGAAGTTAAGTTCACCAATTTCTTTGTTGATAATGAAAGTTCTTTTTCCACTTCTGAATCTAGTGGTAATATATTAGATGAAAACTTCTCTAGTCAGTTTGATGATACAAAATTTCATGTGCCTAAGATAAAACCCTCTGATATTCATAAGGATGTTCCAAATAGTTTAGTAGATATGTTCAACAAAAACAAAGGTCTAAAAAAATGGTTTGGTTATAAATCTTCTCAGAGATGTCATGTAGCTACTTTACAGCATGTAGTTACAGGTGGAAACAAAGGCAAACTAAGATTGTTCTTAGATGCTCAAGTCCAGAAATTCCAAAAGGAAGCCTTAGCAAGTCCAGATAATCCCTAGTTTATGCATCTATCCTATGTAAGGATAGGTATCACTGGACATTATAGAAAGGGATTACCAATTATCATTCTAATGATGTTAAAATATGCTAGGTTTCTAAAGTTGTCACATTCCTTGTTAGGTGTTGCTTGTGACTCCATGTCTAAAGGGTCACTTTATATTGATTGTTTATTAGATTTCCCTGTCAGTTTAAAAGATGGTAATCTTCGAGATGTTCTCGAGTATAATTTCAAAACCATGAGCCTTCATATGAAAAACCAGTCTGTAGACCATTCACTTACCTTTCTCATTCACTATAGGTTATACAACAAGGTTCTTCCCTTGATGATAAATCCTAGAAAGGCACAAGGTCTAGAAGGTCTGTCAACCATCTAGAAATCTACCAATGACAATACGTGGTTAACTGCACCAAAGATAGTCCATCACAAAGATATTAAATTGCTAGAAGAATGGGCATTAGATCTTTGGGAACAAGATGGTCAACCTGAAGAAGAAAAACAACCACAATTGAGAGGTATCTCAATTGAATAATTAGATGATCAGGTAGTAATTAGATTCTCATCTGGCAGCCAGCCTGCTTTACGCAGCAGCCCATCCATGAGAACAAAAAGAGTGCTTAACTACAACCAACCTGGTCCATTTGTGTCACAGTTACCACGTACACAGAGTGCAAGGTTCCAACCCACTAAGGGTTTTGAAGATCTATTTAAGATCCCTTCCATTCTAAACCTAGCAGCTCCACATCCAAAGCCGCTAGTACTTCTTGCTCCCATAAGTTATATTCTAAATTAGAAAATGTGACCGTCAAGTCTATGACTATGCATTTACCAATCAAGCCTCTAAAGGCTATGTCCATCGCTCACTGAAATGTGGCTCTAGCATTTATTAACCCAAAAGGCATGCGTCTATAGGCAAATATTCCCCATTTTGTGGTGAATGTAGTCTTCAATCTGTCTATTTTGTCCACCATCACCTGGTTGTAACCAGAGAAACCATCCAGAAATGACATCATCTTGGCACCATTCACAATTTGCAAGACCTCATCTAGAGAAGGCAAAGGATAATTATCCTTTTCAGACACTCTATTTAAGTTCCTAAAGTCCACACACAATCTGATGTCACCATTCTTCTTCCTTACTAGGACTAGATTTGCAAACCATGTGGAATGTCACACAGGAAATATGAGCCTGGTATTGAGCAATTTCTTAACTTCTTCAAAAATAATGGGCTCTAGCAAAGCATTGACAAGTCTCTGTTTCTACCTAAAAGGCTTGACATCTAGTTTCAGAGGTATAGTATGAGTAATGATTGATGTGTCATAAGTCTTCAACTCATCATATGTCCAGGCAATGACATGGATATAGTCTTTGAGAGCTTGGGTTATTCCTTCCAATTCTTCTTTTGTACAGACTTTTCCAATCAGGACATTTCTTTTTTCATCATTTGACCCTATGTTGACCTGTGAGTATTCTCCTCCATCTACTTTTGGGAGATCCTTTTGTTTTAGCATGTTGTCCAAATCAGATGCTCTTTCTAGCTCTATCATTCCCTTAGGAATCTTGTTACTAAGCAATTCTAGGATTTCTTCTTCCTCCCAGATATGATCCTCCACATTCCTTTCATCTATGATATGTGCATCAAAGACATCCCTGTTGGAAATGAAGTCGAATATATGTTGATCATCATCAAATACTTGAAGGTTAGTTACATTATCTGGTACAAAAGGCACTAATACTAATTCAACTAAAAATCTTTTCAGACCAGATATGGATAGTGGTTCTAAAGTACTGGCATCTTGAGCTAAGGCATATGCCCTATGATTTTGTTCTCTAGGTACATGGGTGATGTTGAATGCATCAAAATATTCTATCAAGTCCCATACCCTATGTCTGTAATTGGATAGCTTCTTGTAATTGCAAGAGTATATACCTCTTACCTATCTCACAACCAATTCTGAGTCTCCATAGACATGCAGAATCTTCACTTTCTTTCTTAATGCAAACAATATCTCATGAATTAGAGCTTCATACTTCGTCACATTGTTCATGCATGGGAATTGCAATCTATATGTTGCTAAGTATGATTTTCTAGATGGATCAATAAGATCTATCCCTACTCCAGCCCCTTGTTTTGACTTGGATCCATCAAACCTGACGATCCATGGCTTATCTTCAATTAAAGGCTTATCTGAGCCTTCTCTTTTCTTTTTAGCCTTGGTAGGTGCACCACTTGATATCCATTTTAACTTTGGTGTTTCAACTTTCTCAAACTTCACCTTATCTGCCTTATGTGAAGCTGATATTTCTTCTTTTCTTTTACCAATAGGAGGTAAATCTTCTGGACTAGGCAGCATCTGCCTCTTTAGAATATGCAGGCACAATGAACAAGCAGTTTCTGAATGAGGTGCTTCATGTAACCTGCACCACTCCTCAATTAAGATATCCTGTGGAGATCTCTACTGCTGTGTCATCTTTTGAATCTCTTTTGACAGAAACTCCTCAAAGTTGGATAGATTACTACCCCTATCTTCATCAGATAACTAATAATCGGATTCAACTAAACAATCACTCCCTAGGGTGATTCGCCTATTTCTTTTAACATTATTCTTGTTACATACCAATATCTCCTCTGTCATCTGAATGGAACTTTCTTCCTGATATGTGCATTCTCCTATTCCTGTAGATGACAAACAACAATCAGTGTCACTATCACTATCTGCAGAACTTACCACGAATGATGATGATGATGCCTCGCTACATGTTTGTTCAAGCTCCATCATGTCTAATCAAGCATCACAAATCTTCTCAGAATGCGCTTCATCGTGTAACCTGCACCATCCATTGATTAGAATATCATGAATAGGCATTTTTAACAATTGGCATCGCTGCACCTCTTTGGACAAGTGCATCTCGAAATTCTTAAAATGAGCTATCTCATTTTCATTTTCAGGGTTACAATCTGATTCTACAATTATTTTATCATCTTGAGGGTCATCATCATGATGATGAACATCATACATCAGGATTTCTTCTATCCTGACAGTTTGGGGCCTGATGGAGTAAACTCTGGGTTCTACATCCACATACATGATCTCGTTGGTTTTGTTATATTCAGTGATCATGTGCTTCATGTGAGGCTTAGCATCTATTCTTATTTGATTTGGTATCCCTTTCCAGGGTAACCACATATGACTTAAATCGGTGGCCATGTATCCATTAAGGGTTTTCAACTAGTCTCTGCTGAGTAACATCCCATACGTATCAGGTATATCAACTACCTGAATATTAATATAGTACTAGATCTTGGGATCTGATGCTAGCTGCATGTGAATGTGAGTTAGTTCTCCTACCATGCTCACCTCTGTTTTGTCTAATTGTGTTACTTTCTTGAATGACTTAGCAGGATGTAACCCTAAGGCATTGCATATGGATAGGGGCATTACATTGGTAGATGCTCCTAAATCTACTAAGTAGTTGTGCAAGTTTTTACTAAACATCCTTATGGTAAGGAGGAAAGGAGGCGACTCACTCTTGTCTCTATACAGGGTCATGTGGGAAGTCTCTGCAGCTTGAACAGTAGCTGGCACTTTCTGTCTAACATTAACGTCTTTAGCAGCATGATCTTTATTTCTAGATTGACCTGGGGTATGATTATCCTCTTTTGGAGTAGGATCATCTAATGATTTCATGAATGCTTTCTTCATAGCAGGGATTTTAAGCAACTCTGATAATGACAGGCTGATTTTAATCTTTTTCATTTCATCAACCAAGTAAGTGACCAACTTATCAGACTCGGGAGGTAGATTAGTAGTTTCTAGTACTATATTTGGTGATGCTAAGTATTGAGCATTAACCTTGGGAAATCCAAGATTATTACTTGCCTTGGGATCAGGTGGAGTGTTAAAATTGTTTGGAGGTAAGGATGTGGTCAAAGGACCGGTAGGTCTATTTGAGTTATTCCTCAAATTGTAATTATGCCTACCCTGATATTGTTGTTGATAAGCATGTACCTCCTCATGTTCATTTGAGGGCTCATTTTCATCCTCAAAGGGAAAAATATAGTTAGACTCAAAAGCCATGGCTGATTCTTCACATGCTAGGGTGTAATCTTGGTGAGAAGACACTGTCTATTGATGAGGATGATGCATGAAGCTTTCTAGCACTAAGGCAGAATCATATCCACAAGGGATGATTTCATTTCCTTCTACATGAGGTGGATTTCCTGAAGTATTGGACACTTCAGTCTAGAATATACTAGCAGCAATCCTAAATTGAGGATAGTCTAGATATGCATGAACATTGGTGTTATGTATCCTGCACCAATTTGTAAGTGTTGCCTCTACAAGGTTCACTCTAGTGGTTTGTTTTGGTTCACTAGGAGGCTGATTATCTAGGGGTGATGGCAAAGAACCATTATTTGGCCTAGTGTTCCACACTCTAGGCTGTCTAGGAGGATTATTATTGTCATTGTTGTTGTAATTATTGTTGTATCCCCTATTAGGATAATTAGGTCTGTCATTAGCATATCCTCTATTCTGATTAGGTTGAGAATAGAAGTTCTAACTCCTTAGATGAGTGATCTCAGTAGTGAGTTTCCTCAACTATGCTGATATTTCCTTAATCTCTTCTTTCTCTTCCTAAACCTTGGCCACTACATTCTCAGTCTAAGGCTTGAAAAAGGAGGATCCATTGTTTTGATTATTGGACTGATCTACACCCTAGGGTACCTATATTTGTCCTAGATATTCTAACATCTGGCCATTACCATTTGGAGGAGGCATGATACTGAGTGGAGGTATCTATAAAAGACTTGGCATCACAGCTGGAGGCATCATGGCTCCATTGGTCTATTGTTGAATAGGATATGTAGGATAACCAGGAAGTGTTGGGAATGCAACATTAGGAGTAGGAGCAGGAATTAGTTGCTGACTAACTTTGACAGCTTCTTCAAAATCTCCTGTCAAAGTTGTGACATTAGGATGTGCTCTCCTAATAAACATGGAAGTCAAGGGATCTAGAGCTGAGTAATATATGCTCCTAGTAGCTTCATCTGCTACAACATAAGGGGTAACTAACTTAGATAGCATCTTCTAGAATCTTACGTTGAAGTTAGCAATAGGTTCTCCTTCAAATCTCTTGACTGTGGCAAATAAATGATAATTCATTGAAGGATCTATTGGTATTTTGAACCTGTCCTTAAAGGCTTTCTCTAAAGAAGCCCATGAACCAACTGAACCCTGACCAAGACTAATATACCAGTTATAGGCCTCTTCCCCTAAGGAAAATGGAAATAACCTGCATACAACATCCTGATGCTCAATTCTAGCCCTACAACAGGCTTCCTTGAAAGTTCTGATCTGATCATCAGCATCCTGATATGGATGATACTTTGGACAAATTTTATCAGGATTCTTAGGCAAAGCATGATATGCATTGAAAGTTAGAGGTGACTCCACTGTAAAGAATGACATTACAACCGGTGGAGGTTGAACCTAAGGTGTAACAAGTGGAGGTTGGACCTAAGGTGTAACAGGTGGTCCTGTATGTGTTTGTAACCCAATAGGAGTTATACGAGGACATTCTGGTGAAGCTCTTGAGGCACTAGAATCAAAAGAGTGATGAATGTCTACAGTTCTAGGTCTAAATCCTTTGATAGGTAGTTCTTCCAAGAGTCCACTGGAACTAGACCTGGTATTTGGCCTGAGAGCCAGGATTTCTTAAGTTTAAGGAAAATCGGCTTGGTTATAGCAAAGATCGATCAAAACTTTCCAGCAAAGGCTGTATTTATGATCAGAAAGTGAAATTGACTAAATATTTATGGAATATTTGCATAAATGATACAAATATGAGGTGATATTGAAGATTGATGGTATACACAACCTGATGTCAATTTTTTTTAGCAGATTACCTCAAAGCCTTAGCAATTTTTCTTGAAATAGAACTTAACTTTGAAAATTTAGGATGAACGACCACAAAGCTCGCAATATTTATGCTCAATTTTGGAATCTTCACAAAGGATTAGCGTGCACAAACTTAAAATAGAAAATCTTTGCATATGACTTGAAATACAGAGGTGCATGAGTGTTACCTTTTTGTCTACATCATCAAATCAGACAAAACTTTACTAATGATGAGGATGCCCTCCTTCTAGCACCAATTTATGTTGATAATGATGTTACTCACAACCAAACATGAAATAAAAGTTACACAACAACCTTTATTTATATTGAAAGATACGATGAATTCCAAGAATTCATGATCCCAAGTCTCCATTGATTAGTTCATAATCTACTGACGTTACTCAGAGGTTGATGTGTGTTGTTTTCCATTTCAAGGGGCCTTACATTGATTAGTAAATTCTGTTTACTGTAAATATGCTACACAGAAAGGTTATTCTATATAGTTATTTACTCAAATAATGTGTTTGTACTTAAATCTTTGCATGATATTTATCAATTTAACATGCTTTAACTCCAAATATGCTATGTATTTCCAATTATCTACGATATGTTAGCATATTTCATGTTTGTTTGCTTTTAATTCTCTATTATTTGCAATTGTGGTGGTGAATTGTTATGAAATTGAAAGAAATTTAAAAGAATACTTCAAATTTTGGTGAATCTTTAGCTATTGAACCACATACACATGAGATACAGTCATGACGAGAAGAAATCAAACCATATTTTCACCAGGATGTTCCACAGCTAGATACAGATGATGCTAACTTCAAAGGATAAGGAATGAAAACAACACATGCAGACTGAACAAGCACTCCAAGGGATGTAACTGATCAAAGCATGTATCAAGAATTCAAACACAAATTACTCAAGATGTATGATAGTTTGTAATCAAATTGTCTTCTCTTTCATTAAGTATGCAAAACATGTATGTTTACAATAGCTTTGAAATAAGTCTTGATATTTCAGTAATCAAATTTCAATTAAGCTTCTGAATGTTCAAAATATGGCACCCCTGCACCTTTTATAGAATAAGGTGAGGGAGCGGTTACAAATGACCTATGGTCAAAATTTATCAATTAATATCAACAACAAAAATTCCTTCTTTGACTTAGTCAATTATCCTTCATGGCAAAGGTTGCCAGCTGGCAACCATCTAGGTGACTCATTATCTTATGAGTACCTGATGCATATGTCACTTTGCACTGCATCTCTTTCATTCCTTAGGTTCCTCTTCTTTATCTTCTTCTTCCTCATCATGATCATCATCTTCATTACTTTCTATATCACTATCACCTTGATGAACATCATCCTGGATGTGGACCTTCATTGTCATCCTGATATTTTCATAAGCTTGTACTATTTTGTCTACCTCCCCGCCATCTTGAGTTTTGGCTTTAGTGACAGCATGCTTGTGGGCCTAAAATTTATCTGTCATGCCCAAAATTTCAAGTCCATTCACCCAATCTTACAATAGTAATAAAACCAATAGATAACAAATAATTAAACAATCCCACAACTCAAATACACACTTATGGAGGTTAAATCCTCCACTTACAAGGCTACAAATTTTACAACAATTTTCAAAAAGAATTTTGCCCTCTAAACTTTTACACAAATGATCATTAAAAGACCAAACTTTCTTTACATACAGGAAGATATGACATTTCCTTAACAAGGTAAAACTATCTTCGAAAACTTTTGACATGCTGCATCTGTAGCCTGCAAAACAACAAGGGAAAAAAAAAAAAAAAAAAATCGGCAACCATCTAGCTCTCCTCCCTACCATCGTCCCACAAGAGGGACACCCCCGAGCTAGGGAGACCATCTTCATACCAGGGTAGAACACAGAAGACTACACTTTACAACAATGAATTTTAACGACCAAACAATAAATACACATAACCCCATAGCTTACTCACATAACAAAGTCTCAGCTTAGGTGAGAACATGAAGGGTAGGGAAGTAGACAACACTAACCCCCAGCCTTCTAACCAACCCAAACACAGGGATATCTCATTAGGCACACATGGCCAAAAGCCTTCTAGGCTAAAAATGAATCCAACAGGCTTTCATGACATGGGATATAAAAAGAACAATATGACACCTGGGGAGGGTCACACCTCCCCTTCCTATACTAGATAAGCCTTTCCTTCCAATCTTGAAGGTGCTCTATCAACACACCCAAAACAACAAAGATCCGAAAAACAAACAACAAACTCAAGAAGACTGTCATTCAACTCATGCATCAAGACAACAAATAATTCAAGCAACATTTACATAGAGAAGAGAAATGGAAGATCAAACCTTACAAGCCCAAAAAGGAATGAGAGGTGAAGTAGAGCTCCTCTTCCCTCCTCAAAATTGCCTTCCTCTCAAAATGAATCCCCCCTTTCTCTTCTTCTCTTCCTTAGTTTTAAAACTCATTTTCATCTTAATTTCTGAATTTCTCAAAAATGAAAAATGTCACTTTCCAACCCTACTCCCAAGGGTTTCCCATTCAAACCCACTAGGATTAAAAAATTTAAAAAGATAATTTAAAATAATATCAAAGTGGGTGACACCACACCCACCCACAAGGAATCTTACCAAAAATGGGCACATGGGAGACAAGCCCACCTAAAAGAGGGGGTGGCATGCTCCATGATTAGGAAGTGGGCATGAGTGGGGAATCCACTCATCCCATGTCTCCCACCCCACTTCCCTTTTTCGTCATTTGACCTTACCCCTGGATTAAGGTGACCCTATGGTAGTTAACCCAAGGTTAACCTAGCCAAAAAGGTACCTAATCCCAAGGGGTACAACCCTAGGTTATTTTTCAACCTAGTTTAGACTCTTAGGGTTAACTTTTCCCATAAAAATGATCAACATAAGAAAAATGAAAATAAGATACAAACATCCCTTAACCTTCTGCAAAAAGAACACATTACGACAGTTCCCAACTGTTCCAACACAAGAGGTTGATCTCAGTTTCTCATTGAACTGGATTGGCTCACAAGGGAAACAACAAAGGTGTGAGATGGTCTCCTGTAATAGTGGTTTGTTAGAAATACCTGCACACTCAAACTCGAAGTCAATATCTCATTTAAATACCATTGCTGAAGCAAAATTAAATACATGCATTTTAAACATGAAATCTTATATCATACTGAAAACATATTCCAGTTCCATATCCATTCCTTCATTTTCTTCCAAACAACATCTAATATCATCGCACAATTATTTGCTTAAATCAACCAAAAATCACATATGTTCAATAATCCAGAATTACAAGTCTTTTCACATAACAGAATAACAAAAGCACTGTAATTAGTCTGATGAACAGTGATGTACAAAGGTAGGCCTCACATTCTCCCCCCCTAAAACTCTACTTCCTCCTGGAAGTCGGCAAAGAGGTGAGGGTAAAAAGGTCTATAGTGTACTCTTTATCTATTTTAACTGTTTAAGTTTGTTGTAAATGTATGCATGTGCAAAATTCAATCATTTAGTCAACACTACTATAGCACCCCATGGTATATTCCCCTTTAACTCCAAAGTGATCCATAAATTACATGTTGATTAAAGGAGTCAAAGTAGTTTTGATGTGAAACAAAAGTGAGGTTTGTACAACTAGTTCCATAGTCTTTTTGCATTTTGGTAAAGTGGATGTTGTATGATAGGTGTCCCAAATCGACACTTTAAAGGTACCCCATACTATGAGATGAAGGATTAGGGGAAACTGTCCAAATGTTTAAAGTATGTTGAGACTCCGAATGACTAGATAATTACCGATATACAAATGCTTGTTATTCAAGGTCAACTGACAAATTCAAGACGGTTAAGCCACCTATTGCAACACCCAAAGTAATCAACGAAATTCTTCATTAAGTTTGTTCAGCATATTCCAAGGAAATTTACTTGAATTCTAAAAAGTGCATGATACTGAAGCCTTTCAAAAGTCAATGACTCACTAACCAATTCTACCATCCATCTTTTGTATCCTTAGGTTGTAAATGATTCGATATAAGTAACTTTGAATAAGCAACTTGAATTTAAGTAACTTGTATTAACTTGAACTAAGGAACTTCCAAAAAGCAACTTCCCTTGCATTCCTAGATTCATTCTTTCTAAAAGAGTCAAATCTATATATCTGAATAGATGCACATGAAAACACAAAAATTTTACTATTAATTTTACTCTTAAAAGTGCAAATCTCTTCTTGCATAAGTTATAGTATTTAAACGAATCTCAGAATCAAATTGTTAGAAGACTTGCTTACCAAACAAATTTTCTTACCATAGATGTTCTGCATGTGGTGACAGTAGAATACTACGACAAGTGTTGATATCTTAAGTAAGTTCTGTTGCATCAGTCAAGGTAAGTATGAAAAATATATAATAATGATCTCATCAGATTAGAAAGTATGGTAACTCGAAGTTTCTCAAAACACACTGCCTAGGAATTCACACATCATGCAACCTGTTTATATCAACATCAACTCAACACATTACTTACAGATCTTACACATTTTTTTCCATTCATCCAACTTACAGGTATCAACTTCACAAGGTTCACATAAGGTTTAGGGGAATGCCATAGTCTCATCATAGTATCAAGTAATCAATAACCAGTGCTAAGTAACCAAGAATCCAAAACCATGTAATCAATTACCCGTGCCAAGTAACCAAGAATCCAAGAACCATGTAGAATGTTGGTATCTAGGCCACGCGCCTGGGGGCCTCACCATACATCCCAAAACGGCCTACCTCTTGTTTGTATAAGGGGGTTAGCCTCCAAGAGATAGCCAATAATAAAACCAAGATCACTAGGAAGGTAGGTGGATTATAACCAGCCCATACTAGTCCACACCTACCCCCCGTCCTCATAAGTTTCCCGCGTCTGCTTCCTTATATACACTCTACCAGAGGTCGCTCCAACGACATGGCGAGAAGAACATCACAACACAGGACCAACACTTGCAAACAACAAAAAAAATAAGCTAGCTTAGCCACCACAAATAACAAATATCCCAAAAGAAAAGAGTTTTCAAATACAACAATAAACTAAATAAAAGGGCGCCATTCCAACAAAACAATCATAACCACAAGGGTTACGTGAAAAATGCAGAGTCAAAGAGTTGTGGCTAAGCTACTTTCAGACAAGAGTAAATAACATGGTTGGTCCACACAGGCAAGAGATAAAAAGGTCATCAGACAACCCAAAAGAAAAAGATCGAAATCCATGAAAGTGCACATCACATCACTACGTGACTAACCTTAAGTCACCAATAAGGAAGGAGGGAAACACGGTCACTACATATGTTATGCAAACACAACCAATGCAATAACATCATGTAGGTAAAATGCGCCTTCACGCACTCTGACGTGGAATCATGCTCCTCTCAAAGGCAGCACATAAATAGCAATAACCTCGTGTCCTTCTCAAAGGTACATGTAATCACAATGTAATGCTTCCAGGATGCCATGCATCAATAAGATACCAAAATAAGAATCATATCCACCAGGTAACACATACTCTTTCACTACCATTCATTACTTCAATACGAAAAATCAACTTTCATATCCAAGGTCACCAAATCATTAACTACAATGAGTAATTAAGGACTCTCTCAACATTTTTTACAATTTCACCATAATCTTCACATTTAATCACAAGGTAATACACCCTACAGTAAGTAAACTTATACTCGCTTTTGCAGAAATTAAGTTTACCAACATAAATGAAGTTTATCATCCCAAATTAAGTATCATTTACTAGCATTTGCATGATAAACCGTAATTGAATCAAGCAACATTTATTTATGAATTATGAAGTCAAACATATATTTATATGATCAAGTTTTGCAAGAGATTGTATATCTTAAGGGGATTCTCATTAAAAGTTTAGTTGTCAATTTAGTGTTTTACCAAAGGATACCAAAACCTATTAACCCCACACAAGGTATGTGAAATTTAATATATATACTTTACACAAAGAATATTTGTAAAAAGCAATTTTCATCATCATTTTTTTTTTTAACTGAAGTTCTCACATTATTCATCAAGCACACTGTTTACCCTTGTATCTTCTCGAGAGCATAATTTCTTTCATAACTATTCTAAGCATGACTCATGTTTACTCAAATTTCTTTCATATCCTCTACACTCAAGGCGAGAGTCAAGAAGACTTGCTAATGAAACATCACGACATAAGACTGCATTGTTCATTCAAGAAACCTAGGGATATCAATACACCATCCTCTCTTTCACATCAACATGCATCCCAAACCTTCTACCATAAAATCACATCACAGTTCCATAGTTTTTTCATTATCTAAATATCATTGCACATAAGTGAAAACCTTTTTCAACTTGTATTAAATTAAATAGATTTCCTTTTAAGATAATTCTCCAATAAAATATAGGTTATTACTATTATGCTTACTGCATCCTTTCTTTCTTTTTACTTTGTTTTCTCTTTCCAAAATTCATGATGCTATTTACTAGACAATATATTTAAGTCAATAATGTAACGATAATAGGTTCATTTGATACAATTTACTTACTCATCTTATAATTTGAGTAATCAAAACATACAATTAAATAAATCATGGGTTATATAATCATAATACATTTGTAGCTTGACATCAAATAACAGATATTACACTCACCAAGTTAAGAAATTCTAACATATAACATATCAATTTATACATACGTTCAACAATATGTGCTTTAGTAAGTTGAATACCTAACCAGAAGATCATGGGATATGGTGAAATTTAAATACATTTGTTGTTTATAGGATTAAAATAAAAAGAGACTCCATACTTCAAGGGATTGTATTCATACTCATAATTATATCTCCTTTATTTGTACATAATCATTCATACCATGTCACAAATATTGAGTCCTAAATCTTACCCTTCATATATGTCTTATACCTCCTATCATTAGTTCATATGAAAATAAGATTACACGAATCACATCTATTACCCCTCTATTATCTCCAATTAACACTAAATACATGACTATTATGAAAGTGATCCCTCTTTTGTAAATGCTCCCATCACTACTTCAACAATCACCCCTAAATATTCTATTTATCAATGCATGACCCCAATATTTCTTGTCTACCTAATATTTCTCTAAGGAGTTAATCTATTTAGAAAAACGATTTTCACCTCAAGGAAGTTTTTTTTCACTTTTCAACAAGTGTAACAGTTACCCTTGTATTCTCTTGAGAACATGATTTCGTTCTTATCAATTCTAAGTATAAGTCACGTGTACTACTATTTCTTTCATACCTTTTAACTTCTCAACAACGATGTAAACATCACACATTGACTTCATAATTTCTCAGCTATTAGGTTGAATTAATTTAGAGGCCCTTTGAATTGTCCATCTAGTTAATGATAATTAGTTGTTCTACACCAATACCATTATTTATTATATCATAGTCATCCTCCTAGAATTATATAAAGACATAAAAATGTATTTTATGTATATCGGAGAAAGATTTGTTAATACATTTCCCACTCACAAAAGGACATTGGATTAAATCTATACACAAATAATTATATTTAGAAATATGCATAGGTCATAGTGATCTAAAAATACATTTAGTTATATTTTATTTATATATATTTAAAGTGGAGCATGGGCATACCATAATACCTACCATTGTGGTTTTCCTCTTATTCGCCCCTTTTAATTATTCGGCTATTAAATCGTCTAAGATCCAATAAAACTATTTATGTTTTGTCAAACTTCCAAAATCAATTTACATAATTACAGATGTACACATAGATATATAACATCCATAACTAATTAACTTCATATGTCCTATCGTCATCCATAGATCCTATGTTGTATTTGTGTTACCCAGAGTTTCGTTAAGAGGAATAGAAATATGTATATGATCCTATTTAACTCAAAGCGTATAATCATAATCATTCCAAATTTAAAAGAAAGTAATACAATTGGTTTACTAACAATATAGATCACATTACTTTTGGACATCTTCAACCTAATCACCCATTAACTGATTTATATAATTTCCTTTCTATTGTTCATCTATTTATCTCATTATGAGCCAAAACGATTATTTGTTAATTTGACAATTTCCAATTATCCTCCATATTAATACCTATAACTATAGTCTATTTATATATTCAAAGCTAGATCATTGTTGTTTATTGTTCCAAGTCTATACAAAACTCCACTCACCAACATGAATGATTAAAACATATACATAATTAAATCAAGAGTTTCTTCATACATTTGTTGTAACTGAAAAACAATTCAATAGTTATCCCACTCAAAGTATTCATACATTTAAACATGTGTGTTTCCGATATTAATTGCTCAAATATATATAAATCACCATTTGCTATCCACATAATCTTATTGCAAGATTTCCCACTCACCTAACAAAGGTATTCTAAGCAAATGAACACATTTACAATTGGTTCCAATTTATGTATTTTCCCTAAATTTCTATTTTCGATAATAAACAAATTGTGTAGGCCATGTGTTGTTTATTAAACTAAATTAAAGGCCACCCACTCATACAGTAGGTTTATATATTTAAACAAGCATGGGTAGTTGTAAATATCTATAGATTGAACCTTTAATAAAGATTTATATACATCACTTTGTTAAACATTATTTTATTAATGGTGCTCCACTCATATTGCTTAATGGCCACCCACTCATAAAAACAATTGTTTATTACCAATCATCTTATTACTTTATCTATAGTGGTTTTATAAAATATTGTTAATTTAATTTCTTTATGATGACAACTATGTTCCACTAGTTCCACTCACAATAGAAATTGGATTAAATCTTTTCCACTTACACATGTTGGAGTAAACAATTCAGATATGCATTCTTCTGCCTACATCCACTAATGTAAACTATATATTTATTCATGTATGCAAAGTTATGTATTTAAACATATCAATGTCATGAGAGGGTATTTAATATGCATTCTTATACAAATTCGCAATTTATATGCATTGAATAACATCATATCCAATTTATAAATACCACATCTAGCATCCACTAATCCTACACAAGGCTCTATTGCCAACCCTAAGTCGAAATGCCTTAAGGGTTAATGATCTTCATTGGGCTTTAATATTATATATCTCCATATATAATCAACTCAAGGGGTTTCTTCTCACCAAGCTAGAAGAAACTATATAAACAATCTATTTATACAATATGTTCGTCTATATGTATATTTTTTTATTCCTGCAAAAAGATAATGGGTTGGTAAAGGAATCCAATACTTGTTTTAAAAGGACTCCACTCAAAAAGCTAGGGGTTTTGTTAAAACCCCATTCACATGCCAAGTTTAAAGAATTATAATTACATATGTTTTAATACAAATTAGGGTTCCCCTTTATAAAACTCTTGTAGTTGAAGATTCCGTATGAGTGTGTAGAATGCATATTCCTTGTCTAAGGTAATACATAATATTTATATAAGGAGTTAAATATATATAGGCAAGTATATAATTAACATTTCTCTTTCATAATTGGAATACACCTCCAATTTCCACTAACACTACAAATCATAAATTACAAAATTATTTATCCCCCCCCTTTCTGAAAATGGATACAGCTATACTCCATTCATACCTGGAAACAACTAAAATAATCATATTTTTAATATCTTTTCTTGTTATAAAAACACAACACAAGGCAACTCTATAGTTGTGGTAGAGCATTTAAAAACAGAGAGAGGGAGAAGCATGGCGGCGAGTCGTGTCTACACGCAGGGGAGGCCGAGGGAGGTGCGCCGTGGGGGAAAGGTCGCAGGGCAGAGGCGGGTGGAGGTCCGCTGGTGGCAAAAGGGAGCAGAGGGGCCGTGTGGTGGCCGAGCTCGGCGGAGGGCAGGGACGACGGCGCAGCGGAGGGAAGTAGCCCGTTGGGAGAGGCCGCGGTCGGCGGCAACAGAGAACGGCGACTGGAGGGGGTTAGGGGTTTAAAGACCGCGGGGGGCTTAGGTGCCCACGGGGGTGTGGGAACGGAGGCACGGCGCGGGGGAGTGTGGGTGTCACCCGCGGCGGTGGAGAAGAGGAAAAGCCCGCAGGGCTTGTGTAACCACGGGGGGGTGTGGGAGGCTCCGCCCCTCCCACTCTACATTGGCAATGAACGGTGGGGGTTAATCCCCCCCACCAAAACAATGTTTCTTTATTTATTTATTTATTTTTTTTAATCGTTATATTTATTTAAATTATTTCCACTAAAACTAAGTATAAATGTATAAACACATTTTTTTTGTTTTTAAAGAGAGGAAACAATATTCTTTTTCTCTTTATTTTGGTTTCCCCAACAACATGAAAATGTATAGAGTTAAAAAAAAAAAAAAAAAAAACTCTTGTAACAAAATATAAAAATATATTGATAATTTAATCCAATCAAATAAAAAAAATGCATATATTAGGACGTCAAAATAGAATTGTTGTAAAGTAATTCAGTAATAATATAAACACTGCATTTCTATAATTTATACCTACTTATGCATTTAGCTACTTTATATTAAATTTTGCAACACAAAATTTGATGTCATTTATTAAGAACAAGAACAATAGATACCTACATCTGAACAAAAACAAACTATTTCAGTTATTCTACTGCAAAGAATTAATCTCCATTAAATTTGTTTGCCATTTGTAAAATTGTCAAATAATTTTCCATTACTCTTAAGAGTTAAAGTAATTACATGTAATTAAAACTCCTTTTCTTCCCATATCACACGTTGGTTAATTACAATCCAACTTAGATTAATTCCATTGCAACTTAACTCTAGTTTACAATTCAAAGGTAGGATCTATTAATCCGTTCACTAAAGTAAATAGACTAGTAAATTGATTTTTAAAATATCACAATTAACAACAACAAATAACTCTCTCTAATTTTTACAATAGTTATTTTTCAACAACTTATTCAAATAATACACAATAACTTATTACTATAGATACGTTTACAACTTAGTAAATAAGAAACAGCAACTGTAAGGATCTAACAATTTCCACACAATATGTACATCGATTCCTCTATAAAAGAAGGAGGTCAATGGATTTATATATTGTTTTGTTATTGCTCTATTATAAATCAACAAGTAAATACATTTATAGATCAGATATAAATACTTGAAAACTAATGAACCTTTTTTTTTTCATTATCATACATTGATAAATTAAAATCCAAGTTAGTTTTGAATTTTTTCTCAAAATAAAAGCAAGAGGGGAATTTAAACAACAGTTCCAACTCACAAGCGGAAGACGACATTATTCATGATGACAACACAAGAGGCTAGTTGACGATTCGCAACCTCACTCTCTTGTAGGTACACGGAGTAGGTCAAGGGTCAACCATACTCAACCACTCCATGTCAGCCCAACTACACGCTAACTCAGAGATCCCAATATTGAAACCGGGCTCTGATACCAAATGTCATGCCCAAAATTTCAAGTCCATTCACCCAATCTTACAATAGTAATAAAACCAATAGATAACAAATAATTAAACAATCCCACAACTCAAATACACACTTATGGAGGTTAAATCCTCCACTTACAAGGCTACAAATTTTACAACAATTTTCAAAAAGAATTTTGCCCTCTAAACTTTTACACAAATGATCATTAAAAGACCAAACTTTCTTTACATACAGGAAGATATGACATTTCCTTAACAAGGTAAAACTATCTTCGAAAACTTTTGACATGCTGCATCTGTAGCCTGCAAAACAACAAGGGAAAAAAAAAAAAAAAAAAATCGGCAACCATCTAGCTCTCCTCCCTACCATCGTCCCACAAGAGGGACACCCCCGAGCTAGGGAGACCATCTTCATACCAGGGTAGAACACAGAAGACTACACTTTACAACAATGAATTTTAACGACCAAACAATAAATACACATAACCCCATAGCTTACTCACATAACAAAGTCTCAGCTTAGGTGAGAACATGAAGGGTAGGGAAGTAGACAACACTAACCCCCAGCCTTCTAACCAACCCAAACACAGGGATATCTCATTAGGCACACATGGCCAAAAGCCTTCTAGGCTAAAAATGAATCCAACAGGCTTTCATGACATGGGATATAAAAAGAACAATATGACACCTGGGGAGGGTCACACCTCCCCTTCCTATACTAGATAAGCCTTTCCTTCCAATCTTGAAGGTGCTCTATCAACACACCCAAAACAACAAAGATCCGAAAAACAAACAACAAACTCAAGAAGACTGTCATTCAACTCATGCATCAAGACAACAAATAATTCAAGCAACATTTACATAGAGAAGAGAAATGGAAGATCAAACCTTACAAGCCCAAAAAGGAATGAGAGGTGAAGTAGAGCTCCTCTTCCCTCCTCAAAATTGCCTTCCTCTCAAAATGAATCCCCCCTTTCTCTTCTTCTCTTCCTTAGTTTTAAAACTCATTTTCATCTTAATTTCTGAATTTCTCAAAAATGAAAAATGTCACTTTCCAACCCTACTCCCAAGGGTTTCCCATTCAAACCCACTAGGATTAAAAAATTTAAAAAGATAATTTAAAATAATATCAAAGTGGGTGACACCACACCCACCCACAAGGAATCTTACCAAAAATGGGCACATGGGAGACAAGCCCACCTAAAAGAGGGGGTGGCATGCTCCATGATTAGGAAGTGGGCATGAGTGGGGAATCCACTCATCCCATGTCTCCCACCCCACTTCCCTTTTTCGTCATTTGACCTTACCCCTGGATTAAGGTGACCCTATGGTAGTTAACCCAAGGTTAACCTAGCCAAAAAGGTACCTAATCCCAAGGGGTACAACCCTAGGTTATTTTTCAACCTAGTTTAGACTCTTAGGGTTAACTTTTCCCATAAAAATGATCAACATAAGAAAAATGAAAATAAGATACAAACATCCCTTAACCTTCTGCAAAAAGAACACATTACGACAGTTCCCAACTGTTCCAACACAAGAGGTTGATCTCAGTTTCTCATTGAACTGGATTGGCTCACAAGGGAAACAACAAAGGTGTGAGATGGTCTCCTGTAATAGTGGTTTGTTAGAAATACCTGCACACTCAAACTCGAAGTCAATATCTCATTTAAATACCATTGCTGAAGCAAAATTAAATACATGCATTTTAAACATGAAATCTTATATCATACTGAAAACATATTCCAGTTCCATATCCATTCCTTCATTTTCTTCCAAACAACATCTAATATCATCGCACAATTATTTGCTTAAATCAACCAAAAATCACATATGTTCAATAATCCAGAATTACAAGTCTTTTCACATAACAGAATAACAAAAGCACTGTAATTAGTCTGATGAACAGTGATGTACAAAGGTAGGCCTCACATTATCTTTGGCTGCATCCATCTTAGCTTTTCTGATGTTCAGTGTCTCATTTTAATTCTCCACCCTAACCTTGATCCTCATGATCTTATTCATCACCTCCTCTATCAGGCAGGTAAGGGGATCATCAGCCACCAACTAGAAATTATCATGCAGGGCCTTGATGGAAAAATCTACATCTTGGTTTTCTATTTTCCCTTCTACTTTTCCTTCTAATGCTTCTAGTATCTCTGCTTCATACGCCATCATACTGTACAGCTTTATATTGATATCTCTAAGCTTTCCACTACACTTCTTTAGGATATCACAATCGAATCTGATATCTTCATACCATACATCTACAAGCAGGGCAGTGTTATTATTTAATATCTGATTATTTATAAGGACCTGAGGATCAATCCTCCTTATTTCACTTAGAGCACTTAAGGCCTTTTCCAGCTAGAATGATCTCTTTCCTATTTCATTCTGCATTTTATCCACTTTCCTCTTCAAAGTGCTCAAGGAATTCCACCTCTGTAGAGAGGTTCTCAATACATCTTCTGATCCTATAAGGGTTGTGAGCATCCATATATCCATGATCATGGCTTGATGCTTCATGAGGTCCATCTTATTAACTTACTTATGTGATATAATAGTCAATGGGACTGCATGATCTGCTAGTGTACTATCAGGGTTAATTAACCCCTTTATATATGCATGCAGCTGAGCAATGTGCTCTTTATGCTGTTTATTTTTCTCCTTCTCTTTCTTTACCCTTTGGGTTAAAGAATCAATGATATCCTTCCCCTCTTGACCCTCCTGGTCTTCATTAGTAAAACCCAAATCAAATGTGCTGATCTGGAATTCATCTAGGGTGATTTTGCCATTTTCCTTTTCTATAGTGAGAAGTGCTACTTGGGTTGTTCTTTTGCCTATAGCAGGATCTCTTCTAATAGCTGAGGTCAGCCTAGCTTTCCTCTTAGGTTTCATGATGGTCTCTGCAAACAAGGTAGAAACATCAAATTCTTGAATTTCAAAACCTTGTTCCGCACCTATTTCTTTCTCAAGCCACTGAGGTACTTCATCTCTTGATCCTTGTGGTCTTTTGTCATCATCATATTCACCCTAATCTCTGGTATCTATTCCTATTCTATGTGGAGAAGGTGATTTCCTGATGTTCTTCATGAGGGGGATCTTGTTGCATCTCTTCTTCTTGAGGCGTTTCTTTCTATAGGGGAGGATCTTGTGGAATGTTCACCTGATGATCCTGCGCTTGACCTTGCTCTCCCTCTTTCTATGTTTCATCCACCTTGGTATTTTCCTCATCTTGAGGCATATTGGTATCTGTGGACGTATGTGTGCTTAATCCTAGTGCATCACTCTGATCTTGGGCTATATTTTTTTCTGCACCTGAGGTATCCACATGTTGTGTTTTGAGGTCCTCCTGACCTGATGTACCTTTATCTCCTATGGCTTCTTGAGTCCGGCCAGCATCATCACCTAATCTATTCTTATCACCCTCGCCCTTTTGCTAGACTTCTACTATCTTAGGCTCAGCAGGTTTATCATGTTGTTTCTAGCCAGTATCTAGAGCATGGCTCTCTATTTCTGCCTGCTTGGCTCCTTCAATGTTTTCCGTTCTATCAGGTGTACCTACTTTGTCTTTAGGGGTCATATCCTCCCTATATGTCAAGTCTATCACTACAGGGCTAGTTACTTAATCTACCAACTTGTCAAGCCCGATTTGTTGGGCTGCCCTCTCTAGGCTACCTTCTTTCTCTTCTTGAGCTGCCTGCTTCAACTCTTCTAATACCGCCATCTCTGTTGATGGGGTCCCATGTGGAGTCATGCATGTACCTGAAGCAAGGGTTTCCATTCTCTAAGAAGCTACATTTTACACAACCTCATCATCTGATAGGTCTACGGTGTCTTCTAATGAGAAGTGACCACCTTGATCTGCTTTGGAGGCTTCTTTTGTTTGCTCCTCTGCTCTTTCTGTCTTGAATTTGACAATGGTGGGAAGTGGCACATCATGCTACATCTCCTTCCTAAAAACTTCTCCACCAGTTCCTCTCAATACTAGAGGGTCGACCCTTATCTCACCCCTCATAGATGTTCTTTGTTTGTTGGGTGGAGACATCAGGGGCGTCGCCCTCCTCTTCCTACTGACCATCATCAGGTCATCACCTGCAAGCTCTTTGTCTACTAGCTCTTCCTCAAGAGGGATATCTTCTTCTATGTTCTATTGTGAGGCTTGGCCTTCATCTTGTACTTCTGTAGTACCTTCAGCTATCCTCAGGATCCTTTTGGTCTTTGGTTTATCCATCAGGGGCGGTGGAGATGAGGCAGATGCATGTCCTGACGCTAATGCAACCTGCAGCTGATATGGCAATTCTCTCGATTATCACCCCTTTAGGACCATCATCAGTCGTCTTTCCTCTAGGGGGTCCTTTTCTTTGTTTTTGGATAGGTAGCCTTTCCCCATTGGATTTCCTTTTCTCACTAAGGAAGTCATCATATTCCTCATCAAGGATCTCCTACCTTTTTTTCTTGGTGTCTACTGTGATGGCCATACCTCTCTTCTTCAATCTACTTATTTGTTCATCCACCCCTGCTTGGGTTAACTACAAGACCCCACCTGTGAACTGATCTGACAAGATGTCCTCCTCCTGTATTAGATCAAGGGCTAAGATGGTGTCATTGTACACCTTTTTATCTTCATATTCATTTGAAGTGGTTCTGCCATCATCTTTCTTCAGTAGTACTGGCACTGAGATGGAGTCAAATGTCCTTATCTGACTTAAGGTGACCCTTTGATATTTTCTTCTTCTTACCTCTGCTTCATCCTCACAATCAATCCAGAAATCCTCTAGATGCCTCATATGTATGGGCTTCCCCATTATCTTCTGCATCCTGCCATAGGGGTCATATGGATTAGCCAAGGGAAATGGCTGCAGATACATCAATTTCAAGCTACCTATGACATGCTCTATGCTCTGCGAATCTAAGTACATATACCATCCCATGGATACTGGAAAAAGTACTAGGGGTATCTTCTTCTGTGCTTTGTATGTGTCCACTATGGTAGATATCTGTCTTAAAAACTCCATCAAGACTACCCCATCAGTAGGGTACCTGGGTAACATGAGAGGCTGATCTTCAAATCCCTCAATTCTCATGTATGAAAAGGAGGCATACTAGATGAACTAGGCCCCATGTCTATATATAACTTCCTGAGCCTCCATGCTCAGTCTCTTAGTTCTATCCTCCTCCATTATTCTGACCAGATGCATAGAAAATGCATCATTCACCAATTTATAATCTTGGAGGTAATTCCTTCTCTATACTTGAGGATAATGATCTCATATGTGGGCATCATCTATACCACTGCCAATCTTTCCAACTGTTGTCAGGGCATCAAAGGTTCCGTTGTAGGCACATGAATAGACAACATATGAGGTCATATGGAATGAACACTCTAGACCTCCCAGGTTCTTCATCTGTTCATCTAAGGCATCACTGATGACCTTAGCCCATAATGGCTTGCTATTTGTGTAGAGGACCATCTGGATGATCCCAAACATCCAATTCTTGAAATTCCTAGCACGAGGCTGGCCTATTATCCTACTGAGCAGGGCAATCATGTACTAATACTCGTCGTCAAAATCAAACTTATATAGGTGTACGGGCAACTTGGCAGAGGCAGTGTAGGTGCTACTCTTTGACCTCCACTGGTACATCCTCTTCCTTGCATTTTTCTTGTTATTATTATATTATGTCTCTAGTTTATGCAGATCTACACTAACCACCTTCTTTCCAACTTGCAGGTTAAATGTAGATGTGATCCCCTTAACTAAGAAGTCTACATAAACCCTTCCATGCTTTTCAACTAGCCTTGTCTGAGCCTTATAGTTTTTGGCACATTCCACTACCAGTTCTGGGGTTTCCATGGCATAAGGGAATCTAGATGCATGCCACATTCCTGACACATATATTGCATCTAGTAGGGTACTGTCTTTATCATCACATATCCTGGATGACCATGCCGC
Source organism: Cunninghamia lanceolata (assembly GCA_027924645.1). NCBI lineage: Eukaryota > Viridiplantae > Streptophyta > Pinopsida > Cupressales > Cupressaceae > Cunninghamia > Cunninghamia lanceolata. Next base: position 14,133,081 of record BSBN01000523.1, read on the forward strand.
TAATTTTGTGTCTCCCTAGTGTGTGTCCCCAATGGTACCATACTTGAATTGTATCCCCTTTGGCCGAACAAACATGGGATTTTGAAACTCTTTCTCAGACCTGTTCCACCTGAGATCTGCCATGGATTCTTGCAATAAACATGCCTATCTTACTATACGGTATCCACATGTATTCACATACCATTATATATATCTCTACAGCATCATGCATACTATACATTACTCTTTACTTTATCATGATGTGCACATTTACAGATTCAAACCACTGGAAAAGTCATACTACCTGGACATGCAGAAAATGACAACAAGAGGGTTTTTAATTACTTACCTGATAACACTTTTCTCCTAGGTTAAGTGGATGATTACGACAAAGGGTAGGAAAATCTGATGATCACCCATTCCGTTATGCTGCAAGTTGTAGTCTGTTCACAGGTAGCTCATATGAGAGTTTGAATGTTCTGCTCTGTAAATCTTCATTTTTGACAAGGTAAATGAGAATAACCTTGGAAACTTACCTTTAAATGCATCCTTAGGGCAGGATTAGGGTAAAACTGTGTTAAGTCGATCCAATCCGTTGATCTTCTGCAATGAATCCATGGATGCTGCCATGTGTTTAAATTATATTCGCAGTCGACAGGAATCCATCTACCGCATTTATGTTCATTTAATGTCTGGAAATAGAGAGGAGGGGGGTGATCTTTAGAAGATTAGGCGATATTCAAAATATGACCCCCTCGAATGAAATGACCTTCCACCTTTGAGCGGAAAAACTAATGTAAGAGACTCGGGTGATGTGGTCAAAGGTTGACCATATGTATATCAGGTCATGAAACCAAGATCAGGGGATTTTAAAATGTGACTCCAGTCAATAAAATGACCATCTTGGAAAAGATCAGGGTGACATCACCATGTTAATGACTTCGTTTAAGCGTTGTGTTGTAATGATGTAACCATGATGTTATTGAATATGGTGATTGTCGAATACATACCTCTGTGAGGTAAAAAAGAATGATGGCATCAACATCAAGGTGATTTCCTTTGTTCATCGATCTTAGATGATGTCATCATCATATCGGCATTGGGGTGATATTTTGCGACAGGGTGATATTTGTAAGATCGGGTGATATTGAAAATATGACGCCCACAAAAGATATGAAGTTGTTTGACTGTCAGATATAGTTATCACGTAAAATTGACATCCAGTGTTTGTGGACCAAGTGATTATCAGGTGATAAACCTATGTCAGGGTGATCTTACACAAGGTGACTGATGTTTGAAATATGACCCCCTAGAATATCAGGTTTAAACAAAACTTTGACTTATCATAACTTTCTCCCCTTAAGGAATTTAGGGGTGATCCAAAAGGCAAACCTGCATGGAATTTTATTCCTTTTCTAACTATGAGGTTAATGATATGAAATACTGACCTTGACAAATGACCTCATCATGGTGACCTATCAGTACCCTTACAGGGCTATCTGCATGACTTACTTTTACCAGACCGCCAGAAGCAGAAAAACAACAAGCCAAAGTAGCAAAAAAAGTTGGGTCCCTATTTTGTCAAGTCAAAATGGGGCATGTTGTGTAACCACACAACAAATCAATCCACCAAGAATGTTCTGAGATCCTATTTTTGGGGAGAAAAACTAAATCTTCTTCCTCTAATTTTGCTACCTTCTTTCACGCCACTTTTATTTTAGTCAAATTCAGTCACAAACTGCACATTTATTTTGGCTAATCTCTTCAAACAGTTTCTAGGTTTTGTTCTCCTCATTCCCAAATTTCCATATCATTTTTAAATTTTGAATTACATTAAGAAATGAGGGAGATATCTCCATTTTATTAAGACTGTGTTTTTAACTTCCTCTTTTTGTGCTTGTTTTTAGGAAGTTTTATGGCATTCCAACTTGACAGAATTTATTCTTCAGTCTATTGATTGTTGATTACAATGTAAAACATGTAATAGCATTAATACATACAATGGCTCTAATTAGACAAAAGACATGCTTTTATTTAGCTAATAGATGAGACATTTTTTTGTCTCATCATCTCCCCCACACCTAAAATGTTGCAGGTCCTCCTGCAACTCATAAATAGATTTTGGAGCCAATCTATTCACCTTTATTGTGATTGCTTCTAGGGATGTACTAGAGATGCTCTAAAGATATTCTGAGTTACTTTGGAGCTATCCAGAGCTTGTTGTCTTTTCTTCATGGTCAGTTTTGAGTTCCTCTGGGGCTCTTTGGACCTATCCCGTTATCTCCAAAGCTTATCTGGAGCTATCCAGAGTTAACTATTTTTTCTCCCTTAGCAGCTCCAGAGAGATCCAGAATGTTCTAATGATGTCAATAGAGCCCATGGATAGCTATGGAGAGATCCAGAATGTCTTCAAATGCCAAAAGAAATCTGCAAAAGCTCTCGGGAGCAATTTTGATGGAGAAATGCATGTTTTTGAGCTTTAGAGAAGAAGACATAGCATGTGCAAAGTACTTATTTACAAAAAAGAAACCTACTCTATCCTACTCTACTTATTGATGTAGAGATAGGTTACATAAAACCATTAACTGGTTGTGGAAAATAACATCCTTTTCTCAAAAGATGGATGCATACATTCAACTTTTTTAAATAAGAAAACCATGAGAAGAAGATGATTGAAGATTTAAAATTTGATGTTTCACCTTCCTTTGAAATGGTAGCCTTCTCCATAATATCTAATTCTAGTAGATGCATGGGTTGATTGGAAAGATTTTGCAATCCTTCCTCACATTATGTTGCATGCATGACTGGATGCAACTCCTTGTCCTTCAAATATCTGATCAGGAAACCCTCCTTAGACTTTTAAGGTGTCCAAACAATAATCATTCTCTTTCTGGGGCTTGAATTCATGGTCCTCTAGTTGAGGAGATTGCACAAGAGATGTCACATTTGCATGCAAGAACCTCTTCCTTTGGATCTATTGTTTTGGAGGGGAGTTTCTAAAATAATAAATCTAAAAAAGACTTGCCAAACTAATTTTTCCTTTTGACCTGTTGTCACCAGATCAACAACAACTCCCTAATGACACCTATCCCCGGCAATGGTGCCCAAAATGATGAGGGTCGAAGTAGTGTTTGTTAATGCATCATCATTTAATTTTATCAATCCGGAGGTGTCTGAAGCGATCTGCAATAAGACTATAGGATATGGAGGGATTTGGTTGGATGGTTCGTGGATGCAAATTGGTTGGTCAATCTTATGGAAATGAAAGGTTATACAAAAATGAAAATCTATCTATTTGCTGGAAAGTAAGCACACTTGCACTGAAAGAAACTATCTTATCTTGTTGGAAAAGAAACACACTTTGCTGGAAATAAACACACTTGCGTAAAGGAAACTATTCTAGAACTTGTTGATGAATAAACACATTTCCAATGAAAGAAACTATTCTAACTTGCTGGAAAATAACCACACTTGCTGGAAAAGTAAATAAGGAGAAACTATTTTTACTTGTTAAGCTACAACAATGAAACACTCTGAATATAACAATGTTGCGGAATAACAAATCTATTTTAGAACTTATAGAACAATCATGTAGGGAACAACTTAGCTCACAATTACAGAGAAGTGAAACACACATCACATGAACACAAGTACAAAGCTAACTGAATAGAAGATATAACAAAATTGAACAAACCTAAAAATACCGAGAGCTCTCCTCTAAAATGGGGAAGTGGGCCCTACTTTCCCAGCTGGAGATGACCCTCTTTGCTCAACTAAATCTTTCAAAAGAATTTCCCCTTCATTTGTATTCAATCAGAGTCCAAAGGATGGATGAAAGTACATGTTTGAAAACAAGGAGTTTTCCTCCTACTGAAAACACAATCTGGTGAATAACTATCTAATAAAAACTTGAACTCACTTAGAGAGATCCTATGCTCCTATTTATATATTCAAGTTTTATTGAAAGGAAATAACTAACAGTGATTCTAGCTACAGCAAACTAGACTTAAAACCAGTTGCTAATTTATTACATTGATTATTCCTCTGTGGTTTATTGAAGATCAAGAATTTGCATCAACTTGGTTTTTTGGCGAACTTGAGCAATTTCCTAAAATAGCGTGGTGTTTGGTGGCAGTGACTCTAGTTAGAACTGATGCCAATTTAGCAGCTACTTCAGTTAGTCACTGAAATGGAGTGACATGGAGATTTAGATATAACAGCTACTTTAATTTGGGCGTGGGTCATGTTTGCATTGTTGGACCTTTTGGGTAGCCCTAGGATCAGCTGGTAACAGTCATCAACTCGAGGGGAGGATGACTCTATTAGAGGGTAATGGCATCTGGAGCTGTCTGGACTTCAAGTTCTTCGCATAAAGAGCAGGCTTCGGAGGGATCCAGAGACCACTGGAAGTATTACTAGCATAATCATCATGCAAACACAAACCACTTGTACCACAATTCATAAGATATGCATTTTGAAAGTATAATTCAAGTAAATAAGTTAAGAGATTTCATCAAAGGAAATAAAAACCAAACATGTGCATAATCTATCCAAAAGACAAACATAATTATAATAATATGTAAATATATGCCATAATGTTTTGTTAAAGTCTTTTAGAATAGGAAATAGCATGAAATAAATGAGTCATATATTTGACTCATCGCCATATTGCTTTAAAGGATAACAATAAAATATGTATATATTATTAACTATCAAAAGGCACAATAGAAATGCTAGCAATAACCCTCAACTTATTACTTACATTTGTCACAAAATACCAAAAACAAGCTACGCCCTCTAGTCATTAATAGTTATTTACATTGTATTTGTCACAAAAACTCATAAACAAGCTACACTACTATAGGTAGATTTGAAACCTAAAATAGTTTATCCTTACCCTTCAAAACATGCTACATGCAAAATAATAGATATGTTATAAGAAAAAATTCAAAACAAGCAAAATCTTTCTCATTTGTAAATTTTGTGATGTCCAACAAATTATTCATGGTAATCCAAAATGAGCCAGTTGATGGGGAACCTTTCTATGACATAATCAAGAACATTGTCACCCACAATGTCAGTAATTAGTATCCCTTTGAATTATGAAGTATACATACAACACAATTCTACGTGAGGGTAATAATGAGGCTAGAAAAGGAGGATTAAATTTTTCAACTCTTTCTAACTATCATTGTCACTCACATTACACCACAACATCCACACATCAAATTTATTTCTAAGTATTTTCCATCTACAATCTAATATGTCAAAATCAACTGACCATTCATAGTAGTACAACTCATTGGCAAAAGCCAAAACTATTAACTCTCAACATAATACATCACAGTCAAGAAAGGATTGTAAATATTCATTCCTATAACTAGAAATAGATAACATTATGCATAGCCCCAAAAAGGTAGTGCAATTAAACTATTATAAATAATAAGACATTTTGGATTATCATTAAAAATAATTGTCGAACTTGACTTTTTTATGAAAAATTCAAACACAAATTGAATTACCTTCTCTACTTAGCTTCAACGATAAATTTCATTGCTCCTTACAATTATTTCTTGTCTTGACTACTATAGGAATGCTTTAGGTTTTAAATTTTTTAGGCTAATCAAACTTATTTTTAAACTCTCTTCTTATAGGAATGCTATAGATTGGAATGGTAAAATTATAGTTTCTTGTGCGCTACTTTGAGGTAAATGTAAAATTAAATGAGCTTATACATTTATATCTATTGAGTATTCACCAAGGATCCCTCGAGTGTCAGTAGGAAAGTACTTATGAAACTCTTAAAAAATGCCACTTGTCTACCTGTAATGGTTCTCAATTAATGTAATGTGAGCAATTTTAATTACTATGATATTTGAAAATATATTCATAATTCTTATACGCAACATAGGATGCTATATGCATTTATTAATCATATTCTAAGAAGATCTTAGATGCCCTTTAATTCATATCTTAGATGTCATATTTAATTCACATCTTTTATTGATCCCATTCCATCAAATCAAACTATTTAACCTCGTCAATTTCAAGTGATGATAGAAGAAAAAATGTATGTTAGTCAGAGTAGGTTTCAACACCATGCCAATTGGCTGATTGTATGAAAAGATAATGTGTCATTGCTCAATTCAAAGGGCCTCATATCCTGTTGATGGGTGTTTTTGCACACAACAACTTAGATAAAATATTGAGTATTCTATCACTCTTCAAAAGAATCTAATCCCGGTGACTCAGAAAAAGACTACCCCAAGGTTTCTCCCAGCTAGGTCTTAACTATGTCATGTATTTGCTATTACAACAAGGGGGCCTACGCTAGAACTACAATTGTAAAGTTTTCTTTAAACTAATTTACTTCATAAACCCTATGATAGTCTTCAAATTTACAATCTGAAAACTAACTTTACCATCAGATTATCAATGATATGATGGCTTTTCCTAAACTACATTTTACTTTCAAAAAAATTCAAAAGATAGGGAGGTAGAGAGGGTTTGTAAGTTACTAAGGACAACCTCAAATATGAATTTTGATACTTCAAATAGATAGATCCCTTTATGAAACCAATTTCTGCTAAATCAGACAAGTGGTAATATCACAAAAACAGTGCAATCTTCAAAGGATTTTCATATTTTAAAATTATGAACATTCATTAAACAACCATGTAATGGTGCAGCTCAATAAAGCATCCACAATTGAATAGGTAATAAAAGTAAATTTTTAGACTAACCATGCATAGCAACTTACAGTCAGTAATTTGTTAATGGTATGAACACAGGATCCATCAAATATCAAAAATAACCCTTCATAAAAATAACTAAAATTTGTCTAATGTGTGAAAAGAACCATGAATACCAAGTCTTGAATCAATAACATAAAATGAATAAATAGCAACACCTAAATTCCTACTTTTATTGATCTAAATTTTGGCAGAGTCAACAATTCTATTTTTCACAACCCCCTAAAACAAAGAAAGTGATTGCCTTTATATAGGAGAGGCAAGAGCACATAATTTACAATTGTTATGGATTAAAAAGTGGACACATGTCTTTTTACTTCTTTTTTATCTCCTAGGTCTCCATGATAACATTATACATTCTAATTATTCATCCTAATGCAAAATCCCTCGAAAATAATGTGAATTGGGAACAAAGGGTCCATATTTTATCTTACCCCAGATCAAAAAGGTGCCTTGGGACTTGGGCACGCACGCCCAAGTCCTCCCTGATTGGCCAAGGCTAATTCAAATGCATGTCAGTATATGACCTTTAAAAGGGTCTCTCCTTGTCAGCTCCTTTTGTTAATTTCATGAATGTTAGTAGGAAAGCATATAAAGTGTGTTTTTGAATTCATTATTAACCTAGATAGAGATAGCCAACTTGAAGCATTGGAGTAAAGAGCATTCAAATCATTCATTGTGATTCTAGAGCATATTTGTATTGTCATTGTGTGTGTTGTTGTAGGTTTTAAAGTTATCATCTATCTCTCCTTATGAGTTGAAGAGCTTTCATCCTCCTAAGGGTTTCATCACATAGGTGATATCATTTGTGAACTCATCATTTGATTTCATCTCATTGATTTATGTTTAGCCTCTACCCTGCAAGGGCATGCTCTCTTTATCAAACAACGGTGTTGGGAAGCTTGAATGCTATCCCGAGATTTGACTGAGGCAAGTCCCTAAACACCATAACCCCCAAACCCCATTTTTTCTTGTGTGCAGAATACAGGTGTGAGATCCAGAAAAGTGGAGACACAGGAAGATTGAGTAAAGATAAGGGTTTCAGGATCTGACAGTATTTTAGGAATATTCCTCCATACAGGACATGGGTGCTCCCAAAATCATCCTTATGTCTTGGTCAACTTCAAATCTAGCATCAGGGCAATCTCTGTAACATTTCTCCATTTTGCAGTTTCTAAAGATTCCATCTTTCAGGACGTGGGTGCTACCGAAATCATCCTCTGACACTCTTGCTTCTAGGAGATAGGTTCTGACATCTTCCTAATCACTCTTGGGCAATTGGTTTTTGATTATCTGATATACATCTTTTGTTATAATTAGATCTTTGCAAATCTAGGGTTTAGTGCATTGATTGACCTAGGGTTTGATAAAAGGCTTGATTAAATCAAATATTTCCATAACACTCCTAAGTAAAAAATCTATATCTAAGTCCACCTCCATTTGGTAGTGATTTGGCTTAGTTTTGTCCTTGAATGTTATTGTGGAAGAGGGTTTGATCTAGTGTGCATGCTAGTTAACATCAGTCACCTTTTTCATACATAACATTTTGGCGAACCCATAGCTTCGAGCATTTGCATCTTTTTGATAGTTAAATTTAGATCTTGCATTGACTCCATTGCATATTCATCAATATTCATTTGAAAATCTTACATAATTTTGGAAAAGGTGCATAATTATCATACTTTTGTAATTACACATTATATATTTCGGCATAACAAATTGGACATCTCTTTCAAATATCTTTGCAAGAAATATTAAAGTTGACAATATTGCCTTTTGTTTAGCACTTTTAACATTAGATTCACTTGGTTTGTAGTGACACTAGTGTGTTTTTAATCTTTGGAAAAAGTTGCAAAAACCCAGTTTTGAAATCAACCTCTGACATTCCTACTTCTAGGAGATAGGTTCTAACATCTTCCTAATCACTCTTGTGCAATTGGTTTTTGATTATCTGCTATACATCTTTTGTTATAATTAGATCTTTGCAAATCTAGGGTTTAGTGCATTGATTGACCTAGGGTTTGATAAAGGCTTGATTAAATCAGATCTTCCCATAACACTCTTAAGTAAAAAATCTATATCTAAGTCCACCTCCATTTGGTAGTGATTTGGTTTAGTTTTGTCCTTGAATGTTATTGTGGAAGAGGGGTTGATCTAGTGTGCATGCTAGTTAACATGATTCACCTTTTTCATACATAACATTTTGGTGAACCCGTAGCTTCAAGCATTTGCATCTTGTTGATAGTTAAATTTAGATCTTGCATTGACTTCATTGCATATTCATCAATATTCATTTGAAAATCTTGCATAATTTTGGAAAAAGTGCATAATTATCATACTTTTGTAATTACACATTGTATATTTCAGCATAACAAATTGGACATCTCTTTCAAATATCTTTGCAAGAAATATTAAAGTTGACAATATTGCCTTTTGTTTAGCACTTTTAACATTAGATTCACTTGGTTTGTAGTGACACTAGTGTGTTTTTGATCTTTGGAAAAAGTTGTAAAAACTCGGTTTCCTCAAACTAGTGTTGTGGTCTACAAAAGTCTCTTATATTGGTAGTACTCGATTCTCATTCCATTATGGATTCTTATTGCTATTCATCTTTGGAATCTTTGTTTGCATACATTATAGACTTTGAAACTTTCACAAAATTCACTAATATGCATCCTCATGTTTTAGATCAAATAGCATCCATGTATGATATTGATGTATCTATGTGTTCCATATATGAAATTATTTGTTATATATCTGATCTTGATAGCTTCACAATTCTCATGGGTGTATATCTTTCAATATTAGAAGATCTCACTACATTCATTTCTATGAATTTTCATAAGAAAGATTATGGTGATAACTCTACTTCTACTTCTATTATGAATCATGATAATGCCCTAATCACTCCCATGGATCTACCCTCTAATACATGTGAAGGTGACCTAGCTTTATTTATTTCATCCTATAATTTGGACCCCTCTACCAAAATGGTCCCCACTTACAAGGACATTTTGGCATAGGAGGATGAAATCATTGACACATCCTTGAACATCACCATACTCTCCATTCATTCTAATACTCTCCCCTCAAAGGATAAAGCATTAGTGAATGAAGAACCTCCTCTTATGAAGGATCATCCATGGATAGATAATAGACATTCATCTAATAATCATAAATCTCTTATTAATAACAAGATATATGAGGCTTCTATGGCTCATCCTATGGATCTCTCACCTTTGATTGAATGTTCAAGTACATTGGATATCACCAAGGAAGTGAAGACCCTTAATCTTCCTCCTTTGGTTGAATGTCCATGTACCTTGGATATCTCTAAATATGTGAAGACCATGGATAGGTATCCTTTGGTTGCATGTTCAAACCCCTTGGACATCACTAAAGATACAATCATCAACAATTCTTGTAACAACAGTACCTTCCCTTTGTTCCAATGCTCTCCCTTCAAAAGACGAAGCATTGGTGGATGAAGAAAGGTCTCTCACATTAAATCCTTTGGGGATGGATGTTGAGATTAATCAAAGTGCAAACAAAGTTAATTCAATCATCATGAATAGACTTATTCCACCCGCTAAGGGGATAGTGGATAAGTATACTAATGTTCCTAAAATCATTGTGCATGAGGCACCTAATGCACCTCCTCACTTCAAACCAGTGATCATGGTTCAAGATACTCCAACACCACCTTGACTAAAAGGAAAGGGAATTTTTGTTGATGTTCCTCCTCCACCATTCTTACAAGGACTGGGAGAAAACCTTCAAGAATGAAGTTATCTATCACAAAATCATAAAATCAATTTTCTACCGGCTTCCTCTTCAGAAATGCCCAAGAATGTGGAAAATCATGAGCCCTTGATGGTAAACAATGATGAAGATCAAGACTGGGAAGAATATGATGTCATTAAGTACAATAGCTAGCAGGTAAGTATTTCTCCCTCATTCATCTACCCTTGATGTAGTACCTCTTTCAGTTTCTCTCATGGGTGGCCTTCTCCTCGGTACATATGTTAATGTGTTGTGTTCCCCTATGTAGTGTTAAATATTTGTTTAGGTCTCCTTGGATGAGCCTTGATACTCTTGTAAGGACAAGGATACAAGGAGACCACCTCTATTGTGACATTCCTTCTATTTGTTTCTATATTCTTCTACACTTTTCTTATTGCAATTGTTGTGTGTGGTGCCTTGGGTGCATAACATTGTGGAGGTTATTTTGGGGGCATCTTCCCACATTGTGGACCTAAGTCACTTTTGTCTCCTCTCTCATTTTTCATGATTTCATTCTTTTGTGACTCTACTGGTCGACATATGATGATAACAAATAAAAACTGATAAGGATCATGCATCCCTACGACAAAAAAAAAATGGACCCAGTCTATATATGAAGATGGGGTTAATTCGATACTAACACTTGACTAGTAGAATCAATTTGTGTTGTGATGTGATCATGTATTTTGTTGTCAATTTCTTGTAACAAGCCTTTGCAATACTCTAAATCTGCTTCTAGGCACTTTGGGATGTTTTGTATTTGACCTTGTAGCTACACTAAGTTCTAAGATACCTAAAGTATGACCTCACAGATATACTCGATTCTGAACCTGTAAGTGTAGCCTTGATTTGTTAAGTGGTATGTTGCCTTATTTTTGTAGATGATTTGGTTATTAAATCTTAGCTTATATTTTCTAACCAAAGCTTGTATATTGTTGATCACTGGTTGTTAGTAAATAATGTTGATGTGTTTGTTGGGAATAATCGGCGATTATTAGTACATGTCACTTTGGGGCATGGGCTTTGTGACAGCTCTTGTTCCCTTGCGTGTTTTCAACTTTACCTTAAATGTGTTTGTTACCGACAAGCAAGAGCAACCACTTTAAGGTGGGGTCATATATTGTGGTAAATGCATGGATATTTTATATGTTATTGATAAGGTGTGTTTGGTTATGCTTCCTTTTCACCCTAAGGGATCTATGGATGTAGGTGGGGTTGTATTTTGAAATCCCTTCTACAGAAGGTGGGATTGTGTCTTCCCTTGAGCAGTTGCACATCCTTTTGAAAAGGTCCTCTGCAGAGGCAGGGTTAGATCTTGAATTATTCACCCTTAAGCATGTATTTGTCATTTGTGGTAGCATAACTCAACCATCAAGTGTGTTTGGCATGTCTTAGATGGTGGAGTGTAGCGATGAGCTCCTTCCCATCACCCATGTTTTCTATGTATAAGACATATAGTGTGTCAATGACATACTCTATGGCGCTCGTGTATTCCTTGTGTTTTTCATATGTTTTCTATGTCTTCCTAGCATGTCTTGCATGTTTTAAGTGGTGGCACATAGAAATGAGCTCCCCCCATGCCACGTTTTTTGTGTGCCTTTGATGGTGGTGTGTAGTAATGAGCTTCCCCCATCACCTAGTTAGGGTTATTTATATTAGTTTAATCATGTTTTCTCTTCGTGTATACCTTGTGTATTACATGATTGTAATCATATCTTTTATGTGTATTGCATGCTTTTTTATCTTCTCCATGTATTGTGTGCTTCCTTACTGTATTCATTTTCTTATGTGACTATCAAGTGTTTTATTATGTTTACCTAAGCTTGGGGGCTAGAAATGGTTCTTCCAAACTTAGGGTGTATCTTTGCTCATGTGTGATGTGTTTGATATGTGTTGACCATACTTTAATGCATGTATTGATCATAAGATCATACACACATTAAAGTGGGGCCTAAATTTTATGGAGTAAAAAGTGGACACATGCCTTTTTACCTCCTTGTTTAGCTCCTAGGTCCTCATGATAACATTTACATTCTAATTATTCATCCCGATACAAAATCCCCCAAAACCAATGTAAATTGGGAACAAGAGGCCCATATTTTATCTTACCCTAGACCAAAAAGGTGCCTTGGGACTTGGGCACACGTGCCCAAGTCCTCCCTAATTGGTTGTTACTAATTCAAATGCATGTCAGCATAAGACCTTTAAAAGGGTCTCTCCTTGTCAGCTCCTTTGGTTAATTTCATGAGTGTTAGTAGGAAAGCATATATAGTGTGTTTTTGAATTCATTATTAACCTAGATAGAGATAGCCAACTTGAAGCATTGGAGTAAAGAGCATTCAAAGTATTCATTGTCATTCTAGAGCAAATTTGTATTGTCATTGTGTGTGTTGTTGCAGGTTTAAAGTTATCATCTCTCTCCTTATGAGTTGAAGAGCTTTCATCCTCCTAAGGGTTTAATCACATAGGTGATATCATTTGTGTTCATCATTTGATTTCATCTCATTGATTTATGTTTAGCCTCTACCCTGCAAGGGCACGCTCTCTTTATCAAAAAACATTGTTAGGAAGCTTGAATGCTATCCCAAGATTTGACTGAGGCAAGTCCCTAAACACCATAACTCCCAAACCCCCTTTTCTTCTTGTGTGCAAGCTATAGGTGCAAGATCCAGAAAAGTGGAGACATAGGAATACTAAGTAAAGATAAGGGTTTCGAGATCTGACAACATTTTGGGAATATTCCTCTGTACAAGATGCAAGTGCTTCTGAAATCATCCTTCTATCTTAGCCAACTTTAGATTTGCCATCAAGGCAGTCTCTGTAACATTTCTCCAATTTGTAGTTTCTGAAGATTCCATCTTTCGAGATGTGGGTGCTACCGAAGTTATCCTCTGACATTCCTACTTTTGGGAGACAGGTTCCAACATCTTCTTAATCACTCTTGTGCAATTGGTTTTTGATTATATACTATACATCTTTTCTTATAATCATATCTTTTCAAATCTAGGTTTTAGTGCATTGATTGACCTAGGGTTTGATAAAAGGCTTGATTAAATCAGATCTTTCCATAACACTCCTAAGTACAAAATTTTTAGCTAAGTCCACCTCCATTTGGTAGTGATTTGGCTCTGTTTTGTCCTTGAATATTATTGTGGAAGAGGGTTTGATCTAGTGTGCATGCTAGTTAACATCATTCACCTTTTTCATACATAACAACAATGAATGGTGAGGATTAATCAAACACCAAGGGCTTGGATTCATTGACATTTAATTCTTGTGGCAATGTTGTTACAAACTCATTTTTTTTGTCCTTTGGGAAAAAGACAAAATTACAATTTTACAGCTCATTCAGATAAGACAAAATAGTTATTTTTTTGAAGAGTTGACACAAAATGAAAATATGGCACTTTTTCTATGGAAGCATCCTAGCTGGTGGATGATTATGCTAACTAGATTGCTAATGTTAACAAAATTTGGTCTTCAATGCATAGGAACATCATCTTCCATAGTAACCTTATCATTTTCCTACTCCCTCTTTATGTATTTCATAAATGAATCAAGGACCAAATTTAAGGCTTCTGGGAGAGGATTCTTCACAAAATCCATCTTGAATCTGAGTGTATCGATGGCTTTAGCATGAGTATTATAAATGGATGACCGGGTCCTTGAATTCTTCTAGCATTTTTTGATCTGACCTTTAAATTTGTGGTTGTTGTTCATGCTTGTCATATCAAAATTGTAAGGAATTGCTTCCAATCCTCTCAACAATAATTATTTCTAGTTCTCTTTACATCAATCAACATTTATTTCCTCCTTACCATCTATATATTCACCACTCAAAATTCTTATGACATCAACACAATTGTATATAGCTTCCATAATCTGTTCCAGTGCAGTGGATGCATCCTTCTTAGCCTATTAATTGTTTCTTTTTGATATTTCATTTCTTTGGCCCAATAAAAAGTCATTTTCAAATTGTCATTTGTCACTATATCTTCCTTCAGAAAGGTCTCAAGAGACGGTTTACACATCATTTCAATATGAGGGAATACATTAGAATAATATTCCTCATTTTCATCACAATCTTCAACAAGAATTTTCTAATCCTCTTTCAATGACCAAAGCTATTTATGCATTTGACTTGCATCATCTATGACTTGGCATCCTTTATCATATATCCTCTTTAGCCACTCTTGAATAACATGAGCCACTTGTTTGTTCTATCAACCTCATTAAATTCATGTTGAGGGAGGAGGGTTGGAGGAATAAAAGTGCCATCATTCTTTTGTAATGGACCTACTAATTACTTGATGTAAGCATGTAATTCCTCATTCTTCTCTTTTAGCTATTTTTTATTCAATTCATCCTTGTCCATCCTCTATACAATAGTCTTAATGACACCTTAGAACTCCTCAATTTCTTGAGTTCTAGTTGTAGGACCAAGATTAATAGTAGATATCTAAAAATATTCAGGTTGAAGCTCTCCACTATCCTTATCAACCATTGGGTTTGTAATCTCTACAATTATCAAACCTAATGCATCCCTTGTGATGTGAGATTGAATCTTGGCTTTATTTTTCCCTTTAGGCCTATCCAAATTGTTGAGAAAGCTTGTAAGATCCAGAGTTGGAGTTTTTATTTCTAGTTTTTTTCTTTCAACCTTGCTTACAACCACTGGGGAACTAAGGAATCATGAGTAGTGTCAACTACCTATTTTTGGGAAGAGGAGACAGAGGTTTCTTGTTGTTTTACACCTTTATTTACTTCATCTCCTTCGTTGGATTCATCCTCAAGATCAGTATCCTTATTATGTTGAGGTTGAAGCAATGGTACCTCAATTTGAACCTTAGTCTGAACTTCCTCCTCCTCAGGTTCATCTACATGCTAATTCATCAAGACATTATCATCTTCATCAAGATCGATTATATCAACCACCTTTTCTCCTATAATAGTATCATCTTGGGTAAAGTGGGCAGTCTTATCATTACCAAGAGTTCCTTGGGTGACAAATTCTTCATACACCTTTTCAAGGGAAACTTGGGAGAGGAAGGAACATCTAGACTAATATTAATTTGGGGCACCAGGGTTTTATTTATCTCAGAAAGAGCCAAAGTTGCATCTCCTAGTACACAAGCTTGAGTTAAATGAGAGAAAGGCAGAGATGAAATGGTCAAAGGGATGGAAGGGAAGAGGAAGATGGAAATGAAGTGGTAAGAGGTGAAATGGGTGGAATGGAGATGGAGGGAAGTGCTAATGAAGTCATTACGGGTATGGAAGAGATAATGGAAGCCAAAGGAATGGTAGAAGACGTTGAAATAGAAGGAATGGTAGAGGTATCAATGGAAGTAAGGTTGGGTGAAGGAATAGGCAGTGAAGTGGTGACCTGAAGGATAGAAGAAGAGATAGTAGTTATAGCGATGGAGAATGAGGTGAGGATGGGTGAAGAAACTAGGATGGATATAGTGGAAACAATGGTAGCAGAGGAAATGGAAGGGAGTGGAGCAGATGTGGTGGTGGCTGAAGATTCTTGGTCTTTCTTCTTTTTCTTATGTTTCTTTTTATCTTGACCCTTGGCTCCCTCGGTCTGACAGTTTGTTTTTATTTTATAAGCTCTAGTCTTAGCAGTAGGAGGGGACAAGCTACATCTCATTAATTTCTTTTTCTCTTCAATTTTCTCTTTTTCTTTACCCTTGGTAGTCTAGGTGTTGTTATTTCATCTTTTGTTTCCTCATTGTCAACATTCATAGCTTTCCCTTTGGGATCCAAAGGTTCTGCAACCTCTTCAAATGGCCCCTCAGTAGATTCTTCAATCATTTTTCAATTTTTGGGCTCTATGGGTGTGTAGGTAAAAGGTACACCTTGAGATACCAACTGTTCTACTTGTCCATTTACCCAATTTTTTCTATATCTGATGTTATCCTTCATGATATCATCTAATGATCTAACTTCTCCTTCAACCTAATTTGGAGGAAGAATAGGTTGATCAAAAACTGCTCTCTATTCAACCTCTTGGACTAATTCTCTATCATCCACTACTTGATATGGTACTACAACAATCTGAAACTTCTTAATGAAATAAAGTGTAAGTCTAGAGTATTTCTTCTTTATTACCTCATGTTCATCATCACAATTAGCCCAAAAATCCTCTAGTTGTTTCTCATGGGAATAATTCTTACTCACATGCTTCTCTAAATTATGTAGAGGATCAAAATTTGACCTAGCATTGTAGAAAAGAATATGATACTCTTGCAACTCTACATCTGATTCTTCAGCAGAAATAGGGGTGGTACAAGTGAATAAACCTCTTCCAACTATGAGAGGGAATGGTATTGCATCTCTATGAAACCCTTTTAACAATTTAAGTGTTGCGCATATTTGCTTTATCAATTCTAATAACACCATCTTATCTGTAGGGTATTTAGGTAACCTATAAGGTATTTATGTAAAACCCTCTATCCTCAAATATGTGAATTTAGGAAATTGGATAAACCAATACCCATACTGCTCGACCAAATTCATAGCTTGGATTGATAACCTTTTGCTCAAATCTTCTTGCAACTGGGGATAACAATCATAAACCTTATAGTCATTAGTTGCATTCCCAATCTATCCAAGCTTATTCAACCCAAGATAAGATAAGTTACATGCTAGCATGTAGACTATATAGGAAGACATATAAAAGATTATTTTCTCTGGTAGAGCCGTGAACTAGACATGAAGGTTATCACTAATTAGTTTTGCCCAATAGATTTTGTGTTTTCCATTCAATACCTCTTCGACAAAAGAGAACATCCATCCTTCAAAAGAGGAAGCGCTTGAGAGTCCCATTACCCTACTCAATAAGGTCACAAGATCATTGATTTTTGTCTTGAAATCACTCTTGAACAAGTTCCTAGGCAATTTGGCTAGCGCAGATCTTGAGTTTTTCATCCAAGTATCATTAATCACTTTTCTAAACTTCTTAGGGGATTGATCATATATGGCTTGTCCTTGGTCTTTTGTCAAATCTAGCACCTTTGGGTAGAAAGGAATGTCAAATACCTCTGTTATGGCTTGATGAGTCAGATCTAATATAACTCTACCATCCCAAGCTACAATCTTCCTTGACTCCACATGATAATGTTCCCTACATTCCATGATCAACTCTGAACATTGCACTAAAGTAGGAAATATGGCAGCTTGTGTAATATCATTAATCACAAACTTTCATGCCCATTCAGTGGGGTTGTACCCATACATCCTCCACTTGAAGTCTTCCAAATATACATGTCTTAAATCTATTTCTGACACTTCATTCCAATTAGAGGTGATCTTCGAGATAGGAGTGACTCCTTTAAACTTGTACTTTATGTTGGCAAGCCTAGTAGTCATTTATCCTATAGAGATAACTACAATAAATAAATCTTTATTATGATCAAGCTCACTACAAGGTTAGTATATCAAGATCATGCCACTATTTCAAGGAAGATCCAATCATGCATTATATTAAAAGTGAAAAATCCATAGAATTCTAATGCCTAATTAGATAAAACAATTTTCAACTGAACTTAAGGCCTTCTACATGGGAATTTATCATACACAAGGATATCTATCTTTGAATTAATGTATTCATGAAATAATCCATTCAACATTACAATTAGTAGAGAAAAACAATATATCACCATTTAATCCATACCTATAAACCTTGCACATGTGTTAAAATACCATCATCAAATCATTCAGATTCATTATCTCAATTCACAGGACTTGATGATCCACAAGGATATTTGACCAGTTAATGTGTTTATAATCAAAAATCCATTTAAAGTTAGCAAAATCCAATATAAGCATCTAAAATGTGCTTATGAATCCCCATTAAGATGAGAAGAATCATCATTGAACTACCTTAAACACCTTTACTTTACTCACTTTCAAATTGTGATACTTTTGGGGTCTATAGGACATTGTGGAAATTTAATGCATTGTGGGATATGCGGGGTTTTAGGTTTCCTTTAGATAAAACGGGTCTTTTAGCATTATCAAGATAGGTGGAACTTTAAGTCCTATGGTACATTTAGTTCCTATTGGATATATTCATATGTCTAATGGACTTCCACAAAGGTGTCTTACTTATAGGTTTGGTGGAGGTTTCTTAGTCTTTAGGATTTTGAAGAAGTTTAGGTGTCAACAAGATATGCGGGGCATTTGAGACCATCGGGATATATCCCATCCCTGTCAAAATTCTACATGGTTAAAAATTTAACCCTTCTCACTTATTCAAAGAATGCATGTGTGAAATAGCAAGGTTTGTGGGTATTTCAGACTCATGGGGCTTTTGGTTACATTCAGATAAATCCTTGTGAATCTAATATCCCCACAATGACATTTTAAATGCTAACTCTGATGAGGGTTTTAGAGGTTTCAGGATAAAGTGGGGGTGGATTGGTTTCTAAGACATTTTTGCATCCCCATAAAATGCTATTAATGAAGCCTAACATTTTAGCTTATTAAAAGATTTTCCTTCACAAATTCAGCAATCTCTAAACCCCGAATACTAAAATACCTACTTCAACCCTCCAAAGTTTTGCAAAAGTTATGAATCAATTTTCACAAAGATTTAAAATACTCAAAAAATGGCCTATGTTTTCATCTATACGGCATGGTTTTGCTAAGCTCGGATTCAAGGAAAATCATTAATTACAGTGTATTCATTAAAAGGAAAAACCTCAATTTGCCTTCACTTGGACAATACATGATTCTATCAATCATATCTCTAATCGTACAATTGTACACATGAAATCATGAAGCGTGAGATTTATGAACATGCTCATAGAATATGCTTGAGAAAATAAACACATGTTGAGATGCAATCTGCCCAACTTCTTCACACACTCAATGAATGTCTCTGATATTTGGGTGTTGGGATCTCGCAAAATCATCTCCTTCAGTCTCAACATGGTGATTGCAATAGCATAAAATGACTAACAAAATTCAAAACCAAGCCTCAAATGACCCACAAATTCACCATAAATGTAGACTCATGCGATGATAGTGTAGAAGGCTTTATACTCAAAGGTGGGGATATGGAATTTGTGGGACATTTAAGGTCATTAGGATATATGCACACCCTGATTGAATCCCTACATTCTCACTTTTAGAGATTTGCTTTACCTTTACAGGAAAATGATAGTCATTGGGATGTGCAAGAAAAGGGGTCACAAATGGATTTATCCCAAAGGGTGTCAATTCTCTGCTTTATACATTTAGCTAAGAAAACTCTACATTTGGACCTTTTGGACTTAAAACATACTTTGTGGGCTTTTATAGGAGGTGGGACTTTTGGGGCAAAAGGGATATATCTTGATACTTGTTGGATCCTTGCTATATCCCTAAGGACTAAAAATTTCCATAGTTTTTAAATGAAGTGTATTTTATCCTTATATCATTAGAATCTCTGCATGCAAATCAAGTTGAAAGTTTCACAATTTCTAAAGAAGGCCACTATGGAATTATTAGTAAATAGATTTGTCACCGTGAAATAACCTTTAAAAATGACTTGTTGCCCTTAGAGCGGTGACTAAATTGTCCCAATAGTTGGAGAGATTGCGACAGAACAACGATCTTCCTCTGTGTTTGAGAGGGGCAGCTCCCTCGTATGATGGGGCTATTTGTAGTTTTTGTGTACTTTTAACCTGAAAGTACAGAAAGGAAGAAAAGGAAAACTAACAATAAAGATGATTAATAGAAACCCTAACAGTAGACATACAAATACTAGTTTAGATTACACAAAATTAGAACAAATTATGAGGGGATTTCACCACAGAAGTTAGAAACCACTTTCCTAAACTTCATGATGAATTTCACAACGTATGTGCAATAATGATGAAGAAAGATGGCAAATCTCAACATACGAAGAGATAATTTATCTTAACACTTTCAAATCAAGATACCGAGACATGATTGTGCTTCATCACCCCAATTGCATGCTTCAATGGATAACTTTGAATTACACAAATACATATAAGGATCACCAATTTGACATATGAGAAACTAGTAATCATAACTCAGAAATACATCAAGAACATATGAACTGAAATGCATTCTTCATTACCTTTTCAAAATTATACAATTCCAAAAGTAAACTATACAATGTGTAAGACCAAAAATGTTCCAAGAAGTTTCTTCATAAGTTCCCCCTGCAAAATTTCTCTCTAAAGAGTTCCCCCTTTTACATTTCAAATAGCCTCATATTTATAGGTTTTTTCCCATAACCACCTAGTAACCACTTTGTAAATACCTCACAACTACCTAGTAACTACCTTTTTAAATTATAGAAATATAATTAACCTTATTTTTGGTTATATTTTACACCACTTTTTTGGAAATAAAGTTCATTTTCTAACTTGTGAATTACAATAAGTGACAAAAGTCACTTTTCTAAAAAGGTAACCTAACACTCACAAATTATGAGTTGTGAACTTCACTAAGTCCTTTCCATCTTCATCCACTCCTTTTTGACAATCAACTTGGCTAGATCTAGACAAACCCTCTGAATACCTGAATCTTAGAATCCTTTAGAAGGATAAATGGCACCACAGTCATTCCCCAATGCTTGATCTTTGTATCTAAGAAATACATCTTTTGTTTCTACCAGACTTTTAGTCCCCCTAGCTTATCACCAAATTTGTGGATCTGACTATGCCTTGAATTGAGATTGCCAATAACATCTCCTAAATACTCCTCAAGTGTCATAACTTCCACTTTCGTTATAGGTTCCAACAACTTTGGACTTACCTTTGTCATTCCTTCCCTGAAAGCACCATGAGTTGCAAGATAGGATGCCAGTAAGCTAGAATCCACATCATGATATGATACATCTATAAGGATAGTCTGCACATCATCAATAGGGAAGCCCTTTGAGAGCATCATTTCTCATACACTCTTCCAACCTCTTCATTACACCTGGTATATTGCCCTTAGGTACAATTCCACCTTTAATTACATTCTTGAATTTGAACCCATTGCCAACTTTAATAAGCTCAAATATTATAATTATGTCTGTGAATTGACTTTGAGGTGATTGTTTCTTGTGCACATATTTAACTTGTGTTGTCTTTGAGATACTTTCTTGATAGTTCAATTCAAGTGTACCCATATTACCCTCAACCTTGAATTCTTTCTTGTAAACGATCAACAATGATTGTCACATGGAACTCCCCCTTTCCTTCTATAACAGTTTCGTTGTCCTCTTTATCCCTCGAGAAATGAAGAGATCAACTTTTGTTTTAGGTTCACTTGTAAATTTAAGAATAGGGTTAGGAAAGTTCATCCTTTCTAGCTAGCTTAAACTCTCTTATATTTGTTTGATTGATATCAAATTGTTTGGATCCCAATTTTTTTTGTGAACTTGTACACAAAAATATGCTCCTCACTTTCCTCATAGAATCATTTAAGCCTCATAAGACAGCGGTGATGTAATCTACTAAGAATGACCATTTCATTATGAAACTTCTTGTGACCTTGAATGTTTGAAGGGGACACCCTTTTCATGGCCACCATGCAATATCAACAGCTTTGAAAGCACCCTTCCATAATACTTGAGATCGGGGTAGTGCAAGTCGTATTTGGTGTGGAAGTGAAATTCTATTTCAATAGTTTGTATGAGATAGCATGTTCCCTACCATATAACCCTTTTCACAAGTATTAAAGGATTGATTCTCCATTGCTAATTAACATGGCACATTTATTTCTAAGGAGTTTACCTCGGAGTGACCTATCTTTTCATTGGCATTCACATCTGGCTTCCCTATTTTTCATACATGTTTACATTAGCATCTACAAATATAATATCTTTTAAGAATCCCCATCTTCATTACTCTTTGATGAAGGCATAAGGCATTTTCAAAGGCTACCATTTTGGCATAGAATGGGAAGATGCTTGCAAAGGTTTTGACATCGATTTTGCAACAACTTCTAAAGTCATTTCTATATAACAATTTTATGTATTTCTTGAGGCCATTGCATTCCATGAGACCATATTTCTCTGAGACATTTTCTCAAATGGTTCACATGCCTTTCATATACCCTTATGCATAGTATAGCTATCTGCCAAAGCATTTCAGACTTATAACATTTTGAACAAAAATATTGCTCCCATTTGGCTTCGTAACAGTCACTACATAGGCTACAAAGTTTCTGAAACCCTTTCAACAAATACATATTCTGTATTGTATCCTTACTGTGAATTTTACATTTGGCCCAGACTGCTAGTATGCTGGCAAAGGTGGTGGAGTTCAGCTTCATAGAAGGCCCAATAGATTTTCTTGAAAGCTTTTAAAACTTTTTCAATGAAATCATTATGTGCAAATTCTGCAATTATTGCATTCCGGGAGATAATATATCTTTGAGCCAATCTATTAAACAATTCACATACATTGGCTACGATTCCACATTTTACATCTATGTCTACCAAATCATATCGAATTCACTTGCACTCATAGGAGGTTCAATGAATAGGCCAATAGGAACAACCAGAGAGTTTAGAAAATTTTCCAGAGTGAATCCACATGAGACAATTTTCTGAGCATATAATGCTCACATATAAAGCCCGTCGACTAAATCTTTGAGGTTTATAAGTAGACAACTCTACAGAGTAGGTAAGAAAAAGTGCATCTCCCAAAAAAAGCAAACTGGATTGGCGGGTAAAACTCATTTGATCCTTTTAAACTTCAGACCCAATTGATAATTTTCTTACACTCGCTTTTGCTTGTGCCGATAAGCAGTCTGGCATATTTGCCTTCGAATATGTAATCTCAATCAACATTAACCCAGGCAAAAGCACTGGCTTCATACATAATTTGCTCTCTGAGCATGGGCAAATGTTAGTTGGCAATGACTGAGACCATCCACTGCCACATTTAGAAAGCTAAATAACATCCTTAGCTCTGAAGCAAAAGCTTTTTTTTTTGGGCAAGTATTTCAGACAAATTTGTGCTTCCTGGTGCATTTAAATAAGAGTGGTTGGAACATGAAATCTCTATAAAAGGTATATTGCCATCCAAACAAGTAAGACTATTATTAGTTGCTTCAATTTGCTTGCTTTCAGGTAGCCAATGGTTTGGCACACAAAATCCTCTCTCAAAGTGACTCATATGTATGATCTGTTTCCTTTTCACTTCACTAGTGACATGAAAATCATCCAACAAGTTGTTCTCTTCAGATGCTTAGAAATGCATCAAATGAAGCTTATCTAACCATTCCTTTGAGTTAAAAACTTCAATATTGTCTATTTCGAGTATTATTTCTCCTGGAGACAAATAACCATCCAAAGATGATGTCGGAGGAACACTCAACACCACAGGATTTTCGCCATGTGTGTACATGAAGTGCAAAAGCATAGGAAGTAATGCCAATGTAAACCAAAATACTACACAATACACTGTATTATGCCATACTCTTGCATAGTAGATGCGGAGCACCCGAGAACATGACAAAATCTCTAGCCTATCATGGTTGGTAGCAACAAAGGCTCCAGGAAAGAAGATTGCCAAAAAAATATAGCAATGTACTCAAGATACCTTCACTGCTTACTTTTCAAGAGTAGTTGCTTTCACATTTAACATACATGTCTTCAAGGGCATTTCCAATCTTAATTTCTACCAAAAACCTGCTTCCATTATGTTTTGATGAAGATCATACCCCAGTGGCCATTGTATTCCATGACATGACAAATCTTTGCCAAACATTTGTTGTGCCTTGTATATGCTTCCACATTTTGCATGCAGGTCAACCCGGGTAGTTATAACTGTTATATCTAATGAAAATCCCCTTTTGAGTAACTTGACTAGGTTTCCACAGTTTGCATACACGTCTACAAAGGCACTTGCAACTTCAACATTCGACGAAAATCTTCTTTCAATTATTCTTTGATGGATGCCTATATCCTTATGCTAGTGCAAGCAAAAAGTATTCTGGTAAAGGTTGAAAATTTTGGTTTTACACCTACCGCTTGCATTTATTTACAAGTTTCTACAGCCTTTTCTACAAAACCGTTTCTTTCATATCTTATTTTGCATGCATACTTCATAAAAAATTGCAATTGCTACATTCACCTATTCTCAACATTCAGTTATACTTTAATGGATGCCCATAACATTTTCAAAAACTCCCATTTAGGCACGGGCCAAGAGTAAGGATGTTGGCAAAGGCTATGGAATTTAGCTTTACTCTAGCCAAATGCATTTGCTTTAAAAGATTCTGAAGTTTTCCTTTTAACAAACACATTTTCTATGTATTGTGCCATCTAACCATTACTGACATAAGCTGTAATCATGGCATTCCATGCAATCAAATCACGTTGTGGTAAGCTTTCAAACAAACTGTGCGAAGCCTCTATTTTTCCAGCATTAGCCATACCTGTTATCATCAGAGTCCAAGAAGACAAATTTTGCTCAGGCATTGTGAAAAATAGTTGGTAGGCCTCCTCAATTCTATGATTTTGGATACATCCCCTTATCATAGTATTCCA
Organism: Cunninghamia lanceolata; assembly: GCA_027924645.1. Classification (NCBI taxonomy): domain Eukaryota; kingdom Viridiplantae; phylum Streptophyta; class Pinopsida; order Cupressales; family Cupressaceae; genus Cunninghamia; species Cunninghamia lanceolata. Next base: position 14,158,101 of record BSBN01000523.1, read on the forward strand.
TGATACAACATTACATTGAGGCATGGTATCGAACATTCTACGAGCTTCCTCCATGTTTCCATTTTGCGCATATCCTGCAACCATTGCAGTCCATGAAACAACATTCGGTTGTGGTATTTTGTCAAATAGATGGCATGCACCTCTAGTCTCCCCTGCTTGCAATATCTACTCATCATAGAATTCCATGATTTCACATTTTGAGCCTTAATATGACTGATATCTTGTTGGATTGCTTCTTTAACTGCAATGGTGGAGAAGGCGAGCACAACATCCACATTCAACTTCAAAGTGAAAGAATGCCATTTTTTTTAAGACAATCATCCCAGAATATGTTATGAGTGCAAATGTAGGGTTTGAACAGCATTTGAACAAGAAACTCAAAAGAAGACCGCCGATTATTATTATTATTACATCATGCATTGGAACAATCACAAAGTTATTTGAGTTTACATTTTGTGACTCCTTCAGCTAGTTCTTTCTAAAGAATATCATGTGATTGAGATGAACAATGGATGAAAGCATCATTACATTGGAAGAGAACACATTTCTTTGAGGCCAACTGTCAAATAGTTCGCATGCTTCCACATCAATTGAGGCACTTGCAACTTCCACATCTAACAAAAACCATATTCCTATTTTGCTTTGATGAATGTCAATGCCCTCTTATTCTCATTTTGATCCAGCCCGAGTAGATGTTGATGAAGGTAATGGAATTCAGTTTTCAAGTTAAAATTTTTAGTTCTTGTGCTTTACCAATAACTGCTCGGGTAGTTATAACTACCTTTCTCTCAACTTTACCCATGCAAGAGAATATTATTGCAATATAATCTTTCTTCGTCGAGAACTTACACAAGTTTTAAAACCTTTTAGCTTCTTCAAAAGCAAGTTTGAAAACAATTACTCCTTTAGTTTGCTTTGGTAGTTAGGGTAACTACTTTTCATTTTGGACATTGGCTTTGGAAATGTGTTTCAAGTTATTAAAAGCCACAACTCATACTTTCCTTTTTCAAAACTTACAACTTCATGGGTTACTGAAAAGTACAACTAGATAGGTTCTAAAAAAGTGAAACTTCCAAGAAATTATTTAAAATTGAAACCCACACCTTCATTTTAGTTAGCCAAAACTAGAATTTGACACGAACTTTGCAAAAAAAGAAAGTTGGTGTGAACTTAGCCGAATTCAAAAGCAGACTTGAACTTAAGCTTGACTTGCATTAATTTCTCCTTTTCGCGGCTTGCCCCAAGCAATTTAGAAATTAATATCTGTACATGGGAAAAATGTATCTTGCATCATGTAATCAAATGAAGGATTGTATTATTTTTAATAAACTCCACCCCACGAATGTTAACTTGATCAACCGTGCAAGTGCGAAAACTAATGAAACTTGCATAACTTTTGACTGGAGAGTCAAATCTTTATGAAATTTTGGCCAGTTGTCCATAAAGGTGATACGAGGCTGTAGAAAAAATGATTCCTCTTGAACTTCAATAGAATTACCTCTTTAATTGTTTCTGTAATCCATGCGCAGAAAAATTGAACTTTTAATATCTCAAAAATCGCGAAGTATACGGATCTGAAACTTTGCCACATTTGGTAAAATGGACATAACAACACCCCTATAAGAGGATTTCTTCTCAGCTTCTTGAAATATTTATATTTGATTGTTTTTTTTATTTTTAGTGTAGCGGAATTGCTTCTATGACTTTGACTAAAATAGAGGAACAATACCTCCTTCAAACTAGAAATCAACTTGACACTTCAGGAGAATTTGTGAGTAGGGGCACTCAACATAACGATTTGACCAAAAAAAAGTTTAAAATTTGGCAAGTTAAAAATGAGGTCAACAGCTAGCTCTAACTGGGGACAAGGACTGTGAAGGATGCAGGATGAACCTAGAATCTCTAGAAATGAACAGTGCCATATCGATTGGGCAGGTAGAGTCAGAAGATAATACGATGTAAAAGGGGAATAGGAAGACTCAAGCAAGAGACAACAAAGAGACAAGGCAACCGACAAAAGACACATAGGAACTAAAACAAGACACACTCAAGTCATGTCTTTGCATATGACTATTTCTCATTATAAAGTCCCTCTCTTCCTTTGCAGCAAGAAACTTAAGTCATGTCTTATCAAAAGATGATGAAAATAGCAAAGAGGACAACTAATTTGTATCTTATGACTGACCCATAGATGTGATTTTATCTACACCATAGTCGCCTGATGTAGCTTGTACATCTCCCTTATGAGAAACATCCTCTTTTATTATGGAATCATCTCTTGTAAAAGAAAATTCCTCCTCTTTTATCACAACTAACCTAGAATGCCCATTATCCAAAGATGGTACACGAGGAAGAGAAAGTAATGGATCTAAATCATACATTTTATCATCCTAAAAATCCTCTTCTACAATTGATGAGGAATAAATAATATTTTCATCCCTTAGATGTAGTAAAGGAGAACAAGTCAGAACATGTAGTTCCTCATCAATACTTTGCATATTTGCAATCTTGTGCATGCTCTCACAAACATGAGAAATTTGTCCTCCCTTATAAACATTTCTCACACTAGCTCCTTCAGCACTATCATCAACATCCATAGGACAAGGGTATTGAGAATAAGATATACCAGAACCATTCAAACAAGGAGATTTAGGCACAAACTTGTTTCTAACCTTTCTTTGCATAGATTCATATCCAGTATCCTTGTGATCTTTTTACGCATTTGGAGTAGGGGTACTCAATGTTTCATTCTGAGTAGTACCTTCAGTTTTAATAATTGAGTATTCTTCTTCAATAAATGATAAAGGAGAAAGGACGACATCTTCTTCACGAAGAGAATCATCATCAGGAGTGTTGAGATGCCAATCTGTGATGAAAAACTCCTGAGAGAGATCTTGGAGCATTCTTTCTTCATTATTCTCCTCTTCGTGCAAATGATACATCTCAACATAGTTTCTTTTATCTTCTACTGCATTAATCTCCTTTGATAGGGGCTTATGATCATGAGAAAGAAAATGAGTCTCCTTCCCATCTTTTTCTTCAATCCTCTGCAATGTTTGAAGCAAAGAAGGATGAACCTGATTAGTAACAAGTTGCATGCCACAATAGAAACTCTTCAAAAACTCTACTTGCTTAAGATCATCAAGGACTTGATTTTGCTGAGTAGAGGATGTAGAAAAAGGATAATCTTCATCTTCACTGTCACTGTCTGATTCAAGAAACTACAAGTTTTGTATCTGGTTTCTTCGATACCAAACCATCTTCTAGGATTCTTCTTTCAGATAGAGTTGCCAATTTCTTTTCTGGGGAGATACTTGTATATTCTTGAGGAATCAAAAGGCACCAACGCTTTAGCTCATATGTCCCCAGCTGAGTCACCAAAAATCTATTGGTAAACAGATTTGTCATCATGAAATCACCTTTAAAAATGACCTGTTGCCCTTAGAGCGGTGACTAAATTGTCCCAACAATTGGAGAGATCACGACAGAGCAACGATCTTCCTCTGCGTTTAAGAGGGGTAGCTCCCTCATATGATGGGGGTATTTGTGGTTTTTGTGTACTTTTAACCTGAAAGTATAGAAAGGAAGAAAAGGAAAACTAACAATAAAGATGATTAATAGAAACCCTAACAGTAGACATACGAATACTGGTTTAGATTCACAAACTCAAGACAAATTATGAGGGGATTTCACCATAGAAGTTAGAAACCACTTTCCTAAACTTCATGATGAATTTCACAACGTATGTACAATAATGATGAAGAAAGATGGCAAATCTCAACATACGAAGAGATAATTTATCTTAACACTTTCAAATCAGGGTATCGAGACATGATTGTGCTTCATCAACCCAATTGCATGCTTCAATGGATAACTTTGATTTACACAAATACATAGAAAGATCACCAATTTGACATATGAGAAACTAGTAATCATAACTCAGAAATACATCAAGAACATATGAATTGAAATGCATTCTTCATTATCTTTTCAAAATTATACAATTCCAAAAGTAAACTATACAATGTGTAAGACCAAAAATGTTCCAAGACGTTTCTTCATAAGTTCCCCCTGCAAAAGTTCTCTCTAAAGAGTTCCCCCTTTTACATTTCAAATAGCCTCATATTTATAGGCTTTTTCCCATAACCACCTAGTAACCACTTTGTAACTACCTCACAACTACCTAGTAACTACCTATTTGAAATATAAAAATATAATGAACCTTATTTTTGGTTATATATTACACCACTTTTTTGGAAATAAAGTTCATTTTCTAACTTGTGATTACAATAAGTGACAAAAGTCACTTTTCCAAAAAGGTAACCTAACACTCACAAATTATGAGTTGTGAACTTCACTAAATCCTTTCCATCTTCATCCGCTCCTTTTTGACAATCAACTTGGCTAGATCTAGACAAACCCTCTGAATACCTGAATCTTAGACTCCTTTAGAAGGATAAATGGCACCACAGTCATTCCCCAATGCTTGATCTTCGTATCTAAGAAATACATCTTTTGTTTCTACTAGACTTTTAGTCCCCCTAGCTTATCACCAAAGTTGTGGATCTGACCATGCCTTGAATTGAGATTGCCAAAAACATCTCCTAAATGCTCCTCGAGTGTTATAACTTCCACTTTCATTATAGGTTCCAACAACTTTGGACTTACCTTTGTCATTCCTTCCTTGAAAGCACCACGAGTTGCAAGATAGGATGCCATTAAGCTATAATCCACATCATGATATGATCCATCTATAAGGACAGTCTGCACATCATCAATAGGGAAGCCTTTTTAGAGCATCATTTCTCATACACTCTTCCAACCTCTTCATTACACCTGGTATATTACCCTTAGGTACAATTCCACCTTTAATTGCATTCTGGAATTTGTACCCATTGCCAGCTTCAATAAGCTCAAATCTTATAATTATGTCTGTGAATTGACTTTGAGGTGATTGTTTCTTGTGCACATATTTAACATGTGTTGTCTTTGAGATACTTTCTCAATAGTTCAATTCAGGTGTACCCATATTAGCCTCAACCTTGAATTCTTTCTTGTAAACGATCAACAATGATTGTCACATGGAACTCCCCCTTTCCTTCTATAACAGTTTGGTTGTCCTCTTTATCCCTCAAGAAATGAAAAGATCAACTTTTGTTTTAGGTTCACTTGTAAATTTAAGAATAGGGTTAGGAAAGTTCATCCTTTCTAGCTAGCTTAAACTCTCTTATATTTGTTTGATTGATATCAAATTGTTCAGATCCCAATTTTTTTTTTTGTGAACTTGTACACCAAAATATGCTCCTCACTTTCCTCACAGAATCATTTAAGCCTCATAAGACAGCGATGATGTAATCTACTAAGAATGACCATTTCATTATGAAACTTCTTGTGACCTTGAATGTTTGAAGAGGACACCCTTTTCATGGCCACCATGCAATATCAATAGCTTTGAAAGCACCCTTCCATAATACTTGAGATCGGGGTAGTGCAAGTCATATTTGGTGTAGAAGTCAAGTTCCATTTCAATAGTTTGTATGAGATAACCCTTTTCACAAGTATTAAAGGATTGATTCTCCATTGCTAATGAACATGGCACATTTATTTCTGAGTTTACCTTGGAGTGACCTATCTTTTCATTGGTATTCACATCTGGCTTCCCTATTTTTCATACATGTTTACATTAGCATCTACAAATATAATATCTTTTAAGAATCCCCATCTTCATTACTCTTTGATGAAGGCATAAGGCATTTTCGAAGGCTACCATTTTGGCATAGAACGGGAAGATGCTTGCAAAGGTTTTGACATTGATTTTGCAACAACTTCTAAAGCCATTTCCATATAACAATTTTATGTATTTCCTGCGGCCATCGCATTCCATGAGACCATATTTCTCTGAGACATTTTCTCAAATGGTTCACATGCCTTTCATATACCCTCATGCATAGTATAGCTATCTGCCGAAGCATTTTAGACTTATAACATTTTGGACAAAAATATTACTCCCATTTGGCTTTGTAACAGTCACTACATATGCTACAAAGTTTCTGAAACCCTTTCAACAAATACATATTTTGTATTGTATCCTTACTATGAATTTTCCATTTGGCCCAGACTGCTGGTAAGCTGGCAAAGGTGGTGGAGTTCGGCTTCATAGAAGGCCCAATAGATTTTCTTGAAAGCTTTTAAAACTTTTTCAATGAAATCATTATGTGCAAATTCTGCAATTATTACATTCTGGGAGGTAATATATCTTTGACCCAATATGTTAAACAATTCACGTGCATTGGCTACGATTCCAGATTTTACATCTATGTCTGCCAAATCATATCGAACTATACAAGCCCTTGCACACATAGGAGGTTCAATGAATAGGCCGATAGGAACAATTGGAGAGTTTAGAAAATTTTCCAGAGTGAATCCAAATGAGACAATTTTCTAAGCATATAATGCTCACATATAAAGCCTGTCAACTAAATCTTTGAGGTTTATAAGTAGACAACTCTACAGAGTAGGTAAGAGAAAGCGTATCTCCCAAAAAAAGCAAACTGGATTGGCAGGTAAAACTCATTTGATCCTTTTGAACTTCAGACCCAATTGATAAGTTTCTGACACTCGCTTTTGCTTGTCCTAATAAGCAGTCTGGTGTATTTGCCTTCGAATATGTATCTCAATCAACATTAACCCAAGCGAAAGCACTAGATTCATACATAATTCTCTCTCTGAGCATGGGCAAATGTTAGTTGGCAAAGACTGAGACCATCCACTACCACATTTGGAAAGTTGAACAACATCCTTAGCTCTCAAGCAAAAGGTTCATTTTTTGGGCAAGTATTTCAGAGAAATTTGTGCTTCCTGGTGCATTTAAATAAGAGTGGTTGGAACATGAAATCTCTATAAAAGGTATATTTCCATCCAAACAAGTAAGACTATTATTAGTTTCTTCAATTTGCTAGCTTTGAGGAAGCCAATGGTTTGGCACACAAAATCCTCTCTCAAAGTGACTCATATGTATGATCTGTTTCCTTTTCACTTCACTAGTGACATGAAAATCATCCAACAAGTTGTTCTCTTCAGATGCTTGGAGATACATCAAATGAAGCTTCTCTAACCATTCCTTCAGGTTAAAAACTTCAATACTGTCTATTTCAAGTATTATTTCTCCTGGAGACAAATATCCAACCAAAGATGATGTCGGAGGAACACTCAACACCACAGGATTTTTGTCATGTGTGTACATGAAGTGCAAAAACACAGGAAGTAATGCCAATGTAAACCAACATACTACACAATACACAACATTATTCCATACTCCTGCATAGTAGATGCGGAGCACACGAGAACATGACAAAATCCCTAGCCTATCATGGTTGGTAGCAACAAAGGCTCCAGGAAAGAAGATTGCCAAAAAAATACAGCAACTCAACATACACACCTTCACTGCTTACTTTTCAAGAGTAGTTGCTTTCACATTTAACATACATGTCTTCGAGGGCATTTCCAATCGTAATTTCTGCCAAAACCCTACTTCCATTATGTTTTGATGGAGATCATACCCCCAGGGCCATTGTATTCCATGACATGACAAATCTTTGCCAAACATTTGTTGTGCCTTGTATATGCTTCCACATTTCGCATGCAGGTCAACCCCGGGTAGTTATAACTGTTATATCTAATGAAAATCCCCTTTTGAGTAAATTGACTAGGTTTCCACAGTTTGCATACATGTCTACAAAGGCACTTACAACTTCAACATTCGACAAAAATTTTCTTTCAATTATTCTTTGATGGATGCCTATATCCTTACGCTGGTGCAAGCAAAAAATATTCTAGTAAAGGTTGAAAATTTTGGCTTTACACCTACCACTTGCATTTACTTACAAGTTTATGCAGCCTTTTCTACAAAACCGTTTCTTTCATATCTTATTTTGGATGCATGCTTCATACAAAATTGCAATCGTTGCATTCACCAATTCTCAGCATTCAGTTATACTTTAATGGATGCCCATAACATTTTCAAAAACTCCCATTTAGGTGTGGGCCAAGAGTAAGGATGTTGGCAAAGGCTGTGGAATTTAGCTTTACTCTAGCCAAATGCATTTGCTTTAAAAGATTCTGAAGTTTTCCTTTTAACAAACACATTTTCTATGTATCATGCCCTCCGACCATTACTGACATAAGTCGTAATCATGGCATTCCATGCGATCAAATCACGTTGTGGTAAGCTTTCAAACAAACTGCGTGAAGCCTCTATTTTTCTAGCATTAGCCATACCCACTATCATCAGAGTCCAAGAAGACAAATTTTGCTCAGGCATTGTGACAAACAGTTGGTAGGCCTCCTCAATTTTGTGATTTTGGATACATCCCCTTATCATAGTATTCCATGATACAACATTGCATTGAGGCATGGTATCAAACATTCTACGAGCTTCCTCCATGTTTCCATTCTGCGCATATCCTGCAACCATTGCGGTCCACGAAACAACATTCAGTTGTGGTATTTTGCCGAATAGATGGCATGCATCCTCTAATCTCCCCTGCTTGCAATATCTGCTCATCATAGAATTCCATGATTTCACATTTTGAGCCTTAATATGACTGATATCTTGTTGGATTTCTTCTTTGACCACAATGGTGGAGAAGGCAGGCACAACATCCACATTCAACTTCAAAGTGAAAGAATGCCATTTTTTTTAAGACAACCCTCCCAGAATATGTTATGAGTGCAAATGCAAGGTTTGAAGAGAATTTGAACCAGAAACTCAAAAGAACACTACTGATTATTATTATTATTACATCGTGCATTGAAACAATCACAAAGTTATTTGAGTTTAGATTTTGTGACTCCTTCAGCAGGTTCTTTCTAAAGAATATCATGTGATTGAGATGAACAATGGATGAAAGCATCATTACATTGGATGAGAACATATTTCTTTGAGGCCAACTGTCAAATAGTTCACATGCTTCCACATCAATCGAGGCACTTGCAACTTCCACATCTAACAAAAACCATCTTTCTATTTTGCTTTGATGAATGTCGATGCCCTCTTCCAAAAATTCTCATTTTGATCCTGCCCAAGTAGATGTTGATGAAGGTAATGGAGTTTGGTTTTCAAGTTAAAATTTTTAGGTCTCGTGCTTTACCAATAACTGCTTGGGTAGTTATAACTACCTTTCTCTCAGCTTTACCCATGCAAGAGAATATTATTACAATATAATCTTTCTTCATCGGCAACTTACACAAGTTTTAAAACCTTTTAGCTTCTCTGAATGTAAGTTTGAAAATAATTACTCCTTTAGTTTGCTTTGGTAGTTAGGGTAACTACTTTTCATTTCAGACATTGGCTTTGGAAATACATTACAAGTTATTAAAAGCCACAACTCATACTTTCCTTTTTCAAAACTTACAACTTCATGGGTTACTGAAAAGTACAACTAGATAGGTTCTGAAAAGGTGAAACTTCCAAGAAGTTATTTAAAATTGAAACCCACACCTTTATTTTAGTTAGCCAAAACTAGAAGTTGACGCGAATTTTGCAAAAAAAGAAAGTTGGTGTGAACTTAGCCAAATTCAAAAGCAAACTCAAACTTAAGCTTGACTTGCATTAATTTCTCCTTTTCGCATCTTGCCCCAGGCAATTTAGAAATTAATATCTGCACATGGGAAAAATGTATCTTGCATCATGTAATCAAATGAAGGATTGTATTATTTCTAATAAACTCCACCCCACGAATGTTAACTTGATCAACCGTGCAAGTGCGAAAACTGATGAAACTTGCATAACTTTTGACTGGAGAGTCAAATCTTTATGAAATTTTGTCTAGTTGTCCATAAAGGTGATACAAGGCCATAGACAAAAGGATTCCTCTTGAACTTCAATAGAATTGCCTCTTTAATTGTTTCCGTAATCCACGTGCAAAAAAATTTAACTTTTAATAGCTCACAAATCGCAAAGCATACGGCTCTGAAACTTTGCCACATTTGGAAAAATGGACATAACAATACCCCTGTAAGAGGATTTATTCTCAGCTGCTTGAAATCTTTAGATTTAATTATTTTTTTCATTTTTAGTGTAGTGGAATTGCTTCTATGACTTTGACTGAAATAGAGGAACAATTCCTCCTTCAAACTAGAAATCAACTTGACACTTCAGGAGAATTTGTGAGTAAGGGTGACTCAACATAAGGATTTGACTAAAAAAAAATTTAAAATTTGGCAAGTTAAAAACGAGGTCAACAGGAATATGACTCAAACTCTAATCAAAATCACCTTTGCAACTAACTTCCCAAAACAAGAAGTAAGGCTTGAAATAAGAACTCTTCCCCTTAGACCTATTGACTTTGCCTAAAATGAATATTAGTCCACTTAAATGATAACTCACAATAGTGCTCAAAACCTATCCAGACAATACATCTTGAAACCCAAAATCACTCTCAAATGTGCAAGACCAAAACAAGAGACTCTGACCAAGCAAGAAAGAAAAAGAGGGGGTCCAAATCTAGAAAAATGGGGTGTGTGTGCAAGGCACAACATATCCCACTATCATTGTTTGGAGAATTACACTCTTTTTGGCTAATTATTCTGAGAAAATATTAGATTATTGGAAGAAGATCTTGTTGGAATTACGCCAGACAACTAAGAGGGGGGTGAATCAATTGTTCCACAAAATTAACCTTTTCCCTTTTTAATCTTCTTTCACAACTTATAAATAGATTAATGATGTAAACATTAAAGCATGAAATGATAACACATGAGCAGAAACACAATTAACACACTTGACACCAAGATTTTTAACATGGAAACCCGGTTAAGGGAAAACCACAGTGGGGGTTAACCCACAAGATTTGTACCCTGTTAAAAGTACTTGAAAATGGGAAGGCACTTGCCTTCGAGTGCACTTCCCAGAGCTCACTACTCAAAAGAGGCTCACTGCCTACAAAATTTATGTTTAAAAAAGAAATAATTAACTGAGAAATAGCATCTTCTTCATGCCTGGTTCAATCTCATTGAATGCTCATAAAACTTCTACTCTTCTCCCAAATACATCTTCATTATCACTTCATCTTTTACTGTTCTTGTTCCTCTGCTCTTCCTCTTCTCTGCTCTGCCTCTGATCCTTTCTTCAAATTTGATTATTTCGTACAAGGATGATTTTCCACAACTCAACTGCATGCCTTTATATGCTTCATCAACCTTGGAATAAACATCAAGGTCGGCACTCCAAACATCTAACTTAATGTGAATCACTAAGTTGTCAGCCAAACATAACTAGGACTCAAAACTTCCTTGATCAATATGTCATGCTCCATAGAATTGCTCTTAGATCATCTACAATACACTAGAATCATCTGGTCAGCCAATACTAGGAAAAACAACACCAAGAAGAAAATCTTCAACTATGAGCTTGATCTTCAATGCGGACCTCCAACACAGTAGGCACACAATTCAGAGACCTCCACAAGCACATTGAATTTAAGAAAGACATCCACACTCCTCCAAATCATCAAAATCACTTGCATCTTCTCCTAAAACCTCAAGAACACTATCTGTTATGACTATCACACTAGAAAGATTGCTTGCAGACCTCTAAACCAAGAACCACTTGAGTTGATGATACACACTAACTTCCCAAACATACCTCTAGAAATGCAAATCATAATATTTCAATGCGTAGCAATCCGGACTGATTAACTGTCACCATGTCTCTTCTAAACACAGCAAAACCTAGTTCTACTCAGATTGCCATAACTTCTTCAAATATTCATGTGGACCTCTCAAAACTTAACTGGAGCTAAATTAGACAATCCTCTACACAACCATATGGTCCATATACATTGATCATCATTAATTTTCTCAATATCCTCAACATTCCAGTCTTCTAAATAGGCAACAAAGTAGGATACAGTTGACACTAATGGCGACAAGGATATGTTGACATCAATGACAACACCGATTAGGCACATATTTGCAACAATCTCCCCCTTTGTCATTGATGGCCACATATGATGTGAAAAACTGATTCAACCATTAGGACAAGAACTTCTCCCCCTTTCTCTTATCACTTCTGCAACTACTTTCTTCACTACTCTCCCTTTCATCAGCAACTGGTTTTTCACATGAATTCTCTCCCCCTTTGACATCAATGGTAAAGGGCACATATTTACAATCTTTTCTTCTCCTTTTCATTTCAAACTAATCTCAAAATTTGTATACCGACTACTCCCCCTGAGTAGTATCTCCTTAACATCAATCCAGATCACAAGATATGACTGTGAATTCCACTTAATGATGCACTCTGGTGCATCTTAGTTCTAATTAGGAGGGGTAATAACCCCTACCTTCTCTCTGAGATACTCAAAAGTATCCTTGGGTAGAGGCTTGGTGAAAATATCTACAATTTGATCCTTTAAAGAGACAAACTCCAATCTAAATTCATTCTCATTAATCTTCTCTCTCAAAAAGTGAAACTTGATTGATATGTGCTTTGTCTTTGAATGCAACACCAGATTCTTTGAGATGCTTATTGCACTTGAATTATCACAAAAGATTGTGACAGGCTCCTCAAACACAATTCTGATGTCTTTCAGCATTTTCTTCATCCACAGAACTTGAGTACAATTGTTTACTGCTGCTATATACTCTGCCTCTGCTGTAGATAGGGATATTGTCTCCTACCTTTTGCTCAACCAAGAAACCAATTTACTTCCCAAGAATAATGCACCACCACTAGTACTTTTTCTATCATCCACATCTCCTACCCAATCAGCATCTATATATGTATGAAGAGTGAAGTCATTATCCTTTGGATACCATAAGCCATAATCAAGTGTCCCTTTGAGATATCTAAAAATTCTTTTTACTGCTACAACATGGGATTCTCTAGGATCAGCTTGAAATCTAGCAACAAGTCCAATTACATTCATGATATCAAGTCTGGTCTGAGTCAGATAGAGCAGTCCTCCAATCATTGATCTATACCTTTTTTTATTTGCCTTAGGGGAGTCATCATCCTTACTTAGCTTACATCCAGTTACCATGGGTGTACCCACTGGCTTTGAATCTTCCATTCCAAACTTTTTCAATAGTTCTCTCACATACTTAGATTGAGATATGAAGATACCTTTATCTGACTGAATGATTTGCAAACCTAAGAAGAAATTCATTTCACCAAATATGGACATCTCAAATTCACTCTACATCTAATCGGCAAATTTTTTGCACATACTCTCATTTCCACCAAAGATAATATCATCAACAAATACCTCAACAATCAAAATGTGCTCGTGATCAATCTTGAAGTAAAGATTATTGTCAACAGTGCCTTTGCTAAATCCTAGCTTTAGCAAATACTTATCTAATCTTGCATACCAGGCTCTTGGGGCTTGTTTGAGTCCATACAACATTTTCCTCAACTTGCAAACCATATCTCTCTGATCAGACAACTGAAATCCTTCCAGTTACTCAATGTAGACTTCTTCTAATTCTCCATTTAGGAATGCTGACTTGACATCCATCCGATAGACCTTGAAATCTTTATAAGCAGGAAATGCAAGAAATAATATAACTGCCTTATTCTTGCCACCAGAGCAAAAGTTTCTTCAAAATCAATTCCTTCCACTTGAGAATATGTTTTGCAGACCAACCTTGCTTTGTTTCTTACAACTTCACCATCTTCATTTAGTTTATTCTGAAAGACCCATTTAGTTCCAATCACATTTTTATCTTCAGGTCTAGGAACAAGATCCCAAGTGTGATTCTTTTCAATTTGCATTAATTCTTCTTCCATGGCTTTTACCCAATTTTCATCATTGCAAGCTTCATTTATTGAATTTGGTTCAATCTTTGAAATCAAACAAATTTTCTCTTGATCTTCAGCAATTATTTTCCTAGTTCGAACACCTTTATATCTATCTCCTATGATCTGATCTTCAGGATGATTTAGTCTTACATACCTAGGAGTTTTTGGATTTATTTGAACTTCTGTTTCTTGAGCTTATTGTTCAACATCTGTACTAACCTCTTGAGTCACTAGATTTTCCAGATCAATCTAAATTTGAGTCTGGGTTTAAACTTGTCTTCCTTGACTTTGATGTTCAACTTGATCATCTGATTCATATCCGCAAGACCTGGAATGTCCTTCTTTGCTCTCATCAACTCTAGTATTTGCACTTTCAACAATCTTTTTCAATCTTTTGTTAAAGCACCAGTATGGCTTGCTTTGAGTAGAGTAACCCAAAAATATCCCTTCATCACTTCTTTCTTCAAACTTGCCTAGATCCTCATCTCTTTTGATATAGCACTTACTACCAAAAACTCTAAACTATCTCACAGTAGGAGGATGACTAAACCATAGTTCATAAGGGGTCTTACTAGAATTGCCTTTGTCAGAATTGCCTTTGCTCTGCACCTGGTTGAGACTGTAGACAGTAGTACTCACAGCTTCTCTCCAATAGACTTGTAGAACATTTGCTTCCATCATCATGGTCCTGGTAGCTTCTTGAACGGTCCGGTTCTTTCTTTCCACAACTCCATTTTGCTAAGGAGTCCTAGGAGCAGATAACTATCCTTTTATTCCATGCTTTTCACAGAATGTATCAAACTCACCGGAGGTAAACTCTCCACCTCTGTTGGATCTCAAACACTTTATTTTTTCACCAATCTCATTTTCCACCATAACCTTGAACACCTTGAACTTGTCAAGAGCTTATGATTTTCTTTCAAAAAGGTTACCCACATCATCCGGGAGTAATCATCAATCAGCAACATAAAATATATGTCTCCTTGCACACTCCTAATCCTAGCAGGGCCACATAGATCAGTATGCACAAGTTCTAGCCATCCACTTGAAAATTATTCTTTACTCTTGAATGAAATTTTATTCTATATACCCAATTGACATTCTCTACACATGCTATCAGCAGGTTTCACAAGTTTTTGAAGATCTCTCATAGCCTGAGTAGAACTTATCTTGATAATGTTATCAAAATTCACATGACACATTCTCCTATGCCATAACCAACTCTAATCAATTTGATCAATCAAACAACATTTTCTAGAACTACTTAAATGAAAGATGTTACCTCTAGTCTGAGTACTAGATGTAATTTCAGTTCCGGAGCTTTCCAATATTCTGCATTTTCCATCCTTGAATTGGAGATCATAACCTTTGTCAACCAATTGTCCAACACTAAGAATATTATGCTTCAATCCTTCCACATACAGAACATCATTAGTGTTACTCTTACCATCAAAAGAGATTGATCCTCTGCCACGGATTCTACTAGTTGAGTTGTCTCCAAATTTCACAATTCCACCTTCATATTTTTCAAAGCTTACAAACTTACTTTTATCACCAGTCATATGATGAGAACATCCACTATCAATTACCCATTCATCTTTTTCTACAACCTGAGTAGCTAAGGCACTTTCTACATTTGCATAGCTAGCAGATTTAGTAGGCACCGGATCTTCTTCTTTGATAGAAATAAATACCTAATCATTTTCAGTGGAACCTCCATGATCAAATTCATCATCTATGACTCCTTCTTCACCAGCTTCTTGGACATAGTAGCATTTCTTCTGAACTCTAGGTCCGTTAGGGTTTGGCCTTGAACCCCTCTCCGGACACCTTGAGGCAAAATGACCAATCTTATTACAAGCAAAACATTTGAATAGCAACTTTCCTTCATACTTACCGGATCCTCTTGGCAATCTTTTGGCAAAAAGGGCTTCAAGTTCATCAAACTCAGTTTCATCACCTTCAAGATCCTTCCTTGTCCTGTCGAATCTATTAGATCTTCTTGAAAAACTTTGACTTGGATCATATTTTTGTTTTCCATGAATACTGGCTTTAAATGCAAATTCAAACTTACGAAGAGAATCACCAAACTCACTCATTTCAAATGCTGAAAGTTTACCAACCAACTGATCCCTTGTAACAGTTGTCATAGTCCTGATTTCTTCAATGGCAACAACTTTATGCTTGTAGGCCAAAGGTAAGGATCTGAGCACTTTGGCAACAATTTTTTATTCTTCCAATTTTCCACCAGCACACCTTATACCGCTCACAAGTTCATTCACTTTTAGCATGTAGGAGGTAATATTTTCATCTTCACTCATCCTTAAGCTTTCATATCTACCCTTCAAGATTTGTATCTCGGCACATTTGACATGTTCATCACCTTCATGCAGTGTTTCCAACTTCTCCCAGATTTCATGCACCGGTTTTAATTCCAATACATTTGTCATTTCTGTATCAGACAGGGCACTCAACAAGGCTTCTATAGTTGAGTGTTGTTTTCAGCATCTTTGATTTCATCTGGAGTTGTAGGACCTTTTTCTGGAATCTTATATTCATTCTTAGTTATCAACCAGTAGGCATATCCCATACATTGCAAATGACACAACATGCGCATCTTCCATACAGTGTAATTTGTTCCATCAAATCTTAGACTATATTTCTTATAAGTCGACATTCTAGATCTCCTCAAGCGATCAAGCTTCTTTCAGAGGAACTTGGCTCTGATACCAATTGTTAGAATTAGGCTAGACAACTGAGAGGAGGGGTGAATCAGTTGTTCCACAAAATTAACCTTTTCCCTTTTTAATCTTTTTTCACAACTTATAAACATATTAATGATGTAAACATTAAAGCATGAAACAATAACACATGAGCAGAAACACAATTAACACACTTGACACCAAGATTTTTAACGTGGAAACCTGGTTAAGGGAAAACCACGGTGGGGATTAACCCACAAGATTTGTACCCTATTAAAAGTACTTGAAAATGGGAAGGCACTTGTCTTCAAGCACACTTCCCAGAGCTCACTGCTTAAAAGAGGCTCATTGCCTACAGAATTTATGTTTAATATAGAAAGAATTAACTAAGAAATAACATCTTCTTCATGCCTAGTTCAGTCTCATTGAATGCTCATAAAACTTCTGCTCTTCTCCCAAATACTTCTTCACTATCACTTCATCTTTTATTGTTCTTGTTCCTCTTCTCCTCATCTTCTCTGCTCTACCTTTGATCCTTTCTTCAAATTTAATTATTTCGCACAAGGATGATTTTCCACAACTCAACTACATGCCTTTATATGCTTCATCAACCTTGGAATAAACATCAAGGTCGGCACTCCAAAGATCTCACTTAATGCGAATTACTAAGCCGTCGGCCAAACATAACTAGAACTCAAATCTTCCTTGATCAATATGCCACGCTCCAAAGAATTGCTCTTAGATCATCCGCAATATGCTAGAATCATCCGGTCGACCAAGACTGCGAAAAACAACAACACCAAGAAGAAAATCTTCAACTACGAGCTCGGTCTTCAATGCGGACCTCCAACACAGTAGGCACATGATCCAGAGACCTCCACAAGCACATTAAATTTAATAAAGACATCTGCACTCCTCCAAATCATCAGAATCACTTGCATCTTCTCCCGAACCTCAAGAACACTGTCTATTATGACTGTCACACTAGAAAGATTGCTTGTGGACCTCTAAACCACGAACCACTTGAGTTGATGATACACACTGACTTCCCAAACATACCTCTAGAACTGCAAATCATAATATTTCAATGTGGAGCAATCCAGACCGATTAACTGTCACTCTGTCTCTTCTAAACATAGTAAAACCTGGTTCTATTCAGATGGCCATAGCTTCTTCAAATCTTCATGCAGACCTCTCAAAACATAAATGGAGCTACTTTAGATAATCATCTACATAGCCATATGGTCCACATACATTGATCTTAATTAATTTTCTCAATATCCTCAACATTCCAGTCTTCTAAATAGGCAACAAAGTAGGATACAATTGACACTAATGGCAACAAGGATATGTTGACATCAATGACAACACTGATTAGGCACATATTTGCAATAGATCTTACATGTCATTTAATTCCCATATTTTATTATTCTAGCTCTGTCAAATCAAACTCTTTAACCTCATCAACAGCAAGTGTTGCTAAAAGTAAAAAAGTATGTTGGTCAAGGCAAGAAGTAGTGACATTAGCTGATTGGTCAAATTTCTAACGTGTCACTGCTAATTTTGCGGGGCCTCTGACCCTATAATTTTCTAAGTATCTATGCATCTATTTATGTGATTACATTATTTTTTGGGTAATTATTCTAAAAAGATCTTATTTTGAGAAGACCTTACATGTCATATCATTCACATATTTTATTGATCCCACTATGTCAAATCAAACCATTTAACCACATCAATGGCATATAGGACTCAAAGTAAAAATGATCATTGGTTAGGGCAGGCAACAATGTCATTGGCTTATTAATTGAAAAGTTTTCATGTCACTAGGCAATTTGGGGGGCCTCTAGCCCCACATTTTGTGACTTTGATTACATTTGTGTGTGTGATTTTTTTATACCATTTGATCATTCCCCACCAAATTAGATGTAACTCAAAAGTGAAGCATTTGTAGTTGCAAAAAGGCAACTACATACTCTGGACATGATAATTTATTCCACCATTTTGTTGGGTAATGGATAGCATTTACATATGGGCACAATAGTCCTAGATCATGGGTTATAGAGTTGGCACATCATCCCTCAATTTTTAGGAATTGATCAAATGTTAATTCCCAATAGAGGCCAAAAGAACGGGACAATGCATGCATTAATGATATTTTATTGATGCATTAAATTCTCTTATCTAACTGCTTAGAAATTGACAAATAATCTTAATGTAGTTTCCTTGGATGTTTATTTGAGTGTGAAAGTCCCTCTTTATTTTCATTCTATTTTGAACCTATTCATTTTGTGAGGGCAAATTGTAATTTAAGTTTTAACAGCCTTAAAAAATAATAAATTCCCCTTATACTATAAGTTTATTTAAAGTAAATCAAATGCTAAACTGGCATGGTTGGTCCCACCACATCAATAGCTCATAGATGTCAAAGGAGAAAATGAAAATCGTTAGAGATGGAGGCAATGCCATTGGCTAGAGAAGTGATGTGTCAATTGGTGGGGCCTATAGTAGTTTAAGTTTAATCTAAATTGTTGTCCTATTTCCCTCTATCCAGAGTTAAATAGTTTGCCTTGTATTTTCCTTGAAAATCCTTTAGAAAATAACCCTACAAGGCTTAAATCCTTCAAATACTCATGCTATTCTTTGCCAAAAAAATCCCAAAATCTTTTCTAAATAATCCTTACAGAAAACCCAGAAAAACCCAGAAATCTTTTAGCTTCAAGTATTTTCCATCGCAGGGATTTCTCAATTTCATGCTTAGTATTTGTGTATGCAGTTTCGAATGTATATTCACATATACATTCGCCTTTGTATGTTTGCACATACAAAGGGGCATATATAAAGAAAAGATGCAAGGAAGATATACATCACCAAGATGCAAAGATAGAATGTACATCAGAAAGATACATAATGCAAAGATACAAGGGTCATTGACCAAACTTAGTCTATCGGTGGCCAAGCTAAGGATCTCCCTGACAGCCGATGCAAGTCAACATACAAAGGGGGAGATGCAATTGGTGGGGTCCGCTTTCATACAAGGGTGATTGTATCTCATATATAGGTTGCACATGCAAAGTCAACATACAAAGGGGGAGATGCATTTGGTGGGGCCCGCAATTGTGCAAAAGTGTTTGTATCTCATATACAAGTCACATTGTATATGTGATATGCACGGTAGCATACAGGGTCAGATGCATGTTTGCAACGTGCAAAGTGATTGTATACAGTTCTGCTTGTATTTTCACATTGTATATGTGATATACAAGGCTAATATACAAAGGGAAAATATACAAGGAAACATACAAGGCGAACCCGACTGGAGTTCCAATACGGCCGATAATCTTTTGAGTTCCACATTGAATGTATATTTGTGATTATATGTTTGCATATACAATCAGATATACAAAGGGTTGCATGCAAAGGATTTCAACAAAACAATATGCATCAGCAGCTCAGTCTATAGCCTTTTCAACGGTTGATATGGAGGGTGTATTGTTCAGCAATCGCCTCAGGTCTAGCTCAGCGATGAATCAGGTGGTGCCACGTGTCAGGGATGATTCAAAGGCCGAAAAAAAGGTAAAGGCCCGTGATTCCCATTGAATATATGCAATGGAGGGAAGTTTCATAAGTACATAAAGCGAACCCAGCAGTCAAAGTGTAGTTGCAGTTGTATATACAATTGCAAGATACAAGCATATATAGGTGCAGATATGCAAAGTGATATACATATGCAAGACATAGTTGACCATATCTTTGACCGCCCGTATCTCCTTCATCCTAGTGAATTTTAGCATGCTTCAAAAGGCAAATATGCTTGTTTTTGCCTCCTCTTTCATCTGGCAGGGTTTATGGAGGATATTTTTAACTTTCAAATTTTGGATCTGGATTTGCATGCTTTGGCAACTGGACATTTCAACGACCATTTTTGCATATGTAGATGCAAATATTTGTGGCATTATGGGTGTAGATCGATGATTCAGCACCTCACATTGAAGATTCAAAATATCTTCTATCTACCCCAATTCTAGATCTTTTATTCCATAACTTCTTGCAGATGGACGTCCCTTCAAATGCAGATATTTTCCTGATATAGCCCATGGGGCGAATTTATTGTAACCAACTTAGGTCAAATTGAAAATGCTATATATGCGTAAGCATGAGATGTAGAAAGGGTTGAATTTTTAGCAATCAATGCTTCTAATTCCAAATAGAGCATTTTCCTCTACTATAACTATGCCTTCCCATTGAATATATGCAAGTTATTTTTACCTCTTTTTACTAATTTTTTAGTTTAGCGTGAATCTGCATATGATTGTCTGTGAACATTTTGTTCCTCTCAACCATTTTGTTTCTCACCTCTGCTAAAAATCATTTGAATCTGTGTATGTCTACTTGTATCTGGTTGTGTTGTGCATTTTCTCAATTCTGCGAGGGTTCTTTTATTCAACTTGGTGAATCACCTTTACTTTCAAGTTTTCCAGTTTTATCTTTCATTTAAAAAAGAATTCCTTCTCCCTTTTCTTCTGCAAATTTAGTAGATTTTAGGTGATAACCATCTAGGAAGTCGGCCTTCTCCGAAGGTTCTTTCCAAACATAGGTGACCCACAGACCTTGGAAAGATCCCATGTTTCTCTAGATTGCTAAAGTTTTACAACTGCAGCCAGGGTACAAATCTGGGTGATAACATAAACAATTAAAATATGTATTATTTGCATCGTGTAAGGATTTAAAATGAGATTAATAAAAAATAATTCCCTGTGCATGTTAATATTTGATGTAGTCATTACCAGGGGGTCTTATCAAACTATCCAGTCACCCAACCAACACAATACCAAAATCACCAAACAATATAATTTCAATTGAATTGATTCAAATAATAAATGTACACAACAAATTTAAAACATTTTATTCATATGCAGCTTTCATCAAGAGTACAAGATTTTACAATTCAAACTATATAGTCTTATTCCTTCATAATTCTTCATCAAAATCTACTCCAAGCCAACCAATCTTTGCATCACTCTTCTACATGTGCTCATTCCTCTAATCTCTACCACTTCTCTAGTAGTCTTCATCCTCACATAATTTTTCTAATTCTTGTCATTTTCTCTAGCCATCATCTCCCTCTATTCCACTTCAAACACTACCAAGATCCCCTCCTTGGCAAGTAGCGAACCCCCAACAAAATGCATCCACCTCCCTTTTATACTTCTAGTTTGAGAAAGTTAAACCATTACTAAGGAAGTTGAACTGTCTCCAATAGTTATGGAACTGAATTATAGCCCCAAATAACAAATTATGCACCTTAGGATAGAGTCGGCTCCAAATCCAAAACTCATGACCATTTGAAGAGTGTATGAAATAATGTCTAATTCTGAAACTAGGATATTCAATGTTTAAATGTTCATCTTTAATATATTTTGGTGTATCAACATTCCCAAGAACTTCTGAACTTCTCTTATATTGTATTTCAGAAAATTACCTCCACAAACCATGGAGTCCTTTGGTGAATTTATCCTTTCGCAAACCATTGATTTCTTTGTCTTAAGTATTCACACTATTGACTTCTTCATCAGTGATTTGGATCGAACATGAACCAAATAATATTTGTCAACATTTTTATAAGTTTAGGAACTTAGAAATTTCCCAACACATTGGTATGAAGATCACTTTCAGCAATAGTGGAACTTCGCAAACTTAAGAGTTCACCGACACAAGCTTCATTGGCTAAAACTAAGGTTCAAATTCTTTAATACATGCTAAAATACTTCCTTCAAAACTCTTTTTAGGGATTCGACATCTTTAAGAACTTTAGAACTCATGAAGCTTTCCTTTACTACACCTTTTCAGCGAGTCAGCAATTTGGCAAACCATGAAACCTTCAAACTTCTTCTTTGATGACTTGCTTGGTTTGTGAATTTGAGATTTTGTCATGTTGGTATAATTAAATATTTAATTACTCTTTATTAAGTTGACTTAGGGCTAATTTTAGTCTTAGGTTATTCTTAAGTCATATTAGGGTTTTCTAACTTGCAAATTTAAAAGCAAGTTCTCACATGTAATTCATTAATCCAATTCATTAATTGTATCCAAAATTGTGCAAATTAATCCTCTTTATTTTTGTCTCTTGTAGAAGGTTAATCCTAGGTTTTGCAGGTGATCCAAGTGGCATGAGTCAATCAGTGATTCTCACACGGTACCAAAGCTCCAGATCTGCAAGCCCCTTCTTAGATCTAGAAAAAATTTAGGTAAGAGCTTTTTGTAGGGTGCATTTTTTAGCAAAACAAACCTCACCATTGAGTCCAAGAGGTCCAAAAACCCCTATTTTCATATAAGGTACTCTATATTTTGGTGACAGAAAATTTCTAGGCATTTTTTTGGGGTTTCAAGAAATTTAGGTATGTGAAATCCATACGACCTATACAGAATCCATGCGGCCGAACGATACCTTGGCTTTTGTACCATTATTTCCTGAGTTGATTTTAATTTTGGAGCTAACTCAGTTTACGTGCCATCTCAATTTTTGTGTCACTTCGATTTCTGTGTCGTCTCAATTTCTATGCCATCTTGATTTCTATGCACAGGTACAGCTAAGTTTTTAATTAAAATTAAAAAAAAAATTATTTGGGAGCTAGCCCCCAAGGTTTAACCCCCGGTCGCATGGGTAAATCAAGGTTTTTTTCCCTCTTTGCCCTAAAGGAGTAGTTTTGGTAAATCAAGCATATCTTCAGAAAACGGAGTCAAATTTTTGAAAATGAATAGGCATCAGAAAGCTAGTTCTGAGCACAATCCAGTGGTATAGGTATTTTTTCTATATTTTTATTCTGGTACAATTTATTGTTATTTGAAGTCCAGATACCTTTTTTGGCCTCCAAGCTCATATCTCTTTGCCACGATCTCCAATTTTTGTGATTCTTGTAGCGTTGGAAAGGTATTGAGGAGATCTACATAGCCATCTATGAACTTTTTCTAGATTCAGCACCAGGTATTCTTTATTTAGTTTGTCAATTTTATGGCTTTTGTTTGATATTCTAGACATTTTGGCACTTGGAGAAGTTTTGTTTGTTTTATTGGGCTTCATTTATTAGCATTAATACATATTCATATTGTTGATCTCTGATCTAATTTATTTAAGGAGATATCATGGGTTTTTCTATTCACCCTTTTGTGGTAACATTAGGTAAGGATAATTATGAGTCTTGGTGAAAGGGCATCTTGACACGTCTTAGGTGGCTCTTTTGTCTTATCTTTATGGACTCATACTTGAACCAAATACACATGGGAGGAAATCTGCATGGGGATTTTATTTTGATCATATTATAGGATTGATTGGTTCTAGTGTTGATTTTGACACTATGTGGTCTATCTCACATATTGAGTGCCTGCGCACTCTTTGGACTAGCATTTGGGAGATCTATAAAGACCCACATCTCTCCCCATTCCCAGATGATCTTGCTATGGATTGCAACATACCCCTCGATGATGCAGATTGCATACCTTTTGATGATGATACACTCAAGGAGCTTGCATATTTTAAAGGTCTTGCTAGTTCAGATGACATAGAGACTTCACTTGCTTCTCCTTCTCCTCTTATCGAGATCACATCTTTATTACTTGTTGCTACATCAGATTCTTTGCAGCAAGACATTATCATTCTTCTGGAGATAGCTCATTGGGACACATATCTACCAGATATATCATTGTTGTTTGTAGAGTCTCATCTTGCAGATTTGGAGGACCACATTAAGGATATTTGTCTTCTATTTTATGATAGCTTTGATGGAGTTGCATCACCATCATCTTCTTCAGAGATTGTTCTTCATCCTCCTATTCAATCACAGTTTTGTAGTGGATTGGAGACATTTGAGTAGTTTTCAGAAGCATCATTATTGTCTTTGGATCATGTGTAGAGTTCAGAGACATTTATCCTTCTTCCTGTATATTCCTATATGGAATGGGAAGACATTATCCACACATTTCTAGTTCTATTTCTTCCCAAGGGAAGAATGTTGTTCGACGTTCATGGGTCTTCATCTTTATTCTATGTCGAGCATCTTCCAGCAATGCAGGAGTCATCTTGAGGAGCGGTCTCATGGTCTCTCTTCTCATCTCTATTTTGGGAGGGAGTATTTCCTCGCATGGGGTTTCATCCTTCTCACTTCTAGGGGGGCTCACCAAACCTTCTCTTTGCATCCTCTCTTATGGGGGTTGTATATCTATTGATTGTACTTTTTTGATGGATTCAGTTCTTGGGGGGGTCTTAGTGTTAGTCCTTCTTCCATCACATATTCATGTACTTGTTGTATTTTCTCTCTTTTGGAGAGTTTTCTCCCACTGGGGTTTTCTCCTTTTTCTCCACTTTATGAGAGATTCTTGTTGTTCATGGGTACCTAACATGGCCTTGTAGCCAGGACCATTCTTGCATTAGTTGCATGTTTTTCATTTCTCCCTAAGTTACACTTAAGGGGGAGTGTTGGTGTAATTAAATATTAATTACACTATATTAAGTTGACTTAGGGCTAATTTTAGTCTTATGTTATTCTTAAGTCATAGTAGAGTTTTCTAACTTGCAAATATAAAAGCAAGTTCTCACATGTAATTCATTAATTGCATCCAATATTGTGCAAATTAATCCTCTTTGTTTTTTTCTCTTATAGAAGGTTAATCCTAGGTTTACAGGTGATCCTGGTGGCTTGAGTCAATGAGTGACTCTCACATGTTGAAACAATTTCTTTTCGGCTAATCAGCACTTCAACGAACCTTAAAACTTCAATCTTTTCCTTTGCAAGCCTTTTTAACAAATTGGTGGTTCAATGAACCTTCAATTTCCTGAACCTTTCTTCATAATGCACTTTTAGCATTTTGGGAAAACTTTGAACTTTACTTCGGCCTTTACAAGCCTTCAAACTCTTCTTTTGGTGAATCAACACTCCCATGAACTTTCAAACTCCTTATTGGAATTTTCTTTGGTTTGAAAACTTAAAAGTTCATTGAAACTTTCCTTAAAGAAACCTTTAATATCTTTTAAAATATTTTTGGCACTAGTGAAAGTTCGTGAACTTGTAAAGTTTCTAAAAATGAACAACATGGAAAACTCTTTTGGCATAAAGTGAAGTTAACAAACTTGTAGTTTCAAAAAGTGAAGTTAGTGAACTTGTAGTTTCATTTAAAATCTTGGTTTGTGAATTGCAAATTTTGTCGAAACTCCCTTGAACTCATCAAATTTCTTCCAAACCTCACCAAATTAAAACCATAGATACCCATTATGCTCTTCTATAAGGTGAGGTCCTTGACTAAATTGAACTTGAAAATCTTCTTGAAGAAAACTTCCCATAACCAACTGAAACACAAAAAAAATTGAATAGAAATTGAAAAACTAAACCTAAAATATTTTTGGGTGATGCAAGGTCACCTGTGGACCTAGATGCTCCTACATCAGACACACTGGGTAAAACATTTGTGAGCATGGGCTCACAAAATGGAGTTGGATAATAGAATCACCCTTCCAGGTTGTAAACAACCTGCAACAAACTCCATTATTGCAATAGGTACCTTGGAAATTTTCTTCTTTCTCCTCTTCCACCATTTTCCAAGAACTCTACCTATTGTCCTCCACCAATTTTTCCCACCATTGTCTTTTCTACTCATGAAGTTTATTCCTCCATGTACTGATCTCCTCTAATTGCACTTTCTTTTGCTTCTTTCTCTCGTGGGATCCAACCCACCATTATCCAGCCACCTCCACCAAAAAATTTCTTCCCACTCCATCTTATCTGTACACAAGTTGATATGATCAACTTTATCGAAATTAAAGATTTTCATCTTCTCTTCTACACTTACCATCCCATCATTGCCTTATCACTCCACAATGCTTAGCCTCTTCATACCTTCTTCTTCTACATTTTTGTGGTCCTCAATCTCCATCATACTTGTACATACATCAACATCACAAATTTAAGGAAATAAAAAATTTCCAACATTACCTCTTCATCTCTTTCCGTTTCTTCATCTCTAGCTACTTTCACCCACTATTTCATGCCTTTCACAAGACATGTTCCTATTGTAACCTCACATTATTCATTCTCATCATTTTCTCTATCCTTCCCTCTTACACTCAACTGCATCACTTTATTCAATATTATTATGTCCTTCAAAGGACCAACCACTTTTGTAGCCTTTTCTTCTTCATTAACCTTCACTGCACAAGCTACAAAAAATATGTACTAACAAAATCATGGAAATTAAAGATTTTCATTTTCTCCTCTACATTCACTTATTCTTATTCTATTTTAATCACCTCATATTCATACTACTCAACATCATCTTCATCATAAAAATAAAAAATGTTAATTATTACCTCTATTTTCTTATGCTTCTCTATTGCTGTAACATTTCTCATTAATCTCTATTGTAACATCCTCTCTCCTCTCATCCTTTTCTATCAACAATTTCATGCCTTCACTAAGACATGCTCCAACTACATTTTCATTCTTTTCTTCTTCATCCTCTTTCATGAGGATCTCCTCTTCAATGTCATATACATGACACTCTACTACATCTTCTCTTTTACATGCATTCAAAACAATGTAAGTATAATCATGGGACTCATCTTCTCTCATCTGCATATTCTCCGTCACCTTATCATATTCATCTGACATTTTCCTTTCAAATAAGCTATCTATCTTTCTCATCTCCTCTTTCAATATGAGATCTTCATCAGAACACCAAGTTCTTCATCAAATATGGGACCTTCAAAGACCACCATTTTTACTCCTCCATATGTCTCATTTACTTCACTTCCTATAAACAAATCAACATATATATTATTATGTAAGAATCAAGAACTGTCTCAACTATTTTCTCTTCCTCTTCATCCACAACCATTGTAGGTTTAATGTTCTCCAACTTTGCTCCTTTGTTCTTTCCTCTTCTTATATATCATTGTTTCACTACTTTGTTATTCATCTTTACTACTTTGTTCTCTTTCTTATTATCCTCCCACATGAGGATTTATTTCTCACTCCTTCGATTTCACCTACAAATAAATCAATGTTAGCTAAAATATGGATTTCAATTTTATCCATTTCTCTTCCCTCTTTGGTCACCAATACACTTTCCTTTTTCTTCACGCCATCTATCCAGCATTCTCTTTCACAATTTCTCATATCTGCAGTAACTTTATTATGTGCAACCTCCAGTGCATCCAACCTTGATAGGGTTTCATCCAATTATCCAAAAGAACTTTCCACCTAAACTTTTTCTATCTCATCACTTTCATCCAAATCTTCTCCTTCAAGATAACAATCTATCCCTTCTTCATGTCATTCAACATCATCATATTCTTTATCCTTTTCTTCCATGTCACTTTCATGAAATTCTTCCTCATATGTTCTTTCATATACAACATTTCCTCTGCTTTTCTCAATTACTAATGCAATCAATCTAGCCTGGACTTTCTTCAACTTTTCATAAACATTTTCTGTAAATCTTTCTACTTGCCCTTCCACAAATAAAATCCTTATTGGTCTTTTCATGACCTTTCTCAACCTCCTTTTCGAAGACATCTTTCATATTTGCAATCTTTTCCAAATAATCTAGAGACTCACATGTCCCCTTACAATCACAAGATTTCACTTGCAACAATCTCCAGGGTACTAACCCTTTTTAGTTACAGGGCTCTACCTACAACAAATCTTCCACACATTTGATCAAAATCTCTAAAAACAAACATAAATTTTCTAGCTTCACGTGCCTCCTTCTCTACCCTCTACATTTATAGGCCTCTTCTCATACCTACATCAAATCACTTAGAGAATCTAGCTCTTTACAGTCACAGAACTTCCTCTTCTATAGCAAATCTTCTAGGGCTTTTTGAGACACCTTCCAACTTCCAAGGTTGTACCTACTTCTCTACGATCTCTTCATTTCCTTTTCAACCCAACTGTCACTCAATATACTAGCAAACAATTTACACTAATTCAAATATTTTCCAATGATCTTTCTGTTTTCCTACTTCTCTCTTCTTTCTATAGTTTCCTCCTCTTTCACTAATGAGCCTTTTCTCTATCTTTTAAACTTTTCTCTAGGCATACAACTTTTCCACAATCTCAACTTCAACACAACCCTAGCAAGCAAACCTACTCTTATACCAAATGATGCAGTCATTACCAGGGGTCTTATCAAACCACCCAGTCACAGCCAACACAATACCAAAATCACCAAACAACATAATTTCAATTGAATTGATTCAAATCATAACTATACACAACAAATTCAAAACATTTTACTCATATGTAACTTTCATCAGGAGTACAAGATTTTACAATTCAAACTACATGTAGTTTTCTTCCTTCACAATTCTTCTTCAAAATCTACTCCAAGCCAACCAATCTCTACATCACTCTTTCATAGGTGCTCATTCCTCTAATCCCTACCACTTCTCTGACATTCTTCATCCTCACATTCTTTTTCTAATTCTTACCATTTCCTATAGCCATCATCTCCCTCTATTTTGCTTCAAAAACTTCCAAGATCCTCTCCTTAGCTAGTAGCAAACCCCCAACAGAATGTATCCACCTCCCTTTTATACTTCTATTTTGAGGAAGTTAAACTATTACTATGGAATTTGAATCATCTCCAATAATTACGAAATTGAATCAACACCCCAAATAACAAATTATGTGTCTTAGGATAGAGTAGGCTCCAAAGCCAAAACTCATGACTATTTGAATAGTGTATGACATAACATTAATACCAAAATTAGCATATTCAATAGTTAAATGTTCATATTTAATATATTTTGAGTGTATCAACATTCCCAAGGACTTCTAAACTTCTTTTATATTGTATTTTGGAAAATTACCTCCTCTACAAACCATGGAGTCCTCCTTCAGTGAATTTATCCTATCATGAACCATTGATTTCTTTGTCTTAAGAATTCACACTATTGGTTCCTTCATTTGTGACTTGGCTTGAATGTGAAATAAAGAATCATTGTTGGCATTCTTATAAGTTTGGGAACTTATAAATTCCCCAACACATCAGTATGAAGATTGCTTTTGACAATAATGGAACTTTGAGAACTTAAGAGTTCACCGACACAAGCTCCATCGACTAAAACTAAGGTTTGAAAACTTTACTATAAATCAAAATATTTCCTTCAAAACACTTATCAATGATTCAACATCTTTATGAACTTTAGAACTCATGAAACTTTCCTTTACTACATATTTTTGGCGAGTCAGCAATTCGGTGAACCATGAAACCTTGAACTTCTTCTTTAGTGACTTGCTTGGTTTGTGAACTTGAGAGTTTTTTGAAACAATACCTTTTTAGCAAATAAGAACTTCAACGAACCTTAAAATTTTGATATTTTCCTTTGCAATCCTTTTTGGTAAGTTGGTGGTTTAGTGAACCTTCAATTTCAAGGTGCACTCATTTAAAGTTGACTTTTTCTTGAAATCTTCATTTGAGCATAACTTTTGCATTTTAAATCAAAAGTTAGTGAAATTTTTTTTGAAATTGCTTAAAAAATCATAACGAATATTTTGGTAACATTTAATTTTTTGTACACATTCATATTTTTTTAGTTTTAGTAGATATATCATTTTGAACAAATACTTATCTGCGACATCACATTTAGATTTGGGCATACAAAAAACTTGTGTTTTCTTTGTTTGGTGAGCTTGATTGTTGTTGGAGGTGTGTGTATGCTCTTCCCTCACATTGTAAAATGATCTTGGGAATCAAAAACACTCTTTGAGCACCTTCATATTCATATTACACATTTCAATTTCTAAGGGTAAATTAATATTGCTTGTGTGGGTCAAGTGTGTGTGTGTATGCTCTCTCATCATGCTGCAAGGTGATCTTAGAGATCAAAAACACCATTTGACTCACTTGTGTCACCCTTCCTTAGGAGACGTTCCTTAGAGACACACCCACTCCAAGGGGATGACCTCAACTCTAATGTTCTGATGGAGTATAAAGAGCGAGGGGTGAATCGAAAGACAAATCTCTTGGAAGTTGGAATTTTTTAATTTGGGATAAGCCCCCAAGAACTTTATACCTTGGGGAAGTGAAGGTGAAGGGTGGGTTACCCTCTTCTCCTAGTTGTTTGGCATTGTTTCACTTTCATTTCATAGATGTGGGCCTCATGTACCTTGTGTATATCAAGGACTCCCTTAAAGACTTGTGCATCCTAGTTTAAGACCTATTGGCCACACCCAATTGATTAATATTAGGTTTTTCATGTGTCTTGTGTGTCTCCATATATTGCAACAATTAATTTTATCACTTTTGAAAATCAAGTTTGTCATTGTGTCTTCTTGTGTGTTTGATAAAATTCTTGTAAAAGCATCAAAACACAAAAAAAATCTTCACTAGCATCTCCATCATAACCACATTGATTCATATCCATACCAAAATCAAGTTTGTTTTGAGTCAAAACCTAGATCCTTCATCCTTATCTTTATCTAGTCTTTGTCAATCTTGGATACACTTGCTTAGGACTTTATCTACCCCTAAGATTAGTGGACTCCCCCATCATCATCTAAATCATCATTTGCAATCACAAAAGATCTAGCTCTTTACTTGATCCAAATTTTGAACATTCAAAATTTGCAAAATTCAAACACAACTTCACATCACCATTTCATGCCCCTCATTACTAGATCCCAAACCAAGAAGACCATGGACTCTTATGAATAAATTCAAGACATTTCACTTAACAATAACATAAGTGAGCATGAATAAAATTTTGATCAACCTAAGCATTCACCCAAATTTATGGATTTCATCAAATGCCTTCAACATAAGGATTTAGTCATGAAACTTCTCTTGGAAACATGAGTGAAAATCTCTCCTCGCCTTGATTTAGTAAAACTCAAAGATCCCATCCATCCTAGTTCTTCATCACAACCCATCATAGAAAACTCTAATGCCTATCAACAAACAGGTGACATGACCTTCCTAACTCCACCTCCTAATGATCCTAATTTGAATCATGCTTATCAACTAGGTCAATCCTCATCACTCATGCCACAAATCTCCAATCCATCTAGAACAACTCATGAAAACATACACTTCACTTCACCACAAACCTCACTTCCACCTCTTTCCATTCCTAAACATACACTTCCAATTCCTTCCACATTTCCATCTCATATCCTATCACAATCAACTTCTTATCAACCTGCATCCCATCATGTGATCATATCATCACCTCCTTTTCATCAATCATATCAATATAACATGTCCATCCCCCAAAATCACCCATCTATTCAAATGCTTCACTTCAACCCACTACATCTCCACTCAATTCATCACATACCACCTATCAACCTAATCCTTTGGCCTCTCATCCTATGAATTCATATCAATCCAGTATCCCTTCATACATTCCACCTCCAAAGACATATCATCAAACCATACCCAATCCTATGATATCACAACCCTTGTCATCCTCCACCCCTCTTGGGCATTCCTCTCAAAACTTACAAGACCAAATAAGAGATGTCATCAAAGGATATGAAATTGGGAAACAACGCAAACCTTACAAGTTTGAGGAGTTTTGTCATTACCCTTTTGATCAATCCATCATGATAACTCCTTTTCCTCCAAACTTTGAAGTTCCTAAATTTAACAAATATAAGGGAAAAGGAGATCCTTGAGACCACATCAATCAATTTTACATGGCTTGTCAAGAGGTTGCTTATAGCGATATCTATTTATTAAAACTCTTTCCACAAAGTTTGGTGGGTCAAGCCCTAGATTGGTTTAAACATCTTACTCCTAGTTCTATCAAAACATTTCCTCAACTAGCTGAAACATCTGTCACACATTTCTCCTATAATGTTGAACATGAGACCACAATGTTAGATCTTTATAACACCAAGAAAAATAATGGAGAAAGCTTTGACACTTACCTACAAAGGTGGAGAGGACTTGCAAGTCAAATCTGATGGCCAATCCCTAAAAGAATAATTGGTTAATGTTTTCATTCAAAATCTTCATCCAAAAATTACCTTTCATCTTCAAGTCCATTGTCTATCTACTTTTGAGGAGGTCATTGAAAAAAGGATCCTTATTGAAAAAGGCCTTATTGTTGAAGGTTCACTCAAGACCTATACCAAGGACAATAATCAAATGAATGATAAATTTAAACCTTGGTCTAAGAATAAACATGTGGTTAGTGATGGAGTCACTAATGTGAAACACATTCAAACAACACAACCTTCCTAACACAATGTGCAAAATGTCCTTAAGACTAACACGATTTCACTTCCTGAGAGACAATTTAGACCTCCTAATCCAAGATGTCACTTTACTAACTTAGGGGAACCTATTGAGGAGGTGTTTCTAAAGTTGATGCAAGCTAATATGATTACATTGCCTTTCACTAGACCATATGGTGAAAATGAGTCTAAATCCGCATGGTATAATGACAGTGAATATTGTGACTATCATCGTACTAAAGGACATCCTACAAACAAGTGTAATAGGCTCAAACATTGCATCCAAGATCTTATTAACCAAGGAAAATTAGAAGTAACCCCCAATTCTACATCCAACCACAACCAATCCCAAAATAATCATACCAACAATACTCACTATAATAAGGTCCTTTACACCTATGCCTCCATTGTAGGGTGTATTGACTATGATCCTTCACAAGTTGCCACCATCACAATAAAAGACAAGTCCCCTGAAGGTGTTGTCACTACTCGATGTGGAACAGTTACCATCCAATAAACCTCCCATCCTATCCAAACTAAAGAATTATGTCAAGATCTTATCCAAGAGCATGATCAACCATATCCCCAACCAAATCAAGATCAAAACATCCCAATCCATTCTACACAAACTTAATATCACATAATCCACAATAATCCTCTCTATGATCAAGATCTTATCCATGAACAAGAAATCCAAATTCATCCTATCCAAGATCAGTTCACATTAGATCCATGATAATCCCATCTATGATCAAGATATTATCTATGATCAAGATCATATACATGATCAAGGCATCTCAACTAGCCCTACCTGTTATACAATAACATCCCATGATGAGACATTTGGTCCCCATGAACACATAGACAATCAAACAAATAACTTGGATCATATTATACCGCATTTCCATGACAATTCCATCCTCACCATTGGAACCTCATCTCGATATCTTGATTCCATTACCTGAGACCAACAAAATCCAAGACTACAAATACAAAAGCCTGAAAATGAAAAATTAGAAAAGTATTGGACTTAAAAGAGAAAAATCATACTATAACTATACCGGGGGCATCAAAAATTAAAGAAAAATCCATATTACCCTAGCATCATGTGAGCATTTCCTTGAAGTAAAGAAAATCAATATGAAAATAAAAGAAAATCAAAAACAACTCCATAAAAGTGAGTTTGTTGGTCCCCCATCATCTTCATTCCATTACACTTCCACCACCTTCCATGATCAAATCCTTTCACCCCACTTATCTCACAATTGCCACAAGTCCATTTCCCACCATACCTCCACTCTATTATCACCACTCCTTCATCCATCCAATTCCTTCATTCAACCATCCCATAACAAAAACACGTCAAACACCCAAAAAAATTAAAACATGTCAAAATTTCAAAAAAATCAAAACATCAAAAAACCCAAAATAAAATTAAATAGCCAAAAAATCTAAGCAATAAATCCAAATGCAAACCATCCTTAATCCATACCAATCTAGTTAAGCAATCTTGCCAAATCATCCAAAAGCATACCTTGGTTTTGTTTCCTATCAACCTCATCAATCAACATCAATCATCATCTTTGGGATATATCATTCCCTATCCTTATGTTGTTCTAGGGATATATCATTCCTCGCAATGACAACACTATCCTTATCTAATCAATCAATCATAATTTTTTAGCTTGGCAGGGGCAACACCTTATTTGTCTTTGTGTGGTTTTGTGCATGCTTGCTTGCTTACTTATGTGTGTTATAATTTTACTTGCATTTGTATCAATCCTTGCAACATATTGTCACAATGACATCATGGTATTCCATATCATGGTGCCCAGTGGCATATGTTTTCTTGTGTACGTTATCATTTTATCTCACATCTACATGATCATTTTATCTTGCATCATCATCTTGCATCTACATTATCATTTTATCTTGCATCTACATTTTCATTTTATCTTGCATCATCATCTTTCATCTGCATCATCATTTTATCTTGCATCTACATCAGTCCTTGTAACCTACTTACCACAATGGTATCATGGTCTTCCATATCATGGTGTTATACAGCATAGGGTTACTTGTGACCTTATTGGTTGTCTCATCATAATCCTCGCTAATATTTTCAAATGTCTTGTGATGTGTTGGGGCATCCTTTTACGCATGAGACACATCATCACCCTAGTCTTTATACCTTGGTTCATAATGTCTAGTGCTATAGCAAAAATCATGATTGCCCACCTAATGCAGCATAACTTATCTTTCTCTATCTTTTTGTTGTCTTATCCATTTTGAGAGTCTACCCATGCCCTTCATACCCACCTATCCTCTTGAGGGGGTATCCCATCCCATCATCCCCTTCCGGTCATCCATACCTTTTCTTCTTTGAAATAATGCTACTTCCTTTTGGTTGCAACATCATATCAAAGAGGGGCAAAATGTAGACACCTAAATTTGACCATGTCCTTATGACATCACCTAGACACCATCTTGTGACACTTTCATCCTAGGCCTCTTTCATTATACAATTAATTAAATTCTATTTATTTAATTAATCAGTCCATTTCCTAAATTAAATAAATAAATTATATTTATTTAATTAAATTATATTTATTTAATTAATTTAGTCCATCCTTTAGCCACATTAATTAAATAAAATTTATTTATTTAATTAATTTATTTCTCCCACTTTGTCCTATAATTAATTAAATAATTTTATTATTTAATTAATTTTTTTCACATATCCTAATCCTTATACACTTTTACCTATTAGTCTTAGCCGACATCATGAAAATACGTCATATCCTTCCCACATCCAAGATCATATAAATATCACTCTCAATCAAGTCATTTCTCCTAGCAAGATCTACCTAGAACACCTGGCTATCACATGAGCTTTCAAGTATTGTTATGTTGCTAGTGTGAGTAATCAACATTATCAATTCAA
This sequence comes from Cunninghamia lanceolata, assembly GCA_027924645.1. Taxonomy (NCBI): domain Eukaryota; kingdom Viridiplantae; phylum Streptophyta; class Pinopsida; order Cupressales; family Cupressaceae; genus Cunninghamia; species Cunninghamia lanceolata. The sequence goes on from BSBN01000523.1 coordinate 14,193,786, forward strand.
AAATCATTATCAAATATCAAGGGTAACAAGGACTACTTTGGTAATATTGTTTCATTTCCTTTTGTTAGTTACTTGCTCTTGATGTGATGTTGAAAATGGAGTAGGTTCATTGATGCATTTATTCCTTATTTGATTTCCATTTTCTGCATACACACCTACTTTAGATGAATTTGTCATGGACTTAACAAGGGAACAAGATAAGTTGATACAAATGGGCACCATGAAGACTTATAAACCTCATGCTATTATTGTTGGAAATGGAAAAAATAATAAAGGAGAAAACAAAGGACAAATAAATCAAGGAAGATAAGAAAGCTAAATCCTCAAAATTAAACACTCAAAGCTTTTCAGATCAAGGCACCCCTATGAAATAAAAAGTTATGTGTGCATTTTGCAAGAAAGCTGGACACAGTGAGCAGAAATGTTTGAAGAGAAAGATTAATCACCTCACAAATCTTCTTGAGAAGAACAATATAAAGGATCATAAATCTAACCAAGAGTCCTCATTAGCACCAGAAATATTTAATGGCCATGCTCTTGTTGCATCTACAGTCTCTGAGTCTAGAACATGGATTCTTGATTTCAGACCCTGACATCACCTCCATCATCACCTGTTGCTACATCAGAGTTTTGAGTTGCTTCATAGAGGGCTTCCAGAGATTCTTCATAGCAGAACTTCACGTCAGATTTGGATTGTAGCCACATGGCATGCATTGACATTCCACATATTTCTTCTATGGATCTTATGGGGATTGCAGGACTATCACCTTCAAATGTTTTGTATAGTGTCTAGAACACTTTCTTATTTCTTCTTTCTTTTTAGAGGAAAGTTTTTTCCCACTAGGTTTTCTTTCTTTCTCTGCTTTATGAGAGATTGCATTGTATATGGTACCTCATCAGGCCTAGTTGTCAGGACCCATCCTTCTTTGTGCCCACCTAAGCTATGCTTAAGGGGAGTGTTAGTGTAGAATATATCATTGTTATTACTTATTATTTAATAAGTAATTATGCATGTAATCTACACAGCATTAAGCCATCTTAGGTGGATATGTGGCATCTTGGAGAGTTGGTCAAACTCATATAAGGCATGTGGCACCTCCTTCTTGCCACTTGGTGGAGCAAACTCACCACCTCTCTTTGAGTGTTGAAGTCAACTTCTATAGAGACTCAATCACTTCGCCCTATATGTACACACTGTGTTCATAATATTATTAAGCTTGTTTATTCTATTTTCGTGAACTCTTCTTTTGCATTGCATTTTTCATTTTCTCTCACACAAGCTAAGTGTGTAGTTGTTTGACTTCCATGGCTTGTTGATGCTGGTAAACGTTGTAGAGATTCTAGGCCAACATCAACAACATTCTCTTTGCTCTCTTGGAACTCTCCATCTCTCTACAACTCTTTAAAACTTTCTACAACATTTTCCTTCAGCTCTCTTGCTCTCTTTGGCTTCTTCAATCCCTTCCAATTGATATTGTTCTTGTTTCTTATTATTATTGCAATCATTTATTTTGTTGTGCCCTTGAGCACCTTAGGATCCTCACATCCCTTATATTCCCTTCATTCTAGTTTTCACTATTTACACAATCACAGCTTTAACCATTCCCAGGCACATTTGGGATAAGAGCATTCACACACTATTTTCTATATATCTATCTATTGGCTGCTATGGAAGTAGAAATACCAAAGCAAGGGTTTGACATGAAGGAAAACCCCCAAACATCCCCCAACAATTTTTCTTGTCTTCAGTTACAAGTATTTGGAAGAGTATTCAACCGCACGGAGGTTTTGCTAGTATCTCTTCACTTCTCTAGTCCATTCTATTATTTCATTTAATTTAGTTGGCTTATCTTTATTATTTCCATTTTTTCTATTAGTTGGTACCTTGGTGTTGTATTCCTCTTTTTTTTGTTATGCAGATTGGGCAAACTGTTGGATGGATTCTGGCATTTTTTGGAAATTGTTTGATTTTTTGGAGCCATACAGATGACAATGCTTAGCGTGGATGTCTGCACGACGTAATGGCGTCCTAGACAATGGCTTCCTCCTTTTGGTTCCAAGTTCCTCTCTTCATCCTCTTTTCTACTCGGTAGCTTATTTTTGTAAATTAGTTTTCAGTTTTCTTTAAATTAGTATTTTCCTACTCAACTCATATTGAATGTAATATAGAAGTTAGGAGTAGTTTGATTTTTATATTACAAAGGGTTTATTTTGAGAGATGAGGAAAAACTTTGAAAACTTGAAACCTTTCACACTTTGAAACTAGCACCATGGATCCTTTGGTTCTAATTAGCAATGAGAACTGGTTCAAGTGGAAATGATACATAACACCCTTTTGCTAAAGCATGCTTTTTGGGGTATCATCAATAAAGATCCGACTATAGTTATGTTGTTGAACGATAGTTGATGTAGTAATAACATTGATTAAACTATTATAAAGTCAAGGCAATGTTGTTGAAGCATGACGATGCTCTAATCAGAATGCACTTCATTAAATGTGACACTCCATATCAAATTGGATGGAATTATAGAAAAATTTTATGATTTGTCACATGATAGTGGCTGAATCTAATAGTGGTACTAGGTAGTCTAAATTGAGGATGAGCAAAATATTTTGGTCTATCTGAACAAGATGGAAGAGAATAGGACCAAGCTTGTGGCTCTAGGTGAAGACTCTTGGAAGGATGATAAGTGGATGTACTAGTGTCATATCATAACTTATTCACTCTCATGAAGGATGACTATAATTTATAGAACACATTGTGGGAGGGCCTTAAGAAATGAGTACTGGCAGAAGAACAAAAGTTAAAATAGTTAAATCTGCTTGGTTTGGCATCCTCACAAGCCCTTGTTTTTGCATTGAAGAGCTCAACTAATCAAAGAAGACAATCTTTCAAAGGAAGAATGAGAAGCAAGAGAAAGGCCAAATGAGAGTAGATAAGGACAAAAGTCAATCTTCTAAGCAAGTTGATCCAAAGGAAAAATCAAAATTTAAGGGCATTTGTTTTGATTGCAAGAATTATATAGGTCATATGAAATTTGAATGTTTAGTTTGGTTTGCAAAACAAAAAGTTGGCAAACAAGTGGATAGATTTCTTGTGGAAATTGTTAAACCATCTACTTTTGGTGGTGTTGGTGCCACGACAACATTGGTTATTTCTACTGAGAAGGCATCTTATTGGGTTTTAGGTATAGGTTCACATTAGCACATTGGCCATAACATGGATAGTTTTTTGTTCTAGAATCAATAAGGCAATCATTAGAATTTATGGTTGGTGATGGTTGTTTAGCACATGTGCTTAGCGTTGGGAGAGTGAAGTTCAAGATTGACTTCTTTCTTAATATTTTTTATGCTCCTGGAATGGCCAAAAATATTTTATCAATGTGGCAACTAACTTTAGAAGGATATAAGAAACAACTAAAATCATAATAATGGGCCTACTTAAGATCATTTTCATATGTAGTTGGTTTTGCTACCAATATAGTCACTAGGTGGATAAAATAATTCTCTTCTAGAACCTAATTTTGTGATTCTCTACCAAGATCACAATTCTTTAATGTTGGATATGTGTTGTATAATTTTACACCCCTTATATACTATACACCCCACAACAATTAGTGGGGTCTAGGGGAAGGACCCCCTAAGGAAATTTATTTGGCTTTTATATGTGGTTTCTTTACAATTCAAAGCTCTTGGTACAAAACTAGATAGAGAATTTGTAATCATTATAGAAAAACAAGACAAAAGACAACTCCATACACACCACATTAGAATGGAGTAGTAGAAAGAAAGAATGGGATGTCAATGGAAAAATTAGGTTTCAAACAAAAATTCTAGGCAATAGTAGTAAAGGCCACATGTTATCTAATCAATTGATCACTAACATCAACTCTTGTTGAAAAAACTTTGCATGAGGCATGGACTGGTAAGAAACTCTCTTTGACATCTTAAGAGTTTTTGGTTATGATGCTTATGTGAATGTTCCAAAGGACAAGAGAACTAATTTGAATAATAACTAGTATAGAAGAATATCTTTGTGGGGTAAAGTGATAATATAAAAGGGTACAAGCTTTGTAACCTAATAATAAAAAAGACTATTTATAGTCATAATATAATCTTTAGGGAGATTTAAAGGCCCAAAAAGAACAACCAAGAAAGGAAGAGTTTGAAAAGGTTCAATTTGAGTTAAAAGATGGAGAATCGGTATATGAAAATAAATCAATAAAAGGTGAATTGGAAGAGGGAGAACCTCGTACCACAATCTTGAGGAGATCTTTCTCAAGGCAACCAAAAAGGTATAGTCCACTTGATTTTCATTCCACTTTTATTTTATCTACTATTAATGATTGTCCTAAAACCATTTGGGAGCTACTTGATTCAAAGGAAAAAAATTGAAAGAAGACAATGGAAATCCTTGCATTCTCAGGAAATACCTTGTTTCTCTATATGAACAATTCCATATCCTTCTTAGTCTCATAGTGAATGCGATTTACAAGATTTTCCTTAAATATGATCATGTTGGCACCTAATGAGACCTTGTCTTCAATTTGCTTATCACTTAATCTCTTCACATTAAGCACATTAAACTAAACATACACAAAAATCTATTGATTGTCCATTACAATTAAAAAGCTTAAATAGATGTCTAACTTCTTTGGAAGTTCTAACTTTTTGGCAAACTTTCATTGATTGTTTTAGTATTTCTTCTTTGAATACTCTACACAACTTCTCTTCATGTTCTTAAAGCTTTTCTACTCCTTCCCTTCTTCTATTGGCAATACCACCTTGATCTAGACAATACCTAGCGCTGAGCCTATGGTATTGTAATGCAATAAAATAAAAAAAGAAGAATTGAGTTTCTGCAAATAGGCAAACTCGCTGAGAGTTGTGAATTGCCTCTGAAAAACTAATTTTTATTCATTTCCATTTGAAATATATAGGCTTACATATCATATGAAGGGTCACATTACCCTTGGAATACAAAAAGAGCTACTGGAAGGTGAAAACTAATTACAAAAATTCAAAAACTTTTAAAAATTAGGAAATTTTTTATCTTCCCCTTGGTAGGGTCATAACTCCTAGCTATTTTATCAGAATTTAAACTTTTTGGACTTGTTGGAAAGATAAACTAATTATCTAGTTTGAGTTACTTCAGACCCTATCTACAACTACTATCCTAAGCAACTGAAGAAAGTCTTGAGCCCAAATTATGCTCCGAAGGCCTTAGAAAATACCAAAAAATCATATTTTCAATATTTTCCCAAAAATACCATTCAAATGACCCTGGACTTGATCAATGCTCCCCCCTTAAAAGGCAATGGGCCCCATTGCATCTATAGTTTGCAACAACTGAGGAAACTACTTTTCAATTTGATCCCTGGTGAACCACTTGCCTTGATGAGGAAGTCTACCTGTCTAAACCACACGGTAAAGGGGAATTTGTTGTCTCTTCCGTGTCTTGACCAAGACATCAGTGATCTGATCAGTTGTGAGTGGAGCAGTGGTGTTTGGATTCAATTTTGTGCTGCTGATATGTTCTGCCACATCTGAAGTATCTAGTAATGGTGGAAAGTAGGGACGCAATAACTCAACATTGAAAACATGATGCAGTCAAGAAAAGATGGCAAGTTAAGCTCAAAAGCATTCTCACCTATTTGCTTTGTGATGGTATATGGCCCATATCGAATGGGGCGAAGTTTCTTGTATGGACCTTGAAGTCTTTCTTTTTGAAGGTGAACTCATAACTTATCTCCAACATTGAATTGATGAGGTATACGGTGTTGATCATGCTTGTCCTTATATTTCTGGCTAGTATGCTGCAATATCTCCTAAACTTGTTGGATATGGCGTATTTTCTCAACAAACTTAGTTGCCTTATCTACTTCCTTCTCAACATGTGGTGAGGAAGCATCTGAAATGACTGGCATTGCTACATCAATAGGAGCCAATGGTTGATATCCAAGACACACTTCAAATGGTATATGCCCTGTGGAACCATGCAAGGCACGATTATAGCTATGATGCACATATGGTAGACTCACATCCTAGGTGCGAGGATGTTTTGAGTGATACATCCACAAAATATGAAGAATCATTCGGTTCACTACCTCAATTTGCCCATCCGTCTGTGGATGGAATGCAGTAGCCTTGGTCAGTTTCGTATCCATCAGATCCATAGTGTTGTCCAAAAGTTGCTAAGAAACCTACTGTCTCTATCAGAAATGATGCTCTACGGTAGACCAAAATGAACCCAAACATTTTCAAAGAAAAGCTTGGCAGTTTCTAGTAAAGATATCCCCTTCTTACAAGCTATTAAGATAGCCATCTTTGAAAATCTATCTACCACCACATACACACAGTCATCCACATTTTGTGGATGGTAGGCCAGACATGAAATCCATTGAAACAAATTGCCAAGGTTTGGCAGGAATAGGAAGAGGTGTGTATAGTTCTTGCTTATGATTGGCAGGCTTTCCAATGGCACAAGTTGTGCAAGATCGGATGTCCAAAGTTACATCATGTCGTAGTTTGGGCCAATAGAAATGCCTTTGAAGTATAGCAATGGTTTTCTCCTTTCCAAAGTGTCATGCAACACGGTTGTAGTGTGCCTCCCATATCATCTTTTGTCGCTCCTTAGTTGGAACACAGATGTGTCCCATGTGACAAAGAATACCATCTTGCAAATAAAAGTTAGGAATTGGTTTACCTTCTACTAGCCTATTGTAAATATCAGCAAAATCATCATCTGAAGCATATAGCTGAGACCATTTTGTTGTTTGGTGGCCACAAGCATCTAGTACTACTATTAAAGCTGTGATTGGAGGTCTACTCAAGCAATCTGCAACTTTATTACTACTACCCTTCTTGTGGCAAATATTGAGGTGGAATTGTTGCAAGTAGGCAGCCCATCTTTGATGCCTATCATTTTGCAACTTTCCTTGTGTCTGCAAGAATTGTAGAGGCTTGTGATCTGTGTGGATTATAGTCTCCTTCCCCAAGATATAGTGTTTCCATTTCTTACAGGCTTGAACAATGGCATACAATTCTTTGTCATATGTAGGATACCTTCATACTGTATCAGAAAAGGTTGCACTATGGTAGGCAACTAGATGCCCGTGTTGCATGGGCACTGCCCCAAGTGCGTAATTTGATGCATCTATTTCAATTTCAAAAGATTGTGTCAAATCAGGAAGTATCAATACTAGTGCAGAACATAACCTCTTTTTCAATTCTGTAAATGCTTTTTCTTGTGCTTATGTCCAATAGAACCTTGCTCTTGCTCCTCCCCTGAGTGCCTAATTCACGGGCCATGCTAAATGTGAAAATCCAAGTACGAACCTGCGATAGAAGTTAGCCAATCCCAAAAAACTATGAAGTTCTGTGAGATTCTTGGGAGATGGCCAGTCTTTGATGACTTGTATCTTTTTAGGATCCACACGAATACCCTTGTTGTCCACAATGTATCCCAAGTATTGAATACTTACCATTCCAAATGAACACTTATCTTTGTTGGTGTAGATCTTATGTTGTTGCAAGGTTGACAGTACTTGTTGAACATGCTGCAAATGCTCACCCCATGCTTTGCTGAAAATGAGGATGTCATCCAAGTACACAACAACAAAAGAATTAGTGAATGGTCTCAAAACATCATTCATCATTCTCATGAAGGTAGCAGGGGCGTTAGTCAAGCCAAATGGCATAACTAACCACTCAAACAAACACTCCTTGGATTTGAAGGCAGTTTTCCATATATTTGCTTGTTCAATTGGCACTTGGTGGTATCCAGATTTCAGGTCAATTTTGGTGAAAAACTTAGCCCCTCTAAATTGGTCCAGCAAGTCATCAATGCGAGGGAGTGGATATCGGTTCTTCACAGTGATCTTGTTGAGGACCTGATAATCAATGCAAAGCCACCATGTTCCATCTTTTTTTCCTGGCAAGAACAATTGGGCTGCCACATGGTGAAGCACTTGGGCAAATATACCCTTTTTGAATCAGCTCTTGGATCTGCCGCTTGATCTCATCATTCTCCAAAACTGATCACCTATATAGTGACCCATTTGGCAATGGTGTCCCTGGAATTAGATCAATTGAATGCTTGACTTGACAGTGGAGTGGTACCCCTTTTGGTGAGGTAAAAACATCTTCATATGATGACAATATTTTATCCATCTGTTTTTGTTGAGTGGAAGTGGTGACCATTTTGTCATGGGTATTGGCTACAACTTACCTCTTTCTCTCATTTCGAACCATTAACAGAACAAATTTTCCAGTATGAGCAATTAAATGCTTACATTATTTTGCAGTAATCAAAGATGTTGGTTGTGCAGGACTTACCTCAGGTATTCGATACTTCTTTTCTCCTAGTTTGATAGTGACATTGCGAGGTCTGGATTCATATACACCATGACGCTTGTACATATATGGGTACCCCAACAATACATTACACCCATCCAATGGTGCCACATCACATATGACTTCATCTTTGAATGGTTTGATAGAATAAGGTAAGCGACATTGCTTATTTATCTGAATATCTCGGTCTTGATTGCTTACCCATCCCACATGATATGGTTATGGATGAGGTGTGGTCCACAAGTTCAACCTTTTAACAGTCTCAGAAGAGATCTGATTCTTTTGACTTCCACTATCAACAATGAAATGGAGGGCCTTGTCGTTTACCCACATTTGTGAGTGGAATAAACACTCCTCATCTTCATGAGGCAAAATCCTGGCAGTAACAACTATGGCATAGGGGTCAGCTTCAATTACTTGGTCATCATCTATGTTTGCTCAAAAGAGTATGCAAACAATGGTTCAGGTTCAGGTTCAGGTTCAGGTTCAACTTCTTTTCCTTGTAACCCTATCATTCCTTGTAACCCTATCATCAACGTCTTGGCGGCTCAACAGTCCTTCGTGTTATGTCATGGGCTTCTATGGAATTCACACATCTTCTTTCCACTCTTGTTTGTTGTTGATGATGCTTGTGAGGTGCATTTTTTTCCCCTTTTGTTTGAATTTTTCCTCAATCTTTACTGCATATTTGTAGGCAGTCCCCAAGGTCTCAATATTGAGAAAATCCATCTCTGTTTGGATATAGCAATGAAGTCCGTTGCGGTACTTTAGAATTCGATGCTTTTATATATCCATGATGCCAAGCTTTGCTGAAAGAGCATGGAACGCATTAGTGTAATCTTAAACAGATTGATCCTTCTTCTGACGAAGCATATGCCATTCCATATACTTATCCTCATAAATTTTTAGGATAATATTCTCCCTTGATATGTTCCACAAACTCTCCCCATGAGGGATTCTATTTTCCCACGATTGTTTTACATGATGCTCAGCTTTGAGGAGAGTGAATGCTATTTTTTCACCATTAAAAAATCGATTCACAAAAAAATATCTTTCTAATTTTAACAGCCAATCATCAACAGCATCTGTTACCTGCACTTTGAAAGGAGTGTGACCACCGAATAGTACTCCACCCATGTTGGGTTGCACTTTGAAAGGAGTGTGACCACCGTATAGTACTCCACCCAAGTTTGGTTGTTGATTTCATTGAAGCAAATGAGAAAACTGGTTCATCATCTTCACGTTGTTTTGCCAAAACTTCTTCCACCATCACCTTAAAAGGGTCTAAATGTTCCCCTTGTTCTGACATTTCTGATCGAGTGTGCCTCAAAGGAAGATAATCTGATGGGTCATGTGTCTCCAACCCCAACTTCATGTGCAGTGTGACATACATGAGAGAACTTGGCTCTGATACCACTGATCTGGACAATACCTAGCGATGAGCCTGTGGTTCTGATAACCTGATCGTGTGCGGTGTAACATACATGAGTGAGCGAACTTTGTTTTGATACCACTGTGGACAATACCTAGTGATAGCCTGTGGTATTGTAATACAATAAAATAAACAAAAAAGAATTGAGTTTCTGCAAATAGGCAAACTCGCTGAGAGTTGTGAATTGCCTCCGAAAAACTAATTTTTATTCATTTCCATTTGAAATATATAGGCTTACATATCATATGAAGGGTCACATTATCCCTTGAAATACAAAAAGAGCTATGAAAGGTGAAAACTAATTACAAAAATTCAAAAACTTTAAAAAATAAAGAAATCTTTTATTCAAAAACTTTAAAAAATTAGATAAATTGCCTCCGAAAAACTGATTTTTATTCATTTCCATTTGAAATATATAGGCTTATATATCATATGAAGGATCACATTACCCTTGAAATACAAAAAGAGCTACTGAAAGGTGAAAACTAATTACAAAAATTCAAAAACTTTAAAAAATAAGGAAATTTTTTATTCAAAAACTTTAAAAATATAAACTTTAAAAAATTAGGAATTTTTTATTCAAAAACTTTAAAATATTAGGTAATTTTTTATCTTTCCCTTGGCAGGGTCACAACTCCTAACTATTTTTATCAGAATTTAAACATTCTAAAGCCTCCAAAAATACAATTTACTAAGATGTAGAAAATACCAAAAAAATATATATTTTCAATATTTTCTCAAAAATTGAACCTAGATCACACCTATTTCTATTTGCTGAAAAAATACAAAGTAAAAAATCCACCTTTAAAGCTAAAAAGCTTAAATAAGGGCTTGACCACTTTAACAAACTCCTACGCAGTCATCACCCTTTCCCCTATCCCAGATGCAAACATAATTTGATTCATCCAAATTCTTTTTTTTCCTTAAATCATCGCTATTTTTTATCCTCAAAATTTCTAGTCTAGCATCTGAAACATCAACCTTCAACCCAAGGATACCATTCTTCACCCTCCTTCGTACTTTTAACAATATTCTTTCCATAACTGTAATTTTCTTTTCGTTTAAAAGCTACAACAAAATGCATTCATTCCGAGTACCATTTCAATTTATGTTTATACAATTCTTTGCTTTTCGTTTTTTAATAAAAACAATCTATTTATTAGTCTAAGCAAAATATACTGATTAGAACAATATTTCAATTTATGTTTTCACTTTTGTAAGAAAAATAATTTATTTATTAATCTAAATAATGCACATTTACAAAAGTAATTTATTTATTAATCTAAATAATGCACATTAGAGTAGCTTAATCTCCCTTTCACAATCAAGCAATTAATTATCTACTCTAAACCAACTAAAGATCTTTCATCAATCCTAAAAAAAATATTATCTTTTAAAATGTTATTTCATTTATCATTGGTATTTTCCAAAGTAATTTCCAATAGTTTTTTAATCAATCCTAAAACATTGACTAACTGTAGATATTATATCATTTTCCAAAACACTAGTAATTTCCCATGCCACCATATCATTTTCCAAACAAGTAATTTCCAAAAAATTTACCAGCACAAATTTCTTCCCACTGGTCCCAACCTCCTTGTTTCTCCATATGGGTTTTTTTAAAAGCTCTTCGACAGTGATTAAAAATCATAACGGAATCTGTTTACATTCCCAACCCAAGGTAACAAGCAACGAGTTAGCTTTAATCATTTGAAAAGCATTGAGTGCTTCCCATCCATTTCAACATTCTTTCTTTTCTTCAATCTTTTTTCACTCGTAAGTTTCTTGGGCATTATGATAAATTAGTCACACGTTATCCTTTTCTACATATTCCGTTTGAGTGTGCACGCCCCTCGTACGAACACTCAATACACGAGACTCGTCGTTTCAGAAAATTTGCAGTCACCTCGTGTTTCATTAGTTCCTCCCCAACCCCGTCTCTATTTTCTTCAATTTAGTCACTCATACAAGTCTCTATTTTCTTCAATTTAGTCATAACTCATACAAGCCTCACAGGTAATAAATTCATTAAGCTACCCAGCCAATATCGCAAGATAGTTGCAACAATCAACACCCGTAACTAAGGCCTAAAATAAATGAATCACGCCCGTTTCTAAAATTATGTACTAATCTATATACACGTTTGACCATATATAAAACTCATTTATATACCCTGCCAGCACGTGCAAATATTCACATAACTGCATATTTACCTTGGCAGTTGAACACTATAAAGGATCAAATCAAAATTGTAAGCTAATTCTCAAGGCCATGGATGTGCTGGATCGGTTAGAATCAGACGTATTACGAACACACAAGGCAGAATATATGTTAGTGATGAAGAGGAGTTACTCAATACACTCAGGGCACTGACAATTAATGGCACGGACCTAAAACCACTATACTTTTTGGTCCAAAATCAAGAGAGAATTCTGAATTTGTAGAGTCAAAACTGAGCCTTTGTACCAGGTATAACTTTTGTATCTGCACGAAGTTCCCAAGCAGAATTAAAAGGCAATCGCACAGATTTCATGCAGGAGTTTCCTTTGTCCATAATACCCAGCAGAAGTTAATTATGTTAAAATAGCAGCGAAGGCAATTGAGACAATTACTTCAATCTATCAAAATAAGTCTAGTCATTACACTTAAATATCTCTCAGAACTCTGTATGGCAATTCATCATAAAAAAAAATTGCCTCAGAGTTTCACTGTTTAAATTGTACCCCAAATAGACAAAAATATATTACCACAAGCCCAAACTTCCAAAAACAATACCTAAGGCAATTAATCACTTAAAACATTTGGCATCCAACAGAGGCTCACCCTCAAAGGGTTCTTGATCTTCAATCATGGCATTAACTAGTTCTTTCTGGACCTCGTCATTGATGTCTACCTTAGTCCAGTTATACAACTCCATATCATAGCACTCATCCATTACAAACTGTGGGATCTCCTGCCCACGGAAGAGCCATAACCCCTTAACTCTGAAAGGAGGTTCTTTACCAATGATGAGCATCTTCCCAAATGCATACTTGCGTGCCAGATCCATCCGTTGCAAGAAGCCTGTAACTTTGTTCAGTGTAACAAAGGAAACAGTATTCTCGTCATTGTATTTGTATTCACAGAACCACAAGGAATATCCTTGTGGATCATACATATCCCAAAAACCTGTGCACAATATACCAAGAGTGACATTATTAACAAGTGCTATCTGGCATATATTAAAATAATGGACCTACAAAAACAGGATTTGGAAAAGTATTAGATGATAATCATGTCTTTTGGAAAGCACTATAAATACATTATAATTCTATCTACAGAGTTACAAACTGGACCGTTTGAGCTGAGTTTGACATATCCTACCTTTGATGGCAACCTCGCGAAAGTTGGTCTTTGTGTTTGAGTAAAGCCTCTTCCATTCATCAAGAATCATTTTACTGGGTGGCAAAAGATCAAGAGAGTTTTTGGGCTTTGGCTTTGGTGCCTCCTCCTCCTCCTCCCCAGTTGGAGGATCTTCAACCTTGGGCTTTGCAGGTTGCTTCTTTGGCTCTTCCTTCGGCTTTTGCTTCTGTTCTTTAGGTTGATTGGCCCTTTTATTTGTTTGTGCAACCGGAGGAACAGCATCTACTTGTTTAACTTCACCTAAAATCTTCTTGACATTTGGCTGATTGACCATGGTCCAAAAATACCTTTCAACATGAGGAAACTCTTTAGTGAAATCCTTGGTCATACAACGAATGAAACCCAGGTTCAAGTTACAAGTCATAACAATGTCTGCCAGGGTTATGAAATGTCCAACAAGATAGGTGTTTGTAGCAAGGTGAGTATTCAATGCAGCTAAACCTCTCTTCAGCCCAGCAATTGTAGCTTCCTCCGCCTGCAACAGCAAGCAATAAATAATTTAATGACTGCTGCAACTATCTGCCCTAATAGATTTGGTACATAATCTAAAGCAAAGGAACTTACTGGGGGAAGATAAACTCCATTTCCTATTCGAGGAAAATACCATCGCATGATATTTATATCAATCTCCGAAGAAGAAAAATCAATCCATTGTTCAACATGACCCTGAAATGACCCAGTACATTAAATATTCATAAACATGAATCATCTTCACACATTAGCATGTGAATATTCATAATCATATTCATATTCAGGATTGGAAAATAATAAAATATCTAAACCAGGCACTTACATAATCAATTAAAGAAAACCCAAATAGGGAGTTATCACCTTTCAGTCGTGCAACTGGAGAAAAAACATAAGAATCAGTAACATTCATTTTAAAAACCAACTCACTCTACAAAAAACAACATCCAGTAAATTTAAGGTAAGTTGTTCTCACCATAACGTGCAATGGCATTACTCTCAAAAATAGGGCCATCAGGTGTCTCCAAAACAGGAACCTGTTATATATGATTCAACAAAATATTCATCTTAATGAATGCTAAAAGAAAAGAAACAACCAAACAGACAAAAAATGTTTGTCCTAAAAAGCTTTAATAGTAACGATCTAATTACTGAAGCACCAGCATACCTTGCCAATGGGATTCATCTTGAGAAATTCTGGGGTTTTATTTGTTACACCCATCTCAAAATTTGGTGCTCGGTTAATTTTTACACCAGCATACTCTGCAGCAATGAGTGCCTTGGCTGCATTTTTATTGCCTTCTCCAGCATGTAAAATCTGCAAGAGAAGAACAAGAGAAAGGAAAGACAAAAAGGTCACTCTTCAAAAGATTTAAATGATATAGATAGAAGGAGAAGAAATACATTTATCATGGGAGTTAAAGTAGTAATATTATAAACCAGTACAGCAAAGTTATGACACATGCACAGAATGTTAAATACATGCAAAGACACAGTCATTTAGTTTGCTAGCTACTGGTACCTGAGTTAACTTTGTCATAAATCATCAAAATGTTTAGAAGAGAGGGATGTACAGCAAGATAAGGAATAACATATACCAGAACGTATCACATGACAGCATCAAAAAGATCATACATGCAGAGCACGACACAGAACTTACAGCTGCATATATACGTCACACTTATGTTACAAACACAGGACTCAAAAGTTGCAATAGGTACTCTTAGTGTAGGTGAATTAAGAGATTTAGATTTATTACAGAGCTTGGAGAGGAGGTCTAAAGCGACGAGTACAAAATTTGAACAATATACAATGTAAATAGAAAAACAATTCACTTGTGGGCTTCCACGAGGGAATAAGGTATATTGAATAACAAACCACTTGCGGGTTTCCACAAGGGGGGTGGTTGTTCTCGTACACATTAATCTCCCTTGTCAAATGCCACCTGAAAATATGTCCACTATGTCTTTTCTTGGGAAATCAAAAAAGATAAAAATTACAAACATAAATCAATATACAAAGCATGCCATTACAGGGACCTTTTAAAAAAAACTGAATATTAGATCAAGAAACATATTATAATATAATAATTGTAATGATGAAAATTGCATACCCCACACTTTTCAATCAGTTTTGGGCTCACTTTGACTGGGTTGTATTTTATACAATGACAAGTGTACAAGTAGCGTATTTCTGCAGAAGAGGTGACAAATTCCCTGAACCTAACCTGATTTCATCTGCACCCATGTGACTGGTCCTGATCCTCACTTTTTCCATTCACCTACCTGGTTCGATTCCACAGCACAAAATCGAACCTAGTTGGATTCCACAGCATGAAATTGACCAACCTGACCCTTCCTACTAGCCGTTATAGGGAGCTGAAGGACAAACCCAATCCATCACTCATCCAAACATCAAATAGCATATCATTCTCATTCAAGCATACAGGATTCATTGCATCATCAGCTTATATCAGTATCTGAGTAGCAACAGATTAGGCACCTTGCATGGTTGCTTGCTGTCTTTGATCCTTGTTTTGAAACAAGATAAATTAGATCCTAGGGATTTCACCAAAGGAGAATATCCTCACCTAGCACACTCCTCAACAGTATCTGTCGACACCACTTTTCTCGCAGATTCAGATATCAGAAGGTAGAGGCAAATACATTTCCAGGTGACAGAATCCCCTAGATCAATTTTGCACAGAGAAGATCAATTATGCAAGCAGAGATCAATTCTGTGCCACAATTTCGAACCAGAGTGAAACAGAGGTCAGTTTGCAGTCAGTCGGAGCTTCACAGAACCAGATCTGATGTACAGAGCACAGCTTCGGATCATTGAGTGACAGTTTGCAATCACACATCATCAAGCCACACTTGAAAGTTGAAGCTAAGTAACACTAATCCATCTTTATCATTTTAAAAAGAGTATTTATTTTAATTAACTGTCTCAGCTCATTAACCTAGGATTAATTTCTGATTGGTGTCTATTTGCCTTATTTAGCCCTAAATCTATTTGTAAAGATAAAACTTGAAGTCATATTTATTTTCCTTTTTCAATGGTATAAGATGTTGAACAATAAAATTGTAGTAGATAAGTGCTAAAAATAACATTTTACGTAAAAACTTTACAAAGTAATCGAATGATTTCAACAGATATAAGACAGGTACAACAATTTTTAGAATCCTCACTAGTACTCTATGTTGTCTAAGGCTGTTAAACATATATATGAGAATTACAAAGAGACTCGTCGCTCCACTCACAAAGTGGAACAAACAGAATTAAATGGCCTAGACTAACTTTGGGCACACCAGGAAACTGCATTAGATGATTAAACAAACAGAAGACTCTCTTACCTTATGTTGTAAATTCATGACTGATTTTCACCACCACGTGTCATAGAGGGATTGGATTTACAAGCCAGATTTAAGGATCTGGGTACAACTCCTGTGATTTTCACCAGTGGCCTTGACTCAGAAAATATCCTCTGTTCAATGAGGGACATATCGCAGGCCCTGAAACTGGCATTCCTGTCCCTCACAGCGTTTCCGAGACAGTGGAACAGCTGGGAACGTCCCCTAGCCATTCCCAATTGTTTTTGAATCTCTGAGACGCCCCTAAAAGAGCTGTAATAGTAAAGAAACATCTGTGAGCAATCTGAGACATCACTCACCATCCCGGGAACATCAAGGCATCCCAATCGAAAAAGGGGCAATTTCATTTGGTTTTTTTTTTAAATACTTAAATCTATGAAAAGAAATATTTTAAAAGAGGGTCCCACAAACCCTCCCACACCCCTTATCCAAACCCTAAATGCCTGCATAGGACATAAACATTTCTAATATCTATTCCTTTGTGCCTGCCACCGGTTAAGATTCGAGGTTTCACTTTATGCCATCTGGTTTTCTTATTCTAAACTCTCAACCTCAAGTCAGCAACTTGTCCTTGAAGACATTCACACACATTTGTCATTTTCTGATTTCAGCAGCAGTGAAGAGGAAGGAAGGGACCACGATTTGCCCTACAGTCTATACTGGTACATTTCTAGCCATTGAGGTAGGATATACAGTACTACACTGCTACAGTCATACTCATCATGGCATGTCAGTTTTACTATTTTTTAAAATAAAATTTAGAGAGTTTTTTTTTTCAGTTTGTTTTCACACAAAACTTCAAAACCACAGTTCCACAGCACTGGCAGCCTCTGAAATGTTTCTTTGATCTTTCATCTTGAACAGTAAAAATGAGCAGTAGCAATAATAATAAGATAAGTTGTGAAGAAGTAAAGCCAAGGGAAGTTGAAGGGAGTGTTGAAAGTTCTTATTCTCTAAAAATCCAAACACAAGTGCTGTTGCAACACCAAAAAACCATTTTGCATGCCCTTCATCCTCTCTTTAGGAGTTTGCAAAAGGCCCTTTCAACTGCAGAAAGCCTTTGCTACAATTTGCCACCATTTTGAGCAATAATAAGAGTAAAGTCAAGGGGCTGCAAGCATTGGTTGTCATGTTTGCAAAACTGATTTTTATAGGAGCTATTGTAGGGTTGGACACCATTTATTAGGTGATGTAAACATGGGATTAGAGTTTGTGAGAATATAACATTGGAACAGTGGGCTGAAATGGCTGAGTTGGTTGAGAAGAGTGAGGCAAAAACTACTACTAACAGATGTGCATCCACACCATTGCCATCTACTAATGAGTATTTCAATATATCAGCTGAAGAGGGTTTATGATAGAGGGAAGAGGAAGGCCATTTCTATTGCAGATGAGAAAAATATAGTGGCGAGGTGGTTGAATTTGCAACAACGTGAGCAGGCCAATGATCAGAAGCCAATTTTTTTATGCCCATGCCATCCCATTCGTGTGGCAAGGTCTCCTTATTTCAAAGAGATGTTGAGAAATACAACTGCAGTTGGACCTTCTTATGCAGACCCTGGAATATATAAATTGCATACCTCCCTCCTCAACAAACAATATTCAAAAGTGAACTTAATGATGAAAGAGATGAGACAAACATGGCATAAGAGTAGTTGTTCCATTGTCATGGATGTTGGACTGATATTCGACATGGCCACTCATTAATAGTAATGTTATATGCCTACTGGTTATACTTTCTTGGAGTTGTTGATTCCTCTACGAAACATAAGAATGCTGATTACTAGTTTGACCTTTAGAAGGAGGCCATACAAAAAGTTGGGCCTTCTAATGTTGTGCCAGTTGTAACAAATTCAACTCGTGTTTGTAAGTTAGCAGATTTGATGTTTGAGAGCACTTACAAACATCTCTTGAGACTCCATGTTGTGTATATGCTTTGTATAATACTTTAAAAGACACCGAAAAAATAAATTGGGTTAAAACCTAAGTTACCGAATCGGAATCAAGCACGGGTATGGGTTAAAACCTGTTGGAATCTGCTAATAGAGGTTATGTGAATTCTCTGTGCAGAATTTACGATATACATATATTATTGTTTGCTCATTACCTTTTATGCAGGGTTAAATTATCCGTATGGCTAACTTTCATCCTACATCGGCATTTAAATCCATTAAAAAGAATGAAAATTGCCGCAAACTCCTGGAATCGCAACGGAATCACAATGGAAACACCACATCATGCTCGAAATCGGCGAGGTATTGGAGATTTTTGGCAGAATCGATTCAACCTGCAAAATGGCAAACCCTAGATGATTTTGCAAGTGATTCCGTGAAGATTCCGATTCCAGGACGTTTTGTACCCGGTCGACAGATTCTACAAATCACTTGCATTATTCTAATCTTTTTTAAAGAAAGAATTCCTCAAACCAATTAAGACTAGATATGCTAGCTATATTATATTTTGTCATTGTTGTAAGATGCTTTACAATCCTTGGTGATTTGTGGAGAGTGGAAGAAGTGGGCTGAATCAAAAACAAAGGAAAGAAATAAGGTGGTCCACTATCAAATTAAAAAAAAATCATTTAATATATTTGTACTTTGTTTTTATTTATAGTTTTATTTTTGCTTAAAAGCTAAGTTACCTGGTTCTGCAGGTTACCCCTGCGTGCCCGGACCGGGATGTCCCGGGTACGGGTACAGGATGCCCAGGGGTTCGCCCAAGGTTGTGTGCAGGTGCCCTGGGTACACTGTGGGTTCTTTAAATCATTTAATATAATTGTACTTTTTTTTATTTATAATTTTATTTTTACTTACAGGCTAAGTTACCAGGTTCTGCAGGTCATGCCCAGACCGGGACATGAAGTCTCTATCGATGAGGTCCATGAGGACCATGAGACAACTACACGACACAGACATGGCTAGTGGGAGTTGTGTTCCAGCTGATTGTGGTTCAAATGAAGTTGAACCAAATGTTGACTATGATGCTTTTGATGAAGACCCATATGATGCTTATTAAACAATGAATATTGATTGTAATTTTCATTTTGTATTGACATTTGACTCTTTGAAAAATCACTAAATTATGAATTTCAATTCATGAGTATTTTCCTATTGCAAGTTATGAGGTATTTAGATATTTTATTATTTTGTTTATTGACAATTATAAGTATTACTGTATTTAAGTTTTAGTCTTAAGAGTTATATATATATGTGTGTGTGTGTGTTTTGCCGCCATATCCGAACCTGTACCAGGACAGGCAACTTAGTTAAAAGTTATTATTATTAATGTTTTTTAATTTTCAAAAATTGCTTGCATACATATTTGCTCTATCATATCACCAGTTGTGGGGATAATCAAGTATGCGGATACAGACTCTCCTTCCTCATATTATAGTTACTTGTGTCTACTATGTATATTTGCATCAAGTATGCGATCCTACTATGTATATTTGCATCAAGTATGCGATACAGATTCTCTCTCCCTCTCTCCCCCTAAAATATTCAAATGGAAATGAACTTAACGGAAATTGTACAGAAAAAAACCCAAACCGTGACCCAGAAGATCGACTGTCAGCATTATCAGACAACGCTACTGCCAATCGCATGAAATACAGCATACTCAGTAAGTTAAAAAGAGAAAAAAGAAAAAGAAAAAAACTCATTCATTAGTAGACTATTTCCCAATGACTTCGTTGAAACCACTAAGACTGGAGGAAATATACGACCTGAAAAATCCTAACAGTTAAAAAGAAAAATAAGCAGCCATTCATTAGTAGACAAGATCCCAGTGACTTCGTTGAAACCACTAAGAATGGAGGAAAAATAAGACCTGAAAAATGCTAACAACACTTTTCCAATCTTCCATGATCTTTAAGCGCAATGAACCGCCAGCAATTTTTGCGATCAGTTAATTATATATACAGATCAGTTAGTTATTTTAATTATGTGATCAGGCTACTGGGAAACCCGTCCATGGGGTTATGGTGTAATGGTAACGGGGAAATCACGTACATAAGAATGCAACTCAGGTTAAAATACCCTGCAAAATACTCGAATAAGAACAAGGCCGTGATGTAACAATCACAAGCTACATCGCCCAAAATTTACAATGAAACAAATAAAAGAAAGATCTGACAGCCCAATCCACCACTAAAACATTTAAGGGCAGCCCATAACCCCGCCCAACATTTAACATTCAACCTCAATCCGAATTCATCATTAAACAGATTATTAAAAATGGAATACAAAATCAAAGCTAAAACATTTTGTAAATATAGAAAACCCATGTTTTTATTTTTTTTATTTTGCGAATAATCGCTAAAACCCTAGTATATTCCTAATTTACCAAAGCCGCAATATATTCCAAACAACACAAGATACATAACAGGATCGGGAAAATCCTGAGACAATAGCGATATAGGACAACAGAGCAAAGATCTCACAGCTTTTCAGGAAAAATTAATTGAGGCAAAAGAAGAAACAAGCACAAATACCAGCATTTTTGCTGTTGCCGCAACTCTAACGCCTTCAGAAGAAAACCTGGTCAGTGGCTCCTGTTTTTTATGTTCTCCCCCAATAATGATATAATACAGAACGCCGGATGCTTATATATCAGTTGATCGATGTGCTATTTTAGGGTTTTGAAAAGTTTTTTCTTTATTTTTCTTTAAAAAAAAAATTGGTTATTAGTGTAGAGGAGAAAAGTGCATGCCCTTATAATTTTTCTTACTTATTTCATATTATATGATTTTAATGTATAATTTAAATATATTTTTAGTTTTTTGGTGTACTTATTTATCCAAATTCAATTAAATACTAGCACTTGCACCTATAGGAGGTTCAAGGCCGATAGGAACAATTGATGAATTTAGAAAATTTTACAGTGTATGTCTAGGGATAATATTTAAAAAGGCATCATCCTAGGTCATTATAATCATTACTAAAAGAAGGTGTCTAATCAAGACATCACACGTACATATTTAGTGTTAACACTTGTAGGTTCAGCATATCAACTACTCTATCTACATTAGCATCCAACTCCATTGTCACTTTATGTTTTATCATTGTCAACTTAGTCACAAGGCATGACTATTAACAAGTAAGTTAATCGCTCTTCCCCATTATTATAACAAGTCCTAATGATGCTTCTTAGCACCACCGAGTTTTCCTTGATGCAAATATGCATCAAACAAATCTTTTTTATGTCAATATCATATGTCCATCTTTACCTAAGATAAAGCATGCCGCCTAGACAAGATCACACTATTGCAATTACATCCCAAAGTCTCAAACTCTCAAATTTCAATCATCCCAACTTTCTAACTTCAAATCTGTCATATTCTAGTTTGTGTTTCTCTATCACAACCATCAAAGTTCACATTGTATTAATTTCTAAGGTAAGCACCTAATTTCATCGTACTTCTATGTTGGCACATGTTTATTTACAACCTTGATTTATTAATTTCAATCAAATAATCAAACTCAAGTTCAATAATTTATCTTAGGTTTAAATTCTTTAATTTATATTCATTAAATATATTTGTAAGGTGTGTTTTATTCCCTACAATATGATATAAAAGCACCTCAAGAAAAGCAAAAGGTCATAGTTTTTAATCAATTGTCAAAGATAACCTTTTATGAATGTGAATTATGATGCTTTCCATTCACTTTAGGAAATAAAATATAAATTAGAGAGGAAAGACTTTGTCTAGCTCCATGAATAACTTACTAGTAATTACACCCAAATGTGTAAATTAGACATCAATATGATTGTGAAGAGTAGGCCAATCACTTGAGAATGCAAGAAGAGAAAGAGCATAGGTGGTAAGAAGGCAAAAAGTGAGATGGTAGAGTATACACTTAAGTTGGTGGTTAAAAATAACAGTGACACAAGGTTGATAAGAGCCATAAAAGGGGTGGTGGAGTACTGCATTGGAATAAGAGGGGAGTGAAGTAAGAGTGCATGTGCCAACACCGAAAGAAAGAGTTAATTTTCAAGAAGGGGTGTGAACTATTTCTAACCATCTTACACATATACATTCTCTTCTCATTTCTTGAATGCCACATATGCATTATCTTGCAACCTCACAATCCTTTGGAGTGTAAAGGCAGGGAGATGCGAAGGTCATCAAACAATCTAATACCTGAAATTATAATAAATGTCAAACCATAACATTCAACACTGCCAATGTCAATGGTTGCCTTTGATAAATTAGGTTCTTCAAATTTGTGAATTGTTAAGTCATGTGCCATTTTAAGACTAACCCATTTCCAATGGGTGAGGTGAGCATTACTTATTGGCCCTTGTATAAAAAGACTTTAGCAGGTAAGTGATCATCATCATGCTCCACAAAATTTGGTTGCATTATATGTTCAATATTGCTCCATGCAACATGAAAGAAAATAAGCCTAATCTAATAGAGGAGAATAATGCAAAAGCTTACATAGTCTAAAACAATTTCAAGAGAATAATGGAACATAACACAAAATTTACCCTTCAAAACCCTTACAAGAAAAGACCTAGCAACAATAACACAACTCATATTATATTACCTCAAAGAAATATTACAATATAATAGGAAAATAGTCATGTTATCAAGGAGATCTTCAACTCTAAATCTACAGTCAATTCGGTAGCATGTACTTGTCAAAAACACACCATATAATTCTCCATCCCAAGCCTTGGATTTAGAGGCAATAAGAAATTCAAGAAACTGCAAATATTTTCCAAAACCATGAGCCAAATCAATAGTTGAATTTGTCCAATTGGATCCATGTGCCCCACCTAGAATGTAGTTCATCCCTAGATAGAATGTAAGTCCCAATGGAGGATCTTGACCCATATAATCAAGGGAGTTAGCTAGTTAACCAAGCACTCCAACTTAGAGCATTAAATCCTCTTATAATATGCTCTTGCAATGGCTAAAAATAGTGGTCAAAGATGTTACACCTACTTCACAAGTAACTCCCTCTATCCATCATACTATGTATTATAAGTGGTAGAGTGTGGCGTATAAGGAATTTCATGTATTCCTCCAAGGGTGGTGTAGACACCTAAATTTGACCATGTCTTACGACATTACCTTTTGACATTATCTTACACCACCTTGCGACATCTTGTGACACATCTTGCTCTATGACCCTTTACATCATTCTCATTAGTTAAATAAATTACATTTATTTAACTAATCCCTCTTATCCATTTATCCTCCTCTTACACCAAATTAAATAAATCTTATTTATTTAATCTCGTTTTCCTCCATCATCCAATTTAAATAAATTAAATATTTATTTAAATCCCACATGACTCTCATAATTTAAATAATTTTATTATTTAAATTATTTATTCCCACGCACATCCCTATTTTTAACCTCCTTAAATGTGTGTCATAAGCACTTCCTCTTTAAAAATCAATTAAATAATCTAATTTCCCCCACTCACATCCTTATTTTAGTCACCTTTCATCCTCATTAAATGTGCATCATAACCACTAACTTCAACTTTTAATCCTATTCATCCACCTCACACCTCACCCTTCTAATCTTAGCCATCCATTTGATTCCCTCTCTATCTATAAATTGAATCTCTCATTTCAAATCAAACCCCCAACAAATCTTCATATACATGCATATCTCTTATTTTCTATCTCTATTATCATGGCTATTTCGTATCCAAGTTATGAACTAGTTTTTTTGTGAGCAGTCCACAATGCATCATCCATAGAACAAAGTTGGTGGAGCTTGGGTGCACTCTACTCGTTCTATTTGAAGTCTGAATCTGTGCAATGTTTAAGGTATTGTTGTATTGATTTATCTTCATGTTATTTCCTTGCATCATTTTCATGTCTTCATTTTGGCATGCCTGATTATTTTTTATTGACTCACATCCCTTGATCTAGCTTGCTTTTGTGGGTTTTGTTAACTTTTTTGTTGCAGGTTTATGTCATTTTTTAACAAAACCCTAGTTTCTAAAGATTTCATCATATCTTCCAAACGGTTGTGAATTTTTCTACAAGATTTTTACAAAAGTTTGTGGATCATCTAAGGAAGCTACAAAAGAAAAATCAAGTTTTTATCATCATTTTTACATTAGTTATAATGCTTTTATGATTTTCCATAAATTTGCATTTCTGGGCAGAAATCAACAAATTGTTCATAAATTTTCACATTTATAGAAATCTCTTGAAATTCTAATGGGGGTATATTCTTTACAATTTTATTTTGAGGTCAAATAAGGTACAAAATAATCAGATCTTTATCGACTGTAGGTTTTTCATAAATCCACATTTCTGGGCACAAATCAATAAAATATTTCAAACATTTTTATATTTCTGGAAAGGTCTCAAAAAATTAGCTGGGGTATCTTCTTTGTATTTTTATTTTTCAGGTCAAAAAAGTTTCAAAATAATTAGATCTATGTCAACTATGTAAAAAATATATATATTTGAAATTGCAATCTTGTGATGAGCATATCTTTTTATGGCTGCGTTATAATTGTTATAGCTAAGATTGCACCCTCTTGTTGAATGTGATTCAACAAGACCCCATGATACAATGGGAATAGCTTCTAGGTGTGGGACCTTGCAAAAATTAAAGCTAAACCTCCAGATGAAGGGTTGGTTCCATCAATGCAGCACCTAAAACTACACTATTCTACTATTGTTCCATGGGAAAAGGGGGAGAAAATACATGAAATGGAAAACTACAGCTATGTGGTGATGCACCCAAACTAATTTCAGGCCTATATTGCTTATTTAGACACACTATCTTGCTCCCAACTCAGCCTATTGTAGACACAACTCAACTTTCTTCCATGCCTGAGTATCAATATTTCATGAAAAGGTCTTACATTTTGCAATATTGGAAGGAAAATACAATGTTTTCACAAACAAGACTACTTCCATGTGATGACACAATCTACAACCTACCCAAAACATGTGATCATCTACATAAAGGTGCTGGAATGAGACAAGCATTCAAGGATTCAAATGATTTCACAAGAACATTTATGTATCATTCAATCACACACAATAAATCAAAGAAGTAGGAGGTCAAAACTAAGTTTTATTGATGAAGAAGGTGTCTTTTCAATACAACAATAGACTGTAAATACTTCATGTTACCTTGAAGAGGTGAAGATGAGTTACAATACAAGTTTCTTCCCTTGCAGAGCTGGAAAATAACTGATTTGAATTACAATATGAAGCCTTTTAGAGCTGGAAAACTAGCAAGAACCCCCCAAACCACTAGTAAGAATTCTAAAACTATGAAGAACTAACTTAAAATCGATCCTATGCTTTGCTTTTTGAACTCCAACCACCTGAGAAGTAGGACATGCATTGAGAGAAAATGACACTTGTCCTTTGAGTGGTTTGGTCAAACCTTGCTTGTAGCTACTATGGGAACATAAAACCTGAATTATCTCCTTGAAGAGCTCCATCAAGCATGAAAAGTGGAGGTGGTTGGGATGTGCATCCTTGAGAAGTGGAATTGCTCCTTTGCATGCTCCAACAATTGTCTTGTTTCTCCTAGATGCTTGCAAAGTGGTCAAATTGCTTGTAGTGCTGTCACAACTGTCCAAACTGCCTCATAACCTCACTTGCATGATAATAGGACATGTGGTCTTGATGTGTTTCATGTCATTATGACTTCTTAAGGATGTGGGAGAGAATTTAGTTGTTATAGGACTCTAAATTGTCCAATAGTTGTATACCTTATGATTTGGCATTGCCAAGTCTTCATTCCACTCCATTGTCTTAGAACTTCTATATCCATATCTCTTAGCTTACAATGATTCATTATCACCTTAGACATTGCATTGTTAGTTATCTTAGTCCATTTATAGACTTCTAGCACTGTCCTTTGTGTCTAGATCATTGTGCTCTATCAACTCACCTTACATTCACTGCCCTCAGACATTATCAAATCATTATGTTGTCTCTGCAACCTATGAATCTTAGTCCTACTTATTGTCTGGACTTGACAACATTCTCTTTGTATCTAGGTTTATTTCTCACTATCATAGACCTCTTATTCTTGCTTCATGCCCTCACTAGGGTTTAGTAGTCTCTGCTCTCACCTTATATCTTCTTGAAACCATATTTTATACTGGGTTTACAAGTCTTTGTGTTGTGAAACTATCCTTTTGACTATTTTATGTTGTTCTTCATGATCATTCCTCATGACTGTAAACACAGTCCATGACTATTATCATTGTTACCTGCATCACTTGTGACAGTTATTCAGATGATTGTTCTCTGCTCACTCAACTCTATTCTTCCTATTTTAACAATCCTCTATGTATGCTCATTGTCTCTACTTCTTTTGTTAGCAGTCAAGATGCCTTTGTCCATAAGTATCCCTGGTTTTTTATTTGAAAAGTTGACAAGACTGTGAAACTAGGCTTGACAGTCCTCAAACATTGTTATATACCCTTTTATGGTCATGAAAACCTTTAATGGTGTCCTAGCTTTTTCCCCTACATAGTCTTGTATAGTACCCGAAGAAGTTTGATTATGAAGAGGTCTCTAAAACCTATAAGGTTTTCAGTCATACCCCAAAAGACCCTACTGCACAGACAGAGTTCCTCATAATAGAAATATATCTTGAGATTTTTTCTACGTCCTACTATCTGTGTCAAACATTTGTATCCATATTTTAACATGTAAAGATTTGAAAGTATTCATTGCCTTTATATACACTGTCACCAACTACCTTCTTCTATTGTTCCCTTGTCTGACTGTTACAACCTTATAAGTCTTGAAATAACTTCAAGGAACTCTTGCAAAACCTATGAACTCAGTCCTTGTGAAGATATCTGGGATAGTTGAATGGAGATTGTTATGTCAAAAAATGCCCCCTTGGGGGCTTTTCCCTCTTAAGGTTTAGCTCTCGGGTCCTTAGAATGCATTTAGAGCATCTTGCATGATAATTTTGAATCCCGATGAGAAAACCCTGAAGTCTTATGGCAAATAGGACCTAGGGGGTGCTATTTTGATGATCCCCAAACAAAAATGGGAGGGCAGACTTGGGCGCTAGTGCCCTAGTCTTGCCCTATTTTGGGTCTACCCTAAATTTAAATGTTAGTTTATGACCATTATTTAGGTCCTATGCTGACATCAAAAAGTTTGAATTACGAAATTCTTAGTAGGAATGTTTGTAGTTGCATACATAAGCATGTTTAGGTTTTCATTTGCAAACTAGAAGATGATTGCAAACTTTAGGCATATTTGTGATTTCAAGATATTCATTGTTGTAGAGCGGAGCATTGTTATTGTGTTTGTGATTGCAGATTTGCCTTCATCTTCTCATGTGATTGAAGATCCTTCAGTTATGTGAGATCTACACTTCAAGGTGACATCTATTGTGTTTTTGATCATTTATCATTTGGATTTTGCCTCTATCCCGCAAGGATACACACTCTAACAACGATGTTCATAAGACTTGAATGTCTTTGCAAGGCTTGATCGAGGCAAGCCTCTAAACACCACAACCCCTCCCACACTCCTTTGTGATTACAGGTTATAGGTACCAAGTTTCACAGAGTGGAGTCGCAGAAGGAGGTTGCAGACAACAAGGATTCAGGATCCAAAAGAAAGAGGACAAAGTTCAATATTTTGGGACACGGGCGTTAGTGCCAATGTCCACTTTTTTCTGGGATAGAAACGAAAGATACAGTGAATAGATCCAGATTCCGTGTAGAAAATAGTACCTTGGACAGGGGTGCTAGTGGCATTGTCCTCGACTGTTCCACATCCTGAACTTTGAAAAATAGTGAGTTATAATCCTCTGCCTACTATCTTCATCTGAAAGGATTTGTCGTAATTGATCAATTTGCTTACTGTTTTGCTTATTTAGGATTTTAAGAGTACTTGAACATTAAATTGAGATATTGTTTGATAACATCTGAGCTTCCACATCATTTCAAGTGGCAGCCCAACCTATTAGGTGAATGCTCTCGCTTATTAGAGATTCAACTTGGTTGATATGCCCTTGAATGTTTGGTGAGAAAGGAGGATTTACACTAAATCAACCACATTCACATTCCCCTCTTTTTCATCATAAACATTTTGGTGAACCCATGTTTGTTTGAATTTTGTACCTTGTTGAGTGTTGTGTGATAGATTTGCATCCATTCATCTTATTGCATTCGAAAAATTACAAAAAAAAAATTGAAAATTTTGGAAAATTTGAAAAAATTGGCATTTAAGCTTGCATTTTAGCATATTTTGAATTAATTAGAATCTAATTTCATTAAATTTTTGTTATTTTCATCAAATTTGATTTAAATTATATAAATTCATCATTTAGTATTCACTTGAATTGCATTTTCATGCTTAAATTGCTAAAAATTGCTTGAAATTGTGCATTTTCATAAAAAAACTAGTTTTGCATTAGCTAGGGTTTGTAGTTAAAATATTGTTTTAGATTTTACTACCATTTTAAAATACTAATTATGTCTGATTTCTAATTGTAGTGTTGCATCATAGTGGCTTTCTTGCAAAATTTCATGTCTAGGGTTTGAAAACCTTGCATTTTCACTAGATTTGGCCTTATTGTCTCTCTAGATTTGCACTACAGGCGTGTTGTAAAGGATTTTCTACATTATTTGACTGATATCAAGGTTATAATCTACTTCCCCTCCTCAAATTCCTTACAACACCCTCTCTATTAGGCATTTACATTGAAAATTGGTGAACAAATCGCATATTTTAGGTTTATTCTCACTAGGTTTTAACTTATCATCACTCTAGACTTGCATCAAAGATGTGTTGTGAAGGATATTTTTACATTATTGGACTTATATTGACCTTATTACTCTCTTTCCCTCATCATTTTCCTTACAACACCTTGTCTTTTAGTGATTTGCATTGAAAATGGTGGAAAAAGTGAACATTTTAGGTGCATAAACAAGCATAAAATGTGTTATTTCATTGCATACAATCTCAATACATAAACTCACCATTTCGACATTGTTGTGTTGAACTCTTTTCCTCCTATCCATTGTGTTTGTTGTAAACTTGGTGTGTCCTTTTAACCCTTTCCCTCAAACAAGTGCTTAGAAGCGAAATAGTCATACATCTAGGGTGCCTTAATCATCATAAAACTTTGAATGTCTTGTCTTATTAAATCTTATTAGACATTGATGTTACAAGACATTTCATTATGACATCTTCATCTCATTGCTCTTTGGTATCTTTACATGCATATATCAAAAACTTTGAGAATTTCTACAAATTTCTTAATATGAATCCTCATGTTCTCACTTATATACAAGCTATGTATCACAAGGATTTATTTAAATGCTCTTCATTTGAAATCCTTGACTATGTATCTGATTTTGACAACTTCACATCTCTCATGGATACATACCCTTGAGTAGTAGAAGATTTAACAAAACACATTGAGAATGATGAGTGTGAAATTTCTCTTAATGATTTGGAATTAATAGCTAAAACATATGATGATGATTCCATAAGTTATCCTACTTCTCCTATAGTTGAATGCCCACGAACCTTAGATGAGAAGACTATGGATAGCCCTATTAATGATACAACACTTAACTTTACTAACAACACCTTACCTTTCTTTCATTCTAATGCTCTCCCTGGCTAATATGTAGCATTAGTGGATGAGAAAAGGTCTCTCACATTAAATCCTTTAGGGATGGATGTTGGGTATAATCGAAAGGAAAACAATGTTAATTCAATATTCACTAACAGATTTTGTATCAATGTTCCTAAGATGATCATGCGAGGGGCACCTAGCGCATCTTCTTGCTTAAAACCAATAATTACAATTCAAGGAGATCGAAGACCACCTAGACCTCTTGATTACATCTTCAACTATAGAAGACAAATTACTCAAAGAAATCAAGATGTTCAAAATGTGTCACAACATCCCATAATTGCTCACACATACAGCACCCATGATAACAAGCAAAGTAAGCAAGCACCTCATATGCATGTCTCTCTTCCATGTTCTCAACCTATGCTCCCTCCACCACCTCGTCTTACTCCTAAAAAAGGTCAAGAATATGATCTTGTCGAGCAGCTTCGCGCTACTCCAAGTAAGATCTCTCTTTGGGATTTAATACAAACATCACCTACATGCCATGGAATTCTTCAAGAAGCTTTACAAAAGGTGATTGTCCCACCTACTGCTAAGCTAAATGACGTAGTAGTTGTTTTAGATAGTATGCATGCGACAAAAATGAATATTCTCTTTCAACCACATGAATTACCGTCAATTGAAGTCTAAAACCAATATGATCCGATTACAATATTTGTCACGATTGATACAAAGTTGGTAAAGCGAGTTATGATTGACAATGGATCAGCTCTGAATGTTTGTGGCATGGACTTACTACACAAAATAAAGGTCGACACATCAAAAATCAAACTGGATAAACGTAGCATTCATGGTTTTGATAATAAAAGTAGCTAATTTGTAGGTACTATAATCCTACCTATAAAGGTGGGTCCTATGACATTATCTACCCTTTTTCATGTCATGCCCAACTTGCTTTCATATAATATGATTCTAGGTAGATCATGGATTCATGCCATGGGGGCAATTTGGACTACCCTTCATAGATCAATAAAGTTTATCTATCAAAACAAGCTTCACACCATACATGTTGATCCTGAACCGGATAACTATTTACATATTGAAATGCAAAAACAAGTTTACAATCATATGAGCTTAAACAAGTTACGAGCTGATTCATCAATGCCTCTTTCCACGGATAATGTTGTGCAAGACTCTACACTATCTAATGCACTTTTTGGTGACGATTGGGGTTCATTAGATTTTAATCCTTGCAATGTAGGGGAATATAAACTTAATAACCCTGACACATCAAAAGTCACATTAATCTCATCCAAACAATCTTTTGAGACACCTAAGAAAACCAAAACCTCCTTGGTAGAAAACAAAGACAATACTCTTACTTATACTACAAATTATGAGACCTATGAGGCTTCACCATCTTCTAAATAAATGGACCCTCTCTACGGTCGTGGATTTCAAATATTGTACAAAAATCATGACTATGCAGGTAATGGATGTGGTGTAAATCAACAAGGAATTAGAGTACCTTTACAAGTTGTTGGAATTAACTACACAGTTGGTATTGGATACCGTTCTTTGAAACCCACCAAAGCCTCTTGTCATCCTAAACTCAATGTTAATGCAATGTCAACAAGACCGAAACAACATACAAATATTTCTCCATCTTTAAGCCACACTCGTTGTAGCAAATATTATAATTGCTCTCAAGGGTGGCCTCTTCCTAGATATGTATGTTCTTAATGTTGGGATGAATCAGGTAAGTATTTCTAACCCTTTACCTCCATGTTGTGTTTCCCCCGTGATGTATTATGTGTTGTTTAGGCCTCCTAGGATGACCCTTGATACTCTTGTAAGGTCAAGGATACCGGGAGACTGCCTATGTTGTGACCCTTCTTCTATTTGTATCATCATTCTTCTATATTGCTTCTCCTCTATTTTCATTGTTGTGTGTTGTCTCTAACGGACATAACGTTGTGGTTGGTGACTTAGGGGCACCCTCCCACATGATTGTCCCTAAGGCACTTATTTCTCCTCTCTTGATTTATTGTTTACCTTCCTCTAGTGGTTCTATCTAGCTGGCAGATGATGAAAAACATATAATAATGATACGAACCTAGTGTCCTTTCAGCGAGAAATCAAAAAATGGACCTAGTCCATACATGATGATGGGATTGATATATATTATCCGACGCTTGGCTAGTAGAATCATTCCATGTGAGATTATGATGTTGTCTTATTGCACTTATAAAACATAATATTGCTGCTCCGTGCACTTTATTTATCTTTGATCTTGCCTTGCTTGGCTCTCTATGTGAATGATTACATGCATTGTTGTTTATCATGATTATATGGATGCTAACACCTTTTCGTGCATGAAATTGTGTGTTTGTGGGAACATTTGGCGATTGTAAACTACATGTCACCTCTGGAGGGCATGGGCTTTACGAGAGCTCATGTTCCCTCGTGTGTTTTATCTCTACCTTAATGTGCTTGATATCAGTACACGATATCAACCACCTTAAGGTGGGGGCATATATAAGGTAAGCTATCTGATGATTTTGGTATTAACGAAGCGTGTTCGAAGTCATCTGCAGAGGCGGGATGTTGTATCTCTGAGTGAGTACACATCTTTCTTTTCTATATTACAATCATTTAAGCCCTCTGTGGAAGAGGGGATGGTGTATTTCTCGAGGAGATTACACATCCTGTCATTTTCTAAAAGTCCTCCGAGTAGGCAAGGTGGATCTGAGACTAACCTAACCCTTAAGCGTGTCTTTGGTGATTGTTGTGGCGAAGCCCAATCGTCAGTGTGTGACTGTAATGTACCTAAGATGGTTGTGAACCTAGCAATAGGTTTCTTCCATCACTTGTTTGTCGTGTTTTCTCCGTGTCTTCCATGTGTGTGTATGACGTGTTTGTTCCCAAGCATAGTTTCAAGACCGGTGGTGATGAGCTCCTCCTATGCTTTGGGATTTGTATCGTGTGTTTGTTCTCAAGTGTAGTTTCAAGACTGGTGGTAATGAGCTCCTCCTACACTTTGAGATTTGTTTGGTGTGTTTGTTGCCCCTTATGCAGTTTCAAGATTGGTGGCGATGAGCTCCTCCTACATTTGGGTTGTGTGTTTACTTTCCTTTGTACTTGCATTTGCATTCCATATATGAGAAAATGAAAAAAGAAATAATCATTGCATTCACTGTATGAATTGTGTTTTGTGTGTCTTCAATGTTGTCTTCTCCATGTTTTGCATGATTGTAACTGTCCTCTCTATGTTTTGCGTGTATGTTACTGTCTTCAATGTGTTTGGTGTGTTTTCACCGTGCTTGGTGTGTTTGCTATGTTTGTTGACCTTACTTTAATGCATGTATTGACCTTGTGTTTATACATACATTAAAGTGGGGTCTAAATGTTATGTCAAAAAATGTCGCCTTGGGGGCTTTTCCCTCTTAAGGTTGAGCTCCTGGGTCCTTAGAATGCATTTAGAGCATCTTGCATGATAATTTTGAATGTCGATGAGAAAACGCTGAAGTCTTATGGCAAATAGGACCTAGGGGGTGCTATTTTGATGATCCCCAAACAAAAATGGGAGGGTGGACTTGGACGCTAGTGCCCTAGTCCTGCCCTATTTTAGGTCTACCCTAAATTTAAATGTTAGTTTTATGACCGTTACTTAGGTCCTATGCCGACATCAAAAGTTTGAATTATGAAATTCTTAGCAGGAATGTTCGTAGTTGCATATATAAGCATGTTTAGGTTTTCATTTGTAAACTAGAAGATGATTGCAAAATTTAGGCATAGTTGTGATTTCAAGATATTCATTATTGTAGAGCAGAGCATTGTTATTATGTTTATGATTGCATATTTGAATTCATCTTCTCATGTGATTGAAGAGCCTTCGTTTATGTGAGATCTACACTTCAAGGTGACATCTATTGTGTTTTT
Source organism: Cunninghamia lanceolata (assembly GCA_027924645.1). NCBI lineage: Eukaryota > Viridiplantae > Streptophyta > Pinopsida > Cupressales > Cupressaceae > Cunninghamia > Cunninghamia lanceolata. The sequence goes on from BSBN01000523.1 coordinate 14,227,827, forward strand.
TATCATTTATCATTTGGATTTTGCCTCTATCCCACATGGATATGCAGTATCATCTAACAACAATGTTTGGAAGACTTAAATGTCTCTCCAGGGCTTGACCGAGGGAAGTCTCAAAACACCACAACCCCCTCCCACACTCCTTTGTGATTGTAGGTTATAGGTACCAAGTTTTGTGAAGTGGAGTCATAGAGGGAGGTTGCAGACAACAAGGAGTTAGGATCTGAAAGAAAGAGGACAAAGTTCAACATTTCAGGACATAGGTGCTAGTGCCAGTGTCCTCCACTTTTTTTAGGATAGAAACGAAAGATACAATGAATATCAATGTCGGATGGAGATCCAGATTCCATGCAGAAAACAATACCTTGGATAGGGGCGCTAGTGGCATTGTCCTCAACTGTTCCACATCCCAAACTTTGAAAAATAGTGAGTTATAATCCTCCAGCCTACTATCTTAATCTAAAAGGATTTGTCGCAATTCATCAATTTGCTTATTGTTTTACTTATTTAGGGTTTTAAGAGTACTTGAGCATTAAATTGAGATATTGCTTGATAACATCTGAGTTTTCACATTGTTCCAAGTGGCAGCCCAACCTATTAGGTGAATTCTCTCGCTTAGTAGAGATTCAACTCAGCTGATATGCCCTTGAATGTTTGGTGAGAAGGGAGGATTTACACTAAATCAACCACATTTACATTCCCCCCTTTTTCATCCTAAACAGAGATCTTCACAACTGTCATCTTTTATCAACCTCCCTTCAACTCTCCTCTCTCTGCATGATATCTTGTCCTAACCCTGATAGAAACTTCTTGATAAATAAGTAGACCTGTATGGAGTGTCTCACCACCTTTCACAGAGCTCTACTTGTAATTTCTTCATTTAGATCATTGCCCCTATCAACCATATATTGGCACTGTCTTATGAGCCTTAAGACTGTCCTCTCCACAACTTGATTCCCCTCAGTCTCTCTATATAATATTTCAATCATATCTTCCTCTTGACATTGCACATTGAGATCCCAATATGCATGAAGACCCTACATATAGAAATCTTTGACAACCTATACAGTCAAATGAGGACATATTTATTGAGTTCTAGGTAGGCTTCAATCCTTTCTTATGTTCTTTCCTAAAGATCTTCTTCAATAAGACACTTGTCTTGGCTTGAGATAGGAAACTATCCTAACCCATTTCGATATTCATGATGCCTCATGCCTTCAAATCTCCTGTGAATGCACAAAACCCCTCAAGAACCTGTTTAATATCTTCTGTCCACCATGCATCAGAAAAGGAGTTATCCAACTTATATATGAACTCTATTTGATCCTTGTAAATCATCCTCCATAACGTTGCAACTCTCTTTCATGTCTTTAGATGTGTGAAGATTCCCTCTTTGACATATCCATAGTTTTGACTTCTTTGAATCTCCTAGCATAACATCATAGAACTCCATCCCTAGATCAAACCATGCTAAATATGGGTTCCTAAAGAAATTTCACATACATAACCTTACATCGAGAATCTGTGAAACCCTACACTTTTTTTTCTTATGCCATGTACAACACAAAACAACCTCCTTTTCATTCAACTAGTTGGCTTAAACCTTAATATTTTTTGTAGTTTCATTTGCTCAGTGAATTTATGGCATGCCATTGAGAGCTTACAAAGCTTTCATCATTCAAAACATTGTCCCAGAACTCTATAACTTGATATGTTCATTCTGGTTTGTTTCATCCACAAGATGAGACCTCTAGTTTAGCAAAAGAACCCTATAATTTGACAAAAGACCTAAAGAAAATCAACCCTAAACTTAAAACCTCATGAAGACTTTGACCTTTTTTAAAAAGAAGCTCCCTCCATATGACATGTATGAGAGTTTAAGGTTTTAAAATAGAAGACAATTCAATTATTGCCCTTTTGAATCATAAAGTATGTGACTTTTCGCAAAGTTAAGGAGACATGAGACATATGTATGCAAATATACATGGAGGGAACTCCCCTTTTTGATGAGATGAAGGTAAGTTTAAAAAAATATAACACTCTTAAGTCACTTTAACCCCCTTTCATGACTATTTAAACAATACAAGATAATATTTGGTAGTTTAGAGCCTAAGAGACAACTTTGGAATCCCTCCTAGACCCTCTATGACTTATGAAACATACTACATCACGTTGTATCCTTCCACAACTAATTATCAAAGAGACCACAAAATGACAAACAATAGCAACCAAAACCTTCCAAACCAACAATAAACAACCTGGTTGCCTATTTGAGCTAAGGAATGAAAATAGGTAACAATAACAGTATTTTCTGATTTTGCAGTGGGTTCACTATCATTTATAATACATTTTCTTTCAACAAAATTATTTTTCCAAGAATATATTTTTCAATCTAACATACTTGTTTTGTAGCTTTCGCTTGTCAAAGATTAAATCATTGAAACTACTAACAAGTTGCTGTAGATTCACATGTTAAAGAAATCATTTTATCACTAATCTAGGCACTCAGTTTAATGTAGGGGGGATAGTAATTGAACATTGTTTGCTTTGTCTTCAAATTTTGAAAAGGGTGTATACTCTCTCCTCGCACCTTTTTGTGATCTTGGAGATCAAAACCCCCTTCATTATCCTTGTGTTTATTTGTTCAATCCTAGGGACATTATCTCACATATGCTCTCCCCTTGTGCTTCGTGTGAACCTAGGGATCAAAAGTGAATAATGTTCCTTCCCTTTAGGAGGCCTACTAGGGGATTTCATCACCCCTAGGGATGACCTCAACCACGTGTTCTAGTGGGGTATATCAAAGGGGGAGAGTGAAAGCTATACCTCAATCTAGCTATGTAGTCATTGGGATAGCCTTGGGGCCTTGGGTGATTCATGCATCACTGTAATAAGGGGAGGAGAGCTCATGCTATTACCTTGAGATGGAATAAACTTTGGGCAAGACTTTAGTCTCCAAGGTAAGGGGTGTAAGGTGGTACATGACCTTACATTCCCTATCTATCCAAGCAATGGTAAAAGGTATCAAGGGGATGAAAATCACAGAAAACGTAACCTTGGGGGCTTTTTCCTCTTAAGGTTTAGCTCCTGGGTCCTTTAGAATGCATTTAGAGCATCTTGCATGATTTTGACGACTCCCAATGAGAAAACCATGAAGTTTCATGGCAAATGGGACTCAGGGGATGCACTTAACATAAATCCTACCTAAAATAGGGGGGAGGACTTGGGCACATGTGCCCTAGTCCTACCCTATTTTAGGTCAGGACCTATTTCAAAGTGTTGGTTTATGACTGTTATTTAGGTCCTATGCTGACACAGTAAGTTTGAATTACGAAATTCTTAGCAAGAATGTTTGTAGTTGCATATATAAGCATGATTAGTGATTCATTTGTAAACTAGATGGAAATTTGATAAGCATCGTGATTTTGTGAAAGTGATTCAAGGCATTCATTGTGTTGCAGAGTAGACCTTTGTGTTGTTATTGTGCTTGTTTGTTGTAGATTTATCATCCATCTCCTCATGGCATGAAGAGCATCTTCCTTCCATGAGATCTTCACTACAAGGTGATATCAATTGTGTTTTCTATCATTTATCAGTTGGATTTTGCCTCTATCCCGTAGGGATACACACTCTTTATCTGACAACAATGTTTGAAAGACTTGAATGTCTCTCCAGGGCTTGACTGAGGCAAGCCTCTAAACACCACAACCCCCAACCCACTTTTCTGTGATTGCAGGTTACAGGTTGTGAAAGTGAAAGAAGTGGAGTTGTAGGAGAGCAATGCAGACTGTTGGAATTACAGATCAAAGAAGAAAATAGGGACCTAGACTCAGATGCCCACTCATTAGTCCTCCAGATCCTGCAATTGTAAAATCTATGGAACAACAGGAATAGGTGGCAGACAAGATTCCCAGATCCCAACAAAAATTGTGGCACTAGACTAGGGCGCCCACTCATTAGTCCTTAACTTTTTTGGACACCAACTTCAAAATCTGGTACACATTTGATTGTCATTTGATATCTCTGTGTGCGATCATTTTTCATAATTTATCCATTTGTTCACGATTTCATGAAATTAGGGTTTTGAGCATAATTGGGCTTAATTAAATAACAAAATCACATAATTCCAATCTTCCTCTATGTTCCAAGTGACAGGAGATTTGTAGTAGAGTTCTCTACTCAATTAAATGTCCTTGAATGTTTAGTGGTGAAAGGAGGATTAACACAAACCATTAAAATCAAACCCTCTTTATTTTCACACCTAAACATCACCATTATCTAATAGTGGAGATTGAAGTTCCATGGGATATGACTCTCCTCCTTGAACAATTATAGGTTTGTTCATGTGCTTGGCATGTTTTCCTTGTGCAAAACGACTATAAACCACTTTATCCACGAAGCAATTCCCACCAATTTCCTTGGTAAGTCAAGTCAGCCATTAGCTTTTTGTGTTTATTTTTCTTGCCAAAAATTTTCAAAATCCAAAAAATCTTAAAATCCAAAAAAAAAGTCACAAATCAGTCCACCTAATCCTCCTCATCATTCTAATCATAATCCCATTCTTGAGCCTAATCTAATCCATCATTTGTCAAAATGGTTGTGATCATTAACAAGCCTAGGTCAAATCCAAAACCCAAAGTCACAATCCTAGGAGGTCCCCAATTTCCTCCCAATGATGACGAGAACCTTGTAGATCATGATGTATATTTTGAGGAACAAGCTGAGCTACAAAGACTTAAATACATGTATAAATCCACCCCAACACTAGAGAACAAGAACCTAGAGGATGATCCTTATGGCACCCAAAGAATGTTTGAACTTAAGAGATTTTGTAGAAAGGAACAAGTCACTACCCCACCACAACACCCAAAATTCCTATAGACACCCAAATTTGTCCATGTCTTGCAACACCTAGTCAAATACATTATTAAAGACATCATGTAGCATTTTGTCCTAATCCCATACTTATCCCACTTTCTAATTAATTAAATAAATCCTATTTATTTAATTATTTTTCCAACTAAGTCCCAACTAATTCAAATAAAATATTTGAATTATCCTCACCTCTCATCTCATTGCAACATTTGTCCACCTCTCAATTGAATCATTTGTGGTAGTATAACTTTCATTTAATATCCTTCACATGTACAACTAATAAGACCTAATTTTATTAAATAAAATTTTTTGTGTACACGATCACACATGAACTTTATTCTCCTCACACTTGTCACATGACTACAACTTCCTTAAAGAGTGGGAATAACTAATCAATCCTGACCATCCACATCGTTCATTTAGCCATTTAATCTTAGCCATTGAATCAAATAAATCTTTGCCTATAAATCAACCCTCTCACAAGCCATTATCATGCATCTAGTCTTCAAGTATCCTCATGCCATCAAATTTTCAAGGCATCAATCATATGTGTCATCCCCCTTAACTTCATACCCACCTAATCCATCCACCTATCATGATAATTCCACATCAACCTATGCCACATCAACCTATCAACGTCCACTCCAAGATTATCCAATTCCTCATTCCAACATTCCAACACACCTCCAAACCCATCCACAAGGAAACCAAGTGTCCTCACAAGAAGCACATGTAAGTCCAAGTTGCCCTTCATATATAGATCAATTTCCTTTACAAGAAGCACATGCAAGTCCAAGTGGCCCCTTGTACATAAATCAAGTGTCCTTAAGTCCACATTTGGAGCAAGACCTAATATCCTTTGATGAGAGAGATACCAATCTAGCCAATACATCCTATGAGTCACCTCCACCATCTAATCATAGGCCAACATATGAGCCAGCTAGTCCTATCCTAACACCTTCATGTGACCCCAATTCTAGTCCATTGGTCCATCAACCTTCATCACCTTCATCCCCATGTTCCACTAACCCTTCATTAAAATATTCCATGGAGATACTTTTGGGAAAAAACTTGATTGAGCTACGCCCACTAAGATCATATTCTCCACTTCTTTTAAAATCTAATTGGTATAAAGATGATGAATATTGTACATACCATAGGTGTGAGGGCCATGCCATGTCCACTTGTAAATAGTTTAAAAGATCAGTCAAGAACCTAAAAGGTGGTGTTAAGATTGTGTTAGATAAAACCAATCTATCTAATCCCATTATCCCTCCATCCAATCCAAGTCCTAATCCATCCAATCCAAGTCCTAATCCATCCAACCCTAGTATCCCTCCATCTAATCCAAATCCTAAGTCCACCATTATCCCTCACCCTAATCATGATCATAAGCCCACAACACCATCCACCCTTATTATTCATCAACTGTATTGTACTTCTACCCATGCACTTGCAAAGGATTTCATTGGCTACTAGCAAGGAATAAAACATCGCCATGTCATCAAACACCTATCCTTGAGCCTCTTCAAGAGCCATCCATTAACATGCCTAGCCCTTCATTCCCATCACGTGACCCACAAGACATCAAGCCTATTCACGAACCTCCTATCATGAGCCCAAGTCAAAGTCCATCATATTCTCTTATTGATGAATATCAAGCACCAGTCAAACTTACCCAAGAGTCTCCTACATCCATATTCATGAAACCACAATAGTTATGTCAAGGGTCTACTCCCAAGCATGTCGAAACATTAAGCCCTAGTCCTAATCAAGATCAAATCACTTCCATTCCGCCCATCCATAACACATATATTTTCTATGATCAATATAGTATCCATGATGAAGAAGCTATCCATGAGCAACTTGATCCTATACCTAGCCATGAGCAAGTAATCCAAATCCAACCTATCCATAACACATATTTTCTATGATCAAGATGATATCCATGATGAAGAATTCATCCATGAGCAACTTGATCCTATCCATAATCCCATACCTATCCATGAGCAAGATATCCAAATTGCTCCAATCCATTATCCATCTATCCCCATCCATAATGATAAAACTTCTACCTATCATGATGAGACACTTGCCTCCCAAGCAAACATAGAAGATCAAACTAATAGCATGGATCATAATGAACATAAGCACACTCCTAATGATCCTTCCATAGCCACCATCGACCATGTTGCAAATTCACCATATCCTATTGGTCTTACCACTTTCATCCATGAATGTTCTTCCCTAAGGGAACAACAACCTTTGCCCTCCACCTTATCTTCTCCATCCAATAATGAACTCAAGTCTAGTGTCCAAAGCACACCAAGTCCCATAGTCTATCACATCCTCCAAAACATGAATGATCAAGGTAAATGATCTAAAGATGTTGGTAATTCCTCCATGCATCCTAAGTCCACCACTTTCCATCGCAAATCCTCTCATCCACCCAAAACTTATGTTGCAATTCCTCCTCCACCACCCTACAAATGTCAAAATCATGTGACCATACACCTTCCACCATCCACTTTACCTCCACTACTTCCAACTCCTAATATCCCTCCATCCAATTTACTGCCATTGCTCCCAACGCCTAATATCCCTATCATTCAATGCCCTCATCCATTTATCTACAAATCCAATTTTAATCCCTCCATCCATAAATCCCCTCCAATTCCTAATCATGACCAACAAATGCACATATTGTCTAAACATAAAGCTTCCACTCATTCTACCAAACCCATGGGATTCAAAAGTAAAACTTTGGATGCCTCTATCTATAAAGTCAAAAATCCTACCAAAAATCCTAAAAATCCTTATGCCTTACGGCACAAATGTAAAGTCAAAGCAAAATCCATCCAAAAACCTACCCAATCCCATACCTTCACAAGGAAAGTCCAAAAGAAAAATGGTTTGGGTCCCTAAGCAAAAATCAAGCAAGTCAAAGGAGACATCCACATCTCAAAATTCCCAACCATCTTCTTCCATGCAAAAATTTGCTTCCATTCAAACATCTCCAATTCCTCTATCCCACAAGCAAAACAAAACTCATAAAAATATGAAGTTTATGTGGGTACCTAAATCACTAAGTCATCCATCTCCTAAGCAAACATTGTCATTGCTTTCTACACCACCTTCGCATCAAAAGCTTCAATGTTTATCATGGTGTGTGCAACCATTGGTCATGCTTCCCTTTCATTCCACAACACTTCCGCATACTAATCCAATCCATCCTTCTATCATTTCAATCCTACATATCCTTCCATTTTTATTCCTATGGTCCATGCTTTTGCACCAGCTTTTTATCCATGCATAATCCACTATCCCCTATTCCTCCTTGCATGAACCATCCATAATCCACATCATAATCCATTATCCTACCCTACCATAAACCTCATAGTACACTATCCCCCATCCATCCATCCTTGCATAATCCATATCATAATTCACTATCCATCTAATCCATTTCCCACTCATGCAATCCCCTACCAACATCTATGAGCATAATGACATGTGACATGGTCCATGTGCAATGACATCCCTCTCTAGTGGGATAATATCAACCTTCATGGAACTAGACGCTTGAGTCCCTCCTATCCACTTATCCCATCCAAATATCCCATAAAAAAAAAAGTAAAGAGAAATGCCTTCGTCCAATGGTGAAAACCACCCTTGGTGGTGCCTTGGATAAGTACCATGATGAAAACCTGGCAAACAGGCATCTGTGTAGGTTGATCTTCTATGTCACTTATACTTGGGGGCACATTGTCTCATCCATACCACACTATCATTTTCCAACCTATCATTTCCTATCCTATCCTATCCTACCATTCTTATCCATTACACCCATGTACCTATCCTATCGAGTCCATTTATCATCCCTCCCTCCTTTTGATCTTGATAAAGACATGGGGGCAAAATGTTGACAAATGCTTTGGATATATCTTGATATACCTCATCCTTTCCAAACCAATCCATCATGTCATCCTTTCATTATAAGTTTTGTCATGTAAAAATCCTAAGTATTATGCCTAGAATGGGGCATGTTATTCCTATGTGACATAGTCTTTGGAGATCACATCCTAGCTCCATTATGATGCATACATCCATCCACTATAGCCTATCCTTGTATCTATCCATTTATCATGACCTTTCCATTCTATGGCCTATCCTCTTATCTACCCATCTATCATGAGTCTTCCATCCCATCCATTTATCACGAGCCTACTATCACATTTACTATCACCCATCCTTTTATTGATCCATCCTACCTCCATCCTAGCATCTAGACTTGGTCTTCCCTTGTCATTGGTATCTAGCATAAAGGCTACCCAAATGGTCATCCAATGCCATCACAAAAATCCACAAAAAAAATCAAAACATTTCAAACTACAAAAAAATCAAATATTCCAAAAATCTAAAAAAATCAAATATCCAACAAAAAATCCAAGCAATAAAATCATTCCATCAAACCAAATCCATCAAATCAATCAATTCACATCAATCCATCATGCATCAAATCAAATCAAATCAATCCAAGCAATAATCCAAATGCAAGTCATCCTTAATCCATACCAATCAAGTCAATCAATCTTGTCAAATTATCCAATCACATCCTTTGGTCTTGATCCTAATCTTGTTGTAAACCAAATCAATCAATCATCATCATCATCATCAATGGGATATATTGTTCCCACATCCTTGTGTTGATCTAGGGATATATTGTTTCCCGCAATGACAACACTATCTTAATCCTTGTGTTGATCTAGGGATATATCGTTCCCTGCAATGACAACACTATCAATTAATCAATCATTGGTTTATAGCTTGATAGGGGCAATACCTTGTTTGTTTTTGAATCATTTGTGTGTGCTTGTTTGCTTTTTTGTGTGTGTTATCTTTTTATCTTGCATTTGTATCATTTCAGCTAATATTCATATCTTGTGTATGTTGGAATAGTGTTTTGCATTAACCTTTGCATCTAAGGTCATATCATACCTTTTGTGCATTAGGACATTAATGCTTTAATTTTACTTCCTCTTATGTTAGACAAGGTTGCATTATGTTGGTGAACGAGACACATCGTCACCCTAGTCCTTATACCTTGGTGCATAATGTCTAGTGCTATATCAAACATCATGGTTGCTCACCTTCATTACATCATAACGTTTCATTCATTTCTTCTATCCATTTCATTTGAGAGCCTACTTGTGTTTGTCCAACCTGCCTATCCTCTCGAGGGGGCATCCTCATCTTATCTTTCCATCATCATCCTATCTTTTCATCATCCCATCCATTTTCCTCTATCCATATCTTAGCTTCTTTGAAATGATGTTACTCGACACAAATCTTATCATCTCGAACATCATCTCAAAGAGGGGCAAAATGTAGACACCCAAATTTTTCCATGTCTTGAAACACCTAGTCAAATACATTATTAAAGACATCATGTAGCATTTTGTCCTAATCCCATCTTAATCCCATACTTATCCCACTTTCTAATTAATTAAATAAATCCTATTTATTTAATTAATTTTCCAACTAAGTCCCAACTAATTCAAATAAAATATTTGAATTATCCTCAACTCTCACTGCATTGCAACATTTGTCCACCTCTCAATTGAATCATGTGTGGTAGTACAACTTTAATTTAATATCCTTCACATGTACAACTAATAAGACCTAATTTTATTAAATAAAAGTTTTTCTGTACACGATCACACATGAACTTTATTCTCCTCCTTAGACTTGTCACATGACTACAACTTCCTTAAAGAGTGGAAATAACCAATCAATCCTAACCGTCCACATCATTCATTTAGCCTTTTAATTTTAGCTATCGAATCAAATCAATCATTGCCTATAAATCAACCCTCTCACAAGCCATTTGATCAATCTAATCTTCAAGTATCCTTATGCTGCCAAATTTTCTAATGCATCCACATTTCAAGTATCCTTATGCTGTCAAAATCTCTCCACAATCTTTCATCCATTGTCTTTTCATCTATCATATTCCATCTATCATATTCATCTTAATGTTATGCTATTGAATTGAGAAACCAACATATCAAATCACTCAATCAATTCATCTTGCATGCATCTATCATTGCATCTGTCTGAGGTATTGAAGATTTGGGTTAAGGTAATGCATTGTATTGTTTTATCATTTGTATTTATCCAAATTTTTCTATATACAATTCCAACAACAACAAGTCACCATCCAACAACAACAAGTCACCATCCAACAACAACAACAACAATCCCAAAGGCAACAACAATTCTTAGCCCAACAACAAGCCCTTTTCCAACAATTCCTAGCCCAACAACAATTCCAAACATAACAACAACCACAAACACAACCACAACATCAACAAATTTCACTTCAATCCCATGTGGCACCTCCATCATCATATCAACTTAATCCATCCACATATCAAGTTACTTCTACATCAACCTAACCCACTTTTTCCAATATCAACCAATATACATATCAATTCATACCCCAAGATCATCCAACTACTTATTCCAATATTTCACCTCAACCCCAAATCCATTTACAAGACTATCAAGTTCCTTCACAACAAGACCATGCAATTACTATTGGAATAAGGTTGGACAACTGAGAGGGGGGTGAATCAGTTGTCCCAAAACTTTAACATTTGCAGCAGTTAATTCTTCTTTACCACTTAAAATAGATTAATGATGTAAACATTAAAGCATGAATCATCAACACATGAGTAGAAACAAAATGAACACACATAACACCAGAATTTTATGTGGAAACCTGGTTAAGGGAAAACCACAGTGGGGGTTAACCCACAAGATTTGTACCCTATTAAAAGTACTTAAAAGAAATGGGAAGGCACTTGCCTTCGGGCGCACTCTCACTGCTCAAAGAGGCTCACTGCTCAAAGAGGCTCACTGCCTACATGATTTTATGTTTAACATAGAAAGAATGAACTAAGAAATAGCATCTTCTTCATGGTTGGTTTAGTCCCATTGAAAGCTCACAAAACTTTTGCTTTGCCCCCAAACACTTCTTCACTATCTCTTCATACCTTACTGCTCTTATTCCTCTACTTCTCTTCTTTGCTCTGCCTCTATACCTTTCTTAGGATTTTATCATTTTCGCACAAGGAAAACTTTCCACAACTCATCCACAAGTATTTATATGCTTCATCAACCTTGGAATGAACATCAAGGTTAGCTTGACTCAATGCAGATCACTATACTGTCAGCCAAACATAGTTGGGACTTGAATATTCCTCAAACAACATGCCACGCTTTATAGAACCTCTCTTAGATTATCTGCAACATGCACAAAGCATCCGGTCGGCCAAAACTGAAATGACCAATAACAGTCAAGAAGAAATCTTTAGCCACAAGCTCAAATCTCAATGCAGACCTCCAACACAGTAGGCACACGATCCAAAGACCTCCACAAGCACATTGAATTCAACAATATCATTCATACTACTCCAAAACATCAGAATCACTTGCATCTTCATCTGGAACCTCAAGAACACTGTCTGCCATGACTGTCACACTAAAAAGATTGCTTGTGGACCTCCAAACCATGAACTACTTGAGTAGATGATATACATTAACTTCCCAAACATGCCTCTAGATCCGTATATCATAATATTTTAATGCGGAGCAATCCGGACCAATTTACTGTCACTCTGTCTCTTCTGAACATAACAAGACCCGGTTCTACTCAGATAGCCATAGCTTCTTCAAATCTTCATGTGGACCTCTCAAATCTTAACTGGAGCTACTTTAGACAATCCTCTACATAGCCATATGGTCTGCATACATTGATTTTCATTAATTTTCTCAATATCCTCAACATTCCAGTCTTCTAAACATGCAACAAAATAGGATACAGTTGACACCAATGGCAACAAGGATATGTTGACATCAATGACAACATCTATTAGGCACATATTTGCAACAATCTCCCCCTTTGTCATTGATGGCAACATATGATGTAAAAAATTGATTCAACCATCAAGACAAGAACTTCTCCCCCTTTCTCTTATCACTTCTGCAACTATTTTCTTCACTGCTCCTCCTTTCATCAGCAAATAGTTTTTTACATGACTTCTCTCCCCCTTTGACATCAATGGCAAAGCACACATATTTGCAATCTTTTCTCCCCCTTTTTGTTTTAGACTAATCTCCAAAATTTGCATATTGACTACTCCTCCTGAGTAGTATCTCCTTAACATCAATCTGGATCACAAGATATGACTGTGAATTCCACTGGACTGATGCACCTTAGTGCATCTTAGTTCTGATCAGGAGGGGTAATAACCCCTAACTTCTCTCTGAGATACTCAAAAGTATTGTTGGGTAGAGGCTTAGTGAAAATATCTGCAATCTGATCCTTTGAAGAACAAACTCCAATCTGACTTCATTCTCATTAACCTTCTCTCTCAAGAAGTGAAACTTGATCGATATATGCTTTGTCTTTGAGTGCAACACTGGATTATTTGAGATGCTTATTGCATTTGAATTATCACAAAAGATTGTAACAGGCTCCTCAAACACAATTCTGATGTCTTTCAACATTTGCTTCATCCACAGAACTTGAGTACAATTGTTTGTTGCTACTATATACTCTGCCTCTACAATAGACAGAGATATTGCCTCTTGCTTTTTGCTCATCCAAGAGACCAATCTCCTTACCAAGAAGAATGCACCACCACTAGTACTTTTCCTGTCATCCACATCTCCTACCCAATCAGCATATGTTTATGCATGAAGAGTGAAGTTATTATCCTTTGGATACCATAAGCCATAATCAAGTGTCCCTTTGAGATATCTAAAAATTCTCTTGACTGCTACAACATGGGATTCTCTGGAATCAGCTTGAAATCTAGCAACAAGTTCAACTGCATTCATGATATCAGGTCTGGTTTGAGTCAGATAGAGCAGTCCTCCAATCATTAATCTATACCTTTTCTGATTTGCCTTAGGGGAGTCATCGTCTTTACTTAACTTGCATGCAGTTACCATGGGTGTACCCAATGGCTTTGAATCTTCCATTCCAAATTTTTTCAACAATTCTCTCACATACTTAGATTGAGATATGAAGATGTCTTTATCTGACTGAGTGATTTGCAGACCTAAGAAGAAGTTCATTTATCCAAACATTGACATCCCAAATTCACTTTGCATCTGATCAACAAATGTTTTGCACATACTCTCATTTCCACCAAAAATGATATCATCAACAAATACTTCAACAATCAAGAGGTTTTCATGATCAATTTTGATATAAAGATTACTATCTCTTGTACCTTTGCTAAAACCCAATTTTAGCATATACTTATCTAGTCTTGCATACTAGGCTCTTGGGGCTTGTTTGAGTCCATACAATGCTTTTCTCAATCTGCAAACCATATCTCCTTGATCAGACAATTGAATTCCTTTCAGTTGCTCAATGTAGACTTCATCCAATTCTCTATTCAAGAATGCTGACTTGACATTCATCTGATAAACCTTGAAATCTTTATAAGCAGGAAATGCAATAAATAATCTAACTGCTTCTATTCTTGCCACTGGATCAAAAGTTTCTTCAAAATCAATTCCTTCCACTTGAGAGTATCCTTTACACACCAACCTTGCTTTGTTTCTCACAACTTCACCATCCTCAATTAGTTTATTCTGGAAGACCCATTTAGTTCTAATCACATTTTTTTCTTCAGGTCTAGGAACAACATCCCAAGTGTGATTCTTTTCAATTTGCATTAATTATTCTTCCATTGCTTTCACCCAATATTCATCATTGCAAGCTTCACTTACTGATTTTGGTTCAATCTTTGAAATCAAACAAATCTCCTCTTGATCTTCAACAATTCTTCTTCTAGTTTGAACACATTTGTTTCTATCTCCTATGATCTAATCTTCAAAATGATTTAGCCTTACATACTTGGGAGTTTTGGGATTTGTTTGAACTTCTGATTCTTCAGCTTGTTCCTCAATTTCTGTACTAACTTCTTGAGTTACTGGATATTCTAGATCAATTTGGATTTGAGTCTAAGTTTGAACTTGCCTTCCTTGACTTTGAATTTCATCTTGATCATCTGAATCATATCCGCAAGACCTGGAATGTCCTTTGCTCTCATCAACTCTAACATTTGCACTTTCAACAATCTTTTTCAATCTCTTAAAGCACCAGTATACCTTGCTTTGAGTAGAGTAACCAAGAAATATTCCTTCATCATTTCTTGCATCAAACTTTCCTAGATCCTCATCTCTTTTGATATAGCATTTACTACCAAAAACTCTAAAATATTTCACAGTAGGAGGATGACCAAACCATAATTCATAAAGGGGTCTTACCATAATTGCCTTTGATCTGCACCTGGTTAAGAGTGTAGACAACAATACTCACAACTTCTCTCCAATAGACTTGAGGAACATTTGCTTCCATCATCATAGTCCTAGTAGCTTCTTGAATGGTCCGATTCTTTCTTTCCACAACTCCATTCTGTTGAGGAGTCCTAGGAGCAGATAACCGTCTTTTTATTCCTTATTTTTCACAAAATGAATCAAACTCACCCGAGGTAAACTTTCCACCTCTGTCAGATCTTAGACACTTTATCTTCACACCAATCTCATTCTCCACCATGACTTTAAATACTTTGAATTTGTCAAGAGCTTCTAATTTTTCTTTCAGGAAGGTTACCCACATCATCTAGGAGTAATCATCAATCAACAACATAAAATATATGTCTCCTTGCACACTCCTAATTCTAGCAGGACCACAAAGATTAGTATGCACAAGTTCCAACAATCCACTTGAAGACTGTTCTTTACTCTTGAATGAAGTTCTGTTCTATTTACCTAATTGACATTCTCTACACATGCTATCAACAGGTTTCACAAGTCTTGGGAGATCTCTTACAGCCTAAGTGGAACTTATCTTGACAATGTTATCAAAATTCACATGACACATTCTCCTATGCTAGAGCCAGCTCTAATCAACCTGAACAATCAAGCAACTTTTACTAGAACTACTTAAATGAAATATGTTACCTCTAGTCTAAGTACCAGATGCAATTTTAGTTCCGGAGCTTTCCAAGATTCTACATTTTCCATCCTTGAATAAGAGATCATAACTCTTGTCAACCAACTGTCCAACACTGAGAAGATTATGCTTCAATCCTTCCACATACATAACATCATTAGTGTTATTCTTACCATCAAAAGAGATGGATCCTCTGCCACAGATTCTACTAGCTGAGTTGTCTCCAAATTTCACAATTCCACCTTCATATTTTTCAAAGCTTACAAACTTACTTTTATCACCAGTCATATGATGAGAAAATCCACTATCAATTACCCATTCATTTTTTTCTATAACCTGAGAAGCCAAGGCACTTTCCACATTTACATAGCTAGCAAATTTAGTAGGCACCAGATCTTCTTCTTTGATAGCAATGAACACCCAATCACTTTCTGTGGAACCTCCATGATCAGATTCATCATCTGTGACTCCTTCACCAGCTTCTTGGACATAGTAGCGTTTCTTCTGAACTCTAGGTCTATTAGGGTTTGGCTTTGAACCTCTCCGGACACCTTGAGGCAAAATGACCAATCTTATTACAAGCAAAACATTTGAATGACAACTTTCCTTCATACTTACCGGATCCTCTTGGAAATCTTTTGGCAAAAATGGCTTCAATTTCATTGAACTCAGTTTCATCATCTTTAAGATCCTTCCTTGTCTTGTCAAATCTATTTGATCTTCTTGAAGAGCTTTCAGCCGGATCATATCTTTGCTTTCCACGAATACTAGCTTTAAATGTAGATTCAGACTTAGGAAGAGAATACCAAACTCACTCATTTCAAATGTTGAAATCTTACCAACCAACTGATCCCTTGTAACAATTATCATAGTCCTGATCTCTTCAATGGCAACAACTTTATGCTTGTATGTCGGAGGTAAGGATTTGAGCACTTTGGCAACAATCTCTTATTCATCCAATACTCCACCAACACTCTTGATACCGGTCACAAGTTCATTTGCCTTCTACATCTAGGAAGTAATGTTTTCATCTTCACTCATCATCAACCTTTCGTATTTACCCTTCAGGCTCTATAGCTTGGCACATTTGACATGTTTATCACTTTCATATAGAGTTTCCAACTTTTTCTAGATTTCATGAGCAGTTTTGAATTCTAGGACATTTGTCATTTCTGTATTATTCAGGGCACTCAACAATGCTTCTTTAGCTTGAATATTGTATTCAGCTTCCTTGAGTTCGTCTAGTGTTGTAGGACCATTCTTCAAAATCTTATACTCATTCTTAGTTATCAACCAAAAGATGTCACCCATACATTCCAAATGACACTGCATGCATACCTTCCAAAGTGAGTAATTTGTTCCATCAAATCTTAGACTTTCCTTCTTGTAAGTCGACATCTTGGATCTCCTCAAGCGGTCAAGCTTCTTTTAGAGGAACTGGCTCTTATACCAATTGTTGGAATAAGGTTGGACAACTAAGAGGGGGGATGAATCAGTTGTCCTGAAACTTTTACACTTACAGCAGTTAATTCTTCTTTACCACTTAAAATAGATTAATGATGTAAACATTAAAGCATGAATCATCAACACATGAGTAGAAACAAAATGAACACACATAACACCAAAATTTTACGTGGAAACCCGGTTAAGGGAAAACCACGGTGGGGGTTAACCCACAAGATTCGTACCCTGTCAAAAGTACTTAAAAGAAATGGGAAGGCACTTTCCTTCAGGCACACTGCCTAGAGCTCACTGCTCAAAGAGGCTCACTGCCTACAAGATTTTATCACAGTCAAATCCAGAAGCATTCATATCACAACACTATGGACTGTGGAAAATTAATGAATTCAATCTACAAGATTTTATGTTTAACATAGAAAGAATGAACTGAGAAATAACATCTTCTTCATGCTTGGTTCAGTCCCATTGAAAGCTCACAAAACTTCTTCTCTACCCCCAAACACTTCTTCACTGTCTCTTCATACCTTATTGCTCTTGTTCCTTTGCTCCTCTTCTCTGCTCTGCATCTATACCTTTCTTAGGGTTTTATCATTTTCGCACAAGCACAACTTTCCACAACTCATCCACAAGTATTTATATGCTTCATCAACCTTGGAATGAACATCAAGGTCGGCTTGACTCAATGCGGATCATTGTATTGTCGGCCAAACATAGCTAGGACTTGAATCTTCCTCAAACAACATGCCACACTTTATAGAACCTCTCTTAGATCATCGGCAACATGCACAAAGCATCCATTCGGCCAAAACTGGAATGAACAACAACACTCAAGAAGAAATCTTTAGCCACAAGCCCAAATCTCAATGTGGACCTCCAACATAGTAGGCACACAATCCAGAGACCTCCACAAGCACATTGACTTCAACAATATCATCTGCACTACTCCAAAACATCAGAATCACTTGTATCTTCATCCGAAACCTCAAGAACACTATCTGCCATGACTGTCACAGTAAAAAGATTTGCTTATAGACCTCTAAACCATGAACTACTTGAGTTTATGATACACACTGACTTCCTAAACATGCCTCTAGATCCGTAGATCATAAAATT
Source organism: Cunninghamia lanceolata (assembly GCA_027924645.1). Taxonomy (NCBI): domain Eukaryota; kingdom Viridiplantae; phylum Streptophyta; class Pinopsida; order Cupressales; family Cupressaceae; genus Cunninghamia; species Cunninghamia lanceolata. Next base: position 14,246,311 of record BSBN01000523.1, read on the forward strand.
TCATTGCGGAGCAATCCGGACCAATTTACTATCACTCTATCTCTTCTGAACACAACAAGACCTGGTTCTACTCAGATGGCCATAGATTCTTCAAATCTTCATGCAGACTTCTCAAATCTTAATTGGAGCTACTTCAGACAATCCTCTACACAACCATATGGTCCGTATACATTGATTTTCATTAATTTTCTCAATATCCTCAACATTCTAGTCTTCTAAATAGGCAACAAAATATGATACAGTTAACACCAATGGCAACAAGGATATGTTGACATCAATGACAACACCGATTAGGCACATATTTGCAACAATTACAAGTTACCCTCTGTACCAAAATGAAGTTTTATTAAGTCCTCGTGCTACCTTTGACAAGGGGAACATCACTCTAGCTTATGCATCCCATGGGTATCCTCCATCATCATCCAACCAAATGCCTATCCAAGAGCCTACTAGTCCTATCCTAACACCACCATCTAATCCTAATCCTAATCCATTAGTACATCGACCTTCTAATCCATCAAGCCCTTCATTACCTCCATCACCATGTTCCTCCAATCCTCTACCAAAGAATCCCATGGAGATACTTGTACAACAATTGGTCCAAGCAAACTTGATTGAGCTACCACCGATAAAACATGGAAAAAGTCAAGTTAAATCTCCTTGGTATAATAAAAATGACTATTGCGCATACCATAGGATCAAAGGTCAAAACACATTCAATTATCCCACACTTAAGAGATTGATCAAAAACCTCATACATTGTGGTAAGATTGTGCTAAATAATCCAAATATATGCAATACCATTATCCCTCCACCTAATCCTAATCCTAATCCTACACTATCTACCCTTATTATCCATCCACCCATACACTTATGAAGGATGTGATCTAATGGCTATTAGCAAGGAATCAACCAACACCATGTAATCAAATGCCTATCCTTGAACCTATCCAAGAATCTTCAAGCAATATGCATATTCCTCCAAACCCATCATGTAACCCACAACCCATCGAGCCACTTGAATATCCCCTTACCATGAGTGCAAGTCAAGCTCCATCATATAACCATGTTGATTACCATTAAGAACCTATTACTCCTTTCCAAGAGTCTCCCACTTCCACTCTCATCCAAGAAAATCAAGAGCTATGTCAAGAGTCTAATCTAAAGCATGTGGAAACATTAACCCCTCATCCAAATCAAGATCAAAGCACCTCCATTCAACCTATCCATAACCTATATATTTTCTAAGGTCAAGATATTATCTATGATCATAAGCCTATCCATGAGAAAATTGATCCCATCCATAGTACACTTAATCCCAAACCCACCACTTCCAACACTAGTCCTATCCATCCTCCAACTAATCCTATCCATCATCCAACAACATCCACTTCCCTTGATGAGACACTTGGTCCCCAAGAAAATATAGACAATCAACTTCTTACTGAGTGTTATGTTGGAAAATATCCCCTTGGGAGATTTTCCCTCTTAAGGTTTAGCTCTCAGGTCCTTAAATTGCATTTAGAGCATCTTGAATGATAATTTTGACTCCTGATGAGAAAACCCTGAGGTTTAATGGCAAATGGGACTTAGGGGGTGCACTTATGATAAACCCTTCCTGAAATAGAGGGGAGGACTTGGGCGCCCGCACCCTAGTCCTGCCCTATTTTAGGTCAGGACCTATTTTTGGGGGTTAGTTTTATGACCGTTATTAGGTCCTATGTTGACATCCTAAGTTTGAATTACAAAATTCTTAGCGGGAATGTTTGTAGTTGCATATATAAGCATGATTAGTGATTCATTTGAAAACTAGATGGAAACTAGATGAGCATTGTGATTTTGTGAAAGTGAGTCAAGGTATTCATTGTGTTGTAGAGCAGTATTTTGTGTTGTTGTGTTTGTATTTGTAGATTTGATATCCATCTACTCATGGCATGAAGAGCATCTTCCTTCCATGAGATCTTCACTACAAGGTGATATCTATTATGTTTTATATCATTTATCATTTAGATTTTACCTCTATCCTACAGGTATATGCACTCTTTATCTGACAATGGTGTTTGGAAGACTTGAATGTCTCTCCAGGGCTTGACTGAGGCAAGCCTCTAAACACCACAACTCCAACCCATTTTTTTGTGATTACAAGTTACATTTTTCAGGAGTGAAAGAAGTGGAGTTACAGGAGAGCAGTGCAGACTGTCGAAAGTGCAGAGCAAAGAAGAAAACAAGGACCTAGACTTCGATGCCTGCTCATTAGTCCTCTGGATCCCGCAACAATGAAATCTCTGGAACAATAGAACTGTGTTGCAGACAACATTCCCATATCTTGACGAAAACTGATGCATTGGACTAGGGTGCCTGCTAATTAGTCCCTGACTTTTCCACACACTGAACTTCAAAATCTAGTATGTATTTGGTTGTCATTTGATATCTCTATGTGCGATCATTTTCCATAATTTGTTTGTTTGTTTACAATTTACAAAATTAGGGTTTTAATCATAATTAGACTTAATTAAACAACAAAATCACACAATTCCAATATTCCCCTATGTTCTAAGTGACAAGAGATTTGTAGTAGAGTTCTCTACTCGGTTGAATGTCCTTGAATGTTTAATGGTCAAAGGAGGATCAACATAAACCCTTTAAAAACACCATTTGGCAATTGTCCCTCTTTTTCACACTAAACATTTTGGTGAACCCATATTTTTAATGAATTTTGCACCTTGCTAAGTGTTCTACTTCAGATTTACCTTCATTTCATTGTTCATCTTATTGCATTTGAAAAATTACAAAAAAAATTGAAAATTTTGAAAAAATTGAAAATTTTGAAAAAATTTGGCATTTTTAGCTTGCATATTCAAATAATTTGAATTAGTTGGCATCTAATTGCAATAAATTTTTGTCATTATCATCAGATCTGATGTAAAATATAGAAATTCTTCATTCACCATTCATTTACATTGCATTTTCATGCTTAAATTGATAAAAATTGCTTGAAATTGTGTATTTTTCCATATAACCTAGTTTTGCATTAGCTAGGGTTTGTAGTCAAAATCTTGTTTCATATTTTACTACCCTTTTAAATCACTCATTAGGATTTACTTCTAACTATAGTGTTGCATCATAGTGGTTTTCTTGCAAAATTTCATGTCTAAGGTTTGAAAACCTTGCATTTTCACTAGATTTGGCCTTATCGTCTCTCTAGAATTGCATCATAGGCATGTTGTGAAGGATTTTCTGCATTAATTGGCTTTTATTGGGGTTATAATATTCTTCCCCTCCTCAAATTCTTTACAACACCCTTTTCATTGGACCTTTGCATTGAAAATTGGTGAAAATTTGCATATTTTAGTGTATTTTCACTAGGTTTTGGCTTGTCATCATTATAAGATTGCATCATAGGTGTGTTGTGAAAGTTTTTTCAGCACTAATTGGCTGTTATCAGGGTTATTATCTACTTCCCCTTCTCAAACACTTTACAACATGCTTTCTATTAGGCCTTTGCATTGAAAATTGGTGGAAAATTTGCATATTTTAGCACATTTTACTAGGTTTTGACTTGTCATCACTCTAGGTTTGCATCAAAAGCATGTTGTGAAGGATATTGTTTATTTATTGGACTGATATCACACATATTATTTTCTTCCCCTGATAAATTTTCTTACAACACCTCTTCTTTCACTTATTTGCATTGAAAAAAGTTGAAAAATCAAGCATTTTGGATCTTAAACATATCTTTCTCCTAGGGTTTGTTCTATTAGTTTGTGCATTGAGAGTTGCATGCTTTTGTATGAGTATTATAACCCACTGCCATAATAGAAATATACCTTTAAGAAGAAGTAGAAGACTCATGGGATCTAGTGCTCCTAAAGAATACGATATTCCTACCTTTGAAAATCCATTGAACACCTTCTTTACAAAAGGAGAGACACAAATTTTACAAGATACTATACCTCACACAACCACTATGGAAGATAAATTATTTCATGATGTTGATTACGCTATTGAGGTGGTAACACATGTACCTAATGAGCAAATAAACAAACTGGATAAAGAGTTAGCTAATTTTCAAGCATTTGTGCAAACTGAACGGATAGCGGAAGAAGCTATACCTGTGATTCACAACATAAGAGAATTGATAAAATCAGGACAATATGGTATTAATGTTATTCAAGGTTTAATACATATTGTACAGACTAATGTTATTCCGGTGATTGAATGTGCAAAAGTTATTAACAAGTCGTCACCATCTCATACGCAAGTATCGACACCTATACCGACCACTGGAATGTCTACATTTACATCAACAATTTTAACAACTAATGCAAATGCTTGTAGTAATGCTACCACTAGTATTGGAGTATCTAATGGCACTAATTCAAAAAATTACAAAGCTGTGGGATTTAATTATCAGAACTTGGTTTCTAAGGGTACCTCTTCTATGAATAATTACTCTCAACCACCTCTCCATCCCACTTATTCTCAGCCACCTCTTACATACAAACTATTCACAACCACCTTCCACCTATCACTATGTTCAACCACCACTCAAATATTCATAGCCTCCGCTTATCACTACTCATGCTCAATCACCTCTTCACTTTGGTTCTAATTCCTCGCAGTAAACCACATCTCCCAATGATGCCATCCTAAACCAACTTTTGCAAGGCATGACTTCTTTACAACAAAAAGTGACAAACTTGACAAATTCTTCACAACCTAATATACCAACTTATCATGCCTATAATCCCCTATCTTATGCAATCTTGAGAACTCTTATGCCTGAGAGGTTTGAGACTCCTCGCTTTGAAAAATATGGTGGAAAAGGTGATCCTAATACTCATGTGGCAGTATTCACAGCTATGTGTAGTGATTTCTACTTTGAAGAGGACTTGTTAGCAAAAATTTTCCCATGATCTTTCAAAGATACTGCTTTGGAATGGTTTTTATCTTTACCTCCAAATTCAATACACTCTTTTTCGCAATTAGTTGATCAATTTTTACAACATTTTCAAGCAAACATTGGACCTCAAGTCTCTTTGATCGATTTAGTTCATTGTAAGCAAGGTTCGAAAGAGAAGTTAACGGAGTTTATTAGTCGATATCAATCTCTTTATGCACAAATTCAATATCAAATGAAGGATGAGGATGTTTAGAAGGTGTTTATTACAAATCTACAACCTAACATCCGTGATAAGATTCTCTTGATGAAGTATAACCTCTTTCAACATTTATATACCGCCCTTTGTGATTATCAACTTTCGTCTAGTCAGTATGAAAATCAAAACTCATCGGCTAAAATTGGTTAATCCATGGGTGGACCGTCACAAAACAACTTTAAGAGGAATAATAAGAGTTTCATCAAGGTTAATGGGCTAACTTCGAATAAATTTTCCCAAGTGTCTGCTATCACTAATCTAAAGAAGGCACCATATCAACAAAGAAAGTTTACTCTGATATCTGAGTCCTATCATTCTATCATGAACCAAGCTGTAAGTAATAATCTCATGAAGCTTCCTTTGATTAAACCTTTGGATCCTAGTAGAATGCAAGGACCTTATTTCGATGCTAATGCTTTTTGTCATTACCATCAGCAACAAGGACATGATACTGAACGATGCATACGTCTTAAACATGAAATACAAGACATCATCGATTCAAATGTTATATAGGTATCTAGTGTCAATAATAATGGAAATAAGTCAGTTGCTCCTCCAAATTAGAATTTACAAATCTTTAATAATCCTTTCCCTAAGCATACCGATAACAACATGTTGGAACAAAATATAGTGGAAGTAGAAGATGCCTATTTGGATTGTGATGACATTGTGGGAATGATAGAAGTGGATAAGGAAAAGTTGGATAACCCACCTCATCTACGGGGTAAAGGTATTTATGCTGAGGTTCCTCCTTTGTTATCTTTACAAAGATCAGGAGATAACCAAAATGCATCAGAAAAACAAATAGAACAACTGAAACAAGAGACTATAACGAAAGAAAAGATTGAGTAGTACAAGATAATCCTTGTTACTATGGTAGATGAACTCACCAAAGAAAGCTAGCTAAAAATTGGAAAAGAGTAAGATGATTATCATCAGTGGGAAATAATCGTGGTTCTCCTCCTCACAAGCAACAAAAGGCCTCACATACACAAGGATTTGAGAAACAAGCATTGCATGGACTTTCTGACAAAAAACGAGACTCTCATAAGAACCACTCAAGCTTCACACAAAACTTGATAGAGCATCTCTCTGAGATGCTTGCAAGTTCAAAATTGTAGACTGGTTTGTCCTTACAGGTAAGTATTTCTAACCCTGGTGCTCACCTATGTGATAGCATGATTATCTCATGTATGTGACCTCCCCATCATGTTGTGTTTCCCCCATGATGTGTTATGTGTTGTCTAGGCCTCCTGGGATGACCCTTGATTCTCTCGTAAGGTTAAGGATACTGGGAGACTGCCTCTATTGTGACCCTTCTTCTATTTGTATCATCATTCTTCTATATTGCTTCTCCCCTATTTTCATTATTGTGTGTTGTGTATTACGAACATAGCATTGTGGTTGGTAACTTGGGAGCACCCTCCTATGTGACTATCCCTAAAGCACTTGTTTCTCCTCTCTTGATTTATTGTTTCCCTTCCTCTAGTGGTTCTATCTAGTGGGCAGATGACAAAAAATTTATTATACTGATACGGACCTAGTGTCCCTTCAACGAGAAATAAAAAAATAGACCAAGTCCATACATGACGATGGGGTTGGAATATATATTATCTGATGCTTGGCTAGTAGAATCACTTTGTGTGATCTTGATGTTGTCTTATCACACTTACAAACCATAACAATACTACTGCTTTGTGCACTTTGTTTATCTTTGAATCTCGCCTTGGTTACACTCGATTTTGAGATTTATGTAGTATAGCCCCACGGTTATACTTGGTCTTTGAATCTGTAGTATAGCCTCAACTCTCTATGTGAATGATCATATACATTATCGTTTATCATGATTATATGGTTGCTAACACCTTTTCTTTCAGGAAATTATGTTTGTGGGAACATTTGGCGATCATAAAGTACATGTCACCTTCGGGGGCATGGGCTTTGTGAGAGCTTGTGTTCCCTTATATGTTTTCTTCCTATAATAATGTGCTTGATATTGTTACATGATATCAACCACCTTAAGGTGGGGGCATATATAAGGTAAGCTATCTAATTTAGATGCTAGCAAAGTGTGTTTGTAAAGCTTGAATCTACTGCAATCACTTAAGGCCTCTGCGGAGGTGGGATTTCATGCATATCCTTTTTATTTAAGTCATCCATGCGAGGCAGGGATGGTGTATTTCTCAAGGAGATTGCACAATCCTGTCATTTTCAAAAAGTCATTTGAGCATGCGGGGAGCAGATTTAAGACTATCCTAACCCTTAAGCGTGTCTTCGACGATTGTTGTGGTGAAGCCCAATCATCGGTGTGTGCTTGAGATGGTGATGAACCTAGAAATAGGTACACTCCATCACTTGTCTGTCGTGCTTTCTCCGTGTCTTCCATGTGTGTGTGTATGGTGTGTTTGTTCCCAAGCGTAGTTTAAAGATCGGTCGCTATGAGTCCCTCCTATACTTTGGGATTTGTATGGGGTGCTTGATTTGTATGGCATGTTTGTTCTCAAGTGCAGTCTTAAAGACTGGTGGTGATGAGTCCCTCCTGCACTCTAAGATTTGTTTTATGTGTCTATTGCCCCATATGTAGTTTAAAGACTGGTGGTGATGAGTCCCTCCTACATTATGGGTGGTGTGTTTACTTTCCTTGCACTTGCATTTGCATTTCATAGATATGAGAAAAAGAAAAGAAAATAATCATTGCGTTCACTATATTCACTATGTTTTGTGTGTCTTCAATGCTGTCTTCTATGTGTTTTGCATGTCTGTAACTGTCTTCTCCGTGTTTTACATGCCTATTACTATCTTCATTGTGATTGGAGTGTCTTCTCCGTGCTTGGCATGTTTACTGTGTTTGTTGACCATACTTTAATGCATGTATTGACTTTGTGTTTATACATACATTAAAGTGGGGGCTAAATGTTATGTCGAAAAATGTCCCCTTAGGGGCTTTTCCCTCTTAAGGTTTAGCTCTCAGATCCTTAAATTGCATTTAGAGCATCTTGCATGATAATTTTGACTCCTGATGAGAAAACCTTGAGGTTTCATAGCAAATGGGACTTAAGGGGTGCACTTATGATAAACCCTGCCTGAAATAGGGGGGAGGACTTGGGTACCTGCACCCTAGTCCTGCCCTATTTTAGGTCAGGACCTATTTTTGGGTGTTAGTTTTATGACCATTATTAGGTCCTCTACCGACATCCTAAGTTTGAATTACAAAATTCTTAGCGAGAATGTTTGTAGTTGCATATATAAGCATGATTAGTGATTCATTTGAAAACTAGATGGAAACTAGATGAGCATTGTGATTTTGTGAAAGTGACTCAAGGCATTCATTATGTTGCAGAGTAGTATTTTGTGTTGTTGTGTTTGTATTTGTAGATTTAACATCCATCTCCTCATGGCATGAAGAGCATCTTCCTTCCATGAGATCTTCACTACAAGGTGATATCTATTATGTTTTCTATCATTTATCATTTGGATTTTATCTCTATCCCATAGGGATATGCACTCTTTATTTGACAATGATGTTCATAAGACTTGAATGTCTCTCTAGGGCTTGATTGAGGTAAGCCTCTAAACACCACAACCCCCAACCAACTTTTCTGTGATTGTAAGTTATAGGTTTCAGGAGTGAAAGAAGTGGAGTTGCAGAAGAGTAGTGCAGACTGTCAGAAGTGCAGAGCAAAGAAGAAAATAGGGACCTGGACTTTGGCATCCACTCATTAGTCCTCTGGATCCTGCAACAGTGAAATCTCTGGAGCAACAGAACTGTGTTGTAGACAACATTCCCAGATCTTGACAAAAATTGAGGCATTGGACTAGGGTGCCGGCTCATTAGTCCCTGATTTTTCCACACACCAAACTTTGAAATTGAGTATGCATTTAGTTGTCATTTGATATCTCTGTGTGCAATCATTTTATGTAATTTGTTCGTTTGTTTACAATTTTACGAAATCAGGGTTTTGAGCATAATTAGACTTAATTAAACAACAAAATCACACAATTCCAATATTCCCCTACGTTCCAAATGACAAGAGATCTGCAGTAGAGTTCTCTACTTGATTGAATGTCCTTGAATGTTTAGTGGTGAAAGGAGGATCAACACAAACCATTTAAAAACACCATTTGGCCATTGTCCCCCTGTTTCATACTAAACACTGAGCATAATGTTGATCAAGATCCTCATGATCCTTCACCATCCTCTATTTATCCCATTCCAAATCCATCATCCTATCCTCTTGGATCCAACACCTTCATTCATGGTAGCTCTCTTATAGGAGATAAACAACTTCTATCCACCACTCCACCCTCCCCATCTAATAATGGACTCGTGTCTTGTGTCCTAAACAATAAACATCCCATTGCACATCACATGCTCCAAAATATGAACTATCATGGAAAAGGCTTAGGCCTTCATGAGCAAGGCATTTTGGATCCCATCCATGTCAAATTTCCTCCACGATCACATGGTATTGGTTATATAGCCAAAGGAAAATAATCCAAAGATATTGGTACCACCTCCATGCCTTCCAAATCGACTTATTTCTATCCCAAACCCCATACATCCCATTACACCACCAAAACATATGTCGCTATCCCTCCTCCATCGTCACACAAATCCCAAAATCCTCCATCCACTCTTCCTCCACTCCTCCCAATGCATAATATACCAATACTCACATCCCCTCATCCCTTTATACACAAGTCCACTAATCCCTCCATCCACAAATCCCACTCCCCTCAATTCCCCAAAATTCCTAATCATGATCAACAAATGCACACATCAACCAAACATGAAGCTATCATAATCCCCATGGGATTCAAAAATAGAAATTTGGATGCCTCCTTAAATAAAGCAAAAAATCCTAAAGATCATCATGCCATAGGGAACCAATGCAAAGAATCAAAGAAAACTTCATCTAAAAGGCTTCCCAAGCCCACACCTCCAAAAGAAAAATCCAAAACCAAAATGGTTTGGGTCCCCAAGCAAAAAATAGTTAATCTAAATGGAGCATCCACAATCCAACAATCCCAAAAATCTCATTCCCTATCACGAAATCCTACAATTCCTAAGAGCATTTGGGTCCCAAAATTACTAAATCGACCATCCCCTAAGCAAACTTCTCCATTACTCCCAACTCCCCCTTCCAATCAAAAGATTCAAAATCCAATTTGGTGTGTGAAAACATTGGTCTCGATTACCATGACATTCTCACATACCTCCATTTCCTCATCTTTTATCTACCATCCCACATATTTCCACCATCATATCCATATGGTCCATGCTTTTTCATAAACCTTTCATCCATCGATCATCCACATCATAATCAACTATCCATCCATCCATCCATAATCCACATCATAATCCACCTCCATCTCCCTCTTATACAATCCTCTACGAACATCCATGCACAAAATGACACTTGACATGATCCATGTGCGACATCCCTCTATAATGGGACATTATTACCTTTCGTGGAACTAGATGCTTGAGTCCCCATCCTCTTCCAAATTCCTTCTATCCATATTCCCCTATTCCATCTAAAAATCCAAAAAATCCAAAAAGCTAAAAAAAAATCAAAATTAAAATAGTAAAGAGAAATCCCTTCGTCCAATGGTGAAAACCACCTCAGTAGCACTTTGGATAAGTACCATGATGAAAACCTGGCAAACAAGCGTCATGTGTAGATTCCTTGTCTATGTGTCTTACACTTGGGGGCATGTTGTCTCATCTATCCCATCCTATTATTTTCCTCCTATGTTACCATCTTCATCCACCATATCCTCATACCTACCTATGCCATTCACCTATCCTCATCTATTCTATCCACTTACCCATCTTCCCATTGAATTCATTCCTCCTTTTGATTTTGATAAAGATAGGGGTAAAATGTTGAAAAATGCTTTGGACATCCCTTGATATACCCATTCTTATCCCAACCAATCCTATCATCCTATAGTCATAAGCTTTGTCATGTAAAATCCTAAGCATTACACCTAGAATGGGGCATGTTATTCCTATGCGACAGTCCTTGGAGATCACATCCTGAATTCTTCCGTCCATCTATCCTTTATGCATTTCCCATATATTATCCACTATTACCCATCCTTCTACCTATCCATCTATTTTACACTTCCTATCCCTCCCATCCACTATCACCCATCTGTCTACCTATTCATGATTTTCCCTTATCATTAGTATCTAGCATCTATGCTATCCAGACTGCAATCCAATGTCATCCCATAACATTTACCAAAAATAAAATAAAATTGTAACATTTCCAAAAAAAACGCAAAATATCAAATATCCCAAAAATACAAAAAAAATTACAACATTTTCAAAACTCCAAAAAAATCAAATATCCAAAAAATTCAAGCAATAAATCCAAATGCAAGTCATCCTTAATCCATACCAATCTAGTCAAAGTAATCTAGCCAAATCATCCAATCGTATCCTTGTTTTTTTTCCAATCTTGTTGTCAACCCATTCAATCAATCATAATCATAAATGAGATATATTGTTCCTACATCCTTGTGTTGACCTAGGGATATATCGTTCTCCACAATGACAACACTATCTCAAACAATCAATCAATCAATCATCGGTTTATAGCTTGATAGGGGCAATCACCTTGTTTGTTTTTGAATCATTTGTGCATCTTTCTTGTGTGTGTTATCATTTTATCTTGCATTTATATCAAGTTCTTCGTACTCCAACTAATATTCATATCTTGTGTCTAGACAAGGTTGTATTATGCTAGGCAAGTCCGTGCAAAGGATACAAAGTCACCCCAGTCCCTTAAACCTTGGTGCATAATATCCTCTTGCTATATCAAACTAGGGCTGCTCTACACACTATTCCAGCATAACTATATCTTCTCTATCCACTATATCTATTATGACTATAACTTATCCATTTCCAAATCTTATTCTAGAACATTCTTCACTTCTCAATATATCTCTCTCCACTATCTATTTCACCTATCTCTTTCAAACAATCCATCCTAAATATCCATTCCTAACCTTTAAACTTATCCATCCTTTCTATTGTATTCATTTCCTTATCCAACCCCTTTTCATCCATTTCGAGAGCATACTCGTGTTCTTCTAACCCACCTATCCTCTTGAGGAGGCATCCCATCATTACATCATTTCTCTTCGTCACTCCTTCAAGTGGTTGGGGCATCCTTTTCCTTCATCCATACCTTTTCTTCTTTGAAATGATGTTACTTCTCTTAGTTGCAACATCATGGTTAAGTGCACAAAGATGAAAGACCAAAAGGGGGTCTTAAGATGCCACTTTTTTTTTTTTGAAATCACGAAAGACTGATGTTGGATGAGAAATTGAAGATAGTTACACTCAAAATTTGAAGATACAACAAAAACATGAGTTGTAGTACTCCGAATCTAGTTTCTAAACTACTAATTTTTTTCAAAAATGGTTGAGATTAAGGGGTTCAAAAAGGGGGAGCACACAAATTGGTCCTATTTTCTCAAAAAGACATAACATAGCGTCTGGTGTGCTCCGCCTAAAATGTTAATTTTTTTTTAGTATTTCAAAAATCGCTTCAGTGAGAAATTAGCTAACACCATGTAGGTTATCCTTAATTTTTCTAATAATTTTTCATGAATAATTGATTTTTTACTAATTTTCAAAGTGGACACATCCTAAAAAATAGAAAATTGAGCGTGTTGCCCCCTAAATTTTTTGAAAACTAATCAAAAATTGATTTTTTTAATACATGTAGAATGGAGTCTAGTTTCTAAAAATGTAACTTATTTGAAATTTTGATTCAAATGGTTAAAAAAAAGTTAAAAATACTAGACACTAGTTTTTGACCAAAAAAAACACTGACAAAATTAATTAAAGATGAAATCCATAACATAAAAAATTATATGGTTAAATAGCTAACAGAGAACTTAAGATTACAGTGGTATTTTTTGACTTTTCATTGAAAAAAGTGCAATCCTGATGGGGAGCATGCTCCAGATTATGTAAATTTTGTTAGAATCTATAAAAACATGTCCTTGGATGACCTAAACATAGTCCAAGCCTTTGGGTTGGAAGCCCAAGGCAAATCCAAGCCTAAGGCTTGGAAATTTCCAAGGCAAAGCATAATGCGAGTGTGTTATAACGTGCTCACATTATGCTGAACTAAAACACTCACTCCCTCCCCTCCTCTCTCTCTCTCTCTCTACTTCCCTCCCCTCTCTACCTCCTACCCTCTCTCTTAGTCTCTACTTCCCTCCCCACTCTACCTCCTACCCTCTCTCTCACACTCTACCTCCCTCCCCTCTCTACCTCCTACCCTCTCTCTCACTCTCTACTTCCCTCCCCTCTCTACCTCCTACCCTCTCTCTCACTCTCTTCTTCCCTCCCCTCCCTACCTCCTACCTTCTCTCTCACTCTCTACTTCCCTCCCCTCTCTACCTCCTACCCTCTCTCTATTGATATGCGCCAGACAACTGAGAGGGGGGGTGAATCAGTTGTCACAAATACTTAAACACTTTCTATAATTAAGCATTCATCACTTATCCACAATTATTATGATTTAACAATGAGTGCATGAAATCAAAAACTTAACCACAGATACAACATCAAATACAAGAGACACCAGATTTACGTGGAATATCCCAAGGTGGGGAAAAACCACGAAGAGGATTAACTCTCTATATATTGCAATCTTGAAATAGTGATGTTCAGGCTTGGTCACCCCACGAGCCTAAACATACTATCTTACTGCCATGAAGAACAACTACATCTAGCAGGCTCACTGCCTCAACCCTAAACCTAGAAAGATTACAATAAGGGTTGTTAAACCCTACTGGTGTCTTACTACCAGATTCACTACCATGAACAACAACTTTCTTTATTGTGAATAAACAATTCCTCAGCTTAGCTCTTCCTCTGCCTTGCTCTTCCTTTGCTCTGCTCTTCCTCTTCTTTGCTCTGCCTCTTCTCTACTTTGCCTTGGACCTTTCTTAATATATTCTCATTTTTGCTCAAGGACAACTTTTCCATGACTCAGCTACAAGTATTTATACACTACATCAACCTTGGAATGATCATCAAGGTCAGCATCAACCATTGGAACAATCTCCAAGGTCGGTATTACAAACATTTACAAAATAGGTCCTAACCTATTGCAACATCATGCAAAGGGAATAAAATGCGGATCACACCATGCCTTAGCTAGGACTCAAACATGATCTTCCACACCACAACACGCTTCCACAATCTTCTATAGATCTCTGCAATCATTGGGATCAACCAAGTCGGCCAAGACTGGTTACACACTATGTTATCTAGGAACAATCTTCACACACCATCTCAATTTCTTAACGTGGATAAAAGTCCAGATAGGAACATGATTAGGAGACATCCACAAGCATGCTATAATCATTAGGAGCAACTGAATGAACCTTAACCACTTTATTCATAGGAATCTTCTCACCAGAGTACATGAACTTTACTGTCTTCAACTATCATAAAAGAAATGTAGCTTACGGACCACCAAACCATGAACCATTGCAACTGTAGGCACTTATCATCACCCCAGACTTCCCTCTAGGACCGCAGAGCAAAATACTTTATCGTGGAGGAATGCAGAGCCAAATATTGTCTTCCTGTCTCAACTGAACTTACAGAAAAAGTAGGCTTCACTCTGGTGAACACAACTTACTTAGATCTTCATGTGGATGGCTTAGACCCAAAATGTAGCATCCTCAGACATACCTCTAACTTACTTCCAATCTGCAGACCACTATCTTCAAGCAGGAATAAATGTGGAGCAGTTTACTGGACTGTTCTTCAACATACAACTCATTGTCTATACTGCACTTCTCTATAACTCACTTGTTTCTTTTGGAGAGGCTAATTTTCTCAATATCCTCAACATACAAGTCTTCTAAACAAGTAATGGAATAGGATATAGTTGACACCAATGACAACAAGAATATGTTGACATCAATGACAACACCGATTAGGCACATACTTGCAATAATCTCCCCCTTTATTATTGATGGCAAAAGATGATGTGAAAAACTGCAACATCCATCAGACAAGATTCTCCCCCTTTCTCTTTACACACTTGCACTCTTTCTCTTACACATCTGCACTCTAAGTTTCTCTTTACACACCTGCACTCTTTCTCTTACACATCTACACTCTAAGTTTTTCACATGACTTCTCTCCCCCTTTGACATCAATAGCAAAGGGCACATACTTGCACTCTTGTGCTTTGATCTAATCTCTCCTCTGAACTTTCTAACTATTCCCCCTTAGAAGTAGCCCTAAAAAGCATCAATTTGGACCTCTGAACACCTCCAAACTGATGCACCATTATGCATCTTAGTTTAGAGCAGGAGGGTTGATGACCCCTAAATTTTCTCTAAGATACTCAAAAGTATCCTTGGGCAAAGGCTTGGTAAAAATGTCTACAATATGATCCTTGGTTGAAACATACTCCAACTTCACTTCATTCTCTAACACCTTTTCTCTCAAAAATGATACCTAATGGATATGTGCTTTGTCCTTGAATGCATCACTGGATTCTTTGATATGTTGATGGCACTTGTATTATCACAAAATATTGTAATTGGATCTTCATACACAATTCTGATGTCCTTCAAAGTCTACTTCATCCATAACACTTGAGTGCAATTACATGCTGCTGCAATGTATTCTGCTTCTGCAGTGGACAGGGATATTGAATCCTGTTTCTTGCTCAACCAAGATACTAATATTTTTCCCAAGAAGAATGCACCTCCACTTGTGCTTCTTCTATCATCCACATCTTCGGCCCAATTTGCATCAGTATATGCACTGAGAACAAAGTCACTGTCCTTGGGGTACCACAAACCATAATCTATTGTGCCTTTTAAATAACTTAGAATTCTCTTGATTGCCATCACATGTGATTCCTTGGGTTTTGCTTGAAATCTTGCCACAAGATAGACTGCATGCATTATGTCAGGTCTAGTTTGAGTCAGACAAAGTAATCCTCCAATCATAGATCTTTACTTTTTCTGGTCTGCCAAGGGTGAGTTATCATCTTTGCTCAACTTACAACCAGTTGTCATAGGTGTGTGTACTGGTTTAGAGTCTTCCATCCCAAATTTCCTTAACAACTCTTTCACATACTTAGACTGAGAAATGAAGATACCCTTATCTAATTGACTTATTTGTAGACCTAAAAAGAAGTTCATCTCTCCAAACATAGACATTTTAAATTCACTTTTCAATTCTCCAACTAGAACTGAGCACATACCTTCATTGCCTCCAAAAATAATATCATCAACAAAAACTACAACAATAAGGGTTTGTTCATCATTGATCTTGAAGTAGAGATTACTATCTGTCATACCTACTGAACCCTATCTATATCAGGCACCTGTCCAACCGTGCATACCATGCCCTGGGAGCTTGCTTCAATCCATATAGTGCTTTCTTCAATCTGCATACCATGTCCCCTTGTTCTGATGACCAAAATCCTTTCGGTTGTTCAATATAGACTTCCTCTTCCAACTCTCCATTTAAGAAGGTAGACTTCACATCCATTTAATAAAGCTTGAAATCTTTGTATGCTGCAAAAGCTAGAAACATCCTTATTGCTTCAATCCTTGCTACTGGAGCAAAAGTTTCTTCAAATTCTATTCCTTCAACTTGAGCGTATCCTTTGCATACCAATCTTGCTTTGTTTCTTACCACTTCACCATACTCATTCATTTTGTTTTTGAAGACCCACTTTGTACCAATTACATTCTTGTCTGTTGGTCTGGGAACAAGATCCCAAGTCTGATTCTTCTCTATTTGCAATAATTCTTCTTCCATGGCCTTTATCCAATTCTCATCTTTGCAAGCCTCATCCATAGTTTTAGGTTCAATCTTAGAGATCAGACAGAAATTTACTTGTTCTTTTGTAGCTTTTCTTTTGGTTAAGATCCCTTTGCTCTTCTCTCCCATGATTTGATTTTCAGAATGACTGATTCTTACATATCTTGGAGTTTTGGTAGCACTTACTAGAGCTTGTTCTTCTTCATCTGTGCTGTCTTCATGCTGCACCACTTCTGAAACATCTAGATCATCTGACTCATATCCACTTGATTCTGAAGACCTTTCCTTACATTCATCAGGTTTAACATTTGCACTTTTAATGATTTTATTCAGCCTCTTATTATAACACCGATAGGCCTTGCTTTTGGTGGAGTAACCAAGGAAGATTCCTTCATCACACCTAGCATCAAACTTGCCTAAATCTTCTTCTCTTTTGATATAACATCTGCTACTAAAAACTTTAAAATATTTTATAGTAGAAACTCTACCATGCCACAATTCGTAGGGAGTTTTTGAACTGTTACCTTTTACTTGAACTTTGTTTAGGATATATACTGCGGTGTGAATTGCTTCCCTCCAATATGCTTCTGGAAGATGAGCTTCCTTCATCATGGTTCTAGCAGCTTCTTGAATAGTTCTATTTTTCCTTTCAACAACTCTATTTTGTTGTGGAGTTCTGGGCGCAGATAGCTATCTCTTTATTCCATGCTCTTCACAAAAGAAATTGAATTCATTTGATGTGAACTCTCCTCCTCTATTAGATATCAAACATTTGATTTTCAAATCCATCTCATTTTCAACCATTGCCTTAAATGCCTTGAATTTATCTAGAGCTTTAGCTTTCTCTTTCAAAAAGGTGACCCAAGTCATTCTAGAATAATCATCAATGAAAAACATGAAATATCTATCTCCTTGCAAACTTCTTACTCTGGTAGGTCCACACAAATTTGTATGCACTAGCTCAAGCAGTCCTCCAACTAATTGATCCTTGCTTTTAAAACTTGTCCTTGTCTGTTTCCCAAATTGACACTCCTTGCAAACTGATTAGCAGACTTCACAAGCTTAGGCAAATCTCTAACAATCTGTGCAGTACTTATCTTCATAATATTATCAAAATTTATGTGACACAACCTTCTATGCCATAACCAATTCTCATTAATCTGAGTCAACAAGCAATAGTTCTCAGTTCCTTTCAAATGATAGATATTACCTCTGGTCTTCTTACCAGTTGCAATGACCGTTCTGGAGCTTTCCCTGATCTTGCATCCATTGTCCTTGAAGCTTAAGTCATAGCCTTTGTCACACATCTAACCCACACTCAGAAGATTGTGCTTTAATCCTTTTCACATACAAAACATCTTCAATATTATGCTTGCCATCAAAAGAAATAGATCCTTTTCCACAAATCCTACTAGCTATATCATCTCCAAACCTAACCAGTCACCATCATATCTTTCTAAACTTACAAAATTACTTTTGTCACTAGTCATGTGGTGAGAGCAACCACTATCAATAACCCATTCATCTTTGTCCTTAATGACCTGAGTAGCACAAGCACTTTCCACTGGTTTTTCTTCCTTCATACAGCTAGAAGAATTAGTAGACAAAAGATCTTCCTTAATAGCAATTAACAAGCACTCATTTTACAGAGGGATTAGCATTATCTAGTTTACCATTATCTGATACTCCTTCATCATCATCAAAATCTTCAACATAATAACACTTCTTTTGGGTCCTAGGCTTGTTCTCATATCTTCTTCTATTTCTTTCAATTCTTTTAGGACATCTGGAAGCAAAATGACATACTTTACCATAGGAAAAACATTTGATAAGGTAATTTGCCTTTATACTTACCAGATCCTCTTTGCAGCCTGTCCACAAAATTGGCTTCAACTTCATCTATCTCATCATCAGATTCTACCTTATACTTTTCTAATCTGAAGTAATTTCAGGAGTACTGCTTTGAAGGCAGTCTCAACTTTTGGGAGAGCATCATCTAACTCCCTCATGTCAAAAGCAGTAAGCTTACCAAGCAACTGATCCCTGTTAACTATTTTTACTTGCATGAATTCTTCAATCGTTGCCACCTTGTGACAGTAGGACTTGGGCAGAGATCTGAGTATTTTCATAACTATTTCCTTTTCTTTGAGAGTTCCCACCTATGGCTTTTATCCCTATAACAAGTTCATCAATGCTTTGCATAAACACTGATATGTTTCATCATTGTTCATCTTCAAGCTTTCATATTTTACTTCAGACTTTGTAACTTGGCTTCCTTCACAGAATCATCTCCTTCATACAGATTTTTCACTTTTCCCATACCTTATTCACAGTTTCAAGATCTACCACTTTCGTCCAGTATTGAGTCAGTTAATGAGCTTAGCAGAGCATCCCTTGCCTTGATAACTATTTCATATTCTTTATTACATATTTAGTCATCGGACCATTTTGAGGTATGGTGTATTCTATTTTTGCAACTTTCCAAAATTTGACACCAAGAGAAAGAAGATGGCTTTTCATCCGAGCCTTCAGAGAACATAATTAGTTCCATCAAATGTGGCACTTCCTTCTTGTAAGACATTTTGAATCTCCTCAAGCTGTTAAACTTTCTTCAGAGGAAACCTGGCTCTGATACCAATTGTTGATATGCACCGGACAACTAAGAGGGGGGGTGAATCAGTTGTCACAAATACTTAAACACTTTCTGTAATTAAACATTCATACTATCCACAATTATTATGATTTAACAATGAGTGCATGAAATCAGAAACTTAACCACATATACAACATCAAACACAAGAGACACCAAATTTACGTGAAAACCCAAGGTGGGGAAAACCATGAAGAGGATTAACTCTCAATATATATTGCAATCTTTAAATAGTGATGTTCAGGCTTGGTCACCCCACGGGCCTAAACATACTATCTTACTGCCATGAAGAACAACTAGGTCTAGCAGGCTCATTGCCTCAACCCTAAACCTAGCAAGATTACAATAAGGACTATTAAACCCTACTGGTGGCTTACTTCCAGATTCACTGCCATGAACAACCACCTTTCTTTATTATGAATAAACAATTCCTTAGCTCTGCTCTTCTCTACTCTACTCTTCCTCTGCTCTGCTCTTCATCTTCTTTCCTCTGCCTCTTCTCTGCTTTGCCTTTGGACCTTTCTTAATATATTCTCATTTTTTGCTCAAGGACAACTTTTCCACAACTCAGCTACAAGTATTTATACACTACATCAACCTTGAATGATCATCAAGGTCGACATCAACCATTCAAAACAATCTCCAAGGTCAGTATTACAAACATTTACAAAATAGGTCCTGACCTATTGCAACATCATGCAAAAGGGAATGAAATGCGAAACACACCATACCTTAGCTAGGACTCAAACATGATCTTCCACGCCACAACATGCTTCCACAATCTTCTAAAGATCTCCACAATCATTGGGATCAACCAGGTCGACCAAGACTAGTTACATGCTATGTTATCTGGGAAAAATCTTCACACACCATCTCAATTTCTTAACACAGATCAAAGCCTAGATAGGAACATGATTAGGAGACATCCACAAGCACACTATAATCATTAGGAGCAACCGCATGAACCTTAACCACTTTATTCATAGGAATCTTCTCACCAGAGTCTTCAACTGTCATAAAAGAAAGTTAGCTTGCGGACCACCAAACCATGAACCATTGCAACTTTAGGGCACTTATCATCATCCCAGACTTCCCCTCTAGGATCGCAGAGAAAAATACTTTATTGCGGAGGAATGCGAAGCCAAATATTGTCTTCGTATCTCAACTAAACTTACAGAAAAAAGCAGGCTTCACTCTGGTGAATACAACTCACTTAGATCTTCATGTGGATGGCTTAGACCCAAAATGTAGCATCCTCAGACATACCTCTAACTTACTTCCAATCTATAGACCACTATCTTCAAGCAGGAATAAATGCAGAGCAGTTTACCAGACTATTCTTCAGCATACAACTCACTATCTGTATTGCACTTCTCTATAACTCACTTGTTTCCTCTGGAGAGGCTAATTTCTCAATATCCTCAACATACAAGTCTTCCTAAACAAGTAATGGAATAGGATATAGTTGACACCAATGATAACAAGAATATGTTGACATCAATGACAACACTGATTAGGCACATACTTGCAAACACTCTCTCACTCTACCTCCTACCATCTCTCACTCTCTACTTCCCTCCCCTCTCTAGCTCCTACCCTCTCACTCTCTTCTTCCCTCCCCTCTCTATCTCTTACCCTCTCTCTCACTCTTTACTTTGCTCCTCTCTCTACATCCTACCCTCTCTCTCACTCTCTCACTCTCTTCTTCCCTCCCCTCTCTGCCTCCTACCCTCTCTCTCACTATCTACTTTTATCCCCTCTCTACCTCCTACCCTATCTCTCACTCTCTTCTTCCCTCCCTTCTCTACCTCCTATCCTCTCTCTCAGTCTCTACATCCCTCTCCTCTCTACCTCCTACCCTCTCTCTCACTCTCTTCTTCTCTCCCCTCTTTACCTCCTACCCTCTCTCTCACTCTCTACTTCCCTCCCCTCTCTATCTACTACCATGTCTCTCACTCTCTTCTTCCCTCCCCTCTCTACCTCCTAGCCTCTCTCTTAGTCTCTACTTCTCTCCCGTCTCTACCTCCTACCCTCTCTCTCACTCTCTACTTCCCCCCCTCTCTACCTCCTACCCTCTCACTCTCTACTTCCCTCCCCTCTGTACCTCCTACCCTCTCTCTCAATCTCTTCTTCCCTCCCCTCTATACCTCCTACCCTCTCTCTCACTACCTATTTCCCTCCCCTCTCTACCTCCTACCCTGTCTCTCACTCTCTTCTTCCCTCCCCTCTCTACCTCATGCCCTCTCTCTCAATCTCTACTTCCCTCCCTCCCTACCTCCTACCCTCTCTCTCTCACTCTCTACTTCCCTCCCCTCTATACCTCCTACTCTCTCTCTCACTCTCTACTTCCCTCCCCTCTGTACCTTCTACCCTCTCTCTCTCACTCTCTACTTCTCTCCCCTATCTACCTCCTACCCTCTCTCTCACTCTCTACTTCCCTCCTTGTCTACCTCCTACCCTCTTTCTCACTCTCTTCTTCCCTCCCCTCTCTACCTTCTGCCCTCTCTCTCACTCTCTACTTCCCTCCCCCCTCTCTCTTTGTTTGACCTATCTACCTCCTAGTTTTCCATCTCCTAGTTTTCCTAGTTTTCCTTTTCCTTTCAATTCCCTTTAGATCTCCACCAGTTTTTCCCTATTTTACTATTTTCCACCTCTCCTCATCATTCTTCCCATATAATGAACTTTCATTTTATCTTTTTTCCATTTTATCCTCCCAATTTATATCTTCATCCCTCTTTGCATGTCCAGTTTCTCGTTTCCATGTTCTTTGTCAATAAGGGAGAGGGAGACAGAGAGGAAGGAAGAGGGAGAGAGGGTGGAGATGGAGGGGAGAGAGAGGGGAGAGATAGGGTGATAGGGAGAGAGAGAGAGTCCTAGTTTTCTTGTTTCATTTCCTTCATCAATAACCAGGTGAGGGAGAGATAGAAGGGAGAGATAGGGAGATAGAGGAATGCTAGGGGAGAGAGAGGCAAGAGATAGGGAGATAGGGAGAGATAGATAGGTAGAGAGATCTAGAGGAGACATATGGAGAGATAGAGGAGATAGAGGGAGAGATAAGGAGATAGAGAGTGAGCGAGATGTCTAGAGAGATAGGGAGACAGGTAGAGGGACAATAAAGATATAGGGAGATGTGAGAGAGAGAGAGAGAGAGAGAGAGAGAGAGAGAGAGAGAGAGAGAGAGAGAGAGAGAGAGAGAGAGAGAGAGAGAGAGAGAGAGAGAGAGAGAGAGAGAGAGAGAGAGAGAGAGAGAGAGAGAGAGAGAGAGAGAGAGAGAGAGAGAGAGGAGAGAAGAGAGAGAGAGAGATGAGAGAGAGAGAGAGAGAGAGAGAGAGAGAGAGAGAGAGAGAGAGAGAGAGAGAGAGAGAGAGAGAGAGAGAGAGAGAGAGAGAGAGAGAGAGAGAGAGAGAGAGAGAGAGAGAGAGGAGAGAGAGAGAGAGAGAGAGAGAGAGAGAGAGAGAGAGAGAGAGAGAGAGAGAGAGAGAGAGAGAGAGAGAGAGAGAGAGAGCAGGAGAGAAGAGAGAGAGAGAGATTATTTAGTGTTTATGAGTTTTAGGGTTGCTCAAGTTTATGGTTTAGGGGTTAAGGTAAAGAGGGGAATTATTATGGTTTAGGGGTATAGCCTGGTTGCTTAAGTTTAGGGTTTAGGGGTCAGGGGCATTATTTGAGGTTTATGAGTTTAGGGGTTAGGGTTTAGGGGAATTATTTAGGGTTTAAGGGTTTCAGGGTTTCTCAGGTTAGGGGTTTAGGGTTTAGGGTTTAGAGAGAGAGATATAGAGAGGGGATTGATAGAGATTGGGAGAGATAGGGAGATAGAGGTTTAGGGTTGCTTCCTGGGTTTATGGTTTAAGGGTTAGGGGTTAGCATTTAGAGGCATTATTTAGGGTTTACGTTAGGGTTTAGGAGAGAGAGATGAACAATAGGGAGATATAGAGGAGACCGAGGGGAGAGATAGGGAGATAGAGGGTAAAGAATATGGCCAGAGACATAGGTAGAGAGATTGAGAGGTAGAGGGATGATAGAGATACGGAGATAGGGGTTTAGGGTTGATTGGGTTTAGGGTTTAGGGGTTAGGAGTTTTAGAGAGGGAGAGATAGAGATGTTGGCCATATGTGTTGTCATTGATGTCAACATAGCAACATACACTGATGTCAACACTATCATAAGAGTAAGAGACTGGTCATGGTTGTATGTCATGCTCTTTAAGAAAAAGAAAACTCATTGAAGGTCCTACTTTTAGCTGTATACGGTGATGCAAAGAAGACTTGCCCTTCGAAAAATAGATTGAAGACAATGTGGGTTATGTGAAGATGTTTCTAGCATGACAATGGAATGCTCCACATTCCTCTAATTTTGAAGCTATGGCCCTTGTGGTTCAAGAGTTAAGTTGAGAATGATGTAAATATGCTAAATCCTAAGTTTCAGAGTGTTTGCTCTTCCGCAGTGAAAGATATAAGTGACCAAGATTCGGTTTAGGCTTTGATAGTGTAATGTGATGTTGAAAGGTGAATGAAATGCTCCACATTCCTTCGCATTTGTATATATGGCTATGTAGTTCTAGATATGTGTTCAGAAGGTGGAAAATGAGTTGTTTCCAAAGTTCCAGACCATTATTCCCTCCATAGTGAAAGTTATGACTGATAAAGTACCAGAATGTGCTCTGGCAGAATGGAAGTAGCATTAAAGACTCATTAGAATGCTCCGCATTCCTCTGGAAGTAAATGATTAACCTTGTGGTTTTTGATAACGTGTTCTTGAATGTGCATTTCATGTTTCTTTCCTTTTTCAAGCTTCTTGATGGTCCGCGGCTTAGTTTTTCAATTGACAACATGTTGCAGTGTGTTCCAGATAACAATGTGCTCTCAGAGTCAATGTTTGAAGGTGTGCGGCACCATTATTTGATGTGTGGTGTTAAAGATATGTTTCAGGATGTTGTATGAGTCATGTGGACTCATCTGGAAGTGTTCCATGAAGATCTTTCTTGTTTCCAGTACTGCACAAGGTTCTCTAGTTGATATGGTCGTTACTCTTCAAGTTTTTCATGAGCTTACCTTAAATCTATCCTATTTTCAAATGAGCGGAGTGTGCGAAGGAAATTCATTGATGTTTAAATATATGAAGGATGTTTTGACTTGGTTAAGCAAGTGTTTGGGTCCGCAAGACTTGAGTCTTTTGCTGGTGTAACGTGTTGTTCTAATTAGACCTATCTTCTACACGTTTCATATTGTGTATTGTATGGCCGACCTATAAATGTATCTTTCATGTTTAAATCTTGCCCAACAAGCTATGTAATCAATGTAATATCATGTATAAATAGGAGATCAAATTGAATGCAGAGGATATGATAGCAAGAAGATGAACAAGGTTTGCAAGCAAATAAAAGTAGAATAATACATTCTTGTGTGCGACTGTGGGAGAAAGAGCAGATGTTGTTTGATGCTGTCTTGAATCATCTTGAAGACTTATTTGGATAATGATCAAGTATAGAGTGTGCCTTATTGCTCAGATCTTCAGTAGAGAGTGTGTGAAGAGACATAAGTGCAACTCATCAAGTGTGAGCTTCAAAGGCTATTTTCAGACAGTTGAAAGATTGTCATACTATAATAATCTCTGAGTTCATTTTCAGATTAGGGAGTAGTTGCTTCCTTGGGTTAAATCCCCTAAAACAAAGTCATCAGTGAGTAGAATCTTCCTTGGGAATGACCCTAAATCAAATTTACTCAGGGAGTAACAGCTTCCTTGGGTTAAAGCCCCTAAAACAAACTTATTATTTGAGCTTCATATATTGTGAGTTAATCCTCACCGTGGTTTTTCCATTTTAGGGTTTTCCATGCATATCTGGTGTTATGTGTTGTTGTGCATTGTGTTAATATTTCATGTTCATGTTAATGTTGTGATGCTTAAGTTCTGATCTACTCCAGATAAGTTAAAATTGTTGAAATTGAAGAGTTGTTAAGATATTGATTCACTCCCCCCCTCTCAGTATCCTAGTTTGTCTAACAATTGGTGTCAGAGCCAAGTTCCTCTGAAGGAAGCTTAACCACTTGAGGAAGGTCCAGGATAACAACAAGTTGATCCAGCAAGGTACCCAGATTTGATGGTACTAATTATGCTTTCTAGACGGTGAGGATGGAAGGCTACATCAATTCACTAGGGTGCGAAGTATGGGATTCTGTCAACAAAGGCTACACTATTCCTAAAGATATTACAATAGATGCAGATGAAATCAAGATGTATGATAAAAATTCCAAGGCCAAGTTTTCTATCATGAGTGGATTAACTGATTCAAAACTTTCAAAGGTGATAAGTTGTAGCTCAACTCATGTAGTTTGGAATAAACTTGAAACTATTTATGAAGGAGATAAGAAAGTGAAGCAAGCCAAGATGCAAATACTCAAGAATAGATTTGAATCCCTAAAGATGTTAGAAGATGAAAATATTATAGGTTTCATGCTCTGACTAAATAAAGCAGTCAATGGTATCAAAGGGCTTGGTGGAGGATTAAAAGATGATGAGATTGTGAAAAAGGTTATGAGATCTCTTCCCAAATCTTACAGTTCCAAAGTATCTGCTATTGAGGAAACTGTTGACCTAGATACATACTCCTTAGACCAAATATTTGGGACCCTTACTGCTTTTGAAATGAGAGAGTTTGACAGTGATGTTCCATAGAAGGAAGCTGCTTTCAAAGTTAGTAAAAAGGTAAAAGAAGAAACTGATGATGAAGATGAAAGCCCTGATGATGCTGAAGAAAATTTTGTAAGAACCCTGAAGATAGGATCTAGAAAATACAAAGGTAAGTTGCCCTTCAAATGTTTCAATTGTGGAAAGGTTGGTCATTTTGCTTCCAAGTGTCCTCTTAAAGAATCTAGGAGTACCAAAAATAGTAAATTCAAAAGAAGTCTATTTTCTATAGAGGAAAGTTGTTATTCAGAAGATGAGGATCATGATGACTCAAATAATGAAACACTTTTCTTGGTCATGAGTGTTGGTGACAAAAAGAAAGAGGTTAGAAAATTGGATACCTTGCAAACATTTCAAAACAATGAAAAATCAATGGTTGTATGGACTACCTTTCATGCAAAAGAAGAAACCAAAGCTTGGGTCATTGATAGTGGTTGTTCAAATCATATGACTGGTGACAAAGACAAGTTCATTAGTCTTAAGAAGTGGGATGGTGGAGCTGTCAAGTTTGGAGGAGATGAGTCAACACAAATATGTGGAAAAGGTGTCATTTCTATTGATGGAAAGAACATGATTGAGGATGTTCTCTATGTCAAAGGATTACAACACAATCTTCTCAGTGTCAATCAAATGTGTAGGAAAGGTTATAATCTTACTTTTCATGCTAATGGTTGTGAAATCAAGAAGGCATAATTTAGAAATCTTATTGCATAAGGTATCAAGACATATAGTGATATCTATCAGATATACGAAGCGAATGGAAGAACATGTCTGTTGACACAATCTAGTGAGTGTTGGCTATGGTACAAAAGAATGGGACACAACAACTTTGATAACATGGTAAGAATCAACTCTACTCATGCAGTGAGAGATATGCCTAAGATAATCAAGCCTGCAAACTCTGTGTGCAAGGAATGTCAGATGGGAAAGTAGACAAAGGCAAGTTTTAAAAGCAGGGAGTACTCTTCTTCAAAACCATTGGAGTTGATTCACACAAATCTATGTGGACCTACAAGAGTAAAAAGTCAACAAGTTGAAGGTACTTTATGTTGCTCATTGATGATTATTCTAGAATGACTTGGGTTACTTTCTTAAGAGAAAAATTTGATGCTCTTGACAAGTTTAAAATTTTTAAAGCCTTGGTTGAAAATGAAATGGATGCTAAGATCAAATGCTTGAGGTCTGATAGAGGAGGTGAGTTTACTTCAAATGAATTTGAATTTTTTTGTGAAGAACATGGCATTAGGAGGCACTTGTTTGCTCCTAGAACCCCTTAGCAAAATGAGGTAGTGGAAAGGAAGAATAGGACTGTGCAAGAAATGTCTAGGGTAATGTTAACAGATGCAGATCTGCTTGATGTAAATTAGAAGGAAGCAATTCGCACTACTGTCTATCTAACTAACAGAGAGCAGTTAAGGGTCAATAGCTCTAAGACCCTTATGAGCTGTGGTATGGAAGACCTCCCTCTATCAAATACTTTAGGATCTTTGGTAGCAAATGCTATGTTAGAAGGGATGAAGAAGACATAGGAAAGTTTGATTCAAGATGTGATGAAGGAATCTTTCTTGGTTACTCAACCAAAAGCAAGGCCTATAGATGCTACAAAAAAATGTTGGGAAAAATGATTGAAAGCACAAATGTCAAAGTAGATGAAGACTTGTATTAGTTCTCATAGGATTCAAAAGACACCAGATCTAACATCTTCCCTTGTATTGAAGAGATAGAAGAAGAAGTGAAAGAAGAAAAGGAACATCATTCAACAGACTAGACCATTGAAGATGAAGAAGAAGTAAAGGAACAAGAACCAAAGTAGTTGCCTAAGACTCCAGAAAAGTATGTTCAGAAGAATCATTTAGTAGAACAGATCATTGGAGATAAGAATAAAGGAGTGTAGACATGAAGAAGCTTTTCCAAGACACATGTGCAAGCAAACTTTTGGTTATTATCAAAAGTGGAGCCTAAGACCTTTGCTGAAGCCAGAAAAGCTGTTGGATGGATAAAAGCAATGGAAGAAGAACTAGATCAAATTGAAAAGAATCACACATGGAAATTGGTTCATAGACCAGCCAACAAGAATGTCATAGGAACAAAGTGGGTGTTCTGGAACAAGCTAAATGAAGAAGGTGAAGTGGTAAGGAACAAAGCAAGATTAGTGTGCAAAGGATATACTCAAGTGGAAGGCACTATTTTTGAGGAGACTTTTGCTCTGGTAGCCAGGATGGAGGCAATTAGAATGTTCCTTTCTCTTGGTGCTCACAAGAACTTCAAAGTGTATCAAATGGATGTCAAGTTGGCATTTCTGAATGGTGATATAGAGGAGGAGGTATACATTGAGCAACTAGATGGTTTCCAGATATCTAAAGATCCGAACATGATATGCTATTGGAAAGAGACACTGCTAGGCATGACAAGTGTTGTCATTGATGGCAACTAAATCTATCTTACACATTTGCATTATATCATTTGATCATACCGGAAGTCAGATTGTAGATTTGTCTAAGTCTGGATAGACATGAATAGAGCATATGACAGGATTTAACATTTTGGTCCACATTTCTCCATAGGTAATCATGTTATGCTGTAGATCTGAGGGAATGATAAGGGATGCCAAGGCTACCTAAATCCAAATATTTAGCCTATAGTGATGAAGGAATTGAAAGTTACAAGCATCTGAGTATCAAGTTTTGGTTAGATAGTTCAGTCCGGTGAAGAACAGGTCAACTTGGTGTTTGATCCTTGTGTGGATTAAGGGAAGTGGTTGGTTGAGAAATTTATGAGATCCAGTGGTATTGGCCGACATGTGTGGTGACTTGAGTACATAGGTTTTGGTCTGTGTTGATGTTTGTGCATGGATTCAACTGACATAACAATGATCTTGAAAAAGTCTCTAAGTTTTGTTAAGGCCGACTGCAGTTGATGTAATTTCATGTTGCTGATATATATAATTGATGGGTGGGAGTATTTTGAGGTATAGTTATGTGAATATGAGGTGAGAGGTGTGAAGTGTAGCAGTATCAAGTGTGAAGCAGAGATCCGAGCCTCAGGTCATGGTAGAATAGTAAAACAGGGCAGTGAGAGATGAAGTGTGTAAAGTCAATATATTGAGCCTAACTTGAACTGTAATCTTGCATTGTTAGATACTATTCTTCAGTCCAAGTACTTCAATGAACTCTTGTAATTAATCTTGTAGGAAGTGAGCCTCCTTTGAGTAGTGAGCTCTGGGCAGTGTGCTCGAAGGCATGTGCCATCCCATTTTGTAATACTTTTAACAGAGTGTAAAATCTTGTGGGTTAACCCCCACCGTGGTTTTTCCCTTAACTGGGTTTCCACGTAAAAAATCCTACTGTTATGTGTGTTGATTATGTTTCTGCTCATGTGTTGTTGATTCATGCTTTCATGGTTATATCATTAATTTGTTAATAAGTTGTAAAGAAGATTAAATACAGAAAAAGATAAAGTTTTGAGACAACTGATTCACCCCCCCTCTTAGTTGTCTGCCCTAATTTCAACAATTGGTATCAGAGCAAGGTTCCTTGGAAGAAGTTTAACAACTTGAGGAAGATCTGGGAAGGTATTTTAATGGGTTCATCCAGGTATTCTGATGGCATCAATGAACAACTTCATGTTTCTTTAGAAGATCTTGATCAGTCCAGAGCAGAAGTCAAAGAACTAAAAGAGAATCTTAAAGATGCTAAGGATTTCATTCAGACTTTAAAAGGGCAACTGAGCAAATCCATGGAAAAGAGGAGGGAGCTACTTCAGTGATTAGTAAATCAGAATGAAGACAATGGCATAGATGATTCTCTGAAGGAAAAGTCAAAGGAATGTGAGAAGTTGGCAAAAGAAGCTGTTGTATTAAAACATGAGATGGAATCTGGAGTGATGAGGCTAACCAAGGAAATAGAGGAAATGAAGAAGATTGAAGAAAACCTAAACCAGTCTCTGAAAGAAAGAACATAAGAGTGCTGCAGATTAGACAAAATAATTGGCCATCTAGAGTCTGGTCTACAAGAAACTAGGGATAATGAGGAACACCTTGAAAGACAAATTGTCATTCTCAAACATGACCTAGAAGTTGCAAATGAATATAAAGAGAAATTCAAGATAAGCTCAGTTAAACTTGAGGTGCTACTTGATAGTCAGAAGAAGGCAGATGGTAAGCATGGTCTAGGATTTGAGAAAGGTGAAAGCCCTGGATTTGGTCAAAGAAATCATGAAGCTAGAAATCAAAGAAGGAATCCTAGAAGACCTCCGGTAAGACAACCTAATGCTCAAAGGTATCCATCTTTCAATGGAAATTGTTTCAAATGCAATAAGTATGGTCATAGAGCTAATCAATGTAGAAGTAAAGTGAATCAAAATCCATCATCTTTCTCCGGTCAATGCTTTAATTGCAAAAAGTTAGGTCATAAGGCTAAGGAATGCAGAAGTGGATCAAGGAATCCTCCTAAGAACAAACAAGTGTTCAATGGAAGATGTTTTACTTGTAATAAGTTTGGGCATATTGCAATGCAATGCAAATCTAAAACTGCTCCAACATGTAATTGTCAGAAAAATAAGATTGTGTGTTTCAATTGCAACAAATCTGGACATATTGTTAAATTTTGTGGAAGCAAAAAGGAGAACTCATAGACAGGTAAAGGAAAAATAGAGTAGAAGTTGGACAAAGGTAAGGGAAAAGTAGATGTGAATGAGATCCAGAATGAAATGAACAAAACATGGGTGAAGAAAAGTGTGATGAATGATAGTGATGGGTATGCACCAGAATCCGGTGCTGATAATTCCTTTGGGAATTGAATCAGGAGCTTTGGCTCAGGGGGAGCTGCATTGAAAATCTATTTCCCCTGCCAATAAGTGGGTTCCTGAATCTGGCACAATGAATGAAGATAAATAAGCCTATTGTAGATCTGTTGAAGTAAATTTTGGAAGAAAAGAAGCTAATGCGATTGATTGTGGAGCAATTGAAGATTGGTTGTATGCAGAAATGGTGTAACTAGATGTATTAGGGCAAAGCATTTATTACAATGGTGAATTAGGTTTTGCAGAACATAAAAGGTCATTTACTCAACATTTGAATCACTTTGCATTTGAAGAGAACAAGGAGAAGAGTGCCAGAGCTGAGATTTCAATGATTTGAAGTGCAAAAAGTGAATTCGACAGCTAACCCTAATCAGCGAAACAAGGCATTCTATGTGAAACTCTCTGAACTTGCAATCTCTGGATATGGCTACTTTGTTGGTTGTTGACATCATCGAAAGGCCCTGACCTAAATTCAAAAAGCATCCACACAAATCTATAGAGGTCGATCCGTTAGGTGCATTTTCTAATGTTCTGCATGGTGTGTTGCACGTTGAAGATATTAGGGCTTATATTCATGCTAGCATAGATGAGTTTGTGGATTCAAAGTTAGTAGATTTGTTCAAGAATCATCTGAGGATGAGATTCATGGTCTTAAACCTAAGTATAAGGCACTGCAAGTCAAACATTTCATTCAGGTTATTAGGTTCCTATCCTTCGATGAGGATGAGTGGGTCTCGTATGTATTGAGTCGGATGCATGCTGAATTCATATGGTTGATGAAACCCTTTAAGATCACCAAGGATGCTATCAAGGCCATAACATGATTGAACTCATTCAATGTTAAAATCAGTAAAGAATCAGACTGTGACTGAAGCTACCGAATTAAAATTTGATAAGAGGGCAATGATAATAAATGATATAACTGATCTGGATGTCAAATTTGCATCTATGGTGATTGGATATATGATATATCACTCCAACAGGGAAAACTCTATAACTGGTACAACCATTTATGCTGCCTTTCAGATGTTAAGAGAAAACACTGACTATGACTTGTGTGAGCTACTAAAAAAACTAGTTAATGGATAATCTAAACAAGATCAAGTAGGACAAGAAGAATACATTCAAATATGGTATGTTGGTATTGTGTTTGTTCTTCTATTTCATGAATGAGCTACCTGGGAAGAAGAGCCTGTGTTGGACTAGTGATAAGCCTGTTGCCATACAAATCAGAGAGCACTTGCACAGTAGTGGTGACTCCAATGCCCAAAGGACTGCTCTTTAGGGATATTTCAAGAATTTTTAGAATATGATGCAATCAAGAGAAACAATCCCTACTTATGTGGTAGAAAAGTACAAGGATACAATTTGTTTCATAGTGGAAATAGATTAATGCTTAATGGAAGCAGTTGAACCAAGGACTGTATGGATCATGCCCATGGGGTATGAAGTTGATGGACAAATACTAGAGATGTATGCCCAACACCTTCTGAGCAAACCAAAAGATACCTCAATTGAGAGATTCGGTACATATAGTGAACTTAGTGTGAAACTGCATGTTGAGCTTTGGAAACCTGAATCTAAGAGAAAGATTCAAAGACAAGTTGAAATGTATGTAGAAAGCATTGGCATAACAAAACAAGCTGTGAGAGAAAACATGGAAAGGATAGAGAAATCTGAGAAGGAGAAGCAGGACAGAGAACAGGGAAGTGTTCTGGTGGAATCCACTTCTAAAGCAAGGACTACTAGGAGTTCTAGTACAACCTCTAGTGCATCACCTTCTCTTATTGTAGAGAAATTCAAAGGAAAACCTACCGGTAAAGAAGGAAAAATAACAAAAGAAATGGCCAAAAGGTCATATGTCAGTGTGGAGAAGGAGGATGAAGAAAAGACTGATTCAGATGATGAGGTTAAAAAATTGAAGGCCTTAGGTACTAAGGCTGCTAAAGTATCTAAGGAGAAGCCCTTTGGAAGCACAAAGTCAAAGAAAGCATAAGCATCAAGGGTTGCCCAAGACAAGCCCTCTAGAAGTGTAAGGGTAAGCAAAAGACTAAAGACTGAAAAATCTACCTTGTCAGTTGAAGATAATGTGAATGTAATAATTGTTCATGGGAATTTGAAGCCCATAAAAAAATATTATGACAGCTTTGATAAATCCAACAAGAAATTTTGGAGAAAGACAAACAAGTTGTAGAAGATTTAGATATAATACAAGGTCCAATCAATTTTGATACTCTTTCTCTAGTACAGAAGATGAAGTTGGCCTCTTTTGCACAAGCTAAGGCCAGAGAGGAAATCTTGAAGTTTCATATAGAAGATAGTGAGTTGCTTGGTTTGGCATTTGACATTTTGGAGAAAATCATGCCTACATTTCAGAAGGATTCATCAGCATCCCCCTCTGGTCAGTTGAAGAATCTGATAAACTCTGTAAGTACTCACTTTGAGTCTTTTGAAAAGTCAGCAGAAGTCAAAGTCTAGAATGAATTTAATGACAAAAGATTTAGTGAAATGAAAAGAATAATTGCCAATGATAGAATTATGTTGGATACTAGTGTAAAGAGTATTCAAAATGCCCTCACTGAAGGAGGAGATGTGTACAAATTTTCTCTATCTTGGTCAAAAGTTGTAGGGAACATTGAGAAGAAAATAAAGGAGTCTGAGAAAAAATTGTCAAATGTATCTCAAACCTTTAATCCTTTGATAATATCTATAGTAAGTCAAGAAGGTCAAGTAGTCAACCTGATTGATGAAATAAATAATTTTGTAAAAGAAAAAGAAAACATTGTGGCAAGAATGTGTGCACTCCAGGGATTGATTCTCCCTAAGTTAGAAATAATGTTCAATGCTTTGACAGAAGCTTAAGCTATTGCTCTGACAAGTGATCCCACTGATCTGTAGAAGGCAGAGTCACATGCATTCTTATTCAGTGGTCATATTTCAGTTTTGGATGGCATGAAGAAAAGATGGGACAATGAATTGGCACTGTTGAAAAACATTTTTGGTGATGCGTTTAAGTTTATGTAGACAAGACATAAGGATTGTTTGTACATATGCGGAAGTATGGATATAGAATTTTTCTGTGAATTTTTGGATTTGGACCTCAACCTTTGCCACTGATGTCAAAGGTAGAGAGGAAAGTAGTGAAAAATGAGAATCCATCAAAGGGGGAACATTGGAAATCACAAGTGTACTAGTAAGGGGGAGCTGTTCTAACACTTAGTCATTTTTCACTAAGTGTTGCCATCAATGCCAAAGGGGGAGATTGTTGGCAAGAGACACTGCTAGGCATGACAGGTGTTGTCATTGATGGCAACAAAATCTATCTTATACATCCACATTATATAATTTGATCATACCGAAAGTTAGATTGTAGATTTGTCTAAGTTTGGATAGACAGGAGCAGAGCATATGACAGGGTTCAACATTTTGGTCCGCATTTCTCCACAGGTAATCATGTTGTGCTGCAGATCTGAGGGAATGATAAGGGATGTTAGGGCTACCTAAATCCAAAGATTTAGCCTCCAATGATGAAGGAATTGAAAGTTACAAGCATCTGAGTATCAGGTTTTGGTTAGATAGTTCAGTCTGGTGAAGAACAGATCAACTTGGTGTTTGATCCTTGTACAGATTAAGGGAAGTGGTTGGTTGAGCAATTTATAAGATCCAGTGGTATTGGCAAACATGTGTGGTGACTTGAGTACATAGGTTTTGGTCTGTGTTGATGTTTGTGCATGGATTTAGCCAACAGAACAATGATCTTGAAAAAGTCTCTAAGTTTTCTTAAGGCCGACTGGAGTTGATGTAATTTCATGTTGCGGATGTATATGATTGATGGGTGTGAGCATTTTGAGATATGGTTATGCGAATATGAGGTGAGAGGTACAAAGTGTAGTAGTATCAAGTGCGAAGTAGAGATCTGAGCCTCAGATCATGGCATAATAGTAAAATAGGGCAGTGAGAGATGAATTGTGTAAAGTCAGTATATTGAGCCTAACCGGAACTGTAATCTTGCATTGTTAGATGCTATTCTTCAGTTCAAGTACTTCAATGAACTCTTGTAATTAATCTTGTAGGCAGTGAGCCTCCTTTGAGTAGTGATCTCTGGGCAGTGTGCCTTCCCATTTTGTAATACTTTTAACAGAGTATAAAATCTTGTGGGTTAACCCTCACCGTGGTTTTTCCCTTAACCGGGTTTCCACATAAAAAAATCTTGGTGTTATGTGTGTTGATTATGTTTCTGCTCATGTGTTGTTGATTCATACTTTCATGGTTATATCATTAATCTGTTAATAAGTTGTAAAGAAGATAAAAAATAGAAAAAGATAAAGTTTTGAGACAACTAATTCAGTCCCCCTCTTAGTTGTCTACCCTAATTTCAACATATGCAGACTCAAGAAGGCTTTGTATGGGCTCAAGCAAGCACCTAGGGCTTGGTATGCAAGATTAGACAAGTATATACTTTAGTAGGGCTTCAAGAAAGGTACTAGATATAGCAATCTTTATATAAAGGAAGAAAGAGACATGATCTTAATAGTTGTAGTTTATGTTGATGATATGTGTAAGAGGTTTTTAGAGATGTAGAAAGAATTTGAAATGTCTATGATTGGTGAAATATCAATCTTCCTTGGTCTTCAAATTTCCTAGCTAGATGGTGGTATCTTTATTTCTCAAGCTAAGTATGTTAAAGAATTATTGAAGAAGTTTGGTATGGAGGATTCAAAGCCAGTAAGTACTCCCATGGTCACTAGATGCCATTTTAGCAAAGATGATGAGTCTCCAAAGGCAGATCAAACTATTTATAGGTATATTATTGGAGCACTCTTGTACTTGACTACATCTAGACCTGACATCATGCATGCGGTATGTGTGGTTGCTAGATATCAAGCCAATCCAAAGCAAACACATGAGAAGGCAGTGAAAAGGATATTTAGATACTTCAAAGGAACTCTGGAATATGGTCTATGGTATCCAAAAGGTAATGATTTCGATCTAAGTGCATACACTAATGCTAACTGGGCTAGTTGTGTTGATGATAGAAGAAGTACAAGTGGTAGGGCTTTCTTTCTAGGAAGCAGACTAGTTTCATGGAAAAGAAAGAAGCAAGATTCAGTGTCTCTTGTTGCAAGTATGAGCAGTAAGTGTTGAAAGAAAGAACAAGATAGTTCAAGAGGTTGCTAGGTCAATGATGATGGAGGCTAACCTATTGAAAGTGTATTGGAGAGAATCTATACACACTGCTGTCTACATTCAAAACAGAGTCCAAGTCAAAGGTAATGACATTAAAACTCCTTATGAATTGTGGTAGGGAAGAGTTCCCATAGTGAAATATTTCAAATTTTTTGGAAGCATATGTTATATCAGAAGAGATGAAGAGTTAGGCAAGTTTGATGCTAGGTGTGATGAAGGAATTTTTCTTGGATACTCCACTAAGAGTAAGGCCTACTGGTACTACAATAAGAAATTGGGAAAGATGATTGAGAGTGCTAATGTGAAGGTTGATGAAGACATGGAGATAAAATCAGACCTAAGTGGCTATGAGTCAGATGAACCTGTTATTACAATCAATGAAGAAAAGGTGGAACATAAGGACAATCAAGTTGAAGAAGAAAGGGCTCCTGAAAGTGCTGCTAAGACTCCTAGGTGTGTAAGGATTAATCATTTTGAAGATAAAATTATTGGTGACAAAAGTAAAGGAGTATTGAAAAGGAAACAAGCTGTAGAGGAATAGGTGAACTACTGTTTGCTTTCATAGATTGAACCTAAAACTGTAAATGAAACCTGCAAAGATGAAAGTTGGGTAAAAGCCATGGAAGAAGAGTTGATGCAGATAGAGAAAAATCAAACTTGGGAATTAGTTCCTAGACCTCCTGATAAAAATGTGATTGGACCAAAATGAGTTTTTAGAAGCAAAATGAATGAAAGTGGTGAAGTGGTAATAAATAAAGAAAGACTAGTATGCAAAGGATATTCTCAGGTTGAAGGTATAGATTTTGAAGAGACTTTTGCTCCCATGGCAAGGATTGAAGCTATAAGGATATTTTTGGCTTTTATTGCTCACAAAGATTTCAAAGTTTACCAGATGGATGTGAAGTCTGCCTTCTTGAATGGAGAACTAGAATAAGTCTACATAGGACAACCAGAAAGATTCCAGCTATCAGACAAAGGTGACATGGTGTGCAGATTGAAGAAAGCCTTGTATGGACTCAAGCAAGCTCCTAGAGCCTGGTATGCAAGGTTGGACAAGTACTTGATATAATTAGGGTTTAACAAAGGTATTGCAGACTGTAATCTCTACTTCAAATTCAATGATGATCAAATTTTGATTATTGTAGTATTTGTTGATGATATTATCTTTGGAGGCAATGAAGGTATGTGTAAGAAATTTGTAGAGGAAATGCAAAAGAAATTTGAGATGTCTATGTTTGGTGAAATGAATTTCTTTTTAGGATTGCAAATTACTCAATCAGAAAAAGGAATTTTCATTTCTTAGTCTGTTTAGGGGAAAATTGGATTTGTTAATGTTTTAGTTTTTTGATGTTTAAATCCTCCACTCCACTATACATTCAAGGATCTAGGGTCGAGTGGCGAGCACTATCATACCCTAGGTCGCTATGAGATGCAGGGAAACTTGGATTAGGGAATTTAATTATCAATGTAGACACCTAAAATTGACCTAATTATCATTAGCATTCAAATATTGCATTAGCTATCATCTGCATTTGTCTAACACACTTGAGCAATGTCTCTATCACTTATTTCTTCTATTAATTAAATAAATTTATATTTATTTAATTAATTCATTAGCTATTTCCTCTAAGCTATAATTAAATAATCTTTAATTATTTAATTATCTTATTTCTATCTATTTTTAATTAAATAAATATTATTTATTTAATTAAAATTCCATTCATAAGCCCACTTTTCCAATTAATTAAATAAATTTTATTTATTTAATTAATTTTTCTTATCATTTATCTTCAATGAGCTGACATGTGTGCCTCTTTCATTTAAAAAGATAAGTGGTACTGCATCTTTTATTTAATATCTTTCACATATAGTACTTTTTATGTACACAGTCACACATAAGCCTTATCTTCCCTCCACTTGTCATCTACACATTCACCTATGACTATCTTTTAATCTTAGCCATTAACATAGCCACCAAATCTCCACTGTTGATTAATTTTGGTTGAGTTCTATATAAACATCCTCTCATTCCATACTACATCTATCCAACATTCATATAGCGTTTACATTATCCTCCTAAGCATATTGAGCACTTTTAGCATCCATTGAGCATATTATCATTATCATCCATCCATCATTGAAGCCTTTATCTTCATAATTTTTCATTGTTGAAGAAGCAATCCACATCATAAACAAGGAATCATACAATCTAGGTGATATTGTTCTTGAATTGCATGCTTTTGATTTCATTTAGATTAGATTCTTTGATTATGGTAGGGTTAGGTTTTCATGGCTATGCTTGATCTTATTAACCTGATTTTTACCTATCACATTTTGGCACACCTGATGGGACCCACATCCTTGATTAACTTTGTTATTTGAAGTTGTTTTTGTGAAGATCAGATTTTGAGCGCTTACGGCGAAAACCAGTCACTGCCTGAACATACACATCACTTTTAAGCTGAAACTAGCCGCTTATAGTATCTTTTGAATCACTTCTGAGCAAATAGTAGTCACTTATTGTCTTTTTTGCATCGCTTACAAGCTAACAATGGTTGCTTATGTTCTTATTTGCATCGCTTTTAATTTGACAGTAATCACTTTTAGCTATCTGGATCACTTTCTGCAAAACTAGGGATTTTTTGTTATATCTTTCTTTTTTTGCAGATTTGAGTCGCTTATGACTTGTAATCAGTCACCTATTGCTTTTTGCATCACTTCTAAGTTTATCATTTCGCACTTGGCTTTACTAGCTTCACCTCTGATCTATAACAGTTCACTTTTAGAAGAATACAGATCGCTTCTGATCAACAGTTGATTACCTCTGGTAACTGTGTCGCTTTCAGTTTGTATCATTTTGTAGTTTGGTTTTCATGGCCACTAATTGGGTATTTGTGCAGCATCTTATTAATTGTCCAATGAGGTTATCAAACTACTAACATATCATTTGCAGCTCCGATCGGTCCAAGATTTGTGATTTTTCACTAATTTAGGAACATTTGTGCTTGGTGCTTAAAAAGAATCATTGTTTGCTCCGTGCTTGATTTATCTTTTTTGATTGCTTGAATATGCATGTTTGTAACCCAAATTTAATAGCAAGAGTATCCCCTCCACTTGCCTATCAAATGAATCTTGGGTGCATGAGAACTTGTTATTATCTTTAGAGGGCCTGCCTTCTCGGTGTGAGAAGGGATACGACCCAAGCGGTAACGGGCTAAAACCAAGTCCTTCCAAACTGCTATATAAGAAAAGTGTTTGTGTCAAAAGCCACAAACAATGGGTGTTGTTGTGTTATACCGACAGCCAACCTCCCCCAAAACCCTCCAAGGCGTAACCCTTGAAGGCTGGGATACTCCATAACGAAGAGTAGCACTGCCGCACATATAGCCACCTGAATGGATGCCCTTATTAGCAACCTTTTGTAGTAGCCAAAATCCTTCTATTTGTTGACACAAAAGGTGGGACCTTTGAAGCCACCCCAATTCATGTGGTTCTTAGTAGAGATAGCAGGGATAATCCTAAGATTTGGTGGGGGGACAAGCCTTGGGAAACCTAGATCTTGGTATGCATGAGAAGTGTGTATTGTGGAGAGGAGCTGGTGCTACCAAGATCTTGAAGCTATCTGCTTTGAATAAGTATGGCCAGGGACTCAACAAATACAGTCCTTTCCTAGCTTAGGTTGTACAAGTTTGTGATTGTGGTGAGTGTGAGTGACTGAAATTACTATTTTCTTGTCAAAAACATAATTCAGACATATTTTTTGACAAACACAGATCGCTTTTGAGCTTTAACTGCCCGCATACAGACAAACAAATCACTTTTAGCCAGCAACTAGTCATCTTTTGCCTAAACTGAATCACCTTTGAACAATAGATGATCACCTCTGGCCTGAACTCAGTTGCCTTTGATTAACAGTAGATCGCTCTTGAGCTAAATCTGCTCACCTATAGCAAATTGGGTCACCTCTGGTTAATATTGTAGCTTGTTACCTGAACCAAAACTAGATCACTTTTAAGTTATTATCAGTCACTTTTGGCCTTTTCTGAGTCGCATTTGAGCTATTACTTATTGCCTGTGGTTAATTATCAGCAAATCTTAGTGACTCAGCCGAATCAACTACATTCCCAGCTTGCCTAGCTTCAGCATTAGCTTTCAGACCTGCCTCTAATCATTTGCAGATACCTGGACTTTGTCTCCTGCTTTGAGCATACCAAACAATTAGACTTTGTGAGCTTTTCATCCTTTTGAGATCCCAAACCAAAAAACTAAACATCAAACAATCAACCCAATCAATCAGAAAAACATCATCTTTTGGCATTAGCCTTAGCAACATCAACAAAACAACAACCTTAACAAACAACTTTTCCCTTGAGTGTGTAAGCTATTCTCTAGGGAAGTTCAACCAAGCAAATAACAACCAACAAGTAGCTACCAATAACCAAGCAACCCAACAACAACAACAACAACCAGCAACCAACCTAGCAAAGCAACCACTAACCAAACAAATCAGCAAACCATCATCTTTTGGATCTCAAACCTTGACAAGCTAAAGTTCAATTTTCAACATCAACCATCATGCCTCAAACTAGGAGCTAATATAGAGCTGAAATGGAAGCAAAAATGACAGCTAAGATGGAAGCCAAGATGCAACAATCATGATCAACACCCCTTAGAGATGCAACTCAATTTACAACCGGTATGTCTTCTCACATGTTTGTGCCCTATGCTTACACCATTGGCGAGTCATCACATCAAGTGCAATCACACCCCTTTATAGTGACTTATGAAGAGCATTCCCAAGAGGATTTATTTGACTATCAAGACACACATGTATGTGACCAAGTTGAGAAGCTTGTTTTATCTGATCCTAATCGATACTTCTTGCAACTTGCCTGCATGGGAGCCAAACTACCAAGAGACTTTGACATATCCACTATTCGAGAGAATGATCCAAGCACTCCCGTTGTTGTTGCAAAGGGACCATCCACTATAGCTACACCATCACATACCATGCTACAAAATCCATCTTCCAACCCATCTCTTTCATTGCCTATTGTTACTTCATTCGACCCACCATGCTCGGAGTACACTTTAGAACCTTTGATAACTCCAACCAATGTGCTCCTTTTCCTTTCAAAAAATCTGAACATTCCACCTTTCCATGTTTCCCAACATACTCCTTCTCCTACCATGACCGTATCTGTACCACAAGTAACACAAGCTGTCCATGTCACCCAAGTTGAAACTCCTCAAGCATCACAAGCTATCCCTATATTCCATACTTCCCAAGCTTCCCAAGCTATCCAAACAACACAAACTATCCAAGCTTCACAACCATTGCAATCTACTACTCCCATTGCATCACATGTGGACACCACATCCCATATTCCTACCACTGCTAATATGGTCTCCACCATCTCCACGGATCCATCTAATGCATCATACAATCCCAATGTTAGTCTCATTGACATGAGTGACCCATCTATTGTTTCACAAGCTAATCCTAGCACTACAGTCTCTTATGTTGATCAACTTACATCATTTCAACCATCTTCCTATAATCCCTCACAAACCATCAATCTATCTTATACTACTCAAGGATTACCCATCGTCACCCAACACATGACATATACCAATCCTCATGTTGTCCAAAACACAAACCCAAATGTCCATCCTTCTTCCACATCTACCAATCCTTCCATCACTTACCATATTACAAATCCCATGCTGAACTTACAACCATTGACCAACGCCAATCCGTCCTCTACTTCCCATGTGATGCAAAACCTTGGTGCTAATTCATCGCAATATTCCCAACCACTGCTTGTGTCCCAAGGATAGCAATCCTCCAATGCATATGTGTCACATACCAATCCTATGACATATATTGTGAGTACACCCTCAACAAATGGTTATGGCTTCATATATCCCTCAACAACAACCTCAATACACATCATATTACATTGCACCTCCGGACCAACAACTCCCTTTACAACAACAATAATTATCTCCAGCTGATGTTCAACAAATGATTAACAAAGCGGTAGGCCAAAGCAAGAAAATTTTTTCCTTGGACATATGCGCTTATCCCTTTGACAAGTCACTTCATATGACACCTTTTCTGCCACACTTTGAAGTTCCACAATTTGACAATAAAAAGGAAAAGGAAATCCAGATGACCATCTTAGAGCGTTCTTTGTGGCATGTCTCGATGTTGCTCAAGACGATACATATCTTTTGAGACTATTTCCTCAAAGCTTAGGAGGGCAAGCTCTTGAATGGTTCTCTCATTTACCTCTAGGCATTAGATCTTTTGCAGAATTAGCAAATAAATTTTGATCACACTTCTCTTTTAACATTGAACATGAAGTGAACATGAATGACCTTGTCAACAATAAACAACAAATGGTGAAGCTTTCTCTTCATTTACTCAATGATGGTGTAATATGGCTAGCAAACTATCATGGGAAATACTTGAAAAACAACAGCTTGATATCTTTGTTCAAAATCTTCATCCTGAGATGTCATTCCAACTACAATTACAAAGTGCTAGCACCTTTGATGAACTTGTTTCCAAAGGAACCATCATTGAACGTGCTTTAATTGCTAAAGGCACTATCAAGATTTTTTGTGATAACAAAGACTATCCTCAAAACTCCAATGATAAATCTCGCTTTTGGAACAAGAACAAGAATGTTGTCAATGATGGTGTTGTAGATGCAAAGAACATACAAACAATGAAAGCTCCTATCAACATTCAAGCCGCATCTATAGCAACTCAACCTTTTCAACGAAATCGACAACGATAAACTTCAAATCCTTACTGACAATTCACACCATTAGCAGAACCTATGGAAGTTATCTTTCGAAAGCTTCTCCAAGCAGGCAATATCATGTTACCGGATGCACCACCCAATGGTGAACCGCTCTTCAAAGCTCTTTGGTACAAAAAAAATGAGTGTTACGATTACCATAGAGTCAGGACACAAACAAACGGTTGTATGCGCTTAAAGCATGTTATTCAAGATTGCATCGATTAAGGTTTAATTAAAATCACACCTCCAACAACACAACCTACACAACAACTGACATTGAATTATGATCTAGATACTTTCAAGAATCCACTTCCATCTCATGACAAACCAAGTAACCCTCATACTGGGAATCCATTCAGTACAACTATGAATCATCCACTATTGGCTGCATTGACCATGCTCGCATTTCTACCATTACTATCCAAGGCAAAGCACCCAACTGCGTTGTAACTACTCGAAGAGGATGTGTTACCATTCAAGGAGCACCTATCCATCCTCCTTGATCATCCTCTATCTATAATATCCTTGATCACCTTGGCAAAACACCTGCACATATTTCCATTCTTGAGTTGCTCCGCATATCCCCTACCCACAAAGCCATCCTTGACAAAGATTTACAAGAATCTTCGGTGCCTAATGATATTGATACCACACAATTCCAATATATGATAGCTAACATTGCAACCCCTTGCCATCTCACATTTTCTGACAAAGACCTTTAGCCTTCTATCATTCCATCACATAATGAAGCCCTCCACATAGAAGTGTTTGTCAACCAATGCCGTATTAAATGAATCTTAGTGGATGGTGGAGTTGGTCTTAATATATGTTCCTTAAAATTAATAAAACAATTGGGATATTTTGAGAAAGATGTTGACACTTCCAAAGTCATTACTATCAAAGCATATGATGATGCCGAGAGAGATATTGAAGGGATTATTCACTTGCCAGTCCAAGTTGGGCCGGTCACTACTAACACTCATTGTCAAGTCCTTGATGTTGAGCTTCCTTATAACATCATACTTGGCCATCCATGGATCCATGCCCTCAAAGTAGTTCCTTCTACATACCATCTGTTAGTGCTTAAATTTACAGGGACCTTCCTAAAGATTCAAGCATTCAAATATGCAAGCCCCTTCCCAAAAAATCCAAAAACTCTAGCACTTTCGGTTTCTGCAGTTAAAGAAATGTGAAAAATCAGTTAAGGTGCAAGTGTCTTTGTATATACAAAGGTGTTTGTATATACATGCAGGTCAGATATGCATTGGCGGGCTTGCAAAAATCTCTGTTGGCCTTCAAAAAATGGTGAAAAATGAGTTGTATGCATTTTTAAATGCATATCGAGTTGTATATACAAGGGGGAATCTTTCACAGATTTCCAGGAATATTCGCTGCTTGCATATTGGGCTGCATGTATATTTGGTTTGTATGTTCAGACATACAACAGTTAGATACAAAGAAAAGATACATTGCAGGTATATTTCGTGGAAGATTCCCACTTATATATAGGGGCTTGTATGTCACCGGTGCATATGCAAGGAAAATATACAAGGGTGCAGATGCATTTGCTACAGTGGTGTGACCGAGATACATGTGGTTGGGCCATCAGGAATATACAAACGAGTTTGTATATTCGGCATACAAGGGAAATATATATTTGATGAGATACAAGTTAGATTCAAAAGGTTCTCCAATCTAGCTGATAAATGAGTTGGAATCCGTGACTTGTATATTTGCTTTTGTATGTGCAACATACAAGATGGAGGTACAAAATAAGACATACAACCCAGATGCGATAGAGGAATGAAATGCAGTGAGTAAATATTTGAG
Organism: Cunninghamia lanceolata; assembly: GCA_027924645.1. Lineage (NCBI taxonomy): Eukaryota > Viridiplantae > Streptophyta > Pinopsida > Cupressales > Cupressaceae > Cunninghamia > Cunninghamia lanceolata. The sequence goes on from BSBN01000523.1 coordinate 14,291,266, forward strand.
GTCCGTGGGTTGTATAATGCGCTTGTATATGCTGATATACAAGCTGATGTGCAATAAAAAGGATACAAGCCAGATTTGAACCGATTCTCAAATTGTTCTATAAAATTTGAAATCCGACTTGTATATATGGTGCTTGTACATGCTTTTGCATATATAAGGTGATAAGAGCAAAATGGACATGTAGGCCGGACCCGATTAGAATTTTGATTTGCTCTATAACAGTTTGGGGTCCGTCTTTTATGATGAACAGTTGTATATGCATTTGCTCTTGCATATACAAAGGGATTTTGGCAAGTGAACAGTGGCGATTGTATATGCATTTGAACATGCATATACAAGGGCAAAAAGGCAAAATAAAGAAAGCAAAAGTCAGTGATAGAAGCATGAGGTGCTTATGTGGCACTCTTTGACAGGTGGGACTTTTCAGCATGGATTCTGTGCCATGGATTTCAGGCGATGGGAAATGATCGATGGCCAGGTCTTAAAGTTGCAGTGTGAGTTTTTCCTATGTGAGTGCAGCTATTTTGAGCAGGAAAATTTCAGATGTATCCGTTGCTGCATCCCGCGGGTAGCTGAACATTAATGGCGGTTTTGCAGAGGCATCAATGGATGAAATGACAGATGAACCACCAGATTTCAGAAGCAAATCTCTGAGTGGCGGCTCAGATCTTGATTCCACTTGCTCTCTTCCTTTGCTTCCTAGCTGCATTCAATTTTGAGTGCCATTTCTCACGATGCATTGTATCTGGCAATTTTTGAGTTGACCATTGTAATTTTGCCGAGTACACAGTCTTGGTATAAAAGCCAAACTGTGTTACTCATTATGGTGGTTGAAGACTTGGGCAAACTTTTGTGTGAATAACAAAAAATAGAGCATTTCCTGTCTACTTAATCTCATTTTGGAGTTTATGTGATGTATCTTGGACATATGTTCAGTTTCAGTGTTAATGTTATATGAAAAATGCATTGCTGCATGTATTTATCTGTTTGTCTCCATTTGTTGCATGCAACTTCTTCTTTTGAATCTAGTTGCTAAGGGTTCCATAGATTCAGGGATATAGATTTTTGTATCACATGCTTGATCTCCAACTTCCATTCAAGGAGTGGATTAAATTGTTTTAGGTTAAGGTATGGAGAAGAATGTATGTCGGCTGGGATGTTTATAAGCATGAACAGTTAAGTACCCATCCTTGGGTGATGTTTGTAAGGCAAGCATCAGTCTAACCCCTTGAAACTTGAATGCCAGTTGCAAGCCATTCTTATGTATACATCTAGTTGACTACTTGCTCTGGGATAGGCACCGGTCTGCCCTTGTGAAGTAGTTATGATCCAAAACCCCTGTCTTGCACCCAAACCATCAAATTCAAACCATTCCATAATTTCAACCTATTAGTTGTAGGAGTAGGATTAGGAACCCCTGCATACTCTCATACCAGACCAGACAAATATGTCCAAGAACGTTTCCAACCTTGTGATTTATCACACAAATCTTGGTCCACACATGAGAGTATTCTACCTGTTATTACAAAGTTAAATCTTCCTGTCATAGGGCAAGTCAATGTTGAATCTTTAGCAAATAGGGACACCCCCCTTGGTGTGGCAGAATTAGAAGTGAAGGGGAGGCATCTCACGTAACCTCCCGTATCTGTTGGCCAAATCTACCTATGCATTGGAACTGGCAAACCCTCTACCGATTTGGGAAAAAATACCACTAGATTTGGCGACTCTACTGGGGAGATCAATGTCATATCCATGAAAGTTTGAGTCTAAAGGATTGAAGAATTAGACCTAGAAAGTGTTTGTTACAACAAATTTGAAACAGTTGTATGTGTGACTCTGCTGTGGGAGAACCCAGAAAGAACGAAATCAATTTTCAGCTTCAGCCTGTTTGAAGCTTATTCCTCTACCAAGGAGGTGGCGACTCTGCATATAAGAACCTATGATAAGAGGACACTGGAGGTGTTAAATTTGCCGTTGCTGTGACATATCCAGGTATTTTCATAAATTTTAAAAGACTCCCTATTTGGTGAAACAACACTGGTTAAAAGGGAAATGTTAGTGAAAGATTGCATACTTTTGTGAGGACCTAGTTTGCATTTCAAAAGAAGTATGCAATATTGTTGAAAAGACTCATATAGGGGACTTTAGGCAAGCTTAAATAGCAGTCTAAATTTTAAGGGCCTAAAGTCATTGTTTATAGAAAATCTGAGTTGAAAAGAGGGTTGCAAAAATACACAAAGATGTATTGTCAGCCCATGCACCCTTGTGAGGTGTCAAATGCAATCGTGTATAATAATCAGTCCCAACCATGTAATAAAAGAAGTTTTAGCATTGACAGATATAAACCCATAAATTTTGATGGCATTTGTGGCTATCCAAATGCTTTTCCATCTAAAATCAGAAAATATTTGCCCAAATTTAGTGGTGCAAAGGATGAATCAGCTGAGAAACACTTGTAGCAGTTTATAAATGTTGTAGATGATTTTGAGATTGACCATGAAGATGTAGTTATGAGATTATTTGTTAAATCTCTAGATAAAGATGCAAGGGACTGGTTCTCCTATCTTCTAGCTTACTCTGTCATCTCTTGGCATGATTTTAAATCTATATTTCTAGAACAATTTGGTGAAAGAATATCTGAATATGCAGTTATTAGTGATTTTATGTATATCCATATTGAAGAGGATGAGTTGATCCCAGCCTTTAACCTTAGGTTTATGAGGGCATTGAATAGAATTCTAGAATGCATGAGACCTAATGATGCATCGTGCCTTGTTGTTTATTTGGGAGCATTTGATAAGAAAATGAGCGATAGATTGAGAGATAAAGAGCCCACCACATTGCATCAGGCACATCATTTTGCCATTGACATTAAAAATAATTGGAGGTATGGGATTCAAAAAGGGTATTTCTCTAAAAAAATTTGCTGCCCTAGGGCCACCAATGTTGATAAGGGATATAGTTTGAATGTTGGAGATGAATGTCAAAGTACTCACACCCCTGCTGTCCCAGTTTTTGCATCATTCCAAGTTGATGATGTTTCTGTTATAGAGGGGGATGCCCTATTTTGCCCAGCAAATGAAGTTGACAACAATAATTTCCCAAGTAATATTTGCATGCCAGTCCTAAACAAAGAGCATTCATGTTTAAATGATCCAGTTGTGCAAAGTTGTGATCATATGGATCAAGAATCAATATCAGTTTCATCTGGAAGCATTAGAGGGCTGGAAAATGGTGCAGATAGTTCAACTTCAGAGTGCATTGAAGTAACAGAAATTTTTTATGTGGGGCGATCGGATGTTAAAGATGATAAAGATGATATCCATGACTAGTTCATGGATGAGGTTTGTTCTTCTTATGACTCTAGGTCTGATAATGATGAAAAAGAAATGGATTGTCATGAAAAAGAAACAGAGACCTTTTCAATGAATATGAATCCCCTATATGATGAGCCTACGGATGCATTTGACATTGTGAGTCCTGACATTCATTGGTGTAGAATTAACCCTCTGTTTGAAAATGATGATACTGATTTGCAAACTATGGATGATAAATGCTTAGCATCAGTTGTTTCAAACATGTGCAATGATGGTTGTGTGGATCAGGTTTTGTTTTCAATGTTAATAGGTGATATAAATGATATTGAGGGTCTCATATTTTCTGAGTGTTTTCAGTTTTTGGATCAGCTGGATATGTGTTTGGTTATATGCAATAGCCAGGTAGATAATGAATATTGCCAAATGCAATGTGAGGATACGCTGCTTGAGGATCATAACATACATATGTTACCTAATGCTAAAGAATATTATAATGTGTATGGTTATATCTCTGATTGTAAGATGCAGAGTGACAGAGGCTACACTGACAGGGGCAAGTTTTCAAAAATGGTGAAGCATGTAATTCATAAGATTAGCATGTGGGCAGATTGTTTTAATTTTTTCAGCCATGGTTGGGATTATTTAGTTTGGAATCAGGCATTTGACAGGATAAAGTTGTGGTTCTTCCTTTTTGGCTGCCCGGGGCCGCCAAAATAATGTTTGAAAATATAATTTGTGTGCAGGTTGGTGCAATGTTTGACTCTGTTGCCCAATGGATAAAGCCCAATCTGCGAAACCAAAGATTCCGAGGTTCTTGGGATGCTTGCAAGAGGCATGCGTCCCCAGACGGAGCCTTTGTTAGTGCTTAAATCTGCAGGTACCTTCCTAAAGATTCAAGCATTCAAATATGCAAGCCTATTCCCAAAAAATCCAAAAACTCCAGCACTTTCGGTTTCTGTAGTTGAAGAAATGCCAAAATTAGTTAAGGTGCAAGTGTCTTTGTATATACAAAGGTGTTTGTATATACATGCAGGTCAGATATACATTGGCGAGCTTGCAAAAATCTTTGTCGGCCCTCAAAAAATGGTGAAAAATGAGTTGTATGCATTTTTAAATGCATATCGGGTTGTATATACAAGGGGGAATCTTTCGTAGATTCCTGGGAATATTCGCTACTTGCATATCGGGCTGCATGTATATTTGGTTTGTATGTTCAGACATACAATAGTTAGATACAAAGAAAAGATACACTGCAAGTATATTTTGTGGAAGATTCCCGCTTGTATGTCGCTGGTGCATATGCAAGGAAAATATACAAGGGTGCAGATACATTTGCTATAGTGGTGCGGCCGAGATACATGTGGTTGGGCCTGTAGGAATATACAAACGAGTTTGTATATTCAGAATTCAAGGGAAATATATATATTTGATGAGATACAAGTCAGATTCGAAAGGTTCTCCAATCTAGCTGATAAATGAGTTGGAATCCGTGACTTGTATATTTGCTTTTGTATGTGCAACATATAAGATGAAGATACAAAAGAAGACATACAACCCGGACGTGATAGAGGAATGAAATGCAGTGAGTAAATATTTGAGGTTTGTGGGTTGTATAATGCATTGTATATGCCGATATACAAGCCGATGTGCAATAAAAAGGATACAAGCCGGATTTGAACCGATTCTCAAATTGTTCTATAAAATTTGAGATCCAACTTGTATATATGGTGCTTGTACATGCTTTTGCATATACAAGGCGATAAGAGCAAAATGGACATGCAAGCCAGACCCGATTAGAATTTCGATTTGCTCTATAACAGTTTGGGGTCCTCCTTGTATGATGGACAGTTGTATATGCATTTGCTCTTGCATATACAAAGGGTTTTTGGTAGGTGAACAGTGGCGATTGTATATGCATTTAAACATGCATATACAAGGGTGAAAAGGCAAAATAAAGAAAGGAAAAGTCAGCGATAGAAGCATGAGGTTCTTACGTGGCATTCTTTGACAGGTGGGGACTTTTCAGCATGGATTCTCTGCCGTGGATTTTAGGCGATGGGAAATGATCGACGACCAGGTCTTAAAGTTGGAGTGTGAGTTTTTCCTGTGTGAGTGCAGCTATTTTGAGTGGGAAAATTTTAGATGTATCCGCTGCTACATCCCGCGGATAGCTGAACATTAATGGCAGTTTTGTAGAGGCATCAATGGATGAAATGACAGATGAACCACCAGATTTCAGAAGCAAATCTCTGAGTGGCGGCTCAGATCCTGATTCCACTTGCTCTCTTCCTCTGCTTCTAGGCTGCATTCAATTTTGAGCGCCATTTCTCACGATGCATTGTATCTGGCAATTTTTGAGTTGACAGTTGTAATTTTGTTGAGTACACAGTCTTGGTATAAAAGCCAAACTGTGTTACTCATTGTGGTGGTTGAAGACTTGGGCAAACTTTTGTGTGAATAACAAAAAATAGAGCATTTCCTATCTACTCGATCTCATTTTGGAGTTTATGTGTTGCATATGTTATGTATCTTGGACATATCTTCAGTTTCAGTGTTAATGTTATATGAAAAATGCATTGTTGCATGTATTTATCTATTTGTCTCCATTTGTTGCATGCAACTTCTTCTTTTGAATCTAGTTGCTAAGGGTTCCATAGATTCAGGGATACAGGTTTCTGTATCACATGCTTGTTCTCCAACTTCCATTCAAGGAGTGGATTAAATTGTTTTAGGTTAAGGTATGGAGAAGAATGTATGTCAGCTGGGATGTTTGTAAGCATGAATAGTTAAGTACCCATCCTTGGGTGATGTTTGTAAGGCAAGCATCAGTCTAACCCCTTGAAACTCGAATGCCAATTACAAGCCATTCTTATGTATATGTCTAGTTGACCCCCTGCCCTGGGATAGGCACCGGTCTACCCTTGTGAAGTAGTTATGATCCAAAACCCTTGTCTTACACCCAAACCATCAAATTCAAACCATTCCATAATTTCAACCTGTTAGTTGTAGGAGTAGGATTAGGAACCCTTGCATACTCTCATACCAGACTAGACAAATATGTCCAAGAACGTTGCTAACCTTGTGATTTATCACACAAATCTTGGTCCACACATGAGAGTATTCTGCCTGTTATTACAAAGTTAAATCTTCCTGTCATAGGGCAAGTCAATGTTAAATCTTTAGCAAATAGGGACACCCCCCTTGGTGTGGCAAAATCAAAAGTGAAGGGGAGGCAACTCACACAACCTCCCGTATCTGTTGGCCGAATCTACCTATGCATTGGAACTGGCAAACCCTCTGCCGATTCAGAAAAAATTACCACCACCATCAATGTCTTAAATTTCCACATAATGGTGTCGAGATTACTATCCATGCTGATCCCAATCCATTAGAATTGTGTCATGATTTTCAAGCTAAGTATCAAAGCCCTAATCGCATTCCTATCAACACTGAAGCATAGCCATCTTCATCATATGTAGATCCATCCGCCTTACTCAAGCCATCATCTAGCAAAGCTGCTTCCAATCTCCGTATCAAGTACACCGAACATGGCCCAGGTGAGTACACATTGCAAGAGTCTTGTTGTGTTGGTACTCTTCCCTTGTCTCCCAAATCTCATGGCAGACCTTCTACATCCAAGCAATCTTCATCTGCAGCTGTCATAAAAGCCCCACCTACAATATTCATTAAAGGTGGATTCTTAGATGATGAAGACATCGATGACATCAACTCTTGGATATTCTTTGATGAGAATGACCAAGTGCAACTTGAAGTGGAGAGATATAATAATGGGTTCTACATCATTAAAAACATGGGCTACAAAGGACATGGTGGATAGGATCAATGGAACAAGGAAGTTTAATAAGCAAGGCCTTGGGTATTAGCCGGAGGTACCACATTCCAAAGACATTAAGTGTATTTCTGATATGGAAGCTGGACCTTCCTCGGTAGGAGAGACTTCTAGTTCAGATACCATCGATAACTCCTCCGTTCATATTACTGACCTTTTTCAAGAAACCTCCATCTTCATGATTTCCACAACTTCTTCTAGCCATAACCATTCATCCATTACCCTTTCACTCGTATATCTTGACCTCATCGATTGGGACCAACAGGGGGCATCAATATTAGATACATTTGAAAATGATGAAGCTATAGCTAAATTCATTAGATTACGACAAGGCATTCCATTAGGTGATCATAAAGCAAGTTTCATGATGGATCTACCTAAACTAGCATATTTTGGCAGAAGTATTAATTCCTTCAGTCGCAAAAGTGAAATAAACAAAATAAAAAAAGATAGGTCACTAGATGAAAACTAAAAGGTGCCTCTTGACCGTGAAAAAGTAAAAATAAAGGACGTATATGAAGGTGAAAACCTCTCTGAGGCACCTGAGGATGGGGGATTTGATCTTCCTATTACCACTGATTATCATGAGAAATCAACAGTGCTAGTTGAAAAATCACAAGACATGAACTTGGGCACAGAGCAAAATCCAAAGATCACTTTTTTGGTAGCATCACTATCAGAGCAGGAAAGAAAAGACTTCACAATATTTTTCATAAAAAAGAGCTATCAATTTTGCATGGACTTACGTTGACATGCCAGTTCTAGATTCATTACTAGTGGTACATCATTTAGCAGTATCTCCTAATGCAAAACCTCTCAAACAAAAATTGTGCAAACTGCATCTGCAAGTCACTCTATTGGTTAAGGCAGAGATCCAGAAGCAAAGTTCATAAAGCCTATTGATTATCTAGAATGGGTTTCAAATTTGGTACCTGTAGCAAAACCTGATGGACAAGTGCGCTGTTGCACAAATTTCAAGTATCTTAACAAAGCATGCCCTAAAGATGACTTTCCACTACCAAGCATAGACAACATTGTAGATCTCACAACTGGACATGAAATGCTATCCTTGATGGACGGATTTTTAGGATATAACCAAATCAAGATAGCAGAAGAAGATCAAGACAAAACATCATTCATTTGTCCATGGGGTACATATTGTTGGGTTGTAATGCCTTTTGATCTCAAGAACACTCAAGCTACTTATCAATGAGCCATGACAGTTATCTTCCATGACCTTTTTCACACTATCATGGAAGACTATGTTGATGATATCATAGGGAAATCCAAGACAAGAGAAGGACATCTATAGGTATTAGCACAAATCTTTGATCAACTAGAGAAATATCAAGTTAGATTGAACCCAAAGAAATGTGTATTTGGCGTAACATTTGGAAAACTGTTGGGATACATTGTGTCTCGACGAGGAATAGAAGTGGGCCCTGCCAAAGTAAAGGCTATCATGGAAATGCCTCCACCAACAAATCTCAAGCAACTTCATAGTCTAGAAGGAAGGTTATAGTCCATCTACATATTTATCTCACAACTAGCAGACAAATGTCATCCTTTCCAAGATCTTCTTCACAAGGGTGAACCTTTTAAGTGGGATGAAAAGTGTCAATAGGCCTTCAACAAAATAAAGGAATATCTGGCAACACCTCCTATGTTAGTACCCCTTATACTCGGTCGCCCATTATTGCTCTACATATCTTCAACAACAACAACATTGGGAGCCCTTCTAGCTTAGCATGATGATTTAGGGAAAGAACAAGCCATTTACTATATTAGTATAACTCTTGTTGGATATGAACTTAATTATTCATCTATGGAAAAAGAATGTTTAGCATTGGTGTTTTCTTCCCAAAAGTTGTGACATTATATGTTAAACCAAACAACAAAGCTCATATCTAATGTTGATCCACTCAAATATCTTCTCTCCAAAGCAATCCTTACGTGAAGATTAGCAAAATGGGTTATGATCTTAAGTGAATTTGACATACAATATGTCGATCGAAAGGCCATAAAAGGACAAGTTATTGCTGATCAGTTAGCTAAAACACCCATCACATATATTCATCCAATACGTCCAGAATTCCCTGATGAAGGATTGTTCAATCTAACTTCACCAACATTGTGGCAACTATATTTTGATGGATCCTACACACAACATGGATCAAGGGCAGGAATATTGTTTGTTACCCCTCAAGGAGATTGTATCCTGAAATCATACAGAATTGCATTTCCATGTACTAATAACATAGCAGAATATGAAGCTTTAATCATGGGATTATGCATGGCAGTACAATGGGCTATCAAACAACTTCAAGTCTTTGGTGACTCTCAATTGGTTATCAAACAAGTCTTAGATGAATATCAAACAAAAGATGAGAAGCTTCTTCCATACAAGGTAATGGTTGATGATTTCAAAAAGTACTTTGACAATATCACCTTTGAAAAAATCTCAAGGTTACAAAACAAAGTAGTAGATGCCATGGCTATGATTGGATCTCTTCTAGACATGCCATCCAATACACACAAGTGTGAGTTTCTGGTTGAACAACTTTTGATTCCAACATTTTGTTGTTGTCAAAATCAACCACGCTCATTTTTGTAGACAACCCCTACGAAACTTGTCTATTTCATAGCCTACACTCTAAGCTCGCAAATCGAGACAAGTTCTCTTAGTCTCGTGTGAAGTCATTTGACACCAAAGAATAACTTGTGACATTCCACTTAATTGATTTCTCGAGATTCGTGGAGATTGACTAAGTTGCAAGTATGTCAAAATATTAATTTTGATCATTTTAAGGTGTTAGAGAATTTTCAGTTTTAACTATTGGGAATTAAGGTGTCTCAACCTTGGTAATTCTCTGCATTTGTAGTGTTTGTATTTATTATTTAATTGCCTATGTTGTAAATAATTGAAAAATCCATATTGTCATATTGTGGGATGTGGCAAGGTGATGTGTCAATCCTACATGGATTATGACAACTTGTTATTTTGTCCTCACATGAGGAGATAGGCATCCCACTTAGTGGTAGGAATATTCTACCATGTGTCAGCATCTTCTATGTTGTGTAAGGAATGTTTGACCGAAATAGTTATGACGGATTCCTATGACGAATCTATGACATGTAAGAGTCGAGAATAGAAGGTTGTAAGACAGGTAATGACATGTGTCATGGAGCATCTTTGAATGAGGCATATTTGGTGCCCCAAGGTGGAATATGACGTGTTGTAAGATAATATGCTATTTATAGCATGTGTATGACAGATTCTCTTATAGCTATAAGTTGTAACCATATGACAGATTCTATGATGGTCGTAAGTGTCGTAAGAGCATCTGTCATAGCCCATTTTGGAAGTGGTGACCTCTTTGGGATGGGAGCTATGGATAAGTGTCAGACACATTCTACAATGTTAACCAAGTGTCCCTAGGCATGGGTTTTGGTCCAAGATGCCATGTTGGATGCCCATTCCAAGAAAGGTCCGAAATTGCCTTGTATGTTCTATTTAAACAGGTGCTTGGAGATGGAGTTTGTATCACAGGTTTATAGGTACTGTTATGCTGTCGGATTGACTCAAGACACGAGTGTCGAAGACCATTGAAGCTTGCATTGCAAGTGTATTGTAAACATTCTTTCAGATTTGTTAATACATTGTGCAAGTTTCTGAGTGTGGGGTTTTTCACCCGATAAGGGTTTTCCCCACCGTAAATCTTTGTCTCTCTTCTTCTGTCTTCTTTCTAGCTCTTGTGTTTTGCTGCAATATCTCATGTAAATGGTTTAACATTGCTGTAATAGTTACGATAAATTTGAATTTGCATAACCCTCTCCTCAATAGATTAGTGTAGGAAGCATTTCCACACACCTAGCTTCTTTTCAATAACATGCAAAGTTGGTGAAAACTACCGCTCTTGCATGTTTGTATTCTTCCTAGATGCAATGTCGGCCTTTTTCACCACTTATACATGTTTTCCCCTTGGAAAACTTTACACATGCAAGGTCAGTCATATTGACCGCTTGTGCATATTTTGTTTGTTTCGTATGATGTCAGTGATTTCACCGTCGAGACATGTAATAAATGTCTCACCGAGTGAACTCGTGTGGCATTTATTTCAAACTTATAGTTATGTTTTGGTTTTTAAATGTGTTTGAAATCATTTTTGTTTGTCATTGTTTCTTTCTTGCATCCTTGTTTCTTACTCTCTGTCAAGACGTTGTGTTGATCTGTTGCAACTAGATAGTGGGAGTGTGCGTCATTAGGGTTTTGCCTTTTGGTCGCCGTTTCTCTATAATAGGTAAGTTTATCTTTTCTTTATGTTTAAGTTTCTACACTAGTGATAATGTAGTTGTATTGATTATGCTTTTTGCCATTCGTCTTCCTTATGATTTTGAAACTCGAAGTTTTCCTGGTTTTGTGTTGATTAATTTATATTCATTTAAAACTTAGGGTTTTTCTTTTCATTTTACCTATTTTTGGTTGGCATTTTTTGCCATTTTTGTTTTCTTTTGAGGGTTTTTCCTTGTTTTATTTTCTGAGTCATGACACATGTATCGTCAGCGGAAATGACTACTTATGCATGTGTCTTGTCCTTAACCTTTCCCTCATGTAGGGGCAATTAAAACCGCCATCCCTACATGGTAATAAGACTTACCCTTCGTTGTGTTAATATGGTGGGAACACCCGCCCAAACACATACCTATTTCTCAAGAAAACATGCAAGGGCGGTCAAAATGAACACTCGTATTTGTCTGCAACATTACCCAAAGTGCATGAGTGGGTAAAAACCCCGTCCAAGCATAATGTATGAATTCTCGACACATATAAAGTCAGCTAATTTGCCTGACTATGCATCACTCAAAAACAAACAACGCATGGATGTAATAGTGGTCAATTCTACCAACTTTGAATCTAGATACTTCAATCTTCACTTGACATGCTCAAGCGGTCATTTCCACCGTTCATACATGCTTACATAAACTTGCAAATTTTACCCTCGTATAAGGGTGGTCTTTTGACTGCCCCTACATCAAAATATATAAATCTTCCCAAACATGTACAATAGCGGTCAAAATGACCGACTTTGCATCATAAGTGAATAATCCCTTGTGCAAGAGTGGTCATTTTGACTGCCCATGCACATTTTCCTAAATTTTTCTAACACTAGGGAAAATTCACCTTTCAAGGCCTGTTAACCCACTTTCACCTTTTACCTTGATTTGCGCACACTCGAGCCCTTCAACACATGTTTCCCTATTCATGATCATTGAATTGTAGTAATCCCAATTTACCCATTTTTCCCCTAATTGTGAGATCATGGCTTTTGGTAGTTTTCGACAAACATCTGTGGTAGACGTTGTTTCTAGTTTTCTTTTTAGAGCTGATGTCGGAGCCGTCTCCATCCAAAGCCAAAATCATGGAGTACAAATACCCAGGGGTCTTCCCTATCACTTCAGTACAGTTTAATGTTGATGAAATCAAAGATACAAAGATAGGGCATGTAGATATGACAGAGTTTATGGATAGAACTAGACAAACAAATCCTTCTAGACACATGCAGAAGATCATTGACAACAACATTCACTTGGTTGCCTCTTTTCCAATTTCTGCCCATAACCCTGAGTTTGTTCTTCAAGTGGCTAGCCATTACAACATGGATACTAGGGTTGTGACAGATTCTCGAGGGAATGTGATTATGAGGTTGAATGCAGAGTTTCTTGACAAAATCTTCATGTGTCCTCCTATTGAAAATATTGGACAAATTGATTTTGCTCAAGGGAAAAGAGACTATGATGAATATGTACAAGCATGAAAAGGCAATAAAGGCAGTAAAAGATGCAGTTCTCCAAGCCCGTACTATCTCATAAAATACAGGAAAGCCAGATGCATGTGAAATGGCAGCTATACAGGCCATGTATCAGAACTTTCTAAAGAAGAATGATGGAGGAAGCTAAAGTTCCTTTTTGATAATTTGAGTTTATTTTATTCTTGTATATGTAATTTGAATTTTTTTATGGACATACTCATGTGTAATTTTCTAAAATGTAATTACATATGAGACAAAACAAGTCATAAGTCAAATAGGACTCTTTTGTTTGAATAAGTCAAAGTAGTTAGGATTTTCCCATTTTTGCTCTCGGTTTCTCCTATAAATAAAGAGAACCCGCATTGTAATTATCATCTTTTAGTTATTTAAGCAAAACTCTGTCAAATTGAAGAGCATTTTGAGACTTTGTGTTCAAATTGTAAATCATATTTTATCAAGTGAATAGAAAAGCAAACGATCTTTCAATCTTTGCATTGGAATAACTTGTGGTGTATTGGAAATTGTTCTTATGTCCTTTTCCTTATACTATCTTATATACTTGATCAAATTGTAGTGTGAGTGTGAGTAATCTGGGAGATATTCTAAAGTTGAAGACTTTGTGCTACAACAATTATCTTTAGCTTGTGGTTTTATGTTTTGAAGTAAAAGATATTGGAAAGGCTTTGAACTACTATTATCTTTTATGATCGTATATTTTGTCGTAGTATTCAGTGATCTTTAGCTTGTGGTTTTATGTTTTGAAGTAAAAGATATTGGAAAGGCTTTGAACTACTATTATCTTTTGTGATCGTATATTTTGTCATAGTATTTGGTGAAGACTTTGAGCTGCACCTTATCCTACTGGGTTCTAAATTGTAAATCAGTAAAAGGAGCAATGATAGACTTTGTGCTCTCATGAGTTTCTTGGTTATTTTGATTTGTATTGTAAAAGTGATATTTTATATTGTAAACATCATTTTTGAAAAAAGAGAAATAGATGACATGGTTTCACCCTGAAATTAGTTTTTAGTATAAATAAGTTAGAGATAGTTAATAGGGAACCTCCCCTTACTGAGAGGAGAGATTTATCTCATTACACTGTGGTTGATATAACCATTTTTCCTTCAGTTAGTTGAAGACAAAATATTCACCCAATAGTTTTTGGTGACTCTACTAGGGAAGGAACGTGCAACTTGAAGCCTCACGTTCTGAGTTGAAGCACTAAGTTCTTTTCCATTGTTTCAAGATTTTTTAAAATTTGGTTGAGTACATTACATTTTGGTAGACTCACAGTATACAAGAAGCAAGAGAGCTCAAGGTATTATTGATCCTATATTTGAGTCGATGCAACAAAATAACTTTGGTCTTTTGCCTCCACGACCTTGACTTCAATGAACTAGGAGTTTTCCTCCTACTAACTCCAGGTCTCCAATACCAGGTGAAGCTTCTAGTTCTAGTACTAATAGAGTTTTGTTTGTTCATATTCCATAGAGGTTTGTTATCCCACCCTTTAATCAGTGCATCATGGTAGCTTAAGGCCCTTGGAGTAACACTTTTGGTCCTTTGAATTTAACTCCACCATTGCATAAACTATCTTGTAGTTCAAGGAAGAATTTTCCTAAGTTCTATGGTGATGGGAAAGTCCACCCGAATGAACATATTGTAGCTTTTTGCATAGCTTGCAGTGTATTAGGTGTGGAACATGAAGATGTAGCAGTAAGACTTTTTGTGGAAACATTGCAAGGTGCTGTTGCAGATTGGTTTTACCATCTTCAAGATCAAACTATAACAAGTTGGAACACTCTCAAGACCAAGTTTGAAGCCAGATTCAAACCTGTGGAAGATGCACATGCCTTGTTAGCACAGCTAACACAGATGAAGAAAGAGCCACATGAACCCATGCGAGACTTCATCACTAAGTTCAATAAGCTGACAAACAGGATTTCTACAACCACTCAGCCAACAACAGAGAATCTTAAGTGTTTTTTCATCAATACTCAGCTTCCTGAGGTAAGCTTTTTGCTAAGACAGGCTGGTCCTGCTGATCTTCCTGTAGCCCAAATTTTGGCTATGGAGGTGGAAGATGATCTTATCCTTGCGGGTAAGATCAGAAGAGATTCTAACAGAAATAGAGGTTAGTCTTCTGCTGATAATTCTTCCACGAGCACCACGGATCCTATGGTGCAAAAGCTAGTGAATGAATTTCTAGCTCTAAAGAAACAAATGTCTCAAGGTATGGCCACTCCTTCCTATAGGGATATACCAAGGAGAACATTTCCCAATCATTCATACCAAAGCAACATTGCCAGAAATCAAGGGCAACCAAATCGTTTTCCTCCTACTCAGGGGAAGCTCGCCATTGAAGCAGCACCGGTCAACTCAGCAGTTGGCTATTATGAAGTAGAAAATGATAATTCCTACCAACCTAATTTGGATCAGGAGAATAATGCTAACCTCTTTACAGAAGGATAAGAAGAGTTAGTTGGTGACTCTACTATTGGTTTTCTGAATTACCAAGATGAAGCAGAAAGAGAATGAGAAGTGTATGATGGAGCATGTGCTATTTTTACTAGGTCCCAGAATTAGTCAAATCAATAAGCTGATAAAGGAAAGGCAAGAGAGGAACCTCATCTAGTGATCTCAATTTCCAAATGAGGAACTCTGTTGCCTTCAGTCAAAGGACTCGGCTGGTGATAAGCAAGTAAGTACATCTAACAATCCTATGTCTTCTACTTCTGTCCCTCAGACTAGTACTACCCCTAATAAAACTCAAAATGATGGATTTCCTTCCTCTGTATCTAGTTCATTTCAGCTATTTGACATAATAGATCATGCTAGGAAAACCAAAATCCAAATGTCTGAGGTTGAGTATTTATAAGCTAATCCCAAATAGTTTGATAGGTTAGCTAAATACGTTAAAAACAAGACTACCCCTACAGGACAAGACTCTCCCAAAGTTGCCCATGATTCCTCAAAGAACAAATCCACCCAAAATAATCTTGTCACTACTCCCCTTGTTGTCCCAGGGAAAATAGAACCTTTCTATGTTTCTCTATTGGTAAATGGTCACAAGTTGAGCAATTGCATAATAGAATCTGGGGCCTCCGATAATGTCATGCCTGCCAAAGTGGTAGATGCCCTCAGTCTTACTTTGACCAAGACCTTTGGGAGATGTTTCTCCATGGAAAATAAGCAAGTGCCATTATTGGGCCAAATCAAAGATGCCCAATTTGCATTTGTAGCCTTTCCAGACAAGAGGATCAAGATGACTGTTCTAGTGGCTAATGTTCTAGCCTTTTACGACATCCTGCTTAGGCGTAATTTTTGTAAAGATGTGGGTGGAGAACTGAACATGGACCTATCCGAAGCAAGGATACCTATTAAAGACATCATGCAAAAGTTGCTTCCTGAGAAAGAAGCAAAATATATTGTTACCCAAATGGCAAATCCCAAAGCCCAAATTTTGTTTGAGTCTTTGGGAATGGGTAATTATTTCTTATCTACTGAAGATACTTCTAGTTCATTAGATGAGAGTTCTGACATTTTAGATGTAGGATCAGAGGATACTTCTAGTAAATCAGATGAAAGTTCAGATGAGAGTATAGTGATGCCGGAATCTTCCCTTTCTGATGAAGAAGAATCTACTAGTAACAAAAACATCAAAATAAGAAATTTAAATGGTGTTTGGATTTTAGAATTTGATGGCAGTTGTTCTTCCAACAGATCTGGAGCCAGAGTTGTTTTGATATCTCCACAAGGTGATATCTTTCCTTTCTCATACAAGTTGCAATTTGACAATACCAATAACACCGCTGAATACGAGTCATTGTTACTCAGACTGGAGGCTGCTCATGTTAAAGGTGTTAAAAATCTTCATGCTTAAGGAGATGTTGAACTAGTTGTTTGCCAAGTGAGAAATTTATATTAGACGAAAAATGAAAGGTTGAGGCATTATCGCAACTGTGTTTGGGATTGCATCAAAGGTTTTGATGCTTTCAACATTTCTGTAGTACCGAGAGAGTTTAATGATCGTGCTGATTCATTAGCTATCTCTGCCACCCTCATGGTTCCCCATAAGGACTTTAAAGGTAACAAGTACACAATTGAGTTGGTTTTTTGACCAAGTGTACCAGATAATGCTGACCATTGACAGGTGTTCAATGGTGATAATCAAATCATAGCTTTCTTGGAAGAGACGGATAGCTTTGATGAGCTCTATTTTGAATGTAGTGAATCTCCACCATGGGAATACGTTTCCAAAGTAGATTCACAAACTGGTGAAGAGTTTCTTCAACTAAAAGGTAATAAGATTCCAAAAGGTTTGGTTTCCTTGGAAAGGCTATTTGATAAGCATGACAGATGCATTAAACGATAACAACAACTTGATTCAAGTTGCTCTATGGAATTTGAGCAAGTAAATTTGAGTTCTGAGGCAGATCCCAAAATGGTCAACATTGGGAAGTGTTGCACTACTGACAAGAAATTCAAATTCACTACACTCCTTTGCTATTACATTGATGTCTTGACATATTCTTATGATGATCTGAAGTCTTTCAGGCCTAAGGAGATTCAACATGAAATTCCTCTCAAAGTTGGGTCATTGCCTCACAAGCAGAAACAAAGGCAATATAATCCCAAAATATCAGGTACTATTCTTTCCGAGATTTAGAAAATGTTGAATATGAGAATAATCTTTCCTATTCATCATTCTACCCAGATTGCGAATATTGTCCCTGTAAGAAAGAAGAACAGAGAGATCCGTATTTGTGTTGATTTTAGGAATCTCAACCAGTCTTCTCTAAAGGATAACTATCCCCTACCCATCATGGATCAAGTGTTGCAAACTATGACTAGTTCAGAAATGCTGTCTATGCTAGACAGTTTCTTAGGATATAATCAAGCAGAGGTCAACGAAGCAGATCAGTACAAGACTGCTATCATAACACCTTGGGGCACGTTTGCATATCGCAGGATGCCGTTTGGTTTAATCAATGCTGGCACTACTTTCCAGAGAGCAATGGACCTCGCTTTTAGAGATGAGATGGGGAAATTCATTATGGTATATCTTGATGACTTGACTGCTTTCTCCAAACAATGTCAAGATCATGGATATCATTTGCGATAGGTGCTGGAAAGATGTTGACAAAACGGTATTTCTCTTAACCCTAAGAAATCACTTTTCAGGGTTACGGAAGGTAAACTTCTCGGTCACATTGTGTCCCAAGAAGGCACTAAAATTGACTTAGAAAGAGTCAAGTCCATCCAAAGTCTTACTTTGCCTGCTAGTAAGATTGTACTTCACTCTTTCTTTGGAAAGGTGAATTTTCTGTAGAGATTCATTCCAGAATTCACGAAGAAAACTGGTCACATTGTCAACATGATGAAGGGTAAGACTACTTTCCATTGGAATGCGGAAGGTAAAGCAGCATTTGAGGACATCAAGAGAAGCATAGCTCATGCTTCGGTTCTAGTTTGTCCTGATTATACCAAGGGTTTCTTAGTATACAGTTATGCTTCTGAGAATACGCTTTCAACCATTCTTGTTCAGCAAAATGAAGAAGGTGTGGAATCTCCCATTTCATTCATGAGTTGTCCTCTGAAGGCTCATGAATTGAAATATTCAAATATGGAGAAACATGCTTATGCCATGGTCAAGGTGGTAAAGCATTTCTGGTTTTATATTTTGAATTCACACACTATTGTTTTGGTGCCAGACACAATAGTAAAATTGATTTTGACTCAACAGGAGTTCGGTACCAAAAGAGGCAATTAGATTGCCAAGATCCAAGAGTTTGATCTTGATATCAAACCTACCAAGCTTGTGCATGGCAGAGGTTTGTGTCAGTTGATTGCTGACAATGTACCAAAAGAGACAGGAGATGAAGAAGAAGAAGTTGAGGATATGCCAACTGTTCTTTTTGTCACTACTATAGATGAGTGGTATTCAAATATTGCTCATTTTCTTGCCTATGGTGAGTGTCCTTCTCATCTATCCTATAAGGAAAAGAGAACTATCAAATTGAAGGCTGCAAACTATGTCTTGTAGGACAATGGTTTGTATGAAAGAAGCCTTGATGGAGCCTTTCTCCATTTTGTGGAGAAAGCACAACAAAACAGACTTCTGGTGTCTTTTCACAATTTAGCTTGTGGAGGGCATTTTTCTGCACCTGTGATGACTCATAATATTCTGTTAGCTAGGTACTATTGGCCCACACTATTTTAGGATGCGTACAATTGGGTACGTAGGTGTGAGTTATGTCAGCAGTTCGTTGGAAGGCCTAAGTTGGCTGCATTACCTCTCAAGCCAATTGTAATTGAAGAACCTTTTCAGCAATGGAACATTGACTTCATTGGTGCTGTGAACCCACCATCAAGTGTGAGACACAACTTTGTTCTCACAGCAACTAATTTATTTACCAAGTGGGTGGAGGCTATCCCAGTAAAGCATGCTACTTCTGAAGTGGTATGTAATTTTCTTAAGGAAAATATTATTTCCCGATTTGGAGTTCCAAACAAAGTTGTAGTAGATAATGCTACTTGTTTCTCTTCCAGCGAGATTACTGGCTTTTTCTATGAACATGGGATCATTCTTTCTCACTCTTTAGACTATTATCTGCAAGGAAATGGTCAGGCAGAATCTAGTAACAAAAATTTGATTACTGTTATCAAGAAATTGGTGGAAGATAATCAGAGAACTTGGCATAAAGCATTGTTTGATGCTTTATGGGCAAATAAGATAACCCCAAAAAGGGAGATAGGTATGTCACTGTTTCAACTTTTGTATGGTCTAAATGCAGAGATTCCTATTACTTTGGAGTTGCCGGCACTGAAGTTGGCAAAGGCAATAAAAATAGAACTTTTGAAAGTTCTATTGACAAAAGAATCATGTACCTCATTGAACTTGAAGAACAAAGAGCTATGGTAGTAGACCGTATTGCTGAACATCAAAGTTAGGTGGAGAAGCTCTTTGACAAGAAGGTGAAAGCTCGTGTTTTTCAAATTGGAGATCAAGTCTTGTTATGGGACAAGAGGAGAGAACCAAAAGGAATGCATGGGAAATTTGATTCCCTATGGAGAGGCCCGTTCATCATTCATCAACTTTGTGGTAAAAATAGCTTCTTGTTGGAGTATCTTGATGGAACACTATTCTTGCTGCCTCACAGTGGACAACATCTGAAGCAATTTAATCCTTGAAGTATCAAATAAGTTCATTTGTACATTTGTATAATCTTGTGTTTTTATTTTTTATTTTTGTTTAGTCTTTTGTGTCTTTTTATTTTTGGTAGCTTGACTCTATGGCCCAATGGCATGGATGAAGGCACTTAGAGACTAGATTCTTCTCCCTTCAATTGTTTCAAAGTTTGATCAAAGGAAGTTCCCCAGTTAGAGCCAGTTGTTGTTCTCAAAATCAACCGTGCTCATTTTTGTAGACAACCCCTACGAAACTTGTCTGTTTCGTAGCCTACACTCTAAGCTCGCAAATCAAGACAAGTTCTCTTAGTCTCATGTGAATTCATTTGACATGAAAGAATAACTTGTGACATTCCACTTAGTTGATTTCTCGAGATTCACAAAGATTGACTAAGTTGGAAGTGTGTCAAAATATTAATTTTGATGATTTTAAGGTGTTAGAGAATTTTTAGTTTTGACATGTAAAGTTGGTGAAAACCACCGCTCTTGCATGTTTGTATTCTTCCTGGATGCAATGTTGGCCTTTTCACCACTTATACATGTTTTCCCCTTGGCAAACTTTACACATGCAAGGTCGGTCATATTGACCACTTGTGCATATTTTGTTTGTTTCGTATGATGTCAGTAGATTTCACTGTCGAGACATGTAATACATGTCTCGTCGAGTGAACTTGTGTGGCATTTATTTCAAACTTATAGTTATGTTTTGGTTTTTAAATGTGTTTGAAATCATTTTTTTTTGTCATTGTTTCTTTCTTGCATGCTTGTTTCTTACTCTCCGTCAAGACATTGTGTTGATCCGTTGCAACCAGATAGTGGGAGTGTGCGTCACTAGGGTTTCACCTTTTGGTCACCGTTTCTCTATAATAGGTAAGTTTATCTTTTCTTTATGTTTAAGTTTCTACACTAGTGATAATGTAGTTGTATCGATTATGCTTTTTTCCATTCATCTTCCTTATGATTTTGAAACCCTAAGTTTTCCTAGTTTTGTGTTGATTAATTTATATTCATTTAAAATTTAGGGTTTTTCTTTTCATTTTACCTGTTTTTGGTTGGTGTTTTTCACCATTTTTGTTTTGTTTCAAGGGTTTGGCCTTGTTTTATTTTTTGAGTCATGACACATGTATTGTCGGCGAAAATGACCGCCGATGCATGTGTCTTGTCCTTAACCTTTCCCTCACTTAGGGGCAGTTAAAACCGTTGTCCCTACATGGTAATAAGACTTACCCTTCATTGTGTTAATACGGTGGGAACACCTGCCCAAACACAGACCTATTTCTTGAGAAAACATGCAAGGGTAGTCAAAATGACCGCTTGTGCATAGTTGTCTGCAACTTTACCCAAAGTGCATGAGTAGGTAAAAACCTTGTCCAAGCATAATGTATGAATTCTTGACACATGTAAAGTCGGCTAATTTTCCTGAATATGCATCACTCAAAAACAAACAATGCATGGATGTAATAGCGGTCAATTCTACCGACTTTGCATCTAGATACTTTAAGCTTCACTTGAAATGCTCAAGCAGTCATTTCTGATGTTCATACATGCTTACATAAACTTGCAAATTTTACCCTCGTGTAAGGGTGGTCTTTTTGACCGCCCCTACATCAAAATATATAAATCTTCCCAACATGTGCAATAGTAGTCAAAATGACAGACTTTGCATGATAAGTGAATATTCCCTTGTGCAGGAGTGGTCATTTTGATCGCCTATGCACATTTTCCTAAATTTTTCTAACACTGGGGAAAATTCACCTTTTACCTTGTTTTACGTGTACTCGAGCCCTTCAACACATGCTTCCCTGTTCATGATCATCAAATCACAGTAATCCCAATTTACCCATTTTTCCCCTAACTGCGAGATCATGGCTTTTTGTAGTTTTTGACAAACATCTGTGGTAGATGCTGTTTCTAGTTTTCTTTTTAGAGCTGATGTCAGAGCCGTCTCCATCCAAAGCTAAAATCATGAAGTACAAATACCAAGGGATCTTCCCTGTCACTTCAGTACAGTCTAATGTTGATGAAACTAGAGATACGGAGATATGGCATGTAGATATGACAGAGTTTGTGGACAAAACTAGACAAACAAATCCTTCTAGACACATGCAGAAGATCAATGACAGCAACATTCACTTGGTTGCCTCTTTTCCAGTTTCTGCCCATAACCCTAAGTTTGTTCTTTAGGTGGCTAGCCATTACAATAGGGATACTAGGGTTGTGACAGATTCCCAAGGGAATGTGATTATGAGGTTGGATGCAGAGTTTCTTGACAAAATCTTCATGTGTCCTCCTATTGAAAATATTGGACAAATTGATTTTGCTCAAGGGCAAAGAGACTATGATGAAGATGTACAAGCATGAGAAGGCAATAAAGGTAGTAAAAGATGTAGTTCTTCGGGCCCACACTATCTCAGAAAATACAACAAAGCCAGATGCATGTGAAATGCTAGCTATACAGGCCATGTATCAGAACTTTCTAAAGAAGAATGATGGAGGAAGCTAAAGTTCCTTTTTGATACCTTAGTTTATTTTATTCTTGTATATGTAGTTTGAATTTTGTTATGGACATACTCATGTGTAATTTTCTAAAATGTAATTACATATGAGACAATAGAAGTCATAAGTCAAATAGGAATCTTTTGTTTGAATAAGTCAAAGTAGTTAGGATTTTCCTATTTTTGCTCTTGGTTTCTCCTATAAATAAAGAGGACCCCCATTGTAATTATCATATTTTAGTTATTTAAGTGAAACTCTGCCAAATTGAAGAGCATTTTGAGACTTTGTGTTCAAATTGTAAATCATATTTTATCAAGTGAATAGAAAAGCAAACGATCTTTCAATCTTTGCATTGGAATAACTTGTGGTGTATTGGAAATTGTTCTTATGTCCTTTTCCTTATACTATCTTATATGCTTGATCAAATTGTAGCGTGAGTGTGAATAATCTCTTAGATATTCTAAAGCTGATTTTGGAGACTTTGTGCTACAACAATTATCTTTAGCTTGTGGTTTTATGTTTTGAAGTAAAAGATATTGGAAAGGCTTTGAACTACTATTATCTTTTGTGATCGTATATTTTGTCGTAGTATTTAGTGATCTTTAGCTTGTGGTTTTATGTTTTGAAGTAAAAGATATTGGAAAGGCTTTGAACTACTATTATCTTTTGTGATCATATATTTTGTCGTAGTATTTGGTGAAGACTTTGAGCTGCACCTTATCCTACTGGGTTCTAAATTATACATTAGTAAAGGAGCAATGATAGACTTTGTGCTCTCGTGAGTTTCTTAGTTATTTTGATTTGTATTGTGAAAGTGATATTTTATATTGTAAACATCATTTCTGAAAAAAGAGAAATGGATGACATGGTTTCACCCCGAAATTAGTTTTTAGTATAAATAAGTTACAGATAGTTAATAGGGAACCTCCCCTTGCTGAGAGGAGAGATTTATCTCATTACACTGTGGTTGATATAACCATTTTTCCTTCAGTTAGTTGAAGACAAAATATTCACCCAACACATTTGAAGTACCACAGTCTGAGCTTATTTGTGAGATTGTTGGTCCTAATTCACTGTGATACAGGGACATATACAAGTATCTCCATGATCAAACCTTTCCATTCCAACTATCTAACACCCAACGAAAAACCTTTATCCGTTGAGCCTCTCGTTACACTATTTTAGTAGACACCCTTTATCACCAGAGTCTTGATGGTATCCTTCTTAGATGTCTTGATTCTAAGGAAGCAAAAGTTGCCTTACATGAAGTACACGAAGGTGTTTGTGGATCACATTCCACTAGCCCTGGTCTTGTTAAGAAACTTCTACAAGATGGATACTATTGGCCAACTATGGAGAAAGATGCACAACAATTTGCAAAGAGATGTCTACAATGTCAGAAACATGGGGATCTAATACATGCACCAGTACATGAACTTCAACCTATCACTACTCCATGGCCTCTCGTAGTGGGGACTTGATCTCATAGGTAAAATCCATCCTACTTTGTCAAATGGTCATAAGTTTATCATAACTGCCATTGAGTACTTCACAAAGTGGGTGGAAGCAATACTGATGACCTATATTACTAGCAAGCAAATATCTAAGTTCATCCTACATTACATCATTTACCGGTATGAAGTTCCTCAAGCCATTGTCACTGATAATGGTCATCCTTTCAAGAACCAAGAGGTTAGAGATCTTTGTAACAAGTTTCATATCCAACATAGATTCTCTACACCTTACTATCCTCAAAGCAATGGCCAAGTTGAGGCTTCTAACAAAACAATTATCAAGATCCTCAAAAAGATAGTCAATGAAGCTGGTCGTGATTGGCATCTACAACTTCATCCTGCATTGTGGGCATATAGAACAAGTATCAGAACTCCCACTGGAGCTACACCTTATGCTCTTGTGTATGGCACTGAAGCTATCTTACCCATTGAGGTTGAGATCCCCTCACTGCGAGTATCTCTATAGCATACTATCTTAGATGAAGAATATCGAGTATCCAGACTCCATGATCTTGAGCTACTAGATGAACGGTGTCTTATAGCACTCAACCATCTCCAAGTCTATCAAAACTGTCTATGCCGCAACTACAACAAAAAAATCAGAGAACATAGATTTCAAGTTGGAGATCTTGTCCTTAAGGAAAATCAAAGGAATCAACAACATCGTGAGAAACAGGACAAGTTTGAACCAAATTGGCTTGGTCCTTTTGTCATCACAATAGTTTACAAATTAGGTGCATATACTCTCTCAACACCTAAAGGCATTCCCTTGGATGAACCAGTCAACAACATTCATCTCAAGAAGTTCTATCTGTGAATCTCAGCAATTCCAAAAAAAAAATCCATCCAATAGTGAAAACCACTTTGTGTTGCTTTGGATAACAAAAAAAAATAGTACAAGATAAATAATCCGTCCTCTAGTGAAAACCTGGCAAACAGGTGCCTTGGATAAGTACCATAGTGAAAACCTGGCAAACAGGCGCTATGTGTAGTAACTAGCTCCCATCATCTACTTAGTTTGTTTGATCACAGCTTTTCATCACGTACTTCACCATCTTTCCTCCATAATCCATATCATAATCCACATTTCACCTTACACAAACATCGTTGCTCATTATCCCTTCTCTATCCATAATAAAAAGCCTTTCTGCCCTTGCCTCTGCCCTGCTAGCCTTTCTAGTTTAGATTTTGTTCGGGTAATTATATCATTTGGCACCTTAGCATCTTGTATGCACCTCATCCATCACCGCCTCTTCATAATAAAACCTCATCCCACACTAGGGGCACTTGTTGAGCCTTATTTGGAAGTGGATATCTATAGGTCTAGCTCATAACACAAAAAACTTTCAGCTTCAATTTCAACCATAGCACGCATCCAACTTCAAACATGGCAAACATTTGGAACCAGGAGTAACATCTTAACAACCAATCCCAGCTTAAACATCATCGTAAACATAAAAAAAACATCAAAATTCCAAAAAAATCAAACCATCCAAAATTCCAAGCAATAAAGTTGATCCTTTGACATCAACCATTAGCATAATAAGCAAGAACTACATCACTAGCTCTATCGTTAAAGCCTTGATCCCATGGATACAAGGTATGTAGGCAATCTGAGATGCAAAGGAAGCACTCTGATTTAGGAAAAGATGATAGCCTTTCTCTCATCATCCATCTATCATCTTTCTTCTAATCATCCACTGATCTTTCATCTCACTTTCTTCTATCTTTCATCACTTACATCATCAATAAACCCAGAACTACATATTCATAATGTCTCATCACTATCGTAAATGTGCTTTGATCCTGTGGATATAGGGTATGTAGGTAGTCTGGAATATGAAGGAAGTTTCTAGTACTCAAGCATAGATGATTCATCCCATCTTCCTCATCTTCTTTCATCTTCTTTCATCTTCCCTTTTCTTCTCTTTGACCAGCTCAAGCAAGAAGTAGACTATGTGTATCAAAGAAAGCTTAAGCACTTTAACCAATCAGGGATAAGCTAGAAGCTATTTGTCTACATGCCTTAAGCCAACATTTTCTATAGCATTTTATCAATATCTTAGCCTTCAACAGGATGCAACTTTCCTCTCAACAAGGTGCTAGCTTAAATCCATCCAAGAGCACTTAAATTTGGCAAGAGAAAGTGATGACAATATATTTTGTTTTATCTTTTGATTTATCTTTGTCCCTTTCCTAAGCCTAATCAAGACTACCTTGATTTATCATATCTTGGTATGTTGTGATGAAGTACAGAATGGGGCATGGTCATATTGCTTTCGTATGCTGTGTTTGTGGGATGATCTTTTTCTCTTCCTATGCGTATTGGTATCTTGTACATGTTTGGATTAGCAACTTACATATCAATATTTCTAGCATATGAGAAGCTAAACAATCTCTTATGCACTTGAGACTATCCTATGTTAAGACTAGCTCCATGCATATAACCAACAAGGTGTCACTATGTGTAGTGGAGATAAGCTCAAACCATTGCTTGTAGCATCAAAGTCCATCTCGAAACACTAGCTGCTATTCATATCTTGTGTATGTTGGCTCAACATCTTGACCTCATGCATTTAGACAAGATTGTAGTATGTTAGTTTTACATTGGATATCTCGACACCTTGGTCTTCTATACCCTGGTACATAACATCCACATGCTATATCAAACATAAGGATTGCATTTCTTTTAAATTCTGAGCAATCACTTCAAAAAGCTGCCACTTCATGTATCCATTCCATTATACGCCTATGTAGTTCTCAATCAAGATCAATCTTTCCTTCATCATCCTTTTTATGCATCCCTTATCCTGCAAAACAAGTGTGTTAGACATATCATATCATTACCATCTATATATAAGCATCAGTCCATATCATATTATTAACATCCACATATTTGTATTACCCTCAGCATCATACATTCCTGTTATTTCCATTTGCATATTCATATATTTTGCATAAACATCCATATAAGCCATGAAAATACAAATATAACATGTATAACCATCATAATACCATAAGTTGCATCTATAATCACATAGAGCCAAAGTCATCATATGTATATACATAAATGTGTCAATATACAAGTGTTCACATGTACAAGCTGAGCCATCAAAAATTTATGTACAATCAGCTCTAGTCCTCATCATGATATAACATAATATACATAAACAATGTAGCCCTAGTGACTATTGGTAGCTCCCTCACCCTGACCACCACCACTAGGTCCTATACCTATCCCCTTATCTCTCTGTGGCCCCATCACTGATGCTATAGATCGAGACCCACCTGTCCTCCGTGAACTAGAAGCTCTTGACCTACTCTTAAAGCTAGGCTACCTCTGCTCTGCTGGCATGGCCCCATAGTATAAGCCTCTGTAATACTCAGCCTCACCTTGTACCCTCCTCAACTCTCCTTGTGTCTGTGTTAGCTATGTGGCTAGATACATAGTAGCTCCATCTGTACCCAATGCAGCCACTGCTCTATCCTGCTCACCAGTCATCGCTTGTAACTGTTGAACAAATGTATCCCTCTCTATCTATAGACCATCTCTCTCAGCCCTCATTGCCTACACCTGTTATATGGTAGTGTCTCACTCCACTCTCATCATCTGCTCATTCTCCCTAGCTGTATCTGTCTCCCCTGTCACTCTAGCAAGTGAATCATGATCCTGCCCATCACTAGCCTGTGCTCTCGCCTATAGCTGTGCTTGGTATGTCTGACCCTGTGTTCTAGAATGCCATAACCCTATCACCACCTGATGTCTATCTAACTCTACTCTCCTTAGCCTCATCTGAGCCCACTGTCTCCATCTCCTCTCCTTCCTAATCCTCCTCCGTAGCTGTTGAATCCCAACATCATCACCTCCTAGTATCTGACCCTGAGGTTGCCCCTGCGCCTATCCCTAGAGTTTCTAGCACAACTTATGCTGGTGGAGCTTGTCGTCGTCTCCTGATTGTTCTCTCCATCCCATCTCTCCTATCTCTCCAACCCTCGTCAGTAGAGTTGGTCTCGCTGTCACCCAGTATGTATCATAATCTGGTAGCATGCCTGGATCTGCAAGACCCTGCCCCCACTGCCATACAACTGGCTGTAGCCTCTCTCTCTCTGCCAAAGCTGTGTCAACCACTACCTCTAGCCCCTAATCAAAAACCTCCTGTCGAGTCCTCCCAAAAATGGCATCACCAACTGGTACTGCCTGTGGCAACCCGAACTGTCTCAAAACCCTCTCAGGCAAATAGCGCTCTATAATATATATCCCGCATCCAAAAATATATCTCGCCTGCCTAGCATAGATGAGCTCTCTGTGCTTCTCATCCCATCTCTCACATCCTAGCCAAGGCCTCCATTTAAACATGTCTACCTCATCCAATATCCTCTGCCAGTACACTAGTCCTCTGTGCTGCTAGTATATCAAAGCTCCTCTATACATCCTAGCATAAGGATCTCCTACTGCTCTTGCCACCCATCCATCTGGCCTCGTCACTAGAATATGCTCATATGCCCATACATGCAAAACTGTGACTCTTGCAAACATACTAGCCTTGAGCATATATGCACAGTCATGCAGATAATGATAGAGCTGTCAAAGCACACAGTCTGCCCATGCATATCTCATCCCATAGGAGAACATCCCCTCCATCACTACCCCCCATCTGACTGGGAATTCTCTTATTCCTCTATCACCCACTAGCCATCTGATAATAGCCACAACTACTCGCTGCAGCCTATCGCGTAGCTCCTCCATCCTCACCATAGGAATCTTTGAGCCCTTCGCCCCAATATCTAGAGTCCCGAACAATCGTCTGAACGCAGCTGGACCCAAGTCATGATCATAATCCACCATATCTCCATCAATAAGAATGTGCAAAATCTGGAACAAATCCTCTAGTGTGATCGTGGCCTCTCCCATTGGCAACAAGAAAGAACTATGCTCGCTCCTCCATCACTCCACCATTGACATCATCAGTCCTTGATGTGCCTACACTGGCTCCAATCTAGACACATGCTCTAACCCGAGGATCTCTAACACTAGCCGCTCCTCTGCATCCAACAATCTCACCAACCGCAAATCCCTAAGATGTGGCTCTTGTGATAACAAAGGTGGTAGTACATCCTACATCATTTTGCTCACCATATTAGTCTCTTGCACTTCACACAACTGACAAAAATTGACTGTTTCCTTCTCTACCTGCTTATATCTACTGCAAGAGACTCACTTTTCTATATGCGACCATCTGTTGATCCCAAGTGATCTCTTTTACAACATGCGCCTATTTCTAGCCTACAAGCGACCTATTTTTCATATGTGCCTGCCTATTGACTAAATGCGAGATAAATACCTATACGCGCATACTTGTTGACCATAAGCGATTTGTTTTTTATATGCAAGCATCTATTCTTTCTAAGCGAGCTAAACTTATATATGCGCCTACTTTTAGTCCATAAGTGACTCGCTTTTAACTATATGCGCATTTTGCCTATCTATTTGCCTAGCTGACTAGAAGCAACCTATTTTTGCTATACGCGGTCCCTTCGAGCCTATAAGCAACCTAAAATACCCTAAGCGACCGCTTTTAGCCTGCAAGCAACCTGAACTGCCTAGTCCCTAATCTAGTCGCTTTTGGTGACGTGTGTGCATTTATGATGCTTTTAGCTTATCAAAATCATGCTTTTAGCAAAAGTTTTGATACATACCGGTGTGTCTGCTCCCTCTGGTTGTCCATGTGTCCTCACTTGCTCAGCACAATGATCTCTGCGTGGAATCACCATCCTGATAGCTCTCCAACTCTCGTCGTACAACACCTCTAAGGAGCTCTGGATCACTCTAGAATTTTGAACACAAATGAGCACAAATGAGCCTATTTTCCCTTGAAGGACCTACTTATAGCCCTTGTCCAAACCTTAATTCTTCTATTCCATCCTAGTTTTCTCCCACCCAACCCCCATTTTCTTCGTGTCAGTCTTGTTTTCTAGCCTTTCATCTATCGCGAGCCAACTCAGCCCTTCCTAGTCAGCCTGGCTCACCTCTCGAGGGGGCATCACCTGCCAGTTATATTGGGGCATCACCTTGTTTATCAAGTGACTATCGTATCTTCTTTGACACAACGCTCTAACGAACATTGTATTAAAGAGGGGCAAAATGTAGACACAAAAAATTGACCTAATTATCATTAGCATTCAAATATTGCATTAGTTGTCATCTACATTTGTCTAACACACTTGAGCAATGTCTCTATCACTTATTTCTTCTATTAATTAAATAAATTTATATTTATTTAATTAATTCATTCGCTATTTCCTCTAAGCTATAATTAAATAATCTTTAATTATTTAATTATCTTATTTCTATCTATTTTTAATTAAATAAATCTTATTTATTTAATTAAAATTCCATTCATAAGCCCACTTTTCCAATTAATTAAATAAATTTTATTTATTTAATTAAGTTTTCTTATCATTTGCCGATGACGGCATGGTTCGGTGGTTAAGTCGCTCGGTTGTAGTGGCAGCCACTAGAGTTCAAAGTCCCGCTGGACCAACGAGCTCACAAGGCTTTACGCCTTCGTTGGGCCAACGAGCTCGCGGGTTTGAAGTGTTCTTGCTAGGGGATGAGGTCCCCCATGTTGTGGCCTCACCGGTTCATTGCTCCAGGTGAAAGCATTCACCTGGAGCCGAAGGGCATGTCGCGCCAGCGTCGCTGGTCACGTTAAAAAGTTTACCAGGTGCATTATCTTTAAAAAAAAGGTTTTCTTATCATTTATCTTCAATGAGCCAATATGTGTGCCTCTTTCATTTAAAAAGATAAGTGGTACTGCATCTTTTATTTAATGTCTTTCACATGTAGTACTTTTTATGTACACAGTCACACATAAGCCTTATCTTCCCTCCACTTGTTATCTACACATTCACCTATGACTATCTTTTAATCTTAGCCATTAACATAGCCACCAAATCTCCACCATTGATTGATTTTGGTTGAGTTCTATATAAACATCCTCTCATTCCATACTACATCTATCCAGCATTCATATAGCGTCTACATTATCCTCCTAAGCATATTGAGCATTTTTAGCATCCATTGAGCATATTATCATTATCATACATCTATCATGGTAGCTTTTATCTTCATAATTGTTTATTGTTGAAGAAGCAATCCACATCATAAACAAGGAATCATACAATCTAGGTGATATTATTCTTGAATTGCATGCTTTTGATTTCATTTAGATTAGATTATTTGATGATGGTAGGGTTAGGTTTTTTATGGCTATGCTTGATCTTATTAACCTAATTTTTACCTGTCACAATCAATTTTCCTTCTCCTATGCTCAATTGACCAATTAAAACCCTAATTATGCAAATACGACAACAAATTGATGAATAACAGAAAAAGCTCTTACAGACAGGAGTAAAATACCAAATCACAGAGTACCTATTTTCAGGGTTCGGAAGTAGAATAGTCGGGGATACTAGAGCGGGCACCCAAGTCCAAGGTACTAGTTTCTTCACGGGATCCAGACCTCCTTCCGACACTGATAAGCCCTGTAACTTCTATTTTCAGAAATTTGTCTGGGAAGGACACTAGAGCGAGCGCCCAAGTCCTAGAAATGCTCTTGTGTCCTACTTTTCTTCAGATCCTGAATCCTTGATGCCTGCCACTTTCCTACAACTTCACTTTTCCCAAATGTGACACTTGTAACCTACAATCACAAGATTTAGCTTGGGGGTTGTGGTGTTTAGAGGCTTGCCTCAGTCAAGCCCCGGAGGACACTTAAGTGCCTGAACATCGTTGTCAGATAGAAAGTGCATTCCCTTGTGAGGTAGAGGCAAAAACCAAAGGAATCAATGATGAAAACACAATATTATGTCATTTTGTAGTGAAGCTCTCATGGGAGGAAGATGCTCCTCATTCCATGAGGAAATTGATGCTCAAATCTACAAAAAAACACATAAACCACACAAGTCTGCTCTTTCAACACAAATGAAAGCCTTGAATCACCTTAAGAACACTTGAACATCACCATTTCCATCTAATGATCATCTAGTTTACAAATGAATGCCTAAACATGCTTTTATATGCAACTACAAGCACTCCCACCAAGATTTCAAAAATCAAAACTTACCGTGTCGACAAAAGGACCAAATAACAGTCATAAGCTGACACTTAAATTTTGGGCTTGACCTAAAATAGGGCAGGACTAGGGCGCGGGTGCCCAAGTCCTCCCCCCTATTTTGGGCAGGGTTAAGGTCAAGGGGTCCTTCTAGGTCCACTTTGCCATGAAACCTAGGCCTCATTCCTTTGGGATGCCAAAATATGAACTAAGATGTCCTAAATGCATGCAAAAGACTTGAGAACTAAACCTTATGAGGGAAAAGCCCCCAAGGGGACATTTTTTGACATTACATTTAGCCCCCACTTTAATGTATGTATAAACACAAGGCCAATACATGCATTAAAGTAAGGTCACAAACATAACAAACACGCCAAGCACAGAGAAGACACGCCGATCACATAGAAAATAGTAACAGGCACGCAAAACACGGAGAAGATAGTTATAGTCACATAGAACATAGAGAAGACAGTCAATGCATAGAAGACACAATAATGCATGGAAGATAGACATGATATCTTTTCTTTTCTTTTTCTCATATATATGAAATATAGATGCAAGTACTGTAAAGTAAACAAACCTCCCATAATACAGGATGCACTACCTTAGGGCGCAAGTCTCTGTATATATGGGGAAACACACACGCAAGACACGTAAAACCTCCCAAAATGTAGAAAGCACTACCTGAGGGTGCTCGTCTCTGCATATGAGGCAACAAACACGCCACACAAAACAAACACGCCAAAACACACACACTTGAAGACACAGAGAAAACACGACAGATAAGCGATGGTGTGTTCCCTATTTCTATGCTCATCACCATCTTAGGCACATCACAGGCACACACTAATGATTGGGCTTCACCACAACAATCATTGAAGACACGCTTAATGGTTGAGTTAGTCACAGAACCGCTCCCCACCTCTGCAGAGGACTTTTGAAAATGCAACCCCACTCGCATCACAGAGATGCCTTACAATGAAAAGGAAGCATGACATACCACCCCACCTGCGTCACGAAGACACCTTACAGTGAAAAGGACATATGAGCTCAAAATTATACAACCCCACCCGCATCACGGAGATGCCTTACGGTGAAAAGGAGGTATACACAATAGATTTCAAGATAGATTGATTGATTGCAAACAAACTTAGGATGCAGGAAGTACTCATCGCACTAGTCTGCATCTGAGGACAAGCACATTGCTAACATCTACAACAGATAGCTTACCTTATATGCCCCCACCGTAAGGTGGTTGATATCATGCATCGATATCAAGCATGTTAAGGTAGAAAGAAAACACACAAGGGAACATAGACTTTCGCAAAGCCCATGCCCCCTGGAGGTGACATGTACTTCACAATCGCCAAATGTTCCCACAAACACATTCCTGCAAGAAACATGTTAGTGTCTACATAATCATGATAAACAACATCAATACATATGATTAACCACACAAAGAGCCAAGGTTATACTATGAATTTGGAGTTGAAGGATAACCGTGGGGCTATATCACGAAGCTCTCTGAATCAAGTACCGCCAAGGCTAGATTCAAAGACAAACAAAGGTGCACAGAGCAACAATATTGTTAAGGTTTGTAAATGTGATAGAAACATAAAATTCACTATGTGGAAAGCATGAGTTCTTCCACTAGCCAAGCATCGGATAAGATATACAACCCCATCGTCATATTAGGAACTAAGTCCATTTTTTGATTGCTCTTGAAAGGGACACTAGGTCCGCATCAGTATAAATGTTTGTCATCATCCAACCACTAGGTGGAAACACTAGAGGAAGGGAAAAAATAAATAAGAGAGGAGAAACAAGTGTCTTAGGGACAGTCATGTAGGAAGGTGCCCCCAGGTCACCAACCACAACACTATGTCCATAAGACACAACACACAACAATGAAATCAGAGAGAGAGGTAATATAGAAGAATGAAGATACAAATAGAAGAAGGTCACAATAGAGGTAGTCTCCTAGTATCCCAGACCTTACGGGAGAGGCCTAAACAACATATAACACATCATGGGGGAAGCACATCATGAGATAGATAAAGGGTTAGAGATACTTACCTATAGGGAGGTCCATGCTAGAAGTCATCAACAATGAAATCATTATCTTTCCAATTGCAAACATAAGGTACCATTGCTAAGTCTTTGGAATTATTATTTTGTTCATTCTTAAATTCTTCTTGGTTTGACTCAATGTTAGGTGGAATGTTTTCTTGTTGAAGTTCATTAGTGTGATAGGTGAAAGTCAGGTTTAGCAGATCAGACATAGTCATGAAACCCTAACCCTACCATCATCAAGGAATCTAATCTAAATGAAATCAAAGAACAATGCAATTCAAGCATAACATCACCTAGACCGTGTGATTCCTTGTTTGAGAGATGTGGACTGTTTCTTCAACAATGAACAATTGCAATGCTGAAAGCTGCCATGATGGATGATAAAAGCTCAAATGAATGCTCAGATGCTCAAGATGATAATGTAGGTGCTATATGATTGCTGGATGTCTCATATGGAGTGAGAAGGTGTTTATATAGGACTTAACCAAGATCAATCAACGGTGGAGATTCAGAGGCTATGTGAATGGCTAGGATTGAAAGTTACTAAATTTAGGTTCCATTAGTTGTGCATGTGAAGGATTTTAAATGAAAGTTGCATGACAACACATGATT
This sequence comes from Cunninghamia lanceolata, assembly GCA_027924645.1. Classification (NCBI taxonomy): domain Eukaryota; kingdom Viridiplantae; phylum Streptophyta; class Pinopsida; order Cupressales; family Cupressaceae; genus Cunninghamia; species Cunninghamia lanceolata. The sequence goes on from BSBN01000523.1 coordinate 14,326,243, forward strand.
AAGGGGAGATGGACAAGTGTTGGAATGTGATGAAAGGGGAGGACTTAATTCAAATAAAATATTTGAATTAGTTGGGATATGAGTTGGATATTAATTAAATAAATAAAATTTATTTAATTAATAGGATAAATGAATAAAATGGGATAAGATATGATGTGGAAATTAATTAAATAAATGCTAATCCCAACACGGACAAGATACCAATACGCATAGGAAGAGAATAAGATCATCCTGCAAACACGGCATACGAAAGCTATATGACCATGCCCCAATCCTTACTTCATCGCAACATACCAAGATATAAATGGATCAAGGCAGTCTTGATTAGGCATAGAAAAGGGACAAAAGATAAATCAAAAGATAAAACAAAAGATACTGTCATCACGTTCTCTTGCCAAATTTTGGGTGCTCTTGGATAGATCAAGCTGGTGCCTTGTTAAGAGGAAAGCTACATCCTGGTGAAGGCTAAAGTTGTTGATAAACTGTTATATCAAATGTTGGCTTAAGGCATGCGGACAAATAGCTTCTGGCGTACTTTTGATTGGTTAAAGTGCTTGAGCTTTCAATAGACACATGGTTTTCTTCTTGTTTGAGCTAATCAAAGAGAAGAAGAGGGATGAGGAAAGAAGATGAAGAAGATGAGGTGGATCATCTGTGCTTGAGTACTGGAAACTTCCTTCGTATTCCAGACTACCTACATACCCTGTATCCACGGGATCAAAGCACATTTACGATGAAGATGAGACAGGATGAATATGTAGTTCTGGGTTTTATTGATGATGTAAGTGATGAAAGATAGAAGAATGTGAGCGGAAAGATTGAAGGATGTTTAGAAGAAAGATGAAAGATGAATGATTAAAGGGGCTATCGTCTTAGCCTGAATCAGAGTGCTTCCTTCGCATCTCAGATTGCCTACATACCCTGTATCCACGGGATCAAGGCCTCAATAATAGAGCTGTGTGTAGTTCTTATTGATGTCGCTAATTGGTTGGATGTTTGATCAAGTGACATTTGTTGCGATTGTTAGATGAATGTGGATAGATTGCGAAGATATGGGTCCTGGTTGCAAGTTGTTAAGTCATATTTGTTGTTGGATATGTGCCATGGCTGAAGTTGATAAGGTTTGTTGTGTTGTAAGCTGAGTTGTTTGATGTGTTATGAGCTAGAGATAACAGGATCCACTTCCAAATAAGACTCGACAAATGCCCCCAGTGCGGGATGAGGTTTATTATGCAGAAGCGACAATGCAGAAAAGATGTGGCCAAGATGCTAAGGTGCCAAAAGATATAGATATCATGACAATGTCTCAAATATGATAGCTAGCATTGACAAAGATGAAGATGAAGACGAAAGGCTATGTGTGGCATTGCGATGTGGATTGTGATTATGGCTTATACAAGATGAAATGGGGAAATATGATCAAACAAACCAAACAGATGAGGGAAGCTGGTCACTACACATAGCGCCTGTTTGCCAGGTTTTCACTATGGTACTTATCCAAGGCGCCTGTTTACCAGGTTTTCACCAGAGGACGGATTATTTATCGTATATATATATATATTTTTGGGGGATAGCTGAGATTTATGGATAAAACTTCTTGAGATGAACGCTGTTGACTGGTTCATCCAAGGGAGCGCCTTCAGGTGTTGAAAGAGAGTATGCACCTGATCCATAGACTGCTGTGATAATGAAAGGACCAAGCCAATTGGGTTCAAACTTGCCCTGTTTCTCTCGATGTTGTTGATTCCTTTGGTTTTCTTTAAGGACAAGGTCGCCAACTTGAAATCTATGTTCTCTGATCTTTTTGTTGTAGCTGCAGTGTAGCCGGTTTTGATAGACTTGAAGATGGTTCAATGCTGTAAGGCGGCATTCATCTAATAGCTCAAGATCATGGAGTCTGGATACTCGATACTCTTCATCTGAGATAGTATGTTGCAAGGATATGCACAAAGAGGGGATCTCAACCTCGATAGGCAAAATAGCTTCAGTGCCATAGATGAGAGCATAGGGTGTGGCTCCAGTGGGAGTTCTGATGCTTGTTCTATATGCCCATAATGCAGGATGTAGTTGTAGATGCGAATCTCGACCAGCTTCATTAACAATCTTTTTAAGGATCTTGATGATTGTCTTATTAGAGGCTTCAGCTTGACCATTACTTTGAGGATAATAAGGCGTAGAGAATCTATGTTGAATATGGAACTTGTTGCAAAGATCTCTAACCTCTTGGTTCTTGAAAGGCCGACCATTGTCTTTGACAATAGCTTGAGGAACTCCATAACGACAAATAATGTAATGTAGGATGAATTTGGCTATTTGTTTACCTGTGATATAGGTCATTGGTATGGCTTCTACCCACTTCGTGAAATACTCAGTGCCAGTAATAATAAACTTATGACCGTTGGATGAAGTAGGATGGATTTTACCTACGAGATCAAGTCCCCATTGCGAAAAAGGCCATGGAGTGACAATAGGCTGAAGCTCATGCGCTGGTGCATGTATTAGATCTCCATGTTTCTAACATTGTAGGCATCGCTTTGCAAAGTGCTGGGCATCTTTTTCCATAGTTGGCCAATAGTATCCTGCTCGTAGAAGTTTCTTAACAAGGCTAGGGCCAGCGGAATGCGAACTGCAGACACCTTCAGTACTTCACGTAAGGCCATTTTTGCTTCCTCAGAATCAAGACATCTAAGAAGGATACCATCGAGGCTCCGGTGATAAAGGGTGTCTCCTAAGATAGTGTAATGAGAGGCTCGACGGATAAAGGTTTTGCACTGGGTGTTGGATAGTTGACATGGAAAGATTTGATTTCAGAGATACTCGTATATATCCTTGTACCACGACGAGTTGGGACCAACAATTTCACATATAAGCTCAGATTGTGGAACTTCAAATGCTGGGATCAAAAGCTGTTCAACCAAGAATTCACATTTATAGGTGTTAGATGTCATGTCTAAAAGAGATCCAATCATAGCCATGGCATCTGCTACTCTGTTTTGTAGTCTGAGAATTTGCTCAAAGGTAATATCCTCAAAATATTTCTTGAAATCATCCACCATTAGCTTGTATGGGAGAAGCTTTTCGTCTTTTGTTTGATATTCATCTAAGACCTGTTTGATAACTAGCTGAGAATCACCAAAGACTCGTAACTGTTTGATAGCCCATTGTACTGCCATGCGCAAGCCTATGATTAAAGCTTCATACTCTGCTATGTTGTTGGTACATGGGAATGCTATTCTATATGATTTAGGTATACAATCTCCTTGAGGGGTGACAAACAAGATACTTGCTCCAGAACCATGTTGTGTGTATGATCCATCAAAGTATAGTTGCCATCGTGCTGGAGAATTCAAATTAAACAATCCTTCATCAGGGAATTCTGGATATATTGGCTGAATATCTGTGATGGGTGCTGCAGCTAATTGATCAGCAATAACTTGTCCTTTGATAGCTTTGCGGTTCACATATTGTATGTCAAATTCACTTAAGATCATAACCCATTTGGCTAATCTCCCTGTGAGAAGGGCTTTTGAAAGGAGATACTTGAGGGGATCCACATTAGAGATGAGCTTTGTTGTTTGGTTCAGCATATAGTGTCACAACTTTTGGGAAGCAAACACTAATGCTAAACAAGCTTTTTCCATGAATGAGTAATTGAGTTTATAGCCCACAAGGGTTCTGCTAATGTAGTAAATGGCTTGTTCTTTTCTTGAGTCATCATGTTGAGCTAGAAGGGCACCCAATGCTGCGGTTGTTGATGATATATAGAGCAGTAATGGACGATCAGGTATAGGAGGTACTAACATAGGAGGTGTTGCCAAGTATTCCTTTATCTTATCAAAAGCCTATTGACACTTTTCATCCCACTTAAAAGGTTCACCCTTATGAAGAAGATGTTGAAAAGGATGACATTTATCTACTAGTTGTGAGATAAATCTGCGGATAGATTGTAGCCTACCTTGTAAACTGCGGAGCTGTTTGAGATTTGTTGGTGGAGGCATTTCTATAATAGCTTTTACCTTAGCTGGGTCCACTTCTATCCCTCGTCGAGACACAATATATCCCAATAGTTTTCCTGATGTTACACCAAATACACACTTCTTTGGGTTTAGTCTGACTTGGTATTTTTCTAATCGATCAAAGATTTGTGCCAATACTTGTAGATGTCCTTCTCTTGTCTTGGATTTTCCCAGGATGTCATCAACATAGTCTTCCATGATAGTATGAAAAAGGTCATGAAAAATAACTGTCATGGCTCGTTGATAGGTAGCTCAAGCGTTTCTAAGACCAAAAGGCATTACAACCCAGCAATATGTGCCCCATGGACAAATAAAAGATGTTTTATCTTGGTCTTCCTCTGCAATTCAGATTTGATTATAACCTGAAAATCCATCCATCAAAGATAGCATTTCATGTCCTGCTGTAAGATCTACAATGTTGTCTATGCTTGGTAGTGGGAAATCATCCTTAGGACAAGCTTTGTTAAGATCTCTAAAGTCTGTGCAGCAACGAACACGTCCATCTGGTTTTGCTACAGGTACCAAATTTGAAACCCATTCTGGATAATCAATAGGCTTTATAAATTTTACTTCTAACAGTTTCTGAATTTCTACTTTGACCAATAAGGCAACTTGTGGATGCATTTTGCGCAATTTTTGTTTGACAGGCTTTGCATCAGGAGATACTGCTAAATGATGTACCACAAGTGAAGGATCTAGACCTGGCATGTCTGCATAAGTCCATGCAAAATTTATAGCTCTTCTCATAAAAAATGCTGTGAAGTTTCTTCGTTCTTGCTCTGATAGTGATGCTGCCAAAAAAGTGATTTTTGGATTCTGCTCTGTTCCCAAGTTCATGTCTTGTGATTTTTCAACTAGCACAGTTGACTTTTCATGGTAATCAGTGGCAACAGGAAGATCAAATCCCTCATCCTCAAGCGCCTCATAGAGGTTTTCACCTTCGAATATGTCCTTTATTTTTACTTTTTCACGGTCAAGAGGCGCCTTTCGGTTTTCACCTAGTGACCTATTTTGTTGAATTTTGTTTATTTCACTTTTGCGACTGAAGGATTTGATACTTCCACCAAAATATGCTAGTTTAGGTAAATCCATCATGAAACCTGCTTTATGATCACCCAGTGGAATACCTTGTCTCAAACCCATGAATTCTGCAATGGCTTCGTCATTTTCAAATGTATCTAATATCGGTGCCCCCTGTTGGTCCCAATCGATGAGGTCAGGATATACGAGTGAAATGCTAATGGAGGAATCGTGATGACCAGAAGAGGCTGCGGAAAACATGAAGATGGAATGTTCTTGAAAAAGGTCGGTGATATGAAGGGAGGAGTCATCGATAGTATCTAAGTTAGAAGTATCTCCTACCGAAGAAGGTCCAACGTCAATATCAGAAATACACTTAATGTCTTTGGGTCGCGGTACCTCCAGTTGGTAACCAAGGCCTTGCTTATTAAACTTCTTAGACACTAATGGGCTCAGTAGGTCCTTGTTCCTGTGATCCCAAGCTGCCATGTCCTTTATAGACCATGTTCTTTATGATACGAAACCCATTGTTGTATCGCTCTACTTCAAGTTGGACTTGGTCATTTTCATCAAAGAATATCCAAGAGTTGATGTCCTCAATGTCTTCATCATCCAAGAAACCACCATTAATGAATACTGTAGGGGGAGCTTTGATAACAACGGAGGATGAAGTTGGCTTGGATGTAGAGGGCTTACCGTGGGATTTAGGAGATAATGGAAGGGTACCAACGCAATAGGACTCTTGTAATTTGTATTCACCAGGGCCATGTTCGGTATATTTGATATGAAGGTTGGAAGCGGCTTTGCTAGATGAGGGCTTGAGAAGATCGGATGGGTTTATATAGGATGAAGACAGATATGCCTCGGTGTTGATAGGAATGCGATTCAGACTCTGATATTTAGCTTGAAAGGCACGGCAGAACTCAAATGGATTGGGGTTAGCTTGAATGGTAACCTCAACACCCTTATGTGGAAATTTAAGGCATTGGTGGTATGTAGAGGGAACTGCTTTAAGGGTATGGATCCAAGGGCGTCCAAGGATGATGTTGTAAGGAAGATCAATATCAAGGACTTGACAGCGAGTGTTTGTAATGACCGGCCCAACTTGAATAGGCAATAAGATAATCCCTTCGGTATCTCTTTCAGCGTCATCATATGCTCTGATGGTAATAACCTTGGAGGTGTCAACATCTTTCTCAGAATATCCCAATTGCTTGATAAGTTTCAAAGAACATATATTAAGACCAGCTCCCCCATCTATCAAGACTCATTTGATACGGCGTTGTTTAACAAATACCTCAATATGGAGGGCTTCGTTATGTGAAGGATGAATGGAGGGCTGAAGATCTTTGTTAGAAAAGGTCAAATGACAAGGGGCTGCAATGCTAGTGACCATGGATTGGAATTGTGTGATATTAATATTATTAGGCACCGAAGACTCTTGTAAGGCTTTATCAAGGATAGCTTTATGTGCGGGGGATATGCGGAGCAGCTCAAGAATAGATATGTGTGCGGGTGTTTTACCAAGGTGATCCAAGAGGTTATAGTCAGAGAGAGATCGAGGAGGATGGGGAGGTGCTCCTTGAATAGTAACTCGACCTCTTCGCGTGGTTACAGCACAATCAGGTGCTCTCCCTTGGACAGTAATGGTAGAAATGCGAGCATGGTCAATGCGGCCAATGGTAGATGATGCATAGTTATACGGAATAGCATTTCTAGCCTAAAGGTTATTTGTCTGATCATGAGATGGAAGTGGATTCTTGAAAGTCTCTAGATCATAGTTTGATGTTGATTGTTGAGCAGGTTGAGCTGTTGAAGGTGTGACGTTGATTAAACCTTGATCAATGCAGTCTTAGATAACGTGTTTTAAGCGCATACAACCATTTGTTTTGTGCCCTTTAACTCGATGGTAATCACAATACTCATTTTCTTTGTACCAAGGAGCTCGAAAGAGTGGTTCACCATTTGGTGGTGCATCAGGTAGAATAATATCTCCTACTTGAAGTAGCTTTTGAAGAACAACTTCCATGGGTTCCACTAATGGTGTAAATTGTCGGCGTGGATTGGAAGTTTGGCGTTGGTTTCTTCATTGGGGAAAAGGCTGTCTTGGTGTAGAGGCTGCTTGAATGTTGATGGGAGCTCTCATAGTTTGAATATTCTTCACGTCTACAATACCGTCATTTACAACATTCTTGTTCTTGTTCCAAAAGCGAGACTTATCATTGGAATTTTGGGGAGAATCTTTGTTGTCGCGAAAGATCTTAATAGTGCCCTTGGCAATTAAGGCTCGTTCAATAATAACTCCTTTGGAAACTAGTTCGTCAAAGGTGCTAGCACTCTGCAATTGTAGTTGGAATGACAGCTCAGGATGAAGATTTTGAACAAAGATGTCAAGCTATTGTTTCTCAGGTATTTCCCATGATAATTTGCTAGCCATATTACGCCATCATTGGGTAAAAGAAGAAAAGGGTTCACCGTTGCGCTGTTTGGTATTGACAAGGTCATTCATGTTTACCTCATGTTCAATGTTGAAGGCAAAGTGTGATTGAAATTTGTTTGCTAATTCCGCAAAAGATTTGATGCCCGGGGGTAAATGAGAAAACCATTCAAGAGCTTGTCCTACTAAGCTTCGAGGAAATAGTCTCAAAAGATACGTATCGTCATAAGAGACATCAAGACATGCTACAAAAAAGGCTCGAAGATGGTCTTTCGGATTCCCTTTCCCTTTGTATTTATCAAATTGTGGGATTTCAAAATGTGGTGGAAAAGGTATCATATTAAGAGACTTGTCAAATGGACAGGCGCATATGTTTTCGAGAGAAAAAGGTTTCTTGCCTTGTCCTACCCTTTCATCGATCATCTGTTGAACATCTGCTGAAGATAATTGCTGTTGTTGCGAAGGGGGTGGAGTATGGTAGGAGATATATTGTGGTTGCGGTTGTGGGATATATGGAGTTGTGACTGTTTGTTGCGGTTGTGTACCCACAATGTATGTCAAAGGATTGGTATGTGACACGTATGTGTTGGAGGATTGCTATCCTTGAGACACAAGCGGCAATTGGGTGTGCATCACATGGGAAGTGGGTAGTGGATTGATAGTAGCGAATGGTTGGGAAGTTGGTATTGAATTCATGACATGGTAAGTGACAGAGGGATTGGTAGATATGACAGAAACATTTGGATTTGTATTGTGGACAACATGAGGATTAGTAGGTGTCATGTGTTGGGTGATAATAGAGAAGCTTTGGGTAGCATAGGATGGATTGATGGTGTGTGAAGGATTGGAAGAATATGACGACATGGATGTAAGTTGATCAACATAAGCGATCTTATTGTTCGGATTGGCTTGAGAAATGGGGGGATCACTCATGTCAATGAGACTTACGTTGGGATTATATGATAGCATTGAGGTATTAGCAGTTGGTATATGGGATATGGTATTTGTATGAGATGTAGTAGATTGCAATGGGTGTGAAGCATGGACAACATGTGTTGCTGGAGTGGTTTGAGAGGTTTGCACACTATAAGACATGGGAATAGCTTGTGATGCTCAAAGTATTTGCGCTTGTGTTACATGGACAGCTTGTGTTACTTGAGGCATGGAAACAGTCATGGTAGAAGGAGAGATATGTTGAGGAACATAGAAAGGTGGAATGTTGAGATTTTGTGACATGAGAGGGAGCACATTGGTGGGCACTATCAATGGTTCTAAAGTATGCTCTGATCGTGGTGGCTCAAATGAAGCAACAATAGGCAATGAGGACGATGTTTGCGATGTAATAGGAGATGATGTGACTATAGTAGATGGTCCATTCGCAACAACAACAGTAGTGTTGGGATCTTGCTCTCTAATAGCGGATATGTCAAAGTCCTTAGGTAGTTTAGCACCCATGTGAGCAAGTTGGAGAAAGCAACGATCAGGCTCAGATATCATGAGTTTCTCAACTTGGTCCCATAGATAGGTATCTTGGAACTCCGATGAGTCATCTTGAGATTGTTCTTCGAAAGTTTCCAAGGATGGTGTAGGTTGCATTCGTTGTGAAGATGACTCGCCAATAGTGTATCCTTGAGGTATAAACATATGAGGAGGCATACCAGTTGTGAATTGAGTTGCGTCCTTAAGAGGTGTTGTGAATTGTTTCATCTCAGCTTGCAATTTGGCTTCCATTTCAGTTTTCAATTTGGCTTCTATTTCAGCTCGATATTGACTCCTAGTTTGAGGCATGATGTTGATGATGAAGTTGAGCTTGTCAAAGTTTTGAGACCCAAAAGATGATAGTTGGCTGGTTGGTTGATTGGTTGTTGTTTTGGTTTGCTGGTTTGGCTAATTCGCTTGGTTGATTTGTTTTGGCTGAGTTGTTGTTGTTGGGTTGTTGTTCGTTCTCCCTAGAGGATATATCAAACACTCAAGGGAAAGATTGTTTGCTGTTGATGTTTGTTGGAGCTAAAGCTAAAGGATGTTGTTTGCTGAAGCTAAAGCTGAAGGATGATGTTGGCTGAAGCTAAAGTTGAAGGATGTTTGCTGATTAAAATGATTGGGTTGATGTTTGTTTTGCTGGTTGGGGTCTCAAAAGGATGGAAAGCTCATGAGTTGTGATTGATTGATAAGCTCAAAAATAGGAGACAAAGTCCAGGTATTTGCTGTTGACCCAAGAGAAGTCTAAAATTTGATGTTTAAGATTTAAGTAGGCTGGACCTGTGGCTAACTCAGCTGAGACACTAGGATTTGCAGGTATTTTGACTACAGGCAACTGATGATAGCTCAAATGTGACTCAAAGGATGCTAAAGGCGATCAATGATAGCTTAGATGCGATCTGGTTTAGGCTCAACAGAGAATGACAGTGTTAACCAGAAGTGAATGCTATGCCAGAGGCGACGACTGTTGGTTCAAAGGCGATTTCCTGTTGATCCAAGGCGACTCAAATTTTCTTAAAGGCGACAGTATGTTGTTCAAAGGTGAACCTATTCAAACAGGAGGCGACTAACTGCGGCTTAAAGGTGATTTGGCTCAGGCAAGATGCGATCGGCTGTGATTCAAATGTGATCGGCTGTGTAGCTGTTGTTTAAAAGCGACACAGTTCAGGCAAAAAGTGAATTACTACAGTTCAGAAGCGATGTCTGTGATCTGTGCGAGCAGTTTAGGTTCAAAAGCGACTGTGTTTGTCAAAAAGTTGTCTGATTTTGTAGTTTTTTTAGCAAGAAAACAGTGATAACAGTCACTCACACTCACAACAAGCACAAACTGATACAACCTAGGCTAGGATAGGACAGTATCCGTTGAATCCCCTGGCCGTGCTTATTCAAAGCGGATAGCTTCAGGATCTTGGTAGCACCGGCTCCCCTCCACGGCACTCACTTCTCACGCATACCAAGTTCTGGGCTTCCTGTAAGGCTTGTCCCCACACCAAACCTTAGGATTGTCCTTGCTATCTCTACTAAGAACCACATGAATCGGGGCCGCTTCAAAGGTCCCACCTTTTGCATCAACAGATATAAGGTTTTTGGTTACTACACAAAGTTGCTAATAAGGGCATCCGTTCGGGTGGCTATACATGCGGCAGCGCTACTCTCCATTATGGAGTCTCCCAGCCTCCAAGGGTTGCGCCTTGGAGGGTTTTGGAGGAGGTTGGCTGTCGGTATAACACAACAGCACCCGTTGTTTGTGGCTTTCGACACAAACACTTTTCTTATATAGCGGTTTAGAAGGACTTGGCTTTAGCCCGTTACCGCTTAGGTCGTATCCCTTCTCACACCGGGAAGGCAGGCCCTCTAAAGATAATGACAAGTTCTCATACACCCAAGATCCATTTGATAGGCAAGGGGAGAGGATACTTTTGTCATTAAATTTGGGTTACAATCAAGCACATGCAAGCAATCAAAAAGATAAATCAAGCATGGAGCAAACAATGATTCATTTTAAGTACCAAGCCCAAATATGCCTAATTTAGTGAAAAACCACAAATCTTGGACCGATCGAACCTGCAACAGATATGTCAGTAGTTTGATAACCGCCTTTCTTGGACAAATCGATAAGATGCTGTGCAAATACCCAATTAATAGCCAAAAATTGAACTGGAACTGAAACAGATTTGAAAGCAACAAAACTTACCAGATGTGATTCACTGCTGATCAAAAGCGATCTTTATTTTCCCATAGTTGAGATAATGCAGATCATATGTGGCACAACAAATACAGTATGCGACACCTGTCAGCTCATAAGCGATGCACATTAGCCCGACGCGATCAATTGAGGGCTAAATGCGAACAGTATCTACAAAAACACAGTCGACAGACAAAACCCTAGTCTAACAGGTGATCACTGTCAGTTCATAAGCGATTCCAATTAATTCAAACGCGGCCTCTGTAGACTCATACGCGATACAGCTATACCCAGAAGTGACTGGTTGCGAGACAAAAGCGACTTGTATCTGCAAAAATATAGTCTAAACCCTAACCTGCACAGGTGATCACTCTCAGTTCATAAGTGATTTAGATCAGTGTGAAAGCGACTATTATTAGATCAAAAGCAATGCGAACATGTGCAAAAGTGCCAACTGTTAGATCAAAAGCGACCCGAAGATGTTCAAAAGCGGCCACTGTTAGGTCAAAAGTGATAAATACAGTCTAAAAGCAACAGCAATCAGTGCTAAAATCACAGGCGAGCCCTGTTAAAACAAAAGCAATACAAATTATACCATAGGCGATGACTGTCTGTTTAAAGGCGATCTAGAGAGGTAAATGCAGCCGGTTCTAGCATAAAAGCGACACAGAGATCCAGAAGCGGTGGATTTTCGTTCAGAAGCGACCGAAATTTACTGTAAGCACCTGCAAAATCTGATCTTCAAAGAAAACAACTCTGAAAAATGAAGTCAATCAAGGACGTGAGTCCCACCGGGCATGCCAAAATGTGATAGGTGAAAGTCAGGTTTAGCAGATCAGACATAGTCATGAAACCCTAACCCTACCATCATCAAGGAATCTAATCTAAATGAAATCAAAGAACAATGCAATTCAAGCATAACATCACCTAGACCATGTGATTCCTTGTTTGAGAGATGTGGACTGTTTCTTCAACAATGAACAATTGCAATGCTGAAAGCTGCCATGATGGATGATAAAAGCTCAAATGAATGCTCAGATGCTCAAGATGATAATGTAGGTGCTATATGATTGCTGGATGTCTCATATGGAGTGAGAAGGTGTTTATATAGGACTTAACCAAGATCAATCAACGGTGGAGATTCAGAGGCTATGTGAATGGTTAGGATTGAAAGTTACTAAATTTAGGTTCCATTAGTTGTGCATGTGAAGGATTTTAAATGAAAGTTGCATGACAACACATGATTAAGGGGAGATGGACAAGTGTTGGAATGTGATGAAAGGGGAGGACTTAATTCAAATAAAATATTTGAATTAGTTGGGATATGAGTTGGATATTAATTAAATAAATAAAATTTATTTAATTAATAGGATAAATGAATAAAATGGGATAAGATATGATGTGGAAATTAATTAAATAAATAAAATTTATTTAATTAATTGGCTAAGTAGAATGAGAATAGGATTTTAATTAAATAAATAAAATTTATTTAATTAATTGGCTTAATGATTAATGATTTAACAAGGTGTTGCTAGACATGGACAAAGTAGGGACAAATTTGGGTGTCTACAATTAGCATACATATTCACTATCCTCTTAAGTGGTGGGAGAAGCAAATTATTTTGAGTGATCTCAACATCCATCCTTGTAGGATTTAATGTGAGAGACTTCTCCTCATCCACTAGTGCTACATCCTTATTTATGTCCAAATGACTTGAATAATCAAACAAAGGAGGGACCTTAAAGGTCTTCTCTTCCTTAGTGAAATCCAAAGTGTGTGAACAATCAACTAAAGCAAGAAGGTTGATGGGATGATCCACAGAGGTAGGAATTTGATTATTGTTAGATGCATGCTCATTTTCTACCCATGGAATGTTCTTTGTTATTAAAGGGAGCTATTCATTCACTAATGCTTCATCTTGGCCAGGGACAGCAGTGGAATTACTAAATTTGTCCGTAGTCTTCTCATCTAAGGTTCTTGAATGTTCTATGGAATCATTATCAACATTTTCATGAGTATTCCTAGAGATGAATTTAGTTAAATCTTCTAAGATCAAAGGATATGATCCTATTAATAAAGTGAAGCTACTAAAATCATGTGGATAACAAAGTAATTGCAATTCATATGTAGAACATATAGAAGCATCAATACCACTTACAGAAGCTATGTGCTCTAGAACATGAGGATTCCCATTAGTGAAATTAGAGAAATTTTCAAGATCTAGGATATACTCATGCAAAGATTTCATAGATGAATAAAATGAAGATTCCATAATGAGATTCAAAATCAGATTTTGAAAGCTTTTCAAAATTGGTACAAAAGACAAGTGCGAAACTATATGCAAAAATAGCCTAAAATGCTTGATTTTTTGTACTTTTTCAATGCAAATGAATGAAACAAAGGGTGTTGTAGAGATTTCAGTCAAGGGAAGCAAGTTATATGTCTGATATCAGTCCAAAACATCAATAGTATCCTTCTCAACACACTCTTGATGCGATTTCAAGTTAATGCCAAGTCAACATATAGTGAAAATATGTCAAAATAGGCACTTTTTCTACCAAAATTCAATACAAGAGAGAATAACAAAGGGTGTTGTGAGGAAAATGATGATGGAAATAAAATAATATCAGTAATAACAGCCTCTTGGTGCCAATATACCCAACACAACATGCTTTTAGTGCCACTTAGGGTCAAACCCTAGTGAAAATATAGCAAAAATAGGCTATTTTTCACAGTTTTTCAACTCCAAGACCTAGAAAAAGGGGTGTTGTAAGGAATTTTAGGAGTTAAAGAAAATAATATCAATAATATCAGTCACCTCAATCCATAAAATTGATCACAACATGCTTGGAGTGCAAACTAGGTTAAACCTTAGGGCAAAAAACAACCAAGATGTGTAGTTTTTTGCAAAATTTTCACTACAAGAGCCCGATAAAAGGGTGTTGTGAAGGTTTTTATGAGGGGAAGAAAATTATTACCCTGATAAAAGAAAATTAGTGTGAAAATATCCTTCACAACACACATATGGTACAAGTTTATAGAGTCGATAAGGCCAAATTTAGTGAAAATCGTTGTTTTTGAAGCCCTAGGTTTGATATCTTGGGACATAATGCTATGTGAATATTTTGAAGTCTGATTTATGATGGAAATGAATTACTCTCAGACATGAAAATTATTTCAAGCTCTAATATAGAAAATGCCAATGCAAATCTAATGAAAATGCATGAAAATTGCTAGTTTTTGTTGAAATTTTCTATGCAAAAATGCAAATAGTTTAAATCTAAATGCAAATTTACACTAAAATGAAAGACTACAGACAAATGAAAAATTGAATGAGCCTCTAAAATTAGTAGAAAAATCTAAGAAAAGATTTTGCCTACTAACCCTAGATTTTGGAATTACTAGGTTATATGAAAATTGTCAAAATTTCTACAAAAACCTAGCAAATTATTAATGAAAATGCAATGCAAATTTCTGAATTTTTATATTTTTCTATAGTTTATATCAGATCTGATTCAAAATCATGAATTAGGAAAATTTGAAAATAATTGATGCAATTTAGTAAGCCAAACAATGCAATTTTTTTGAATTTTTCTAAATTTTCAATTTTTTTGAATTTTTCTCAATGCAATAAAATGAATGACTATATGAATGAATGAAATCAATCCAAATCTGAAGACACACACTTATCAAGTTACAATTTAAGTCCAAAAACACGGGTTCACCAAAATGTTTAGTGGAAAATTGGATTTGTTAATGTTTTAGTGTTTTGATGTTTAAATCCTCCTCTCCACTATACATTCAAGGATCTAGGGTTGAGTGGCAGGTACTATCATACCCTAGGTTGCTGTGAGATGTAGGGAAACTTGGATTAGAGAATTTAATTATCAATTTTCCTTCTCCTATGCTCAATTAACCAATTAAAACCCTAATTATGCAAATATGACAACAAATTGATGAATAACGAAAAAAACTCTTACAAATAGGAGTAAAATACCAAATCACAGAGTACCTATTTTTGGGGTTCTGAAGCAGAATAGTCAGGGATATTAGAGCAGGCACCCAAGTCCAAGGTACCAGTTTTTTCGTGGGATCCAGACCTCCTTCAGTCACTGATTAGCCCTGTAACTTCTATTTTTAGAAATTTGTCTGCGGAGGACACTAGAGCGAGCACCCAAGTCTTGGAAATGCTCCTGTGTCCTTTTCTTTAGATCCTAAATCCTTGATGCCTACCACTCCTTCCTACAACTTCACTTTTCCCAAATGTGATACCTGTAACTTGCAATCACAAGATTTGGTTTGGGGGTTGTGGTGTTTAGAGGCTTGCCTCAGTCAAGCCTCGGAGGATGCTTAAGTCTCTGAACACCATTGTTAGATAGAGAGTGCATGCCCTTGTGAGGCATAGGCAATAACTAAAGGAATAAATGATGAAAACACAATATTATGTCACCTTGTAGTGAAGCTCTCACGGGAGGAAGATTCTCTTCATTCCATGAGGAAATTGATGCTCAAATATGCAAACAGACACATAAACCACACAAGTCTGCTCTTGCAACACAATGAAAGCCTTGAATCACCTTGAGAACACTTGAACATCACCATTGCCATCTAATGATCATCTAGTTTACAAATAAATGCCTAAACATACTTTTAATGCAACTACAAGCACTCCCGCCAAGATTTCATAAATCAAAACTTACAGTGTCGGCAAAAGGACCAAGTAACGGTCATAAACTGACACTTAAGTTTTGGGCCTGACCTAAAATAGGGCAGGACTAGGGCATGGGTGCTCAAGTCCTCTCCCCCTATTTTGGGTAGGGTTAAGGTTAAGGGGTCCTCCTAGGTCCACTTTGCCATGAAACCTAGGCCTCATTCCATTGGGATGCCAAAATATGAACTAAGATGTCCTAAATGCATGCAAAAGACCTTGGAGCTAAACCTTATGAGGGAAAAGCCCCCAAGGGGACATTTTCTGACATTACACAGTCCAAGTATGTGAAAGAATTGTTGAAATTTTTTGGAATGGAGGATTCTAAGTCAGTATGTACTCCTATGGTAACTGGTTGCAAGCTGAGCAAGAATGATGAATCACCTAACGCTGATCAGAAAAAATATAGGTCTATGATTGGAGGAATGCTCTATCTAACCCATACCAGACTAGACATAATGCATGCAATCTATCTTGTGGAAAGATTTCAAGAAGACCCCAAAGAATCACATGTGATGGTAGTCAAGAGGATCATGAGATACTTAAAAGGCACTTTAGACTATGGTTTGTGGTATCCTAAAGATACTAATTTCACTGTCAGT
This sequence comes from Cunninghamia lanceolata, assembly GCA_027924645.1. Classification (NCBI taxonomy): domain Eukaryota; kingdom Viridiplantae; phylum Streptophyta; class Pinopsida; order Cupressales; family Cupressaceae; genus Cunninghamia; species Cunninghamia lanceolata. Next base: position 14,342,691 of record BSBN01000523.1, read on the forward strand.
GCTTATATAGATGCAGATTGGGCTGGAGATGTTGATGACAAAAAAAGTACAAGTGGAGGTGCTTTCCTCTTGGGTAATAGATTAGTTTCATGGCTGAGCAAGAAGCAAGAATTGATTTCATTGTCTATTGCAGAAGCAGAATATATTGTTGCAGCATGTTGTTGCACTCAAGTACTTTGGATGAAGCAGACATTGAAGGACATAACAATTGTATATGAAGAACCAATTTCAATATTTTGTGACAACACAAGTGCTATAAACATTTCAAAGAATCCAGTGATGCACTTAAGGACAAAGCATATATCAATAAGGTATCACTTTCTGAGAGAAAAGGTGACAGAGAATGAAGTAAAGATGGAGTATGTGTTTACAAAGGATCATATTGCAGATATTTTCACTAAGCCTCTGCCTAAGGATACTCTTGAGTATCTTAGGGAGAAGTTAGGGGTTATTACCCCTCCAACTCTAAACTAAGATGCATAAGGAATGCATCAATCCAGTGGTGTCCAAAGTTTCATCTTTTGATTTGGATTGATGTTTTGAAGGCTACTCCTCAAGGGGAGTAGGTAGAAGTTTTTGATCAAGAGCAGTAAGTGTTGCAGTGTTGTTGACAGGGGGAGTTGTGCAATAAAAAGAAAAGGTCTGGCACCCTTTTCCATTGATGTCAAAGGGGGGGGAGAAGTTCATGTGAAAAACCTAAGAAGAAGATTGCAGATAGAGAAAGAATCAAGTGAGGGGGAGCAAAGAAGCAAAGCAAGATTATATGTCTTGATGGTTTTTCACATCATGTGTTGCCATCAATGACAAAAGGGGAGATTGTTACAAGTATGAGTAGTAAGTGTTGTCATTGATGTCAACACATAAGGAAGTTATTTGAATAAGTCTAAACAAGTATATGAGGAATTAGTACAAGTGCATAATTGCTTTATCTCTCAAGAACAGTACAGTGTTTTTCTCTGCATATTCTATAAATTGAATATCTTTGTCTACGGATTGGAAGTAATGTTAAGGGATGTCTATAGATGCTATGTTTCAAGTTTGAGCCTCTGGTGTGAAGATTTGAGTGAGTTGTGTTCACCAGGGTAAAAACTATTTTTCTATGTATTTAATGGTGACAGGGAGAATGTATTCTGCTCTGTATTTCTCTGCATTTAAGTTTCACAATCTGCAGTTCTGGAATTAAGTTTGTGATGATGTTATGTGCCTTCATCTCAAATGATTCATGATTTGGTGCTCCGCAAGCAATCTTTCCTTTATGACAGTGGCCAACAGTAATGTTCAAGTGCTCCGGTTTGAAGAATCTTATGGATAAAGTGTTTAGATGTTGTGTGGATGTTCTTCATGATTGTAGCATACTTGTGGGAGTATCTAGATCATGTTCCTATCTTTGGATTGGTCTGCAAAGTATAATCCATATTATGTATGAAGTGTGTTCCTAAAAGTCATAGTGTTAACTCCTATCTTAGCCAACTTGGTTGTTCTCACTACTTGTGATTATGATTTGAAGATTGTGAAAGCATGTTGTTGCATGGAAGATTGCAACTGAGTCCTAGCTAAGCCTTTACGTGATTCACATTCATTCTTTTCTTTCCTAATTCTATTTAGGTCCAAACCTATCTTAATGTATGTATGTTTGCTGACCTTGGAGATTGTTCCAAAGGTTGATGATTGTAATGCTGACCTTGATGTAAATTCCAAAGTTGATGATTTGTATAAAAATAGGAAATGAAGTCATGAATTTGTATGAGTATGTGAAAATGAAAAGATAATTGTGAAGTGTAAAAGTAGAGTAGAGTAGAGGATACTTATTATGATTCAATGGAACTAAACTTTGGCATAGTGTAGATGCTATTATCTCAGTTCACCAACATTGGCAGTGAGCCACCCCATTGGCAGTGAGCCTCTTCTTGCAGTGAGCAATATTCGTAGTGAGCCTCTAATTTTTGGTATTGTTATAACATATTATATTGTGACCTAATACTCACCGTGGTTTTTCCCCTATGGGGTTTTCCACATAAAAAATTGGTATCTCCTGTGTTGAATGTGTGAATGTGTTCAAGTTTCTATTTCATGCTTTTATAGTTAAAATACAAACACAGTGTTGATTGATTAATGTATTAATGGTTTTGAAATATTGGTTACAATTGATTCACCCCCCCTCTCAGTTGTATTGCACTTTTCAATATCCCTATCTACTATAGAGGCAGAGTATATTGTAGCAGCCTCCTGCTGTACACAAGTATTGTGGATGAAGCAAACTCTAAAGGATATCAAGGTAGTGTATGATGGGCCTATCCCTATTTTGTGTGATAATACAAGTGCTATCAATATTTCCATGAATCTAGTGATGCATTCAAGAACCAAGCATATAGTAATCATGTATCATTTTTTGAGAGACAAGGTTAAAGAACAAGGAAGTGAAGTTGGAATATGTTCCAACCAAGGATCAGATTGCAGATATCTTTACAAAGGATCTTGGAAAAGACATCTTTGAGGATCTCTGGTAGAGGTTAGGGGTAATTTCCCCTCCTCATTCTTGTTAAGATGCAAAATGGTGCATCTGTCTAGGGGGACTTCATGCTATATCTTTATCCTAGATTGATGATGGCTACCTCTTAGGGGGAGCAGGTAGTGGTGATTGATGATAGGGGGAGATTGCAATAAAAAGTTCATAGATCATTGATGAAAGGAAGAGAATGAGTAGGGATTGGATTCCTTTGTCCTTGATGTCAAAGGGGGAGAGTTTCTAAGGGGGAGCATATGTTGCCATCAATGATAAAGGGGGAGATTGTTGGCCATATGTGTTGCCATTGATGTCAACATAGAAACATACACTGATGTCAACACTATCATAAGAGTAAGAGACTGGTCATGGTTAGATGTCATGCTCCTAAGAAAGAGAAAACTCATTGAAGGTCCTACTTTTAGTTGTATATGGCGATGCAAAGAAGACTTGGCCTTTGAAAGTAGATTGAATACAGTGTGGGTTCTATGAAGATGTTTTTAGCATGACAATGGAATGCTCTGCATTCCTCTAATTTTGAAGCTATGGTCTTGTAGTTCAAGAGTTAAGTTGAGCATGATGTAAATATGCTAAATCCTAACTTTTAGAGTGTTTTCTCTTTCGTAGTGAAAGATATAAGTGATTGAGTTCCAGTTTAGGCTCTGATAATGTAATTTGATGTTGAAAGTTCAGTGGAATGCTTCGCATTCCTCTACATTTGCATATATGTCTATGCGGTTCTGGATATGTGTTCAGAAGGTGAAAAATGAGTTGTTTCCAAAGTTCCAGACCATTATTCCCTCCGCAGTGAAAGTTATGATTGATAAAGTACTAGAATGTGCTCTAGTAGAATGGAGTAGCATTGAAGACTCATTGGAATGCTCTACATTCCTCTAGAAGTAAATGATTGATCTTGCAGGTTTGATAACATGTTCTTGAATGTGCATTTCATATTTTTTTCTTGTTTCAAGCTTCTTAATAGTTTGCATCTCAATTTATCAATTGACAACATGTAGTGTGTTTTGAATAACAGTGTGCTCTCAGAGTTATGTTTGAAGGTGTGCGGCACAATTCTTTGATGTGCAGTGGCAAAGAAGTGTTTGGGGATGTTGTATGAGTCATGTGGAATCATCTAGAAGTGTTTCACAAAGATCTTTCTTATTTCCAGTATCACACAAGGTTCTCTAGTTGATATGGCCATTACTCTTCAAGTTTTTCATGAGCTTACCTTAAAGTTGTCCTATTTTCAAATGAGTAGATTGTGTGGAGGAAATTCCTTGATGTTTGAATCTATGAAAGATGTTTTGGACCTGGTTAAGCAAGTGTTTGGGTCTGCAAGACTTGAGTCTTCTACTGGTGTAACGTGTTGTCCTAATTAGACCTATCTTCTACACGTTTCATATTGTGTATTGTATGGCCGACCTGTAAATGTATCTTTCATGTTTAAATCTAGCCAACAAGCTATGTAATCAATGTAATATCATGTATAAATAGGAGATCAAATTGAATGCAGAGGATATGATTGCAAGAAGATGAACAAGGTTTGCAAGCAAATAAAACAAAATAATACATTCTTGTGTGCTACTATGGGAGAAAGAGCAGATGTTGTTGATGCTGTCCTGATTCATCTTGAAGACTTATTTGGGATAGTGATAAAGTATAGAGTGTTCTTGATTGATCAGATCTTTAGTAGAGAGTGTGAGAAGAGATAGAAGTGCAATCATCAAGTGTGAGCTTCAAAGGTAGTTTCAGACAGTTGAAAGATTGTCATACTGTAATAATCTCTGAGTTTGTTCTTAGATTAGGAAGTAGTTGTTTCCTTGGGTTAAAGCCCCTAAAACAAAGTCATTAGGGAGTAGAAGCTTCCTTGGGAGTGACCCTAAATCAAAGTTACTTAGGGAGTAGCTGCTTCCTTGGGTTAAATCCCCTAAAATAAAGTTATTATTTGAGCTTCATTTAATGTGAGTTAATCCTCACCGTGGTTTTTCCCTTTTAGGGTTTTCCACATATATTTGGTGTTATGTGTTGCTGTGCATTGTGTTAATCTTTCATGTTCATGTTAATGTTGTGATGCTTAAGTTTTGATCTACTCCCGATTCACCCCCCTCTCAGTATCCTAATTTTTCTAACAAGGGAGATAAACGTTTGGGGTTTAGTGGCATTATTTAGGGTTTAGGGGTTTAGAGAGAGAGAGAGGGAGATAGAGAGATAGATATATACTTATACATAAAGGTTTGCATAGATATATACTTATACATAGAGAGAAAACACTTATACTTGTTTGCATGCATGAAGCATAAAGGTTTCATGCTTCCCAAAATGTGCTCGCATTATAACGCGAGCACATTATAACTCAAGAAAATTTTGGGAAGCAAAAAAATGGGAAAAAAAGATGTGGGATATCATATGTCCTTTACTTTCTATTTCATAATGTGTTTTAATGAGTTTTAATTCATTTAATGATGTTACTATTTCATAATGAGTCTTAAGGAGTTTTAATGACAAACAATTGATAGTAGCGGTAAGGGCAACCTCAATTAATGCCCTACAAGACATTGGATCAAGTGAGAACACCTTTATAGTACTACATTTTCATCTACCAGAAAGGTATTATGACTAAATTTTTACATTTGACATCTCCTGGGGCCAAATGGATTGTGCCAACACATTTGGGTGGGAGGGTAAACATTAGGGGAGATGTCTTTTCAGTGGCAAATCCTCATGGTCATTCTTGGCTATATCGAATGTAGGCAATCTCTCAAGAGCCCTAAGAAAAAAAGGTGATAAACTTTGGACCAACTGTTCCATCAAACTGTAACACCTAGGAACATCTTCTTTGCATGTATAGGTGGATGTCAGGTCCACCTACAAACACTTACCTTGATTTTTTAAAAATCAATTTTATTTGCCTATGGTGGCAAGGAACACATTGTTCCAAAATGCTTCAGTTTCATGCAGTGAAAAGGTGCTAGGAGTGAAATTTTGCATTCCATAGGTCGTGGGATTGAACCAACTGCACCAATGCATTGGAGTGGGTGGGTAAATGCTAGGGGAGGTCTCATTTCATGCACCAAGTGTGCCAGTCATTCGGGCAACCGGCTATCGACAAAGTCCCTTAAGATCCCTAAGACCAAAAAACTGCCACACTATGATGAAGCAGTTCACAAAATTTGTGGTAGTTGGAAACATTTTGTTTGGACCTACAAGTGCACATGGGGTTCATCCATAATAACCTCTCTCAGTTTTGGTTAACTCTAGTCTGTTTGGTCGTGCCGAAATAAAATGCATTCTTACAAAATGCTTTAGTTTCATGCAGTGGAAAGGTGCTAGGAGTGAGATTTTGTATTCCAGTACTCGTGACACTGAACTGACTATGCCAACACATTGGGGTGGGTAGGTAAATGCCAGCAGAGGTCTCATTTCATGTACCAAGTGTCCCAATCGTTTAGGGCAGTAGGCTATCGATAAAGTCCCTTAAGATCCCTAAGACCAAAAAACTGCCAAACTATGATGGAGAAGTTCTTAGAATTTGTGGTAGTTGAGAATGTTCCATTTGGACCTAAAGGTGCATGTGGGGTCCATCCACAATAACCTCTCTCAGTTTTGGTCAACTCAAATATGTTTGACCATACCAAAATCAAATGCATTCTTGCAAAATGCTTTAATTTCATGCAGCACAACCTTGCCAGGTGCAATATTTGTTGTTTTGCTCGTTGTGCGGCCAAACTAACTATGCCAACATGTCAGGGTGGGTAGGTAAATGCTAGGGGAGGTCTCATTTTGTGCACCAAGGGTCCCAATTTTTTGAGTCAATAGTTTACCAACAAAGTCATTTAAGATCCCTAAGACCAAAAAACTACCTAACTATGACAGAGCAGTTCTTGGAATTTGTGGTAGATGGGAACCTTCCATTTGGACCTACATGTGCATGTGGGTTCTATCCACAATAACCTCTCTTAATTTTGGTCAGCTCTAGTCTATTTGACTGTGCCACAATCAAATGCATTCTTGCAAAATGCTTCAGTTTCATGCAGTGGAAAGGTGCTAGGAGTGACATTTTGCATTCCATAGCTCATGGGGCCTAATTAACTATGCCAATGCATTAGGGTGGGTGGGTAAATGCTAGGGGAGGTCTCATTTCATGTGCTAAGCATCCTAGTCCTTCCAGACTGGAAGCTACTGACAAAGTCGAAAGGTGCTAGGACTAATTTTTTTCATTCCACAGGTCATGGGGTCAAATCGACTATGCCAAGACATCCAGGTGGGTGGGTAAATGCTAGGGGAGGTCTTGTTTCATGTGCCAAGTATCTGAGTCATTACGGGTTACAAGCTACTCACAAAGTCGAAAGGTGCTAGGAGTGAGATTTTATATTCCATGACTTGTGGAGCTGAATCGATTGTGCCAACGCGTCAGGGTAGGTGGGTAAATGCTAGGGAGGTCTCATTTTGTGTACCAAGCATGCCAGTCGTTCTATGCTATAAGCTACCGACAAAGTCGAAAGGTGCTAGGAGTGAAATTTTGCATTCCATAGCTTGTGGGGCCAAACTGACTACACCAACATGTCAGGATGGGCTGGTAAGTGTTAAGGGAGGTCTCATTTTGTGTGCCAAGTGTCCCCATCATTCCAGGCTGCAAGCTACTAGCAAAGTCACTTTGCTAGTAGCTTGCAGCCTAGAACGACTGGGACACTTGGCACATGAAACGAGACCTACTCTAACATTTACCTACCCACCCTAATATGTTGGCATAGTCAGTTTAGCCCCACGATGAGCAGAATAAAAAACATGGCTCCTGGCAAGGTTGTGCTGCATGAAACTAAAGCATTTTGCAAGAATGCATTTAATTTCAGCACTGTCAAACAAATTTGAGTTGACCAAAACTGAGAGAGGTTATTATGGATGGATCCCACATGCACATGTAGGTCTAAACGAAATGCTCCCAGCTACCACAAATTCTGAGAACTACTCTGTCATAGTTTGGTAGTTTTCACTCTTAGGATCTTAAGTGACTTTACCGGTATCCTACTGCCTCAAACAAATGAGACCCCTGGCACATGAAACAAGACCTCCCTTAGCATTTACCCACCCACCCACCCCAATGCATTGGCATAGTCAGTTTAGCCCCATGAGCAGTGGAATGCAAAATCTCACTCCTAGCACCTTTCCACTGCATGAAACTAAAGCATTTTGTAAGAATGCATTTGATTTCGACATAGTTAAACAGACTGGAGTTGACCAAAATTGAGAGAGGTTATTATGGATGAACCCCTTGTACACCTGCAGGTCCAAACAAAACATTCCCAGCTACCACAAATTCTAAGAACTACTCCATCATAGTTTGGTAGTTTTTTGGCCTGAGGGATCTTAAAGGACTTTACTGGTAGCCTGTTGCCCTGAACGACTGGGATGTTTGGTGTATGAAACAAGACCTCCCCTAGCATTTACCTACCCATCCTAATGCATTGGCATAGCCAGTTCAACCTCATGGGGTAAAAGTACAAAGCTGTGTAACACTTTGGGCCAACAAAATAGTTTAGAGCGAGTCATTTTTGCGTGAGTTTGACTCACCTGAGCCGATTTTGCCTGAAAACATGTGGCCGTTGCATGGCACATATGTGGTAAGCTATTTTCGGGTGAGTCAATATGGGGGTGAGATGGTTTCACCCAAAATCATGTAGTTAAAACAAAAAAAATGAAATTGCCACATTTCATGGTGGCTGTTTTCCGACAGCAACAATGGTAGGGTTTGAAAGTTTTTCACGTGAAGGGCATCCCCACCACCTTTTGCAATAGTCTCATCACCTTGAACCAGGTATGCCATCTTCACCTTAGCATTTTTTGTTAAATATTTTGTATGACACGATGTATAGAAGTGTTTGAAATAAACCTGCACCTTATATGATTGTATGCAAGTAAAATGGGTTTGTATGTCTTTGATTTCAATGTGCAAAATGGGTAAAATTTGTTTAGAATTTGTGAATGGGTACAAAATTTGATAGATGTTGTAGTTGCAACAACCCTACTAGACATGTATGTAAAATGTGGAAGCGTAGAGAAGGCACGTGAACTGTGTGACAAAATACCTCAAAGAACTACAGGATATGCACAAAAGAGTTTAGGCATCATGTCTATGCTTCCGCATTTTTTATACAAGTCTGCTAGGGTGCTTGCAACTGATACATCTGACATAAACCCACAAGATATGCATAAAATGTGGTCTCATGGACTGCAATGATTGCAGGATATGCACAAAATGGATTTGTTGAAAAGTATTTAGAAATTTTAAACCAAATGTAATTGGCTAGTGTAAAGCCAAATTCCACAACCTTTGCTAGCATCCTCCCTCATATCCATCAATACATCTATGAATCTGAATGGATATGAGGGAGTTAACAGAGCCACACCTACCCTATACCATGATGCAATAGGAAACTACAAGGAACATCAAATTTCATCCACACAATATAAGCTAAAAAAATATATTAAAATTTGAAATCATTCCAGAGAGAATTTGTGCATAAATTCTTCTTTATCGAATTTTGTGCATAAGTTTTTATCAAGGTTGTGGTGATGGAAAATTAATCGCAATTTGAAACCATTCAAGAAAGAATTAGTGCATAAGTTATTGGAAAGGTTGTGGTGATCAGAAGTAGCAAGTGGCTAATGACTGCTAGGTGGGAGTTAGTTCACATATAAAATAGGTCAAATCAAGTGCTACAACAATGCAGGATATACACTTTTATCCCTTGTAAGGTTATCCATTCAAATTTGCCCATCAAATGCTAGGGAATAACATGGTTAAAGAAGGAAACAACATACACTAGATATATATACATATATAATACTCTAGAAAATTTGAAATATATCAAAATTTGAAATCATTCCAGAGAGAATTTGTGCATAAATTCTTCTTTATTGAATTTTGTTCATAATTTTTTTTATCAAGGTTGTGGTGATAGAAAATTAATCACAATTTGAAACCATTCAAGAAAGAATTTGTACATAAGTTATTGGAAAGGTTGTGGTGATTAGAAGTAGCAAGTGGTTGATGGGTGCTGGGTGGGAGTCAGTTCACACATAAAACAGGTCAAATCAAGTGCTACAACAATGTAGGACATGCACTTTTATCCCTTGTAAGGTTATCCATTCAAATTTGCCCATCAAATGCTAGGGAATAACATGGTTAAAGAAGGAAACAACATACACTAGATACATATACATATATAATAATCATCATCATTGCTTGATGGCTGTGACAATTGCACTTGATCTGCAACTGTGTTAATTCCAATTGTTAGTGCTTTTTTTGATGCTTCATAATTTGAAGCTGCAAATGCAAGCCTAAATCTCTTGGTGCAAGAATTGCATATTGTTCATATTATATAGCCTTCAAATTTATTTGTACTATGATTGATTGGATTTGACTTCCACCAACTTGCATAGTTGTGAAATTTCTTGAGAAAACTTAACTTGAAAATATGATTCTTCATTGATGGAGAGATAATATACCATTTCTATGAGTTTTTTCAATTTTACAAACTGAAGTTGTGATCTTTGTCGCTAAAATTTCTCATGTACACCATATACTAATCCAAGATAGATGACTTTTCTGTTTCTTTCTGTCCAACTGTAATTTTTGTTGCTTCAACATGATGGGCAATAAAAACTATATTATGATAAATTGATGCATTCTCTTTGACAATAACTTCATTATCTTGAATCCTTTGGGTTGGAGGACATTGATGTGACTCAAAAGGAAAGATGCTTTTTACTCTACTCCAATGGCTTTGAATTATGATAAAATTTGATTTATATAAATTCCTATGGCTGTCATGTCAACATGCTACATGCTACATGTGACTTCAAATTTGGAGTTTCTATGCATTCCTAGTTCTGTGTTTTATGGTTGATTCATATTTGGTTGATAGGCCTATTATTTATGTATTTGCAAGCATGTAAGGTGCAGGTTTATTTGAGAAGCACGCATGCATTTATATCATGGATTTTTTAAAGATGTATGTAGTAGTTGGAAATTTTATATGTAGGTTTATTTACATCGTGACATAAAATATGTTTGACAGAAAATTTAATTATCATGCTGTAGATAAATTTAGACACATGGATGACCAATCTTCACATTAGTCAGGTCAACCTGACAATCATAATAATTCTACGTTCTATGTTGAGACCATTTAGAGGTTTGAAAAAACTTTGGATGAACTCAACAGTACAATACATAATACACCGAACCTGTCAAATAGAGATAGGTTGGTTAGGATTAGAGATGAGATAACATGTATGATCAAAGTTGTTCAATCATACAATCCCTATGATGAGATTAGTTTTGACAAGTTCTATGCATCGCTTTCTCAGAGTGTTGTCGGCCAGGAGAAATGGCTATATATTTCTACGTTGGTTTCAGTAGATAATGTTGTCAACATATTCCCTTCTAATAGGGGAAAAGAGAGAGTGAGAGGCTATTCTCCCACCAAGTGTGTGGATGCAATTGTTGGTCCTTTCATCTATCCTAGTTTTTTGGTAGCTCATCACAAATGGCCAAACAATGACGAGTTGCCATTATATTTTTGCAAACAATTATATGCAGAGTTCCATTTACATTTATCTTTTGATTATACATCTTTCCCTAAACATGCTGGTTAGGGGAAAGGGAGGTTTGCAGAGAGACCTGAGTATAGAAGACCAAATGCACCACCTCTTCAGAACAAGAGGTCCTTAGTTGGCCCACACCTTTTGGTTCTTCCAAAACATGTGGAACTAGAAAATGCCACCCAACCAACATTGACCCCCTTGAGATGCATGATTTTTGAGAGCATGATGACTATTTCCACTAAGGTTGATCAGTTGTCATCTGATCGTGTTGGCAGATATTTGTTGCACCTAAGGATTGACATTCCATCCACTGAGGCCACATCGACCAATTGTTCAGATCGTTACATTCATGTTGATATACCATCACCACATGATGTGGCACAGATTAGTGGAGAGAGTGCTTTGTGAAATATGATTAGATGCCTGGCCAGTGATTTATTAGATTCATACTAGTTCATTAGCGATGAGTTTGGGATCCCACTTGATGCTATATCCTCACATCTCGAGCAATATTTTGGTAGACGAAGCAACCATGGTGAGTTAGGTTCATAGGGTTTGGGGGGTCATCAAGATGTTCTAGTTGGTCCTATAGGCTCCGCCCCTCTGTATGTTCTAGTTGGTCCTGAGCTTGAGGTTACTGCACATGATGTTATGGGAGGTGAGTATAGTAGGCTTCTTTTAGGCATTGAGACTGCACCATCTACATGTGTATTGTTATCTCTCCATGATTATGACCTCAGTGGGATTGGGAGGGCCTTTGCTGGTGCAGTTGAGGTACAATTTATTTAAAAATTATAATCTAAATTCATAAATTATATATTTAAAAATTATAAGTTCAATTTTAAATTAAATCACATACATTGAAGCTCTGACTCTTGATTGCAATCTTAAATGTACATGTGTATTGGATACAAGCTACTATTTTACAACCTGGATATGGAGATTTGCATCATGCTGGCGATCCTAGTCATCATCATGAGGTATTTAAAAACCAGGTTTATATATCACATGTACAGATAACTTTGATTTAAGTGTACACATATATCAAGTTAACTTTCTACATATAGACATCAAGTGTACAAGTTTTCTAACTAAATACACATATGCTTATATATTGTATGAACACATGTCATATATAGGTTGCAGGATCAGGTCATTCTTCTATTGAGACTCCTCTACATGATGCAGATCGTGTATGTTAGGTAATTTAGATTTGTCAAGTATTATTTATTTATTTAAAATCAAAATAAATTATATTTGTGTGTATATATATAGAATATGAAAATTTTATGGTGTTTCATGTGTAGACCCCGACCCACAACTCAACACAACGCTCGGGTCATGAATTAGTCGAGGGCTCCAATCAGGGATCAGGACACAACTCGAGACAGAGCAAGACTCAATCCACTCATAGAGAGAGACATTTATGAGTTGTTATTATGATTCAGATGTTTTATATTTATACATTTGGACATTATGAGTTACATGTTATTATATTTTATCTAGACATTTTTTAGTCACATGAACTTTTCTATCTAGACGTTGTTATTATGAGTCACATGTTTTATATTTGGACATTATATACACTTATGTTTTATATCTTAGAGACATTCTTATTATGAGTCACATGCTTTATATTTACATTTCAAAATTTATATTATGAGTTACATGCTTTATATTAATTATTTAGACATTTGGATGTCCATTGTTTATTTTGTGAATAAATTTAATTACTTTCCCCTTTATAAATAAATTTAATGCTTTGATGTAATATAGATATAATTGCTTGGTATTATTCAATCCAAGGATAACCAAGTGCCATATTTAATCTACTTGATCTTGGTATGATATGAAACAATGTAGGATCCTCCCTTGTAAATGACATAATGTTTTCAATGGTTGAATAGGTATCAAAGTAATCACATTGTCCCCTAAAATGGAAGATTAAGTTCACAATATTTCACATGAAAAAATAATTCTATAAATGATGCATAATGTTTGTGTGAATGGGAAAAGGTAAAATACTTATTTTTATGTTGTAAATTATTTTCAATTACCTACCCTAATGTTCCACTATAAATCTAACATAAAAAGAGTTTTATTTAGTTAAAGCAAACATAAGTAACTACTCTACCAAATAAGTTAGTGTTATTTTTCCTTTTATCTAAATTTCTAAATGTGTCCTAATTAGGCTATATTCCTAATCTAAAATAAGATTAAGTTGTGAAATAGAAAATGAATATAGGAAGATATCTAAGCAAATGAAGTAGTACATATAAATATTTTGAAGTAGTACATAGCAAATGAAGATATCTCAATGCTTATTTATTTTGAGTAATAAATGAAATGTAATCAAATATTAAAGAAATTTGTACATAATTTAAAAAGCTAGAGCATATAAATACCATTAAAGATCTACCTAAACTTCAGTTAAAATAACAATCATCATGTTAAAATCCAAAATACAAAAGAACTATTAGAAGAGAACTCATAAGCACATCATCTTTGAACATGTAAATTATGAACTAGATAGATCTATCTAATGTAGGTTTGTTAAGTTTTGAAAACCCTCGATAAACCCTAATTTATTGATTGAGGTTCCTTCAAAATTTTCTTGGTTATGGCCTTCTTTCCTTCACAATCCCTCATGTTGTTTCTTTTGCCTGGGTTGAAAATGGGTTTTTTGTTTTGTTTTTCTTATATTTGTGGGCCTATCTTGTCACATGATATCTTTTCCAAATTTTAGAAAAGTTGGCAAAAACAATGATACACAAAGACTTCTTGCCTCACTACACTATCAGACCATGATCTGGTATAACAAGAATTTTTAACGCATGTATTATCTTATATAGATACAGAGACTGGCAGGAAGGAGGAAGTTGTACAACCAACCAATTTCCCTAGAAACAATGGTCAAATTTGTTCCCATTTAGTAGGAATATAGCTGATGTCCTTGATGGGAGGACTAGCCCACCAATTAATTTACCGCCTAGTGGGAACACCCAACTTGGCCTATGACTTAAAAGCTACAACATAATTTCTATAGAAAAGAACACTAGAAAAAACACTAAATCATAATTTTTTTTATGTCCAACAGATGGAAGAATAGATAACAACCTTGCATTTCTATGAAACATGTGCAAAGAATATCTAGAACATGAAGTGACTATATCACAGCAAGAGGTGACACTATCTCTGATAATATGCATTGCATTTTGAAATGAAACCCAAAAGAAATAAACAAATAAATAATTATATAAGCCAAAAGAAAGCTTCTAATAGGGTCATCATTGTTTGACAATGGCATGAGATGAAGTGCAAATTAGTGGGGCTCTTCATAATGGTGACCCATGTCCAAGTCCCCATGTTACATGCTTAAATGTAAAAATCATTGGGTGATGGCATCTAAGCAGAAGGGTGAAGATATTATTCCTATGAAAAAAATACAAAGTCGTTCTCAAAAGTTTGCTCACCTAGACTTCAACCACCTGACCAAATCTTACATTCGACAACCACTCGCAGTGCAAATATTACTAATGGGTAAAAGAAAAGGCAAATGGGTAAAGAAAGTCAAGAATAATAATAATAAAATCAACACTTACCAGCACATCCATTAGACCAAATCTAGTGTTGTAATGCAGTAATGGCACGTTGTCTCAAATATTCAAAAAACATTCGAAAATAATGTGCTACATAGCTTCTATCATGACCCGTATCATCACTGATATAAAAGTGAACCTCCTTGATGATAATTTGTTCATCTTCGGTACTCTCTACCTCATCTACAAATAACTCAGCATGTCTATAGCAAACTTGTACAAAGATTATGACTTGCTTTGAATGATAATATTGACTTTGAATCTCAATTTGAGGACTAAATGTATAATTTTTAGAAAAATCTACAATAGAGAGAATACAACCCAGTGGAAAACAATTCTTTGAGTCATGAAATTGCTTAGCCTACCATCTTGCTTGAAGACAATGTTGGATATGTGGGTATACAATGTTACGAAATTTGTTCATAAACTCGTTGTAGGACAATTCACTCTCTCTCAAAACAATTTTTTGGATTCAGCTCCTGACTTCATTGAGTATTTTTCATATTCAAATATCTTCCAAACAACTAACATTAAATGATCAATATTCTCAAATGATAAAAATTTCATCAAATTTCCACAATCTACACATATATTTCTTATACACTGTACATTGAATTCATCTAAATCTTCTATTTTTTCACATAAGATAGACTTCACAAATTGTGTTGTACTTCTAGGGATGACTACATTTGGATTAACTATTGCCATAAGTTTTTTATATGACTGTAGGTGTAGATGAAATTCAACATGATTTCGATAGCAACAAGTTTTACATACTTTATTTATACGTACAAAACATGGTCATAAATTCTCAAACATCCTTTGAGAAATCTTCACCTGTTAAAATTCTTGCTTGAATGCTTCAAAAAATTCACTTTGGGTTGTATCTATAAAATGCTTTGGATGTGAATTTTTTTTACCATCTTCATCTTTTATTTGTATAGTGTCTCTTCTATTGGAAGAAACATGGGAGTGCTTGGTCCAATATCCAATTACTTTTTGTTTTACATCTTCTGAAATTCTATCTCTCTGAGGGACTCGACAAATATTTACCCAATTAGTTTCAATGTTTTCATCTAATATGTTGCTCTTCTTGATATATATTTGAATAGTTCTCCTAGATACATTTACTAATTGGGCAATTGCTTTAACTTGTCTTCTATGTGATAATTTCTTACTAGAAATTACAGTCATCAATGCTCTACGTGTAACACTTAAATCAGAACTTCGACTCTTGGTTTGAATACAATCCAATGCTATTTGTAAGTTTTCAATTACTTTCTGATTTACTAAATTTGAAGATTTTTCTTGTTATCAACTCCTAACAACTCCAAAACAAGGGTCATTTCTTTTTGCCTAAATAACTTTGCACATAATTGTGCTCTTCCAACTAGAGATTTATCTTCAAAAAAATCATCCCAAATTATTTTAGAGTGTAATTTTATTGTGCTTTCAAGTAACATATGTTCAAGTGAAATGTTTTTGAAAAGAGCATCCTCATCCATCTCCATAAGATTTTTCATTCCATGCAAAAAATTTCTATCACTACTACCAATTTCATCTTGTACTTGTTCATTAACACACCCTTCAACTTGTTCATCAATAATTTCAATGGGTTGTTCTTGAATAGATGTTCCTAGGGTTTTTTCATCATTTTTGGTCATACAACCTTGATCTAGTTCTTTTATCCCCCATCACAAATTGATTGTTTTAATTCACCTACACACACATATACATCCTAATAAATAACTCATGAAGTTCAATTTCTACATGGTAAAATGAGTAAATAAGTAGGGAATCATGTTACATACCTAAAAATTTGTAGCCTCTCTTACCAAAAAATTTCCTTTTGTGTGGTTTCTCCAAATGCTTGAATTGAAAAATATTAAAAAAATAATTTTTAGCCTCTATTGCGAAAAATTCTACTTCTTCTATTTTCTCCTTGATGCTTGAATTGAGAAAAAACACAAAAAATAAATCCATATATATATAATTAAGTTTTAAAAAAAACAAAAAACAAAAAAAAAAACCGTCGACTGGTGGTGGTTGCTAGAATTATATAATTTCGGGCAAGTTGATCTCGCCCGACTTTGATTTGGGCGAGTCAAACTCAGGCAAGTTCGATTCACCCGAAATTGTCTATGTGGCATCCCACTTGGTAGCCACCTCGTCATTTTCTAGGGTTTTCTAAAATTCTCAACTTAAACTAAATATTTCTCCAATCAGAATGGATTATTTCAAAAATAAAAAATACCCTTTTGTAGAGCTCTAAGTCTAGAATCCAAATATGATTTTTTTAATAGTTTGATTAGTTTTAATATGTTTTTTTTTAAATTATTGCAAGTAGGTTGTTAAAATTAGAGATGACACTGATTAGAAACAAAAAAAATCAAAACACATCCAATTTTTTTCAAAATTATATGGTGCACTAGAGGAAAGAATCCTCTCCAAAAGGGTATAATTGGTTTTGTGAAAATGATAAAAAAATTATACAAAAATTGATGTGGAATGAAAACTATTAGATTTTGTAAAGTTTGACTTTAAAATGATATTATGAAGAAAATATACATTGAAAACTATTTTTTTTCTCCATGCACTAGTTATTGAACTCATCTATTTGGGAAAAAAAAAGGAAAAAATAAGATTTTTTGCTCTTTTTTTTGTGACGTGGACTCAAAGTCACTTTTTTTCTGAAATTTTTCGCAATTCAAAATTTGCCCTTAAATTTATAAAAAAATGTCAAAATAATTTTTTAATTTTTTTGAAAAATTACAAGCATAAAATTCATCAAGAGATCTACATTTCATTAGTTTACATCATTTTAAAATTCAAAACATAAATGCCACTTTTATGAGGTTGAAGTTGAAACTTTTTGCTTGTGTTGGCCGATTCCTTTATAAAAGTGTGACACAACTTTGTGCTTTTACCCCACGACAAGCATAACAAAACATATGGCACTTGGCAAGGTTGTACTGCATGGGACTAAAGCATTTTGCAAGAATGCATTTGATTTCAACACGATCAAATGGATTTAAGTTAACCAAAATTGAGAGAGGTTATTGTGGATAGACCCGACATGCACTTATAGGTCCAAACAGAACATTCCCAACTTCCACAAATTCTAAGAACTGCTCCATCAAAGTTTGGCAGTTTTTGCTCTTAGGATCTTAAGTGACTTTGCTAGTAGCCTGGTGCCTCGAATGACTGGGACCCTTGGCACACAAAATGATACCTCCCTTAGCATTTACCCACCCACCCGATGCATTGGTGCAGTTGGTTCGGCCCCACGAGTAGTGGAATGCAAATCTCACTCCTAACACCTTTCCACTGCATGAAACCGAAGCATTTTGCAAGAATACATTTGATTTCGGCATGGTCAAACGAATTGGAGTTGACCAAAACTGTTAGAAATGAAGGCACAAACCACACAATAAAAATCTGATTAAAACCTTATTTATGTGCTTTAAATAGTGTAGAATCAATGGAGATTGTAATAGAAATTAAAACCCACTACATGGAAACAACATGCATTAAGAATTGAACACATAACATAGTATGTAATGTGGAGAAAACCCTTTCAGGTAAAAAACTCCACCAAGAAAAGAGGCTCCAAGTTGTATTATCTTCGAATATGAGATTACAATACATGCACTTCCTCTGTTTCTTCAGTCTTCAATCTAGTGACACATGTTACTCTCTAATCTGATAAAAAATGTAATACAAATATCCTTATAAAAGGGGGTTGCCTTCTAGGGCAAGATAACTAACAAAATATCAACCGTCAAATCTGTGACCTAATGACGAATGGTCCAAATTCACAATGATAAAATATAAATAAATCATCCCCCAGACCCCTCACATGAAGGAAACCCCCTATGACCCCCCATCGCGGACGAATGAGCATCGTGAACCAGATATAAACATACCGCTGAAACAAGATCGTTGTTGGTAAAACCTTTCATCCCTTATGGGTGATTTACAAACAATATTAGGAGTATTTAATTACATAGGATTTACAAGGTTGTTGGCACCTTAATCCTAACAAAAATTGAGAGAGGTTATTATTGATGGACCCCACATGCACCTATAGGTCCAAATGGAAAGTTCCCATTTGCCACGAATTCTAAGAACTGCTCCGTCATAGTTTGGCAGTTTTTTGGTCTTAGGGATCTTAAGAGACTTTATCGATAGCCTATTGCCTTGAATGACTAGGATGCTTGGCACATGAAATGAGACCTCCCCTGGCATTTACCCATCCACCCCGATGCGTTGGAACAGTCAGTTCAGCCCCACGACGAGCAAAACAAAAAAATATGGCACCTGACAAGGTTGTGTTACATGCAATTGGAGCATTTTGCAAGAATGCATTTGATTTCAGCATGGTCAAACAGATTTGAGTTAACCAAAAATGAGAGAGGCTATTGTGGATGGACCCCATGTGCACCTGTAGGTCTAAACAAAACATTCCCAACTGCCATGAATTCTGAGAAGTGCTCCATCAAAGTTTGGTAGTTTTTGCTCTAAAGATCTTAAGTGACTTTGCCGGTAGCCTACTGTCTCGAATGATTGGACCCTTGGCAAATGAAATGAGACTTCCTTAGAATTTACCCACCCACCTTGATGCATTGGCATAGTTGGTTCATCCCCACGAGTAGTCGAATACAAAATCTCACTCCTAACACCTTTCCACTGCATGAAACTGAAGCATTTTGCAAGAATGCATTTGATTTTGGCATGGTCAAATGGACTGGAGTTGACCAAAACTGAGAAAGGTTATTGTGGATGGACCCCACATTCACTTGTAGGTCCAAAAAAATGTTCCCATCTGCCATGAATTCTGAGAATTGCTCTGTCATAGTTTGGCAGTTTTTTGGTCTTAGAAATCTTAAGGGACTTTGCCGATAGCCTGCTACCCTGAATGACTGGGACACTTAGCACATGAAACAAGACCTCCCCTGGCATGTACCCACTCACTCTGATGCATTGGTGTAGTTAGCTTGTCTCCACGAGCAATGGAATGCAAAATCTCACTCCTAGCATCTTTCCACTGCAATACACATGTAATGAAACTTCAATACACATGTATGGAAAAGGTGTTGAGGACACATATTTCATCCATTTTGTTTATAAATGACATCCAAATTACTCTTTAGAAGCTTGTGCATGGAGTTTTTGAACGTCATATGCTTTTTGGGAAATATTTGAGGGTTTTGAGCATTGAAAAATGAGATTTTTTTTGCATTTTGAGCACCAACCTACCTTCCTTATGGGTTTACATGTGGGAATGTATAGTTGGGGTTTTTGATAATCTTTGGCAAGTTTAAAAACCTTATTTCTTTTATCAAAAGGTGGCATTTTTTTTTCTCTAAAAGTAATTGTCATCACCATGTTTACACCTATAATTTCCAATTTCAACACCTATTTCATATTGCCCCTCGACACTTGCCTTAGTACAGATACAAAGTCTTAACATTTTCTTCTTTGATCAAAATGTAGTTGTTTTTCATATTGAAGGCATTCTTATAGAGAAAAATCAGAAATTCCTTGCATGAATTAGCATTTTCAACCTAGGGCTTGATAGTTTATGGTAGTGGAAAGAGTTTGAAGGCCCTCATGGTGTTGGATGTTCATCTTTTCCAGATCTTGTTTGATTTAAATGAAGAATTTCAATTGGGAGTTAGATCTAATTGCATAAACTAATGGCTAGGGATTTGATTTGATTCATTTGTATGAGTACAATCTAATTTGATCATTGTACTTATGTAATTGGGTGATATTTTGATCTTATATGGGATGTAGGGACATCGAGATCAAGGTCTTATTACATTCAAGGAATTGTCTATAGGGCTGTATACAAGTTCATCACACATGATTCACATATCGAGAGTCATTATTGGCAATCCATTGTTCATATGCAAGGCATTTTCTTTGACTTGACTATCATATTCCCTTGCTATTACAAACTATCAAGGTAGATCTGAGTTTAAGAGGAGAATGTAGATAGGACAATCTTTTATCAACCATATTTATGGACAATCACCATGCATAAGACAATTAAAGCATAAAGGATATAGGAATTTTGTTAGATGTTGCAATTGCAGCTGCCCTTGTAGACATGTATGCAAAGTGTGGAAGCATAGATAAGGCACATGGACTGTCTGATAGAACACCACAAAGAGATGTCCTCTCATGGAATGAAATGATTTCAAGATATGTGGAAAATGGATTTGTTGAAATGACTTTAGAAACTTTCAAGCAAATGCAATTAACACATGTAAAGAGAAATTCGACAACCTTTGCCAGCATCCTCCCTATCTCTACCAAAATAGGATCTTTAGAACACCGTATGGATAGCCATCAAAGCATAAAGGATATATGAATTTTGTCACATGTTGTAATTGTAGCTGCCCTTGTAGACATGTATGCAAAGTGTTGAAGCATAGACAAGGCACGTGGACTATTTGATAGAACACATGATTTTTGGCTTTCATTATGGTTTATCTTACTACTCATTCTTGGTGTGTACTTCACTTGAAGTTATCATGAATATGTTTGAGGGCTTGTATTATTCATGGTGAAGGCTTGGTTGTGGTGAATTTTGTGTAATATTGAGTCTTCTAGTTGTTTCTTCTCTTTGGGTACTATGACCCTATTATATGGTTGGATTCAAGTGGGTTCTCAAGTGTCACTTCTTTGGGTTGATTGTGTTTTACAATAGTGGTAAGGGTTTGTGAAGTTGACTGTGATGAATATTATGTAGGTTTTATTTTGAATGGTAGAAAAGGGTTTGGTGTCTCGAGAAGTATTATACATTTGGACTTTATCTTATGAGAATTATGGTGAAGGTCAATGGCATTGTGTTAGTCATAGTGACAAACCCTAGAGGCTTGTGTAGTGTAATAAACCTATACTCAACTTCTCTCTCATGTGGAGTATAAATTTGGAATAGAAATATAAAATGCCAATCTTGGGTTAAAAAACTCATGGTGGGATCAACTTGTCCCTACACCCTTTATTAATGTGCTGAGAATGAATTTGTAGATGATGGTAAAGAAAAAAGTAGAGTGCCTTCTAAAATGACTAGTTTTATCTTGAATATTGTTGTGGTTGTTAGTTCCATGTGTATAATCTTATTGATAAGATGTATTGTTATTAGCCCTTAAGAACAAAGTGAAAATGCTTTACTTTGATTGAATATGTGGATAGCAATTATGTATGTGCATATGAGAAAAATGTTACCTTAAAAGAATTTGAAATATTTGCAAGGGCTATAGGATAGACCTATGGCTTTATTGTAACTCTAAAATTATTTTTAAGGAAACCCTTATTTATGGAATTGTTATTGTGTATATTTTTGCATAATTAAGCTCAAAGTATATATGTTGCAATAATTGCAAGATATGTACAAAATGGATTTGTCGATAAGGATTTAGAAACTTTCAAGCAAATGCGATTAGTAGGTGTGAATCCAAATTCCACAACCTTAACCAACTTCCTCCCTACCTATGCCAAAATGGGATCTTTGGAACATGGTATGGACATCCATTAAAGCATAAAGGATATGGGAATTTTGTCAAATATGTTGTAGTTGCAACTACCTTAGTAGACATGTATGCAAAGTGTGGAAGCATAAACAAGGCACGTGAACTGTTTGATAGAACACCTCAAAGAGTGCCATCTCATGGAATGTAATAATTGCAAGATATGCACAAAATGGATTTATTAATAAGGCTTTAGAAACTTTCAAGCAAATGCAATTGAGAGGTGTAAAGCCAAAATGCGATCTTTGGAACATGGTATGGACATCCATCAAAGCATAAAGGATATGGGAATTTTTTCAAATCTTGTAGTTGCAATTGTCCTAGTAGACATGTATGCAAAGTGTGGAAGCATAGACAAGATACATGCACTGTTTGACATGATGCCTCAATGAAATGCCATCTCATGGAATGCAATGATTGCAAGATATGCAAAAAATGGATTTTTTTGATAAGGCTTTATAAGATTTCAAGAAAATACAATTGGTGCGTGTAAAGCCAAATTCCACAACCTTAGCCAATATCCTCCTTGCCTATGCCAAAATGGGATCTTTGGAACACAATATGGACATCCATCAAAGCATAAAAAATATGTAAATTTTATTAGATGTTGTAGTTGTAACTACCCTTGGAGATATGTATGCAAAGTGTGGAAGCATAAACAATGCACATGAACTGTTTGGCATGATGCCTCAAAGAAATGTCATCACATGGAATGCAATGATTGCAAGATATGGAAAAAATGGATTTTTTGATAAGGCTTTAGAAACTTTCAAGCAAATACAATTGGCGGGTGTAAAAATTCCACAACCTTAACCAACATGCTCCCTTCATATGCCAAAATAGGATCTTTGGAACATGGTATGGACATCCATCAAAGCATAAAGGATATGGGAATTTTGTCAAATCTTGTAGTTGCAACTACCCTAGTAGATTGATGGAGATTGATTGGACCATTTATATCAAAAAGGTGTTGAGTTGACTGTCATTAATGTCAAAAGGTATCTTGATGGTGTTTGTCTTACTCATTATGTTTAAGAGTTGTTCATGCTTCAACATGAGGCTTCACATGAAGGTGTTGATGCTTCATCCTATGTCAGGAGATAACTTGTTCATAAGATGACTCAGAATAAGATAATGTTGCCTATTTACATGCCATGATGTGTTGATGCTTTGATTTTGATCATTTGATGTTTTGATATTATTGATCTACATTTGATGATTGCTATGCCTCAGGATGTTGAAGACATCAATCTCATAGAGTTGAGGCAAGATGTTGAAGACATCAATCTCATAGAGTTGCTATGTTGTCGTGAAAGATGAAACATGATTTCTACATGCTCTCAGTCAGATTGGTATGCAAAAGTAATGGTTGATCTTCCATTCAAAGAATTTGGTGTTGCTTCATGCAATCATGTTGTTCACAGGTTGTTCACTTGAGTCCAATGCAGAGATCATTCTTTTGGGGTCATCAGGACTTTATAGTGTGGTTGATCATGTTTAAAGTCTTCATAATTTATATCAGGTCATCAGGATCTCATGGTTTATATCAAGACTTCATATTGATTGACTTCATGATTCATGCTTGGAGTTGATCATGGGCTCATAATATTGTTTTGAGTTGCTTCATGTTTTTTTTTGTTATAGTGACATGATGGAGTTGTTCATTTAGAGGAGTTCACATGGTGACATTGCTTGAAGGAGTTCTTAGAGCTACTACACTTGTTTATACTCCACTTGGTTGCAGAAGAGTTTATATGCATTGTTTTGGATACCTTCATGATGGCTACCTTATGATCATGATCTTCAAGGATATGTTGATGCTCAAGTCTCTCAGCTTATGTTGCTGTCAAAGGTTGTGATCTTTCAGAAATTGATGCCATGTTTTTGTTTCATAACTTGTTAGATTTATGTATTATGTAGAGTTCACTCTCTGATACATAATGGAGTTTCAATTGTTGTTGTGTCAAGGCTGTGGATGATCTAGAGTGGCACAAGGGAAGCAACAACACAATGTTTACTATTCTCCTTCTTTCACTCACCCACTCACCTAGCCTTCAACCAACCAACCAAAGGCACATTCAAGGGTATATGAAGGGTTTGATACCCTGGTGATGACTCAACATTCAAGGATTCTCCCACACCTTAAGATAGATCAATAAACACTTTCCATGCAGTTGGTTTGATCCCCGACTTCCCAAAACTCTCCAACCTCTACTTTGACTAGTAAGGCTACTAGCCCTCGAAACCTAGTTTTCTCAACACAAATTGACAAAATCCCAAATGACCAGGCAAGTAAATGATGGTTTTAGATACCCTTTAAGGGACCCTATCAAACTTCCAAGTCTCCTATTCCAACTCTACTCCAGCAACTCAGAACACTCACTAGGTCTCTAGGCCTAATTGATCAGTTTAGGGCTAGGTTACAAAGCAAGTGATCAATTTTGGGTGCATAGATTAGGGACAGGAATTTGAAACACTCTTGCCATGCCCAAACAACACAAAACCACCATCTATTCACTCACCCTATCAGGATTTTGTCTTCTACAACAGCAAATTGCATAAAATAGGCCAAATACATGGTAATACTTGACCTAGGGCATCACCTTAAAATTTGAAAACAACCTTTCCCCACCAAATGCTTTTGGAATCCTGTAGAGTACATCCCTAGCCTACATTTCACCAATTTTCATGAATTTTCACTGGTGGGAATGCATTCTAGGGCTGGATTTATATGACAAACCCTAGAAAACAGGGTTTCTAGACCAGTTTTGAAAGAAAATTCAATAACTTTTGAATCCAACCACTTCAAGACCTCAAACTAGTTGCATTCGAACCCTAACTCAGTCTAGTTTTAGGAAAAGTACATTTGCTCACCTGGCCAATCCATACAGGCCATACATAGCAAGAAAAATAGGTAAAAAGTGACTATTTTTATTGTTTGAATGCCCAAAACTCCGTACCAGACCTCCTCCGCCGTACAAGAGTGAAATCACAATGTTATCAACTGATCCAAGTTAGTGTGCAACTTTTCCAAATAGTTTCAATTGCCCAAAATGGAGTTGCAACTAGTCAATGTGTCATTGACACTATTGACAACACTTGACACTATGGCATTTTGCCTTAGCCCAAAGACACCAATTGGTTTCACTTGTCCAATGGAGTCTTAACAACTATCCTACTCTCCTAAACATGACAAACATTTGAACAATCCAAACAAACTCAAAAAGCCATCATTAGACCTACTAGGCCTAAGTGGCACAACTAGGTCCAAGTGGACTAAGAAGGATGTGAGGTTTATAAAGTTACCCCAAACCTCTTGACCACACAAAATAGACCTTCCAATCATGGCTATGAAAAAGCCTTATTACAAAACACATCAAACAAAAACTCAACTTGTCAAAGATGCATTCAAATGCTTGAGGTGTCAAACTGCTCCTGGGTGCCCTGCACCATACACCCACTGTCAAATAGAACTCAAGTCTCTTGAGTTAGGAATGTTATCAAATGTGAAACCTACCTTCTCAATGTCTGCTCTACTCATCCAAGTGGCATCCTCCTGAGGTTTATTGAGCCACTTCACCAAGTACTCATAGTATGTGTGCCTCCTAGTCTGTTTTGCAATCCTCTTATCCAAAATGCACTCAACCTGATTAGGAGATGAAGGAATCAGTCCTTGGAGTGTCTGATCAGTTTGGTTTTCTTCATCAACAGTCTAAGGATCAGATCCTTTATAGGGATAAAGGTCTGAAACATTAAAAATTGGAGACAAAGCAATGCCATCCGGAAGTCTGATTTTATATGCATTTTCTCCACATTTCTTGAGCACTTCACAAGGCCCAATCTTCTTCATGAGTAGCTTGGTATGTTTACCTGTAGGGAGTCTCTCCTTTTGGAGGTGTACCATGACCAAATCCCTTTCTTTGAACTACAGATCAATTCTCTTTCTGTCAGTAAACTATTTATATTTCTGAGAAGTGGACTGCAATTTTTGTTGTACTTGTTCATGGACATCTTTCATCACTTGAACAAAGTCTTCAGCCAAGGCACTACTGTTTTCTAGTCCTCTAACCTCCCTAAGTTCCAAAATACCCCTTGGGTGAGTGCCATAAACAATTTGGAAGGAGACAGGCTGGTGCTTCCGTTGACAGTGTCATTGTATGCGAACTCTGCCTGAGCCAAAACTGAATCCCAACTAGCACCATGCTCCTTTGTTAGGCATCTTAGGAGGTTGCCAAGTGACCTATTAATCATCTCTATTTGTCCATCAGACTGAGGGTGATAGGCAGATGATAATGACAAGTTTGTACCTAGTCTCTTCCAAAGTGTCCTCCAGAAGTGTCCTATGAACTTGGGGTCTCTGTCAGAGATTATGGACAAAGGTAAACCATGTAACCTGACTATTTCTTTGAAGAAGAGACCTGCTATATGTGAGGCATCATGTGTGGTTTTACATGGGATGAAGTGAGCCGTTTTTGAGAACCTATCAACAACCACAAAGATGATATCATGTCCATTCTTGGTCCTAGGCAAACCAAGTACAAAGTCCATGCTTATGGAATCCCAAGGCTTTGAAGGAATAGATAGTGGAGTGTATAAACCTGCATTTGATGTATGCCCCTTGGCTCTTTGGCAAATTTGACAAGTTTCAACAAACTTCCTTACATCGGTTGGCAACTTTGGCCAAAAATAGTATCTCCTAACCAATTCTAGGGTCTTATCAATGCCAAAGTGGCCTGACATGCTGTCACAGTGCTTTTCCTTAATAATGTTCTCTCTAACAAACCGTCTTGGGATACACAACATGCTACTCTTGAAAAGATATCCATCTTGTAACAAAAAAATTGAAAAATTAGTGTTATACCTTCCTGTCATGGCCTTGCAAGATAGGTACGGTTCTTTGAAGTCTTCATCTACTGCATACTGATCTTTGATGGCATGAATACTTGTACTTTCCAACTGAATAGTCTGCACAACAAGATTTCTCCTACTTAAGGCATCGGCTACCTTATTGGCCACTGTTTCTTGTGTTTTATTGAGAAGGTGTATGCTTGGATGTACTCTATCCACTTGACATGTCTATGGTTTAACTTTTGCTGCTTGTTCAAGAAGCTCAAAGCATGGTTATCAGTGAAAACTATAAATTCCTTAGGCAATAAGTAGTATCTCCACTTCCTCAATGACTGAACCATGGCATATAATTCCAGATCATAGGTGGAGTAGTTCTGTTTTGCCTCATTTAACTTCTCACTAAAGAAGGCTATAGGCCTCCCATCTTGACTTAGGACTCCCCCAACAGCCCTCTTACTTGCATCACACTCTACCACAAAGACCTTGTCAAAATCAGGAAGAACAAGGACCGGTTGTTCTGATATTTTTTTCTTTAACAATTTAAAGGCTTGATTGGCCTCATTTGTCCACACAAATACACATTTCTTGCCCCCTTTTATGGTGTCAACAAGTGGAGCACAAATACCACTAAACCCTCTAATGAACTTTCTATAAAAGCTACACAAACCATGGAAACTCCTTACCTCAGAGGCTGTTGTAGGTGTGGGCCAATTAAGAATGGCTTCCACCTTGCTTAGATCCATTTTTAGGCTGCCCTTAGAGATGACAAACCCCAAGAATATCAACACTTCTTGTAGGAAGACACATTTGTCAAGGTTGATTCTCATCTTCTCCTCTTGAAGCCTCCTTAGCACTTAATGGATATGTCTTAGGTGATCTTCCTTACTGTCACTAAAAACTAATATATCATCCAAATACACAACAATAAACTTGTTAAGGAAAGGTTTTATCACCTCATTCATCAATCTCATGAAGGTGCTTGGTGCATTTGATAAGCCAAAAGGCATGACAACCCATTCAAATAGTCCTTCATTGGTTTTGAAGGCAGTTTTCCACTTATCCCCCTCCCTTATCCTGATTTGGTGATAACCACTTTTTAGATCTATCTTGGTAAAATACTTAGCCCTACCCAAGCAATCCATTAAATCTTCTATTCTAGGCATTGGAAATCTATACCTGATAGTGATCTTATTAATGGCCCTGGAGTCAGTGCATAGTCTCCATGTACCTTCCTTCTTGGGTGCAAGTACTATAGGTACTGCACATGGACTAATACTTCTCATTATGTCCTCTATCCAACAAGTCTTGGATTTGTCTTGCCACTTCTATATTTTTGCTCTGGAGTCAACTTGTAGGCTGCTTGGTTTGGTAGGGCAGATCTAGGGATGAGATCAATGCAATGACTAATATCCCTCTCTGGTGGAAGTGCATCCTTACTCTCATCAGCTATCACATCATGGAACCTTTCCAATAGTTCTTCCACTTCCTTTGGTCCAATCCTCCTAAGAGGTTGCTGCACTTTGACCTTCTTGGGATTTACATCCTTGGGCTTGATGACTACTGCAAAACATGGCACTTTCCCTTCCTTGAGGTTAGCCAAAAACTCTTTTTCACCTACCAACATAACTGAACTAGAAATGACCTTCTCTTTGCAATCATCAATCAAAGGAGTCATTATGAAATTTTCACCATTTTTGGACAAATGGATCACATTTTACTTACCATCATGTTGGGCACTTGTGTCATGTTGCCAAGGCCTTCCAAGAAGAAGGTGGCATGCATCCATATCCACTATCTCACAAAGAATCCTATCATGATATTCACCTATCTTAAATTCAACCCAACATTGCTCTTTCACCACAATTTGTTGGTCCTTGGTTAGCCAAAAGACTCTATAGGGGTTAGGATGAGGTATCCTTTCCAATCTTAACTAAGTCACCATTTCATTAGAAGCCAAATTTTTAGAAGAACCTGAATCAACTATTACCTTGCAGACTTTTCCTTTCACCTTGCAAGTGGTTCTGAACAAGTTGTTCCTTTGGGGTTGCTCCTTGATGGCTGGCATGATGAGGGATCTATTAAACATGATGCACTCTCCACTCTTAGGTGCTGCAGACTTGGAAGAGGCTATTTGATAACTTGTGGTGCTTTGACAGTCCTCTTCTTGAAGGAGTTGCACCCTTCTATCTTTCTGATTTGCAGCAGTGTTTCCCATCTTCTCCGGGCACCTAAAGGACTGATGTCGTATCTGATTGTAAGAGAAACACCTTCCAGTAAACACATTGGGACCTCTACCCCCACTTCTTCCTCTGCCATTACCTCTCCCTCTAAACTGACCCTTATCAGCACTGTCTCTGTCAGCAGCCACTTGACTGCCTTCTTGAAATCTGCCACCTTGGGGTCTTGAAGAATTATCTCTGTTTTGAAATCTGCCTCTGCCTCTGTTGCTGCTGTTTGAATCACCCTTTCTCCTCTGCTTATCCTCAATCCTCAGTGCCATTTGAAAGAACTTATGGACTGTCTCCGGGTTAAAGAGGGTTAATTCATCTTGAATGGAGAACTTGAGGCCATTGAGATACCTTGCAAGCTTCTATTTTTCATTCTCAGGCATCTTGACTTTCAATGTCATCTTGTGAAACTCCTCTGTGTAGGTGCTCACATCCATGTCCTTCTATCTCAAGTTGTGCAACTTCTTATGCAAGTTGACTTGATAATCCTCAGGGACAAACTGCTTCTTGATTTCAAGTACCATCTTCCTCCATGCAGAGATAGGATTCCTAGCATCCTCTATCCTCTCATTTTGAATGAAGTTCCACCAACTGAAGGCTGGCCCTTTCATTCTTAACTTGGCAATCCTCACTTTCTGATTTTCTGCCACTTCTTCACATTCAAAATAGTTCTCCATTGCCTCTATCCAATCAAGGCACTCCTCTGGATTCATCTTACCAGGAAACATAGGCAAGTCCACCTTAGTGTCCTTCCTACTCAACTTTCCAAGTGCATCTAGGAATTGTCTCTCTGACATGCCTCCTTGTGGCTCTTCCATGGGAACTTCTTCTTCCTCATCTTGATCCTCTTCCTCTGAATCTAAGATGACTTCTAGCTTCTTCTTCTTGTCCTTGTCTTTCTTTAACTTTTCTATCTCAGCCTCCATCCTTTTGTTCTTGGCTGCTTGCTCTCTCACTATCTTTGCCAATTCAGCATTGGTCACTCTTGAAGGGACTTCCTCCTCTTCTTCTCTATCTCCCATCTCCTTGATGGCTCTAATACCACCTGATGCAGAGTGGCACAAGGGAAGCAACAACACAATGTTTACTATTCTCCTTCTTTCACTCACCCACTCACCTAGCCTTCAACCAACCAACCAAAGGCACATTCAAGGGTATATGAAGGGTTTGATACCCTGGTGATGACTCAACCTTCAAGGTTTCTCTCACACCTTAAGATAGATCAATAAACACTTTCCATGCAGTTGGTTTGATCCCCAACTTCCCAAAACTCTCCAACCTCTACTTTGACTAGTAAGGCTACTAGCCCTCGAAACCTAGTTTTCTCAACACAACTTGACAAAATTCCAAATGACCAGGCAAGTAAATGATGGTTTTAGATACCCTTTAAGGGACCCTATCAAACTTCCAAGTCTCCTATTCCAACTCTACTCTAGCAATTCAGAACACTCACTAGGTCTCTAGGCCTAATTGATCAGTTTAGGGCTAGGTTACAAAGCAAGTGATCAATTTTGGGTGCATAGATCAGGGACAGGAATTTGAAACACTCCTACCATGCCCAAAAAACACAAAACCACCATCTATTCACTCACCCTATCAGGATTTTGTCTTCTACAACAGTAAATTGCATAAAATAGGCCAAATACATGGTAATACTTGACCTAGGGCATCACCTTAAAATTTGAAAACAACCTTTCCCCACCAAATGCTTTTGGAATCCTGAAGAGTACATCCCTAGCCTGCATTTCACCAGTTTTCATGAATTTTCACTGGTGGGAATGCATTCTAGGGCTAGATTTATATGACAAACCCTAGAAAATAGGGTTTCTAGACCATTTTTGAAAGAAAATTCAATAACTTTTAACTCCGACCACTTCAAGACCTCAAACTAGTTGCATTTGAACCCCAACTTAGTCTAGTTTTAGGAAAAGTACATTTTCTCACTTGGCCAATCCATATAGGCTGTACACAGCAAGAAAAATAGGGAAAAGTGACTATTTTTATTGTTTGAATGCCCAAAACTCCGTACCAGACCTCCTCTGCCGTACAAGAGTGAAATCACAATGTTATCAACCGATCCAAGTCAGTGTCCAACTTCTCCAAATAGTTTCAACCACCCAAAATGGAGTTGCAACCGGTCAATGTGTCATTAACACTATTAACAACACTTGACACTATGGCATTTTGCCTTAGCCCAAAGACACCGATTGGTTTCACTTGTCCAATGGAGTCTTAACAACTATCCTACTCTCCTAAACATGACAAACATTTGAACAATCCAAACAAACTCAAAAAGCCATCATTAGACCTACTAGGCCTAAGTGGCACAACTAGGTCCAAGTGGACTAAGAAGGATGTGAGGTTTATAAAGTTACCCCAAACCTCTTGACCACACAAAATAGACCTTCCAATCATGGCTATGAAAAAGCCTTATTACAAAACACATCAAACAAAAACTCAACTTGTCAAAGATGCATCCAAATTCTTGAGGTGTCAAACTGCTCCTAGGTGCCCTGCACCAATGGATCCTATGGTTCAAAGAGTTCACTCTCTCAAATGAGAATTTGGTTTAGATTTCTTTCTCTAAGTTCACCTAAACCCTAGGTGCTTGCATACTACAGTGGCAGAGAGTAAAGTATTCTTGATTGAGGTATTTAATGATCAAGAAGTCTCCATAATCAGATTTATGCAATGGAGATGATTCTATACAAATGGTCTTAATATTTGTCAAAGATTGAATTTACTTAAGTGACTTTGCTACATTCCAAGTCTGCCCATCCTCATAGATTGCACTTTTGTTTTAATGGTTCATTGACTTGCAATAGCAAGTCACCTTCACTAAAGGTGACCTGCTGAAGGGCTCTTAAGTCATATGTATGACTGGCCACTTCTCCCCTTGCCACCAATTCTGTAGGTTGTAGCCAATGATATGGGTGGTAAAATGAGATCAAAGGCTCTTTTTAAAAGTGAAGTGGGTGTGCTTTATCCTATCAATGGATATTATTTAAATCAACTCTCTGTCTCTCGAGTATGCTTTTTGACGTCTCTTGGAATGTCATGATTGAAAAAGATGCCTTTTAAAAGATATTTTCAGCCTTGAAAAAAGGGAATAAAATCTTAGAGTTTTAAAAGCATTTTTAGGGGATTTTTATGAAGATTATTTTCTAATTTGAAACTCAAGTGGACCTCTTTCTCTCTCATTCCTTGAAGAGAAAAAGGAGAAGATTAATTTTTTTTTCTAAAATGGGTAGAGTAATAAATTATTTTTAAGAGGTATTAAGGAGCTTTTGTGATTTCTTTTTTGTCCTCATGCAGAAGGTTTTTGGAGAAAAGGATATGAATATAGAAGATATGAAAGATAATTTTTTTAGGGGTAGATTGATTAAATTTGTTGAATATTTTATTTAATGATATATGATGGATATCATTCACATTTTTTTTATAGAGAAGATGAAAATATTTTATGCAGGGAAGATGAAAAATTGAAGAATATTGAAGAAAAGATATATGTAGAGAAGAAGTAAATGAAGGGTTTTTATTTTTTTGCAGATAGAGGAAGATGAATGGTCATACAAAAAAGAGGGATATGATTTTATTTTTACAGATTCTTCATGAATGGAAATGGTCATACAGAGAAGTGAAATGATCTTATTTTTGTAGGTGTATTGAAAGGGGAAAGTAGAGTAAGATGAAAGGTTTTCTTTATTTCATTTATAATGAATTTGGAGGTGCATTGTGTGTGATTATTGAAGGTCTAAGATATGCAGGATTGAAGACAATTTTTGTGTGGTTTTTGAAGAAGAAAATGAAGATGAATCAGGTTAATCAGAAGGTGATTGAGAGAGATGAATGATATATATTTGCAGGTGATTTGATGAGATGATATAAGTGATTGTGAGAGATGAATGAGATATATATTTTATACGTGATTTGATGAGATGATTTAAGTGATTGTATTTGAATCTTTGAGTGATGAATCACAGAGTATGTAATGGTGCAAATCAGATTGACTTGCAATCATTTCTTACACACTAGACTTTATGTTTTGATAATGGTGATTTATGCTAGTGAGGCATGGTTAATTGTCAGTGAGACAACTATTGTTGTAATAAGTGAGATTCAAATATGCTAGTTAGGCAAATTTTTAGAGTGGTTTTTTATCCATATGAGGGTTTTCCACTCATCAAAACCTATGTCATGTCTTCTTCTTGTGGTTGATTGTGTTGCACCTATTTGATCATCTTTATTTAAGTTTTGCATATCATGATGACTATGTTTTTTAGTGAACTCCTTTGCACAACATTTTTGAGTCCAGTTTTGAAATGTTAAAAATTATACAACACTGATTCACCCCCCTCTCAGTGTTGTTCTGTACTCCAACAAGTGGTATCAAAGCCATGCTCCCTTTAGAAGCCTAACAAGCTTGGGTAGGTCCTATTAGTGGAGTACCATGGGAAAGTGCAAAAGAAATAGACAAAAGAGAAATGTCAAGTCTCATTATGGTCAAAAGACACCATCTATATCAAATTCAAAGGTTGATAGAAATGTCTCAAACGTTGAGTTAGGAGTTCCTTTCTTTGATGTTTCAGATATCTCTATTTGGTGTATTAGAATGCAAGTCTATCTATCCTCTTTAGGGTATGGTGTTTGGATGTCAGTTGAGAATGGGTATTTTGTTTCCTCTCAATCACCCAATACTACAAATAACAAAGAAGGTTATTCTGTTTGGATTATCTAATGATGTCTTTTGTAAAGTTATGTATTGTGAAACAACTTAGGATGTGTGGAAGAAATTGCTAAGAATCTATCAAGGTGATGATGAAGAAGAGGATAGCTTGGTGTCTGGAGAAAGTGGCAATGAAAGGAGACTTTCACATGAAGGAGATGAGACTCAATCAGATTTAGAAGAAGAAGATCACATTATAAGTAATGATGAACAAGACTTTGAAATTGATATAGAAGGAGAACTCATGTGTGCTCTGAGTGAACTCAAGAAATATAAAAAGGAGAACCAAAAATTAGAGTTGTAGCTACAACAAGAAAAAGACTTAAAAACAAAGCACTTTTAGACCTTGAAGATGCTAGAAATATGATAATAGACAAGGTACATGAATTGTTTGACATGATGCCTCAATGAAATGCCATTTCTTGGAATGCAATGATTGTAAGATATGCAAAAAATGGATTTTTTTATAAGGCTTTATAAAATTTCAAGAAATACAACTGGTAGGTGTAAAGCCAAATTCCACAACCTTAGCCAATATCCTCCTTGCCTATGCCAAAATGGACATCCATCAAAGGATAAAAGATGTGGGAATTTGGTTAGATGTTGTAGTTGTAACTGCCCTCAGATACATGTATGCAAAGTGTGGAAGCATAGACAAGGCACATGAATTGTTTGGCATGATGCCTCAAAGAAATGTCGCCTCATGGAATGCAATGATTGCAAGATATGAACAGAATGGATTTTTTGAGAAGGCTTTGGAAACTTTCAAGCAAATGCAATTGGAGCGTGTAAATCCAATTTCCAAAACCTTGGAAATGGTATCTTTGAAACATGGTATAGACATCCATCAAAGCATAAAGGATATGGGAATTTTGTCAAATGTTGTAATTGCAACTACCCTGTGAGACATGTATGCAAAGTGTGGAAGCATATACAAGGAACGTGAACTATTTGACATGATGCCTCAAAGCAATGTCTCATGGAATGCAATGATTGCAATATATGCATGAAATGGATTTTTCATAAGGATTTAGAAACTTTCAAGCAAATGCACAAAAGAAACTTTCAACCAAATGCAATTGACACATCTAAAACCAAATTGCACAACCTTATCCAACATCCTCCTTGCCTATGCCAAAATGGGATATGGGGAACATGGTGTGGACAACCATCAAAGCATTAAGGATATAGGAATTTTGTCACATATTGTATTTGCAACTACCCTTGTAGACATGTATGAAAAATGTGGAAGCATAGACAAGGCACGTGAACTATTTGACATTCAATGCCTCAAAGAAATGCACAGTCTCATGGAATGCAATGATTGCAAGATATGCACAAAATGGATTATTTGAAAATGATTTATAAACTTTCAAGCAAATGCAATTGGCATGTGTAAAACCAAATTCCTGTAACGATAATTGATCATCATATTAAATATTTAATATAACCTGTCATATACATAATGTCATGAACATAACATCTAGTCTATATATAAAGCCATTTAGGCATGTCCAAACAAATCCATATCGGCACATACAAAAATATACATCGGTAACATACAAAAGTATGTATACAAAACCATCTAGGCATACAAAAATGTACCAAAATCTAGTTTCCTATGGAATTCTATCAAATAATTGGCGGCCCTTGCTTGGGCATGAAGATGAGAGCCAATCAATGACTCATCCTATCTCTCCTGTCAAGTAGACCTCTTCAACAGAGATTTTCACAGCTTCACCTATTAATACAATCAAACAATATGCACATTAATATAGAAAAATTGAAATATCTAACATCACATATGTAATAGATCACTTACCGCTAATCGATGATCACTCTCGATCATCTTTTCTCTCTCTTTGTCCATAGTTGGATGGGTTGGAGTTGTGACCTCTTGTGAGAAGTATCAAGAAGCAAAATTTACTAAACATAACTATCATTTATATACATCAAATGACATGAGATAAATCAAGAAATACAAAATGATATTTACATGTTATTGGCTCATACCTCAATAAAAGGATTTGAAGACAACAAAGCTACAACAATGCCTACTTGTGCTGACTCACGAAGATGAGGAGGAGTCTCCATATTCAACATCTAAAAATAGAGTTTAAGGTTATTCGACTAAAATAGATACATAACATTATTTAAATGCATAATGATTACAAATGGTTAAATGTACCTCCATATAAGTGGTTGTACATGTAGGGGACCAAGGAAACTGTGGAGGTGCTGGTGAAGTTCCCTGTTGAAATCATCAAATTGTCACTAAATAATATTACCATTGATATATGTATTATATTTACAATCATGTGATAAATTACATACTTGCTGACTAGACCTCCTCTCATATCCTACCAATGGACAGCTAACAGAGGCAGGATGAAGACTCTAACCCTGGAATTTCATTGCACAGACAATTTACATACATTAATTTTGACTTATAATATAGATAGTCATATAAAATTAATTACAAATCTCAAATTAGAATATATTAAATCAAGATGAAACTTGTAAAAAATTACCTGGGAGTCAATACCAAATGTATGTTGTAAGACATCATCTGTGAGAACAAGATCATCCAATATGGATGTGTCCATCATTGGATGCTGCCCCTACATTCGAACATCCTATCGAGAGTCCTGTGTCCCATAATCACATAGGTTCCCCCATGAAATGCATATATGTGGGGACAAATGATGCCTGCTGCTCTCACCCTCATCAGCCTGGGTGAGATCATCGCCATGCTGTGGTAGAGATTGTGTGAGAGCACTCAATGAATGTAGTGTCTCCACCTCAATGAAAGGAAGCAAGGTACACAGAACATACTTCCTAACCCAATCTAATAAGGAGAAATGTATGCAAATTTGTTTTAATCCTTACAATTGCAGCAATGTTAAACATATAACATAAGAAATTACAACAACAACAAAACACATAAAAAGATTGACACAAGATGTATCGTGGGGAAAACCTTTTCAAGTAAAAAACCCCACACTCTAAAACTTGCACAATTTATTATTTGAAACAATAACAATTTACAATACACTTGCAATGCAAGTTCTTCCAAGAGTCTTCAAATGTCATTTCTGGAGTGATTCCGGCAGCAGAACAACACCTGTAAAAACACTATATAAATACAAGTCCAAAACAATGCATTTTATAGAGATACAAGGCATATTCTAGAAGCTTCTTGAGATAGGCACCTGATGAGGTATAAATAACCTCATCTCTTTGATGGAACAAATAGCCTTTTTGCATTACCCAATTCCCTATCCTTGCCAATTTATTTATTTTTATAAGCAATACTTATCTATTTTTAATAAAATGTTGTACAAATCCTTATTTCCTAAATTGATTGAAATTAGCTTTTAAATGTTGATTTAATGGCATGAAAAGTTGGGTAATTGTGCAGGTTAATGCATTGCCTATAAAATAAGTGGACATCATGTAGCTGTGAGGGCGCCAGAAAATTTAGGCATGCATTAAATGAAGACTTTTTTTTAATCTTGTTTTTATGTGGTTACCCAAAAGACATTATGGCTCCACTTGGAGTCCTTTTTATGTTCGAAATGACAACAATAGTAAAGATTCTATTTTTCAATTATAAGACTTCTTCAAATGGCATTTTCCCGCCATTTGAAATTTAGGAGTTTTGAAGTAGTTCAATTTTAGTGGTTGCTCGAAACATGGATATAAATACATACTATGGATGAATGAAAGATAATCCTTTAGTTTTCAAAATCATTAGATCTATGTACTTGCAATTTTTTGTGAATGCAAATGATATTGTTTTGAGTTTTAATTCTTTGGAAATATGAAGTTTTGAATGGAGTTATTATGTACTGTGAAAGTGATTGAATGTGACCTGAGTTAAGACAAGCTTCTCCCACGAGCTGGCCACTCGTGAGACTGTAGGATAGATAAGTATTTTCATTTCTATGGATGTTGTTATTCAATTGAAGATATTTATGTTTAGTTTCTGTCATTAACCTGCAGGGTGTGTTGTTTAAAAGTTAAACTGTTGTGTACTATTGTTTGAAACCTTTTGTGTTCATTAGAAATTTTCTGGCGCATCTGCCTTAGTTAGAATTACTGTTTTCTGATAGTTAGAATTTGGAGTGCTTGTAGCATAGAAAATTGCATTTGTGAATTGTTAGCATAGAATTTATCTGCTTTCTAGTGTAGAATTTATCTATTTTCTAGTATAGAATTTATCTGCTTTCTAAGTGTAGAATTTATATGCTTTCTAGTCCAGAGTTTTCATGCTTTTTAGTGTAGAATTGGAATGCTTTCTGTAGAAGGATACAATTGCTATTTCATTTCATGAACTGTTTCAATCTTTTCATTAAACTAGAAAACTGTTTCTCAATGAAATCTCCAAACTCCCTATTGCAGATAGCCTCAGACACTACCTCAGTCGATAAACTGATAATTTTTATCTAAAGTGTTAGGACCTTACAATAGCCTGTCAATTTTTGGCACCGTTGCCGGGGACACATGATCTTTTCTAAGTGTCATTAGGGAATTCTTGGGAATTTCTTGTAGTAAACACCCAAAAATAGTCACCAAACCTCTCTTTATACATGGTTAGGAAACGAGGCCCACACGGAAGATTTATATCAAAACCCCCCAATAGTAATTCCAACCATAAATAGGGAAGAAGCGTCTCATCTAAAGAACTAAATTATGAATTGATTGAGTAGGATCAACTTGAGACCTCCCAGTGTACCCCATAAATTTTAATAGTTGACCCTGTCTTTGAGGAGATAGTTATTCAACCAACCAACTTAGTCTTCGAGGAAGAGAACATTCCTTTTGACATTATAGCTAACAATCTCCATAATGATGAGATGACGAGAAGACCGGCAACACAAACCTTTACCTACCCTATCACTCTCAATAAAGATGATGATGCACCAATGAAAAACATTTCACCATCTATCTTGCCAACTTTTAGAGGACTTTCTTTTGAAGATCCTAACCAGTTCCTCTTTGAGTTCAAAGTCTTGTGTCAAACATATGACTACAAGAATGACAATAAGAAGCTTACACTTTTTCCCTCCACTCTAAGAGATGCTGCAATGTGTTGGTTTATAGGATTAGCTTTGGGATTAATAACTACATGGGATGACATGGAAATCATTTTCTTAGAAAAATACCAGAGTTATTGTAGAGTTAGTGACATGAAGGAAGAGCTATTCAAACTAAGACAAAAAGAGGATGAGAGCTTGGAATATTACATTGATAGGTTTATCTTTCTAACCAAACGATGTGGTGAGGAAGCCATAAGTCTGGAGATTCTAAAGACTATATTTCTCAAAGGACTTGATGAGGATGCTAGGAGAAGCTTAGATTTAATGGGAAAAGGAGATGTGTCCCAACTCAAACTTCCTGATATCTTTGAGTTATGTCAAAATTTTTCCCATACACGAGGAGGGATCTGAAAATCTAGCCTCTTAAGACGCTTAAATGAAATAGGTAAACTGTGAGAGGAAATAGCAAATCTAAAAACTAACATTCTTGTTCAGTTGAACACCACCTTGGATGGAATACAAGCCAAAACATGTAACCCTGAGACCTTATCCATCTATTATCCCAGGTGTCAGAATAAACATCTGTTAAGAGAATGTCCTTTGGATAAGGCCGACAATTGCTAAATTTGTGAAAAAAATCATACCACTGATTAATGTGAGATTCTGAATGTAATTAAGACTTCTAAAATGACCATCTCACATTGAGGAGGAAGTCAACTTCATAGGCCAGACACCTAGAGGAAATTTCTCCTATGGTCAAAACTCCAACCCTACATGGCGACCTCCAAACCCTTGGAACAATACACAGTGGTCAACTCCCTGACCCTCAGTACCACCTGGATGGGGATCCTATCCACCTTAGGGACCATCTGAATGGACTAACCAAGTTTGGGGAAACCCCCAATGGCCAAATCAGCAATGGCATCCTCATAATCAACTTCCATAATGGAATCAACCACCAAATCAATTCTATAATGGTCCAAGACGAATACCAAATCCACAATAGAACCTTCTCACGGCTCCTCAAAACCCTCAGTAGAGTGAACAAGTTAATCAACCACCATTAGCATCACAACTTGTTCCTAATCCCAAGAACACATGTCAAAATGCCCCAGTGTATGTTGCTGATCAGGATAACATGGCAAGGGTCAATGCTATCTATTATGGAAACTTTCAATTAAGGTCAGGAAAAGCACTTAATCAACTGACCATTATTGAGGTTACAGAAGACTCGGATGAAGAACTTAATGTAGAACCAAAGACTCTTCTTGTACCTACAGAGCATGACTCCAAGAAAAATTAGGAAAAATCATCTCCACCACAATCTCAAGCACCAATCATAGAGCCATCTCAGGAAGAAGTTGCCAAACAACCATCAATGACTTTAGGAAAAGATCCTATACTAGGAAAGAAAACCCAGGTACCTTTTCCAGACCGTCTCCGATCAATTGTTCATAAGAAACTGCCAAAGGTACCATTGTCTAACGAAACTGCTCTGATATAAGAAATTAAATGACTCAATATTGAGATTCCTCTGTTACAAGTGATCAAATAAATTCATGAACTAAATTAGCTAGTTAAATAGTTGTGCATTAAAACACCAGGAAGGAAACTAAAACAAATTAATACAGTGTACATCAATGGATATCTGGCTAAACTTTTAGCTGGGAAAACCTTAACTCCAAAATATGGTGACCCAGGTAGCCCACTTATAACAATAACAATTAATGGGGTAGTAATACCTAATGCATTAGTGGACTTGGGAGTAGCCATTAACATTATGACAATGGATGTTATGGAAAAACTTGGACTCACTGATCTACGCCCCACAACTACCATTTTACAAATGGCAAATCAAGCCATAGCTATTCCCAAAGGAGTCTTAGAAAATATCCCTGTCAAGGTTGACGATTGGGAATACCCAGTAGACTTCCAAGTTCT
This sequence comes from Cunninghamia lanceolata, assembly GCA_027924645.1. Classification (NCBI taxonomy): domain Eukaryota; kingdom Viridiplantae; phylum Streptophyta; class Pinopsida; order Cupressales; family Cupressaceae; genus Cunninghamia; species Cunninghamia lanceolata. The sequence goes on from BSBN01000523.1 coordinate 14,383,729, forward strand.
CCAGTCCATCACACCCAAAGACAGTTACCTAGTAATACTGGGTAGGCCATGGTTATCCACAGTCATAGCCAAGATTGATTGCAGAGCAGGAGGAATGGTTATTTCACATGGTCCTAGTAGCAAACATCTAAGTCTATACCCCCGCTCAACTTGTAGAATATAACCAAGTTTGGGTGGATGAATCAGATGAATCTGATAAGCAAGAAAATCTAGCTTCACTTGCCATGGTAGTTATTAAACAACACCACGAAGAACTGGAAAATGAATTAGACAACATCTAAGACCTTTCCATAGGATTAAAATATGAAGAGACTTTAGAGGTGGAAGAAATTTTAGGACATCCAATCCACATTAATGATGAAGAACATGATTATACCAACTTCACAACTCAACCTTGTCCCCTGGCAAATATCATTTTGAAAATAGATCATTTCTTCTCAGATATTGCTAGACTCCATAGAATCATACCACATAGCTCTCCTCTCAACACATTAATAGAAGAAGTTCACACTCTCACCTCCAATTACCTTGGAACCAAGACTATCATGTTATTGTTAGGAAAGACTCTAAATATCAATAGTTGGTTGACAGAATCCAATGAGCACAAATTATTTGATGTTTTGATGAATAGGTCCAAAGATTTTGCTTGGGACTATACAGATATGAGAGGAATCCACCCAAGTGTTTTCACCCACCATATCTATATCAAAGATGTTAGACCAGTCTGTCAACCCCAATGAAGACTCAAACCTGCTCTCAAAGAAATTGTCAAAACTGAAATTGAGAAAATCTTACAAGTGGGATTTATTTATCCTATTTCAAATAGAAAATGGGCTTAACCCTTGGTGGTAGTGCCAAAGAAAAATGGGAAATGGAGAGTGTGTGTTGACTATCGAGAACTCAACAAAGCAACCTACAGAGATTATTTCCCACTACCCTTCATAGACCAAGTTTTGGATAATCTAGCATGAAGAAAGTATTTTTCATTTCTGGATAGGTTTAGTGGATATAACCAAATACAAGTGGCAGCAAAGGACTAGGACAAAACTACTTTCACCTATCCTTGGGGAACATTCACATATTGGGTTCTTCCCTTCGGGCTTTGTAATGCTCGTGCCATGTTTCAAAGAGCTATTTTGGCTATCTTTGCTGAACTTGTAAATGATTGTGTAGAAGTCTATATGGACGACTTCACAGTCTACAGTTCCACTTTTGATGAGGGTCTCAAAAATATGGATAGGGTGTTACAATGATGTGAAGATCATCAACTATCTCTAAGCCATGAGAAATGTCTCATAATGGTAGAACAAGGTATAATACTGGGACACCATATTTCATCCGAAGGGATAAAGGTTGACCCTAAGAAGATTGAAGTGATACAATAGCTGGAAACCCCAAAGAAGCAAACTGATATCAGAAGTTTCTTAGGACATGCTAGTTATTACTAGAGATTCATAGAAAACTTCAGTAAGATTGCAGCTCCCATGTTCTCTCTTCTATAGAAAGATGTGGATTTTACCTGAATAGAAGAATGTCAAAAGTCTTTTGACATCATTAAAGAAAAGCTTGTCTCAGCCCCAATCCTACAGGGACCTAACTGGAAACTTCCCTTCCATATATTTGCTGATGCTTCCAATGATGCTATTGGAGCAGTGTTAGGACAAGAAGATGAGAATGGAGGGAAATATGTTATATTTTTCATCAGTAAGAACTTGAGCCCCACGGAATGAAATTACACCACCACGGAGAAGGAATTTCTAGCTATAGTTCATGCAATAAACAAATTCCAGCATTACATCACATGATACAAAGTGATCATATTCACAGACCATTTAGCTATCAAGTACCTGATGAACAAACCCTCAGTGAATGGATGAATAATCATATGGTTATTACTTCTACAAGAATTGAAGGTAACCATAATGGATAAGCCTAGAAAATTCAACGTAGTTGTAGATTTTCTATCCCGGATAAAGCAAGATAATGGAGATTGTACTCTTGTGCAGGATGAATTTCCTGATGAAAAATTATTTGCCATCTCCATTAAAACACCCTGGTTTGCAGACATTGCCAATTACTTAGCCACTTCTAAGCTTCCCCCAGACTTCACATCAAAACAAAAGAAATGCCTTTTTTGGGAAAGTGCTCACTTTAAATGGATTAATGGCATGTTATTTCGATATGGGCTTGATTTAGTCCTGGGACATTGTGTCAGACTAGATTAAACATACAACATCCTTAGAGCTTGCCATGACAACCCATCTAGTAGACATTACTTTGCCAAAAGAACTTCCCATAAAATCTTAGGTGCAGGATACTATTGGCCATGTATGCACAAGGATGTGAAGAACTATCTTTGCCATTGTGATGAAATGAGTGGGAAGACCTACAACATCCAATTAAATGCCTCTACAACCACATGTAACTGTTGAACCATTTGAAAAGTGGGGATTGGATTTTATTGGTTCTATAGATCCTCCTTTGCAAGGAAAATAATATATTTTGGTTTGCACGAACTATCTTACCAAATGGCCAAAAGTCCAAGCCCTCAAAGTTGCTAGAGCAGAACATGTTGCAGCCTTTTTGTATAACAAAATTTTTCTCAGATTCGGAGCCCCCAGGTCAATTGTCATAGACCAAGGACCTCATTTTATGTCCAAAGTTCTATTAGCTTTCACCAATCATTTCTAGGTAAGCCATAAAAAGTCATCACCCTATCACCCACAAGCAAATGGACAAATAGAAGTCACTAATAGGGAGCTTGAAAAAATCCTAACAAAAATAGTTTCATTAGGCAGAAAGGATTGGGCTAGGAAACTACCTAAAGCTATTTGGGCTTACAATACAACTTGGAAATCCACCACTGGTCTTACCCCTTATGAATTGGTCTTTGGAAATAAACCTTTTCTTCCCATTGAATTTGAACTCCAAATGCTTAGAACAACAATGGAGATAGACTTTGATCTTGATCGAGCTTAGGTAGAGAGAGTCTTGCAACTTAGTGAACTAGATGAACTCCGCCTAGAAGCCATTCATCAGACTGAACTAGCTCAACAACAACGAAAGGCCTGGCATGATAAACACATCAAAGAAAGAGAATTCCATTCTGGAGATTGGGCGCTACTATTTGATTCCTGATACAAGGACTAGAAAGGTAAACTCATAACTCATTGGTTGTGTCCATATGAGATTTCTGAGGTATTCTAAAATACTTCACAGTCTATATGGACGACTTCACAGTCTATGGTTCTACTTTCAATGAGGGTCTCAAAAATTTGGATAGGGTGTTACAATGATGTGAAGATCATCAACTATCTCTAAGCCATGAGAAATGTCTCATAATGGTAGAACAAGGTATAGTACTGGGACACCATATTTCAGCCGAAGGGATAAAGGTTGACCCTAAGAAGATTGAAGTGATACAATAGCTGGAAACCCCAAAGAATCAAACTGATATCAGAAGTTTCTTAGGACATGCTAGTTATTATCGGAGATTCATAGAAAACTTCAGTAAGATTGCAGCTCCCATGTTCTCTCTTCTATAGAAAGATGTGGATTTTACCTGAACAGAAGAATGTCAAAAGTCTTTTGACATCATTAAAGAAAAGCTTGTCTTAGCCCCAGTCTTACAAAGACCTAATTGGAAACTTCCCTTCCTTATATATGCTGATGCTTCCAATGACGCTATTGGAGCAGTGTTAGGACAAGAAGATGAGAATGGAGGGAAATATGTTATATATTTCATCAGTAAGAACTTAAGCCCCACGGAATGAAATTACACCACAACAGAGAAGAATTTCTAGCCATAGTTCATGTAATAAACAAATTCTAGCATTACATCACATGATACAAAGTGACCATATTCACAGACCATTTAGCTATCAAGTACTTGATGAACAAACCCTCAGTGGATGGATGAATAATCAGATGGTTATTACTTCTACAAGAATTGAAGGTAACCATAATGGATAAGCCTGGAAAATTCAATGTAGTTGCAGATTTTCTATCTCAGATAAAGCAAGATAATGAAGATTGTACTCCTGTGCAGGATGAATTTCCTGATGAGAATTTATTTGTTGTCTCCATTAAAACACCCTGGTTTGCAGACATTTCTAATTACTTAGCCACTTTTGAGCTTCCCCCATACTTCACATCAAAACAAAAGAAATGCCTTTTTCAGGAAAGTGCTCACTTTAAATAGATTAATGGCATGTTATTTCAATATGGGCCTGATTTAGTCCTGCGACGTTGTGTCAGACTAGATGAAACATACAACATCCTTAGAGCTTGCTGTGAGGGGGAGAATGTGAGTTAGTCAAATTAATGAAAACATAAACCCAAACACCAATGGAAGTTGAAAGCAAAGAAGATTTAAACCAAAACAAGTAAGAACATACTTACAAACTCCTTTTACCTGTCATTTTCTATTGTTTGCCTATCTTTCTTTGATCTTGATTGTGAAGCCCTCAGAAGCTTTCTTTGCTTGCTTGCTTGTTTGAAGATGACAAAGGAAGAATGGCTTTTGATATGTGTTGTGTTGAATGTGAGCTTCAACACATAATAATGGAGGACACTTGAAAATAGAATGCATGAGAGAATGAGAGAAATTTTGGTATAGTGATTGTGCAAGATGAATTTCCTCTAATGGCTTAGAAGAGGGTTTTATTTATGGATTTTCTAAAAAGGCAATGGAGGGTGAGGATCAAAAGATGAGATCAATGGCTCTCATTTTTTGTGAATCTTTAATTCATAATAGATGAATTAAAAATTCTTTATTTGAGAATAGTGGTTTATGACAATTGAATTAGATATTCAATTGGTGAAGGCTAGTGGGGAACATTGAATTTAAATATTCAATTGGTGAAGGCTAGTGGGGAACATTGAATTTAAATATTCAATTAGTGGAGGCTAGTAGGGAACAATTGAATTAAATATTCAATTGGTGAAGGATAGTGGGGAACAATTGAATTAAATATTCAATTGGTGAAGGCTAGTGGGGAACATTGAATTTAAATATTTAATTGGTGAAGGATAGTGGGGAACAATTGAATTAAATATTCAATTTGGTGGAGGATAATTGAATTAAAGATTTATTTTTGGATTTTGGAGGATATTAGCTAATTAAATATTAAGAATATTTAATTATATGTGCAACATGGTGAGGTGGAAGAGGTAAGGTGGAAAGATGAGGTGGATTGATGAGGTGGATTGATGAAGTGGATTTTGTGAGGTGGATTTAGGATTTGAGACATTAGAAGAATTTAGGGATTTTAATTAAATAAAATGATTTTATTTAATTATGGGATAATGAACCAATCAAATAAACTTATAATATTTATTTAATTGACAGAAGAAAATATGAATTAAGATAAATATTAGAATATTTACTTAATTCAACCTGAGTTAATTTTAGGTGTCTACATTTTCTATGACAATCCATCTGGAGGACATTACTCTGCCAAAAGAACTTCCCATAAAATCTTAGGTGTAGGATACTATTGGCCATGTATGCACAAGGATGTGAAGAACTATGTTCGCCATTGTGATGAAATGAGTGGGAAGACCTATGAAATCCAATTAAATGCCTCTACAACCACATGTAACTTTTGAACCATTTGAAAAGTGGGGATTGGATTTTATTGGTCCTATAGATCCTCCTTCACAAGGAAAAGAATATATTCTAGTATGTACAAACTATCTTACCAAATGGGCAAAAGTCCAAGCCCTCAAAGTTGCTAGAGAAGAACAGGTTGCAGCCTTCTGTATAACAAAATTTTTCTCAGATTCAGAGCCCCTAGGTCAATTGTCACAGACCAAGGACCTCATTTTATGTCCAAAGTTCTGTTAGCTTTCACCAATCATTTCTAGGTAAGCCATAAAAAGTCACCACCCTATCACCCACAAGCAAATGGATGAGTAGAAGTCACTAATAGGGAGCTCAAAAACATCCTAGCAAAAATAGTTTCATCAGGTAGAAATGATTGGGCTAAGAAACTACTTGAAGCTATTTGGGCTTACAATACAACTTGGAAATCCACCACTGGTCTTACCCCTTATGAATTGGTCTTTGGGAAGAAACCTTTTCTTCCCATTGAATTTGAACTCCAAATTCTTAGAACAACAATGGAGCTAGACTTTGATCTTGATCAAGCTTAGGTAGATAGAGTCTTGCAAGTTAGTGAACTAGATGAACTCCGCCTAGAAGCCATTCATCAGACTGAACTAGCTCAACAACAATGAAAGTCCTAGCATGATAAACACATCAAAGAAAGAGAATTCCATTTCAGAGATTGGGCACTGCTATTTGATTCCCAATACAAGGACCAGAAAGGTAAACTCATAACTCATTGGCTGGGTCCATATGAGATTTCTGAGGTATTCCCAAATGGAGCAGTACAACTCAAACCCATTGATGGTGATTCTTGAACCCTCTTAGTCAATGGACATTGATTCAAGATCTACCATAAACCTGTCAACAAAGAAGAATTTACTCAACTGGTGGAAATGCACAGAGAAACACAATGTGTTGATTCTACTTTAGTAGAAACAATACCATAAATATATTGAAATCCAAATTTATATATATATATATATATGTATGTATGTATTTTCTGTTTGAATGTGTGTATATGCATTTAGGAACAATTCTTCATATTTTCTTCTTAGTACTTGCCTAAATTTCATCTCTGTTTCATAGGGTTTCATCTTTTAGGACATGTTACAAATTTCGGTGCACCTCCTGGTGATGCTTCAAAACTTGTTGTCTGATTAAGATCCATACCCTCACTTTGTTCTTACATTCTGACTACATCTTCTAGTGATGCTCTAGAACTTTGTTCTTGCATTCCAGCTGCATCTTCCAGCAATGCTTTGGAACTTTGTTCCTACATTCCAACTGCATCTTCCAGTGATGCTCTGGAACTTTGTTCCTGTATTTTAGCTGCATCTTTCAGTGATGCTCCGGAACTTTATTCCTACATTCTGGCTACATCTTCCAGTGATGCTCCAAAACTTTGTTCCTACATTTCAGCTGCATCTTTCAGCGATGCTTCAGAACTTTGTTCCTACATTCTGACTGCATCTTCCAGCGATGCTCTGAAACTTTGTTCTTGCATTCTGACTGCATCTTCCAACGATGCTCTAGAACTTTGTTCTTGCATTCCAGCTACATCTTCCAGCAATGCTATGGAACATTGTTCCTATATTCTGACTACATCTTCCAGTGATTCCAGCTACATCTTCCAGTGATGCTCCGGAACTTTGTCCCTGCATTCCGACTACATCTTTCAATGATGCTCCAGAACTTTGTTCTTGCATTCCAGCTACATCTTCCAACGATGCTCCGGAACCTTGTTCCTGCATTTCAGCTGCATCTTTCAGTGATGTTCTGGAATTCTATTTCTTTAACCAGCTGCATCTTGCAAAAGATGCTCCAGAATTTTGTTCATATCCTCCATATCCATTCCATTGATATCTTCTTCTGTCACTGTAAACTTGTAATCGACATCCATGTAAATGTTCCTATTATTTGAAAACACACCATTCATCCCACAATCCACTGTGAAAGCCATCATGAGTTCAACATTTCCGACCATAAGTAAATAAACATTATTATGACAACCTTTTGTCATAATAAAATTTAGCCACCCCATCATCATACCATATTAAATTTCATAATAAAATTTATTCCATTCAAACTAGTTAGTACTACCACCTAGGATGCTATTACGTCAGCAAAGACAAGCGACTTTCAAATCAATAACGGGATGGAAGGTACGTACATCTTTTATTTTTATTAGATCATTTATTGTAAGTAAAGATAGCTAAGTTGGCATGAACCCTTTTCTTTTCCAAATTTAGCAAATGTGTGAACTATTCCTTCATTAGAGAAGGTGGTGGATTGTTTACTCTGTCCCATGCAAAGTAATAATTAACTGCTGTGATTAACTATTGAAAAGCCAAATATCCTGAACTAACATTACCAAAGCCTAAGTGTCCTCGAAACCTACATTTCCTTTAATCTTCCTATCAGTTTCCTAAGCAATTTTACCACTCTGGGTGCTATGATATTTTAGTAGTCTTTGAGCAATATGGGAGGAGCCAAACACAAGTTTGAGCTAGTTTCACTAGATAAATTGCTAGCATTAGGGAATATTTTAGAACTATTTTAGAGAGTAGGGTGGCTAGACTTTATAAAGAAATTTGAGGGACACCATGCACAGCTGGTCAAGGAATTTGCTGAGAACTTTGCAGATGGGTAGTCAATTGTGTGTGGGAAGAAATTCAAGGTAAGTCCCTGAATCATCTCCAAATTATCTGGTATTGAAAATGAAGGAATTAATTTGTCTGAAACTACAAATATTTCCTATCAGAAAATTATAGAGCTTTTTGTACAGGAAGGGGAACCTCACCCATTATTAGTTGTAAGTACCCGAGGGCAAAATAAGGGATTTCAGAGAATGTCCATTGCAGAGCCATGGTGAACATCAGTTGCATGGATTATTAAGTATTTCACCTGTGAATGACAATGTGCCATAGTAGTTGGTCCCCCTTTTCAACTGCTCATTCATTTGCGCCATGGTCTAGAAAATCTTGAATTGAGAGTTAACATTCCTGCATTCCTTCATGATTCCCTTGTCTGCATGATAGAACATCTCAAAATTTGGTCTAGGCCTTTGAAACATCATGGTCTTATACATTTAATCTGCAAATATCATTTTCATAGAAAAAGAAAACCAGATGAGAAATGGCAAAAATTTTTGCAAAAATTTGAGAGCCCTGAATGTCTAAGACAATTTGAGGTAGGTGAATCGTCGGGTAGGGCAACCCAAGACATGAGAGAACTCTCCCCTACACCCCAGGGTGACAGACAAACTCCTGGCAGTGAAATGCTGGAAAATCCACCAAACGCTCCAGACCATGAAGAAAGACCTAAATCACATATTGTGCCTAAAACCCCAGAAAAATGAGAAAATGTGGATTTAGTAGACTCAGAGGAGGAAGGTGTTCAGCCCTGTAAAAAGGAGAAGAGGCCCAAATTGAAATTGCTAAGACCTACTCCTCGAAGAAGGAGCAAATGGTTAGCTAATCAGCCTAGTTGTGTCACAGCCTGTGAAATACCCCTATTCCCAAGAAAAAGAGAAAAGAAAGGCAAGCATGTGATAAGTGACTCAACTTGATGAAAATATACATCAGATTGGTACAGAGGTAACTCAAACATTAGAAAGTGATAAACCCCCTACATCTAAACCATCAATTGACCCATCGAAAGAGAACCTAGAGGAAAAAGGAGAAAAAGGACAAGAGGGAATCAGTGAACAAATACCTAATTATGTCCTAGTTGAAGAAGAGGAGGGTCAAGCATATGAGACTGTTGAAACAACTTCTTCATTCCAATAGCTAGAAAACATTCAGGAAGTTGATACAGTGCTTGAGGTAAGACAGTTGTCTCCCTTAAATAGTGTTGATGATATAGAACAAGGACCATCTAGAACAATTAATGAAGAACACATATTTGGCAATGAAACAAAAGTTTTGATTACTCCACCCCCTACAGATATTGAAAACAACAAGGGTGAGTCTATGACATTAGAAATAAAGAAACTAAAAGTAGAAATTGTGCACTTGAGACATAAAATACAATTGAGTGAAGAGTAGTTGAGTAGGCAACAATAGGAGATAGAAGAGTAGAAGGAGATTCTAGAGCAAAAGGATCAAACTATTAGAGAGCTGCAATCCCATTTGCAGCAAAGTGAAGAAAAAAGATAAGCACTGTCTGGATAGTCTATCTGAGAGAGATAGACAAATCAAGAACCTAACCTTCAACCTAGAATAGTGCCTGAAGACACTTGCAGAGGAGTAGAAGAAGCAGAAAATTGAATTAAATAAGGCCATAAGTAGAACTATTGAACTGGAGCAAGACTTACAAGAAATTAATATTAAGCTGACTGTGGAATCAAAATAAGTTCAAACTGAACCAACTAAAATGGAATGGTTTCAGGTAAACATTCCTCCCATGCTAACCAAGTGGATAGAGCAATGCTATTTGTTAAGACAATCTAGAGCCAAGAATGCTAGACTTAAGAGAGAAATAGTATTGTTGAAAGAGTCTTATGACAGATTATATCAGGCCAAGATGGATGCATGTCAGATTGGAGAGTTATTGCTGGCCTGTAGGAAACCTTCTAGGTTATATTCCATGTTCCTTAATGAGCTGTTGTTAAGATGAAAGCTCCTAATAATCTCTTGTAATTTACCACATGATCTTGATGACGAACAATTCCTTAAAGCATTTAAAGAAGCCTCTCCTATACAGAAGAATTTATTATGTGAGTTTTTCATTCATAATCTATTTCTCAAAAAACATAGTGATTTCTTCATCAATCTATTTGTGGGGGAAGTTTAGTTAAGGGCATTTTTTGTCAAATATGCAAAATTAGATTCAGTGGGAGGACAGAACCAGAGAATATCTTCATGCAGAGAGAACTGTGGGACTACACATGAGGTACCCCAACCGGAAACCTTTTTCTTTCAAAACTTAGTTCAAGAGAACTAAGAGTTATGAACATATGAAAAAAAATTATAATGAAAGCATTAGGACCTACTATGAAGATTTCAAGATTAATGGACCATAGTTGATTGACAGAGCTTGGAATGCCTATGAAGAAAGATATACTCCCTTGCCTATGTATTTAAAAAGAAGAGAAATGATTTCCCCCACTAACCTTATATGGTCATACAAAAGAGCTGAGGCATTGACAGAGATTCTTCAACAATTAAAGACTGAGTGGATAGGAATGAGATACATACCACCTCTACTTTTATAGCCACCTCCTGCAGTCTTAGGGGTTACATAACAGGAACCAAGGGACTTACATACCTGGTAGATGAGAATCAAACTTCACAAAGGTTTTCTGAAGGTCCCTGACCATATTGATGAAGAGGCATATGAAGTATATGATTTGAGCTCAAAATATGATGAACTAAATAGGAAAAGAGAAGTAGAGAGACAAAGGATGCATCATAGAGTAGGAGGACCTGCTCAAGGTTAGGAAGGGGAGGAATGATGAGGTATAAATAACCTCATCTCTTTGATGGAACAAATAGCCTTTTTGCATTACCCTATTCCCTATCCTTGCCAATTTATTTTATTTTATAAGCAATACTTATCTATTTTTAATAAAATGTTGTACAAATCCTTATTTCCTAAATTGATTGAAATTAGCTTTTAAATGTTGATTTAATGACATGAAAAGTTGGGTAATTGTGCAGGTTAATGCATTGCCTATAAAAGAAGTGGACATCATGCAGTTGTGGATAAATACGCTGGAAGTTGAGGGTGCCGAAAAAATTAGGCGTGCATTAAATGAAGACTTTGTTTCAATCATGTTATTTCTGTGGCTACCCAAAAGACATTATGGCTCCACTCAGAGTCCTTTTTATGTTCTAAATGACAGCAGTAGTAAATATTCTATTTTTCAGTTATACGACTTCTTCAAATGGCATTTTCCTACAATTTGAAATTTAGGAGTTTTGAAGTAGTTCAGTTTTAGTGGTTGCTTGAAACATGGATATAAATATATACTATGGATGAATGAAAGATAATCCTTTAGTTTTCAAAATCATCAAAGATGTGTACTTGCAATTTTTCGTAAATGCAAATGATGTTGTTCTGAGTTTTAATTCTTTGGAAATATGAAGTTTTGAATGGAGTTATTATGTGCTATGAAAGTGATTGAATGTGACCTGAGTTAAGACAAGATTCTTCCATGAGCTAGCCACTTGTGGGACTATAGAATAGATAAGTATTCTCATTTTTGTGGATGTTGTTATTTAGTTGAAGATAGTTTATGTTTAGTTTTTGTCGTTAACCTGTAGGGTGTGTTGTTTAAAAGTTAAACTGTTGTGTATTGTTGTTTGAAACTGTGTTCATTAGAAATTTTCTGGCGTATTTGCTTTAGTTAGAATTATTATTTTCTGATGGTTAGAATTTGGAGTGCTTGTAGCATAGTAAATTGCATTTGTGAATTGTTAGCATAGAATTTATCTACTTTCTAGTGTAGAATTTATCTGCTTTCTAAGGATAGAATTTATATGCTTTCTAGTCTAGAGTTTTCATGTTTTTTAGTGTAGAATTGGAATGCTTTCTGTAGAAGGATACAATTGCTATGTCATTTCATGAACTATTTCCATCTTTCCATTAAACTAAAAAACTATTTCTCAATGAAATATCCAAACTCCCTATTGCAGACAGCCTCAGACATTACCTCAGTCGATAAATTGATAATTTTTATCTAAAATGTTAGGACCTTACGATAGCTTGTCAGTGTCCACTTTGGCCACATGGCCATTATCCTGCACCAAACGATACTTGTCAAAGCTGTAAATACATCTCTTACATCTGTCATATATGGCAGATTTGACTTTCCCAACATGGAGCGCTCCAAGGCTAAAAATAGACTATGACAGATGCTCTTACACATCTTACAGTTGTCATAGATTTTCCCAACATAACAACCTTAAATGTTGTAAGAGAATCCCTCATACAAGACTACATATAGTAAATTCCTCTTACAACATGTTATAGCCCAACTTGGGTTCCCAAAGATGCCTTTCCCTCATGCAAAGATACTCACCAACACTTGTCACCACTTGTCATAGGAATCTCCAAACTTGGCTCTTAGGTGTCATATATTCTGTCATATGGAATATCCTCTTCAACATACCATAAGATGTTGACACATGGCATATTAGTGCCACCTCAAATGGGACTACCAAATCCATGTAGGTTTGACTTGACTATCCAAGTCCCATTCCAAGTAAGATGACATGTCACCGTGCCACCTCAACTAAGTGACCAAACTGAATGTGCAAGTGAATATAATATTAGGCAATAAATAAATATACAATTAAATGAATAATGCTAGGAATTTGCAAAGGTTGAGATGCCTTAATTCCAAACATTCTCTCACTTGTCAAACACTTTGCAAGATCCAAAAGAAATGACAAGATTTAACTGCTAGGGGCCAAGAGGCCCATAGACTTCAAACACCATCTAAACTTCTTTGTGCCCACTGGTTTAGTCAATGCATCTATAACATTCTTCAAAGTGTCTACCCTCTCCAATATCACCTTACCATCTTCTACCATATCTCAAACAAAATGAAACTGAACATCAATGTGCTTTGTTTTGGCATGGAAAGTAGGATTTTTTGCTAGGCAAATCACACTCTGACTATCACAACAGATAGTAATCTGTCCTGCATCAACACCAATATCTAAACACAACCTCTTAAGACAAATGGATTCCTTACAAGCACGAGTTGATGCCATGTACTCTACTTCTATTGTGGACAAAGCAACCATAGGTTGTCGCTTACTCATCCAACTAATAGCCCCACCAACCATGGTAAACACATAAGCACTAGTGGATCTCCTACTGTCAATGTCACCTACCCAATCAGAATCCACAAATCCATGAATACTCATAGAATGCAGAGGTCTAATAGGATAACTATGATAACATAGAGAATACTCAGAAGTACCCCTTACTACATCCCAATGTACTCATCCAAGATTAGCCATAAACTGACTAAGGACTCCCACTGCTTGGGCAATGTTTGGTCTTGTACAGACCATAGCATACGTCAAGCTATCAGTTGCACTAACATAAGGTACTCTGCTCATATCCTCTGTCTCAGAAGGAGACTTTGGACAATCATTCACAGATAACTTTGTTCCCAATGAAATAGGAACACACAATGGTCTACAATCTACCATGTTGAATCTATCCAACACAGTCTTCACATACTTACTCTAGCTTAACCAAAGTTTTCTATTTTCTCTGTCTCTTTTGATCTCCATCCCCAAAATGTACTTGGCTGCCCCTAAGTTTTTCATCTCAAACTGTGCTGACAACTGAGACTTCAAATTTGAAATCATATTCTTACCATTCCCAATCAACAACATATCATCAACATACTGTGCAATAATGAGAATACGATAATTGTCAAATTTGTAATACACACAATGATCTGATTTTGATCTCAAAAATCCAATGGACAACACAAAGGCATCAAACTTAAAGTACCACATCCTAGGAGATTGCTTCAAACCATACAAAGACTTCTTTAAATTACAGACCAAATTTTCATTACCTTTCACCACGTCGTGCTCATGCTGTGACATATAGATTTCTTCCTCCAAGTCACCATGAAGGAAAGCTATCTTCACATTCATTTGTTCTACTTCTAAGTCATAAGCTGCTACAAGAGATAACATGAAACAAATAGATATTAGCTTTGCAACGGGAGAGAAAATTTCACCATAATCAATCCCCTCCACTTGTGAATACCCCTTCGCAACCAATCTAGCCTTGTACTTTTCAAAACTACTATCTGCCCAAATTTCTTCTTGAACACCCATTTGCATCCAATAGGTTTCCATCCATCAAGAAAAGGCACCAAGGTCCAAGTTTTATTCTTTTCCAAAAAAGCCATCTCATCCTCCATGGCCTCCTTCCAGGAACTTGTATCTTTTATGTCCATAGCCTCTATCACAGTTTTAGGCTCATCAATGTTAGTAATCAAGGCATAAGCACAGCTAGAATTTAACAATGTATAACCAAACCTTTTAGGTTGCTTCCTAATTCATGTGGACCTCCTCAAAAGTTGAGGTGGAGGTTCTACTTCTAAACTTTTAGAGCTGCTAGAGCTCTCCTCATCATCAGGTTCAATAGGGTCTTTCAGTTTAGTCTTCTCAGGGGTAGAAGAAAACTGAACCACATCCTCTTTCTTTTCTTTTTCTTCTAGCTATAGGACAATAGGAGAAGGTGTTAGCTCTCTGAAGATAACACTTCTGCTATACAACACTTTTTCAGCCATAGGATCCCAAAGCTTGTACCCTTTCACACCGATACCATAACCAATGAAGATACACTTAACTGCCTTGTTCTCCAATTTTGACCTCTTCTCCTTAGGCACATGTGCATATTCCTCACAACCAAAAACATGAAGATATATAAATGAGGGATTCTTACCAAACCACACCTCCATGGGTGTCTTATTAACGAGCGCTGAGGTAGGAGACCTATTAACCAAGTAGAAAGTAGTGGCTACAGCTTTAGCCCAAAAATTTTGTTCGAGGTTAGCATCACTAAGCATACTCCTAGCCCTCTCCATCAATATTCTATTCATCCTCTCTGCAACTCCATTTTACTGCAGGGTATAAGGAGTTGTCTTATGTCTTTCAATCCCATGTTCTTTATAGAAATTATTGAACTCTGTGAAACAAAACTCACCACCATTATCAGTTCTCAAACACTTAATCTTTTTACTAGTCTGATTCTCTACAAAAGCTTTAAACTCTTTGAACCAACTAAAGACTTTAGATTTGCTTCTGAAAAAATAAACCCATGTCCTTCTAGTATAATCATCAATAAATGATACAAAATATATAGATTTAGAGATCGAAGGAACACTCACAATACCAAATAGATCAGAATGAATAAGATCCAAAACACCAAAAGACTTGTGAGAACTAGAGTAAAACTGAACATGGTTTTGTTTTCCATATATACAATGTTCGCAAAAGTCAAACTCAAGATTACAATCATTTAACCCCTTAATGAGGTTTTTATTTTTCAGGGCTCTAAGACCCTTCTCACCAATGTGACCAAGTCTCTTATGCCACACCATTGTCTTTTCAGTAGGAAGTTTCATTTCCAAAGCATGAGCACCCTTAGGTACCCAGAAAACACTACCATTGGAAGTAGAAGCAATAGTCTTTTTCGCTGCAGGTTCCAATGGTGAGGATGAAGAATCTGAAAATCTTTTCTTTGAAATAGAAGAACTATTTCATTGAGTAGTGCATGCATCCAGCTAAAACAAAGTACCTCTCTGAGTACCCTTCGCAAGCACCATAGCTCCTCTTGTCATCTTGCATCCTCCACCTAAGAAGACAACCTGCACACATGCATCATTCAATTTATTTACAGAGAGTAGGTTTCATGCTAAACTAGGGATGTGCATAACCCCATTGATCCCCTTCACTCATCCATCAAGGAATCAGATCAAGACTCTTACACACCCAACTATCTTCAGGTGAGAGTCATCACCCAAGTACACCTTCCCACCATCGTATTCTTCATACTTTGTAAACCAACCTCAATAAGAGATCATGTGGAAAGAAGCACCAGAGTCAATCAGCCACACATCTTTAGATGTATGGGTGACCAAGGCTGCAACAAAAGCATCACCATCATCTTGTGACTTGTGGAATTGGAATTAGAGTTCTTCTTTTTCTTCTTCTCCTCTTTGCACTCATTTTGGAAGTGCCCAATTTTTCCATAGTTCCAACACACTGCCTCGGACTTTCCAAGTGATTTGGATCTCCCATGGGATTTGTATTTGCCCTTTTCATCTTTCTTGTCTTTCTTTTTCCCTTTTTCTTTGGTTCTTCCATGAACCACAAGAGCCTCTTTGGCTGACTCAGATGACTTTCTCTGCATCTCTTCATATAACAATGAAGACACCACTTCATCCATTTTGAAAGTAGATGTGGTACTCTTGATGGCTATAACAAGATGATCCCATGAGTCTGACAAAGAACAAAGCAAGGTCATACAACGATCCTCCTCCATTTTCACACCAACATATGTCAACTGTGCAACTAGCATGTTAGAGGCATTCAAATGGTCTGCAATGGATCCTCCATCCTCCATCATTAGAGAATATAGCTTCTTCCTTAGGAATAACTTGTTCACCAGGGATTTGGCTTGATAAACATCTCCCAGCTTCTTGCATAGGTCTTTCATGGTGTTCTCCTCATGGACATTTAACAAGTCAGAGTCAGCCAAATAGAGTCTCACAAGACCCTTAGCTTTTTGATCCTTGAGATCCCAATCATCTTGCAAGATTGCTGCTACTTTTACACCAGAAATTGCTTCCCATAGATCTCTGTCAATAAGCATGTCTTCCATTTTGAGTTTCCACAACTCAAAATTGCTTCCATTAAACTTTTCCACCTCTACTCTTCTAGATGTGCCTACCATCTTCTTGCTGCAACAAGATCATAGAATATTCTGCACAGACTCCCACTCAATCGAATATTAGCTCAAAAAACCCCTAACCAACAACTAGGACCAAAGGTGATCAAGCTCTGATACCAACTGAAAGGAAGCAAGGTACATAGAACACACTTCCTACACCAATCTAATGAGGGGAAATGTATGCAAATTAATTTTAATCCTTACAATTGCAGCAATGCTAAACATATAACATAAGAAATTACAGCAACAACACAACACATAAAAAGATTGACACAAGATGTATCGAGGGGAAAACCTTTTCAGGTAAGAAACCCCACACTCTAAAATCTGCATAATGTATTATCTAAAACAATAACAATTTACAATACACTTGCAATGCAAGTTCTTCCAAGAGTCTTTAAATGTTGTTTCTGGAGTGATTCCAGCAACATAACATTACCTTTAAAAACACTATATAAATACAACTCCAAAACAATGCATTTTATAGAGATATAAGGTATATTCTGGAAGCTTCTTGAGATAGGTGTCCACCTTGGCCACATGGCCATTATCCTACATCAAAGGACACTTGTCCAAGCTATAAATACATCTCTTACATTTGTCATATATGGAAGATTTGACTTTCCCAACATGGAGTGCTCC
The DNA here is from genome assembly GCA_027924645.1 of Cunninghamia lanceolata. NCBI lineage: Eukaryota > Viridiplantae > Streptophyta > Pinopsida > Cupressales > Cupressaceae > Cunninghamia > Cunninghamia lanceolata. The sequence continues at coordinate 14,401,418 of BSBN01000523.1, forward strand.
AAGGCTAAAAATAGACTATGACAGATGCTCTTACGCATCTTACAATTGTCATAGATTTTCCCAACATAACAACCTTAAATGTTGTAAGATAATCCCTCATACAAGACTAAATATAGTAAATTCCTCTTAAAACATGTCATAGCCCAACTTGGGTGCCTAAAGATGCATTTTCCTCATGCAAAGATACTCACTGACACTTGTCATAGGAATCTCCAAACTTGGCTCTTACACATCATAGATTTTGTCATATCGAATATCCTCTTCCACATACCACAAGATTCTGACACATGTCATATTAGTGCCACCTCAAATGGGAGGCCCAAATCCATGTAGGTTTGACTTGACCATCCAAGTTACATTCCAAGTAAGATGACATGTCACCATGCCACCTCAACTAAGTGACCAAACTGAATATGCAAGTAAATACAATATTAGGCAATAAATAAATATACAATCAAATGAATAATTCTAGAAATTTGCAAAGGTTGAGACACCTTAATTCATAAAACTCAACACTCTCCTTCAAAGTTGAAGGGAGTGACACATGTGCTGGCCTCATCAGGGGTCTAGGTACATGGTTTTGGTCTCATTGTGCCCCCTCTCTATCTTGGGCATAGCCACCACCTCTATCCTAGAACTCTTGAATGTCAAAATAATTAGGAATCTTCTTGAGGATGAACTTGCAATGGAGTTTCCTCAAGAAATATTGTGGCACCTCATTGTTGTTGCATGGGTGCTCATCAAACACCATGTACCATCTATCTCAAAGTTTTGGGATATATCTTGATTCATACACCAATGAATAGGGAAGTGTTTGCAAGTCTCTTCTAATCTTTGACTAGTTTTAGGATTGATAAAGTGTGAACATAATGCAGATTTTGTAATTTTTCATTCTTCACTTATTCATAAGACAATTTGTCGGCATAGTATTGCTGACCTCTCTGTATAAATTTGGTGATTTGTTTTGTCACCAATTCAGTATGAGAAACAATCATCTCTAATGACTTCGCAAGCGCTTTCCTACGATTGGTGCTTGCACTTGGATTGTTCAACATTTCAATTAGGGTTTGATGATGTTTTTTATTTTCTTATATTTTCCCTAAATAGTTTTCTTGTGTATCTCTTTCATGGCGAGGATGTGAAGGTGGGGGGTTTTGAGGGTTTTTGGGGTTGTTTTGACCCTCCTCAATTGGATTTGTGTTTTGTCCTGCCGCATTAACTATAAATTCAATATAAAAAACTAATCAAACATTGCAAAAGTCAGAAATTCTTTTCAAACTCACAAAAATTAATCAAACCCTACCTTCTTCGACTACTAGGCCCTCTACATTTTTCTCACGACATCTTCAGGAGTGGGTTTGGCAAGGTGGCATAATGAAAACATTGATCTCTCTTTGCACTTGCTTGATTTGCCATTCCTTGAGTGCGCTCGCGCTATGTCATTGGTTTTTTCTTGCCAAACTATGTTTTGGCCACGAGTATAAGGAAATGGTTTTTTTTACTTTTATGCAGAGTATAATGTGAGCGCATTATAACGCGCTCACGTTGTATTTTGTATGGGACCAAAAAGTCATGTGGAGACTTTTTGGTCCCACAACTCCATGCATACACCCTCATCTCAAAGAGAGGAAAAATGTAGACACTTAAATTTGACCATGTCTTACGGCATTATCTTGCACCACCTTGCAACATCTTGCGACACATCTTGCTCTATGACCCGTTACATCATTCCCATTAGTTAAATAAATTACATTTATTTAACTAATCCCTCCTATCCATTTATCCTCCTCTTACACCAAATTAAATAAATATTATTTATTTAATCCCATTTTCCTCCATCATCCAATTTAAATAAATTAAATATTTATTTAAATCCCACATGTCTCTCATAATTTAAATAATTTTGTTATTTAAATTATTTATTCCCACTCACATCCCTATTTTTAACCCCATTAAATGTGTGTCATAAACACTTCCTCTCCAAAAATCAATTTAATAATCCCATTTCCCCACTCACATCCTTAATTTAGTAACCTGTCATCCTCATTGAATGTGCATCATAACCACTAACTTCAAGTTGTAATCCTATCAATCCACCTGACACCTCACTCTTGTAATCTTAGCCATCCATTTGATTCCCTCTCTATTTGTAAATTGAATCTCTCATTTCAAATCAAACCCCCCAAAAATCTTCATATGCACACATATCTATTATTTTCTATCTCTATTATCATGGCTATTTCATATCCAAGTTATGTTGATTTTTGTGAGCAATCCACAATGCATCATCCATAGAACAAAGCTGGTGGAGCTTGGGTACACTCTACCCCAATCTATCTAAAGTCTGAATTTGTGCAAGCAAGGTTTAAGGTATTGTTGTATTGTTTTATCTTCATGTTATTTCCTTACATCATTTTCATGTCTTCAAGTGGCTCCCCATTCTATGATAGCCTAGTTTACAACACATTAGAAATATTAAATTGTTACATGGATTTGCAAGGTGTACAATACCTAGTCCTAATGACCTCCCATTGGTATACATTTCAACACAAAACGAGGGGTTCTTACTAAATAGATTAGTCTAATAGCTAGGGGAAGAAATGCCCATAACTAATCTATGTTAGAATTAGGTGTCATACATCTTACAAATTCTAACATTTGTATTTATTTTGTAAAATTAGTGTCCACATTGAAAAGGGGCGTTCCATTTGGAGTGGTACTCTTTGTCACTTGTAAACTATGTTATGACATGTTGTAAGAACTTCTATGTCATGTAATATACATAATAACATTTATGACATTGTAATATACGTAAGAGAATCTATGTCATGTAACAACAGGTAAGAGGGAATTATAAAGTGGACTAGAAAAGTCATGAAAGACATTTGACTAGTTTATGATGCATAAGAGTGTCTTTGAAAAAATAAATAAGTCCAAAATGGGGTGTCCCATTTGATAGGTGAAATTTATGACATCAAGAGTTAAATTCTATATTTGGTTTATTGACTCACTATGGAGTTAGGCACCCCTTTTAGGTGTTGAAATACACTGGACAACTGAGAGGGGGGTGTGAATCAGTTGTCCTTAAAACTTGAACACTTAAGAACAACAACAACACATCAAACTCTCATTTACTATTATTTAGATTTAACCATGAAAGCATGAATTAAGAAGCTCAACACATTAACACATAAGACACCAGATTTTTACATGGAAAACCCTAAAAGGGAAAAACCATGGTAGGTGTTAGCCCACAGAAAATATATGAATTATAACAATACTAAAAAATAGAGGCTCACTGACCAAATTGCTCACTGCAAAGAACGACTCACTACCAAAGGGTTGCTCACTGCCAGGGGTGGCTCATTGCCAAAATAATGAACTAAGTAAGTAGCATCTACTCCATGCCTGGGTTTAGTTCCTTTGAAGCACAATAAAACTTCTCTACTCTGCTCCTTTACACCTTCGCACTTATTTCTTCATATTTGCACAACTCCACACTTTTTCACAACTACATTACATGCTTTTATACAATTCCTCAACCTTGGAATGTACATCGAGGTCGGCATTACATTCATCAACCATTGGAACAATCTCCAAGGTTGACATTACAATCATACATAAAAATAGGTCTAGACCTAATACAAGTTTTGCTAAGGAAAAGATGTAAAGATGTGTGTGGATCACACCACACCTTATCTGGGACTGAAATGGAGTTGTTCACTCCACGACACGCTTTCACAATCTTCAAGGCATCTCTGCAATTAGTGAAATCAATCGAGTCAGCCAAGACTGGTGAAAACACTAGGTCTGCTAAGAACATTCTTCATCCATGATCCAATTTACTCTTTGTGGACCAATCCAAAGCTAGGAACATGATCAAGAGACATCCACAAGCAATTTTTAATCACTGGGAACAACCGCACGATCTCCAACCACTCTGTCAAGTAGATTCTTCAAACTGGAGAACAAGAACACTGTCAACCACTGTCATAAGGAAAGAATAGCTTGCAGACCACCAAATCATGAACCATTGAGGTTGAAGGCACATAATATCATTCTAGACATAACTCTAGAACTACATACCAAAATGCTTCAATGCGGATCATAATACTTTCTCCCTGTCACCATCAATCATATAGAAAAATAGTTTTCACTCTGGTGAACATAACTCACTCAGATCTTCATACCAGAGGCTCAAACTTAGGATGTAATATCTTTAGATAGACTTCCAAATGTCTTCCAATCCGCAGACAAAGATATTCATTCAACAAGAAATGTGGAGTAAACTTCTGGACTATTCTTTTGTATGCATTACATTATTTCTACTGCAACTTACTGTTTTTACCAGAGAAGCTAATTTTCTCAATATACTCAACACTAGGATCACTTCCATAGGTAAATACAAAGCATCTCACTCATGACAAGCAAGCATCAAAATAAGAGCACAGTTAACACCAATGACAACACATATATGTTGACATCAATGACAACACCGATTAGGCACATACTTGCAACAATCTCCCCCTTTGTCATTGATGGCAACATATGATGTGAAAAACTAAAAAGACCATCAAGACAAGATTATCCCCCTCTCTCTTTACACATATTCATTCTTTCTCCCCCTGAGTTTTTCACATGATTTCTCTCCCCCTTTGACATCAATGGCAAATGGCACATACTTGCATATTGCTGCTCTTATCCACTGAACTTTCACTATTTTTCAACACTTTCTTCATCAGAGGATACTCCCCCTGAGGGATAACCCTTAAAACATCAATCTAGATAAAAAATGAGGCTTTGAATACCATTGGATTGATGCATTCTTATGCATCTTAGTTTAGAGTAGAAGGGGTAATGACCCCTAGTTTTTCTCTGAGATACTCAAAAGTATCTTTGGGCAGAGGCTTAGTAAAAATGTTTGCAATCTGATCCTTTAATGTGGATACATACTCTATCTTTACTTCATTTTCACTCACATTTTCTCTCAAAAAGTGATACCTTATAGATATATGCTTTGTTCTTGAGTGCATTACATGATTCTTCGAGATGTTTATAGCACTTGTATTATCACAGAAGATTGCAACTAGATTATCATACACAACTCTTATGTCCTTCAATGTCTACTTCATCCATAACACTTGAGTGTAACAACATGCTGGTGCAATATACTCTGCTTCTATTGTTGATAAGGAGATTGACTCTTGCTTCTTTCTTAGCCATGAAACCAATTTGTTTCCCAAAAAGAAAGCACCTCCACTTGTACTTTTTCTATCATCAAATCTCCTGCTCAATCAACATCTGTATAAGCTCTGAGAGTGAAATCATTATCTTTTGAATAACATAGGCCATGATCTAGTGTGCCTTTTAAATACCTTAAGATTCTCTTAACTACCATCACATGTGATTCTCTTGGATCAGCTTGAAATCTTGCAACAAGACAAATTGCATGCATAATATTAGGTCTAGTTTGAGTTAGATAAAGCAATCCTCTAATCATAGATCTATACCTTTTCTGATCAATCTTGGGTGAATCATCAGTTTTTCTCAACTTGCAGCTAGTCACCATAGGAGTACATACTAGTTTAGAGTCCTCCATCTCAAACTTCTTCAATAGTTCTCTCACATACTTAGACTAAGATATGAAGATTCCTTTATTTGATTGATTAATTTGTAGACCCAAAAAGAAATTCATTTCACCAAACATAGACATTTCAAATTCACTTTTCATCTCATTGGCAAACTTTATGCACATACCTTCATTTCCTCCAAAGATAATGTCATCAACAAAGACTTCAACAATCAAAATCTAAATATCATTGATTTTGAAGTACATATTGCTATCTGTAGTACCTTTATTAAATCCCAATTGCAACAAATACTTGTCTAACCTTGCATATCAGGCTCTAGGGGCTTGTTTGAGTCCATACAATGCTTTCTTCAACCTTAATACCATATCACCTTGATTTGACATTTGGAATCCCTCCAGTTGCTCAATGTATACTTCCTCTTCTAACTCACCATTCAGAAATGCAGACTTCACATCCATCTGATACACCTTAAAATATTTGTGTGCTGCAAACGCCAGAAACATTCTAATTGCTTCAATCTAAGCTACTGGGGCAAAAGTTTCTTCAAAATCTATCCATTCAATTTGAGAATATCCTTTACATACAAGTCTTTCTTTATTCCTTACAACTTCTCCATTTTCATTTAGCTTGTTCCTAAAGACCCATTTGGTTCCAATAACATTTTTGTCAGCAAGTCTAGGAACTAGTTCCCAAGTTTCATTCTTCTCTATCTGTAATAGTTCTTCCTCCATTGCCTTTACCCAATTTTCATCATTGCAGGCTTCATTCATAGTTTTTGGTTCAACTGTGGAGAGCAAACAATAGTTTACTTGTTCTTTAGTAGCTTTTCTTATTGTCAGTACACCTTTTCTTTTATCTCTAATAATTTGACCTTTAGAGTGATTGATTCTTACATACCTGGGGGTTTTAGCAACACTTTTCAGAACCTTTTCTTCTTCATCATGACTATCTTCTTGTTCAACTTTATCTTCATGAGTTGTAGTAGCAGGTTCATCTGACTCATAGTCATTCTGATCTGATGTTATTCCTCTATCTTCATCCACCTTCACATTTGCACTTTCAACAATCTTTTTCAGTCTTTTATTGTAACATCGGTAAGCCTTACGCTTGGTAGAGTATCCAAGGAAGATCTCTTCATCATATCTTACATCAAATTTCCCTAGATCTTCATCTATTTTGATATAGCATTTGCTTCCAAATACTTTAAAATATCTTACTGTAGGAATTATAGACACCCAAAATTGACCTAATTATCATTAGCATTCAAATATTGCATTAGCTATCATCTGCATTTGTCTAACACACTTGAGCAATGTCCCTATCACTTATTTCTTCTATTAATTAAATAAATTTATATTTATTTAATTAATTCATTAGTCATTTCTTCTATTTTCTTTTAATTTATAATTAAACAATTTTTAATTATTTAATTATCTTCTTTCTATCTATTTTAATTAAATAAATCTTATTTATTTAATTAAAATTCCATTCACAAACCCACTTTCTAATTAATTAAATAAATTTTATTTATTTAATTAAGTTTTCTTATCATTTATCTCAATGAGCCGACATGTGTGCCTCTTTTATTTAAAAAAAGATAAGTGGTACTACATCTTTCATTTAATATCTTTCACATGTAGTACTTTTTATGTACACTGTCACACATAAGCCTTATCTTCTCTCCACTTGTCATTTACACATTCATCTATGATTATCATTTAATCTTAGCCATTCACATAGCCACCAAATCTCCACCCTTGATTATTTTGGTTGAGTTCTATATAAACACCCTCTCATTCCATACTACATCTATCCAGCATTCGTATATCGTCTACATTATCATCTTGAGCATATTGAGCATTTTATCATCCATTGAGCTTATTATCATTATCTATCCATCATGGTAGCTTTTATTTTCATAATTGTTCATTGTTTAGAAGTAATCCACATTATAAACAAAGAATCATACAATCTAGGTGATATTGTTCTTGAATTGCATGCTTTTGATTTCATTTGGATTTGATTCTTTGATGATAGTAGGGTTAGGTTTTCATGGCTATGCTTGATCTTATCAACCTAATTTTTACCTATCATATTTTGGCACGCCTGGTGGGACCCATGTCCTTGATTAACTTTTCTATTTGAAGTTGTTTTTGTGAAGATTAGATTTTTTGAGCACTTATGACAAGTTTCAGTCACTTCTGAGCAAAAACCAGTCGCTGTCTAATTACACGCATTGCTTTTCAGCTGAAACTTGCCACTTTTAGCATTTCTAGGATCGATTCTGAGCGAACAATAGTCACTTATTGTCTTTTTTACATCGCTTACAAGCTAACAGTAGTCACTTATGTTCTTATTTGCATCGCTTTTAATTTGATAGTGATCACTTTATGCAAAACTAGGGTTTTCTGTTATATCTTGTTTTTTCACGGATCTAAGTCGCTTATGACCTACAATCAGTCACCTGTTGCTTTTTCGCATCGCTTCTAAGCTTTATCATTTTGTATCTAGTTTTACTAGCATCGCTTCTGATTTGTAGCATTTCATTTATGGTAGAATACAGATCACTTTTGATCAATAGTTGATCACCTCTGGTAACTGTGTCACTTTCAATTTTTATCATTTGCAGTTCAGTTTTCTTGGATACTAATTAGGTATTTGTGCAACATCTTATCAATTGTCCAAGAAAAGGAGGTTATCAAACTACTAACATATCTGTTGCAGCTCCGATCAGTCCAAGACTTGTGATTTCTCACTAATTTAGGAACATTTGGGCTTGGTGCTTAAAAAGAATCATTGCTTGCTCCATGCTTTTTTTATCATTCTTGATTGCTTGAATGTGAATGTTTGTAACCCAAATTTAATAGCAAAAGTATCCTCTTCCCTTGTCTATCAAATGGATCTTGGGTGTATGAGAACTTGTTATTATCTTTAGAGGGCCTACCTTCCCGATATGAGTAGGGGTACAACCTAAGCGGTAACGAGCTAAAGCCAAGTCCTTCCGAACCGCTATATAAGAAAAGTGTTTGTGTCAAAAGCCACAAACAACAGGTGTTGTTTGTTATACAAACAACCAACCTCCCCCAAAACCCTCCAAGGCATAAACCTTGAAGGTTGGGAGACTCCATAACGGAGAGTAGCGCTGCTGCACGTATAGCCATTCAAACGGATGCCCTTACTAGCAACCTTGTGTAGTAGCCAAAAACCTTCTATTTGTTGATGCAAAAGGTGGGACCTTTGAAGCCACCTTGATTCACATGGTTCTTAGTAGAGATAGTAGGGACAATCCTAAGGTTTGGTGGGGGGACAAGCCTTGGGAAACTTGGATATTAGTATGCATGAGAAGTGAGTGCCGTGGAGAGGAGCTACTGCTACCCAGATCCAAAAGCTATCCGCTTTGAATAGGCATGGCCAGGGGACTCAACAAATACAGTCCTTTCCTAGCCTAGGTTGTACAAGTTTGTGGTTGTTGTGAGTCTGAGTGATTGAAATTACTATTTTCTTATCAAAAACATAATTCAAACATATTCCCTGACAGACACAGACTCACTTTTGGACTGTAATTGCCTGCATACAATCAACCAAATCACCTTTAAACAATAGTTAGTCACCTTTTGCTTCAACTAAATCCCCTTTGAACAATTGCTGCTCACCTTTGGTCTGGACTGAGTTGTCCTTAACCAGTAGAAAATCACTTTTGAACCAAAACTGTTTGCCTATAGCAAATTAGCTTGCCTCTGGTTAATACTATAGCCTATCACCTGAACTAAAACCAGATCACTTCTAAGCTATTGTTAGTCACTTTTGGCCTTATTTGAGTCACATTTGAGCTATTATCTGTTTCTTCTGGATAAACATCAACAATCCGTATAAACTCAGCCAAATCAGCTACATTTCTAGTTTGCTTAGCTTCAACATTAGCTTTTAGACCTGCCTCTAATCATTTGCAGACACCTAAACTTTGTCTCCTATCTTGAGCATAACAAACAATTGGACTTTGTGGACTTTCCATCCTCTTGAGACCTCAAATCAGCAAAACCAAGCATCAATCAACCAATCCAACAACAACAAAACATCATCTTTTGGCTTGAGCCTTAGCAATATCAGCAAAATAGCAACATCAGCAATCATCTCTTCTCTTGAGTGTGTGAGCTATCCTCTAGGGAAGTTTAACCAAGCAAACCAACAACTAGCAACCAACAACCAAGCAACCCAACAACAACAAAGTAAACATCAAACTACCCTAGCAACTAACAACCAAACAAACAACCAATCATCACCTTTTGGGTCTCAACCTTGACAAGCTAAAGTCCAATTTTCAACATCAACCATCATGCCTCAAACTAGGAGCCAATATAGAGCTGAAATGGAAGCAAAACTATGAGTTGAGATGGAAGCCAAGATGCAACAATCACGAGAAATGCCCCTTAGAGATGCAACTCAATTTACAATCGGCATGCCTCCTGACATGTTTGTGCCCGATGGGTACACCATTGGAGAGTCATCCTCACAACAAGTGCAACCTCAAACATTTTCGAAGACTTATGAAGAGCAATCCCAAGAGGACTTATCGGAATTTAGAGATGCACATGTATGGGACCAATTTGAGAGGCTTGTTTTATTCGATCCTAACCGCTACTTCTTGCAATTAGCATGTATGGGAGCCAAATTACCAAGAGCATTTGACATATCCACTATTCAAGAACATGATCTAAGCACTCCTGCTATTGTTGTAAAGGGACCATCCACTATAGCCACAACATCTCATACCATATTACAAAATCCATCTTCCAACCCATCTCTTTCATTGCCTATTGTTACTTCATTCAATCTACCAAGCTCAGAGTACACTTTAGAACCTTTGATAACTCTGACTAATGTACTTCCTTTGCTTTCATAAAATCTAAACATTCCACCTTTCCATGTTCCACAACATACAACTCCTCCTACCATGACCGTATCTCAATCTCAAGTAACACAAGCTGTCCATGTTGCCCAAGTGCAAACTCCTCAATTGTCACAAGCTATCCCCATATCCCATTCTCTGCAAGTTTCCCAAGCTATCCAAACAACACAAACTATCCAAGCTTCACAACCATTGCAATCCACTACTCCCATTGCATCACATGTGGACACCACATCCCATATTCCTATCACTGCTAATATGGTCTCCACAATTTCTGTAGACCCATCCAACACACCATACAACCCCAATGTTAGTCTCATTGACATGAGTGACCCACCTACTATTTCACAAGTTAATCCTACTAGTGCAGTTTCTTATGTTGATCAACTTACATCAATTCAACCATCCTCCTATAATCCTTCACAAACCATCAATCCGTCTTATACTGCTCAAGGATTACCCATTGTCACCCAACATATGACATATACCAATCCTCATGTTGTCCAAAACACAGACCCAAATGTCCATCCTTCTTCCACATCTACCAATCCTTCCATCACTTACCATATTACAAATTCAATGCCGAGTTCACAACCATTGACCAACGTCAATCCATCCGCTACTTCCCATGTGATGCAAAACCTTGGCACTAATTCATCGCAATATACTCAACCACCACTTGTGTCTCACGGACAACAATCCTCAAACACATATGTGTCACATACTAATCCTTTGACATATACTGTGAGTACACAACCTCAACAAATGGTCATGGCTTCATATATCCCACAACAACAACCACAATACACATCATATTACACTTCACCTCCCAACCAACAACCCCCTTTGCAACAATAGCAATTATCTCCAGCGGATGTTCAACAAATGATTAACAAAGTGGTAGGACAAAGCAAGAAGACATTTTCCTTAGAAGACATATGCGCTTATCCGTTTGTCAAGTCACTTCATATGACAACTTTTCCACCACACTTTGAAATTCCACAATTTGACAAGTACAAAGGAAAAGGAAATCTATAAGACCATCTTAGAGCATTCTTTGTTGCATGTCTCGATGTTGCTCAAGATGATACATATCTTCTGAGACTATTTCCTTGAAGCTTAGTGGGACAAGCTCTTGAATGGTTCTCTCATTTACCTTTGGGCATTAAATCTTTTATGGAACTAACAAATAAATTTTGATCACATTTTGCTTTTAACATTGAACATGAAGTGAACATGAACGACCTTCTCAAAAATAAACAACTCAATGGTGAAGCTTTCTCTTCATTTACTCAACGATGGCGTAATATGGCTAGCAAACTATCATGGGAAATACATGAGAAACAACAACTCGATATCTTTGTCCAAAATCTTCATCCTAAGCTTTCATTCCAATTACAATTGCAAAGTGCTAGCACCTTCGATGAACTTGTTTCCAAAGGAACCATCATTGAACACACTTTAATTGCTAAGGGCGCTATCAAGATTTTTTGAGATAACAAGGACAATCCTCAAAGCTCCAATAATAAATCTCGCTTTTGGAACAAGAACAAGAATGTTGTTAATGATGGTGTTTTAGATGCAAAAAACATACAAATAATGAAAGCTCCTATCAACATTCAAGCCGCCTCTACAACAACTCAACCTTTTCAATGAACTCGACAATGCCAAACTTCAAATCCTCAACGACAATTCACACCATTAGTGGAACCTATGGAAGTTATCTTTCGAAAGCTTCTCCAAGCAAGAGATATCATGTTACCGGATGCAACACCCAACGACGAACTGCTCTTCAAAGCTCCTTGGTATAAAGAGAATGAGTATTGTGATTACTATAGAGTCAAAGGACACAAAACAAATGGTTGTATGTGCTTAAAGCATGTTATTCAAGATTGCATTGATCAAGGTTTAATTAAAATCGTACCCCCAACATCACAACCTACACAGCAACCGACATCAAATTATGATCTAGATGCTTTCAAGAATCCACTTCCATATCATGACAAACCAAGTAACCCTCATACTGGGAATGCCATTCAGTACAACTATGAATCATCCACTATTGGCTGCATTGACCATGCTCGCATTTTTACTATTACTATCCAAGGCAAAGCACCCGATTGCACTGTAACTACTCGTAGAGGCCGTGTTACCATTCATTGAGCACCTTTTAACCCTCCTCGACTGTCTTCTAGCTATAATATCCTTGATCACCTTGGTAAAACACCTGCACATATTTCCATTCTTGAGTTGCTTCGCATAACCCCTGCCCACAAAGCTATCCTTGACAAAGCCTTACAAGAATCTTCGGTGCCCAATGATATCAATACCACACAATTCCAATCTATGGTAGCTAGCATTGCAGCCCCTTGTCACCTAACCTTTTCCTACAAAGATATTCAGCCCTTCATTCATCCATCACATAATTAAGCCCTCCACATAGAAGTGTTTGTCAACCAATGCCGTATCAAATGAATCTTAGTGGATGGTGGAGCTCGTCTTAATATACGTTCCTTAAAATTAATATAACAATTGGGATATTCTAAGAAAGATGTTGACACTTCCAAGGTCATTACTATCAAAGCATATGATGATGCCGAGAGAGATATTGAAGGGATTATTCACTTGCCTATCCAAGTTGGTCCTGTCACTACTGACACCCATTGTCAAGTCCTTGATATTGAGCTTCCTTATAACATCATCCTTGGTCATCCATGGATCCATGCCCTCAAAGTGGTTCCTTCTACATACCATCAATGTCTTAAATTTCTACATAACGGTGTTGAGATTACTATCCATGCTAATCCTAATCCATTTGAATTTTGTCATGCTTTTCAAGTTAAGTATCAAAGCCCTAATCGCATTCCCATCAACACTGAAGCATATCCATCTTCATCTTATGTAGATCCATCCACCCTACTCAAGCCATCATCTAGCAAAGCCACTTCTAATCTCCATATCAAGTACACCAAACATTGTCTGGGTTAGTACACATTGCAAGAATCTTGTTGTGTTGGAACTCTTCCCTTGTCTCTCAAATCTCATGGCAAACCTTCTACATCCAAGCCATCTTCATCCACAGCTATCATAAAAGCCCCACCCACAGTGTTCATTAAAGGTGGATTCCTGGATGATGAAGACATCGATGACATCAACTCTTGGATATTCTATGATGAGAATGACCAAGTCCAACTTGAAGTGGAGAGATATAACAATGGGTTCCCCATCATTAAGAACATGGGCTACAAAGGACATGGTGGATTGGGATCATAGGAACAAGGACCTATTGAACCCATTGTTGTGTCTAAGAAGTTTAATAAGAAAGGCCTTGGCTATCAGCCAGAGGTACAGCCATCCAAGGACATTAAGTGTATTTCTGATATGGAAGCTAGATCTTCCTCAGTAGGAGAGACTTCTAGTTCAAATACCATTGATGAATCCCTTCATATCACTAACCTTTTTTATGAAACCTCCATCTTCATGATTTCCACAACTTCCTCTAGCTGTCACCATTTGTCTGTTACCCTTTCACTCGTATATCTTGACCTCATCGATTGGGACCAACAGGGGGTACCGATATTGGATACATTTGAAAATGACAAAGCTATTGCTGAATTCATGGGATTATGACAAGGCATTCCATTGGGTGATCATAAAGAAGGTTTCATGATGGATCTCCCTAAACTAGCATATTTTGGCAGAAGTATCAAATCCTTCAGTCGTAAAAGTGAAATAAATAAAATAAAAAAAGATAGGTCACTAGGTGAAAACTGAAAGGCACCTCTTGACCGTGAAAAAGTAAAAATAAAGGATGTATTCGAAGGTGAAAACCTCCCTGAGGCACCTAAGGATGGGGGATTTGATCTTCCTGTCGCCACTGACTATCATGAGAAATCAACAGTGCTAGTTGAAAAATCACAAGACATGAACTTGGGCACAGAGCACAATCTAAAGATCATTTTTTGGGAGCATCACTATCAGAGCAGGAAAGAAGAGATTTCATAGCATTTTTCATAAAAAGAGCTATCAATTTTGCATAGACTTATGCTGACATGCTAGGTCTAGATCCATCACTTGTGGTACATCATTTAGTAGTATCTCCTAATGCAAAACCTGTCAAACAAAAATTGTGCAAAATGCATCCACAAGTAGCTCTATTGGTTAAGGTAGAGATTCAGAAGTTGTTAGAAGCAAAGTTCATAAAGCCTATTGATTATCCAGAATGGGTTTCAAAATTGGTACCTATAGTAAAACCTGATGGACGAGTTCACTGTTGCACAGATTTTAGAGATCTTAATAAAGCATGCCCTAAAGATGACTTTCCACTACCAAGCATAGACAACATTGTAGATCTCATAGCTAGACATGAAATGCTATCTTTGATGGATGGATTCTCAGGATATAACCAAATTAGAATAGCAGAGGAAGATTGAGACAAAACATCATTTATCTATCTATGGGGTACATACTACTGGGTTGTAAGGCCTTTTGGTCTCAAGAATGCTGGAGCAACTTATCAACGAGCCATGATAGTTATCTTCCATGACCTTTTTCACACTATCATGGAAGACTATGTTGATGATATTCTAGGGAAATCCAAAACAAGAGAAGGACATCTACAGGTATTAGCACAAATCTTTGATCAACTAGAGAAGTATCAGGTCAGGTTGAACCAAAAGAAATGTGTATTTGGTGTAACATCTGGAAAACTATTGGGATACATTGTGTCTCAATGAGGAATAGAAGTAGACCCTGACAAAGTAAAAGCTATCATGGAAATGCCTCCACCAACAAATCTCAAGCAGCTTCGTAGTTTACAAGGAAGGTTACAATCCATTCACAAATTTATCTCACAACTAGTAGATAGATGTCATCCTTTTCAACATCTTCTTTGCAAGGGTGAACCTTTTAAGTGGGATGAAAAATGTCAATATGCCTTTGACAAAATAAAGGAATATCTAGCAACACCTACTGTGTTAGTACCTCATGTACTTTAGTGCCCATTATTGCTTTACATGTCTTCAACAACAACAACATTGGGTGCCCTTCTAGCTCAGCATGATGATTTAGGGAAAGAGCAAGCCATTTACTATATCAGCAGAACTCTTGTGGACTATAAACTTAATTATTCATCTATAGAAAAAGCATGTTTAGCATTGGTGTTTGCTTCCCAAAAGTTGCGACATTATATGTTGAACCAAACAACAAAGCTCATATCTAATGTTGATCCACTCAAATATCTTCTCTCCAAAGCAATTCTTACAGGAAGATTAGCAAAATGGGTTATGATCTTAAGTGAATTTGACATACAATATGTGGATCTAAAGGCCATAAAAGGACAAGTTATCACTGATCAGTTAGCTACAACACCATCACAAATATTCATCCAATCCATCCAGAGTTCTCTGATGAAGAATTGTTTAATCTAACTTCACCAACATCGTGGCAACTATATTTTGATGGATCTTATACATGACATGGACCAGGATCAGGGATATTGTTTGTTACCCCTCAAGGAGATTATATCCTGAAATAATACAGAATTGCATTTCAATGTACCAATAACATAGCAGAATATGAAGCTTTAATCACAGGGTTACACATGGCAATACAGTGGGCTATCAAATAGCTCCAGGTCTTTGGTGACTCTTAATTGGTTATCAAACAATTATTAGATGAATATCAAACAAAAGATGAGAAACTTCTTCCATACAGGGTAATGGTTGGTGATTTTAAAAAGTACTTTGACAATATCACCTTTGAACAAATCCCAAGGTTACAAAACAAAGCAACAGATGCCATGGCTTTGATTGGATCTCTTCTAGACATGCCATCCAATACACACAAGTGTGAGTTTCTGGTTGAACAACTTCTAATTCCAACATTTGAAGTACTGCACTTTGAGCTTATATGTGAGATTGTTGGTCCCAATTCGACGTCGTACGAGGACATATATGAGTATCTCCATGATCAAACCTTTCCATTCCAACTATCTAACACCCAATGAAAAACCTTTATCCGTCGAGGCTCTTGTTACATTATCTTAGGAGACACCCTTTCTTGTCAGAGTCTTTATGGTATCCTTCTTAGATGTCTTGATTCTGAGGAAGAAAAAGTTGCCTTACATGAAGTACATGAAGGTGTCTGTGGATCACATTCCACTGGCCTTGGTCTTGTTAAGAAACTTCTATGAGTTAGATACTATTGGTCGACTATGGAGAAAGATGCACAACAATTTGCAAAGAGATATCTACAATGTCAGAAACATGGGAAATAATACATGCACCAGCACATGAACTTCAACCTATCACTACTCCATGACCCTTCTCGTAGTGGGGACTTGATCTCATAGGTAAAATCCATCCTACTTCGTCAAATGGTCATAAATTTATCATAACTGCCACTGAGTACTTCACAAAGTGGGTGGAAGCAATACCAATGACTTATATCACTGGCAAGCAAATATCCAAGTTTATCCTACACTATATCATTTACCATTATGGAGTTCCTCAAGCTATTGTCATTGATAATGGTTGTCCTTTCAAGAACCAAGAGGTTAGAGATTTTTGTAACAAGTTTCATATCCAACATTGATTCTCTACACCTTACTATCCTTAAAGTAATGGCCAAGCTGAGGCTTCTAACAAAATAATTATCAAAATCCTCAAAAAGACAGTCAATGAAACTAGTTGTGATTGGCATCTGCAACTTAATCCAGCATTGTGGGCATATAAAACAAGTATTAGAACTCCCACTGGAGATACACCCTATGCTCTCGTGTATGTCACTGAAGCTATTCTACCTATTGAGGTTGAGATCCCCTCACTGCGAGTATCTTTACAGCAAATTATATCAGATGAAGAATATTGAGTATCAAGACTTCATGATCTTGAGCTACTAGATGAACGGCATCTTACAACACTCAACCATCTCCAAGTCTATCAAAATTGTCTACGCCGTAGCTACAACAAGAAAATCAGAGAATGCAGATTTCAAGTTGGAGATCTTGTCCTTAAAGAAAATCAAAGGAATCAAAAACATCGTGAGAAAGAGGGCAAGTTTGAACCTAATTGGTTTTGTCCTTTTGTCATCACATCAGTCTATGGATTAGGTGCATACACTCTCTCAACACTTGAAGGCATTCCCTTAGATGAACCAGTCAATAGCGTCCATCTCAAGAAGTTCTATCCATGAATCTCAGCTATTCCAAAAAAAAATCCATCTAACAGTGAAAACCACTTTGTGGCTCTATGGATAACAAAAAAAAATAGTACAAGACAAATAATTCGTCCTCTGGTGAAAACCTGGTAAACAGGCACCTTGGATAAGTACCATAGTAAAAACCTGGCAAACAAGCACTATGTGTAGCAACCATTCTATCCTTCATAATCCATATCATAATCTATTTATCCATCCTTAATAAAAGTATTTCCATCTTCACCTTTGCCATGCTAGCCTTCATACTTTAGATTTTGTTGGGGTAATTATATCATTTGGCACCTTAGCATTTGGTTGCACAAACACATCAATCATCGCTTCTCCATAATAAACCTCATCCCACACTGGGGGCACTTGTTGAGCCTTATTTGGAAGTGGATACCTATAGCTCTAGCTCATAACACAACAAACATCCAAGCTCATAACACAAAAAACTTTCAACTTCAAACATAGCACACATCCAACTTCAAACATGGCAAACATTTGGAACTAGGACCATCATCTTAGCAATCAATCCAAGCTCATACATCATCAAAAACATCAACCAAAAACATCAAAACATATCAAAATTCAAAAAAAATCAAAACATCACAAAAACTCCAAGCAATAAAGTTGATCCTTTGACATCAACCTTCAACACAATAAGCAAGAACTACATCGCCAGCTCTATCATTAAAGCCTTGATCATGTGGATACAGGGTATGTAGGTAATCAGAGATGTGAAGGAAGCACTCTGATTTAGGCAAAGACAATAGCCCCTCCTATCATCATCCATCTTTCATTTTTTCTTCTAATCATCCTCCAATCTTCCATCTCCTTTCTTCTATATTTCATCACTTACATCATCAATAAACCCAGAACTACATATTCATCATGTCTCATCACTGTCATAATGTGCTTTGATCCCATGGACACAGGGTATGTAAGCAGTCTGGAATATGAAGGAAGTATCCAGTACGCAAGCACAGACGATCCACCCCATCCTCATCTTCTTTCATTTTCCACCTTCTTCTTTTTGACCAGCTCAAGCAGGAAGTCGACTATGTGTATCAGTGAAACTTCAAGCACTTTAACCAATCAAAAATCAGCCAGAAGCTATTTGTTCACATGCATCAAGCCAACATTTGCTATAGAATTTTATCAACATCTTTAGCCTTCAACAAGATGCAACTTTCCTCTTAACAAGGTGCCAACTTAAATCCATCTAAGAGCACCTAAATTTGGCAAGAGAACATGATGACAATATCTTTTGTTTTATCTTTTCTATGCCTAATCAAGACTGCCTTGATCTATCATATCTTGGTACATTGTGATGCAGTATGGAATGGGGCATGGTCATATTGCTTTCATATGCCGTGTCTGTGGGATGATCTTATTCTCTTCCCATGCGTATTGGTATCTTGTACGTGTTGGGATTAGCATCTTACATATCAATATCTCTAGCATCTAAGAAGCTAAATAGTCTCTTATGCATTTGAGACTATTCTATGTTAAGAGTAGCTCCATACATATAACCAACAAGGTGTCACTATGTGTAGTGGAGATAAGCTCAAATCATTGCTTGTAGTGTCAAAGTCCATCTCAGAACACTAACTACTATTCATATCTTGTGTATGCTGGCTCAATATCTTGACCTCATGCATTTAGACAAGATTGTAGTATGCTAGTTTTGCATTGGATACGTTGACACCTTGGTCTTCTATACCCTGGTGCATAACATCCATATGCTATATCAAACATAAGGATTGCATTTCTCTTAATTCTTGAGCAATTACTTTCAAAAGCTGTCATGCCATTCCATCTATCCATTCCATCATACGCCTATATAGTCCTCAACCAAGATCAATCTTTCCTCCATCTTTCTTGTCTGCATTCCTTATCCTGCAAAACAAGTGTGTTAGACATATCATATCATTACCATCTATCTATATGCATAAGTCCATATCATATCATTACCATCTACATATTTGCATCATCATTGACATAATACATTTTCATTATTTCCATTTGCATAAGCATTCATATAAACCATGAAAAACTACAAAAATGCCTAACCATCATAATACGATAATCATTACACCAACATCACATAACCAAAAGCCATCACATATATACATCTATCAATATACAAGTGTCTACATACACAACATGGGCTATCCATGAGCCATCAAAAGAATACATGTACAATCAGCCCATAGGCCTCATCATGATACAATAATGTACAACAAAAATAGGGTAGCCCTAGTGACTACTGGCAGCCCCCTCTCCCTGTCCACCACTGGGTCTTGCACCTAGCCGGCCATCTCTAGGAGGTCCCATAACTGAAGCCACAGATCATGGTCCACTTGTCCTCTGAGAAGCTGACACCCCTGACCTACTCCTATAGCTAGGCTATCTTTGCTCCATAGGCATGGCTCCATGGTACAAACCCATGTAGTACTCCACCTCACCCTGCACTCTCCTCAAATCACCCTATGCCTGAGTCAGCTGTGTAGCCAAGTACATCATGGCCCCATTTGTCCCCAAAATAACCACTGCTCTATCTCACTCTACAATCATGGCCTGTAATTGCTGCATAGCTATATCCCTCTCAATCCTCACTAGCTGCACGTGTTGTACCTGATGAGGGACCTACTTATAGCCCCTGTCAAAACCCTAACTCTTCCATATCATCCCCATTTCTCCCACCCAACCCTTGCTTTCTTTGTGTCAACTTTGTTTTTTTTTAGTCTTTCATCCTATCATGAGGCAACCCAGCCCTTCCTAGTAAGCCTAGTTTACCTCTCTAGGGGGCATCACTTGCTAGTTACATTGGGTCATAACCTTGTTTATCAAGTGAATATAGTATCTTCTTTGACACAATGCTCTAACAAACATTGTATCAAAGAGGGGCAAAATGTAGACACCCAAAATTGACCTAATTATCATTAGCATTCAAATATTGCATTAGCTATCATTTGCATTTGTCTAACACACTTGAGCAATGTCCCTATCACTTATTTCTTCTATTAATTAAATAAATTTATATTTATTTAATTAATTCATTAGCTATTTCTTCTATTTTCTTTTAATCTATAATTAAACAATCTTTAATTATTTAATTATCTTCTTTCTATCTATTTTAATTAAATAAATCTTATTTATTTAATTAAAATTTCATTCACAAACTCACTTTCTAATTAATTAAATAAATTTTATTTATTAATTCAGTTCTCTTATCATTTATCTCAATGACTCGACATGTGTGCCTCTTTTATTTTAAAAAAGATAACTGGTACTACACCTTTCATTTAATATCTTTCACATGTAGTACTTTTTATGTACACAGTCACACATAAGCATTATCTTCCCTCCACTTGTCATTTACACATTCATATATGATTATCATTTAATCTTAGCCATTCATATAGCCACCAAATCTCCACCCTTGATTGATTTTGGTTGAGTTCTATATAAACGCCCTCTCATTCCATACTACATCTATCCAGCATTCATATAGTGTCTACATTATCATCTTGAGCATATTGAGCATTTTATCATCCATTGAGCTTATTATCATTATCCATCCATCATGGCAGCTTTTATCTTCATAATTGTTCATTGTTGAGAAGCAATCCACATCATAAACAAGGAATCATACAATCTAGGTGATATTGTTCTTGAATTGCATGCTTTGGATTTCATTTGGATTCGATTATTTGATGATGGTAGGGTTAGGTTTTCGTGGCTATGCTTGATCTTATTAACCTAATTTGTACCTATCACATGAATTATTCCATACCACAGTTCATAGGGAGTTTTAGTACCATTACCTTTCACTTGAACCATATTTTGAATGTAGACAGAAGTGTGTATAGCTTCTTTCCAAAAGACTTCCGGTAGACCTCCTTCCTTCATCATTGTCCTGGTGGTCTCCTGAATTGTCCTATTCTTCCTTTCCACAACTCCATTCTGCTGGGGAGTTCTAGGTGCAGACAATTGCCTCTTAATTCCTTGCTCTTCACAGAAAATGGTGAACTCATTTGAAGTGAACTCACCTCCTTTGTTAGACCTCAAACACTTGATTTTTAGTTCTAACTCATTCTCAACCATTACCTTGAAGGATTTGGACTTTTCTAGGGCTTTAGATTTGTCTCTTAAGAAAGTAACCCAAGTCATTCTAGAATAATCATCAATAAGCAACATGAAGTACCTGTCACCTTGCAA
The DNA here is from genome assembly GCA_027924645.1 of Cunninghamia lanceolata. Classification (NCBI taxonomy): domain Eukaryota; kingdom Viridiplantae; phylum Streptophyta; class Pinopsida; order Cupressales; family Cupressaceae; genus Cunninghamia; species Cunninghamia lanceolata. The sequence goes on from BSBN01000523.1 coordinate 14,423,339, forward strand.
ACTTCTTACCCTTGTAGGACCACATAGGTCTGTATGCACTAGAACCAGCAGACCAGCAGAAAATTGCTCTTTGCTCTTGAAACTTGTCCTAGTCTACTTCCCAAATTGACATTCTTTGCATATGGTATTGATAGGTTTCACAAGCTTTGGTAGATCTCTCATAGTCTGACCTAGACTTATCTTTACCAGATTGTCAAAGTTTATATGACACATCCTTTTGTGCCATAGCCAACTCTCATCTTCTTGGGCCAATAAACAGTAATCACTAGTCCTCTTAATTGATAAATGTTACCTCTGGTCTTCTTACAGGTAGCAATCACAGTTCCAGAGCTTTCCATAATCTTGCATCCATTGTCTTTGAATCTTAGATCATAACCTTTGTCACACATCTGATCAACACTCAAAAGATTATGGTTCAAACCCTTCACATATAGGACATTATCAATATTATGATTACCATCAAATGAGATAGATCCTTTTACACAAATCTTACCAGCTGCATTGTCTCCAAGCCTAACTAGTCCTCAATCATATTTTTCCAAACTTACAAACTTACTTTTGTCACTAGTCATATGATGTGAGCATCCTCTATCAATAATCTATTCATCCTTGTCTTTATCAACCTGAACTACCAAAGCACTTTCTTCCATTGGTTTCTCTTCCTTCTCATAGCTAGTAGGATTAGTGGACATAGGTTCTTCTTTGATGGCAATAAACAAACAATCATTTGCACTAGTACTAGCATCATTAGATTCATCATCAGTCACACCTTCATCATCAAAATCTCTAACGTAGTAGTATTTCTTTGGAACTCTAGGCCTATTCTCAAATCTTTTTCTATTCCTTTCAATTCTTTCAGGACATCTGGAAGCATAATGACCTACTTTACCACAAGAGAAACATTTGAAAAGTAATTTACCTTTAAACTTACCGGAACCTCTTTGCAATCTATCAATAAAGTTAGCTTCAAGTTTATCAAAATCATCTAGTTCCACCTTATATTTCTTATCTCTGGAGATCTTTTCTGAAGTAATGGCTTTGAAGGCAGTCTCAACTTTTGGCAATGCATCACCAAACTCTCTCATCTCAAATACTGTAAGCTTTCCAAGTAATTGATCTATGTCAATAGCTTTTATAGTCATTCCTTCTTCAATTGCAACTACCTTGTGACTATAGGACTTAGGTAGTGATCTAAGAATTTTCATCACAACTTCCTTATCACTGAGAGTTCCTCCCATACCTTTTATTCTAGTGACAAGTTCATCAACTCTTTGCATAAAGGCTATTATGTTTTCATCTTCATTCATCTTCAAACCCTCATATTTCACTTTCAAGCTTTATAGCTTGGCTTCTCTTACAAAATCATCATCTTCATATAGATTTTTTAGCTTCTCCCATACCTCATTTGCAGATTCAAGATCCACAACTTTTGTCAATACTATGTCACTTAAGGAACTTAACAGGGCATCCTTTGCTTTGACATCCAACTCATATTCTTTGATATCATCTTCAATTGTCAAACCACCTTCAGATATGACAAATTGTGACTGTGTAGCTAGCCATACTTTATAACCAAGACAGAGGAGATGTCTTTTCATTCATACCTTCCAAAGAGCATAATTTGTCCCATCAAATTGTGGAGCTTCCCTTTTATAAGACATCCTGGATCTTCCTCAAGCTATTAGGCCTTCTTCTGAGGAACCTCTTTCTGATACCAATTGTTGAAATACATTGGACAACTGGGGGGGGTGAATTAGTTGTCCTTAAAACTTGAACACTTAAGAACAACAACACATCAAACTCTTATTTACTATTATTCAAATTTAACCATGAAAGTATGAATTAAGAAGCTCAACACATTAGGACATAAGACACCAAATTTTTATGTGAAAAACTCTAAAAAGGGAAAAACCACGGTGGGTGTTAGCCCATAGAAAATATATGTGTTAGCCCATGGAAAAACCATGGTGGGTGTTAGCCCATAGAAAATTACATACTGCAAAGAATGACTCACTACCAAAGAGTGGCTCACTGTTAGGGGTGACTCATTGCCAAAATGATGAACTGATTAAGTAGCATCTACTCCATGCCTGGGTTCAGTTCCTTTGAAGCACAATAAAACTTCTCTGCTTTGCTTGTTTACACCTTCATACTTATCTCTTCATATTCGCACAACTCCACACTTTTTTGCAACTACATTACATGCTTTTATACAGTTCCTCAACCTTGGATTGTACATCAAGTTCGACATTACATTCATTAACCATTGGAACAATCTCTAAGTTTGGCCTTACAATCATACATAAAAATAGGTCTGGACCTAATACAAGCTTTGCTAAGGAAAAGATGTAAAGATGTGTGTGGATCACACCATGCCTTAGCTAGGACTCAAATGCACTTCTTCATGCCACGACATGCTTTCACAATCTTCAAGGCATCTTGTTGGTCATGATGTTACTCATAAGCAAACATAGAATAAAAGTTACACAACAACCTTTACTCATCTTGAAAGATATGATGAATTCAAAGAATTCATGATCCCAAGTCTTCGTTGATTAGTTCATAATCTATTGACTTTACTTAGTGGTTGATGTGTGTTACTGTTTTCTATTTTGGGGTCTTACGTAGATTAGTAGATTTTGTTTTTGCAACCATGGTACATAGGGAGGTTACCTTGCATAGTATATTTCATCAAATGATGTGTCTACAGGCTGATATTTGCATGATATGTTCAAAGGTACATGCATCTAGCTTAAAAATATCCTCAATATGTTTAGTTATCTACGAGATGTCAACATATTCCTCTATTCTGCTTAATATTTATCATGATGTGCAGTTATGGAAGTGATTTCTATGAAATTAAAATGGGAAAAAAGGGGTTAGAGAATGAGATTCCTAAAATTACTTGACTGAGATCACTGATCCACATACATGTTCCCATACAGAAATAAAGAGAAGAAAACTAGAATCATACTTCACTAGGACATTCCACAAATCTGCATGATCCAGTGCAAATCTTCAAGGGAAAGTTGACAACAACATGCAATAGAATGAAAGCGCTTCTAGTTGAACACATGATTCACCATTACATATTTGAAAATCAACTTGAAGATTACGTAAAGTTTACAATCAGGATGTAATCTGGAGCTTCATCTCCATTTAGTATTCTAAAGAACAAGTACATATACAGTGGTCTGAAGAAAGAACCTTGATGTTTCAACAATTCAATCCTCACTAGTCTCAGTAATCCGATCTCCTATAAAATTGTCTAGGTTAGATTTTTTTATGATTGACCTCCATCGTTATAGAGTGAAGGGGCCGAATATATATCTCTGGTTATTCTCAATACAGTGCCCTAGAAACCCCCAAACTGATCAATGATCCACACACATGCACACAACATCAGACGGTGGGAAACAAATCCTGCCCAAATCTCGAATAGCATCCAGATAGAGCGCTGCTCCCTCAATAATGTTTCCACCAACATTCTCCTCTGCATTAAAAGATTTGTCTCCTCCTAGTGTGTTTGTGACTTCTCAGGATCCGGTTCGTTGCCTGGGATGTCCTCACCATTAAAGCTCCATCATATCCCCACCTGCACGCCATTAGGTTCTGAAATGGATTCAAAATCCACCTGCCCTACTTTCCCACCTTTTTGTATCGTGACCACACATCATCCTGATCATCGACATGACCATCCTCATCAGAGTGAGCCAAAAATGCCCCATTGAGACCATCTTTCTGGCTGATGCACCTCCCTTTTCTTTCCTACGCACCTGCGGTCAATAATACAGAAGTTAAGCATCATCACTTAAATAAACCATCAGGAAGATAAACATTTATATTAAATCATGCTTTGAATGTGCAAACACATATATCAGGTTATGAATCTGTGAGAATCTGCATGCATATGAATATTTAATCCCTTTTGATAACCTTCTCGGTTCCACCACCTGCATGTAGATTTTTGGGCACTTAACATATAAACCTGAAAAAAGAGCATCCGATGGACCCAACCGATCATGCACTTTAACCACTACTTTACTCACTAAGTCAGGATATGATGATGATGTCATCATCATAGATGAGCTTCATCACAAATGTGAGAGGATGACGCTATGTTCATACCGAAGGAAATTAGGGTCCAAGAAATATGACCCTAATGAAAGAACTTTGAAGAATATCACCCTGAGGAAAGATGATGTCATGGTCATGTCGAGCTTTGTATATCAGGTCATGATTTTAAGATCAGGGGATGTTTGAAATATGACCCCTGTGAGTAAAAATGACCTCCCTCTCGAAAGATCAGGGTGACATCAGTGGAAGGGTGATTTCGCTTGAACATTACACTAAAATGACATCACCGTCATGTCATTAAAAAAGGGGATCGTTGGATACATACCTCCGCGAGGTAAAAGGATGATGACGTCAGTGTCATATTGAGCTCCTTTGTTCATTGGGCTCAGATGATGTCATCCTCATATCAACATGGGGTGATATTTTGCGAGGGGGTGATCTAAAAAAAGATCAGGTGATATTCGAAATATGACCCTTGTAAAATATATGAAGCTGCATGACGGGCCAAAACCACTATCACATAAAATTGACGTCCGGAGTTTGCGGACTAAAATGATTATCGGGTGATAAAATAGGATCGAGGTGATCTAACATAAGATGACTGATGTTAAGAAATATGACCCCCCCAGGAATACTGGGTTTGACCAAAACTTTGACTTGTCATAACTTCCTTATTTGGCCGAATATCAGGATGATGTAAAAGGCAAACTTGCATGGAATTTCATGCACTTCCCAACTATGAGGTCAATGATATGAAATACTGACTTTGACAAATTAACCTCATCATGGTGACCTATCCACCCCTTTTATGCAGGGTCATCTGTATGACTCATTTTTACCAAACCACCGAGAAGTAGAAAACAACACAAGCCAAAGCAACAAAAGTTGGGTCCCCATTTTGTCAAGTCAAAATGGGGCATGTTGTGTAACCACACAACAACTTGCCACCAAAGAAAACAACCAAATTCTAATGATTCAAGTGATGTGATCACATTCTAACATAATATTCTAACTCTTTCTAAGTATAAGCATTATAATCTTTCTGAATGACAAGGTTTTCATCATGGCAGCAATGCTAACAAAGGATCAGGTGTGTGCAAATGATTAATTATCCTCATCTTGAAAGGAAGTTGAAAACACAAGTAACTGATGTTAAGGTACATAGTTTGGGAACATCCCTTAGAGCCAACCTGGATAGAGCCTTGCTTCCAGTAGGTGTCCATAGCCCCGGTAAGGTTATCTATACAACCCCCCTAAGTAGAGCCCCACTACTAGCAAGTGTCTATAGCCCTGGTAGAGTTACTTAGATGGCCTAGTTTTATTATATTTCTTTATTTTTTCAATATTCACTTCTATATTCATATGATATCATCATGTAAGCTTAGTGTGCAAGGTGTGGTCACTTACTAATTCAGGTTGGAGATTGCATTGGTAGCAAGGAAGTCCCTTTAGATTTTTCACTTAACATCTATACTTGTGTGTTCAACAGACCCAAGGCTGTTAGGTGAGTCATCGTGAATAAATCACTTTGGTTAAGAAAGGGCACCCTAATGAAAAGATATCACAGACCTGATCACAAGTACTTCTCAAAATGAGTTACAACTTATATACGAATTTGTTCTCATCAGTTGAATCTTAACAATTTGGTTATCTTTTTAGGGTGATGAGTTGCCTCATCTTGACTAACCAAAAATAGAACTCAACAAGAAAACAAACAAAAACAACAAAACAACACTATACAAACAACCAACCCACAAAAGGAAACAACAGAAAGCAAGACAACAAAGCAAAGAAAAGAAACAAAACAACTACCCTACCAAACTATATACAAACCCCCCCACAAGGCAAATAAAACCCAGGAAAAGACCCAAAAACACCTGTACTTACATACTTCCTTAGATTGTGCAGGAGCATCAGGGCATTAGTTATGGTTCTGATCCTAGCAAATTCATCCGTATATTCTAAAAAATGTTTTTGTATTCTAAATTCATTGTGTTTAACAGAATATTCTCTGATAATTAGCAACTGAGGAAGCTCATCATGTTCATGATTAATCCATATACATTTCTTATCTCCCAAATTTCCATAATCAAAATAGTATTCAACATTATTCACTGTGGAAAGGAAAAATACAACCTGATGTATTTCTGGCTTTGTTGGACATGCTTGTTTATTGACAGCTAGTCCTCCATTTAACCCTGCATTTTTGTTGTTTGGCTCAATGTCAGGTCTCACTTCAAATTGAAGGATGTATGGCTCTTGATGTATTATTTCTTCATCTTTATCTAGCTTTGTTTCTTCATTCTGGATGTTCAGTTCATCCTCAAGTTCAAGAAACATCCCAACATCCTCTTCAATTCTCTGCACATCAACATCTAAATGCATATCTTTATTATCATAACCTGATATACATAAATTTATCATTTCTAAATCATCTGACTGTAAAGGTGAAACAACTTTTGATTGATAGGAATACTCCCCTATTTCATTTTCAAAATGATTTTGGACTGATACTTGATCATGCACAACAACAACATAATCCTCTGTATCCTCAACTTTCATGAATAGTTCATCGAACAACTCACATTTTCCATCTAGTAGAGTATCTGGTTCCATTGCCCTGCAACATTTTTGGCAACATTCTTGCATTTGATCATTCAATTCAAAGAAGTCATCTATGGAATTAGGATTTACTTTCTTTTCTATGACTTCATTAGTTGCTATAGTATGGACTTCATCAGCAGCAATGCCTTTAAATTGTTCCAGTACCTATTTACACTTTTTTATCAACTTATCCCTATCAAAACTGCTAAATTCAGATCCAGAAACATCATCCTGACAAGCATTTAATAATTCAATATATTTGTTTAGTGTGTCAAGATCAATTTCACATTTATCTTCCCCCTCATCAAACCTTTCTTGCTAATTGTCTGATGACTAAAAAAAGGGAGTAATTTCCTCTTTACTATTTTCAAAAGGTTCATACCTACACTCTGCCTCACCCTTATTAGGAAGTAGAGAACTTATATCAATCTCACCATAAAATGACTTAAGGAAAGATGTTTCTTCATTTTTATCAAAAGTATTAGGGTCAGAATCAAAGACTTCATCCTGACAAGTGGTTTCTTCTCTACAAATTTTGGCAGATCTATACTAGCACTCCCCTTTTGAAGAACTCCTATCAACGTCACCATAAAATGACTCAAGGAAAGATGCTTTTCTATTATCTCCTTCTAGAACTGATTCAACTATTGTATTTTCCAAACAACTCTTGATTACGGGTGTTGCATCTGCTTGCTGCTCCATAATCTCTTCATTTTCCTGCCAGGCTTTAGCCCTAAACACATCTAAATAAAATATTAGTCCTCTCAAGTATAGAGCCAACCTTGTGAGGAAAGTCAGACAATTAATTTCACTGTGTTCCATAGACTGGTGTATCCTGCAACAATTGGATAAACCAAAGTTAGATAAACTATGAGAATAAAGTTGCCTATTCAAAATTTCCTGAAATAAAGGAATGTTAACTTGACAATCGTCTCCATATGCATCCATCAAAATGAGACCCTATTTTCAATATTTTTTTTGAAATTTTATGAGATCTAACATATCTCAGAATAAAACTTGAAAGCTCAGAAAATCAAACAAATCTTTGAAGCTTTGAGCTAGATCTTTGCAAAGATGCAACCAAAACCCCTCAGATAAGAGATATATGCAGACATTCAACCTCATATAATGACATATCCATGCAACATTTGCAGAAATCTACAGCTTCCTTGTTCGCCCTCATTCTAGTGCTAATTTATGTTGGTCATGATGTTACTCATAAGCAAACATAGAATAAAAGTTACACAACAACCTTTACTCATCTTGAAAGATACGATGAATTCAAAGAATTCATGATCCCAAGTCTCTATTGATTAGTTCATAATCTACTGACTTTACTCAGTGGTTGATGTGTGTTGCTATTTTCTATTTTGAGGTCTTACATAGATCAGTAGATTCTGTTTCTGCAACCATGGTACACAGGGAGGTTACCTTGCACAGTATATTTCTTCAAATGATGTGTCTACAGGCTGATATTTGCATGATATGTGCAAAGGTACATGCATCTAGCTCAAAAATATGCTAATGATGTTCAGTTATCTATGAGATGTCAGCATATTCCTCTGTTCTACTTAATATTTATCATGATGTGTAGTTATCAAAGGGATTTCTATGAAATTAAAATGGGAAAAAAGGGGTTAGAGAATGAGATTCCTAAAATTACTTGACTGAGATAACTGATCAACATACATGTTCCCATACAGAAATGAAGAGAAGAAAACTAGAATCATACTTCACTAGGACATTCCACAAATCCGCATGATCCAGTGCAAATCTTCAAGGGAAAGTTGACAACAACATGCAATAGAATGAAAGTGCTTCTAGTTGAACACATGATTCACCATTACATATCCAGAAATCAACTTGAAGATTACGCAAAGTTTACAATTAGGATGTAATCTAGAGCTTCATCTCCATTCAGTATGCTAAAGAACAAGTGCATTTACACTGGTCTGAAGAAAGAACCTTGATGTTTCAACAATTCAATCCTCACTAGTCTCAGTAATCCGATCTCATATAAAATTGTCTAGGTTAGATTTTTTTATGATTGACCTCCCTCGTTATAGAGTGAAGGAGATGAATATATATCTCTGGTTATTCTTAATACAGTGCCCCAAAAACCCCCAAACTGATCAATGGTCCACACACATGCGCACAACATTAGACGGTGGGAACAAATCCCACCCAAATCTTGAGAACAAATCCCACCCAAATCTTGAGCAACATCCAGATAGAGTGCCGCTCCCTCAATAATGTTTCCACCAACATTCTCCTCCACATTGAAAGCTTTGTCTCCTCCTAGTGTGTTTGTGACTTCTTGGGATCCGGTCCACCGCCTGGGATGTCCTCACCATTAAAGCTCTGTCATATCCCCAACTGCACGCCATTGGGTTTTGAAATGGATTCAAAATCCACCTGCCCTGCTTTCTTGCCTTTTTGTATCGCGACCGCACATTGTCCTGATCATCGGCATGACCATCCTCATTGAAGTGAGCTAAAAATACCCCATCGAGCCCATCTTTCTAGCCAATGCACCTCCCTTTTCTTCCCTGTGCACCTGCGGTCAATCATATAGAAGTTAAGCATCATCACTTAAATAAACCATCAGGAAGATAAACATTTATATTAAATCATGCTTTGAATGTGCAAACACATATATCAGGTTATGAATTTGTGAGAATTTGCATGCATACGAATATTTAATCCCTTTTGATAACCTTCTCGGTTCTGCCACCTGCATGTAGATTTTCGGGCACTTAACATATAAACCTGAAAAAAGAGCACCCGATGGACCCAACCGGTCATGCACTTCAACCACTACTTTACTCACTAAGTCAGGATATGATGATGATGTCATCATCATGGATGAGCTTCATCGCAAATGTGAGAGGATGATGCTACGGTCATACCGAAGGAAATCGGGGTCCAAGAAATATGACCCTGATGAAAGAACATTGAAGAATAGCACCCTGAGGAAAGATGACGTCACAGTCATGTCAAGCTTTGTATATCAGGTCATGATTTTAAGATCAGGGGATGTTTGAAATATGACCCTCGCAAGTAAAAATGACCTCCCTCTTGAAAGATCAGGGTGACATCAGTGGAAGGGTGATTTTGCTTGAACATTGCACTAAAATGATGTCACCATCATGTCATTAAAAAAGGGGATCGTTGGATACATACCTCCACAAGGTAAAAGGATGATGACGTCAGTGTCATATTGATCTCCTTTATTCATCGGGCTCAGATGAAATCATCCTCATATCGACATGGGGTGATATTTTGTGAGGGGGTGATCTAAAAAAAGATCGAGTGATATTCAGAATATTAGGTGATATTTGAAATATGACCCCTGCAAAATATATGAAGCTATATGACGGGCCAAAACCACTATCACATAAAATTGATGTCCAGAGTTCATGGAGAAAAATGATTATCAGGTGATAAAATAGGATTGGGGTGATCTAACATAAGATGACCGATGTTAAGAAATATGACCCCCCTAGGAATATCAGGTTTGACCAAAACTTTGACTTGTCATAACTTCCTTAGTTGGCAGAATATCAGGGTGATGTAAAAGGCAAACTTGCATGGAATTTCATGCACTTCCCAACTATGAGGTGAATGATATGAAATAAAGACTTTGACAAATTGACCTCATCATGGTGACTTATCCACCCCTTTTATGCAGGGTCATCTGCATGACTCATTTTTACCAAACCGTCGAGAAGCAGAAAACAACACAAGCCAAAGCAACAAAAGTTGGGTCCCTATTTTGTCAAGTCAAAATGGGGTGTGTTGTGTAACCACACAACACATCTCTGCAATTAGTGAAATCAACTGAGTTAGCCAAGATTGGTGAGAACACTAGGTTTGCTAAGAGCATTCTTCATCCATGATCCAATTTACTCTTTGTGGACTAATCCAAAGGTAGGAACATGATCAAGAGACATCCACAAGCACTTTGTAATCACTGGGAACAACCGCACGATCTCCAACCACTCTGTCAAGAAGATTCTTCAAACTAGAGCACAAGAACAACACTGTCAACCACTGTCATACAGAAATAATAGCTTGCAGACCACCAAATCACAAACCATTGAGGTTGAAGGCACATAAAATCATTCTAGACTTAACTCTAGAACTACAGACCAAAATACTTTAATGTAGAGGAATGTGAAGCATAATACTTTCTCCCTGTCACCATCAATCATATAGAAAAATAGTTTTCACTCTGGTGAACATAACTCACTCAGATCTTCATACCAGAGGCTCAAACTCAGGATGTAATATCTTTAGACAGACTTCTAAATGTCTTCCAATCTGCAGACAAAGATATTCATTCAACATGAAATGTAGAACAAACTTCTAGACTTTCTTTTTGTATGTATTACACTATTTTTACCAGAGGAGCTAATTTTCTCAATATCCTCAACATAAGGATCACTTCCATAGGTAAATACAAATCATCTCACTCATGACAAGCAAGCAGCAAAATAAGAGCACAGTTGACACCAATGACAACAAAGATATGTTGACATCAATGACAACACTGATTAGGCACATACTTGCAACATTAGGCTCATGGATTTGGCACATGGTTTTAGAAACCACTTATGGTTCATGGTTTTGGGTTTTCCCATATAAGATATGCTTGGGATGAAGCTTTCATATGCACTTGTATTTGCAAGGGGTTATACTACTAGAGTTTTTCTAAACATGGTTAAAGGTTGTGATCGAAGGGGTTGCTACTCTAATATTGTATTATGATCTCAACATTGAAGATAATACATTGAGTGCTCCTTTGATCCTTAGGTTTTTTGAAAAGATTTTTCCATGGTATACATTATGTTGTATGCATTGGGACTTTGGTGATATTAACTTGTAGAGAGTCATTGTAGGAAGAGTTTGCAAAATACTTTGCAGTGTGATGTGACAAGTTTATTGTTTTGTAGTATAGTATTTATGTTGGCTAACATGTGGTGCAAATATATGATGTGTTTACATCTGGTGGTGCTATTATAGAAAGTGCAAGTCATCTAGAAGAACTCACAACTACTTATGAGTTTAGTCTTTATTGAAGCATGGTCAGTGATGTGAGAGCACTTGTGGTTGAACTAGAGATCATGTGGCACAATCTAAGAATGTGATAATGTTCTAGAAGATTCAATATGGTACCACAAGTAATTAGAAGTAATGTTATGTTGGTATTAGCTACCACAAGTAGGAGAAGGTAGTCGTGGTTATTGATAATGAAGTTTGCACCTGAACGCTGCATCCGCATGTAAACCTGCACAAATAAATGAAACCTCACAAACATGGGACATATCTTGCAAGAAGACCTTGAGGATTTTAGAAGTTGGCTCTTCATAGGGTTTTCAATAAACTTGTTTCAGATTTTTTAGAGAAAGAGGAGAAGGAAAACACAAAAATGAAATCTAACAAACATGGAAATGCGCCAATCACAAACTTTCCAACTTGCAAAGGATTTATTGTGCATAGGATTCAAAATCAAGAGATAAAATAAACACAAATATGATAATGAGAACTGATAATCACACAATCATTACAGTTGCATTAGGTTTGATAATCTCATATTTACAAATGAAGGCCATAGATCTGAGAAAAGAAAATAAGAAACACCCTAACAGAAAACATGGCACAAAATGACTATTTTCCCTTCATGGGTGGATTTAAAATGAAGACAAAAAGGCTTGCAAGCACAGTGCATTAGATTCATTTAATTCTGAGAAAACTTGACAAAAAGGCTTGCAAAATTTTTTCTATTGTTCATGAATCTTTTGTTGAACACGTTAGGATACTAAGGGGGGGGGGATGAATCAGTATCAATCAAACTTCAAATCCTTTGGAGCAGATTAAAACTTAAACATTACAACATTAACATAAACATGAAAGATCAACACAATGCACATCAACACAACACCATATATACGTGGAAAACCCCAAAAGGGGAAAAACCATAGTGAGTATTAACTCACAATATATGAAGCTCAAAATTACAACTTTGTTTTAGGGATACAACCCAAGGAAGCTACTACTCCCTACTGACTTTATTTTAGGGCTACAACCTAAGGAAACTACTACTACCTACCAACTTTGTTTTAGGGATACAACCCAAGGAAGTTACTACTCCTTGAAGAAAGGTTTTAGGGTCACTCCCAAGGAAGCTACAACTCCCCACTGACTTTGTTTTAGGTCTACAAACTAAGGAAGAAACTACTCCCTAAACTGAGAACAAACTCAGAAAAGATTACAACATGACAGTCCTACTGTCTGAAACTGACAATGAAGCTCACACCTTTGATGATTGCAATTCTCCCTCTTCACTCTTCTTCTGATGATTGGATTAGTTAGGCACACTCTTCAATTCCCCCTGTCATAAAAATGTCTTCAAGATGAATCGGGATAGCCCTTATTGCTTCTACTCTTTCTCCTTCAATCGCACATCATAATGCATATAATATTCAAATTCTTCTCTTCACATACTCATATTCACAATCATACTTCACCTAGATCAACTACCTTTACAATATATACATGACATTACATTGATTTCATTACATGTCAGCCAATACAATAAGAATATTACATTTTACAAGTCAGACAGAGATCGGACAACATGAAACATGTAGAGGGCAAGTTCTAACATGAACTACATGCTACTCTAGGAAGAGACACAAACTTTGCAGATCCCAACACATGCTTATCTCAGTCCTAAACATCCTTCACACCAACATCCTTCAAGGACTAACATCCACATGCTTCACAAATTTGAAATAGGCCACCCTTAAGCAAGAACACATGAAGCTTGTAGCACATCATTCTTTGCAATCTTTACGGTACTCATGAATAATTAAACATTACTTGTTCTTCTTCTAGATGAATCAACAGGACCTACACAAAATCTCCAAATACTCCTTGAACTCCGCATAGCAACAACTTTGTGGCGCACATCATTGACATTCCTCAGTCAGCCAGGCAAGAGCATAACTCGGCAACATCATCATTCCATACCACAGCCAATTTCAGAGAGAGAAGAAAACACCTTGTGAAGCAACATGAAACATCACAAGAACATTTTCCATTAACCAATTTACCATTTCAAGAAGCAACAAGTTGGCACACATCATCAATATATATTCTGAGAACAACTAGGCATCTGGAACCATCTGTATCACCTCTACCATTTGAAAAATGAACTTGCAGACCTCTAAAACACCTGAAACTACAATTTAGTGTGCATTGAACATCCTTGATCATTTCCACAAAACCACATGAGAAAACCTTCACTTGGGGAGGAATGCAGAGCATTCCAATCAACCTTCATCAATATCTTATACTGCCAGAGTATAGACCAGAACTCTGTTACCTATAACTTTCACTGCGGAGGAGAAAATGATTTGAAACTATGGATTTAACACCTTTACAACATACTAAACTTAGCCTCTAAACTGTATGACCATATGTTCAAATTCAGAGGAATGTGGAGCATTTTACTAACCAATCTTCAAAGCAACTTCCTACAACATAAACCTGTTGCAAGTATATTGTGCAATTAGTGTTGTCATTAATGTCAGCAAGCTTGTGTTGTCATTGGTGTCAAATGTATGAGCAAAGGAATATGCAAGAGTGTGAGTAGTTGGTAATGAGTTGATGATGAGGAAGTATTGAAGATGTTGATGATATGTTTTTGGTGCTTGGTTTCCAAGTGCTTTTGAGAAAATTTGAATAATAAAGGAAACAGTGTGTTGTAAAGATGTGCTGTGTTACATAATAGTGTTATGGCTTTGCTCTGCATTTATTTTATATTGAAGATCTATTTATGTAGTTTGGATATGTTGATTAGAGGTGTTCATAGGTGCTACACTCAAAATTTGGCATGCTGGATCGATGTGTAGAGGAAGATGTGTTCACCAATGTGTGAACTATGTATTGCAGAGGTGTCTGGGAGAAATGTTTTTGCTCCTCATTTCTCCACAGAGTGGTTTCAAGTGTTACAGTTCTAGAAGTATGTTTATGAGGTTCATATCTACCTTCAGTTGAATTTTTTTGTGGTTTGGTGCTTTGTAACCTAATTTCTTGAGTTATAGTGCTTAAGAGAGATATTTGAGCATACTAGGTAAACATGATAAGTTTGTTCGATAGGTGAAAGTTGTTGCGGAGGAATTGGTTGGATTTCAGGATGTTTGTGGATTATTTTAGATTGTGCTCAAGCATGGTGTGTGGTCTATGAGTCATCTTTGGGTTTGAGGAAGCACGTACATAATTGTTTATGGTGTTAACACTAGTTTGGTTGACCTTGGGTGTTTACACTAATTATGGAGTTGCTTCGATGTTTGTGGAAGCGTGATGTGACATGTATGAGTGGATTTAGGTCCAAGCTAAGGTGTGTTGTGGTCCACCTTCATTCCTTTCCACCATGGGAATGTTTTGGTTCCAACCTAATTTTAATTTACATGGTGAAGGTGTATTGCCGACCTTGGAGAATGTTTTCAAGGTTAAAGATCGTATAAATAAGTGTCAATGGGTTGTGAATGAGTGTGAGTGTGATGTATGAGATGTGAATGATAGTATAGTAGAGTGTGTAGTGCAGTGCAATCTTTCATGTGTTAGATTATTGGATGTAGTGAATAGAAGGTGACTACAATTCCTCAGTGAGACTGTAGAGGTGATGATAGCATTGTGGTGGACTTCTCTATTGCATTGAGATAGTTTTCTCCTTGTAACAATCTTCTCTATCTTCTTCTCTATTATGGTAGTGAGTCTTTTGGTAGTGAGCCTTCCAGCAGTGAGCCTATTGTATTTTGGTGTTGTTATTACTTTATATTGTAAGCTAATCCTCACTGTGATTTTTCCCTTCTTGTGTTTTCCATGTAACTCTGGTGTTCTCTTACATTTGATGTTGATTTGGTTCAGTTTCTATTATTTGCTTTCATGCTTAATCATCTTAACAGTTCAAGGGATTAATTGAATTAATGTGGATCTGAATGTGTATGAGGGTTTTGAAGTTTTAAGTTACAATTGATTCACCCCCCTCTTAGTTGTCTTGTGCATTCAACAATTGGTATTAAAGAAAGGTTCCTTGGAAGAAAGCTTAATCACTTGAGGTAGATCTGGGATGGTGCACAAGAAGGATGTTCCCCTGTTTGATGGATCAGACTATGCATTCTAGAAAATAAGGATGGAAGGTTATCTAATTTCTCTTGGATATGAAATCTGGAAGTCTGCGGTGACTACATATACTATACCTAAAAATGGTTCAAGTACTGCAAATGAGATCAAGGCCTATGAAACCAATGGTAAAGCAAGGTATGCTCTTTTAATTGGTCTTACTAATTCTCAATTGGTAAAGGTTATGAATCTGAAAACTGCTAATGAAATTTGGGAAAAGTTAAAAAGTATTTATGAAGGAGATGATAAGGTCAAGCAAGCTAAGATGTAGAATTTGAAGATCATTTTTGAGACCATGTGAATGTTTGAAGATGAAAACATCACAAGCTACTTGCAGAAGGTGGTTGAAGTTGTCAATAGCATTAGAGGTCTTGATGGAGAACTGGAAGAAAAATAATTGGTAATGAAGGTACATAGAACTCTTCCCAAAGCTTATAGTCATAAAGTTTTTGTTATTGAAGAATTACAAAATTTGGATCAATTTACCAGAGATTGGTTGTATGGTACTTTAACTACTTTTGAAATGAGAGAATTTGGTACAAGTAGTACAAAAGTTGAGACTGCATTTAAGGCTAGTAAATTAGAGAAGACTGTGGAATCAGATCAGGAGGATTCTGATGATATGGAAGCTAACTTTGTGAGAAGAATGAAAAAGGGTACTAGTAAGTACAATGGTAAGTTGTCTTTCAAGTGTTTTAGCTATGGCAAGATAGGTCATTATGTTTCAAGATGTCCAGAAAGAATTTTGGGAATCCAAAATAGGGAGAACAAAAGTAAGGTGTTTAAGAAAAGCTATTATGTTAGAGAAGATGCAAGTATATCTGATGATGAATCTGATTATGAATACATTGAGGATAGTGAATGCTTGTTCATAGCTTTAAAAGATGATCTTATTTCTGCTAACTCTAAGTTATGTGTGAAGGAAAAGGCTTCAGAAGTAAGTATTAATGCTGGAGGCACTTTGATGTCTTCCTTTCATACTATACAAGAAAATAACTATTGGGTCATTGATAGTGGATGCTCAAATCATATGATCGGTGATAAGAGCAAGTTTGTTAAACTTAAAAAATATGATGGAGGACTAGTTAGATTTGGTGATGATACATCTGCTAATATATGTGGAAGAGGTTCAATCAATTTTGATGGAAAGCATAATACTGATGATGTTCTTTATGTAAAGGGTTTAAAACATAACCTCTTGAGTGTTGAACACATGAGTAGGAAAGGATACAATCTTGTGTTTTAGGATGGTGGTTGTGAGATCAGAAAAGATTTTGGAACTGTGATAGTTGTTGGAAAGAGGATACTTGGAAATTTTTATCAGCTTAAAGGTGGTGATGGTTATTGTTTCATGACTCATATTAGTGAGAGTTGTCTATGGTATAGAAGATTGTATCACATCAATTTTGATAGCCTAGTAAGAATAAGTTCAGTTCAAGCTATGAGAGACTTGCTAAAGATTACAAAGCCTATCAATGCTATCTGTAAGGAATGTCAGATTGGAAAGCAAGCAAGAAGAAGTTTCAAAGTCAAGGATCAATATTCTACTAGACTGTTGGAATTGATGCATATAGATCTTTTTGGTCCTACCAGAGTAAGGAGTTTTCAAGGTGATAGATATTTCATGCTACTGATTGATGATTATTCTAAAATGACATGGGTTACTTTTCTCAAAGAAAAATTGGAAGCCCTAGATAAGTTTAAAGCATTCAAAGTCATGGTGGAGAATGAAATCAATATGAGAATCAAATGTTTGAGGTATGACAGAGGTGGAGAGTTCACCTCCAATGAGTTTAACATGTTTTGTGAAAATCATGGAATAAAGAGGCATTTATTTGCCCCTAGGACTCCTCAGCAGAATGGAGTGGATGAAACAAAGAATAGGACTATTCAAGAAGTTGCAAGGACAATGATAAAAGAAGCAAATCTACCAAAGTTCTATTGGAGAGAAGCAATTCATATTGTTGTTTATATACTGAATAGAGTGCAAGTAAGAGCAAATAGTAAAAAGACTTCTTATGAGATATGGTATGGAAGGATTCCTACTATCAAATACTTTAGAGTGTTTGGAAGCAAATGCTATATCAGAAGGGATGAATAAACTTAGGAAAATTTAATGCAAGGTCTAATGAACGTATCTTCCTTCGGTATTCTACTAAAAGCAAAGCTTTCCGGTGCTACAATAAAAGGCAAAGAAAGATTGTTGAAAGTGTAAATGTCAAAGTTGATGAAGATCTATAGAAGAATTTAGAAGTAAATGTATATGAATTAGATGAGTCTTCTTGCAGAGAAGAAGAAAATTCTAAGGAAAAGGAAGTGTAGATTGAAGAGGAAGAAGCTCCGGAAAAGACTCCTAAAATTCCCAAGTATGTGTAGAAGCATCATTTTGAAGATCAGATCATTGGTGATAAGAGCAAAGGTGTGCTAACAAGAAGGAAAGTTGTTGAAGAACAAGTAAATCTATGTTTACTTTCTAAAGTTCAACCTAAAACAATGATTGAAGCATGCAAGGATGACTATTGGAACAAGGCTATGGAAGAAGAACTAATGCAGATTAAAAATAATTAGACTTGGGAACTTGTCCCAAGACCAACAAACAAAAATGTGATTGGAACTAAGTGGGTACTCTAGAACAAACTAAACGCAAGACTTGTGTGTAAAGTCTACTCACAAGTAGAAGGAATAGACTATGAGGAAACATATGCTCCAGTGGCAAGAATGGAGGCCATCAAGATGTTTTTGGATTTTGCAGCATATAAGGATTTCAAAGTATATTAAATGGATGTGAAGTCTACTTTCTTAAATGGTGAATTGGAAGAAGAAGTATACATAGAACAACAGTACGGATTTCAGTTATTAGATGAACCGGATATGGTTTAAAGATTAAAGAAGGCACTATATGGATTGAAGAAAACCCCCAGAGCTTGGTATGCAAGGTTAGACAAGTACTTGTAACATCAGAAAATGTTCCCTTTGGGGCTTTTCCCTCTTTAGATTTAGCTCCTAGGTCTTTAGTGTGCATTTAGGACATCTTGTATCATAATTTGGCATCCTGATGGAATGAACCCTAGGTATCATGACAAATGGGACATAGGAGGACCCCTTAAACTTAACCCTACCCAAAATAGGGAGGGAGGACTTGGGCACCTGCACCCTAGTCTTGCCCTATTTTGGGTCAGGCCCAAATTTCTAGTGTCGGTTTATGACCGTTATTTGGTCCCTAGGCCGACACGGTAAGTTTGAATTTATGAAATCTTGGCAGGAATGTTTGTAGTTCCATATAAAAGAATGTTTAGGCTTTCATTTAGAAACTATATTACAACTAGCTGTCAACTTGTATGTGTATTGGTGATTCAAGGCTTTCATTGTGTTGCAAGAGCAAATTTGTGTTGTCTATGTGTTTGTGTTTGCAGATTTGAGCATCCATTTCCTCATGGAATGAAGAGCTTCTTCTTCTCATGAGATCTTCACTACAAGGTGACATTTATTGTGTTTGTGATAATTTATTCATTTGAATTTGGCCTCTACCTCACAAGGGCACACACTCTCTATCTGATAAAGGTGTTTGGAAGACTTAAGTTTCCTTCTGAGGCTTGACTGAGGGAAGCTCCTAAACACCACAACCCCATCCCAAAGTTTTCATGGTTGCAAGTTATAGGTTGATGATGTAGACAAAGTGAAGTTGCAGGAAGGCATGTTGGAGTGTCAGAATTGTAGAACAATAGGAAACAGAGCACCCTGGACTAGGCAACCCACTCATTAGTCCTCAAAGTTCTGTGACGGGAAAATCTACGAAACAATAGAAACAAGTTACAGATTGAGTTTCCAGATCTTGACAAAAAGTAGGGCCTTGGACTTGGGAACCCACTCTTTTGTCCCTGACGTTTCTACCTTGGAACCCCAAAAATAGTTGCACAATTATTTGTTATTTTACATCTTTCTGCAGAAGCATTTTCCATTATTCATTTGTTTACTATCGTTTTCACATAATTAGGGTATTTGATGGATAATTGAGCATATGAGAAGGAAAATTGATAATCAAATACCCTAATCCAACTTTCCCTACATTTGTAAGTGACCAAGGACCTGATAGTGCTCTGCCACTTGATCCAAAGGTCCTTGAATGTAATTGGTGAAAGGAGGATTCAAACCAAAACTAAACAATCCAAATTTTTACCCTTTACATTTTGATGAACCCATGTTTTAATTGAATTTGGCACCTTTCTGATTTTTTTACTTCATATTTGGGTCGATTTCATTCATTCATATAGTCATTCATCTTATCGCATTGAGAAAATTTAAAAAAAAATGAAAAATTTGAAAAAAAATTGCATTTTAGGGTTACTATTTTGCATCAATTCATTCTAATTTCATCTAATTTCTGATTTTTCCATTGGTTCTGAGATAAATTATAGAAAATTACAAAAATTCAATTATTTGCATTGCATTTTCATCATACAATTGCTAGGGTTTTGTAGAAATTTTGACAATTTTCATATAACCTAGTAATTCCAAAATCTAGGGTTAGTTGGCAAAATATTTTCTCAAATTTTTCTACTGATTTTAGACACTTATTCAAATTTTCATTTGGATGTAGTCTTGCATTTCCATGTAAATTTGCATTTAGATTTCAAATATTTGCATTTTTGCATAGAAAATTTCAACAAAAATCTAACAACTTTCATGCATTTTCATTAGATTTGCACTTGCATTTTGCATCTTAGGTTTTGGAAATTATTTTCATATATGAGTATATTTCATTTTCATCATAAATCAGATTTCAAAACATTCATATAGCATTTTGTGTCAAGATCTCAAACCTAGGGTTTCAAAAACATTGATTTTCACTAGATTTGGCCTTATTGACCTCTTAGATTTGCACTATAGGTGTGTTGTGAAGAATATTTTTGCATTAATTTTCTATTATTAGGGTAATTATTTTCTTCCCCTCCTAAAAATCTTCACAACACCCTTTTATCGGGCTCTTGTATTAAAAATTTGGTGAAAAACTACACATTTTTGCCCTAGGGTTTGGCCTAGTTTGCACTCCAAGTGTGTTGTGAAAAATTTTATGGATTGAGGTGACTGATATCATTTATATTATTTTCTTCACCTCCTAAAATTCTTTACAACATCCCTTTTTCTAGGTCCTGGAAGTGAAAAACCGTGATAAATTGCCTAATTTTGCTATATTTTCACTAGGGTTTGACCTTGAGTGGCACTAGAAGTGTGTTGTGATGGATATTTTGGCATTAAATGTCTTTAATTACTAATATAATTTTCTTTCCATCATCATTTTACTCGCAACACCCTTTGTCATGCTCTTTTGCATTGAGATTTGGTGAAAAAATTATATATTTTAGCATATTTTCACTATATTTTGACTTGTCGTCATCTTAGATTTGCATCAAGAGTGTGTTGTGAAGGATCTTATTACTGTATTAGACTAATATCAAACATATAATTTTCTTCCCCTGATTAAAATCCTTACAACACCTTTGCTTTCATTCATTTACATTGAAAAAGTACAAAAAAACAAACATTTAAGGTCATTTTGCATATAACTTTGCACTTGTCTTTTGCATAAAGTTGGAAAACCTCTTAAAATATGATTTGGCACTCATGGCTTCATCTTCTCAATGTTATTTGGAATCTTTTCATGCATATATCACAAAATTTGAAATACTCTACAAATTTCTTAGCATGCATCCTCATGTCGTTACGTATATACAAGCTATGTACAACAAGGATATATTTGTGTCCTCTTCTTTCAAAATCCTTGAGTATGTATCTGATCTTAACAACTTCATATCTCTCATCAATACATATCCTTGGATAATAGAAGAATTGATAAAACACACTTTGAAGGAAGAGCACGACACTTCTCTTAATAGTTTGGAACTGATAGCTGAAACATATGGAGATGATATTGATAATGACTATGAGAGTGATGATGAATTCACAAGCCACCCTACTTCTCCTACATCTAGGCATTTAGATAACTCACATGAGAAGACTAGGGAGAGCTCTAGTAATTTTAATAATCCCCCTAACCAAACTGAAGCATTAATAGATGACATCATGCCAACACAAGACTATTTTGATTATCCTGACCTATTCAGAATGATTGATGTGGATAAGGAACGGTTGCATAACCCATCTAGTCCACTAAGAGATGGTATTCATGTTGAGGTCCGTCCTTTGTTATCCCCTCAGGGATCAGGAGATGATCAAAATACATTATACAAACAAATGGAACAACCTATACCTCTTTCTAGCATTTGAATTTGGGAAGATGATGACCTCCTTGATGATTTACTTGATGATGAGACTTAGCACGAAGACCCTACAGGTAAGTATCTCTAACCCTTTATCTCTCTCATGATGTGCTTCCCCTGTGATGTGTTATGTGTTGTTTAGGCCTCCTAGGATGACCCTTGATTCTCTTGTAAGGTCCAGGATACCAAGAGACTGCCTCTATTATGACCTTCTTCTATTTGTATCATCATTCTTCTATATTGTCTCTCTCTGATTTCATTGTTGTGTGTTGTGTCTTATGGACATAGCGTTGTAGTTGGTGACTTGAGGGCACCCTCCTACATGACTATCCCTAAGACACTTGTTTCTCCTCTCTTATTTATTGTTTCCCTCCCTCTAGTGTTTCTATCTAGCGGGTGGATGACAGAAAACATTTATACTGATGCGGACCTAGTGTCCCTTTCGAGAGCAATCACAAAATGGACTTAACTCCTAATATGATGATGGGGTTGTAATAAATTATCCAATGCTTGGCTAGTATAAGCACTCTGTGCTTTTTGCATAGTGATTTTGATGGCATGCTATCTCATTTACAAACCTTAACAATACCACTACTCTGTACACCTTTGTTTGTCTTTGAATCTAGCCTTGGTGGTACTTGATTTAGAGAGCTTTGTGATATAGCCCCATGGTTATCCTTGAACTCTAAATTCATAGTATAACCTGGGCTCTTTGTGTGGTTAATCATATGCATTGATGTTGTTGCTTATCATGATGTTGTAGACACAAACATGTTTCTTGTAGGGATGTGTTTGTGGGAACATTTGGTGATTGTGAACTACATGTCACCTTTGGGAGGCATGGGCTTTGCGAAAGTATGTGTTCCCTTGTGTGTTTTCTTCCTACCTTAATGTGCTTGAGATTGATACATGATATTAGCCACCTTAAGGTGGGGGCATATATAAGGTAAGCTGTCTATTGTAGATGTTAGCAATGTGTTTGTCCTCAGGTGTAGTTTAAAGACCTGTGTGATGAATGCATCCTACATCCTAAGTTTGTTTGAAATCAATCAACCAATCATGTAAGCCCTCTATGGAGGAAAGATATTGAGCATATCCTTTTTCTTAAGCCCTCTGCGAAGGCGGGGATGGTGTATTTCTTAGAGTAGACTGCATCATCCTGTCATTTTCAAAAGTCCTCTCCAGAGGCAGGGAGCAGTTCTGTGACTAACTCAACCCTTAAGCATGTCTTTGGTGATTGTTGTGGCAAAGCCCAATTGTCGGTGTGTGCTTGTAATGTGCCTGAGATGGTGATGAGCCTAGAAATAGGGAACACACCATCGCTTGTTTGCCATGTTTTCTCCATGTCTTCAAGTGTGTGTGTTTGGCATGCTTGCTTTGTGTGGCATGTTTGTTGCCCCATATGTAGTTTAAAGATCCACGTGATGAGTGCATCCTGCATTTGGGAGGTTTTGCATGTCTTTCATGTGTGTTGCCCCATATATGTAGTTTAAAGACCTGCGCGATGAGTGCATCCTGCATTATGGAGGTTTGTTTACTTTCCAATACTTGCATCTACATTTCATATATATGATAAAAATAAAAGAAAAGAATCATGCCTATATTTTATGCATTAATGTGTCTTCTCTACATTTGCTGTATTCTCTGTGTTCTACGTGACTGTAATTGTCTTCTCCATGTTTTACGTCCCTGTTACTATTTTCTATGTGATTGGCGTGTCTTCTCTGTGCTTGGCATGTTTGCTGTGTTTGCGACCGTACTTTAATGCATGTATTGGCCTTGCATTTATACATACATTAAAGTGGGGGCTAAATTTAATGTCAAAAAATGTCACCTTGGGGGCTTTTCCCTCTTTAGGTTTAGCTCCTAGGTCTTTAGTGTGCATTTAGGACATCTTGCATCATAATTTGGCATCCTGATGGAATGAACCCTAGGTATCATGACAAATGGGACCTCAGAGGACCCCTTGAACTTAACGCTACCTAAAATAGGGAGGGAGGACTTGGGCGCCCGTGCCCTAGTCCTGCCCTATTTTGGGTCAGGCCCAAATTTCTAGTGTTGGTTTATGACTGTTATTTGGTCTCTCGGCCAACACGGTAAGTTTGAATTTATGAAATCTTGGTGGGAATGTTTGTAGTTGCATATAAAAGCATGTTTAGGCATTCATTTAGAAACTAGATTACAACTAGCTATCAATTTGTATGTGTATTGGTGATTCAAGGCTTTCATTGTGTTGCAAGAGAAGATTTGTGTTGTCTATGTGTTTGTGTTTGTAGATTTGAGCATCCATTTCCTCATGGAAGGAAGAGCTTCTTCCTCTCATGAGATCTTCACTACAAGGTGACATTTATTGTGTTTGTGATCATTTATTCATTTGGATTTTGCCTCTACCTCACAAGGGAACACACTCTCTATCTGACAAAGGTGTTTGGAAGACTTAAGTGTCCTTGTGGGGCTTGATTGAGGTAAGCTCCTAAACACCACAACCCCCTCCCAAAGTTTTCATGGTTGCACGTTATAGGTTGATGATGCAGACAAAGTGAAGTTGCAGGAAGGCATGTTGGAGTATCAAAATTGTAGAACAGTAGGAAAAAGAGTGCACTGGACTAGGGTGCCCACTCATTAGTCCTCAAAGTTCTATGATGGGAAAATCTCTGAAACAACAGAAACAAGTTACAGACTGAGTTTCCAGATCCTGACAAAAAGCAGGGCCTTGAACTTGGGCGCCCACTCTTTTGTCCTTGACTTTTCCACATCAGAACCTTGAAAACATGTGCACAATTATTTGTTATTTTACATCTTTCTGCAGAAGCATTTTCTATTATTCATCTGTTTATTGTTGTTTTCACATAATTAGGGTCTTTGATGGATAATTGAGCATAAGAGAAGGAAAATTGATAATCAAATACCCTAATCCAAGTTTCCCTACATTTGTAAGTGACCAAGGACCTGATAGTGCTCTACCACTCAATCTGAAGGTCCTTGAATGTAATTGGTGAAAGGAGGATTCAAACCAAAACTAAACAATCCAAGTTTTTCCCTTTATAGTACTTATTATAGCAAGGATTCAATAAAGGTACCTTAGATAGCAATCTGTACATCAAAGTAGGAGAAAATCAAATTCTAATTGTGGAAGTGTATGTGGATGATATAATTGTTGGAGGAAATGAAGGTATGTGTAAGAGTTTTGTAGATGAAATGCAGAAAGATTTTGAAATGTCAGTGTGTGGGGAAATGAACTTCTTCCTTGGGTTACAGATCAATCAGACAGATAAAGGTATTTTCATTTCACAATCAAAGTATGTCAAGGAAATGTTAAAGAAGTTTGGAATGGAAGATTATAAACTAGTTTGTACCCCTATGACTACTGGTTGCAAACTGAGAAAGAATGATAAAACTCCTAACGCTGATCAGGGCAAGTATAGATCAATGATTGGAGGATTGCTATATTTAACTGCTACTAGACTAGATATTATGCATGCAGTTTGTCTTGTGGCTAGATTTCAAGAAGATCCTAGAGAGTCACATGTAGTAGTGAAGAGGATATTTAGATATTTAAAGGGCACTCCAGATCATGGCCTATGGTATCCAAAGGATATTGAATTTTCTCTAAATGCTTATACAAATGTAGATTGGGCTACTTGTGTAGATGATAGGAAAAGTACAAGTGCTAGTGCATTCTTTCTTGGAGGAAGATATGTGTCATGGGTAAGTAAGAAGCAAGATTCAACATCTTTATCTACTACAAAGGTAGAATACATTGTAGTAGCATCTTGCTGCACACAAGTGTTGTGGATGAGGCAAACTTTGAAGGATATCAGAGTTGTATATGATGAACCAATTCCTATCTTCTGTGATAATACAAGTGCTATTAACATTTCAAAGAATCTGATGATGCACTCAAGGACAAAACATATCTCAATCCGGTATCACTTTCTGAGAGAGAAGGTTGTAGAGAATGAAGTGAAACTTGAGTATGTGCCTACAAAGGATCAGGTTGTTGATATATTCACTAAGGCTCTTCCTAGGGATACTTTTGAGTATCTCTAGGATAAGTTGGGTGTTATTGTCCCTCCTTTGAACTAGATGCATATGGAGATACATCAATCTAGTAGATTTCAAGATTCATTATGTGTTTTGGACTAATGTTGGAAGCTACCTCTCAGGGGGAGTAAGTAGTGGCTTTGTTAGTTGTTGCAGTCAGGGGGAGTAAGTATCAATGCAGGTTGTTCCTAGGGAGAGTATGCATGGTAGTAAAAGAAAAGATGTTACAAAGTAGTGGTGAGTAGGTACAAATATGAGAATGAGAGAGAGAAATGTGTAGCCCTTTGTCATTGATGTCAAAGGAGGAGAGAGAGCAATCTGAAAAAGAAAAGAGGCAATTGTCAAGAAGAGAGTAGTAAGCTAAGGGGAGAGAGAAAGATAAAGGAAAAGAACTTAGTATTGAAGGTGTTGTGTTGATGGTTTTTCACATCATGTGTTACCATCATGACAAAAGGGGAAATTGTTGCAAGTATGTGTGGTTAGTGTTGTCATTGATGTCAACAAGCTTGTGTTCTCATTGGTGTCAACTATATGAACAAAGGAATATGAAATAGTGTGAGTAGTTGGTAATGAGTCGATGATGAGGAAATGCTGAATATGTTGATGATATGTTTTTGGTGCTTGGTTTCCAAGTGATTTTGATAAAATTTGAATAATAAAGGAAACAATGTGTTGTAAAGATGTTCTATGTTGTAGAATAGTGTTCTGGTTTTGCTCCGCATTTCTTTTATATCGAAGATCTATTTATGTAGTTTGCATATGTTGATTAGAGGCATTCATAGGTTCTACACTCAGAATTTGGTGTAATGGATCGATGTGTAGAGGAATATGTGTTCATTAGTGTGTGAACTATGTATTGCAGAGGTGTCTGGGAGAAATGTTTTTGCTCCACATTTCTTCATAGAGTGGTTTTAGATCTTGCAATTCTAGAAGTATGTTTATGAGGTTCATATCCACCTTCAGTTGAAGTTTCTCATGGTTTGGTGTTTTGGAAGTTGATTTCTTGAGTTACAGTGCTTAATAGAGATATTTGAGCATAATGGGTAAACATCATAAGTTTGTTTGATAGGTGAAAGATGTTATGGAGGCATTTGTTGGATTTCACAATGTTTGTAGGTTATTCTAGATCGTGCTCAAGCATGGTGTGTGGTCTTTGGGTTTGAGGAAGCATGTACATAATTGTTTATGGTGTTAACACTAGTTTGGCTGACCTTGGGTGTTTACACTAATTGTGGAGTTGCTTCAATGTTTGTGGAAGTGTGATGTGGCATGAATGAGTGGATTTAGGTCCAAGCTAAGGTGTTTTATGGTCTACCTTCATTATTTTCCACCACGGGAATGTTTTGGTTCTGATCTAATTTAAATTTACATGGTGAAGGTGTATTGCTAACGTTGGAGAATGTTTTCAAGGTTGAATATGGTATAAATAAGTGTCAAGGGATCGTGAATGAGTGTGAGTGTGATGTATGAGATGTGAATGATAGTATAGTATACTAGAGTGTGTAGTACAGTGCAAGCTTTCATGTGTTAGATTACTAGATGTAGTGAGTAGAAGGTGTCTACAATTCCTCAGTGAGACTGCAAAGGTGATGATGGCATTGTGGTGGACTTCTCTGTTGCATTGAGATGGTTTTCTCCTTGTATCAATCTTCTCTATCTTCTTCTCTATTCTGGAAGTGAGACTTTTGACAGTGAGCCTATTGTATTTCAGTGTTTTTATTACTTTATATTGTGAGCTAATTTTCACCGTGGTTTTTCCCTTCTTGGGTTTTCCATGTAAATTTGGTGTTCTCTTGTGTTTGATGTTGATTTGGTTCAATTTATGTTATTTGCTTTCATGATTAATCATCTTAATAGTTCAAGGGATTAATTGAATTAATGTGGATCTGAATGTGTGTGAGAGTTTTGAAGTTTTAAGTTGCAACTGATTCACACCCCTCTTAGTTGTCTTGTGCATTCAACAAAATATTCACCAACATTCGGAGGCCAGAACTTTCATGTAGCAACTCATACTTTCTTAGGATCATCAAGAAAGAGCATAAAACATGCTATAGGTCATCAAAAACATCTTCTCAACCTTAGGATAGCTTCTAATTTCCATCTTAATATATCATCATTCATCTTAATGCTTCTAATTCTCATCTTAATATATCATCATGAAATCATCTTTGCAGACCACAAACATGCTGAATACAACTTTACTTGACATTAATCAAGGCATGACATCTAGCCATGAACATTAGCAACCAACCATGAATGTTAGGAACATCACTAAACATCAGCAACCCTGAACATTAGCATCATCACTACATCTCTGTTACTACACTGGTATATCATCAACATGAATATTCACATCAACCACATCACAAACTGAGTGCTGAGCTCACTCTGAGTGTTGACATCAATGACAACACATATTGCCAACATCTTTTCCTCTGTCTCTACACACCTGTGTTGATTTTTCTCTGTTGTGGTGATCATAATAATCTCTCTCTTATTGTTCCATCATATCCGTGATTATAAGAAACTCTGATCATAAGATGAAAAGAATTCCCCCAAATATGCGTTTGATTTTTTGTTGCATGTTAACCTCTATGAGATGATTCCATGTTCACTGCCTTAGATTCCTCTTTCTACATCCAAAAATATGCTACTATCACTGCATGTTTACTATTATTGAAGTTTTCTACTATAGCTCTTTTTAAGCATGATAAAATAAAACTTCTGCTTTATTTTTCTATAGGCGAGTTTCAATAGTTCTTTTAATGAAACTAAACTTTATTTTTACTCCCATAGGTTTACAAATGTATGAGATTCATTTAATAAATAAATACTTAACTTTATTTATATTTGGGCCCCACCTGCATTTCAAATGACTCACTTTACCTTTTGAAACATTTTAATAAAAGATTAAATAGAGAAGCATTCCTGTGCATTTTAGAAAATATGAAAAAAAATTTAACTTTTCCCTGCCATGCCACATGGAGCTCTGGCGCTCTTTTGGAGACAAATTTCCCTGACAATCTTCATATGATGCATACTCCATTGGATCTTGCTTTCAATCAGATGGTGGCTGTGCCTTGTGCGAGAGACTTTGCTTTGTGATATCTTAGTGCTGCACCATTATTTGGAAGATAGGCTACACCAATCTTAAAGACTGAGCCTTGTATGGACCTGTGCTTTGATTCTACAAACCTATGCTTATTTGTTACAATACCATCATTTCTATAGGTCGAGCCTCTGATTCTATGTTGATGCATCATTCATATATTGGTTTCCCCATTGATTCTATGCCCGTGCCATACTTTACATATGATGCACCCTGTATATAAGTCACGCCATGTTTAAAATGGCTGCGCTTCACCTTTATAAGTCTAAACCATTATTAAAATGGCTATGACTGTATCACATAGGTTGTGTGCTTTAGAGGCCATGATGGAGACTATGAATGGTTGTGCCCTTATCAATATAAAATTGTGGTATTATGAGACGTTGATTGATTAATATAGTCTCTAGACTTGGTGCATCTTGTTGTGCCCAAATAAAATTTAACCTAACAAGTTGAGTTAAATTTGATGCCTTAGAAATTATAGATCCATTGAAGGTTGTAGGACGGGATGATCCTAATAAAGAGAAAATGTTTGCATGGTGGGATCAAGAGACATATAGTCTATGAATTGTCTAGTAGATTCAACATTATATTTGCTCATGGTTATGTTGTTATAGTCATTGCCTTCCATGCATTGAATATTTGGTGCATTTATTTCTAAACTTAATTCAATGGCTCTCAGGCTATGACAATATATCATTTATAGCATCCTGAGAATTTCTCCAAATGGACTCCTCTTAAGGATCCTCAACTTTTATTGAAAATTCCTCAATAGTGGCTATACTGGAAACATATGTGTACCAACAATGTTAAGGTTGTAACTATTGATTCATAGTGTGCGGCAATGGAAAAGTATACAAGGTGGTTTTCTATGTGGTGACATCATACTTGGTGATTTATGTGGTATGTTGATGTCATGTATGGTCATATTATAGTTTTATGACTCTTAGTATTCCTTGAGTTGGTTATGTTGGAAGAACGAGGTCAATGATGCTGCTGTTGGCAACATGAGCATACAGTAATACATTGCATTGTTGTCAACATTATTCAACATTGCATTTTGGTAAGGTGCATATCATTTTGGATGATTGACTAATTTGCAAGAAGGTTTGATCTGATAATGAACCCTATGATGAAATTTGCCTAAGTGTTAGTTCTGACATTTCTAAGTTATAGATCTCTGGTAATTTGGTCCGCATTGATCTGCTATTGAAGATATGGCTCTACAGTTCTAATATGTGTTGGTTGTTAGGAGTATCTAATTCTAGAATTTTATCTATTTCTGATCTTCGGTGTGAAAGTTGTGAATGACAGAAGTTCGGCCTGACAATTTATAGTTGTTTCCAGTATAGAGCATGTGAGAAAATGAGTCTGCATTCCTCCACAAATAAGTTTCTTTCTTTGCAATTCAAAATAAATGTTCACAGGTGTCAATAGATGGTATATTCTAGTTTTCATAATTTATGGAGGTCCGTACATAAGGATGTGAATGTATAGTTGGCAAATTTTTGAATTAGGTCTTCATCAATGCCAACCTAATTAGTTAAGTGATTTGTGGAAGATGAATATCTTTTGATCCATTGTGTAGGAGATATTTTAGGTCCATACCAACCTATTTCAATTTGTTTTCAAAGTTTGAATCATGGCGCGAAGCATGTGTGTGAAGGTTTGGGCCTGACAAGTCATATATTGCATAGTTTGCACATTACATCCAATTCTGCTGACATAATTGATGTTGTGGGTGAAATGGATATTTACATAAGATTGTTTTCAGTGTTTCATGATGAAGAATAATAGATATGTGATTTTAATGATGCGACAAGTGCTTGTGAATGCAAATTGAGAAAATATAGCAGTGTGATATTTCAGATCAGTGTGAAAAGTTTTGATTATGTAATTTGAGCTTCATTAGAACTATATTTTATGCATAAGTTAAATGCAATTGTAACAATTCAATTCTGGTAATGAGCCACAACTCTTCTTCTATCTCTTTCTTTTAGGACAGTGAGTACTTTGGCAGTGAGCCACCTATAGTGAGCATTCTTGAATAGTGAGTCCACCAATTGTATCAACCTTAACCGGTTACCTAATTATAATATATTGTGAGCTATTCCTCACCGTGGTTTTTCCCGCTTTGGGTTTTCCATGTAAAAATCCTGGTGTTCATGTGTTATGTGTGGTTGTTACATGTTTTGTGTCTTATTTCATCTTCTACAATTGAATCTATTAAATGGATTGGATTTTTAATGATAGAATGGTTTAAAAGAATACCGATTCACCCCCCTCTCAGTATTCTAAGTGTTCAACAATTGATATCAGAGCCAAGTCCTTTGGAAGAAGCCTAACCACTCAAGGAAGATCTTGGAGATTGAACACATGGCTACTAGAAGATTACCTATTCCTCTAGAAGAGATTCTTGCTATTAATTTCACTGAAGAAAATTGTATGCTTGACAAAATATGAGAAC
This sequence comes from Cunninghamia lanceolata, assembly GCA_027924645.1. Classification (NCBI taxonomy): domain Eukaryota; kingdom Viridiplantae; phylum Streptophyta; class Pinopsida; order Cupressales; family Cupressaceae; genus Cunninghamia; species Cunninghamia lanceolata. The sequence continues at coordinate 14,455,110 of BSBN01000523.1, forward strand.
TCAATGCTACTTTTGAATACCTTGAAAGAACTGAAGGTGAAAATAGAAAATCTGAAAGACAATGTCAAGGAAGCAAATGAATGCATTAGGAAATTGAAAGAGCAAGTCAAGAAGCTTAGAGAGAAGCATAAGGAAGTCAATGAGCAATTTGAGTTGTTTAGGATAAAAAATGAAGAGGATTGTTTAGGGTTGGTTTTAATAGTTTGTGTTGATCCTCCCTTTCACCACTAAACATTCAAGGACATTCAACCAAGTAGAGAACTCTACTATAGATCTCCTATCACTTGGAACATAAGGGAAGATTGGAATTGTATGATTTTGTTGTTCAATTAAGCCTAATTATGCTCAAAAACTTAATTTCATAAATTCGTAAACAAATAAACAACTTATAGAAAATGATCACACATAGAGATATCAAATGACAATCAAATGCATACTAGATTTTAGTTTAGTGTGCAGAAAAGTCAGGGAATAATGAGCAGGTGTCCTAGTCTTATGCCACAATTTTTTATTGGGATCTGGGAATCTTGTCTGCAACCTGTTTCTACTGTTCTAGAGATTTTTCAATTACAGGATCCGGAGGACTAATGAGTGGGCGCCTGAGTCTAGGTCCTTATTTTCTTCTCTGATCTACAATTTTGACAGTCTACACTACTCTCTTGCAACTCAACTTCTTTCATTTTCGCAACCTGTAACCTGCAATCACAAAAAAATGGGTTGGAGGTTGTGGTGTTTAGAGGCTTGCCTTAGTCAAGCCCCAGAGAGACATTCAAGTCTTCTGAACATTGTTGTTAGATAAAGATTGTCTATCCCTGTGGGATAGAGGTAAAATCCAAATGATAAATGATAGAAAACACAATTGATATCACCTTTTTAGTGAAGATCTCATGGAAGGAAGATGCTCTTCATGCCATGAGGAGATGGATGCCAAATCTGCAAATACAAACATAATAACAACACAAAATACTACTCTACCACACAAGGAATGCCTTGAATCATTTTCATATAGTCCACAAGTTCACAATGCCCATCTGGTTTACAAATGATAACCTAATCATGCTTATATATGCAACTACAAATATTCCTGCTACGAATTTCGTAATTCAAACTTACCATGTCGGCATAGGACCTAAATAATGGTCATAAACTAACACTTTGAAATAGGTCCCAACCTAAAATAGGGTAGGACTAGGGCATGGGTGCTCAAGTCCTCCCCCCATTTTAGGTAGGATTTATGTTAACTACATCCCCTGAGTCCAAATTGCCATGAAACTTCAGGGTTTTCTCATTGGGAGTCATCAAAATCATGCAATATTCCCTATATACATTCTAAAGGACCCGAGAGCTAAACCTTAAGAGGAAAAAGCCCCAATGGTTACTTTTTCTAACATAACAAGAGAAAGCAAATAAAACCATCACTAGTCCGAAGATGCAAGTTGAAGAAAAGAAAAGAATTGAGGAATGCCTTAATGAAATAGTGAAAAGCAAATCTAAAGAATGTACAAAGCTTGAGCAAGAAGTTGTGAATATGAAATTAGATCCGGAGAAAGAAAGAAGTCATGAAGACAAATTTAAGATGATTATTGCAAAACTTGATGAAATGATTGCAAATCAGAAAGGTCCTAATGATAAAGAGGGTTTATGATTTGAAAAGGGTGAAAGGTCAAAATTAGGCCATACATTAAATGCTAAAAATAATAAGAACAATGGAAAGCAACTCTAGAATCAAAGGAATGAAGGTAGAAGACCACTGATCAGACAACCAAATGCACAAAGGTACCCATCTTTCAATAGTTTTTGTCATTCTTGCAATAAATTTGGACACAAGGCAATATAATGTAGAAGAAGAATGAATCAAAATATTCCATCTTTCTCTAGTCAATGTTTTACATGCAATAAAATTGGTCATAGAGCTAGTGAATGTAGAAGTCAAAAGATGAATGACTATAGCAATGGTAGAATGGATCAACCCTTCAATGGTTATTGTTATACATGCAATAGTTCTGGGCATAAAGCTAATCAATGTAGATCTAGAATGAATGGAAGGAATACTGGTTCAAAGAATGTTGCATGTTACAATTGCAATAGGCCTGAACACATTTCTAATTTTTGTAGAAGCATAAACATGAAGAAGGACAATTTGGTAGAAAATAACAAACTAGTACAAAAGACTGATCCTGCAAAAACAAAGAAGGAAATGGAAAAGATCTGGATAAAGAAGGAAGAAACAGAGGTTAAGGATGTATATGTAATTACATCCGGTGTAGATAGTTCCTCAGGAAACTAAGATAAGAGCTTTGGCTCAGAAGGAGCTTTACTGTAAATCTTTCACCCCTACCAAAGAAAAGGTGTTGATGCTTCAACACAAGGATATATGGTGTAGGTCACTATGCTTGAATTGTTGAAGAAAATTTTGGTAGAAAATCTCATAATGTGGAAGTTTGAGGAGCATCTAAAAGTGACTGTGTATATAGAGAAAAGTTTGAAAGCTTTATCTAATAAAGAATTTATGACAAATTAGGTCATGGAAAGGGGTTTTATAAGTGATTACACTCAATCAAAATTCATTTTGGTATCAAGTTTTCAAGACAAGAAGAAGAGAAGATCAAGAGTAGAGCAGTGAAGAAGAGATTAAGGCAATTTGTGATTCAGTGCATTCAAACATGAGTTTCTGCAAGTGAAGGAAGGGTATTCTCTGGTTAGCCCTAATTTCATAGAGAAATTTGTTTTTGAAGCATATGATTTATTTGACAAATGGCTACTCCAAGGGTCATAGAGGTTAGCAAGAAACCACAACCTAAGTTTAGGAAATACGCTGCTAAATCAATCGAAAATGATTTGTTAGGCGCATTCTTGTCTATTCTTTTTGGGGTTTTGCCAACTAAGGACATCAGGATTTACATTCATGGCAAGATTGAAGAATTTAATCATAGAAAGTTAGGAGACATTTGGGTAAAAGAACTTACTAGTGATGATTTTGCCCTAAAGCCTAAATATCAAAACCTAGTTGTGAAGAAGCTTGATGTATGGCAGTGGTTCCCAAACTTTTGCTTTGATGACAAATGGGTCAGGATTGCTCTGAGTAGATTTCATGACAAGTTTGTATGGTTAGATATGCTAGGAATGATAACTAAGGAAGTAATCAGAGAAGTTACAGGTCTTTGCTCCACCATACCTGTTCCTATTTTGAAATCCATAAAAAATGAAATTTTAATGGAGTTGATAGGTCAAACATTTGATAGGAGAGCTCTCACTATAAATCCCATCCGGAATCTAGCTATTAGATATGCAGTGATGATGATAGGTTATAAAATTTATTTTACTACTAGGGAAAACTTAGTTTTTGCCACCACAATCAATGTGGCATATGAGATTATTGAAGGGGGTAAATCATAAAACACAATAACAAAAATTGAACACAGAGAATAGAACTTTCTTTTATTGATCTGGGCAACTTATTACATTACAGAAGCTTAATTACAATCAGAGGAATCAGTCCTCCACAGGCTGCAACACACTACAGCGACCATCACCAGGCTTTGGAATCTTTCACCTTCTGTAACCCCCAAATCAGCTAGGGTTTCTATTTTCCCACCTATTCTTGACTCTACACTTGCCCCCTTAACTCTACTACCACCTAGGGTCCCCAAAATAGCCATAAATAACACTTTTTGGTGGCCTCCAGTTAAATTTTGAAATTTACAACTCCCTATAAAAGTAGGTAAACTTCTGGGAAGCATAACTTTTGATCCGGGTGTCTGATTGACGAACCGTTTTAGGCATCGAAAAGCTTGCGATGTGAACTATCACACTAGAAATCTGTAAATGGATTTTTGTCAACTTTTTGAGATGTTTAGGGAAGTTTTAGTGCCTCATATCTCATTTCAAAAATTTTTAGGGGCTTTTTAGAAAACAAAAAATTTAATATTTTTCAGCTCACAAATGATCTTTGCCTGATTCCTTCGCCAAAGGTCTTATATTTCCATTTAGCAACTTTTTGCAAGTTTTCGCTTCAATCTGTGCCCAACTGCAAACTTTCCAAAAATAGCAGGTAGACTTTCCAAAATAGGCAGGGTGCTATTTTTTAGCAGTTTTGGAAAAATTGAAAGTCTTACATCATTATTCTGGATATTATGGAACCAGAAACACTAATTATGGAAAGAAATTAAAACAACTACAATGATTTTGAATTAACTTCTTTTTGGGTGATGCAAGATTGCCCTTACACCACTGGATGCTCCTGCATTAGACACCCAGGGTAATTTGAGAAGTGACCCTATCACGTCTCAGATGTTTATGTGAGGGAAACCCAAACGGTCAACCTCTACCTTAGATAACCAAGAGGAATCTTCAATAGGCCTTCCTTTCCATTTTACCAGATATTCTTCATATTGCTTGTTCCGAGTACTTCTTCCCACACGGCTATCTAAGATCTCTTCTATCTCATCCATTGAAGTAGATGCTGGAATACTCCACTGCGCTTCTGTTGGTCCATCCTCTGCTCCACCTTCATGATATTCTGATAAATTAGCAATGTTGAAATAGGGGAAATATTGATCCCATTCGGTAGCTCTACCTCATATGCATTGCCTGAATCATGCTTCTTCAAGATTCTGCATGGTCCAAATTTCTTCATTTTCAACTTATTGTATGTTCCAATTGGGAACTTTTCTTTTCTCAAGTGAACCATGACTTCATCTCCTACCTGGAACTCCTTATACCTCCTCTTCTGATCTGCCTTAGCCTTGTACTGAGTATTCATCTTATTAATGTGCTTGGTCACCTCTTCATGCAAATTCTTCAGATGTTCTGCAAAGTTTTCAGCCTCGGCACTTGTCTTTTCTCCCTTATCTAGATTCCTTAACTCTGAAGCATTTCTTGGACTATTTCCATATACAATCTAGAATGGTGGTTTACCAGTACTCCTATTGATAGAATTGTTGTAAGCAAATTCTACCTGTGGTAAAATCAAATCCCATCCCTTGGGCTTATCTCCTACTAAGCACCGTAGCAGGTTACCCAAACTCCTATTCACCACTTTGGTCTATCCATCAGTCTGTGGATGGTGTGTAGAACTGAACTTCAAATCTGTCTTCAACTTCTTCCATAATGTCCTCTAGAAATAACCAACGAACTTGGTATCTCGATCTGAAACTATGCTCTTTGGTAGACCATGTAGTCTCATCACCTCTCTGAAAAATAATTCAGCAATATGAACAGCATCATTAGTCTTCTTGCAAGGAATAAAATGCGCCATCTTCGAGAATCTGTCCACCACCACAAAAATGGAATCACATCCTCTCTGTGTCCTTGGTAAACCAAGAACAAAATCCATACTGATATCATCCCATGGCTTCTCTGGTTCAGGTAATGGTTGATACAACCCTATATTCTAACTTGTTCCTTTTGCCATCTGACATACTTTGCAACTCTGCACAAACTTTCTCACATCCTGCTGTAGCTGTGGCCAATAATAATTTTCACCAACAATAGCAATGGTCTTATCTCGACCAAAGTGTTCGGCCAATCCTCCACTATGCTTCTCCTTAATCAGGTTCTCTCTCATGGAACTCCTTGGAATGCACAACTGGCTTCCTCTAAACAACATGCCATCTTGGATTATGAAATCCAACCATCTTGTCTTGTCCAAAGTAACAGGTTCCAAAAAAGCTTTCCAAGCCTCTACAAAATCTGGATCCTCAGGATACAAACTTTTAAGCTCATCGAACTCAACAACCTCTATCTTCATTTTTGTCAACCAATTTTGCCTTTTGCTCAAGGCATTTGCAACTCTATTGGACTTCCCATTCCTGTGCTTCAAAACAAAAGTATAGCTCTGCAAAAACTCAACCCATTTTAAGTGCCTTTGGTTCAACTTTCTTGGACTATTAAGATACTACAAAGCCTGATGATCAGTATATAAAACAAACTCCTTTGGCAACAAATAATGTCTCCATTTCTTCAAAGCCTAAACTATTGCATAAACTCCTGATCATAAACAGAATACTTTTTCTTGGCATCATTAAGCATCTCACTAAAATAAGCAATGGGATTATCTTCTTGGCTCAAAACAGCTCCTATACCACTACCACTAGCATCACAATCTACCTGAAATACCTTATTGAAATCTAGAAGTGCCAAAATAGGTTGCTCTACAACTTTCTACTTCAATGTATCAAAGCTCTTGTCTACTCCTTTAGTCCATCGAAACTCTTTTCTATCCCCTCTCATTGTCTCAGTTAGGGGTGCACAAATGCTACTAAAATTCCTGATAAACTTTCTGTAAAAACTTGCCAAACCATGAAAGGATCTTACCTCTGTTGTACTCCCTAGCATAGGCCATTCAATGATAGCCTTACTTTTTCTAGGTCCATCTTAAGACCTTCTTCTGAGACTACAAATCCTAGGTATACCAACTCCTTTGTAAAACTACATTTCTTTAGATTAATCAGCAACTTCTCCTCCCTAAGATTCTCTAGAACTCTTCTGATATGCATCAGATGCTCATCCCAAGTCTTACTAAAAATTAAAATATCATCCAAATAAACAATAACAAAACTTCCCAAAAATTCTTTCAATACCTCGTTCATGAGCCGCATGAATGTGCTTGGTGCATTGGTTAGCCCAAATGGCATGACTAACCACTCATACAAACCTTCCTTTGTCTTGAAGGCTATCTTCCATTCATCTCTTTCTCTGATACGGATCTGGTGATACCCACTCTTCAGGTCAATTTTCATGAAGTACTTGGCTCCACTCAAACAATCCATAATGTCATCCATTCTTGGCAATGGAAATCTATACTTGATAGTTATCTTATTGATGGCTCGAGAGTCTATACACATCCTCCATTCTCCATCCTTCTTTGGTGCTAGTACTACAGGTACTGCACATGGACTTAGGCTCTCCCTTATCAGTCCCTTCCTTAACAACTCCTGAACTTGTCTGTTCAGCTCTTCATTCTCTGCAGGGGTCATTCTGTGGGCTGCCTTGTTTGGTAAACTGGCTTCTGGTATCAAATCCATTTGATGACTTATCTTCCTTACTGGTGGCAAACCTTCTGGTACATTATCAGAGATAATATCCTAGAACTCTTCCAACATATCTGAAACTTCTACTAGTACATCTTCACAGTTCTCTTGACTAATCTTAGGAATCAATGCAAAGCAATGACGCTCATGCTTCATACCCTCCAAAAATTTCTTGCCGTCTACCAGGCAAATTCTGGCAGTACTACATACCTTTTCTTCCACCTCCTTCAAGGGCTTCAACTTATGACAAACTCCATCCTTTGTCAGGGAATATGTGTTTGCACGGCCATCATGGACAGCGCTCCTATCATACTGCCACGAGCTACCCAATAGCATATGACATGTATCCATCGGTATGATATCACACAACACCTCATCATGCTAATCACCAATCTTGAACTTCACTAAACACTGCTCATTGACCAAAGCTCTATGGTCCTTCTGTAACCATGCAATCTGATATGGTTGCGGATGCTTTCTTTTTGTCAACTTCAACTTGTCAACCATTTCCTCTAAAACAAGATTATCAGTGCTTCCACTGTCAATAATAATATCACAACATTTACCTTCACATTTGCACCTTGTGCGGAATAAACTCTTCCTCTGATTGGGTTCTTTCTCCTCATTCAGCAAGGTTCTTCTAACAACTAGGGTTTCTCCCCTTTCAGCATCTTCAGAATGCTCAGAATGTGCATCTTCATCTACATGTGCAACATGTGCATTGCCTTCAGGTCTTCTATTTGTCCTTCCTTGATGTTGCGGACACTCGTATGCTCGATGTCCTTCTTCCCCACATTGGAAACAGGTTCCTCTAAAACCTCCTCTTCCGGGTCCTTGCCCAGGTCTACCTCTTCCTCTTCCTCTTTGCTCACCATTATTCTGGTCACGAGGGCAGTAGGCATTATCCCCTCTTTGATTTTGACTAGTGCCAGCTTCTTCACTTTTCTTTTGATCTTCATTATGGCCTCCATAGGGCCTCCCACCAGTCCTTCTGCCTTGACCTCTTCCCCTTTGCTTGCTGTCAAATCTTTTATTCATCTTCTCTTCCACCTTTAGAGAAAACTAGTATGCATCTTCTATGGTGGTCATTCTGACTAGGCTCAGCTCCTCTTGAATACTCGGCCTCAACCCATTAATGTAATGGGCCACCTTCTCCTTGTTGGCCTCTCCATGGCCTGTCCTGATAGTGATCTTATAAAAATCTTCTGTATACTCCTTAATAGACTTGTTACCTTGCTTCAGTCCTTGCAACTTCTTCAGTAACTCCATCTCATAATCCACAGGAATGACCTGCTTCTTTAGTTTCTCCACCATCCGATCCCATCTGGTGATCTTTCCTTTTCCTCTTCTATTCCTCTCTAGTTGGACCTCCTTCCACCAAATATTGGCATGGCCCTTCAACTTTATTTTTGCAAACTTGACCCAATCTAGGTCCTCCACATCTTCATACTCAAAATACTCCTCCATGTCATTGATCCAATCAATAAGCTGTTCTAGGTTCAAATCCCCAGAATATGTAGAAACCTCGATCTTGGGCCTCTTTCTGATCTTCAAAATAGCCCTCAACAACCTAACTTCTATAGGATCTCCGGCAAATTCTTGTTCTTCCTCAGATAGCTCTTCTTTAGCTTCATCTTCGCTTTTGTCTCTTATCCTCAGCTCAAACCCTCTTCATAGCTCCTCTTGTAATGCATCAATTTGCCTTTGCAGGGCTCTAAAACACTCTTTTGTCAAAGCATTCCTCCCAACACGATTTCTTCGTGGAGGCATCCTGGTCTCCACAGCAAACCCACAACCTCAGGTCCTGGTGCAAACTGCCTCATGGTCGGTGATCTGTCTACACAATCAAGAACCCTTGCTCTGATACCATTTGATGGAGGGGGTAAATCATAAAACACACAATAATAGAAATTGAACACAGAGAATAGAACTTTCTTTTATTGATTTGGGCAACTTATTACATTACAGAAGCTTAATTACAATAAGAGGAATCAGTCCTCCACAGGCTGCAACACACTACAACTACCATCACCAGGCTTTGGAATCTTTCACCTTCTGTAACCCCCAAATCAGCTAGGGTTTCTATTTTCCCACCTATTCTTGACTCTACACTTGCCCCCTTAACTCTACTACCACCCAAGGTCCCCAAAATAGCCATAAATAACACTTTTTGGTGGCCTCCAGCTAAATTTCAAAATTTACAACTCCCTATAAAAGTAGGTAAACTTCCGGGAAGCATTACTATTGATCTGGGTGTCTGATTGACGAACTGTTTTAGGCGTCGGAAAACTCGTGATGTGAACTATCACACTGAAAATTTGTAAATATATTTCCATCAACTTTTTGGGACTTTTAGGGAAGTTTTAGTGCCTCATATCTCGTTTCAAAAATTTTTAGGGGCTTTTCAGAAAACAAAAAACTTTAATATCTTTCAGCTCACAAATGATCTTTGCCCGATTCCTTCGCCAAAGGTCTTATATTCCCATTTAGTAACTTTTTGTAAGTTGTCGCTTCAATCCGTGTCCAACTGCAAACTTTCCAAAAATAGCAGGTAGACTTTCCAAAACAGGCAGGTTGCTATTTTTTAGCAGTTTTGGAAAAACTGAAAGTCCTACATCATTATTCTGGATATTATGGAACCAGAAACACTAATTATGGAAAGAAATGAAAACAACTTTAATGATTTTGAATTAACTTCTTTTTGGGTGATGCAAGATTGCCCTTACACCACTAGATGCTCTTGCATTAGAGATGGTTGAGAAAGGAGCAGATTATGATCTTTGTGAGTTGTTAAGGCAAAAATTGTTAGAGAATTTGAAGTAAAAGAGAAGAAGTATCCATTCAAATTTGGAACTCTTGTTATTTCTCTACTCTTCTATTTCCTACAAGAGCTTCCTAGAACACAAAATGTAAGATGGATACAAGGGAGACCTGTGGCACATCAGATTGTAGACTTTATGAGAAGTCTTGGTGATTCTAAAGCACAAGATGATGCTCTTACTATGATGCCGATTATTTTCCTTCCTTATTTTGATCATTTTACATTACATTTGGTGACATTATCTGGCTTTTAGAGACTATTGTTCCATTATGTAAATTTGATTTTATCTCCTAATTTTGGTTTGACATTATTTAGACGTGGTGATTTGATTTGATCATATTTTAATGTTATGATGATGTTAGATATATGAGATATAGCTGATGATGATTATTGATGTGATTTCAAGTGCATTATGTGGATATATTATTTGATGATAATTTTTAGACATTAGATAGAAAATATGGTTTTAATATTAAATGATGTTGTAGATGATTAATGTTGTATGCAATGACATGAATTTAATTTCAGTTTCTTTGGCTATGATATTCATGATATGATTGACACTTGATCTAGTTGTGCAGGATTATATTCCTAGGCAACAAGAAATCGGAGGTAGTGTTCACACATATGTTATTCCCTGTGAAATCGATCCATTCCCAAGAGGGATGAGGATCACGTTTGTTCGGATGTTGTTTAAGTACTTGTTTGATTTATTATTTTTTCCTAGTACCCCTTTTTGTTAAATTAATTTATATCATGTGTTGTATATTTTTATTGTTTTACACCACTTGGTATTGTTTTCATTTATGGGCCATTTAAAGTGAATTTATGACTCCCTAGGTGTACCTTAGTGTCCCAAGACTTACCCTAGGTGGTTACCCTTGGGTCTAGGGTCAATTTTGACTAACTAAACCTTAGGGTAACTCACTTTTGGTCACTCTAAATTGAGGTTTAGTCAAAGTGACTAATTTTGAAATGGCTTAGGGAGGGAGATGAGTCATGCTTTGGGAAAGACCCATCTCCCTTCCCAAAGTTTGGGGATCCCTTCACCAAGAAGACTTGGGAGGTCTTCAAGACTCCTAAGTGTGTGGGATCTCCCTCCAAGACTCTCACACATGTGTGAGAGCATCTTGGAGGGAGATGGCTCTCTTGGAGAATAAGAGGATGCCATATGGCATCCCTTATCCTCATGGAGGCTTGAAGGGAATTGCCACCTCATGACTTGGTCTCTCACACATTTGTGAGAGCACAAGTGGATAAGGTGAGGATTGGAATGGAATTGGAGGGTGACACTTGTCACCCTCATACTTCCTCTCCCTTGCAAGTGGCATGGGATGAGGAAGGAGAAGGTGACAAGTGTCACCTTCTCATTCCTCAAGGCCAAATTTGAAGGCCTATATTATCTCCTCTTGAAGAGGAGTGTGGGGTTCTTGCATTTGGGGATTTTCTTTCTATTCTTGAAGTTCTTTTTTGGGAGTTAGAGAAAATTGGAGATTGGAAGACTTGGAGAAGCTTGGAGCTCTTCACCAAACGTGCTTCTATTTTTAGGGCTTTTGAAGGTAAGCTCCATGGCTATGGCCATTTCCCCTTGTATTTTTTTTCATTTTATGTTTGTGTTTGTGAATTTATGTTGATGGTTGTTTTCATTTTGTGTGGGTTGGGAGTTTGGTGAGAGCACCTCCATTTGGAGGTAAGGCTCAACTTGTATGGGGTGGGGGAGAGTGAACCTCCTCGAGGTCACCTCCTTATTTTTGTGCTACTTATAGCCTTGAGGGATTTTCTATGGTGTTGAGAGCACCTTTGATGGAAAGAGTGCCATTATAGTTTTTTTTGAGATATTCGGAGATATGTATTATGTGGTTGTGGCTTGAGGCCTTGAGACTTGGTGATTTGAGATCTTGGAGTGACCTCTTGAGGTGAGGGGTCCACTCCCCTACCCCCTTCAAACTCATTTTCATGAGTTTAGTCTTGTGCAAATCCTTGGGGCAATTTTTGTGTGTTGGGCAATTTCATTTGTTGTGTGTGTGTGTGTAAAACCATGTGAATCCTACCTCCCTAGCTCGGGGGTGACCCACTAGCGGGTCTATGGGAGGGAGGAGGGCATTCCTTCGTGGCTTGGTTCCCCATTAGGGTGTTTGTATTATTGCAGGATTTTAGTTGGAGAAATGGAGCTTGGAGAAGCTCATTTTCATCTTACTTGCATTATTTTAGATGGTTGTTTGTGAGCTATGGCCTTGGTGGCCTCATTGTGTTGGGTTGTAAAACAAATTTGTACTCATTATTTTTTGGTGTTGAAAGAAAATTTTAATGTGAGTTACTCTTTATTGTTATTCAAAAAAAATGTTCATTAATTTATACTATTGTGTTCATGAGTTTATGGAATAATGCCAAAGAAAGTGTACATTTGTTGTTATGGTTGCAATTAAAATGCATAGTTCTTAACTTGTTGTTTGTACCTATGTACTGTAGAAAGTTGGACAAAAATGACTTTTGTATATGCTGTCATTTTATATTTGTAAGGAAAGAAATATATTAGAATGTTGATATAGACCATTTGAAATGGGCTTAGATATAAAGGAGGTTGCTGTGCAAATTTTAATTTATGCTCACAAAAAAAAATGCTAAAATGGGACTGTGTAAATTATATTATAATAAAACAACAATAGTATTGGGCTTCATGTTATATTACTATCAGAATAAAGGTAGAAATAGTACAATTGTTTAATATATTTTGCAAAGGAAAGTGTAAATACAAAACTGATTATGGCTATGTTTTAAATCTGGTTATATTATTTTCTTGTTGAATGTGAAAGTGTATATATATATATATATATTTCTGATTAATTATTTAACCTAGGCACACTAAATAACACTGGGTATAAAAAAAGTGTATATATATGTTTATATATATGCACATATATATATGTGTGTGTGTGTGTGTGTGTGTGTGTGTGTGTGTGTGTGTGTGTGTGTGTGCATATATATATATGTGTGTGTGCATATATATATATGCACACACACACACACACACACACACACACACACACACACACATATATCTATGCACACACACACACACACACACACACATATATATATATCTTATTGTTGCAACTGTGTTAAACTTTTTACAAAAAAACCATAAGTAAACTGTATGTAGGGGCCGAACCCGTGCTAGAATAAGGGTTATAAAAGTTTTTAGGGAAAAAAAAAGGAAATATTGTGAGTGGTGGCCATAGCTGCCGCCCATAGTCCATCTATTGTAAAGAGGGGTGTGGGTGGAGGCACGACCTCCTCCCCACACCCCTCCCCCTCACTTAAAACGCCACAGAACCCGCGGCGGCCGTGGAACCATCAAACCCTCGTCGCCATTGATAAACACCGTCTAGCCTTGCTTCACTATTTTTGTTTATCTTTTGACCTGCATATATATATATATATATATATATATATCACTATGGGCCAAAACAAAAAAACACATTGAGATCTGCTATTCCAGCATACACATAATATGTATATATATATATATATATATATATATATATATATATATATATATATATATATATATATATATATATATATATATATATATATATATATATATATATATATATATCACTATGGGCCAAAACAAAAAAACACATTTAGATCTGCTATTCCAGCGTATACATAATATGTATATATCTGTATACAAATATATATATTTACACCAATATATATATATATATATATATATATATATATATATATATATATATATATATATATATATGTATATATAAAACGCAAATATATTTATATATATAAAGTAGAAACCCTTATTGTATATTCACAAAACATATACCTATGTGAGAAGAACTCCCATGGCAGCCATGGATGAGCAAAACCCCCAACCTGCAAACTTAAAAAAAAATAAAAATGGAGGCAAGGAAAAAAGAGAGAAAAGAAAGCAAAGTGAGAAAACAAAACAAAAGAAAACAATAGATGAGAAAGAGATTTTTAGGGTTAGTGCTTTCCATAAGGAAATTAACAAAATATTGGAGAGAATCTAGGGTTGCAAGTTGAGTGGGGATTTATTATATTATTTGATTTATTATTATTTTTTATGTGCAGGAAGTTTAAACTTCCCTCTCAATTGCTTTTTACCTTTTTGATTTATTTTTGCCTTCCCTTGAGTTTTAAATTTTTTTGATGTTTTTTTTCTATATTGTTGAGGGGTTGGATTTTATTTCCATGTGGATTTTATTTTAGTGGGAATAGGTTTGCTTTATTTATTGGAAATCCTTATCCCTTGTCTTTTATTTTATTTTGGACATCCTCATTATTTATTTTCTTGTTGTTTTTAATTTAATTTATTGGGAAAGCCTTTTTATTGATTTTATTTTTAATTTTAATTGATTTATGTTTTAAATTATTATCTTTTATTCTTGTAACTTAAGTTATTTAATAAATGTAAATGTTGCGATTATATTTATTAAATGACTTAATTATTATTTTTTTAATTTTATCTGGTCATTTAATTAAACTTGAATTTTATAACTTGTGTGGTTAAATTATAATAACCTTGGAAATTTTATTTAATTATTTTATTTTAATTCTAGCCCTTAGATTTTCCTAGAGGGATTTAATTAAATTAGGCTGGGGAATTCCCATTTATAATTTATTAATTTTGTTGAGTCGGGCATAGTGGATTTAATTCTTCTTAATCAAATTTTACCTTGGCTTTTATTTAATTTTAATTGTTGAGATTATTATATTTTTAGTGGACCTTTAATATTTTGGGGTTTGGTTATTTTATAATGTTATTTATTTGTTCTCGTTTAACCAAGGGGTAATTTTTACAACGTTACCTTGGTGAATTTTTATTTTAATATTTTATTTAAATTTTCTCATATTTGTGTTAGAGAGAGACCTTTTAAAAATAAATAATCCAAATGTTAAAAATGTGTTATGCTGTTGAAATTTCTTGAGACTTAGGGCAGATAATTTAATTGAGTTTTCTTAACGTTAGTTAACGATTATTTTACCTTCCAACCATTAACTTTTTCGAAGGCATATTTATTTAATCTATTTTTTATGCTCTAGATGTAGGGTTAGATTTCAACTCTTGTCGGAGTCATGTCACTCACCTAGGAAACTTAGGGTTTCAGTCAAATTGATCCTAACCCTAATAACGATGCTCCTCGCGTCACATAACCCCCTAGTCGGCTATCATCATGCAGGGGATTGCGTAGGTAGACACACTTCCCTATTTTTTGATTGACATGTTTATGACTTATGCGTATTGCCATCGAGTACACTGATGCATGCGAGGGGGTTTCTTGGGACATGTAGAATTTTTTTTGATATTTCGTGTCATGACCACATGACAAATGTGGACATGACACGTGTGTTGCATGTCATGACAGCATGAGAAATGTGGGCATGACACTTACTACATTATTTGTAGTCTTCTAGAAGAAGATGCAGAAAAGAGAGAGAATACCCACAAAAATGGTAGATAATGTAGTTAGGGTAAAATTGCAAATCAGGGCAAATGAATAAACAGCAATGATAAAAACCCTAGCAATGCACAATGAAGCACAAGACAACATGAAAATCAAAATAACAAATGTAAATACAAACCGATCTCCACGCTATGCTCGATTTATCTCCATTGCTCTTCTCCACCTCGCATGAGCATGCAAGATTTTGAAGGATTATTGTTGGAGGAATGTTGGGTGCTCACTTCTGCACCATAACATTAAGATGAAGATGACATGAGGATGATAGTTGAAGGATGCAAAGGCTCTAGTGATATTTCAACAGCATGTGGATACTTGAGGATTAATGCATCTTAGAAAATTTGATAGAATAAGGGTACTTGAGGATCAATGCATTATAGAAAATTTGACAGAATAAGGGTGCTTAAGGCTCAATGCATTCTAATGGCTTGTGAGGGGTTTGATTTATAGGAAAGGCTTGGTTCAAATGGATGGTTGAGATTAAAAAGCTAATTGATTGATGTGGATGGCTAGGATTGATTAGTTATTCCCACTCTTCAAGGGAGTTGTAGTCATTTGACAAGTGTCAAGGAGAATAGGGCTTATGTGTGCTTGTGTACATAAAAAGTACTACATATAAAAGATATTAAATAAAAGGCTGTAGTACCACTTATCTTTTTTAAATGAAAGAGGCACACATGTCGGTTAAATGATAAGATAAATTAATTAAATAAATATAATTTATTTAATTAATTGGAAAGTCAGCTTATGATGAAATGTGAGAACTTAATTCAAATAAAATATTTGAATTAGTTGGGATATGAGTTGGATATTAATTAAATAAATAAAATTTATTTAATTAATTGGATAGTGGGATTAGGATATGATTGGGAAATTAATTAAATAAATAAAATTTATTTAATTAATTGGCTAATGGATAAATGAGATTAAGAGTGGGATTGGACAAAATGCTACATGATGTCTAAGTGATGTTTTTATCAAGGTCTTGCAAGACATGGACAAATTTGGGACAATTTTGGGTGTCTACATTTTGCCCCTCTTTGAGATGATGTTCGAGATGATAAGCTTTATGTCGAGTAACATCATTTCAAAGAAGCTAAGGTATGGATAATCGATAGGGATGATGATGATGTAGGATAGGATGATGATGCCCCCTCGAGAGGATAGGTGGGTTGGACAAACACGGGTAGGCTCTCGAAAAGAAATGGCTTGGCTACAAAAGAAAGCTAAGGGAATGGATAGAAGAAATGATGATGTGTTATACTGCAATGGAAAGTGAGCAACCATGATGTTTGATATAGCACTAGATGTTATGCACCAAGGTATAAGGACCAGGGTGACGATGTGTCTTGTGCCCCAACGTAATACAACCTTGTCTGAATACAAGATATGAATATTAGCTAGAAATGATAACGATATGATGCAAATGCAAGATAAAATGATAACACACACAAGCAAGCAAGCAAGCATGCACAAATGATTCAAAAACAAACAAGGTATTGCCCCTGTCAAGCTATAAACCAATGATTAATTGTTGATTGTTGATAGTTGAGAGTGTTGTCATTGCGGGGAAAGCTATATCCCTAGATCAACACAAGGTTGTTGGCTGAGTTGGTTGGTTGGTTGGTTGATTGATTTGGCTTACAACAAGGCTAGGATCAAGACCATGGATTGCAATTGGATAACTTGGCTTGATTGATTAACTTGATTGGTATGGATTAAGGATGGGCTTGCACTTAGATCATTGCTTTGATTCTTTGGATTGATTTGTGATGATGATTGAAGGAAGATGAAGATTGATTTGATGGTTGGACTGATGTGCTATGATTTTGATGATGATGGATTGCTATAAATGGATTGATTGGATGATAGATTGATTGGAAGAAGTTGTTTATTGATGATGTAGAAGATAGATGATAGAAGAAATGATGAGAGGAGAAAAAGAAAAATCGCTTGTGCTTGAATCTGGGCACTTCCTTCGTACTCCAGACTGCCTACATACCCTGTATCCACGTGATCAAGTCACTTAACGATGGAAATGAGATGTAGTTCTGATGTTTTGTTGATGAGATGATGAAAATGGATTGATTGGGATTGATGAAATGTTGATGATGAGATAATATGTGGTGGATTGATGTGATTTTGATTGATGATGTTATTAGATTTGTGTTGATGGTTGGCTTGATGTGATTTGAGTTGATTTGCTTTGGTGTTGATGCTGATGATTGATAGGATTTGTTTTGATGGTTGGCTTGATGTGTTTTGGTTGTGATGTTTGCTATTGCTGGGTGGATTGTTCTGATGATTGGATTGTTTTGAATGATGGTAGTGATGGATAAAGATTGGAGTATCCACTTAATCTAAGCATAAGCAAGTGTTCTCAGTGTGCTCAAAGGATGTAAAACAAACAAGGTATTGCCCTTGTCAAGTCATAAACCAATAATTGATTATTTGTTTTGTTTGATAGATAGTGTTGTCATTGCAGGGAAAGCTATATCCCTAGATCAACACAAGGATGTGGGAACGCTATATCCCATTGATGATAATTGATGATGATTGATTTGGCTCATGACAAGATTAGGATCAAAACCTGTTGATTTGATTAGATAATGTTCCTTGATTGATTGGCTTGCTTGATATGGATTAATGTGACTTGGATTTAAGATCATTGCTAAGATTGATTTGATTGATATGATTGGAAGAAGTGATTGATTGAAATGGATGAACAAATGTTATTGATAAGAAGAATTGATGATGATGATTTGAATTTGATTGAATGTTGAAGTGGATTGTTTTGGATTGATGATGACTGGTTTTATTGCTTGGATTTGTCGTTGGATATTGAATTTTTTGTGTTTTTGGAATATTTTGGGATGTCAATAGATTTATAATTTGGGTAGCCTTTTTGCTTGATACCAATGACAAGAGAGAAAACCAAGTCTAGGTGCAAGGGATGGATAAAGAGATAGTGAATGAGATGGAAGGCTCATGAGAATTGGATGGATAGATAAGAGGATAGGCCATATAAGGGATGGATGTGTGCCTCATGATAAACGGATAGGTAGCTTATAGTGGAAAGATTCATGATAAATGGATGGGGATAAGCTATAAGATGGAAAGCTCATGATAAGGATATGCCATAGTGGATGGATCATAAGGGAGCTAGGATGTGATCTCCAGAGGCTATGTCGCATAGGAAGAATAACTTGCCCCATTCTAGGTGGTAATGCTTAGGATTTTTCATGACAACACTCATGACCAAGGGATGACATGATTAGATTGGTTTGGATAAGATGGATAAATGGTCAATGGATAGGACTTGGTTTGGAAAGAAGGTATGTCAAGAAGTATCCAAACATGTTTCAACATTTTGCCCATATGTCTTCATCAAAATCAAAAGGCGGAAGGATGGATAAATGGGTTCAATAGGATAGGCATGTTTATGTAATGGCTAAGGATGGTAGGATGACAAGATAGGATAAGATAGGATGGAAAATTATATAATGGGATAGATAGTTTGGAAATGGATAGGTTGAATGAGACAATGTGCCCCCAAGTATAAGTGACATAGAAGATCTACCTACACATGATGCCTGTTTGCCAGGTTTTCATCATGGTACTTATCCAAGGTGCCTGTTTACTAGGTTTTCACCGTTGGACGAAGGGATTTCTCTTTACTTTTTTGATTTTTTTTTTGCTTTTTTGCTTTTTTTTTCTTTTTTTTAGATGGGTTGACAATTACACATGGCGCCTGTTTGCCAGGTTTTCACCATGGTAATGGATCGGAGGGACTCAAGTGGCTAGTGCTATGAAAGGTGATAGTGTCCCATTAGAGATGGATGTCATCACATGGACCATGTCAAGTGTGCTCATAGATGTTGATAAGGGATTGCATGGATGGGAGATGGGTTAGGTGGATAATAGATTATGAAAGATTCATGCAAGGATAGATGGATGGGGATAGTGGACTATGATGTGGATTATATTGGCTTATGCAATGAAGATGGATGAAAGGATTTATGTAAAAGCATGGGCCATAGGAAGAGCATGAGGGAGATATGTAGGATAATGGATGAAAGTTGGGGAGATGGAGGTATGTGGAGGTGCTGCGGAGTGGAAGGGAATCATGACCAATAGTTGCACACACCATGATAAACATTGAAACTTTTGATGATATGGTGGTGTAGGAAGCAATGGGGTTATTTTCTTAGGAGATGGTTGATGAAGTGATTTTGGAACCCACATAGATTTAGTATTTTTAGTGCTTTTGTTTTGCTTGTGGGATTTTTGAAGGGAATGGGAGTTTTGGATGGAAGTAGGCTCTTGGATGTATATAGGTGGTTGGGATTCTTGAGATGTGGATGAGGATGCCTCATTTGCTTTGCTAGCTTTTTGCTTAGGAACCCAAACCATATTGCTTTTGGGCTTTGCATTTAGAGGTAAGGGTTTAGATGGCTACTTAGATGAAATTTTCTTTGAGTTTGATTCTTTATATCTTAAGGTATGAAGACCTTTCAGATTTTTAGCTTTATAGGTAGAGGCATCAAAATTTTTGCTTTTGAATCCCATGGGGTGGGTGGAGGGGATGGAATGATTGGAAGATTTATACTTAAATGATGCGTGCTTTTGTTGGCCATGATTAGCGATGTAAGGATACTTATGAATGATAGGTATGTTAGGTGTTGGAAGCAATGGTGGCAAGGTGGATGGAGGGATATTTGGAGTTGGAAGTAATGGAGGCAAAGTGGATGGAGGAAGGTATACGGTCACATGCTTTTGACATTTATAGGATGATGGAGGTGGAATGACAACATATGTTTTGGGTAGATGGGGGGTGTGATGGAAAGTGGTAGACTTAGGATGCATGACGAGATTACCAACATCTTGGCCGTGTTTACCTTGGGGTGTGTATCCAAGGCCATATGAGCTTGGAGGGACCTTGACATGGTTTGGATCCAAAATACCTTGTTCATAAAGTCCTAGACCTTTGCCTTAGTAGTTCATGTTTTGGAGTATGTGATGGACTATAGGACTAGGTGTGGTTTGAACACTAGACTTGAGTTTGTTATTGGATGGAGAAGGTGAGGTAGATAAAGGTCTTTGTTGTCCTAAGGAACAACATTCATGGATAAGGGTGGTAAGATCAATAGGACATGATGGTGGACTTGAAGTGGAATCGATGGTCGATGGGGATGAAGGATCATTAGGATCTTGATTACGTTCTTTATGTTCACTAAGATCCAAGTTGTTTGTTTGATCTTTTATGCTTACTTGGGGGACAAGTGTCTCATCATGACAAGTGGATGTTTTCTCATTATGGATAGGGCTAGATGGTGGATGACTAGGAGCAATGTGGATATCTTGCTCATGGATGGATATAAGATTATGAATAGGATCAAGGTGCTCATGGATAGCTTCTTCATAGGTATCATCTTGATCATAAAGAAGGTAAATGTTATGGATGGGTTGGATTTGGATAGCTTGCTCATGAATGGTTGTTGGGAGATGGATAGGATCAAGTGGCTCATGGATGGATTCATCATTATGACTATCATCTTGATCATGAAAAAGATACATGTTATGGATGGGTTGCATAAAAGTGATTTGATCTTGAGTTGGACTAGGGCTTAATGTTTCCACATGCTTAGGATTAAACCTTTGACATACCTCTTGGATTACTTGAATGGAAGTAGAAGGCTCTTGTTCAACAACATGAGAACATGATGACTCTTGACTTGGATTAATGATAGGAGACTCTTGAATAGGCTTGATGGCTTGTATGTCACATGATGGGCTTGAAGGTTTAGGCATGTTAATTGAGGGCTCTTAGATAGGCTCAAGGATATGTGAACCACATGATGGGATTATATGATTGGACATGACCTTTGGAAGTTCTTTGGTAGGCTCATAAATGGGTGTTTGACATAGAGGTAGTTTATTCTTAGCTAGTAGCCAATGGATCACATCCTTCGCAAGGGTATGAGTGGATGGGAAATATAACGGATGGATGATAATAGTAGATGGTGTTGTAGGCTTAGGAGTAGGATTAGGTTGGGGGCTAATTGGATTGGGTGGATTAGGATTTGGACTAGATGAGGGTGACACATGGGATTGGGATGATGTGGCATGTTTTCCCATTATAGGTAGGTACACCTTGTAAACAATTGGGACAAATATTGGGCATTGATTTGTATTATGGCCTTTGGTCCTATGGTATGCACAATAATCATGTTCATCACATGGACTTTCTTCACATGGTTTGACTTTAGGAAGTTCAATGAGTTTTGCTTCAAGCATCCTTTGTAAAACTATCTCAGCAACCTCCTTTGGTGAACGATTAGAATGACATGGTGATGAAGGTAATGGAGGGCTTGGTGGTTTGGAAGGTAGAGGGATTAATGGACTAGGAATGGGATCACATGGTGGTGTTGGGATAGGCCTAGTTGGCTCATGTGTTGGTGGGTGATTAGATGATGAAGGCCACTCTAGATCAGTATCTCCCTTGTCAAAGGTTATTAGATCTTACATAGGATAACTTGGGCTTGTTTGATTTATGTACATGGGACCACTTGGACTTGCATGTGCTTCTTGTTGCAAAGGTGGGCTTGGGCTCACCTGTGCTTGTTGGGAAGGCCATTGATAGTCTTGGTGGTTGGGTGAAATGGTAGGATATGTGGACAAAAGATCTTGAGGTGGACTCAAAGTTGAGGGCATTTGATCTTGTTGCCAAGGTTGACTTGTGCTCACTTAATTTTCATACAAAAGACCATTGGGACTTGCATGTTGTTCATGTGATATCACTTGATTGCCTTGTGGATGGGCTTGGTAGTGCATTGGAATGGTGGCATGAGGGATTAGATAAGGTTGAGACGAATGTTCATAGGTTGTTGTGGCATTGACTTGGTGGATAGGTGGATTAAGTTGATAGGAAGTGGATGGATATGACATGTGACTAGATGGATTAGGTTGATAGGAAGTGGATGGATATGACATGTGGCTATGGGGTGGATTAGGTTGGTATGAAGTGGATGGATATGGCATGTGGCTATGAGGTGGATTAGGTTGGTAGTGAATGGCTAAGGATTGTTGTGCTTGTCGAGCTTGACTAGTGGCTAAAAGGTGTTGGACTTGGGCTATGGAGTGTTGCAGTTGAGGTGATTGGCTTGCATGGGGTTGAGCTTCTTGGATGAAGAATTGTAATATTTCAATGGCATCTTGGTTTAGGGGTTGTAATCCTTGATAAATATTTTGGAGGAATCTTTGGAATTTGATTGTTGGCTCTTCTAGCATAGACATGTTGTCACCCAAGTGTTTGCCTTAAGTCCTTTTAGCAAGTTGTTGTTTAGGGATTTAGATGATGATGTGGATTGTTTGGATGACTTGGCTATGAAGGGTTGGATGATGATTAGGCTATGTTTGGGATGAAAGTGAATGGGTTTGAATGTTATTGGAAGAATGTGTAGGATGACTTGTCTTTATGTGTTTGGGTGTTTATAGCTTGATGTGGCAATATTTAAACAAATGATTATGCATATACACACATGAATCACTCATGCAAGACACATAAGCAAGTTTTAGTTTGGAAGAATGTGATGATGGTTAAGCAAGCACGTGAAGACACTTCAACAAGTCCTAGTCAAGGCAAGGCCACTATCACAAGGAGGTTCTAGTGAAAATCCAGGGGACTGGCACCCCACGAGCATCCAGCAAGCCACTTAAGACTTTAACTAACCCTACTAGGAGTTTTAATATACACAAAGGTACACCTTTCGAGTTAGCACTGTATGGTGAGTGCTAATACCGATTAGACTTGGCTTTCACCTTATCCTCTAATTTTTATAGTGGACCGGATGAAATTACCACTTGAGGTCGTTCCCTTGGGGTGGATACCAAGGCAGGCCTCTCTAAGGCTAAACAAAAGCAACACAAGTAAATATTTTTGATCTCCAAGTTCGTGTTGGGACGCGAGGAGAGAGCATACATATTTATTTGGTCACACTCACATGGGGTTCATTAACCTTAGAAATTCAATGCGTGGAAGACAATGCAAACACTTGTTTGTTTTAAAGCCCAAATCCAAATGTGATGAAAGACAATGGTTTGTTTTAGCCCAGTTTTTTGATGTGAATTTGCAAACAATTGTTCGTTTTAATTCCAAAGTCTAAATATGTGATCAAACAAGATTAAGAGATGAAAGATTAGAATGAGAGCACCTGATACAATCACTTTCCAATTTATTGTAGATGTTGAAGCCAATGCTACTCCAGCTCCTTAGATGCCCTTACAAGTCACCAATTTCAAAAGGAAACAAGTAAACTTGCAAAGAAGATGATTACATGAAAAAGATGAAATCTAAAAATTTTGATTAAAATGATCTGATACAAGAGAATAGATTGCATAAACAGAAAGTTCAGGAGATTCTAAGCAATTTGAAAAAAAGTTTCGCTCAAAATTGCTCAAGTTATGCTCAAATGAAGTTTGCAATGAACCTAAACTTTGAATAATAAAAAAGCCTAAAAAATGGTATAGTCACCTAATAAAACCTATTTAGATGCAAAGTTCATCCTCCTAGCTTTCCAATGAGTCCTTGTTTGCATGATTTCGATACCGTATGCTCCAGTTATGATGAAAAGAAAAAATCTGTCTCCTTATGAGATGTAGGAGGTACGGGTGAACCTTGGCAGTTAAGAAAAGTGCAGAGGCCATTTACTGTTTATCAGAAGTGATTTTTTTTTAGCTACATGTGAGCCCCTACAGATTAAATGTGATGCAAAAAAACACCAGATGTGACTCCTGTAGGGTTATAGGCGATCCGGATAAACCCTTAAGCGATCGATTTCAGCCTATAAGCGACTTGTACCTGCAAAATGACAGTTGCAACAAAAAACCCTATTCTGCAAAGGTGAGCGCTGTCAGTTCAGAAATGATGCATATCAGATTAAAAGCGGCTACTGTCAGTTCATAAGCGATGCACATAAGCTTAAATGCGACCACTATTAAAACAAAAGCGATCCACAAAAGCACTATAGGCGACTGATTTAAGTGTAGAAGTGACACGAATACGTAGAAAGCGGTGGTTTTTTGCTCATAAGCGATGCAAAAATGGATGGAAGTGACAAATAATAGCTTATATGTGACCAACAAAAGACCAAAAGCGATGCCTAATAGCCCAAAAGCAATCTGGAAAGTTTCAGGAGACAGAATGCAAATGTTAACCATAAGCGACCAAGTTTACCATATGTGATCGCTTTTTGTTCAAAAGCGAGCACTGTTTATTTAAAAGTGGGCCAAATTTGACCATAAGCAACTACTATTTGCTCAAAGGCGAGCTGATTTAGCCCAGGCGATTGCTGTTTGATCAAAGGCGACCTGAATTACCAGAGGCAGACTTTTGCAGACCGGTTGTTTTCTTCACCAAATGCTCCATTTTCATCAAATTTAGCCAAATTTGTACTCAAAATTTATGGAAATGGCATCCCAGACGCAATGGTGAGGTTAGATTTGGGCTAAGAGATCATCTACATACATTTTAGCCAAATCTTTACAAACTAGAGTTAGAAAAATGCAAAATTTTGCTACAAAAGCTTGTAAAAATGAAAGATTGGCACTCCAAGAGATCTAAACTTCATAAAAAACAACTCAAACAAGAGAGTTAATCAAGGACGTGAGTCCCACCGGGTGTGCCAAATGTAGTTAGGGTAAAATTGCAAATCAGGGCAAATGAATAAACAGCAATGATAAAAACCCTAGCAATGCACAATGAAGCACAAGACAACATGAAAATCAAAATAACAAATGTAAATACAAACCAATCTCCACGCTATGCTTGATTTATCTCCATTGCTCTTCTCCACCTAGCATGAGCATGCAAGATTTTGAAGGATTATTGTTGGAGGAATGTTGAGTGCTCACTTCTGCAGCATAACATTAAGATGAAGATGACATGAGGATGATAGTTGAAGGATGCAAAGGCTTTAATGATATTTCAACAGCATGTGGATACTTGAGGATCAATGCATCTTAGAAAATTTGACAGAATAAGGGTACTTGAGGATCAATGCATTATAGAAAATTTGACAGAATAAGGGTGCTTAAGGCTCAATGCATTCTAATGGCTTGTGAGGGGTTTGATTTAAAGGAAAGGCTTGGTTCAAATGGATGGTTGAGATTAAAAAGCTAATTGATTGATGTGGACGGCTAGGATTGATTAGTTATTCCCACTCTTCAAGGGAGTTGTAGTCATTTGACAAGTGTCAAGGAGAATAGGGCTCATGTGTGCTTGTGTACATAAAAAGTACTACATATAAAAGATATTAAATAAAAGGCTGTAGTACCACTTATCTTTTTTAAATGAAAGAGGCACACATGTCGGCTAAATGATAAGATAAATTAATTAAATAAATACAATTTATTTAATTAATTGGAAAGTCGGCTTATGATGAAATGTGAGAACTTAATTCAAATAAAATATTTGAATTAGTTGGGATATGAGTTGGATATTAATTAAATAAATAAAATTTATTTAATTAATTAAATAGTGGGATTAGGATATGATTGGGAAATTAATTAAATAAATAAAATTTATTTAATTAATTGGCTAAGTGGGATAAGGATGGGATTAAGATGGGAAATTAATTAAATAAATAAAATTTATTTAATTAATTGGCTAATGGATAAATGGGATTAAGAGTGGGATTGGACAAAATGCTACATGATGTCTAAGTGATGTTTTTATCAAGGTGTTGCAAGACATGGACAAATTTGGGACAATTTTGTACAGATGAATGCATGATGGAAGCTGTGGAACCAAGGTCAATATGGATCCCTACAATGGGATATGAAGTTAGTGAGCAAGAAATTGATGGTCTAGCTACTGTTCTATTGAAAAGCCCTAAGGACACATCCAAAGCTAGGTTTGGCACTGAAGATGAGAAAGTTAGGATGACATAAAAACATGAAATATAGAAAATAAACAAGAAAAGTTATACCTTTCCACACATCCTAGCTCCTCACTCCTTGAAAAGGTGGAGGAACTTGCACCCTTAGTCCCTAGCTATACCCAAACTATGGATTGAAATGTGAAATGCTCTCTAAGTGTCAATACAAATTTTACTATAACCTAGCTATGATGGAGGAATTGAAGGAAAATTTGAGCATAATAAGCTTACTCTAGAATGGGATGATGAAATGGCTTGTGGAGGCTTGTATTTATAGGCAAATTGGAGGGAATTTTGATCAAACGGTGGAGATTGATTGTTGAGATCAAGGGATGAGATTGATTGTGAGATGGAGGGCTAGGATTTGATCAACAAAATTGGATGGTGGAGAATAAAAATGAATCTTTTATTCATTTTGAGGACTTAGCATTAAATGTGATTTAGATGTATGATGAAATTAAAAATTAATTTCCTTGGGAGGAGGTGGAGTTAAAAATTCCATTTTATGTGGAAGTGTGAAGGTCATAGGACACATGTAAATTTTTAGGCTCTTACATTTTTAAGATAAAAATGTGGAAGATGTTTTATCATTGGTAAAAATGAGTTGGAGGGTTTATGTATTTTTTACAATTTTTAATTTGTGGGTGTGGAAGAAGGTGTTAAACATGATTTGACTAAGTTAATCAAGGTGATTAGCTTAGTTAATGTGGCTGGAAAAAAATAGTGGATGAGGTAATCAAGGTTTAAGATTTATTAAATAATGATTTAATTAATTAATCCAGGTCTAGGGGTCATGTAGGCTAGGGTAGCTAATTAAATAATAGCTATTTAATCAACTAGGTTAGGGGTAGGCTAATTAGCAGGACTGATTAATTAGATAAGTATGGTTTATATAATTAATTGGGTTTAATGAGATGGACAAATTAAATAAATAAATATTTTGCATATTTATTTAATTAATTGGATGATGTTAGTAAGGTGTGACTATTGAATTAATTAAATTAATTCAATTTCAGAGGTTAATTGATGAAGAATGGATGAATGATTTAGGTGTTGGGTGAGGTAATTAATTAAATAAAAAATTAATTAATTAATTAGATGAAGAATTGGTGATGTGGATGATGCTGAAGGGTGGTTAGAAGGGTCGAGACATTTTTAGGTGTTTACATGCACATTTCAAGAGAAATCCATTGAGGTACATTTGGAGCAGGAAAAGCTTGTTATAAGGAAGAAGGTTGATGACTATGTTGAAAGAATGGGAATCCCCAAGGAGAAAGTACAATAGGCTAGAGCAAAGGCCAAGGGAGAATATAGTGTTGTGGAGAGCTTAGGGAGTGTTAGTTATTTTCCTAGACTAGATGCTTGTTCCCAGTCATCCCCACAAGGTAGCCATCATTGATCAATAGGATTCCCGGGCTAGGGGCCAACAGTATAGGAGATAGACTCTATAAAATCTCCTCTTCTTCTTTAGACCCTATAGAACCAAGGGGGTATTCCCTACTCAACATCTATGAAATGCATCTATGTATTTGCTGGGATGTTGACACAAAGTAGATAAATCCTCTCTTATGCAGAGCAAAACTGTGAGATAAGTGCAAAGGGGCTAGCTTTGGGCCTATATTCAGTTATAGATAGAGGATTTTGGATCCTAAAACTACTTCTAATATCCTAGAGGTTTGTATATGAAGTTTGAGTTTGATTTGTATTTGGATTCAAAACTAGGACCTTGGTTGTAACCTCAATACAAGACTGGATTGGTGCCTATCCAGGGCTCAGAGTCAATAGACATACACATGCACATGTACACATAAACCTATAGTGATGGCTGAGTTTCAAGGGGATTATTTAGCACCTGCCTTACAGATACCCCAAAAACTAGGTGCTTAGTCATTCATACTTAATGGTATCCCTGCTGCAACACACTTTCTCAATGATTAACCTGAAACATTTAATTTTCTCCTTGAATAAAAGTATGAGATTAAACATTCAAAATAGAAAAGCTATATTCCTAAATCTTAACAACCATCAGTTGTCCTGATTCAAAAGAAAGAATATGCCCACAATTTGGAGACAAATGATTAAGCACATGCATAGAGCATTTCTCATATAAAACAGTCTGAAATCAGTGAATTTATGCATTAAACATACAACATGAGACTCATAAAATCACAAGACAATAAAGACAGAGCCACCAATGAAGTCGTATCTCCTTACCACACCAAAAATTTTGTCTAGTTTTCAACAACCATGAATGACATAGTTTGCCCCTAATATAGCCAAACTATACATCCAGCAAATTAATTACATCACAAGTCAAAACTCCCGCTAGATACACTGCATGAGAAAATGGCAATCAAAATATTGAAGGTGACAGAGGAAAATAGAGGAGAGGGCAGGTGAGCTTGGGATTAGAGCCGTCGCTCAAAGATTTTCGTTATAAACCTAGTAGTTGGCCATTCAATTGTCGACCCATGCCTTTGTATATCTGCCATCAATGCTTCATCCACTCGCAGGGCCCTTTGAAATGTAACAGGGGATGCATCTACTATTTTCCTGCTCAAAAATGGCTGCACATGCTCAGGAAAAATTCTTCGCTACAGGTTCAAAACAAGGCCGTCGATCTACTTCCTGTCACTGAGATCCACGGCTCAAAATCGCACTGACTAGTCATCGGCCAGTGAAAACATGCCACGTAGGCATCCCATGATTATATCGCTGGCTTTTTCTCCTTTTATTTTTCCTTTTCGCCCTTGTATATGCAAGAATGAATGTATATACAATCGTCACTATTCACCCTTCAAAATCCCTTGTATATGCAAAATGCATATACATCTATTTGATATACAAGGTGGACCCCAAACCTGTTTAGAACAAATTGGAATTCAATTCGAGTCTGGCTTGTAGCCTTTTTTCCTGCATATTTCCTTGTATATGTGCATGTACATTTACTCTTGTACCTTTTCATTGTATATTTGGATATACAAACTCAAAATACATTTGACCCTGTGACCACCTTTGTATGCTTGAATGTATATTTGCACATACATTCTCACTTGTATATCCCCGGGCCCCACCATATGCATATCTTTTTTCCTTGTATGTTTGGCGAACATACAAGATCACCTGTTCATTGCACTGTAGCACACGTATGTGCGCCCTCTTGTATATTCTTCAATGTACATTTCCTTTGTATGTCAAAAATACAAATGCAAACATACAAACCCCTTATATACAAGCAAGGAATCATCAAGCAATATTCCACCTTTGTATATTTTCTTTGTATTTTTCAAATGCATATAGCTAATGTATATTAGGATGTACAACAAAACACATACAAGTGAACCTGATATACAACAACAACATATTCCTGGAATCTTGCAGAAGATTCCCCCAATGTACATGCATCCTTTTGAACCCGATATGCATAAAAAATGCATATAACTCAAAATTTTTGCATTTTGGAACCCGATTGAGATTTTCAAGCCCGCCAATGTATAATTCACCTTTGCATGCATAGAACTTAACATTTTTTATGAAGTGCGACAGGGACAAACGGTAAAACACTGCGTGGGGGATGGTCAACCTTTGAACACTAAGGCATGAGGATGAGACTTAATAACCAGGAACCCACCACAGGAGGCCAACATCAAAAAAGGTAGAACAATGCAAGACACCATGACTCAGAAAGTTTAGGATTTAAATTATAAAATCTGCAAATGCTCAAACTTAAAACCCTAAACAAAAATGATTACTAACAGGGAGCACAAGAAGATTAGGTAGAATTGCTACCACCTCTCCTGCAATCCAGAAGCCCTCCAAGAATATGCCTACTATTGGAGAAAAGAGGAAATCTACTACTGGTCCAATGGTAAAGGAGAAATCTCCTCTAGTTGTGCAAGTTTCCAAGGATGACAAGAAGAAAACCACCACAACAACTCCTCCTATAGTCCCTACCAAGAAAAGGATAAAGACAAAGGCAGTAAGGAAGAAGGATGCATGTGCAACTAAAGAAGAGGAAGAAGAGGAGAAAGAAGAACCAAGATTGGTTTGGTAAAAGAGAAATGATACTTCACAAGAAGAAGCAAGCACCAAAAAAAGAAAAACTCAAATTGTGGAGATTGATAGTGAAGAAGTGTTGGAGAATGAAAAGGAAAAACTTGTCATTCATATTAGGAAATAGAAGAAAGAGGCCACCAATAAAGTTGCACCAAAGAAGAAGAAGAAAATAGAAGCAAGTAAGGAGAGGCCTTCAAATGAAATCACAGAACAAAACCAATCTGAAATGGTAAGACCTAGTTCTCCTATGAAATTAGAATCATTGTCTAATAGCATTGTTCAGCTTGAAGCATTAGGAGAAACTACCGCTCTTTACAATAAAGAAAATGAGGTGGATAAGGCCACCATTGTTGAAGTTATAGTTAAATATATCATTGTGTTAGAAGTTGAAATGAGAAATATAGAAGATTAGATTCCTGTAGAGCTATGGGACGTTTTAATGAAGAGGAGACAATAAGCAATACAAGAGGAAGAAAAGATAAAAGAATATGCTTTGGAAAAGGTTGGTACTTCCTTGTCTGTAGAGAATAGAGCCACTTTGGGTAAACTTTACTCAACTGAGTTAAGGGTTAAACAAAGAGTAACAACCCTTATGAGCAAAGACAAAATAATTTTGAAAAATTGTAGAGAGAAAAAGTTGAGAAATTTTTTGACATTGCTCAAAAGTTTGGAATGTTCTCAGAAAATATCAGACCAGAAGTTGTTGCTAATGATAAGGCTTTGGACATTGATGCTCAACATGAGCATGAAATAGATAGTAAACCTTGTCAGGTTAATATTCCTATGGTTCTAGAAGAAATAGCTTAGAAATACAAAGACGTAGAAGAGAATGTTGAAGAAGGAAGCTAAAAATGGAAATTATATCCACTACTCCAACATCAAATGTGAATGCTTCTCCCCAAGAAACACTAAGGACTCTATAGAGGCAAAGAATACAAATAAGGAAGATGATGGTAAAAAGGATGAAGCAGAGAAGAATAAAGAACAAGCAAATAGTGAAGAAAAAGATAAGGATAAAAATGCATTCAAAGATGCAAAGAATAAGGAAGAAAATCAAGAGAAGTCCAGTGAAGATGTGGAGAAAGATTTAAAAGAAAAGGCTATGGAGTCATCAAAGCTCTCCAATGAATCCTCTAGCTCCTCTGAAGATTCATTGAAGGATATTTTAAGTATACAACTTAATTTCTAGCCTGTTGTATCTTCACAAGTGCTCCAATTACCTATGCAACAGGGAAGTGTAGATCTAGACAAGATCTCCCCTCTCTAGAAGCTACAATTGGGAGATTTATTCCATGCATCCACCAGTAAAGAAGTCATAGAGACTCATCAGAAAAGTGGAGACCTGATTGATGAAGTGGTGAAGGCATTACAAGATGTCATATCTGGTTCAAATAATGACACATCACTCTCAGGCATAGAAATTTTGAGGTCATTAATCGATTCTTTTAAAGATTATGCCTCTGGTCTAAAGGAAAAGATTAAAGATGAGGCATAAAAGAAGATGAATAATAAGAGAATAACAGAGATATCTAAAAAATGTGCCTTGGAACATAAGAAGTTTCAAGAAGTTTTGAAAGATGCACAAGATTGCATAAGTGAAGAAAAGGTTTTATATCAGTTCGACATGAAGTGGCCCAAAGCCACACAAAGCATTACTAAGGAAATGGACTCTATTGAGTCCCAAATAAATAATGCCTCCAGTGTCTATGATCTGACACTTGATCTTGATGGGACCACAAAGGATACCATAGAGGATTTACATAAGAAATTCTTTCAATTACAGGATCAAAAGGAGTACATTATTTTGCAATTTGGTGAAATAAGGGACTTAGTGAATCCCAAACTTCTGTTTGTCTCAAAAGCTCTATTGAGTGCTAATAAAGCATCACAGGTGAATTCAATACCAAGCACTCTGGAAGAAGAAGAGCTATTATTAGAATATGAGACACAGGTCAAAATACTGAAGGAAGCCAAAAAGGCTTGGGATGAAGGTAAGAAGGAATGGCATACTTAGGTACAAAAGCTTCAAGCTCAAACCTCATCAGGTTGAAAACTAGTTTTACACTTCATGCATTTTCAAATTTTTAGTTTCAAATTCCTTGTAAATATGCGATGTATATTTTGGAGGCATTATATATGACATGCATTTATGGTTATGGGTATTATATGGTTTATGGATTTATGTTGTGATGGATGCATTTATGATTTCATGGATATGATGATGTAGATGTATGTTATGATGATGTTTGTGGATGTTATGGATATTTATGGTTTTATGATGTTTATGGATTTATGCATTGTGGATGGACTTATGATTACATGTATGTTATGAATTATGATGATGTAGATGGATAGATAGATGTATGGATGCTATTTAATTATGGATGCATTTTTTGTTTATGGATGAGTATTATGTTATGATATGTGATATGCATTAGGATTTTGTCATGGATTATGATGTGGATTATGTATGAGATGTAATGGAATATATGCTTAGATTAATAAACATATATTATACATGGATGAAAATGGAAATGGATATGTAATGGATAATGCAATGATGAATGATGATGTAATTATTAATGGGTAATGAAATGGATAAATAATTATGGGTATATGATAATGAATAAATGGTAAAATGAAAATGGATAATGTATAAATGGATATAATTGGTAAAATGATACTAGTAAAATGAATATGGTGATGGATAAACGATAATGAATAAATGGAATTGATAATGATAAATGGATAAATGATAACGGATAGTGGTAAAATGATAGATGCAAATGGAAATGATAAATGATAATGGGTAAATGATAATGGATAATGGGTAATGGGATGGATTGTTGTCATGATACATTGTGATGTTTTTAGAACTATGGGCGATGGGGTGGGGAGGTTAGGATAGGTTTGGGGATGATTGGGATAGGTTTAGGGATGTTTGGGATAGGGGGTACTAGATCACTAGACACCATGTTGTTAGAGGGGTTTTGTTGGGATGGGTGAAGTGGTAGAGTTATGGGGGGGGGTTTGTTAGAGTGGTTAAATGGATGGGATTTTAATAATCATTAGATGCTAAGTCTAGATAGTGTGTTTGATGGTTGATGATAGAGAGAGGGATATGTGATCTAGGCTAAGTACTTGCATTGACATTATTGGGAGCATTTCTAGATTTATTATAGCAAAATAGGATATGTTCACCAAGGCATGAGAGGACCAAGGTGATGATATATATCCATCTTTGCATGGACTAGACCCACAAACAATAAGTTGATATCATGCATGTCCAAGGTAGTATAACCTTGCCTAGATGAGGGAAGGGGACTCATAGCATAAGTTCTTTAGTACAAAGAAGGTATGATTAACCTTGTATACAAATAGGGAACAATATGCTAGAACCGACCCTACATCTTCAAGATATGAATACTATTCTTGGAGTAATGAAATCAACCCACAAGCATGACATAGAAAACAATGAAAATGCCCCTTTCTAGGTGTTTTCCACCACATACCATGATATAGTGAGATCATGGTAGCTTTGGAATGATCCCTAAAATGAGACAAAAGATAAAAATCAATAATAAAAAAAAGATCAACAAACCATACAAACAACCATTGTATCTCTTGCCAAGATAAGTGTTGATAGGATGATGGATTCTACCTATTGTAGGAATGATATATCTGTTAAGGCAAGAATCAGTTGGATGTTGTTGGATAAAATTTTGAAAGGTGGGCAAAAATATAGTAGGCCATATGTTATGATTATGATTGGTTTGTTGATGATGATTTTTGTGTAAGATGTGATGTTTTGGGAGTATGCTTTGTTTGTGTATTGTTTGTTTGGATTTAGTAAGCTCAGAGGGTAGGGACCATCCAAACAAGTTGGATGGGTGCATCTTTTGTACCTGAGTATTGGATACTTCCTTCATATTCTAGATTGCCTACATACCCTATGTCCACGGGATCAAGGCACTTTAAGATGTAGGTGGTGATGAAAATGAATATATAGTTCTAGTTTATAGTGATGATGTAGGAATGGTTTGGGGTAGATGAGATGATGTTAGATGTTTTGGATAATTGTGATGATGGTCGAGATTATTTTTAGAGTTTTTGTAATTTTTTATTTTTTTAGGGTTTGTGGATTTTCTATTGTTTTTGGATTTTGTTGGTTTTCTATTTTTTTTGGATTTCTTGGTTTTTTGATGTTTTTGGGCTTTTTGGAGTCTTTAAGTTGTACAAAGAGAGCATACAAGGATCCTATTTCCATGAACTAGCCTTGGGTGGGATGATGGAGTGTAGGGTGATAGGATTGAATGTTTTAGAATTCCAAGCCATGGAATGTAAGTGATATGAAATGTCATGGTGGGTGAGAGGACTTATTAGATGGTAGAAGCAACCACTACACATGGTGCTTGAGATAGGTTTTCACCATGGTACTTATCCAAGGCGTCACCGAAGTGATTTCACCATTGGACGACTTTATTGCACTTACGTTTTTCTTAATTTTTTGGATTTTTTTGAATTTTTTGGATTTTTTAAACTTTTTTTTGTATTTTTGATTTGGAATACTCAATGGGTTATCCATAGAACCTTTTTAGGTGCATGATGTTCATAATCTCATCTAGAGGCTGCCCCTTAGGTGTTGCAAGATGATAAGCTCCTGATCCATAGATGGCTATGATAACATAAGGTCCCAACCAATTAGGCTAAAATTTTCCTTACTTATGGCGTTCTTGTAAGTTTCTCTAATTCTCCATAAGGACAAGGTCGCCTATCTCAAACTTGTGGATCTTGATATTTTTATTGTAGCTCATGCGTAGGCAGTTTTGATAGGCTTGAAGGTGGTTAAGAGCATCCAAGTGTTTCACATCTAAGATTTCTAGCTCATTCAATCATGCAACTCAGTACTCCTCCTCAGTGATTATATTCTGCAATGAAATCCTGAGAGAAGGGAGGTCGACCTCAATATGCAGAATGGCTTCAGAATCAAATACTAATGAGTATGGTGTGGCTCTTGTGGGTGTGCAAATGCTTGTGTGATAGGCCCATAGGGTGGGCTTAAGCTAAAGGTGCTAGTCACAACCTACTTCGTTAACCATATTTTTCAAGATGCATAAGATGGTTTTGTGATGTAGGAGCACCAAGACATCAGGGTTTTGGTTAGATTTGCAAGAAGTTTGTTTGTTCAAATAAGGTCTATGAGACCATTTCCTTGTTTTAATAGGGCTTGATAGCCATATTTGTAATGGACTATGTCCAAATAACTAGAATCTACTATTGTTAGGTTATTAGTCTTAGTTAGGACAGTCATAGGTAGTTTTCAAGATGAATTTAAGTTTTATTGTTTATATAGGTAGTCATTAAATTTCCATGTTGTAAGCCTTTAAAAGGCATGTCATAGGTTTTAAAGGTATGGTGGAACCATTGTCTAAGGTTAGGAGGGTGTTTAAAACCTTGTCCAAGGTTAATCAAAAGTTAAAACAAAGCATTGTTTAGACAAAAACAGTCATTACTGTCTAAAGAAGATAGTTTCTATTTGTGACAGTTAAAAATCAAGAAGGAAAATCATGAAAAGCAATATGGGAGAAGTTATCTTGGACTCCCACTTGATGCATGCAATCTAGAGGTTTGATATATCCCTGCCAAGGTTCATTTGTAGGGAGACATTCAATAGATTTAGAAAAAAAGAACCAAAAAGACCACTGTTATTGTTTTTTCTACTTTTTTTTGAAATTTCTCTGCTATTATCAGGCCGTACCCATGCCTGTATAGAATTTTCATGGCACAAGGGTATGATGGATGGATAGGGTACTGAAAGAGCTTTGCATTGAATCTTGTTTGGTCTCTTTTCATTAACCTTGCTGAGAGAAATCACTGATTTACCATAGGCTATCTTAAAACTACTGTTCCTTCAAATAATTTACTATTTTCTTGAGTTGTACGGGCCTGTATGGCAGAGTGGAGGTTGAAGTTTGTAATGCATGTTTAGAGGGTTGAGTTACCTATCCTTTGCCTTTGGTTTGGGCCCTTAACACCTTTGATTAACTCTGCATTTCCCTTTTGTATGAAAGTGGTCTGAAAACCTAGTTTAGGGCTTTGTTTGAATATCTGATGGATCTCTGCCCATTCCATTGATCTTTGTCTACCCTAATCAATGGAATGGGTTGTATGTTAGTGAGGACAATGCCTTGTGAGGAATGTGGAGGGCAGGAGGATGGTTTGGTCTGAATCTTCCATGCACATGACTTTGCAGATTCATGTTTATGACTTGTGACTTGGACAGCAGCAAGTATGTGATGAACAGTGATAAAGAAGTGGAATGTTGGTGAATGGAGGAGTGAAGATGTTGTATGTTGCAAGATGCTCTTGGATCTAGAAAGGATCCCATGCCTAGAAAAATGTGGATAGTCAATGTGAGAAGACAATAGACGTCCAGTAGACAGTCACTGCAGAGAAGGCTTAAGGACAGCCATTGCCAAGAAGGTAATTGATTTGTTTTCTATGCTATTGATTTGTCAATGAAGACATTGGTATGTGTGCATGTTATAGATTGATGTGTTGCAAAGGGATTGGGTTTGTGTAGAGGGAGACTACCCCAAGGAGGTAGTGTGACTGTTTACTAGTGGAGTAATAAGGTTGTGGCTGTCTTGAGAAGGCAGAATAAGGACTGCTATCCTGCAGACCCTGTATAGTGGGTTGAATAGAAGTTTAGATGGAGTCTTATTTGGAGTTTTGAACCATGAAATTGCTGACCTAGATGCTTTACATCATTTGTGGTATCAGAGCTAGCAAGTAGATCCTTGAGAGTGTTGTGGATCTTGTGAAGAAGATAAGAGTTTGTGAGAGTGTTGTGAGGATGCCTCCAAAGAATCAGATGGCAAGAGAGAATTCTAAGTTGAGAGAAGCCTTAGAGGCAAGAGAACAGGAGTTGAGGGATAGAAGAGAGTAGGATGCTGCAAGAGACAGAGAGCTGAGGCAAGTAAAAAGGGAGAATGCAACAATCTTGGCAAGATTGGAAGAATTAGAGAAGAATCCGAGAAAGGATGAACAAAATGAGTCAGAAGGAGATGAGGATGCTGATGAGAATCCTCTTGAGGATGAGTTAGATGCTGAAGAAAAGAAGTTTGTAAGATTACTGAAGGCAGTCCAAGGAAGTGGAACAAAGGCAAACATAGAGTTACCTATCTATTAGGGGAAGATGGATAGTGAAGAGATATTAGGGTGGATAGATACCCTGGAAATTTTTTTTGAGTATGAGGAGATGAATGATGAGAAAAAGATCAAGTTTGTAAAGACAAAACTAAGAGGAATAGCACTTATTTAGTGGAGTAGTGTGTAGATAGAAAGAGTGGCTAGAGGTGATTCAAGAATCACTTCTTGGAGTAGGATGAAGGATATGATGAAGGATCAATTCCTTCCATCTGATTACTCCATTTAGACAAAGAGGATGAGATAGAATCTAAAGTAGAAGGACATAGATGTTATATCCTATACTGAGCAATTTCATAGGCTTAGTATCAGAGGTGGATTGGAAGATGAAGAAGAAAAAGTGGCAAGATACCTTAATGGGCTTAGGTATAACTTGCAGGATGAGATTGGGTTAGCAGTACCAAAAAGACTTGGAGAGTGTTTTCAGTTAGCCATCAGGGCTGAAGAGAGAGTGAAGAGGAAGCAAGAAAGGCAAGGAAGTTATGGAAGAGGAAACAAAGGTAGGGGCAGACCTACTAATGAAGTTCAGAACAACAATGAGAAGGGTAAGCAGATTTCTACAGAACAGAGAGGTGGATATAGAGGTAGAGGTAGATTTGGATCAGGTAGAGGAGTGTTCACAGGAAGATGTTATCACTACAATGAGGTGGGACACACATCTTTCAACTGTCCTAAGAAGGATGGTGTTGACAAGACCAAGGATAGAAGAGTTCACTTGGCACAAGAGGAGGAGAAGCTAGAAGAACCAGAGATGTTGTCAGCCTCTCCAATGGTGGATGGAGAAATGCTCATGGTGGAAAGAGGTAAGATGCAGCAACCACCATAGGTATCTATTTTTAGAACTAATTGTTTAAGCCATGGAAAGATATGCAAGTTGATTGTAGATTCAGGTTCTCATGATAACTTAGTTTCTTGGGAAATGGTGAATAAGTTGGGGTTGAAGACTTTTGATCATCCCAGTCCTTACCATGTCACTTGGGTGAGTCAAGAGTAGTAGGTAATGGTCACTAAGAAGGCTTATGTTGATTTCACAATTGGTCCATATCAGGACTATGTTTTGTGTGATGTTATTCCTATGACATGTGGGCATGTAATCTTGGGTAGACCATGGCAGTATCTGAGAAGGACAATTCATGATGGGTATACTAATATCTATGTGGTGCATAAAGATGGTAAGAAGTTCAAATTGATTCCTTTAGCTTGTGAAGAGAAGAAGGAACATACCACTATTTGTTTTGGGGAGAAATTGAAGTTGAATGTGTAGGTTCAGGGTGATTGCACACAGCAGAAATAGTTGCAACAGAGTACGATGGATGACAGTCCTAGAGAGCAGCAGGCTTGGGACTTGAGTTATGTCAAAGTTGGAGACATTGAGTGCCCTCTAAAGAGGTAGAAGAAGGAAGGTAAACAGTAGATGGTATAGGGAGGAATGAATTAGAAGTTCCAGTTGAGAAGAGCTGAAGCATTGCAGCAGCAAGGTCCTAGGCAAGGACCCCACAATAGGTTTTATGTTTCTAACACTGTTTACAGGAGCCATGCAGGATGGAGAAGGAGGAAGCTAACTCTTGGAGAGTTCATGTTTCCTGTCACCAGTCAGAGGAACATCCCAACAAGATAGAAGACTAGATGGAGCAGATCCCCTAACTCTTGGGACAAGAGTTTTCATCATGCTGGGGAGTATGGTGCAGGAGCACCAAGACATCAGGGTTTTGGTTAGATTTGCAAGAAGTTTGTTTGGTCAAATAAGGTCTATGAGACCATTTCCTTGTTGTAATAGGGCTTGATAGCCATATTTGTAATGGACTATGTCCAAATAACTAGAATCTACTATTGTTAGGTTATTAGTCTTAGTTATGACAGTCATAGGTAGTTTGCAAGATGCATTTAAGTTTTATTGTTTATATAGGTAGTCATTAAATTTCCATGTTGTAAGCCTTTAAAAGGCATGTCATAGGTTTTAAAGGTATGGTGGAACCATTGTCTAAGGTTAGGAGGGTGTTTAAAACCTTGTCCAAGGTTAATCAAAAGTTAAAACAAAGCATTGTTTAGACAAAAATAGTCATTACTGTCTAAAAAAGATAGTTTCTATTTGTGATAGTTAAAAATCAAGAAGGAAAATCATGACAAGCACAATGGGAGAAGTTATCTTGGACTCCCACTTGATGCATGCAATGTAGAGGTTTGATATATCCCTGCCAAGGTTCATTTGTAGGGATACATTCAATAGATTTAGAAAAAAAGAACCAAAAAGACCATTGTTACTATTTTTTCTGCTTTTTTTTGAATTTTCCCTGCTATTATCAGGCCGTACCCGCACCTATACAAAATTTCCATGGCACAAGGGTATGATGGATGGATAGGGTATTGAAAGATCTTTGCATTGAATCTTGTTTGGTCTCTTTTCATTAATCTTGTTGAGAGAAATCACTGATTTACCATAGGTTGTCTTAAAACTGTTGTTCCTTCAAATAATTTGCTGTTTTCTTGAGTTGTACAGGCCTGTACGATAGAGTGGAGGTTGAAGTTTGTAATGCATATTTAGAGGGTTGAGTTATCTATCCTTTGCCTTTGGTTTGGTCCCTTGACACCTTTGATTAACTTTGCATTTCCCTTTTGTCTGAAAGTGGTCTGAAAACCTAGTTTAGGGCTTTGTTTGAATATCCGATGGATCTCTACCCATTCCATTGATCTTTGTCTGCCCTAATCAATGGAATGGGTTGTATGTTAGTGAGGGCAATGCCTTGTGAGGAATGTGGAGGGTAGGAGGATGGTTTGGTCTGAATCTTCCATGCACATGACTCTCTAGATTCATGTTTATGACTTGTGACTTGGACAACAACAAGTATGTGATGATCAGTGACAAAGAAGTGGAATGTTGGTGAATGGAGGAGTGGAGATGTTGTATGTTGCAAGATG
The DNA here is from genome assembly GCA_027924645.1 of Cunninghamia lanceolata. Lineage (NCBI taxonomy): Eukaryota > Viridiplantae > Streptophyta > Pinopsida > Cupressales > Cupressaceae > Cunninghamia > Cunninghamia lanceolata. Next base: position 14,495,587 of record BSBN01000523.1, read on the forward strand.
CTCTTGGATCTAGAAAGGATCCCATGACTAGAAAAATGTGGATAGTCAATGTGAGAATACAATAGACCTCCAGTAGACAGTCACTGCATAGAAGGCTTAAGGACAACCATTGCCAAGAAGGTAATTGATTTGTTTTCTATGCTATTGATTTGTCAATGAAGACATTGGTATGTGTGCATGTTACAGATTGATATGCTGCAAAGGGATTGGGTTTGTGTAGAGGGAGACTACCCCAAGGAGGTAGTGTGATTGTTTACTAGTGGAGTAATAAGGTTGTGACTGTCTTGAGAAGGCAGAATAAGGACTACTGTCCTGTAGACCCTGTATAGTGGGTTGAATAGAAGTTTAGATGGAGTCTTATTTGGAGTTTTTAACCGTGAAATTGCTGACCTAGATGCTCTACATCATTTTGTTAGAAGCTTCAGCTTGACCATTACCTTGGGGGTAATATGGTGTGGAAAAATGATGGTGGATGTGGAATTTCTCGCATAGGGTGTGGAATTCCTGGTTCTTAAATGGTTTCTCATTATCTGTGATAATGGAGAAGGGAATACCACAATGACATATTATGTAGTGGAGGATGAATTTAGCGATTTGGATGCTAGTGGTAAAAGTGAGTGGAATGGCTTCTACCCACTTGGTGAAATATTCGGTAGCGGTAATGATGAATTTATGGCCATTGGATGAGGGTGGGTGAATTTTACCTACGAGGTCAAGTCCCCACTATGAAAAGGGCCAAGGCATTGTTATCAGCTACAACTCCTATGAACGTGCATGGATAAGATCACCATGTTGTTGACACAGTAATCATTTCTTGACAAATCGGTAGGCATCTTGTTCCATGGTTGGCCAATAGTACCCTATTGTAAGAATCTTCTTTTCTAGAGTAGGTCCACTAGAGTGTGCCCCACAAATGCCTTTGTGTACCTCTTGCAAGGCCACTTCAGATTCCATAGAGTTGAGACATTGTAAAAGAGTACCATCAAGACTTTTTCATTATAGGGTATCTCCTATGATAGTGAAACGAGAAGCTCGACGGATGAAGGTTTTACGTTGTGCAGATGTTAGGTTCAGTGGGATGATGTTATCATGGAGGTACATGTAGGTGTCTTGATACCAAGGAGATATGGGACCAACAATGTCGCATAGTAACTCAGATTGTGGTACGTGATAGGCCAACATTAGAAGTTCTTCAATCAGGAACTCACATTTTTTGCTATCCTTTTTCATATCAACCAGGGATCCTATAGTAGCCATAGAATCTACTGATTTGTTGTTTAACCTTGGAATTTGTTCAAAATGGATATCATGGAAATAGTCCTTGAAATCATCAACCATTCTTTTGTAAGGCATAATCTTGTCATCTTTTGTTTTGTACTCATTATTAACCTATCTGATGAGTAACTGGGAGTCTCCATAAACCGTAAGCTTTTCAATCTTCCATTGTGTTAGGTCTCAAAAATGCAGGTTGCCAATCCTAAGAGGATGCCAAGCTCTATGTTTAGATTTGCAACGTTTTTGAACTAACTTGACGAAATCAACCTTCAAGGTTTGATGATTTCCTACAGTTCAGGTCTTGCTACACCTAGACAGGTGAACCTTGGAAAATTAAAGCAGACTGAATGTGAATGTATGGACTAATTAAATCTATCTACAATGGCAAAGGATGTAGGACAGATGAAAAGCTTGCTAACTAATTATGTATCTAATGCCTAATGAGTGATTGGTAGAAATTGTATAAGCAATATCAAGGTAAAAAGGATTTAAATAATGAGTTTAAATAGGACCAGTGCCTCATTGGGTAATAGAGTCAATTTGAAGGACTAGGACTAGTGGCTTACAATGGGTACTAATTCTAATTGTTTGGCACAACTTTAGTTTATAACTTGTATAAACGTGCAAGGGAATGACTGACAAACTCTGCTTAATGATCCGACCAATATAATCAAATATCTCATAATTCACCAGAAGGTATTTTAATCCTTACTTGAAGGAACCAAATGAAATGAATGAGCAAGATTTAACATATAATATTGTCTTGGAGACAGAATGGCAATCCTAATTATATGGCTTTACATAGTAATCCAAACTTAATACTTCCAGGCTACTGTGACTAAATCAGAAAGGTTTAATTCCTCAAATGGACACCAACCTATTTAATCACACAAATACAGCAAATGTGTATTGACAGATTAAATATATACTTGATACATTAATCTGAATAACAAGGAAATGCAGAAATGGAGACAGCCACACAATTGAATAAATTTAACAAACAACTGATACCAAAGTAAAACCACTGAATCAAAGAACTTCAACTTCTTCTTCAAATAAAATATGCAACATGGTCATTATGAGACATTGTATATTATGTATATGTCTATATTCTATTGCTGATGATCCTTCAACACCAATTGTTTGAACTTATATAGATATTTCTATGAAGAGACATAACTCTTCAATAAGTCTTTTGGGACCTTAACAAGCATTAACAACTATTACATAATCATGATTAGGCTTTATTCATCCATAAGTAAACTTTAGCCAAGTGATCCAAGTACTCCTAATCACGATGAGAATTAGTAAGCTCAATAGCACTTTTGGTAATCACATCAAGTGTGACCATTCTTTCCAAGTGTCTGCAAGCTTCTCTAGATGCAGAGACTTTGTCTTTCAGAGCTCCTATAGCCTCGTGTAATACAACTTGACAATGAACAATCCATTCTTCTTTGCTCTTTACCTCTCCATTGTCTTTAAATAACATGGGCACTCCTACATTCGAAGCTTCAGTACCTTCCTTAGCATCAGCTTTAAGTTTGTCACAGTATTTTTGGTGCTGTTCAAGCAATGCTCCTATATTGGAGATATTTGCACTATTAGAAGCACTTTTGCTTTGCATCTCAATCAATTTTTCCTGTATTCTTTGTTCAAGTCTTTCATGTTCTTTAATTGCTTTGTAATTCTAAGAGTAGTTATCCCAAAGCGGGTTTAACCACCGTACCATGTTTGTATATCTGCTCTGTAGCACTGTGACAAATGCATCTATTTGAATTTGTGTTGCCTGGTCAGGGGATAATGCTTGAGTGTCTTACGAACTCTCACCTTGGGTTATTCTCTTTGTTGATTGGCCAAAAGTACTCTTAACAGCATCCTTCAAGTAGTCATTTTCTTTTGTCAATCTTTCACAGCTCAATCTGTATGCATCTCTCTCTTTGATCAACATTTGAGCTTGTGCCTTGTTTAATTTTGCAACATTGGTGCCAATGTCTACTGTAATTAGAGGTTCAGTTTCCCCTGCTTTCAAAGTCATGACATGGCCGAAAGTCTTTTCAGTATCTATGATGGCTATCTTCTTATGAGGAGGATATAACGCCCATATCATCAAGGAATTTCCATCATTATTGTATCTTGTACCCATATATACTTCATTAACTCCCTCTGGAGTGAGTTTATACTTATCATCTGCACTATTCATAAAACTGTCAAAAACCAAAGCAGAATTTAAATAGAGACCAGGAAAAATCATAACACCTGCATCTTTAAGCAACTATCTACCCTTGCTAGGTGTCATGTCTTGCATCTCCTTATCTACTGTTACCTTCAGCATATCTAATAGTTGTCTTTCATTATCAGCAGAAACATCATCTACTGACTCTCTGATCTCTTTCCCTTTGCATTTATACAAGAATGACTTAAATTCTTTTGATTGAATAAATTTGTCATCAGAAATGAAAGAATCATAGGCTATCTGGCATGGATCCTCATCAGCAGACCCCTCCTGATCATGTATTACAACAGGAGGCTGATATTGTAACATTTTCCTTTTGGACATTTCAATTGTTTTGTCCTGTGGCTCTTCTTGCTCAGCCTGTTCTTCACCTTCAGATATAACCTCAATCTCTACTATCTACCTTTTCTTCTCACTTAAATCCCTTTTATACCTTTCTATCACTAATTCAACTTCATCTTCTTCCAGGTTCCTAATAACATCATCATGTGGATAATGTATGTGCATGTATCCACTGAGATTTTGTTTTCTTTGTGCAGAGTCAATAAAACCTTCAAGGTCAAACCCTTTCCTTGCCTCAGCACTCCTCATATTATAATGCATTAATTTATCCAAAATGAGATTGTAACCTTCTTTTGAAACCATAGTAAAATCTCCAAAACATAAAGTGCTAGGCATAAATGATTGTTTATCATGTGAACTCAGATGCATTACATTTGAGCAATGCATTTGCCTGATTATCTCTAAATATGCAAGTTTGTCAGGGACAGTCTTGGGCAATATGAATGGAGTATCTTCAAAACCATAGATTTTGATCATAGTAGCATCCTCAAAACAATACCAGTCTCCCCAATTATGAGTGACAGTAGGGGGCCACCAAAATCCTTTGGCCCGAGGAACCTTTTTATTTCAGTTGAAATTGAATATTCACAGGGGTGGTTAAAATACCTGTACAACACTTTTACACAGTGTTCTTCAAATTTGGCATAGCTGGAATGGGCATATCTACTGTCCCATATTCTAGTCCACATTTGTATGGGTATCTTTTCCCCCCTCTTATCTGTAGAAACAACATTAAGCTCACTTGGCCATAACCCTATTTCCTAGCTGAAATACAACACCATATGCATAAGCAGTGAGTAATGCTCAAAAGAGCATGCTGGGGCACTACTTCTTGTTGCAGATAAGCTAGAATCTATTCTATTAGCAATATAGGAAGCATAATCAAACTGCCTCACATTATGACACTGAATGTCAGAGGCTATAACCATTAGAGAGATAGTCATGAACTTAGGGACCTCTGAACCAAGAACTTGGCCCACAGAATAATAAGTATGTTGTATATATGGTTCAAATATAGCTACATGAAAGGGAGGACCATCATTTTCAGTTAGGGGCATCACTTCTCCTTCAACCTGGGGCCTATGAATGGGCAACCTCCATCCATTGTAGGTTGTGTCCATTCTCCAATATTCTTTCTCTAGGTCTTCAGAAATAATAGGGACAGTGCACAAATCATCTAGATTAAACACTTCACAAACAACATTCTTTGACAAATGTACAATTGGTTCCCCTTGTGGGTTGCATAGGGCTTTCAGGCTTGAATTGTAATGTTTGGCAAGTAGTTGGAGGAGCTCAACATTCAGGAATACGTTAGGAACAACCAGTTTTCCTAAATTCAAGTGCTATGGGTTTGACACAGAAGCATTCCTAAATCTTCTATTATAATGGAATCTAAAAAGCTCATATCCCCTGATTGGGGTCCAGTTATCTCCCAATCGCTTATGTTTATCTTCTAATTTCTCAGCTTCTACCCTGAGTTGAGCAGACCTTTTGGCCTTAGGAGTTGACCTAGGCAATTGGTCAATTAAGTCCTGATTGAGTTTTCTATCTTTTACTTTTTTCTTAGGGGTTTGTTTAGTTTTTTTTTTTTAGACTTACTGGTTTCCCCTTGTGATTTTCTTCCTTTTCCCTTTCCCAGAATCTCCATATTTAAACTTTGGCAAAAAATTCAAACACAGGCTATACGATGGTTTGTATGTATGTACCTGTCGTTCGGTGGCTGTAATCAAAATCCTTTGCTTTTGCTTCAAGAGTTCCTATGTATTCTCCTCTCAAATAACCTTGTAATTATAATGATCATAAAGGATTTTGTATCTATTTGCATTTAATTGTCTGATCAATTTAATGTCATTCATCACTGTGAAATGTCACATCGCCATAACTCCTCTCATCGGTGTGATTTTTAAAATGTCTGGGCGACCTTAATACTTCTTATGGCACGAACAATCAATCGACGTGACCTTTCAATAGTATTCCTATCAGCCCACACTGCCATTCTTAATTTTGAATCCTAATTGCTCTTTTTATAGTAATCCTATCAGCCCACACTGCCATTCTTAATTTTGAATCCCAAGCCTTCTTGTTTCTATCCAACATTTTGTTTATGATTTTCAGGAGGCTCTTGTTACTTGATTCTGCTTGTCCATTGGCCTGTGGATGGTAGGTGGTAGCATAGGAAACAATGATACCATGTGTATTGCAAAATCCTTTGAATTCATTAGATCTAAAACACATCCCATTATCTCTAATTAATCTTACTGGAGTACCAAACCTACATATGATATTCTCCATTAGAAAGTTAATCACGACCTTACTTGTTGCCTGTTTAGTTGGGATCACTTCTACCCATTTTGTAAAGTAATCAGTAGCCACTAAAATCCATTTGTGCCCACCACTTGATTTCTCTAAAATTTCACCTATAAAATCAATACCCCATTGATAAAATGGAGCCTCAACCTGCATAGGTTTTAAGGGTAGTGCTCCCTGATATTTTAACTTCCCTGAGAACTTTTGGCATGCTTCACACTTTCTAGTGTAATTGTATGAATCATTAAAAACTTTAGGCCAATAGTATCCTGCCCTCAGGATTTTGTGGGCTATAGTCTTTGCTGAGAAATGACCTCCACACATGCCTTCATGCAACTCCTTGATAATATGTTTTGACTGATATTCATCCAAGCATAATAGTAAAACCCCATCTCTATTTTTCTAGTAAAGATCCCCACTGATGAGTACATATTTTGAAGCTTGTAGTTTGAGTGTCCTCCTTTTGTTATCATCGTACCCTTCAGGACACTTCATATGTTTTAGATAATATATTATATCAGCATACCATGGACTATGCTCAATACTGGTACTTGCATCAGCATTACATATTTGAGAGGCTTCAAGATTACTTTCAGCCATTAGTTTGGCAAGACCCTGTCCCCTCACTAATTTAGTGATTTGGATTTCAATATTGAATTCCTAAATCCTATTGATCCACCTACATCTCCTACCGGTGACTTCAGTTTGGACCAATACATCCTTCACTGCAGCATTAGGAACATATGCTGTAATTTTAGTTCCCACCAAATATGGTCTAAAAGTTTTAACTACTTTTACTAATGCATATGCCTGCTTTTCAATAATATCATACTTTAACTTTGCATTCTGAAGGGATTTGCTGAAAAAAGAGATAGGCTGTTCATATCCATCATTATTTTTCTGCAATAGCACTGCTGCAATTGTATGATAGGAAGCAAATGAAAACAGTTGGAATGATTTACTGAAGTCAGGGGATATTAGGACTGGGGCTTGCTTGATTGCCCACTTAATATTGGCAAATGCTTCTATTGTTTCTATTGTCCATTTTACTTCTAAGTTTTTCTTCAACATCTTTGATATAGGACAAACAATTTCTGCAAAATTTGGTATAAATCTTCTGACAAAATTTATTTGACCAAAAAATGATTGTATAGCTTTTACATTTTTTGGAATAGGCACTTGATCAATTGCCTTTACCCTTTCAGGATCTATTTAACTCCTTCCTTCGAGACTATATGGCCAAGCAATTTTCCTTCTGTTACTGCAAAATGACATTTTTCAGGGTTCAGTGATATCCCATATTCTAGGGCTTTGATAAATATTTGTTCTAAGTGTGTGCAATGAGCTTCAGCCCTTTTTGAATATGCTGTCAAGTCATCCTGATATACTATCATAATCTTATTAATCAACTCAGCAAAAGCCACATCCATTGCTCTTTGGAATGTTGCTCCAGCATTAGTTAATCCAAATGGCATTCTCAAATATACATATGTTCCCCGCGAAGTGGTGAATGCAATCTTAAATTGTTCTGACTCCTTGACTTTTACCTGATTGTAACCTAAAAAGCCATCCATCATTGATAACAATTCACATCCAGTGACCTTCTATAGTATTTCCTCCATATTGGGGAGAGGATAATTATCTTTGAGAGAAGAATTATTCAAGTTTCTGAAATCCACACATAGTCTAATATCACCATTCTCTTTCCTGACAGGTACTAAATTTGAAACCCAGGAAGAATGTCTAATAGGTTTGATTATAGCTCCATCCCTTAACTTTGTAAGTTCCTCTAGCATCTTAGGGGCTAATGTAGGATTGATCGGCCTCTGTTTCTGCCTGAATGGTTTAGCATCTGGTTTCAGTGGTATCTCATGTTGAAATAGATCCTCTCTATATGCCTTTAAATCATCATATGACCAAGAAAATACATGCTTGAACTTCCTAAGTAAGTTGATGACTCTGCTCCTAATTTTTGGGTCAATATTTCTTCCAATATACACATTCTTTGGGGTTGTTTGTGTCCCTAAATTGATTTCTTCAAGGTCATTAGGTATCACTGGTGTGTCTTTCTTTTTACATCTGTCATGTCCATCAAATGCCTTTTCTAATGCAATAAGTCCCTTGGGTGTCTTATTCATTTTCAACTAAACTACCTCTTGGCCAAAAAAGGTTTCCTTCCCATCATGTTCCTCCACAAATGCATTGAAAACAATTTCTTGATTTTCATAATAATCCGCACAATGTAAGAAATTGATTATATCAGCATCGTTGTCAAACACTTGCCAATTCTATATATTATCAGGGATGGTAGGTCTAGTTTTGAATTCAACTTCTGTAATCCCTCCTTCTGTGACATCATCTCTCTTTAATGCGATGTTTGCTAAAAAGTCTGCCATAATGTTTTTAGACCTATCAACCCAGTTGATTGAAAAGGCATCAAACAATTCAATATTATCCCAAACTGCATTTCTGTACTGTCTTAACCTTTTATTTTTTGATAGGTATTTTTCTCTTACTTGGGAGATGACCAATTCAGAATCACCATAGACAGCTAACTTTTTTATTTGGTGTTTAGTGGCTATGTTTAGACCAATGAGCAAAGCTTCATACTTAGCCACATTATTTGTGCATTCAAATGTCAATAGGAAAGAGTATTTGAAAGTTCTACCTCCTGGTGAAATGAAAATTACTCCAGCCCATTTCCTATTTTGCTGCATGCACCATCAAAATACATGTTCCACACATCATTTTCTTCTTTCATAGATTCAGTGTGTATTGGATCAGTGTTATGCAATTCTGGTGTAGTTTCTCCAACTTTGAAGACTCCTAAATCTGTATCACAAAAGAAATTTATCTGATGCCGATCCATTCTTTCTATAATATTGTCATACCTTGGTTCTCTACACAGCTTGATTTCCTTGCCTCCCACTGGTATGGTGGCATATGATAAATCTAACTAAACATTGCCTCCTGCCATTGCAGCCCATTGCCTTGATAGAAGCATTCCATAATACAGTGGGATGTCAACCACAGTAATGTCAATGTTATAAGTTGCTTCAGGGTGTGAGGCAAGCTTTATCTCTACATCCTTCATAATACCAACTACTGGAATAGATCTGTTATCCATTGCATAACATTGGCCAAATGTAGTATCAACCCACATTCCCAATTCTTTCATAACTGCTATAGGCATGATGTTCATGGCAACACTTGAATCAATCATGCAATTCCTGACTATCCTGTTCTTGATTACTAGTGTAGTATAGAATGGGTCTACCTGTGAGGGATTTTTTGTAAGTGTGTCACCAAGGTATACCTCAGGCATTTTGAATGTTTCTTGATGCACATTATTTGTTGTTTTTTCAAACCCTTTATGTTTTGGATTTGGTGTATCAGAAATCAGCTTGACAACTGTATTCCTATATTTATCTATTTTCATCATCGCTAGGAGTGGAACTGATATTTTCACCTAAGACATTGCACGAGCAATGTCAAAAGAATGGGCCATGGTCTGGTCATTCTTTTCTATTTTTGTGTTCTCTTTTTCTTGATTTTCTTTCATTTTACCTTTATCACCCTTTTCTGGTTCTTTGGATGATGATTTTGTATTATTCTTTTTGTTATTCTGGTCTTTTATAAACACACTCTCAGGAGTTCCTTGCTCAACATTTGTTGTTCTATTCCTTAAGTTGTAAGTGTTTTGAGCTTGAGCCACTGCAACCATTGTGATAGCTTCTCTTTCATCCTTAGTAGGCTTTCTCCATTGACCATATGACTGGTTGTTATAACAAATAGGTTGCTCACAACTATCTTCCTGGTCTGAGAACACTTCTTGTTCTCCCATGTTGATATGATGCCTCTGGTTTCCTACATCATACTCATATCCTTCTTCTTCTGAAGAAGAGTAATCTTCAGTCACCACACATGGTGTATCCTGCATCATATTTATGGTGCGATTATCTCTATTATAATTGTATAGCATTTCCTCTTGTTGTATTGATTTAGCTACCTCACAGTATTCAGGTAAATGTGGTAAATTACACACCAAACTCCAAGGTTTATTTTTTGCCATATGTGCCATGTTTCTTTTCAAGGGATTAGGAGTATCCTTTCCATACGGTTGCTTTCTAATGTTGTCGATGGGTCTCCCATCCTTCCAATTTGTATTGTAGGGCATATTGTGCAACCTAGGCCTTTCATGCCTACGTTGACCCTCTAGTTTAGTCTGTTGAACATTTGGATTCTGAGGATTTCTATGATTGTCCCTCTTACTAACCATTCCTGCAGCCTTCCTATTGTTTTCAATGGTTAGGGCCACTTTCTGTGCTTCGGCCAGGGTTGCAGGACACCTATTTCTAAGCTCGTACTCTGTTTTGGGGTCAAATGCTTTTATATAGATACTCAGTGCTGTCGGGTTAGATAACTTGGCTCCATGTGGTACCTTATTATGTAATTTGGAAAATTTCAAGTTGAAATCAAATACTGATTCGTTTTGATACTTCTGTATACTTATCAATTCATGTAATGCAAATTCAGGGGCATATTGGTTGCCATACTGGTCTTTAAACTGGTCATGGAAATCAGTTATTGAATTGATTGAGGCATCAAGCAAGCTGTTAAACCAATCTCTGGCATCTTCAATGAGGGACATCATGAATAACCTCATTCTAATATCTTCCCAATCCATACCAATGTCCTACACAAAAGCATTGAAACTTCTGATATGATCTTCTGTAGATATTGCATTGTTTCCAGTAAACTTGGGAACCATATTTCTCCAAGTACTATCCATAGGATATGGATACAACTGATATCCAGTTAAATTAAATTGACTACATATATTTGCAAGGTTTTGAGGTGAGAAGTTCAAGGGTGGTGGATTGGGATAGTAATTATATCCACCTGGTGGCTGATGATATGCATATTGTTGCTGTTGGTTCATGTGGGGGTTTGTGTAAGAGTTCTATGGTCTACAATATTGTTGGCCAGGGGGTGGGCAAGGATTTTCCATATGTTGGGATGCATTATGCATTGGAGGTGGCCTAGGGTTTTGAGGAATAGTATTCTGATGACTTCTGGATGCATGTGAGTTTTGAACACCACCTGTATTTTGCTGTGAATTTCTTAAAATGTTTCCTCTATGCGGAGGTACATATTTTGGGGGAGTTGTTTTGGCTTTACTTTTCCTCTATTGAATTTCTTGCTACAACAACTCTCTCTCTTCTTGTATTTTGTACCTTTCAAGTTCTTTCCGAAGCCTGAACAACTCTTGTTGCTCTTCACTCATACTTCTTAGATCCTCTGGATTGTCATTTATTTCTTGATCTGAAAACCCATGTCTTAGCCCCTCTCCCTGATGTAATGACATCTTAAAATAATGTTTAGCTTGATTTTGGTCAATATCCCTCATGACCTTTGCATCATGCTCGAGCTGTTCTTGAGGAGTTGGTCTGTATCTTGCCAAAATATCATCAGTTGCTCCACTGAGATTCTCATTTGAATCACGTAAAGGTGTGAACTTGTTGTGAATTGAAATATTTTGCTCTGAATTATTCTCTTGGATATCCAGATTATTATCTTGGTGAGAATAATTTGAATTTCCATTTCTTTTGGAAATGTTTCTAAGCAGTGGAGATGACTGCAATTTTTTACCTTCCATCTTGGATCTCCTACCATCCATTTGATATTGAATTCTTTGTTATAACTAAAACTAGAGTTGCCACCTATTACTAAATAGGAAAAGTTTGTATTTTATCTATAGGGTTCTTGTCACCAGCAGAGTTACCAAATTAAATTTTCTAAAAAGACTCTATGAAAGAAAGGATTAATTTCTAAGGTCCTTTACTTAGTTCCTCGGTAGAGTCACCAATTTGTTAGGTCTCAAAAATGCAGGTTGCCAATCCTAAGAGGATGCCAAGCTCTATGTTTAGATTTGCAATGTTTTTGAACTAACTTGACGAAATCAACCTTCAAGGTTTGATGATTTCCTACACTTCAGGTCCTGCTACACCTAGGCGGGTGAACCTTGGAAAATTAAAGCAGACTGAATGTGAATGTATGGACTAATTAAATCTATCTACAATGGCAAAGGATGTAGGATAGATGAAAATCTTGCTAACTAATTCTGTATCTAATGCCTAATGAGTGATTGGTAGAAATTGTATAAGCAATATCAAGGTAAAAAGGATTTAAATAATGAGTTTAAATAGGACTAGTGCCTCGTTGGGTAACAGAGTCAATTTGAAGGACTAGGACTAGTGGCTTACAATGGGTACTAATTCTAATTGCTTGGCACAACTTTAGTTTATAACTTGTATAAACATGCAAGGGAATGACTGAAAAACTCTTCTTAATGAGCCGACCAATATAATCAGATATTTTATAATTCACCAGAAGGTATTTTAATCCTTACTTGAAGGAACAAAATGAAATGAATGAGCAAGATTTAATAGATAATATTGTCTTGGAGACAGAATGGCAATCCTAATTATATGGCTTTACTTAGTAATCCAAACTTAATACTTCCAGGCTACTGTGACTAAATCAGAAGGGTTTAATTCCTCAAATGGACACCAACCTATTTAATCACACAGATACAACAAATGTGTATTGACAGATTAAATATATACTTGATACATTAATCTAAATAACAAGGAAATGCAGAAATGGAGACAACCGCACAATTGAATAAATTTAACAAACAATTGATACCAAAGTAAAACCACTGAATCAAAGAACTTCAACTTCTCCTTCAAATAAAATATGCAACATGGTCATTATGAGACATTGTATATTATGTATATGTCTATATTCTACTACTGATGATCCTTTAGCACCAATTGTTTGAACTTATATAGATATTTCTATGAAGAGACATAACTCTTCAATAAGTCTTTTAGGACCTTAACAAGCATTAACAACTATTACATAATCATGATTAGGCTTTATTCAACCATAAGTAAACTTTAGCCAAGTGATCCAAGTACTCCTGATCACGATGAGAATCAATAAGCTCAAGAGCACTTCTGGTAATCACATCAAGTGTGACCATTCTTTCCAGGTGTCTGCAAGCTTCTCTAAATGCAGATACTTTGTCTTTCAGAGCTCCTGTAGCCTCGTGTAATATAACTTGACAATGAACAATCCATTCTTCTTTGCTCTTTACCTCTCCATTGTCTTTAAATAACACAGGCACTCCTGCATTTGAAGCTTCAGTACCTTCCTTAGCATCAGCTTTAAGTTTGTCATAGTATTTTTTGGTACTGTTCGAGTAATGCTCCTGTATTGGAGATATCTGCACTATCAGAAGCACTTTTGCTTTGCATCTCAATCAATTTTTCTTGTATTGTTTGTTCAAGTCTTTCATGTTCTTTAATTGCTTTGTAATTCTGAGAGTAGTTATCCCAAAATAGGTTTAACCACTGTACCATGTTTGCATATCTGCTCTGCAGCACTGTGACAAATGCATCTATTTGAATTTGCGTTGCCTGGTCAGGGGATAATGCTTGAGTGTCTTGTGAAATCTCACCCTGGATTATTCTCTTTGTTGATTGGCCAAAAGTACTCTTAACAGCATCCTTCAAGTAGTCATTTTCTTTTGTCAATCTTTCACAGCTCAATCTATATGCATCTCTTTTTGATCAACATTTGAGCTTGTGCCTTGTTCAATTTTGCAACATTGATGCCAATGTTTGCTGTAATCAGAGGGTCAGTTTCCCCTACTTTCAAAGTCATGACATGGCCGAAAGTCTTTTCAGTATCTATGATGGTTGTCTTCTTATGAGGAGGATATAACACCCATATCATCAAGAAATTTTCATCATTATTGTATCTTGTACCCATATATACTTCATTAACTCCCTTTGGAGTGAGTTTATACTTATCATCTGCACTATTCATAAAACTATCAAAAACCAAAGCAGAATTTAAATCGAGACCAAGAAAAATCATAACACCTGCATCTTTAAGCAACTGTCTACCCTTGCTAGGTGTCATGTCTTACATCTCCTTATCTACTATTACCTTCAGCATATCCAATAGTTGTCTTCATTATCAGCAGAAACATCATCTACTGACTCTCTGATCTCTTTCCCTTTGCATTTATACAAGAATGACTTAAATTCTTTGGACTAAATAAATTTGTCATCAGAAATGAAAGAATCATAGGCTATCTGGCGTGGATCCTCATCAGCAGACCCCTCCTGATCATGTATTACAATAGGAGGCTGATATTGTAACATTTTCCTTTTGGACATTTCAACTGTTTTGTCCTGTGGCTCTTCTTCTTCACCTTCAGATATAACCTCAATCTCTGCTATTTACCTTTTCTTCTCACTTAAATCCCTTTTATACCTTTCTATCACTAATTCAACTTCATCTTCTTCCAGGTTCCTAATAACATCATCATGTGGATAATGTATGTGCATGTATCCACTGAGATTTTGTTTTCTTCGTGCAGAGTCAATAAAACCTTCAGGGTCAAACCCTTTCCTTGCCTCAACACTCCTCATATTATAATGCATTAATTTATCCAAAATGAGATTGTAACCTTCTTTTGAAACCATAGTAAAATATCCAAAACATAAAGTGCTAGGATAAAAATGATTGTTTATCATGTGAACTCAGATGCATTACATTTGAGCAATGCATTTGCTTGATTATCTCTAAATATGCAAGTTTGTCAAGGACAGTCTTGGGCAATATGTATGGAGTATCTTCAAAACCGTAGATTCTGATCATAGTAGCATCCTCAAAACAATACCAGTCTCCCCAATTATGAGTGACAGTAGGGGGCCACCAAAATCCTTTGGCTTGAGGAAACTTTTTATTTCAGTTGAAATTGAATATTCACAGGGGTGGTTAAAATACTTGTACAACACTTTTACATAGTGTTCTTAAAATTGGGCATAGCTGGAATGGGCATATCTACTGTCCCATATTCTAGTCCACATTTGTATGGGTATCTTTTCCCCCCTCTTATCTGTAGAAACAACATTAAGCTCACTTGGCCATAACCTTATTTCCTAGTCGAAATACAACACCATATGCATAAGCAGTGAGTAATGCTCAAAAGAGCATGCTGGGGCACTACTTCTTATTGCAGATAAGCCAGAATCTATTCTATTAGCAATATAGGAAGCATAATCAAACTGCCTCGCATTATGACACTGAATGTCAAAGGCTATAACCATTAGAGGGATAGTCATGAAATCAGGGACCTCTGAACCAAGAACTTGGCCCACAGAATAATAAGTATGTTGTATATATGGTTCAAATATAGCTACATGAAAGGGAGGACCATCATTTTCAGTTAGGGGCATCACTTCTCCTTGAAACCTGGGCCTATGAATGGGCAACCTCCATCCATTTTAGGTTGTGTCCATTCTCCAATATTCTTTCTCCAGGTCTTCATAAATAATAGGGACAGTGCATAAATCATCTAGATTAAACACTTCACAAACAACATTCTTTGACAAATGTACAATTGGTTCCCCTTGTGGGTTGCATAGGGCTTTCAGGCTTGAATTGTAATGTTTGGCAAGTAGTTGGAGGAGCTCAACATTTAGGAATACGTTAGGCATAACCAATTTTCCTAAATTTAGGTGCTATAGGTTTGACACAGGAGCATTCCTAAATCTTCTATTATAATGGAATCTAAAAAGTTCATATCCCCTGATTGGGGTCTAGATATCTCCCAATCACTTATGTTTATCTTCTAATTTCTCAACTTCTACCCTGAGTTGAGCAGACCTTCTAGCCTTAGGAGTTGACCCAGGCAATTGGTCAATTAAGTCCTAATTGAGTTTTGTGTCTTTTACTTTTTCCTCAGGGGTTTGTTCAGTTTTTTGTTTTTTAGACTTACTAGTTTCCCGTTGTGATTTTCTTCCTTTTCCCTTTCCCAGAGTCTCCATATTTAAACTTTGGTAGAAATTGAAACACAGGCTATACGATGGTTTGTATGTATGTACCTGTCATTTGGTGGCTATAATTGAAATCCTCTACTTTTGCTTCAAGAGTTCCTCTGTATTCTCCTCTCAAACAACCCTGTAATTACAATGATTGTAAAAGATTTTGTATCCGTTTGCATTTAATTGTCTGATCAATTCAATGCCATTCATCACTGTGAAATGTCACATCGCCATAACTCCTCTCATTGGCGTGATTTTTAAAATGTCTGGGCGACCTTAATACTTCTTACGGCATGAACAATGAATCGGCGTGACCCCTCAATAGTATTCCCGATGTTATGTTGAATCATATCTAAGTGGGCATGACCATCGGTAGGACTTGTTTCATCGCCATGTGATTTAGATTTCCTTCTGATATAGTGAGTCTTACCTATATGACTATCGGTAAGAGTCTCACCGATAATAATTTGTTGATCGGGGTGATCAATACTATCGGGATAACATATTTATGTTTCCCCGAGCTTCGTCATCTTACCGATAATCTTCTTTACTTTGGATCGGAATGACTCTGTTATTGTCTCGCCGATATAGTTAAAACTTCTTATCAATGGGTATGACTTTATTTTCATCGGAATGAGATATACTATCAGGATAGTTTTTAAAAGATAACTCAATCCCAATTATCTCCTTGATGGTCAATTTACATTCCTTATCAGAGAGAGTCTATCAAAGTGTCTCCAACACCTTTTAATCATCGTGACTTGTGAGTCGGCAAGACATAATTGCTTCATCCCGATATGTTAAGTTACTCCGATAGATATGTGCATCGCTATGACTCTCACTGAAAGTTCTCTTTATTGTTTCGCCAAGACGTTGAGTATCAGAGACTTATTTGCTTTTCAACCTGATGGTTCATTTCTTGCCAATGGCTATTGTTTGATTGCCCCCGCAGGATGTTCGGTGAGACTCTTGCTGAAATACTTCATCGATATGATATATACTGTCGGGGTAGCTTTTGAAGGACCATCCGATGATTATTAGTCATACCGATCAATATGACTACTTGGTTCTCTTGCTGATGAAAGGTCATTGGTATTACTTCTTCTATCGGCAACTTTCATAAATCTCTTTCCGATCTCTATTCTCACGCCGATGGTTATTTTCAAATGATTTCTTATGTATTGGTATAAGCAACACAACATCTTGCCGATAGATTGACATTGAAGTAATTTTGCACTGCTTAGCTATAGACATCTTGTGAGATATATCCATTTTACTATGGTTTTGGGATGTTTTTCAGGATTTGCTCAAATATGGTGAAGTGAGAAGATAGTAAAAATTTTAAATTTTTACTGTCCTAACACATTGGATGGCCATATGAAGTCCTGTAATAAGGGCCTCATATTCTGCTACATTGTTTGTGCATGGGAATGTTATTTTGTAGAATTTTGGAATAGTGTCTCCTTGAGGGGTAACAAATAGGATGCCTACCCCCAAGCCATGATGTGTGTAGGATCCGTCAAAATACATTTTCCATATATCCGTTGTTAGCGCTACTATCAATATTGACTCATCCAGGAATTCTAAAAGCAATGGTTGTTCTGTTGGGATAGGTGCATCAGCCAATTGATCGGCAATCACTTATCCTTTAATTGCTTTTCTTTCCATGTACTCAATGTCAAACTCACTTAGGATCATAACCCACTTAGCCATCCATCTTGTGTGAGTTGCTCTAGTCAGTAGATACTTGAGTGGATCAATCTTGGCAATGAGCTTTGTCTTATGGTTGAGCATGTAGTGTCTTAGCTTTTGAGAAGTGAAGACAATGGCAAGGTATGCTCATTCAATAGGAGTGTAATTCAGCTCATAGGTCACCAATGTACAACTGATATAGTATATTTCTCTCTCTTTTCCTTGTTCATCGTGCTGTGCTAACAATGCCCCTATTGCTATTTCTATTGTTGAAATGTATAGAGGAAGCAGTTGTCCTTGCTTTGGTGGAATAAGGACTGGTAGTGTAGCAATATATTCCTTTAGCTATTCAAAGGCATTCTAACACTGGTTATCCCATACGAATGCTGTGTTTTTTAGAGAAGATGCTAAAATGGTTGACATTTATTTGCAAGCTATGCTATGAAGCAACAGATAGACTGAAGTTTCCCTTGTAGGCTTCGAAGTTGCTTGAGTGTTTTAGGTGGAGGCATTTCCATTATAGCCTTAACCTTAGTAGGATCAACTTTGATTCCTCTTCTTGACACAATGTACCCTAGGATTTTTGTAGAGGTGACCCCAAAGACGTATTTCTTGGGATTTAGCCACACTTTGTATTGCTCTAATCTGTCAAATATTTTAGCCAACACATTCAAGTGGTCTTCTCTAGTCTTTGATTTTCCCAGTAAATCATCTACATAATCTTCCATTATGATGTGGAAAAGGTCATGGAAGATAATTGTCATGGCTCTCTGATAGGTAGCTCCTACATTTTTCAACCCAAAGGGCATCACAAACCAATAGTAAGTTGCCCATGGACATATAAAGGAGGTCTTATGTTGATTTTCTTTAGCTATCCTAATTTGGTTGTAATCAGAAATTCTATCCATTAATGACATCTCATGTCTTGTGGTGAGATCCATGATGATATCTATGTTGGGTAGTAGAAAATCATCCTTAGGGCATGCTTTTTTAAGATCTTAGAAATTTGTACAGCATCAGATGCTCCCAGTGACTTTTTCTATAGGTACGATGTTTGATATCCACTCAGGATAGTCTATAGGATGAATGAATCCCACATCTAGAAGTTTCTTAAGTTTTTCTTTAACGAGGAGTACCACTTGTGGATTCATTTTTCTTAATTTTTGTTTTACCAGTTTCACATCAGGATGTATAGCAAGGTGATGGACAACTAGAGTAGGATTCAATCTTGGCATGTCGGCATATGTCCATGCAAAGTTTTGACTCCTTTGTTTGAAGAGAGCTAAGAAAGCTTCTTGTTCTATTGCTGTGAGGGATTTTGATTAGAATGTGATCTTGGGTACCTCTTCTATTCCAAGGTTCATCTCATGTGATTTTTCTACAAGGATCAGTGATCTTTCTTGATAGAACTCAGGTACTTCAGAGAGGTCCATTATCTCATCCCCTAGCACCTCATGGAGGTTTTCACTAGGGGATACATCCTTTATTTTGATATTTACTTCATCCAAAAGTGCCACAAGGTGGTTTTCACTAGGGGATGTTATTTTTATTTTCATATTTTTGTGACTAAGAGTTTGGATTGTCTCCCCAAAGTATGTGGATGTGTTTAGTTCCATGATATATCCGGCCTTGTGGTCTCCAAGGGGAAAGTGATCTCTAACCCCCATCATTTCAGCTATTGCTTCGTCATTTTGTGTGACATCAAGGATAGGAGGTCCTTGTTGGTTCCAATCTATGAGTTGGGGATAGACGAGGGGTAGGTTGTTGGATGTAGATGGCATGGCGGTTAGGGTGTAGATGGTGCATATGGATGATTTAAAAAGTTTAGCAAAATCATTGAAATAGTCTTGATGGTCTTCTTTATTGATGTTATCTATCATGGGGAAGGCCTTAGCAACCTCACTTAAGATATACTCAGTATCCATAGAGGTGGACTCTTGTTTTCCGTACCCTAACCAATTGAGATATGGATTCCTTATTGCTTGAATAGGCTCGACAATTCCTTGTTCATGAAAGCCTATACCGCCTTGTCCTTTGTAGGCCATGTATTTGATAATTTCAAGACCTTTTCCATAGATCTCGGTTGGGAGAGTAGGAGCTTCTTGATTTTCTTCATCCTTGTATAACCAAGAGTATATGTATTTGAGAACATCTTGTTCAAGGAGGCATTTTTTCTTGAAGGTAGGTGACAATTTGCATTTGATGACAACTGTAGAGACTTCATCTTCCTTAGGAGCACCAAATATCTTAGGAGATGGCAGTAATAGGCCCACACAAAATGTGCCATGTGGGTTGTATTCACCACATCCTATGTCACTTATCTTGATCTTGACCTTGGGAGGAGTGGATGTTTGTGATGTGGTTGTGATGTTGGAAGGATCAATGTATGAAGTGGATGGTATAGGATTAGCATGAGAGGTGGATGTTTTAGTAGCATTTTTGTAAGGGCAAAAAGTGCGGTCATGTCTTTCTAAGAAACTGCAATATTGGAAAGGACGAGGGTCGGCATAGATAGTGATTTTTGTACTATTGTGGGGAAATTTTAGGATTTGATGGAAGGTGGATGGAATGACTTGCATGGCATGGATCCATGGTCAGCTGAGAAGGATGTTATATGGGAGGTCAAGATCAAGTACTTGACAATTGGTTTCTAAAATATTTTGTCCCACTTGGATGGGAAGCTTGATGGTGCCTTTGGACAATCTTTCAGAGTCATCATATCCTTTGATAGTTATACACTCACTAGAGTCCACAACCACACCAAAGTATCCCAAATGTTTTAATTGTTTTAGAGTACAAATATTTATGCTAGAGCCACCATCTATTAAGACTCATTTGATGGTATGTTTATGGAATAGGACTTCGATGTCTAGGGCTTTGTTATGTGCGGCATTAGAGGTGGGTAGGTCCTTTTTTGAAAATGTGAGGTGATGAGGTGAGGTTATGTGGCCTACCATGACTTGGAATTGATCAAAATTTAAGTTGGTAGGGACGTGGGTTTCTATTAAGGCTTTGTCAAGGACTTCCTTATGGAGGGGAGATGTGCACAGTAATTCAAGGATGGAAATTTGTTTGAGTTTTTCCAAGGTGATCTAAGAGGTTGTATTTGTGGGTGGATGGTGGATTAGTAGGTATGGATGTAGAAGGTTGATCATTAGTAGGGGCTCCATAGATGGAGACATGGCCGCGATGAGTAGTAATGATACAATTAGGTGTTTTGGCTCTAATGGTGATGGTATTGACATGGTTGGAATAATATTCTATTCGACCCACAATGGAATCGAAAGAAGAGGGAGGTGGCATGACATTGTATGTTTAGTTGGAAGACAAGGCTTTTCCTTTGTTATGATTGGGAAGTGGATCCTTGTATGTTCCTGGGTTGGCATTAGGTGATTGTTTTGGAGGTTCATCGATGGTTATATCACCTCTATCTACAAGGTCTTGGATGCAATGTTTCAACCTCATAAAGTTAGATGTTTTATGCCCTTTAACTCGATGATATTCACAATATGCATTCTCATCAAACCAAGAGGGTTTAAATTGATTATCATCATAAGGTTGAATAGGGGGTAATCTTATAAAATCCACCTTTACAAGGTTGTTCAAGACATTTTTGATGGGTTCCCCTACAGGTGTGAATTTCCTCTTAGGGTTATTGTTTTGTCTTGACGGTCCCCTAGGAACATTGACATTATTGTTGTTTGTGGATGTACTTGGTGGAATGGGATTTTGTACATTTTGGATGATTTCACATCAGTGACACTGTCATTGAGGGTATTCTTGCTTTTACCCCAAAAGTGAGGTTTATTGCTGGATTGTGCATTGTTATTCGTATGGGAAGTGTTGGTGTTATTGTTGTTGACTTTGTTGTTGTTATTGGTCTTCTTGTTATTATTGTAAAGTTTTATAGAGCCTTTAGCAATAAGGGCTCTTTCAATGGTTGTTCCTTTGTCTATAACCTCCTAAAAGGTTGATGCACATTGGATTTGTAAATGGAATCCCATTTCTTGGTTAAGATTAGTCACAAAAATAGTGACTAGTTGTTTTTCAGGAATTTGCCAAGGGAGTTTTCTTGCTAAGCTTCTCCACCTTTGTAAAAAGGTAGTGAAGGATTCCCACTCTTTTGTTTTGTGTTGCAAAGGTCAGTCATAGATATTTCATGTTCAAAGTTATAGGAGAAATGATTTACAAATTTCTCTGCAAGCTCATGGAATGTCTTAATACCAGGGGGAAGATAAGAAAACCATTCAGTAGCTTGATGACCGAGGCTTCTAGGAAAGAGTCTCATTAAATATGTGTCATGTTGGAAATAGTCTAGACAACTAAGAGGGGGGTGAATCAGTTGTCCCTAAACTTTAACCTTTTATGATCCTTTTAAATTTTCTTTATAATTAGATTAATGATGAAATCATTTAAGCATAAATCAACATATGAGTAGAAACAACATGAACACACAACACCAGAATTTTGACATGGAAAACTTGGTTAAGGGAAAAACCACGGTGGGGGTTAACCCACAAAAATGCATACCCTATTAAAAGTACTTAAGAAAATAGAAGGCACATGCCTTTGGGCGTACTGCCCAGAGCTCACTTTTCAAGAAGAGGCTTACTGCCTATAAGAAATTATGATTTATATAGAAATAATGAACTGAGAAATAACATCTATATTCATGCCTGAATCAGTCCCTTTAAAGGCTCAAAACTTCTACTCTTATCTTCAAATTCTTCTTCACTCTATACTTCCTTCGCTCCTCTTCTTCTCTGCTCTACTTTTTGATCCTTTCTTCGGATTTAACTCTTTTTTCAAGGATACTTTTCAACAACTCTTCAACAAGTATTTATATTCTTCATCCACCTTGGAATGATCAACAAGGTTAGCTAAACTTGACGTAGATCATTACACTGTCGGACAAACACAACTGAGACTTGAATCTTCCTCTACAACCATGCCATGCTTCATAAAATGTTCTTAGATCATCCGTAATATGCCAGGAACATCTGGTCAGCCAAGACTGGGAAGAACATCAACCTCAAAGAATAAATCTTCAATCAACAATCTCATACTTCAGTGTGGACCTCTAACATAATAGCCACATGATCTAGAGACCTCCACAAGCACAGTGAAATCACCAATAACATTCACTCTAAACCAAATTACTAGAATCATTTGTATCTTCCTTCGGAACCTCAAGAACATTATCTACTATGACTATCAAACTAGTAAGATAGCTTGCGGACCTCCAAACCACAAACTACTAGAGTTGATGATACATACTGATTTCCCAAACATGCCTTCAGATCTGTAGACCATAATATTTCACTGTGGAACAATCTAGACCAACTTACTATCACACTGTCTCTTCTGTATACTACAAAATCTAGTTCTGCTCAGATGGCCATAACTTCTTCAAATCTTCATACAGACTTCTCAAATCTTAATTGGAGCAACCTCTGACAATCCTCTACACAGCTATATGGTCCGCATGTATTGATTGTCATTAATTTTCTCAATGTCCTCAACATTCTGGTCTTCTATAAACACAACAAAATAGGATACAGTTGACACAAATGGTAATAAGGTTATGTTGACATCAATGACAACACCACTTAGGCACATATTTACAACAATCTCCCCCTTTGTCATTAATGGCAACATATGATGTGAAAAACTAAATTTAACCATCAAGACAAGAACTTCTAACCCTTTCTCTTCTTACTTCTGCAACTACTTTCTTTACTGCTCCCCCCTTACATCAACAACTAGTTTTTCACATGACTTCTCTTCCCCTTTGACATCAATGACAAATGACACATATTTTCTATCTTTTCTCCCTTTTTTCTTTAGACTGATCCCAAAATTTGCATACTGACTACTCCCCGTTTGAGTAATACCTCCTTAACATCAATCCGGATCACAAGATATGAATGTGAATTCCACCAGACTGATGCACTTTAGTGCATCTTAGTTCTGATCAGGAGGGGTAATAACCTGTAACTTTTCTCTGAGATACTCAGAAGTATCTTTGGGAAGAGGCTTAGTGAAGATATCCGCAATCTAATCTTTGGATGACACAAACTCCAACTTGAATTCATTCTCATTAACTTTCTCTCTCAAGAAATAAAACTTGATAGATATATGCTTTGTCTTTGAGTGCAATACCAGATTCTTGGAAATGCTTATAGCACTTGAATTATCATAGAAAATTGTGACTAGTTCCTCAAACACAATTCTGATGTCCTTCAACATTTGCTTCATCCATAGAACTTGAGAACAATTATTTGCTACTGCTATATACTCTGCCCTCTGTAGTAGACAGAGAAATTGCCTCTTGCTTTTTGCTCATCCAAGAGACCAATCTTCTTCCCAAGAAGAATGCACCACCACTAGTACTTTTTCTGTCATCCATATCTCCTGCCCAATCAGTATCTGTTTATGCATGAAGAGTGAAATCATTGTCCTTTGGATACCACAGTCCATAATCAGTTGTCCCCTTGAGATATCTGAAAATTATTTTGATTGCCACAACATGGGATTCTTTTGGATCAACTTGAAATCTGGCAACAAGTCCAATTACATTCATGATGTCAAGTCTGGTCTAAGTTAGATAGAGCAATCCTCCAATCATTGATCTATACCTTTTCTAATTTGCCTTTGGGGAGTCATCATCTTTTCTTAGCTTGCATCCGGTTACCATAGGAGTACCTACTGGCTTTGAATCTTCCATTCCAAATTTCTTCAACAATTATTTCACATACTTGGACTGAGATATGAAGATACCTTTATCTAACTAAACAATTTGCAGACCTAAGAAGAAGTTCATCTCACCAGACATTGACATCTCAAACTCACTTTTCATTTGATCAGAAAATGCTTTGCACATACATTTATTTCCACCAAAAATGATATCATCAATAGAGACCTCAACAATTAGAATGTCCTCATGATTTATCTTAAAGTACAGATTACTATCAACAGTACCTTTGCTAAATCCTAGCTTAAGCAAATGCTTATCCAATCTAGCATACCAGGCTCTTGGAGATTGCTTGATTCCATACAAGTCTTTTCTTAGTCTACAAACCATATCTCCCTGATCAAACAACTGAAATCCTTCTGGTTGTTCAATGTAGACTTCTTCCTCCAAATCTCCATTTAGAAATGCTGATTTGACATTCATCTGATAAACTTTAAAATCTTTGAAAGTAGCAAAAGCAAGAAATGACTACCTCTATCCTTGCCACCAGAGCAAAAGTTTCTTCAAAATCAATTCCTTCCTCTTGAGAATAACCTTTATATACCAACCTTGCCTTGTTTCTTACAACCTCACCATCTTCATTTAGTTTATTCTGGAAGACCCATTTGGTTCCAATCACATTTTTGTCCTCAGGTCTGGGAACAAGATCCCAAGTGTGATTCTTTTCAATTTGCATCTATTCTTCTTCCATTGCCCTAACCCAGTTTTCATCGTTGCAAGCTTCACTTACTGATTTAGGTTCAATCTTTGAAATCAAACAAATCTCTTCTTGATCTTCAACAACTCTTCTCCTAGTTCGAACACCTCTATTTTTATCTCCTATGATTTGATCTTCAGGATGATTCATTCTTACATACCTGGGGGTTTTGGGAATTGTTTGAACTTTTGTTTCTTGAACTGGTTCCTCATCTTTTGGACTAATCTCTTGAGTTACTGGAGTTACCAGATCAATCTGGATCTAAGTCTTAATTTAATCTTTCCTTCCTTGACTTTGACTTTCATCTTGATCATTTGAATCATATCCACAATACTTGGAATGATCTTCTTTGATTTCATCAACTTTAACATTAGCACTTTCAACAATCTTTTTCAACCTCTTGTTGAAGCACCAGTAAGCCTTACTTTGAGTAGAGTATCCCAAGAATATTCCTTCATCACTTCTTGCATCAAACTTTCTCTTTTGATATAGCATTTACTACCAAAAACTCTGAAATATCTTACAGTAGGAGGATGACCAAACCATAGTTCATAAGGAGTTTTACCAGAATTTCCTTTGATCTGCACCTAGTTAAGAGTGTAGATAGTAGTACTCATAGCTTCCCTCCAATAAACTTGAGGAACATTTGTTTGCATCATCATGGTCCTGGTAGCTTCTTGAATGGTTTGGTTCTTCCTTTCCACAACTCCATTTTGCTGAGGAGTACTAGGAGCAGATAATTGTCTTTTTATCCCATGCTTTTCACAAAAAAACATCAAACTCATCGGAAGTGAATTCTCCACCTCTGTTAGATCTTAGACATTTCAATTTCCCACCAAACTCATTTTCAACCATCATCTTGAACACCTTAAACTTATCAAGAGCTTCTAATTTTTCTTTTAGGAAAGTTACCCACATCATCTGGGAGTAATCATCAATTAGTATCATGAAATATCTATCTCCTTGCATACTCCTAATTCTAGCAGGACCACAGAGATCAATATGTACCTGTTCCAATCTCCCACTTGAACCTTGTTCCTTACTTTTGAATGAAATTTTGTTTTGTTTACCCGATTGACTTCTCTAAATATACTATCAAGTTTCACAAGTCTTGGAAGATCTCTTACAACTTGACTAGAACTTATTTTGACAATGTTATCAAAATTTACATGACACATCCTCCTATGCCATAACCAACTTTGATCTATTTGAGAAATCAAATAACTTTTTCTTGAACTACTTAAGTGAAAGATGTTACCTTTAGTTTGAGTACCAGATGTAATTTCAGTTCCAGAGCTTTCCAAGATTCTGCATTTTTCATCCTTGAAACGAAGATCATAACCCTTGTCAACCAACTGTCCAACACTGAGAAGATTATGCTTCAGTCCTTCCACATATAGAACATTATTGCTCATGTTCTTACCATCAAAAGAGATGGATCCTCTACCAAAGATTCTACCAGCTGAGTTATCTCCAAATTTCACAAGTCCTCCTTCATAATTTTCAAAACTCAAAAACTTACTCTTGTCTCCAGTCATATGATGAGAACATCCACTATCAATCACTCATTCATCCTTTTCAACAACCTAAGTAGCGAAGGCACTTTCTACATTTGCACAGCTAGCAGATTCACTAGACATTGGATCTTCTTCTTTAATAGCAATGAACACCCAATCATCTTCTCCATGATCAAATTCATCATCTGTGACTCCTTCTCTAGCTTCTTGGACATAGTAAGAATTCTTCTAACCCTTATACCTATTAGGGTTTGGTTTTGAGAACCTCTCCGGACACCTTGAGGCAAAATGACCAATCTTATTACAAGCAAAACATTTGAGTGGCAAGTTTCCTTCATACTTACTAAATCCTCTTGGCATCCGTTTAGTAATGAGAGCTTCAAGATCCTTTCTTGTCTTCACAAATCTATTTGATCTTGTAGAATAGCTTTCACCCAGATCATATCTTTGCTTTCCATACACACTAGCCTTGAATGCAGATTCAGACTTAGGAAGAGAATCACCAAACTCACTCAATTCAAATGCAGAAAGCTTGCCAACTAACTAATCCCTTGTGACTGTTGTTACTGTCTGGATTTCTTCAATTGTTGTAGCCTTGTGTTTGTAAGCTATAGGTAAGGATCTGAGCACCTTGGCAACAATTTCTATATCATTCAATACTCTGCATGCATTTCTAACACCGGTCACAAGTTCATTTACTTTCTGCGTGTAGGAAGTAATGTCTTCATCTTCACTCATTACCAATCTTTCATACTTACCCTTCAAGCTTTGTAGCTTGGCACATTTAACATATTTGTCACCTTCATACATATTTTCCAATTTACTCTAGATTTCATGAGCAGTTTGAAAATCTAGGACATTTGCCAATTCGGTATCAAACAACGCACTCAACAATGCTTTTTTGGCTCGAGTGTTGTGTTCAACATCTTTGAGTTCATCTATATTTGAAGGTCCATTTTTTAGAATCTTATACACATTCTTGGTTATTGTCTAAATGCCATCACCCATATAGTCTAGATGACACTGCATTTGTACCTTCTAGAGGGAGTAATTTGTTCCATCAAATCTCAGACTTTCCTTCTTGTAGATCGACATCTTGGATCTCCTCAAGCGGTCAGGCTTCTTTTAGAGGAACTTGGCTCTGATACCAATTGTTGGAAATAGTCTGGACAACTAAAAGGGGGGGGTGAATCAATTGTCCCTAAACTTTAACCTTTTCTGATCCTTTTAAATCTTCTTTATAATTATATTAATGATGAAAACATTAAAGCATAAATCAACATATGAGAAGAAACAACATGAACACACAATGCCATAATTTCGACTTGGAAAACCTGGTTAAGGGAAAAACCATGGTGGGGGTTAACCAACAAAAATGCGTACCCTGTTAAAAGTACTTAAGAAAATAGAAGGCACATGCCTTCGAGCACACTACCCAGAGCTCACTGCTCAAGAAGAGGCTCACTCCTATAATAAATTATGATTTATACAGAAATAATGAACTAAGAAATAACATCTATATTCATGCCTAAATCAGTCCCTTTGAAGGCTCAAAACTTTTGCTCTTATCTTCAAATTCTTTTTCACTCTATACTTCCTTCGCTCTTCTTCTCTTCTCTACTTTTTGATCCTTTCTTCGGATTTAACTCTTTTTTCAAGGATACTTTTCAATAAATCTTCAACAAGTATTTATATGCTTCATCCACCTTGGAATGATCAACAAGGTTGGCTAAACTTGACGTGGATCATTACACTATCGGCCCAACACAACTGAGACTTGAATCTTCCTCTACAACTACACCATGCTTCATAAAATTTTCTTAGATTATCTGTAATATGCCAGGAACATCCGATCAGCCAAGACTAGGAAGAACATCAACCTCAAAGAAGAAATCTTCAATCAACAATCTCAAACTTTAGTGCGGACCTCCAACATAGTAGCCACATGATCCAAAGACCTCCACAAGCACATTGAAATCACCAATAACATTCACTCTAAACCAAATTACCAGAATCATTTGTATCTTCCTTCGAAACCTCAAGAACACTATCTGCCATGACTGTCAAACTAGAAAGATATCTTGCAAACCTCCAAACCATGAACCACTGGAGTTGATGATACATACTGATTTCCCAAACATACCTTGAGATCCGCAGACCATAATATTTCACTACGGAGCAATCTAGACCAACTTATTGTCACATTTTCTCTTCTGTATACTGCAAAATCTGGTTATGCTCATATGGCCATAACTTCTTCAAATCTTCATGCGGACTTCTCAAATCTTAACTGGAACAACCTTTGACAATCCTCTACACAACTATATGGTCTGCATGTATTGATTGTCATTAATTTTCTCAATATCCTCAATAGTCCCGTCTTCTATATAGACAACAAAATAGGATATAGTTGACACCAATGGCAACAAGGATATGTTGACATCAATGACAACACCACTTAGGCACATATTTGCAACATGTCATCGTATGAGACTTCTAGGCAAGTAATGAAAAACTCCCTAAGGTGTTCCCTAGGGTCTCCTTTTCCTTTGTATTTGTCAAATTTTGGTGTTTCAAAATTTTTAGGAAAGGGTGGCATATGTATGGTTCTATCAAATGGGTATGGGCAAATATCCTCAAAAGAATATTGCTTCCTTTTGTTTCCATGTTGAATATCATCAACCTTTTGGATCAAAGATTGCACAATGTTAGGTAAATCTTGGGTAGGTGGTAGTTGTGGACTGTGGGCTTGTTGGATTTGTATTAATTGTTGGAGGAAAGGTGGAGTTTGATTTTGGGGTGGATTTTGATTTTGTGGGGTTTGATTTGATTTTTATTTTGATGAGTGAGGTGTTGTTAGTAGGCAAGGAGTTTTTGTAGAACGTGTGGCAGGATTTGTTGGTTCTGATTGGGATTTTGTTGTGAGGTTTGGATGGAAGATGCAATAGGTGTTTGGGAGGTTAGAGATCATGTGTATGTGAAGTTGGATGCAGGATTGTTGCATGGATTGTTGTTGGGAATGTTTGACATATTGTAAGGTGGTTGGGAGAATAATTATGTCATGAAGGCTATGGTGTTGGAGTCAAATTGAGGCACACTTGTGGAAGCACGTGTGCATGGTGTTGTTGGGAATATTAAGGGTGATTTGTGGTGTAGATGTAGTGATGGTAGATGTTGATATGATCGTGGTATTGGGTGTGGTTGATGTGTTAGTAGGAATTGTGGATGTGGTGACATTTGAAGTTTGGGATGTGTTAGGATTATTATGGGATATGGATGGTTGTGATGAGGTAGTGATTGTGGGTATACCAGCACCATTTTTGATGAGGAATTCAAGATATTTCTGTTGCAAGGTGTGGCCCTTGGTCTCCTTGTTCAGTGCTGCACTGTGATGGTTTGCAACAAGGGCTTAACCACCTCCCGTGCTTGTTAAGTTAAGTGGTTGTATCAGGCATTAATAGGTCAATCTTTTGGTGCAACGACAACTAACAATTGGTATCAAAGCTAAGGTCATGGGTTCAAACCCCACACTTGCGCTAGGGGAGATTGTTGCAAGGTGTGGCCCTTGGTCTCCTTGTTTAGCGCTGCGCTGTGGTGGTTTGCGACAAGGGCTTAACTACCTCCCATGCTTATTAAGTCAAGTGGTTGTATCAGGCATTAACAGGTTGATCTTTTGGTGCAACGGTAACTAACAATTTCATGGGATCTAATTTTAGGACTCTATCTAATATGTCCATGGAATCGACATCTTGCATGAAGTCTAAAACATCTTGATCCACATTGTTGATGTTTGATGGTGGGGCTAGTCATATATTGGCGAAAGGATTTAACATAGCATTTGCATCAAGGGATGATTGTGGTTGATTTGTGGGATTATTGTTTTGATTAGTTTGAGGCATCCTAATTCCAAAGTTAACTCTAAAGGATTCCATGTCCTTTCTCTTCTTAGCTTGAGACCTTGTCAAGGGCATACAATGGATTGGGTGTGAATTTGGTTAGAATTGTTGAAAGGTGGATGAAGGTTGAGACCTTAGAGAATGGATTTCAAAATATTGCACCCAAGTATAGGTGATGGTGGACTTTGGTGTGATGAAAGGGAATAAAAATTTACCCTTTAGAGAATAAAATCTCAAAATTCTAAACCTAAGGATGAGTAATGATAATTATATGGAAAGATTTGGTATATGTTTTAGCTTTAGAGAATAAATCTCAAAAGTTTTAAACCTAAGGATGATGTAAATGATGAAGGTATGAGAATGGATGAGAAACCTTAGAGGTTATACCTCAAAGGTAAATGGATGAAGTGATTTTCAAAAAAATTGGATCTAAGAGGAAGGATAAATTGAAGATGTGGGATAGAGGATGGATGGAGTGGATAATGACTTTTGGAAAATTTGGGAAATAATTTTGGGGATAAAGGTATAAGATAACCTTTAAATATTAAATATTAAAATGATTTCTTAGACCAAGGTGACAACGTATATGTAGGTGAATAATGATTTTGAGGATGACCTTAGGATGAATTTGAAAGAGATTATGATTTGGATGACTAAGATGTACTTAGTATGGTTTGGATGATAATCAACCAAGGAGAACCTTAGATGATTTGGATGCTAGTTGATTAAGGATGTACTTAGGATGTTTTGGATGATAATCACTCAAGGAAAACCTCAGATGATTTAGATATTGGATGCCTAAGGATGTTGGATTATTTTGATGATGTTTGAAAAGGATTTTCAAGTCAAATATGAGATTGAATAAATCTAGATCTTTGGATTATAAAAGGGGTATCCCTCTTCACTTAAGGTAGACTTATGACCTTAAGGAAAAAGGGGAGGATTATTTCACTTGAAGCTAGACTAATGACCAACAAGCAAAATGGGATACCTTAGAATATATCAACTTAGGAGTTGTCTGGGCTCCTGAATCAATTATTCTAAAGGTTAATAAAGGCTGATTTATAAAATCACTTAAGGTAGACAAAGTCTTAAGTACCCTATAAACTAGAGGATGGTAAGATCTAGATTTAATTCTTGCACAAAGTTGATTTGAGATATGGTTTTGGATGTTGATTAATTTTTGGATTTTTTTTTTGGATGTTGATGTTGGATTTTTTAGATAATATGGATAGAATTTGGATAAGGTTGGGATGACTTGGATTCAAAATGAATTTTGGAATGGATGTGTAAAGGTCCAAGGATGAAAATCAAAATGTTCACCTAAGGGATAATTAGTTTGGATTGGAATGATCAATGAGTGGATAGGGTATGACCAAAGATCAAATATCAAAATGATGTTTATTTAAGGTCAAATGGGATGGGGTAAATGAATTTGGACAAAGGGTTGGACTATATTTGAGGATGAAAATGTGGACAAAGGTTGGACTCAACAATTGATTAGTGATTTGAGATGAATGGAGTATGATCAAGGGTCCAATAATCAAAATGATTTTCTCTAAGGTCAAAATGAAAGGATGTAGGTGAATTTGGACAAAAAATTATGGACTATGATCAAAGGTGGATTTTGTCTTTGATGAATTTTGACAAGGTGACCATGGATTTTGACTGGATAGAGTCCAAGGATTCCAAGATAGG
Source organism: Cunninghamia lanceolata (assembly GCA_027924645.1). NCBI lineage: Eukaryota > Viridiplantae > Streptophyta > Pinopsida > Cupressales > Cupressaceae > Cunninghamia > Cunninghamia lanceolata. The sequence goes on from BSBN01000523.1 coordinate 14,527,906, forward strand.
TCAACAGACACGTGTGGGATCTGCCCTGCAAATGGTGCTAATTTCTTGATAGAAGGCATTAAAAAAGAGGCAAATGATGTCAGAACAAAGATAGATGGTGTTGTAATACATGTTTATGATGCCACAGATGAATTTATAGTGCTAAATAGAGGAATTATGGCACTGAAGTGAGACAGTCTCTAAGATTTTAACTAGGGATTTGATAATTTTTGGTAATTTTTATATTTTTTGCTCAAACTTTTGGATTTTTTAATGGTCAAATGCTCTATTTTCAAGGTTCAAATGGTTGATCTTGAGGGCTCAAATGTTCAATGGTTTGATTTTCAAAGATTCAAGTGGTTTTGGATAATGTTAATAAGATTTCTTGGCATGTAGATACAAATCAAACAATCAAACACAATGGCTTTTGACTCAATGTATCAAAATAACTTTTTCTTTCACGGGGCATAACATGAAGACACTCCAAGAACATTAACATCCTATAAATTATTAAAGTAGGTGTGTATGAGACCATAAGCCCACTTAACTACCTTTATATAGGAGTAATGTGCAAGTCCCATGAGGAGGAAACTAACCGCTTTTGATCACCCAAGATCACTCATTACGTCGCTAGGGGAGAGAATACATGGTATGCATGCTCATTTCTAGAGGGCATTTACACTTGGCGATAAATCAAATGTGGCTTGTGCAGTGAGTAACTTCATGGGACTAACTGGTATCTATTGCATTACAATCTCATACAACCGAAAGGTCTTAAGCTAGGATAATTACAAGCTTCTAAGGGAATCCTCTAGTGTATGCAAGGTACTTGAAGCCTGAATCCATGAATGGGGGTGTCCCAATCGGTTGAAACTCAACCACTCAAGTCTTGGTGGACCAAGGTTCTTAGAGGTCTATTGCTTGGAGATGAGAGGGTCCTTCCTTTGAAGCTATCTTTCGAATCACAATGCTTATATACCATGCTGAAACACACGGCTGAGGTCATCCCTTGGGGGGATGAAATCCTCAAGTAGGCCTCCTAAGAAGAACCTATGCTCTTGTTTTTGATTCCCAAGATTGTACTAGGCTCGAGGGAAGAGCATACACAAGAAAAGTAACCCCTTCAGGTAACTCTTAAAAGAATGAAAATGTTCACAAGTAGACTTTTGATCCCCAAGATCACCCTAAGGTTCAAGGGGAGAGCATATGTCTACAAGTGAACCAAACAAAGCACACAAGTTAATTATCTCTCTAACTAATTTAGTGCAACTAAGCTAGTGAGAAAACAAAGAGTCTTCTAACAACAAAACCTGCAACAAACTAGTCAATAATTTCAATATTTTCTTTAACTTGCATTCTTTAACTCGCACAGATGTGTTAGTACCTTACACAAATCTTGAAAAGTAGTTAACAAAATGACACCAAAATATGGACAAATGGCTCTAAAACAGAATCATTAGGCGCTAAAAAATAGTCAGATGGCATTCAAAATCAAGAAAAAGGTGCTAAAACAACAGAAAAATGTGCTAAAATTCTCCAACTCTAGGATTAAACCCACAATAGAGAGCAAAATGAAAATGGTGCTAAAATAAGGCAAATGCTGCTAATTTCTAGCATGGTGTTAAAACTTTGAAAAATGGTGCTAAAAACATTTGTTACCTGCCTTACCTAGCTGACTGGTTCGGTGGTGCTGTTTTGTGTGAATATGGTGCCAATTCGTAGAGCTTCCCTAAAACCTGTTCAAAAAAGGATGTTAGCTTAAAAAAAATAGGTCAAATGGGGGTTAGAAGGTTTCCTGTCCTGTCAAAAGGCACCAAGAACTAGATTTAGAAGAAAACCATTTAGTGGAGAGTGAAACAAACTAGGGTTATGTAAAAAATATTTTCAAATATTCCTAGAGAAATTTCACCATTAGGACCCCCTTGTGTCTGTTAGTTTCTAATAAAAATAGAGAGCTCTAATCACTAGAATATGTTAAAACTTCTAAAAACACCTTAAATTTTTTTCCTAAGCTTAAAGTGTTAGAAAAATTAATGGGATTATAGCTCCAAAATAGTGCTAGATGGTGCCGAAATAGTCCCAAATGGCGCTATTCTACAGACGAATAATGCCAAATTGAGAGCTTTTGGCATTGAAACTTCTCCTTGTTTAGCTCCTTGTAATAAAACTCAAACAAATTATTAGATTGGGACCATGGGTTCCTATCGGGCATGCCAAATGAAGATGAGAAAGTTAGGATTACATAAAAACATGAAATAAAGCAAATATACAAGCAACATTATACCTTTCAATGCATCCTAACTCCTCACTCCTTGATAAGGTGGAGGAACGTTTACCCTTAGTCCCTAGCTATACCCAAACTATGGATTGGAATGTGAAATTCTCTCTTAAGTGTCAATGCAAATTTCACTATAACCTAGCTTTGATGGATGAATTGAAGGAAAATTTGAGCATAATAAGATTACTCTATAATTGGATGATGAAATGGCTTGTGGAGGATTGTATTTATAGGCAAATTGGAGGGGATTTTGATCCAACTGTGGAGATTGATTGTTGAGATGAAGGGATGAGATTGATTGTGAGACAGAGGGCTAGGATTTGATCAACAAAATTGGATGGTGGAGAATAAAAATGAATCTTTTATTCATTTTGAGGAGGACTTAGCATTAAATGTGATTTAGATGTATGATGAAATTAAAAATTAATTTCCTTGGGAGGAGGTGGAATTAAAAATTCCATTTTATGTGGAAGTGTGAAGATCATAGGACACATGTACATTTTTAGTCTCTTACATTTGTAACCTAAAAATGTGGAAGATGTTTATCATGAAAATGATAAAAATGAGTTAGAGGGTTTATGTATTTTTTGCAATTTTTAATTTGTGGGTGTGGGAGAAGGTGTTAAACATGATTTGACCAAGTTAATCAAGGTAATTAACTTAGTTAATGTGGCTAGACAAAATTAGTGGATGAGGTAATCGGGGTTTAGGATTAATTAAATAATAATGTATTTAATTAATCCAAGTCTAGGGGTCATGTAGGCTAGGGTAGCTAATTAAATAATAGCTATTTAATCAACTAGGTTAGGGGTAGGCTAATTAGTAGAGTTGATTAATCAGATAAGTATGATTTATCTAATTAATTAGGTTTAATGAGATGGACAGATTAACCAAATAAATATTTGACATATTTATTTAAATAATTGGGATGATGTTAATAAGGTGTGACTATTGAATTAATTAAATTAATTCAATTTTAGGGTTAATCAATGAAGGATGGATGAATGGCTTAGGGATTGGATGAGATAATTAATTAAATAAAAAATTAATTAATTAATTAGATGAAGAATCAGTGTTGTGGATGATGTTGAAGGGTGGTTAGAAGGGTTGTGACATTTTTAGGTGTCTACAGGTGTATGCAACAATATAATTTTTTTTAAAGAGATTTCAACTATTGCAAAGCCCTACAATTTATATCAAATGCACCATGAAAAAGATTAAAGATATAACTATAGAAACCAAATAAATGTTACCAAATGTATTGAAACGTGGTTTCTCATTATTTTTCTAGCATAACTCGGTAATCTCTCAGGTAAAATTATCCTTAATGTGCGTGATTGATATCTGGGAATAAGGTAGGCTTTTTATAATGTTCGGTAAATTGGTTTGAAGGTGGTTGAATGGTAAAAGGTAGGTAAAGGTGGTTGAATGGTAAATATTTTTAATATTTTTATTTCTTAAGTTTGTGAATAGGTTTAGGTTTAAGGTAAATAATAAATTAAATTTGTTAAATTTATTTTATTATCTACAGGAGGGAATGTAAAAGGGAAGATTTAATTAATTAATAAAAATTAATTAAATCTTATGTGAGGGAAGGATTAATATTTAGGATAATTAAGGATGAATTAAGAATAATTAGGGATAATTCAAGATAATTAGGGATTTGGTCAATTTTAGTTTTCTACAATAGGCACCTTTTCTACAAGTATTGATGCTACATGTCCCTTTTTTGCAAGTATCAATCTTGTAGGTGTAGTTGTTGTAGGTACCAAAGTTGTAGGCTCAAATGATGCAAGTCCCTTTGCTACAAGTACCACTCAATTGTTATAGTAAATGCAGGTGTTAACATCAAGGCAAAAAAGAGTTCCAACTCAAACTCCATTTTCCAACACCATAGCTCCACAAACCATCTTACACCCACCATTGTTAAAGATTACCTACACACTTGCATTTCTCATCTTGCTAATAGATAACAATTCCCATGCCAAACCTAGGTTGTACAAAAATCATATAAAATACCTTTGATCCCCCCAACAGAGAATCTGATCTTGACTCAACCACACCCAACAATACTTTAAAAAGAGTTGTCACCAAGGCAAGACTTTCCACCATCTAACTTCTCATATTAGGAAACCACTCCTTGTGGGATTCATGTGGAAAGAGGCACTAGAGTTGACCAACCATGCATCGTCACTTGCATGCATCTAAAGTGATGCAATAAATGCATTTAATTCATCTTGAGAGCTCTAGAATCTAAATCATCATTTGACTCATTCTTTTCTTTCTTCTTCTCCTTTCAGTCCTTCTTGATGTGACCTTTCTTACCATTGTTACATCAGAAAATGTCCCCTTGGGGGATTTTCCCTCTTAAGGTTTAGCTCATGAGTCCTTAAATTGCATTTAGATCATCTTGTGTGATTTTTTTGACTCCCAATGAGAAAACCCTGAAGTCTTATGGCAAATAGGACCTAGGGGATTACATTTTGATGATCACTAAACAAAAATGACAGGATAGACTTGGGCACTAGTGCCCTAGTCCTACCCTATTTTGGGTCTGCCCTAATTTCAAATGTCAGTTTAGTGACCATTATTTAGGTCCTATGCTGACATCTCAAGTTTGAATTATGAAATTCTTAGCGAGAATCTTTGTAGTTGCATATATAAGCATAATTAGGTTTCATTTGCAAACTAGATGGAAATTAGATGGACATTTTGATTGACAAGCTTATGTGAAAGTAATTCAAGGCATTTATTGTGTTGCAGAGCAGTACTTTGTTGTTATTGTGTTTGTATTTGTAGATTTGACATCCATCTCCTCATGGCATGAAGAACATCTTCCTTCCATGAGATCTACACTTCAAGGTGATATCTATTGTGTTTTCAATCATTTATCATTTATATTTTTACCTCTATCCCAATGGGATACACACTCTTATCTAACAGCAGTGTTCAAAAGACTCGAATGTCTCTCTGGGGCTTGACCAAGGCAAGCCTCTAAACACCACAACCCCCTCCCACACTCCTTGTAATTGCAGGTTAGAGGTACCAAGTTTTGCGGAGTGTAGTTGCAGAAATGGAGAAGAAGACATTAAAGATTTGGGATCTGAGAAGTAGAGGACTTCAGTGAACATTCCTGGACTAGGGCGCTAGTCCCTGTGTCCTCCAATTTTCTTGAGGCAGAGATAGAAGTTGCAGTGCAAATTAGTGTCGGGAGAAGTTCTAGATTCTGTGACGAAAAGCACACCTTGGACTTGGGTGCTAGTCCCTGTGTCTCTGACTTTTCTGCTTTATGGATTTTGAAAAATAGTGAGTTAAATATCTTTTTCCTTCACCTTTGTCTGATAGGATTTGCCGTGATTCAATAATTTGCTTACTGTTTTGCATATTTAGGGTTTTAAGTGAAATTGAGCATTAAATTGAGATATTGTTTGGCACATCCAAAATTCCACATCTTCCCAAGTGGAAGCCCAACCTAATAGGTGAATCCTCTTGCACAAATTGGAGGTTCAACTTGGTTAATATGCCCTTGAAATGTTTTGTGTGAAAGGAGGATTCCGCATAAACCCTTGAAACTCAACAATCAATAAATTCCCCTTTTTCATATAAAACATTTTGGTGAACCCATGTTTTTGGAATTTTGGCACCTTTCTGAGTGTTTTTTGATATATTTTCATTCATTCATCTTATTGCATTCAAAAAATTACAAAAAAATTGAAAAATTTGGAAAAATTGAAAATTTTGAAAATTTGAAAAAATTGACATTTTTGGCTTGCATTTTAGTATAGTTTGAATTAGTTGGCATTTAATTTCATTAAATTTCTATCATTTTCATTATATATGATTTAAATTACAGAAATTCATCATTTAGTATTCACTTGCATTGCATTTTTGTGCTCAAATCGACAAAAATTGCTTGAAATTGTGCATTTTTCATAAAAACCTAGTTTTGCATTAACTAGGGTTTTTAGTCAAAATCTTGTTTCAAATTTCAATACCCTTTTCAAACACTCATCAGGACTAATTTATAATGGTAATTTTGCATCATAGTGGTCTTCTTGCAAAATTTCAAGTCTAGGGTTTGAAAACCTTACATTTTCACTAGATTTTGGCCTTATAGTCTCTCTCGATTTGCATCACAAGCATGTTGTAAGGGATTTTTCTGCATTAATTGACTATTATCAGGGATATTATTTTATTCCCCTCCTCATATTCCTTACAACACCCTTTCTACTAGGACTTTGCATTGAAAATTTGTGAAAATTTGCATATTTTAGCTATATTTTTACTAGGGTTTGACTTAGATTGGCACTATAGACATGTTGTGATAGATTTTATCACATTAGGTGAATTATATTACTATTATAATCTATTTTCCATCACAATTTTCCTCACAACACCTTTCCTCTTATTCATTTGCAGTGAGAATTGTTGAAAAATTGCATATTTTACCACATTTTCACTAGGTTTTGACTTGTCATCACTCTAGGTTTGCATTAAAAGCGTATTATGAAAGATATTGCTGCATTATTGGACTATTATTAGGAATATTATTCTTTGTCCCTCTTGAAATTTTTCACAACACCTTTTCTCCTAGTGATTTGCATTAGAAAAATCAAGCATTTTAGGCCATTTTCATACATACTTTTGCGCTTGTTCTTGCATAAGTTTTGTAAATATTTAAAATCAGATTTGGAACTCATTTGAAAACATACACATGGATTCTAAATACAACAATAATGCTATGCTTCCTCCTAGGACTCATTTGAAAAGAAGAGCTCCTGAACTTGAAATAACATTTACACCTCATGACAAAGAAATGGTAGATACTGAAGGGCCTCTTTATATTACAGTGAAAATAATGGAAATACCTATGGATGGAACACTCATAGACCCTAATTGCATGACTAATGTGGTTATGAAATATTTCCTTCTTAAACATGATTTGGCACAAAACTATTATGACCCGTCAGATTTGAGAATTAAAACACACAACAGATCTTTGATGAAAACATATGGATTGATAAGATTATTAGTCGTGGTTTATGGTAAAGTCGTGGACTAGTTATTTGATATTATCCCCTTATCTAACCTCTTCCATGTAAAACTAGGACATCCTTGGCTTAAGGCTATTAATGTTGTTCCTTCAACTATTTACAAATGCCTAAAATTCCCTTTGCATGGAGAGATCCGTACTGTCCATTGTAATTCATATCAACCTCCAGTGAAGAGCAAGAATTTCACCCTCGATTACTTTTGGCTGCAACCTGAAACAGAACCTGAGCCATGAAGAGACCAATCTTTCCTAAATTATAGACGATACAAAGTAAAACAACTAGCTAGAGTGGCTGGGCCTCCTTTAGAAACAATGAGGGAAGTGTTAGTTTCAAGATAGACAACTAAGAGGGGGGGTGAATCAGTTGTCCCAAAAATTTCCTTTTATTAACCACTTAAATCCTTCTTGTAATTTAGTAGCATAATAATAAATCAACCATGAAACACAATGCAACAAATCAAGAGAAGAAACACATTAACACATATGACACCAAGATTTTAATGTGGAAAACCTGGTTAAGGGAAAAACCACGGGGTGACTAACCCAAGATTGTATTCTCTGTTAAAAGAATAAGAAGAACAAAATGACACATGCCAATTAGGGCTCATTGCTTGAGCACACTGCTCACAAGAGGCCCACTGCCTAAAGGAGACACACTGTCTACAGAATAATAAATATTACATACTTGAACTAAAGATTAGCATCTTCACCATGTTTGAGTCAGTTCCATTTAAGCTCAATACTTTTGCTCTGCCTTTCACTTTTCTCCTTTCTACCACACTCTCATCTTTTTCCCTGATACTTTTGAAATGACTTCACAACTCTTATTTATACAAGACTTCATGTGAATCACCACACTGTCAGCCACACAGATCTGGGACTTAAATCTTCTTTGAGGAACATGCCATGCTTCACAGAACATCTTCAAGATCATCTGCAAGATGTGTAAATCATCTGGTCAGCCAAGTTTAGGAAGAATATCATCATCTGGAAGTAATTATTCAATTATGAGCTTAATCTTCAATGCAGCCCACCAACACAAACTGGACACAATCTAGAGATCCCACAAGATTGCCTGAAACACCAAGAATATCCACACCACTTATGATTACTGAAATCATTCTCTTCTTCATCTAGAACCTCAAGAACACAGTCTGTCATCACTATCATATTGGAATAGATGCTTGCAGACCTCCAAACCATGAACCAATTGAGTTGTCAATTCACATTGCCTTCCTAAACACTCCACCACATCTGCAGAACAAGATATTGCATTTCTAGATCTCACTGGACCTATTTGTCACTCTGTCACCTCTGAACATTTGCCATAATTGGTTTTACTCATATGGCCATAACTTTGTTCTTCTCTATTTCTGATAGGACTAATTTTCTCAATATCCTCAGCACACAACTCATCCAATCCTTGACATCAATGCATCAGGAGTATGTTGACATCAATGACAACACCGGTTAGGCCCATACTTGTAACAATCTCCCCCTTTGTCATTGATGGTAACATATGATGTGAAAAATTGTTTTAACCATCAAGATAAGTACTTCTCCTCACTGACTGACATAACTCCCCCTATCAACAACAACCATTCACATGTCTTCTCTTCCTTTAGTGCTCCCCCTTTGATCAGTAACCACTTTTTTTTTCACATGTCTTCTCTCCCCCTTTGACATCAATGGCAAAGGGAACATACTTGCATCACTCAAAATCATACAGACTGCTCCCCCTGAGTAGCATCTTCCTATCATCAATCCGGACCACAAGATATGACTGTGAGATCCACCAAACTGATTCATATTAGTGCACCTTAATTTAGAACTGGAGGGTTAAGAACCCCTAACTTCTCCCTAAGATACTTAAAAGAGTCCTTAGGTAGAGGTTTAGTAAAAATGTCTGCAATCTAATCCTTAGAGGGCACAAACTCCAATCTAACTTCATTCTTGTTCCCCTGCTCTCTCAAAAAGTGAAACTTGATGGATATATGTTTTGTCTTTGAATGCAACACTAGATTTTTTGATATATTTATTGTACTTTAATTATCACAGAAGATTGTGATAGGTTCCTCATACACCACTCTGATGTCTTTTAGCATTTTCTTTATCCACAATACTTGAGTGCAACTACCTGCTGCTGTAATATATTTTGCTTCTGTAGTGGATAGAGATATTGCCTCTTATTTCTTGCTCAGCCAAGAAACTGATCTTTTCCCTAAAAAGAATGCTCCACCACTGATACTCTTCTGGTCATCCACATCTCCTACCCAATCCGCATCTGTATATGCATGAAGAGAGAAATCATGATCTCTAGGATACCATAAACCATACTCAACTGTTCCTTTTAGATATCTGAGAATCCTCTTGATTGCCATGACATGAGATTCTCTAGGATCAGCTTAGAATTTGGCAACAAGACCAACAACATTCATAATGTCAGGTCTAGTTTGAGTAAGATACAGTAGTCCTCCAATCATTGACCTATACTTTTTTTGATCAGCCTTAAGAGAGTCATCATCTTTGCTCAGTTTACATCTGGTCACCATGGGAATATTCATTGGTTTTGAGTCTTCCATCCCAAATTTCTTCAACAATTCTTTCACATATTTTATTTGTGAGATGAAGATTCCTTTCTTTGTTTGAGTGATTTGCAGACCCAAGAAGAAATTCATTTCCCTAAATATTGACATCTCAAATTCACTTTTCATTTGATTTGCAAAAGTTTTGTACATACTATCTCTTCCTCAAAAAATGACATCATCAACAAATACTTCAACAATCAAGATATTTTCATGATCAATTTTGAAGTACAAGTTACTGTCAATAGTACCTTTGTTGAAACCAATCTTCAAAAGATGCTTATTCAGTCTTTCATACCAGGCTCTTGGGGCTTGTTTGAGTCCATACAATGCTTTCTTCAACTTGTAGACCATATCACCATGATCATACAATTGAAATCCATCTAGTTTCTCAATGTATACTTCTTCTTCCAAGTCACCATTCAGGAAGGCAGACTTGACATCCATTTGATATACTTTGAAATCCTTGAAAGCAACAAAGGCAAGAAATAATTTGACTGCTTCAATTCTTGCCACCGGAGTAAAAGTTTCTTCAAAATCAACTCCTTTTACTTGGGAATAACCCTTGTAGACCAATCTGGCTTTGTTTATAACTACTTCACCATCTTCATTCAGTTTATTCCAGAAGACCCATTTGGTTCTGTTGATGTGTAAAATTGTGCAGGTTCCAACACCAACAGTTTTTTGCATGCCTGGTGGGACTATTCTTGAAGTTTTTGTCAAGATTGTATGAACCAGAGAGCTACAGGGAGTCAGAGCTATGGACCTATAACAAGAGCTTGATCTGCTGTTAATCTAGGCATTCTTTTGCCACCACTGGTAGCTAATCCAAGGAGAAGAGTGAATTAGTTTGCAGTAGCACCAACAGTAAACATGGGAGCACCTATAGCCCCAAGGAATTATGCAAATTGAAACACTGGCAGTCCTCTGATACTCCCAATACCACTAGCCACTTGAGATGCAATTACAACCAATGCTTTGAAGGCTCTGCCTAAGTTCAATGGGCAAGATTTTAAGACACCTGAGGAACATCTGCAAGATGTATCTGATGTCTGTGTAGTGCATGTGATCACTCAATAGAATGTGGCTATAGGACTATTGGCAGCTTCTTTTAAAGGGAAGGCTCTGGATTGGTATAGATCTTTAACCCCAAATACACTATCCACATGGGATCAGCTTGGTGATGCTTTCTTTGAAAGATTTAAAGAAAAGGGGGATAAATATTCTTTGCTGCAACAATTGATCACTATCAAAAGGGCACCACAAGAAGCTATGACTGATTTTAATTCAAGATTTCAAAATACTTGGGAGAGAATTCCTGCTACAGCAAGACCATTGCTAGGTATGGCCATTGTGTTTTATCTTAAGGCTCTAATTTCAGATATATCAGTAATTATTCAGTCCCTTGGAGGTCAGACACTACTAGAAGCTTATGAGTTGGCAATCAAGGTTGAAAATAACTTGATAGATGCTGGAAAACTGCCCCCAAGGCCTCCTATGCCCATGTTCCTAGAAATTACCTTACCATTGCCTTAAGAAGCTCCCAATCCTATAACCCCACCTGTGTCTATGTATTCATTTCCTCAGCAACCTGCTAAAGTAACCGCCCTTGTTCAATCATCTGAAATGGATGATGTCAAGAACATGTTGATAACATTCTCAAATGAGATAATTAACCTAAAGAGACAACAAAATCCTTACCCAAAGCCTCCTTATCAAGGTTACCAAGGAAATAGACCTCCCTTTCAGCCAAATCAATAATAGGGCCCTCAAAGGCAAGCTAATCCTTAGCCATCCAACTAGTTAGTCACAGTCCCTACACCCTTACAAACTGTTCCTCCTAATCCTAACAAGGAAATTGTTCCAGGGCAAAATAATTTTGCAAATGACACAAATGCTTGGTGTTTTCCTTGCAATAATGCCCATATGCCTACAGACTGCCCCAGAGGAAATTTACAGTAGAAGATAGCAGAATAGTGAGGATTAGAAGGACAATTTGTAACTTCTAATACCCCACAATATCAGTCTCCTAGTGTACAAAATGTAGTCCTGGTGGCCCAGATGCAAGGAATGTCCTTACAACAAGAAGAGGAAATAGCCCTTGAACATGCTTTATTTTCATGGATTGAAGATGAAGAGTCAGTGTTCTTGAATGAAGCATCTACTTCCAAGAAACCGTTGGTGCAATCTAATTACTACACTAGAGTGAAGAGAAGAATGATGGAGCAGCCTAAAGTCACTAATAATGAGATCATGGGAAATCCTCCTTTTCAGAGTCATCAAAACACAGTTTCTAGACAAGAAATGCCCCAGCCTGTGCAGAATCAAGTAGCTTCAGGACAAGTTCTAGAAAAGTCAAGGTACCCTTATTATCCAAAGCCCCAAGCATTAGGACCTATGAATGTGGTGGACCAGCTAAAAAGAACTCCAATGCACGTATCAATCTGGGATATGTTAGCAATTCCTGAGAAAAAGACATTGTTGCAAGAGGCTCTACAAGGCCAAGAAGTTCCTAAACACACTGTGCTAAAGGGGGATCTACTGATAAAGAAAAGCCACAGCTCAAAGATACTGTACCTCTATAGACAGTAGCCCTATTGAATAATACATCTGAGGTAGGTAAATCTAAACCAGATCCCTTTTATTTAACTCTAATAGTTGGGAAGAAACTATTGCATAATGCAATGATAGACTCTGGGGCTAGTACTATAGTAATACCAAAGCAAATAGCAGATGCTTTGAAGATAAAATATGAGCCACTTACAAGAGGGGTTATGCAGTTGGATGGGAAATCTGTGCAAACAATAGGGAAAATTAAACAACTCCCATTGCAATTATATACTTGCCCCAATATAATTGTAAATCAGGATATGGTAGTCATAGACATTCCTCCTGTATTTGGTATATGTTTATCCAGAGATTTCACAGCCAAGATAGGAGGGTACATGTCACTAGATTGGTCACACCTTATTCTGAGAACCAAATATGGGACAAAGATGAAAATACTGTCTAAACCATTATCAAAAGACCATATTACAAATGAACTCACACGAAAACTAGAAGCAGCCCATGCTGTGCTAAATAAAGAGGAGAGAATCTTTGTTGAAGAGTTAGGTGACTGGACTAAATATGATCAGCAGGAAGAAGAGAATAACCAGTTGTTGACTATGATGCAAAGTGATCCCTATGGAAATTATGACTCTACTAGTTTGGGCACTTATGTCATATTTGAAGAAGACTAAGAGATCCCAAATGTTTTAAAGGAAGAGCCTAATCAGACCCAAGAATCTGAAAAAGACTCATAAATCTGGACTCTAAATTTTGATGGGGCTAGAAGTAAGAATGGAGCTGGAGTAGGAGTTTGCCTTACTACCACAAATGGTGAGAAAATCTTAAGAGCCATTCACTTTCAGTTTGCATGCACCAATAATGATGCTGAGTATGAATCCTTGGTACATGGACTCATGTTGGCAAAGAAAAAAGGAATAAAGAATCTGATAGTAAGAGGAGATTTAGAACTAGTAGTGAAGCAAATCAGAGAAAAAGCAGTGGCTAAAAATGTAAGAATGAGATCCTATAGGCACAGAATTTGGGACCTAATAGATGATTTTGAAGATTTCAATATTAAACTAGTCCCTAGAGCCCAAAATTCTGAGGTAGATAGAATGGCATAGATTGGTTCACAATTTGATCCAGCAACTGATTTACTTGTCAACAATGAATCAGTCAAAGTTATAGTGAGGCCAACTATCCCAGACAATGATCAAAATTGGCAAGTTTTCGAAAATGATTTTCAAGTATTGTCATTTCTGCAACAGTCAGGAGAATTTGTTGATCAGTTGCAACCTAAAATTGAAGAAGATTATAGTGACCAAATTATTCAACTAAAGTCAAATAACCTCCCTAAAGGACTGATTACCTTAGAGAACTTGTTTGACCCAGAAGATATAAGCCTAGAGAAGAAGAGGTTTCAAGCAAAGAAAGAAGACTGCTCTGAAATTCTAGTCAGTGAAGGGAGAAAATTAAAGGTTGACAACTCTACAACCCAGCAAGTAAAATAAAAGTTGATTGATTTGTGTGAAAGATATGATAGGGTGATTGCTTGGACCTATGAAGACCTCCATGGCTATGATAGAAATATCATTTGGCACGTTATAGAGCTGACCGAAGGATCTAAACCAGTCAGACAGAAGCAAAGGCCAGTGAATCCTAGAATTGAGCCTTTGATGGTGGATGAGTTGCAAAAGCTCGTAGAATCAAAGATTATTTTTCCAATCAAGCACTCAACCTGGGTATCAAACTTAGTGCTAGTAAGAAAAAAGAATGGTGACATAAGACTTTGCGTAGATTTCAGGTATCTGAATAGAGCATCTCTGAAAGATCACTATCCCTTGCCCTCTATGGAACAAATTTTATAGACTGTGGCTGGATCAGAGAGATTTTCCTTGTTGGATGGTTTCTCTGGATATAATCAGATTTGGTTAGCTGATGAAGACCAACATAAGACTGCATTTACTACAAAATGGGGGACATTTGCATATGCCAAGATGCCCTTTGGCCTTTCAAATGCTGGAGCCACTTTTCAGAGAGCCATGGATGTAGCATTTGGGGAACTTATAAACAAAATTATCTTGATTTATCTAGATGATCTCACTATTTTTTCCAAAAATGCTGTAGATCATTTTGATCATTTAGAGGCTATTTTTAAAAAATGTTAAGAATTTGGAATATCACTAAATCCTAAGAAGTGCATCTTTGCACTACCTCAGGGCAAACTGTTAGGGCATATAGTGTCTAAAGAAGGAGTCTCTATTGATCCAAAGAGAGTCATTGCCATAATGAACCTATCTCTACCAGTCAATAAGAAAGCAGTTCAATCCTTTCTAGGGAAGATCAATTTTGTCAACAGGTTCATATCTAACTTTGTAGGCCTAATAAGACCAATGACACTATTGCTAAAGAAAGACCTGGTTTTCAAATGGATTGTAGAAGGGAGATAGACTTTTGAAAAGATCAAAAGAGCAATTTCAACAACCCCAGTACTAAGAAACCCAAACTTCTCTAAGTCTTTTATCATGTATGTGTATGGGGGAGAGTTCAGTGTTGCTGCTGTCTTAACCCAGAAAGATGAACAACAAGAAGGGGAACATCCAATAGCCTTTTTCTCTAGGACTCTTAGAGAATATGAGGCTAGATACAATTTTGTGGAAAAATAGGCATATGCCATGGTAAAATCCCTTAAGAAATTTAGACACATGGTCACAGGGAATAAGATTCTGATATTAGTGGCTCATCCTAGTGTGAGAGAATACATTATGGAAGGTGAGATCACTGAGAAAAGAGAAAACTGGATAACAAAGATCCTTGAATATGATGTGGAGGTCAGATCCACTAAGTTAGTAAGGGGCAAAGGATTGTGCCAATATATGGCTCAGGACGTGGGGAGAATGATGACACAAGAAACTGAAAGAGAAAATGTATTGAAGACACAAGAAGTTGATCAAGATTCATGGGTCACAAATAGAATACAATTTATGAAATATGGGGTTTTCCCAAATCAGATCTCCCATGATAAAAGAAGATACTATAGACTGCAAGGGACTCATTTTGTATTAATTGACCACGTTCTTTTTAGAAGGAATACTAATGGTATACTTTTAAGATGCATAGGGAAAGATGAAGCCCAAAGAATACTACATGAACTGCATCATGGAGCCTTAGGTGGACACTCTTCAGCAAGGACCACTACAATTAAAATAACTCAAGCAAGATATTTCTGGCCCACTTTATTTACAGATTGTTATCAACTGGTTAAAGAGTGCCAGTCTTGTCAGTTTTATATAGGGAAAAGAAGAAATGTAGCAATGCCACTAAGCCCCATAATTGTGGATGAACCCTTTGCCCAGTGGGGTCTAGATTTCATTGGTATGATAAATCCTGTGTCAAGTATGGGACACAAATGGATCCTAACTACCACAGATTACTTTACCAGATGGAGTGAAGCAGTGTCACTCAAAGAAGCAACATAAAAGGTAATATTAGACTTTCTGGAGGGTATTACTGCTTGTTTTGGTCCTCCTTGTACCATTATATTAGATAATGCTAAGGCATTTTTGAGAACAAAAATATCTGAGTTTGCCCTAAGGTATGGAATTTACTTAAAGACTTCTTCAAACTATTACCCTCAAGGTAATGGCCTTGCAGAATCTACAAATAAGAACCTAATTAGACTCATTAAAAGGATAGGGACTGATCATCACAGAGAATGGCACAAACTACTTAACACAGCACTGTGGGCTGATAGGATCACACCAAAACAAGTGACAAAGATGTCTCCATATGAATTAGTTTATGGAAAACCAACAGTAATGCCACTGAGCCTAAAGATCCTTGCTTTGCAGTTATTGAAACAAATAGAGATTGAAGAGAATGGCCCCATGCAAGTCAGACTTGTTGAGCTCCTAGAAGTACAAGAGAAAAGGGAGAAAGCACATGAGTCACTAATGAAACACCAAAAAATAATTAAAGATTCTTTTGACAAGAGGACTTCAAATCCCCATTTTGAAGTAGGCTCAATAGTGTTGAAATGGGATGAGAGAGCAGCCAATCCAGGCCGACACAGTAAATTTGAATCACTATGGACTGGTCCTTACAAGATTCATTCCTGTAAGCAGCAAAATTCTTTTGAGCTTGAGACAATGGAGGGTGAACACGAGGAGATTCCTGTGAATGGGATCTATCTGAAGCATTTTAATTAAGCAGTGTCTCCTATGTACTATAGTTAGATAGTTTCCCTTTATTATTTTCCTGTTTTCTCGCTTTCTTTTCCCGCTTTATTTTTAAATAAGTGTTTAGTGAACAAGTGTTAGCAGCGCAAGCCTCTTCTCTTTTGGAAAACCTTGCATTCATTTAAGGTTGTCTCTAATCCCCAAAATCCTTGAAAGTATGCACTTTTGCAGTCACTCTCATGATGTGTCTGACACTCTGTCCCATGTCGATTTAAAAGGATACACTAAAGGTTTCTTGGTGTTAATGTCATTTATAAGGCATGATGTGTCATTAAAAGCCCCATTAATAGGAGTTAAACCTTAAGTGTGACTCTCATCGGCTTCGTCTCTCTACTTTGAACCCCTAGCAATCCCCCACAAATTCCCATTCCTGGCAAGCACTTTTAGTTTTGTGTTTTTTCAGTGGCATTGTTATCTGTTGCTGTGTCAAAGCTTCCTACTTTGTCCCTGCAGACATAGATATGGCTGAAGCATAGTCTTCTTAGGAGGGACTTAGAATTTATGAATCAATTGACAGGCTTCTAAGCAGCAAGTCATACGCCTTAGCACCCGCACAACCCAAGAGGGACTATCCAAGAACAAGGGTTCCCGAGGTAGGGTTTTCTGTTGACCCAGAGAAGGTTAAGGACTTTGCAGATGGTATCTTCGACCCAGCCCTTCAAAAATCTACCAAGACTCTCCATGAAGGGGCACATCAGAGATGCATTCAGAAGGCAAAGAAAGGGGAGTCTAAAACTTTTGGAATGAGGATTTGGACCTCATAGTTGGCACAGTTCATGGTTCCAAGTGTGCATCCATGTCCTGACTTAATTGATATATGTGTAGAGCATTTTCATGCACCCTCAAGCACCATACAATAGGGTCCCTTCATAGTGCAAATTACACCCAAAGCTATAAGAGACAAGTTGGCCCTGTATCACGATCGAACGGCCACATTTCCCACTATTACCAAAATGCAAAAGACATGGTCAAATGCCAATAACCAGCTTAGGTTTCTCAACTCAGAGTTGCAGTTGCCAGAGGAGAATACATAGATGCCCACATTACCTACAGGAAGGGCACAATTCAGCCATGCCAGTCAAGAGGCACTGTTAATGATGGCTTTTATTTTTGGGATGAAGGAAGACATTACAGTCTACGATTGGCAAATTGCTATCCTTTTTAGATTGAAGACTGTTGACAAATCACAGGAATACTGGCTAGATTTCTCTGAACAAATTGCTTACTCCATGGATGATCAACTCATAAATTTCAAATCTAAAGGAGTTTTCAGGTATTTTGCTTACTTGTTTCATTTAATGCTATATCAAAATATGGTATTTTTACATAAAATATGCAATTGAACATGTACGACCCAGATTTTGGGAAAAATAGAACCATTCCTATGTCTGCATGGACACATGTGCTATCTGAGGCATTAGACCCTTATGAGTTCTAGGAACTCTTTGTTGCCCCTGCCTTTTGCCATTTGAGTCCTGAACCTATAGAAAATAGGTTAACACCGAGCATTAAGGTTTTCATGACTAATTACCCAATCCCATGTGACTATTTCTTTGGGTCCCAAAGCATTATCATTAGGGTCCATGGCTTCAATGGGGAACCAATGTTGTTACCTAAAATTTTGACCCCTAGGTTAGCATTTCTAGAGGTAACCCGGCAAGTGTTCGTGGTAGATAATGAGTATGGCACCAAGAGGAAGAAGAAAAAATTGTATGATATCCCATGGATCAGAAAGAATATGGCCCTGGATGTCAGGGATGTTGAACATCTACTGCTACGAAAGTTAGCTATCTTTGGATTCTTTATCATTGAAGACAAGTGGAGGTATGACCCAAACGGTTTTATAGCCTCTTGGGTTAGAAGCAACAAAGTTGGAGCTAAAATAGCACATGAGGGTTGCCCCTTTTAGGAAGACAAAAGAAACCCTAAGGAAGATACTCCTGACCTATATGTGGAACTGACAGATTTGCCTTATGAGCGTCTAGGCCATGGGAGACATTTTATGTTAAACAAAAGGCTTTTGACCCTAAGGTTAGAATGGGTACTGGTTTAAAGAAAGCATTGAAAAATAAAGAATGGAAGCCTGAAAAAATTGAGGCCTATTTGAAATATAGGCAGGAACTTTGTGAATTAACACACTCCTTTGGCAAGGTTGACATAGATGAGAAATGGGAGTCGATTTGGGATGAGTGGCATCCATCCCCAGTCTCCATCCCTGATACAAGCAGAATCTAGGAAGCGGGGTGAAGAGTCAAAAGAGGAAGCTGAGTCAACTCATATAACACAAGCAATAGGATAGGCCTCATCTACTATCCTCATATCTTCATGGGCCCAATCTCTCATTACTCTAGAGAAAGAAAAGGGTGTGGTGTCATCACCACCTAGAGGGACTCCATCAGTTTTAGCTACTGGGGCTTCCATTTTTGTATTGTTGCCACCATCAGTAGTGGTCAATGTTGTAGAGAAGGAGTTAGAAGAGCAAGAAGAAGAAAGGCCAAGGAAGCATAGAAAACTAAACCTACCGCCAGAGTCAAATGAAGAGACAGAACCCCTACTATAGTAAATACCAATCACATCTACTGCTCCCCAGGTAAGTATTTCTTCTCCTTTTTCCTCTCTATCTCATTCTTCTACCTTAGGGGTGGCAATTCCCACTGGCCAAACATTAGTATCCCCTGCCACCTCTGCTATGCCTATATCTACACTTGCTGTAATTGCTAATCCTCAAGCCATGTCTTCACAGGCCACCTCATTGCCATTCTTTTCCCCCTCTATTCCAAGAAGAGCACCTCCCCAAAGCTCCCCTAGCCAACATTTGGCTATTCCTTATGGTTCACCTCAAGATCATCCCTTTGCTGGGGGATATATTACCTCTCCTCCCACTTTCCAGGCTCAGGCTGATACAACAAAGAAGGCTAGAGAAGCTAGGATGGACAAGAAAAGAAAGAAAGAAAATAAGAGCTTGGTTGTGCCACATATGAGCTCTCTTTGACCCTATTCAACAGTAGCTGACTGTCACACATTTGTCCCCAAATGTGGTAAAGCCAAATGAGCAGATGCAACCTTAGGACTTTGCAATGAATGCAGTAGCCATGGACATGTCACTATTTAGACCACAATATAGGGTCGAATTGCTCAATGACACCACTTCTGTTGTTGCAACTAACTACTTGAAAGTGTCCAGGAAGTTGCAGAAGGTTGAAACTGACTTAGCTCATGAAAAGGAAAATAGTAGCAACCTTGCTGTAGAGCTGAAGTCAAAGAAAGATGAAATAGGGGATCTAAATAAATAGTTGCAAAATACTGTTTCCTGTCAGATTCATCAGGCAACTCAGGCCCAAAATTCTTCTCTAAAAATGGAGTTAGCATAGGAGAAAGCTGCAGTAACTATTTTAAGGCAGGAAAAGGCCACATTGGAGAAGAGATATCAAGATAAATTGCAACAAGCCACATAGTTTTAGCAAAAGTTGCTAAGTGAGAAAAATACTACTGCTGCAATACAGGTACAACTCTTAGCAGAGGAACAAATGACAAAACAGCTAACATTGGAGTTAGCTAACAGGCCTCAGAATGTTGGAGTTCTGAATCTAGTCAAGGAGCTATATGTGTTAGTGTGGAAAAGAATCTCTAAGGAGATTATCCAGCTCAGACCTTCATTAACTTTCCTATTAAATGCACAGCAATTGTGTGAAAAAGTAGAAGCTTCAGTTCACGCCACTCTGTCTATTGTTTCCTTGAGGGTTTTTGACTCTCAATTGTTGTTGAAGAAGCTATATGACACAACTGATGAAATATTGTCAGCAACAGGGATCAGTGACAGAATGATAGCTGCAAAGAGGGTGAATGAAGTTCTGAGTTGTAACTCAGCTGCCACAACTTGCCAGGAGCTCCTAGATATTGTCAAAGGAGTTAAAGACATGAAGAGACACATAGAGGATTTGGTGCAGCTGGGTCTTCCATCACCATTTCCAGATAACAATACTGTACTGATGATTGATGAGATTAAGACTCTATTAACAAAACATAATGATCAATCAATTTTTCAAGGTTTAAGTGATTCCTCATCACTATAAGAGGTGGAAGTTGTCTTGATCCTGATGGCCCAATTAGAGTTTCAACTAAAGACCACAGTTTAGATTCTGTAGAAGTTTTCTCACAAGGACATAATAAATCTTGATTTTGCCTTTCAGGATTTACAGAGCAAGCAGGGACTCTTGGATTTAGAATGGTCTGTCTATCAGATAGCTTTGTAGAATTTGTGACCCTATCTTGTATATTACATACATATATTTTGCCAAGTTTTGGGTTCTTTTTGAGCAGGCTCAAAATCCCTATTGGTCACCAAGAACTATAGAGTATAAAACTCTACATTTTGTTTTCAGTAGCGCGCCCACAAGTTTCAGTTTCTATGTCTATAAATGTTTCTGAGAATGGCTGCGAGGGTTTACAAGTGTTTCATTTTACTGTTGCTGCGGATTTCTTTTTGCCAGTGCCGCAGAGTCTGACAAGTGTCAAGTTATGGTTTAGGCTTCTTTTGTTTCTAAGTTACAACTTTTGCAGCAGATCATGCCACGTGGATTAAATGTCTCTAATACATTCTAAGTTGCGACCCTATAGAAGATGCCATGTGTCACCTGTGGAGACACAGTTATAAAGTTTTAGTGTGCCTGCGGAAGAAGCCATGTGTTTTTTGTGATAGCCACGGAGCTTGCCAATTGTTAGCTTCCGCGTGTCTGTTTATATATCCTTCGATGCAAAGTAATAAATGGAGGTAGGCCTAGTGTAAAGGTTCAGTGATGCAGAATGTGCCACATGTGGATGCGGTGCCTAAGTAAAAGATTTTGCCCCTTCTTCCAACGATAATAAATGTTTCTTTAGTTTCACAGAGCCCGACATGTGTCAACCTCCGCATGAGTCTCAAAAAAGTTCTGATGTTTCAAGAAGACTGTGGAAGCTGCCACGTACCAGATAGTTGATACTGTGGAAGCTGCCACCTGTCTCTATTTGAAATCTAGCAAGCGAAGAATTGTGGACCCCATTTCTAATATGTCTTTAAGCTTCAGAGTAGCGGATCGCAACAGTTGTCACAGGCAGGGGCCACCCAAATATAGAGACACAATTCAGCGAGAAGGTGTAGATAAAGACACATCTATTTCTAGTTGTTGTAGACACTACCATGTGTCTAAGAGTTCATTGCTTAAAAAGTGCAGATGTTGCCAAGTGTCTTTTCTCTATAGAAGGGATGCGCTACACATATTTTTGCCATAGCCAATGGACTTGCAGTTATTGTAACTATTTGCGGATCCAAAAGATTTTAAGTGTTAGGGACTTCCAATTAGCTCTAGTTCGGTTAGGCCATTGGGATTCAATTGTGCAGACAATCTAGAGTCGCTCTTGTGCTATAAATATGTAACATTGGTAATAGATCAGGATGGATATTCATTCATAGATAGTTTTGCCAGAGATATTTTTCTATTAGAGATTTAAGAGAGAAGTTTGACACTTTTGCTGTGACCAGTGAATATCATTTTGCCTTTATTTTTGT
This sequence comes from Cunninghamia lanceolata, assembly GCA_027924645.1. Lineage (NCBI taxonomy): Eukaryota > Viridiplantae > Streptophyta > Pinopsida > Cupressales > Cupressaceae > Cunninghamia > Cunninghamia lanceolata. Next base: position 14,550,134 of record BSBN01000523.1, read on the forward strand.
TATTCTTGATTCAGAAAGTAAATGTAACTGTCACATTTTTGTTTCTAGTTCTAGCAACAAGATCCCAAGTGTGATTTTTCTCAATCTGCATCAACTCTTCCTTCATTGCTTTAGTCCAACTTTCATCATTACATGCTTCACTTACTATTTTTGGTTCAATTTTTGAGATCAGACAATACTTTTCTGAGTCTTGAGCAATCTTTCTTCTTGTTTGAACACCTTTACTTTTATCACCTATGATCTGATCTTCAGAGTGATTCAGTCTTACATGCCTAGAAGTTTTGGGAATTTCTTACACTTCTATTTCTTGGATAGGTTCATTCAAACTTATCTCTTCTTCTTGATTCTCTGGATCAGTCTGGATCTAAATTTCAGAAGGGACTTGAACTTCTTGGACCAAAATATCATTCTAATCATCTTCTTCATAGTCATAAAACCTTGAGGGTTTTTCAATACCTTCATCAACCTTCACATTTGTACTTTCTATAATCTTTCTCAATCTCTTGTTATAACACCAGTATGCTTTTCTTTGAGTAGAATAACCCAAGAATATTCCTTCATCACTTCTAGCATCAAATTTTCCAAGGTCTTCATCTCTTTTAATGTAACATTTGCTACCAAAGACTCTGAAATACTTCACAGTGGGAGTGATGCGAAACCAGAGTTCAAAAGTGGTCTTACCAGTATTGCTTCTGATTTGTACTCAATTAAGAGTATAGACAATAGTGCTTACAGCTTCTCTCCAGTAGATCTGAGGAGCATTTGCTTCCATCATCATGGTTCTAGATGCTTCCTGGATGGTCCAGTTCTTTCTCTCCACTACTCCATTCTCCTGTGCAGTCCTTGGAGCAGATAGCTATCTTTTTATCCCATGTTTCTCACAAAATTCTATGAACTCTCCAGATGTGAATTCTCCACCTCTATCAGACCTGAGACATTTTATGTTTAAACTAGTTTCATTCTCTACCATAGCTTTGAATATTTTTAATTTCTTAAGAGCCTCAGTTTTTTCTTTCAGAAAAGTCACCCACATCATCCGAGAGTGGTCATCAATTAATAACATGAAGTATCTATCACCTTACAAACTCTTGATTCTTGCCGATCCACATAAATCAGTATGTACTAAGTCCAACAATCTAGTAGAAGATTGTTCCTTACTTTTGAATCTGACTCTACTCTACTTACCCAACTGACATTCTTTGCACAAACTATTAGTAGGTTTTACCAGTCTTGGAAGATCTCTTACAGCCTAAGTGTTGCTTATCTTGATGTTATTATCAAAATTCACATGGCATATTCTCCTATGCCACAACCAACTTTGATCAATTTGAACAAATAAACAACTTTTTCCAGTACCAACCAAGTGGAAGATGTTACCTTTTGTTTGAGTATCGGATGCAATCTCTGTTCCAGAAATTTTAAAGATCATACATTTTCCATTTTTGAATCAGAGATCATAGCCTTTGTCCACCAGCTATGCAACACTGAGAAGATTGTGCTTCATACCTTCAACATATAGTACATCACTGGGTTTGTTCTTTCCATCAAAAGAAATAGTTCCTCTACCTCTGATTCTGCTAGTAGAATTATCACCAAATTTTACAACTTCTCCTTCATATATTTCCAAATCTATGAACTTATTTTTGTCACCAGTCATATGGTGTGAGCATCCACTGTCAATGACCCAATCATCCTTTTCTTCAACTTGGGTAGCCAGAGCTCTTTCTATCATTTTATGATTGACAGATTTAGAGGGCATTGGATCTTCTTCCTTAATGACAATAAACACCCAGTTACTTTCGGATATGTTTCCTGTCTCTGATTCATCATCTTTTAGTCCTTCATCATCATCATCTTCATGAACATAGTAACATTTCTTTTGGAATCTTGGTCTATTTGGATTTGCCCTTGAAAATCTTTTTGAACGCCTTGAGGCAAGATGACCAATCTTGTTGCAATTGAAACATTTAAAGGGCAATTTTCCTTCATACTTACTAGATCCTCTTGGCAGTATTTTTGCAATAAGGGCTTCAAGTTGAGTAGCTTCTACTTCATCTTCTTCCAGATCTTTTCTTGCTTTTTCATACCATGATAGTTTCTTTAAGGAGTTCTCTCCTGGATCAAACTTTTGTTTGCCTTTTATAGAGGCACTAGCTTTGAATGCAGATTTAGTCTTGGGGGGTGCATCTCCAAACTCAGCCAATTCAAATGTAGCTAATTTTCCAACCAATTGATCTCTTGTGATATTTGAAAAAGATCTGAATTCTTCTATAGCAGCAACTTTGTGTTTGTAAGTAGGAGGTATCTGAGAACTTTGGCAACAATCTCATCTTCATCTAAGATTCCACCAGCACACCTAATGCCACAAACAAGCTCATTTACTTTCGGCATAAATGTAGTGATATTCTCATCTTCATTCATTTTTAGGTTTTCAAATTTTCCTTTCAAACTCTAGCTTGGCATATTTAACATATTTGTCTCCTTCATGCAGAAGATTCAATTTTTCCCAAATCTCATATGCAGTTTTTAGATCTATAACATTTGTTAGCTCAGAATCAAATAAGACACTTAATAAAGCTTCTTTAGCTCGAAGATTGTCTTCAACATCTTTGATTTCATCTACAATTGTTAGACCATTCTTTGGAGGAACATACTTCTTTGAAGTCATGATCCAATATTGCATTCCCATACATTGCAAGTGACATTCCATGTAGCTTTTCCAAAGAGTGTAATTGGTTCCATCAAACCTTAGTCTATCCTTCTTGTAGGAAGACATCCTGTATCTCCTCAAGCAGTTAAGCTCTTTTTAGAGGAACTTAGCTCTGATACCAATTGTTAGTTTCAAGATAGATAATGGAGAGGGGGAGGGGGTGAATTAGTTGTCCCAAAACTTTCGTTTTATTAACCACTTAAATCCTTCTTGTAATTCAACAACATAATAATAAATCAATCATGAATAACAATGCAAAATATCAAGAGTAGAAACACATTAACACATATGACACCAAGATTTTAACATGGAAAACTTGGTTAAGGGAAAAACCACGGGGTGACTAACCCAAGATTATATTCTCTGTTAAAAGAATAAGAAGAACAAATTGGAACATGCCAATTAGGGCTCACTACCCGAGCACACTGTTCACAAGAGGCCCACTACCTACAGGAGATACACTGTCTACAGAATAATATATATTACATACTTGAACTGAAGATTAGCATCTTCACCATGCTTGAGTCAATTCCATTTAAGCTCAATACTTCTACTCTGCCTTTCACTTTTCTCCTTTCTACCACACTCTTATCTTTTTCCCTGATACTTTTGAAATGACTTCACAACTCTTATTTATACAAGACTTCATGCGAATCACCACACTATCAGCCACACAAATCTGGGACTTAAATCTTCTTTGAGGAACATGCCATGCTTCGGATAACATCTTCAAGATCATCTGCAAGATGTGTAAATCATCCAGTCGGCCAAGTTTAGGAAGAGCATCATCATCTAGAAGTAATTCTTCATTTACAAGCTTAATCTTCAATTCAGACCACCAATACAAACTAGACACAATCTAGAGACCCCCACAAGCTTGCCTAAAACACCAAGAATATCCACACCACTTCTGATTACTGAAATCATTCTCTTCTTCATCCAAAACCTCAAGAGCATAGTCTGTCATCACTATCATATTGGAACAGATGCTTGCGGACCTCCAGACCACGAACCAATTGAGTTGTCAATTCACATTGACTTCCTAAACACTCCACCAAATCTACAAAATAGGATATTGCATTTCCAGATCTCACTAGACCTATTTGTGTCACTCTGTCACCTCTAAACATCTGCCAGAACTGGTTTTACTCATATGGCCATAACTTCTTCAAATCTTCATGCAGACCTCTCAAATCTTTACTAGATCACCTTTAGACACATATCTACAAACCCTTAGATGCACATCCTCTGATCTTCATCTTAGCTGGGATCTTCTCTTCATAGAGCTTCACTGTCTTCACTATTCTTCTCTATTTCTGATAGGACTAATTTTCTCAATATCCTCAGCACACAACTCATCCAATCCTTGACATCAATGACAACATTGGTTAGGTCCATACTTGCAACAAGAAGAACATGCCTTTGAAGATCCTCTTAGAGCAAAAGGAAAATGACAAAATGACATAAGAATCACACAAGACTACTATGAATATGATGAGATAATTGGCATGATAGATGTGGATAAGGAAAATTTTCATAACTCACCTCATCCACGAAGAGATGGTATCTATGCTAAGATCCCTGGTGCAGGGGCACCCAGAAAATCATGTTTTATTTTGTAATAAGGTCTATTGACCAATGCATCTTCATTTCAATTTATGTCTAGGTTCATTTTTGTAAGTCCTAAGTGACATTTGACTTTTGTAATTGCCCAATGCTAAAAATAGCAATAATGCCAAAAATAGGCAGTAGTGTTTCCTAGCTGCTTGGAATCAGTCTCCCAGCTGCTTGGAGTAGATTTGGTACCACTCTGGGTGAATCTATAAAACCCAGAGAAATGAACTGAATGCATATACAGATTAGGGATTGAGATTGTGATCAGTCATATGATAATGTGATTATGCGAATGTGATCAGGCATTATGAAGGAGAAATCAATCTTTTCTGTGTTGTCAATTTCATTTTTCGTTCTCTGTAAATACAATTGCATAGTCGTAACTTTCCTTTCCTCTCTATTTTCCCATTGTTGCAAAATGTCAATATGAGGCATTCCACTGATAAGATTTCTGTCAAAATCAGTGTAATGGCTTCATTGTATATATATTTGTTTTCATTTCCTATTTCTTTTATTGTTTCGATGGCACAGATGTTCCAGTTCGTGGGTCATGCATAGTAGTTCACCTAGCATTTTGCATGTGCTAGGGTTCGGTGAAGGAAGACTGTGCAATGGTGAATGGGAGTAGTGGCGTAAGAAACCCTAATGTTCGTCGTCGATGGAAATCTAGCCAACGCATATGTTTTTGGCGTGATTGGTAAAACAATGACCCCGTGGTAAGCTCGGCTGATAATCCAAGTCCTACCAACGAGTGTGCTTCAAAAGTACATTGCAGATGTACATTGCAAATAGTGCACAAGAGAATGTATACTGTGAATGCATATGAGGTATGCATGTTGGGAATGTATCTTTCAGCAAATACAAGTAGTGACTAGTCATAACAGTGAATCAGGGTATAGTAATCGGCTATAGCAAGTCATGTTATGCATATACGATAGCTTGGTAGTTTGTTGTTAAGTTTGCCGCTTCCATTGTGCGCTCTGCATCATTTTGGTATTAGAGCCAACAAAAGGTCTACATCAAGTGTTGGCATTGTCTGTGAATGTTTATGTCAGATAGAGAAAGTGAAGGAGGGGCTAGTGATATGCCTCCAAAGGGGATGACCACCGAAGTGGCCAAGAAATTCAAGGAGATGGAGAATCTGATCAAGACTGGAGTCAAGGAAGCACTCCAGGTTGAGTTGAAAACCTTAGGCAAAGGCAAGAAACTAGACGAGGAGTCTGATGGAGAAGAAGAAGATGGGGAAGAGGAAACAACCTCAGCACAGATAGATATATCTCCCCCAAGTTTTTTCATCAGGATTTACAACCTGATAGGTTTCTTGTGTCGGCCATCTTCCTGGAGCATAACTGATTAACTCAGTTGTTGTGGCAGAGTCTAACTGAATAGTATGTTTTGTTCTGCATTCTGATCCATATCTAGGTAGATGTTCTCTCATCATGCTAGCATGTTCTCCTAACTTGGCTATCTTAATTGTCTTTCCTTTCCTTATCTTCTCTGAATTTTCTTCTTGCTTAGGGGCAAGATGCAGTCTAGCACTAACTTGTCTTGCCAATTCATCTATTTGATCAGGATTTTGACCCGAACTAAACTTGTGTGATCTTGAGGAAAAGGAAGATCTAGAAGGCATAAATTTTTGAGAACTTGAACCAGAGGTAGAACATTCTTCAAGGTTATAATCTACAAATGGTTTCCTGTTAGAGCTAGCATAACTGTGGGCCATGGATCTGCTGCGAGCTAGGGGTTGAGCTCTGGCTTGAGTTTCATCTATTAATGGCTGCTTAAGAATGGTTTGGCCTGGGACAGATTGTAAAGTAATGGTGCCTACTCTTCGTGATTGAAATAGCGGTCTGTCAGAGAATCTATTCCTATGAATAGGAAGATCTACAAACTGTGGTTTTTGATGATCAAGCAATTGTTCTATTATAGGGAATCCTATGTCAAAACCAGTTGAATCTATAAAAAGACCATAATCAAGAAGATTTGAAGATCCTCTAGGGAAAGATACCCCCGTGGGCAAGGAAACTGGTGGAGACACAGTATTCATTATCCTGTAGATACATCGACCTCCTATGGTTGCATAGACAGATCCGGGCATTAAAGAGACACCTTTGACTTGTAACAACAAGCAGAAAGCAGAAGAAATGAATTTATCAGACAAAGAGAGAGTGAAGTTAGGCTGAACAGACAGGATTTCATCCCCTTTTTCTGCACTGAGAATACCATGGAATTGGGCTATGACAGCTTGATCCCAAATTTGACAGTGAGTATCTATTAAAGTGGCAAAAAACTTAGCACCTATATTATAATTAAAATGTGGATGGACTATTAGATCTACATGTGGGAAATGAACATGGAAAAATCCCTTATCCTGCCATCTGGAAACATCTTCAGGAAGTAGAAAAGGTAAATAAATAGGACATATTCTAGTACCCGAAACTAAAAGATTGATTTCACTTTGACGCACTGAGTCACAGACTTTAGCCTTAATCCCTTTTTCTGGATAGAATATATTAATTTTAACATTTGGAAACTTGAAATTGCCTTTATCATCTATGACATGAGTATTGCCATCTTGAAAATAGTTGTGTAGAACATCAGACAGAGCAGAACTTGCATCCATAGATCTACGCAATGCTATTAGTGAGAAATAAGACTTACTGATTGCTTGTTCGTGATATTCCCTACTACTTTTCATGACTCACTGCCCTTTAAAACGGCACTTTCCTTCGGCCTTCAACAATAGGTCTTACTGCACGCCTCCATAGGTACTACAGCACGCTACTAACAGCACTTCTAGTACAGTGATATAACTCACCCGCAGCAATGAGAAAGATCAGACATACACATGAACATGGCTCTGATACCAATACGAAATTCATAAATTACAGACCAATAACTTTTATATTGCTCGTAGATAAGATTTTACAACTTAGCACAATGTCTGATTGTCCAGATTGCTCAAGGCGCAGAACAAGAGCATACTCTTGCTAGAGCCTAACACTAGACTTAAACCTTGCTAATTCTTGAATCTGACTCTGAATGCCAAAAACAAGAGCATTGGGTCCTTATTTATAATACAAGTTGGATGCCAAAAGATTATAACAATTTTGAGTTCCGACCATACAAACTTGACACACGTCTAACACTGTAGGTAGTGGAGGAAAAAGTGAAGATAGTGCTCTACAGTGGAGAGTACAAAGATTCATCACATGAGACATACCGCATGTGATCACAGCTCACTTTACACCTGAAAGTGACTATAGGGATCTTGCTTTTTTTGATAGGGTTGCATCCTATTGTCGGATCATAACGTGGCCGACGTCACGACACTGACAAGCCCATGTACTAGCTTCCATCAGAATTGTAGTCATCTTCAGTTGTGGAAGAAGCAGTAGAATTGTCAACTACAGGATCAAGTTCATCAAAGTCATAATCATGATCCAAATTTGTTGGTGGCATCAGATGCTGTGGAAGAGGTCTAAAAGCAATTGCCAAGTCATCTTCTCGTTGATGGAAAGTATATACTATTTTTCTGATAAAATCAGGTGTAGCAAAATCAACTTCAGTTCTTGCAGCAATTAGAGCAGGAAATAGAGTTGCTTCCATATCTTCGACCTGGGCCTGTGGGTACCAATCAAGAGTTTAAGGATAATATTCAATTCTTGGCAAATCATAATTAAATCTATTAGTAAGATAGCCTGATGGACCAGTCATTCCTTCTTCAATTGCCCAACAAAAATTACTTTGGAGATGATCAAAGAATTCTCTCATATCATCCTGTATCACTTTGTCATTATAACCCAAAAATAAATCTGCATAATCTTCAAATTCAGTTTGTAACAGAGTAATACTGTTAAAGAAACCAAATTTAGCACATTTGAGAAAGTTTCTTTTAATCTTTACTGGCCAATTCATTGGAAGTAAAGAAGTGATGCAGATATCCATAGTGATACCATTTCTGAGGGCAAAGTAAACAACAGCATTTTACAGACCAAAATGTTTAAGGAAAGCTGATTGTTGGCTGCCTGTAAGAATCCCATACTCTTGATTTATTCGAATGGTATCCCTTAATTCTTGAAGCCATTTATTGAGAAAATAAACATCTAGAATGGGTTTAATGATCTCAGGAGGGAGTTGGGGAATCCATACATCATTTCCTTGATCATCGTGACTCAAGAAAACATCAACACCATCTTTCCTTACTAGAGTATCTCCAATTTCTATCATCATGCACATTGGTTCTGCAAGTTTAGCCATTTCTCTTGTGAGAGAATCTGCAAGAGGATTATTATCACCTTTGATCCATTCAATCTCAAAATCATAACTAGTAAAATCAAGATACCACCTTGCAATTCTTCCATGGGCAATGTCTTTATTTGGCTTCTTGCTTAATAGAGATCTCATTGGCTGACTGTCAGTTTTAACAATAAAATGTACTGGTTTAAGGAAAATCTTAAACTTTTTGATACCTTTCTTGACAGCCAAGATTTCTTTCTCATAAATGGTGTATCTGCATTCTGTATTTGTGAAAGTTCCAGATCTGTATCCACAAACTTGCACTCCTTCGGAAGGAATTTCCTGTATTAACATAGCACCCCAAACATCATCAGAAGCATCAGTAAATAACATCAATGGATATCCTTCTTCTAGTAGATGCAATGTTGGGAGGTACTGGCACTTCTGTTTTATCTTTTGGACTATTTGTGTTAATTCATCAGTCCAGGGACCTGCACCTTCTTTTAACTGAGCTTGGAGCTTTTTTCTATCTTTTGCCAATCCATTATAGAAGGGATTCACATAATTCAAACATCCTAGAAACCTTTGTATCTGCTTAGTGTCAACTAAAATATTAGGAAATTCAGAAATATGCTTCAAAATATGAGGCTAGAGTTTTACCTTGCCTTTTGACAAAACCAGACCCAAGAAATCAATTTCCTGCTTTCAAATGACCATCTTTTTAGCTAACAAACAAATTCCATTTTCTTTGATGGCATTATACAAAGCTTCTAAGTGCTGTAAATGTTGTGAATCATCATCTAAATAGATTATGATATCATCAATGTAAACAGAACAGAAATCCTTTAAACTTCTTAATGCTCTATCCATTCTGCATTAAAAATATGCAGGTGCAGTCTTTAAGCCAAATGGCATGACATTCCATTCATATAAACCTTGAGGAATAGAGAAAGCAGTTTTATACCTGTCTTCTTCCTTTACCTTTATTTGCTAAAACCCAGATTTGCAGTCAAACTTGGAAAAGACTTTCTTTGAGGCTGCTCTCATAATTAAATCTGTACTGAATGGAATTGGGTAATTAAAAGGTAAAATAATATCATTCAAAGGTTTATAATTTATGCAAAATCTTTTCTTGCCTCTGATCTGTTCAGCTCTTTTATTTACCAAGAATGCAGGACAGCTGAATGGGCTTTTGCTCTCTCTGATGAATTTTCCATCTATTAATTCTTGCAAATGCTCATCTATTTCTTTTACTTCTGTTGGACTCATAAAATATGCTGGCTCAAATGGTATCATAGACTGGCATTCAGGTTTAAGCCAGATTTCACATTCTTCATGATCTTTAGTCCAAAACTGTAAAGGGTTTAAACTGCAACAATCTTTTTCAAATTTAGCCTTTACAGGTTCTAGCAACAGGGGTAATGGGGTCCTTGGAACTTGAGAGACTCTTTTTTCTGCTGCTTGACTTTGTCAGATAATTTGTGGGTGACTATTTTGAGAGAGGGAATCTTGATAGGGCCATCTATATGTCTAAGAGTAATTTCATGGGTTCTCAAAACAAATGGCTGGTATTTAGTCAGGAAAGTAAATCCTAACAGAATATCTTCTCTTAAACTGTCAAGTTCAATCAAATCTACCACAAACTACTTACCTTGAATTTCTATTCTGACATCCTGAGCATACCTTCCCATATGTAGTTCTTCTCCATTAATGGCGTATCCTGCTGGCAAATTAGTCTTAGTTTTCCAGAACTCAGGAGGTATAGCACCAGTTTTTGCAAAGCTACGAGAAGATCCAGAATCAACAAAAGTATCAAGTGGAATGGGTTTATAACCAGGAAAACATAGGTTGGTTCGGATATAGGTACAATTTTCAACCATGTACAAGGCTTTTGTAGATTCACCAAGGAGGTCAGGCTTAGATTCAGATTGTGAGGAGGAAGTATTGGCTTTGGTTAATAATTCAAGAATATCCCCCACCTGAGAAGAAAGTTTGTCCAATGATTTGGACTGGAGGGCACACTATCGAGCAAGGATGTCAACAGACTCATTGCATCGGTCAACTTTTGCACAGAGAGCATCAATAGTATGACCAAGGGACATAGAAGGTGAGTGGTGAGATGTGGAAGAATGACGATGTCTGGAGGAGGAACGGTGAGGTTTGGAAGGATGGTGAGATGAGGAGGAACGGCGAGGTTTGGAAGAAGACCAGCGAGGATGAATATAACCATGCGAAGATTTTGGAGGAGGTGGAGAAGGAGAACTGGTAGGAGAATGCTTGGAAGGTTTCTTCAATTTTCTATAGAGAGCAATTTTCTCCTTTTCCCATGATTTGATATCTTTTACTTGCTGCTTGGCAGCTACTTTTCTTTCTTCCAAAGAACCAGGCATATGATATGGATCTTTAGATTTAACCATGCTGATTTTAAACTCAAGATCCTGTATTGCCTTTTTGAGAGTCTTGGTAACTGCATGATCATCAGATGAATGAGAACTGTCTGATTCAGAGCTTGTAGAACTAGGCAAGTTGACCTTTTTATGCTTATCTTTAGCCATGTAAAACTGGTCAAGTAAAATTTCCACAAGCTCAAATAAAGAATCATCTGATCTACCAAGAACATTAGAAGAATGTACAATATCCCAGACATCTGAACTATGTTGTTCATCAAACATTGCATAAACTTTATTTTCTGGATTATATTTCTTGGGACAATTTGTAGCATAATGTGGCCCTTTACAAATGAAGCATTGTACATATTTGTTTTTAGCTTTCTGATTCTTATTCTTTCTGAACAAATACTTTGGTGGCCTTCTATTCTTAAAAGAATTCTTATTTACAGGAGCAAACCTATATTTCTTCTTAAAATGATTCTTCTTAGAAGAATGTTTTCTAAAGTCATCATTACCATAAGAATATTTACACTTTTTATAGCTGCAGTGTTTTCCACAAGATTTTCTACTGAATTTTCTGACATGTTTGAATTCTTTGAGCTGATTGATTGGTGGCAAACTGCAATAATCCTTCATATTACAAGAAGAATTGTATTGATCTTTGTTATCACTTAAATCTTTTAACAGACATCCTTTATCAAGCTTATAAGTAACAAGTTGTCTCAATTCACTGAAGCCATAGGTTTCAATACCAACTTTATATTTATTCATCACATATTCTTCAGCATAGTCCCCTAAAGCACATGGAAGTGAATTCAAATAAAACTTCTTTGTGGTGGAATCATGCAACTTTCCTGCAGCTATCATGTATTTTCAAAGACCAAATTATATTTATGCAATTTTCCAAGATCTTTTAACTGCAAGGAATAAAGAATTTTTTCAGCTTCATGAATCTCATTCTTTCTATTGCCACAGAATAAACCAATCAGATATAATTTTAATGTTGCAAAACCTTCAGCAGAAATGTGATTCCTACCCATGTCTTTTTCTTTCACATATTCATCCCCATCTGAATCTATTGAAATTATTCCATTATCAGAGAGTGAATTCCACCAATTATGGAGTTTTCCAGACATGAGTCTTACTAAATACAATACCTTATAAGCCTCAAACCATACTGACCCTCTAGTATCAAAGAAATTTTCAACTGTATCACACCAGGTGCATATGGTGTCATAAGGATCAATGACTTTATCTATATTCAGAATGTAACCTGAAGTAGCATAGGCTCTAAGATTCTCAGGCTTGGCATTCTCTGACACCACATCCTTCATTTCTATATAAAAGTTGTCATTTACTTGGCTAGCCATATATAAAGGTTCCCAATCTTCATAAATTTCTATGACTGGATCATTGAGAATTTCTTCTTCAGAAACTGGTTCGGATTCTACAAGGGAAACTGTTTCAAAGATCTCTTCATTAGAAGAGTTCATGGCTGCTGCTGGTTCTTCCATATATACAGGCTCATTATCTTCTAATTGGCATTCTGCAAGCCAATCTTTTAATTCTTTAGTTGCCTATAACATATGTTCTTTTTGTTTTGAAAGAACAATCTTTGAAGGCATCTGTGGATTATGACTTCTTTGAGTAGAAGATACTGGTTTTTCTTCTTCTATTTCTTTTGTAAACAGAAGACTTTTCCTTCTTTGAATTCTAGGTCTGGGCTTTATTTCTACTTTCTGAGATTTTGGCTCTTCAGATTCTTCCTCAGAACTATCCTTTCCTTTTTGAGATACTCGGATTTTCTTGGCATATTTTCTCACTTTTTCTAAGTTTCTAGCAACATGCTCAAGTAAAGCTTTGTTTTCCTGAGTCTGAGTATCTCTTCTATTTTTAGATGTAGACACTTGACTGTAAATCTGACTAGCAACATTTTCTAACCTTTCACTGCTAGATTGGATGTTAGTGGCCATTGTATGTGTCTAGCTAACCTGATAATTTAATGTACCAAGATTATTTAATGTAGAGGTACATTGTTTATCTATTCTTCCTATAGCAATTTCAGACTTATACTGACCCTCTAGTATCAAAGAAATTTTCAAGTGTATCACACCAGGTGCATATGGTGTCATAAGGATCAATGACTTTATCTATATTCAGAATGTAACCTGAAGTAGCATAGGCTCTAAGATTCTCAGGCTTGGCATTCTCTGACACCACATCCTTCATTTCTATATCAAAATTGCCTTTTGACAAAACCAGACCCAAGAAATCAATTTCCTACTTTCCAATGACCTCAGTCTATCCTTCTTGTAGGAAGACATCCTGTATCTCCTCAAGCAGTTAAGCTCTTTTTAGAGGAACTTAGCTCTGATACCAATTGTTAGTTTCAAGACAGATAATGGAGAGGGGGAGGGGGGTGAATCAGTTGTCCCAAAACTTTCCTTTTATTAACCACTTAAATCCTTCTTGTAATTCAACAACATAATAATAAATCAATCATGAATAACAATGCAAAATATCAAGAGTAGAAACACATTAACACATATGACACCAAGATTTTAACATGGAAAACTTGGTTAAGGGAAAAACCATGGGGTGACTAACCCAAGATTGTATTCTCTGTTAAAAGAATAAGAAGAACAAATTGGAACATGCCAATTAGGGCTCACTACCCGAGCACATTGCTCACAAGAGGCCCACTACCTACAGGAGATACACTGTCTACAGAATAATATATATTACATACTTGAACTGAAGATTAGCATCTTCACCATGCTTGAGTCAGTTCCATTTAAGCTCAATACTTCTGCTCTGCCTTTCACTTTTCTCCTTTCTACCACACTCTTATCTTTTTCCCTGATACTTTTGAAATGACTTCACAACTCTTATTTATACAAGACTTCATGCGAATCACCACACTATCGGCCACACAAATCTGGGACTTAAATCTTCTTTGAGGAACATGCCATGCTTCGCATAACATCTTCAAGATCATCTGCAAGATGTGTAAATCATCCAGTCGGCCAAGTTTAGGAAGAACATCATCATCTAGAAGTAATTCTTCATTTACAAGCTTAATCTTCAATTCAGACCACCAATACAAACTAGACACAATCTAGAGACCCCCACAAGCTTGCCTAAAACACCAAGAATATCCACACCACTTTTGATTATTGAAATCATTCTCTTCTTCATCCAGAACCTTAAGAACATAGTCTGTCATCACTATCATATTGGAAGAGATGCTTGCAGACCTCCAGACCATGAACCAATTGAGTTGTCAATTCACATTGACTTCCTAAACACTCCACCAAATCTACAAAACAAGATATTGCATTTCCAGATCTCACTAGACCTATTTGTGTCACTCTATCACCTCTAAACATCTTCCAGAACTGGTTTTACTCATATGGCCATAACTTCTTCAAATCTTCATGCAGACCTCTCAAATCTTTACTAGATCACCTTTAGACACATATCTACAAACCCTTTGATGCGCATCCTCTGATCTTCATCTTAGCTGGGATCTTCTCTTCATAGAGCTTCACTGTCTTCACTATTCTTCTCTATTTTTGATAGGACTAATTTTCTCAATATCCTCAGCACACAACTCATCCAATCCTTGACATCAATGACAACACTGGTTAGGTTCATACTTGCACCAAGAAGAACATGCCTTTGAAGATCCTCTTAGAGCAAAAGGAAAATGACAAAATGACATAAGAATCACACAAGACTACTATGAATATGATGAGATAATTGGCATGATAGATGTGGATAAGGAAAATTTTCATAACTCACCTCATCCACTAAGATCCCTGGTGCAGGGGCACCTAGAAAATCATGTTTTATTTTGTAATAAGGTCTATTGACCAATGCATCTTCATTTCAATTTATGTCTAGGTTCATTTTTGTAAGTCCTAAGTGACATTTGACTTTTGTAATCGCCCAATGCTAAAAATAGCAATAATGTCAAAAATAGGTAGTAGTGTTTCCTAGCTGCTTGGAATCAGTCTCCTAGCTGCTTGGAGTAGATTTGGTACCACTCTGGGTGAATCTATAAAAACCCAGAGAAATGAACTGAATGCATATACAGATTAGGGATTGAGATTGTGATCAGTCATATGATAATGTGATTATGCGAATGTAATCAGGCATTATGAAGGAGAAATCAATCTTTTCTGTGTTGTCAATTTCATTTTTCGTTCTCTGTAAATACAATTGCATATCATAAATTTCCTTTCCTCTCTATTTTCCCATTGTTGCAAAATGTCAATATGAGGCATTCCACTGATAAGATTTCTGTCGAAATCAGTGTAATGGCTTCATTGTATATATATTTGTTTTCATTTCCTATTTCTTTTATTGTTTCGATGGCACAGATGTTCCAGTTCGTGGGTCATGCACAGTAGTTCACCTAGCATTTTGCATGTGCTAGGGTTCGGTGAAGGAAGACTGTGTAATGGTGAATGGGAGTAGTGGCGTAAGAAACCCTAATGTTCACCATCGATGGAAATCTAGCCAACGCATATGTTTTCAGCATGATTGGTAAAACAATGACCCCGTGGTAAGCTCGGCTGATAATCCAAGTCCCACCAACGAGTGTGCTTCAAAAGTACATTGTGGATGTACATTGCAAACAGTGCGCAGGAGAATGTATGTTGTGAATGCATATGAGGTATGCATGTTGGGAATGTATCTTTCAGCAGATACAAGTAGTGACTAGTCGTAACAGTGAATCGGGGTATAGTAATCGGCTATAACAAGTCATGTTATGCATATACGACAGCTTGGTAGTTTGTTGTTAAGTTTTTCGCTTCCATTGTGCGCTCTGCATCATTTTGGTATTAGAGCCAACAAAAGGTCTGCATCAAGTGTTGGCATTGTCTGTGAATGTTTATGTCAGATAGAGAAAGCGAAGGAGGGGCTAGTGATATGCCTCCAAAGGGGATGACCACCGAAGTGGCCAAGAAATTCAAGGAGATGGAGGATCTAATCAAGACTGGAGTCAAGGAAGCACTCCAGGTTGAGTTGAAAACCTTAGGAAAAGGCAAGAAACCAGACGAGGAGTCTGATGGAGAAGAAGAAGATGGGGAAGAGGAAACAACCTTAGCACAGACAGATATATCTACAGATCAAAAACAATTTCTGGAGGCTATAAAATCACTCGGTAAGGAGTCATCTAAATCAAGAATAGAGATTCCAATGTTCAGCAGAAAGATGGATGTAGAAGAAGTCATCAAATGGATTGAGGCTTTGAACAATTACTTTGAGTACAAGGAGGTACCGGAGAATAGGAGTGTCAAGTTTGCAAAAACAAAATTGAAAGGTGTTGCACTCACGTGGTGGAACTACACCCAGGGAGAAAGGGTGAAGAGTGGTAAGAGCATGATCTCATCCTAGAGTCAGATGGTAGAGAGGATCAAGGCTCAGTTCTTACCAGTAGATTATGAAGTGCAGATATACAGGAAAATGCAGAACCTCAAGCAGAAGGATATGGATGTATCCACTTATAGAGAGGAATTTCATAAATTGACTCTAAGGTGTGGACATGCTAAGGATGAGAAAGGAAGAGTTGCCAGGTATATTAATGGCCTGAAGTATAGCATACAAGATGAGATTACTATCTTGACACCAGACACCATGGACAAGTGTTTCTAGGTCACACTAAGAGTAGAAGAGAAATTGAAAAGAAAAAGAGAACAGCATAACAGAGGCAGAGGTGGAAAGAATTTTAGGGGTAGAAATAGCTTTGGTGGCAGAAATCAGTTCTAGAAAAATCAAGGGGAGTCCAGTTAGCAAGAACACAATGAAGAATCTAGTTCCAGAGAGGGTTTTAGAGGAAGGAGACCCAATGGGAGAGGTAGATTTGTTGGACCAAGCAGAGGTCCTAATGTCTTCACAAGAAGATGTTATAATTGTAACCAAATTAGGCACACAATAGGTAGGTGTCTGGAGAAAGCCTCAAGCTCTCATGGAGGAGAGAGAAGGAACCAATTGATTCAAGAAGAAGATTGTTAGAGTGTGAGCTCACCTATGAGAAGTGCAGCTCCAACACAAGATGGAGAGAGTCTCATGATGAGAAGAACAATGCTGAAAGTACCACAAAACAAGGAACCACCCTAGAGGAAGACACTATTCAAAACTCTGTGTAAAGTTTCTAGCAAAAAGTGTAAGGTAATTGTTGATTCTGGTTCAACTAAAAATTTAGTTTCAGTAGAAATGGTAGAGAAATTGAACTTGAAAAGGTTGCCACATATTAGTCCATACAAAGTGTCATGGCTGAACAAAGGGCAGCAAGTCTTGGTGGATGAACAAGCTTGGGTAGAATTTTAGATAGGAGAATATGGAGATACACTTTTGTGTGATATAATTCCCATGGATGCATGCCATTTACTGTTAGGTAGACCTTGGCAGTATGATGTACAAGCCTAGCATGATGGTAAATACAATTCTTTTGTGATCACTAAGAATGGTGAATAGTATAAGATGGATCCTTTAACAGAAGGAGTAGACAAGAATGTAGGCTCAAGTATCATGTTAATGAGTGGAAAAGAGTTTCTCCATACTCTGAAAGAAGAGAGAACCCAGGGGTATGCTCTAATTTTGAAACCTAAAGACAGTTCTGATTTGTCTAAAAACAACAAGGAAAAGGTCCCCAAAGAAGTGCAGGAAATATTAGATAGGTATAAGGGTATCATGGTGGAGTCTATGCCCAATGTACTACCCCCTGTGAGAGACATAAGTCATCAGATCAACTTCATCCCAAGATCCACATTGCCAAATAAACTAGCTTATAAGATGACACCTAATCAGAATGAGGAGATTGCTAAACAAGTACAAGAACTGTTGGATAAGGGTTTGGTGAGGAAAAGTCTTAGTCCATGTGTTGTACCCACAGTTTTAGCACCCAAGAAGGATGGAAAATGGACGTTATGTACTGATTCAAGAGCCATAAATAAGATCACCATTAGATATAGGTTTCCTATGCCCATAATAGAGGACCTTATGGATTGTTTGGGTGGAGGTCGGTATTTTTCTAAAATTGATCTCAAGAGTGGATACCATCAGATCAGGATTAGAGAAGGGGATGAATGGAAGATAGCCTTTAAGACTAATGAAGGTCTTTATGAGTGGCTGGTGATGCCATTTGGACTGTCCAATGCCCCAAGTACCTTCATGTGTCTAATGAATGAGGTATTGAAAGATTTTATTGAAAAATTTGTTGTTGTCTATCTTGACGATATTCTAATTTTTAGCAGGACAAAGGAAGAACATTTGCAGCATT
Source organism: Cunninghamia lanceolata (assembly GCA_027924645.1). NCBI lineage: Eukaryota > Viridiplantae > Streptophyta > Pinopsida > Cupressales > Cupressaceae > Cunninghamia > Cunninghamia lanceolata. The sequence goes on from BSBN01000523.1 coordinate 14,568,378, forward strand.
TAGAATAGGTGCTGAATAAGATGCATGAGAAGAAATTGATGATCAATATGGAGAAGAGTATCTTCATGAAGGAAGAACTCACATTCGTTGGATTTGTTATATCCCAGGGCAGTTTGAAAATGGATCCAGAGAAGGTAAAAGCTATTCTGTCTTGGCCAGCGCCTACAACAGTGAGTGATGTAAGAAGTTTTCATGGGTTGGCAACTTTTTATAGGAAATTCATAAGAGGATTCAGTCACATTTGTGCACCCATTCTGGATGCCATAAAAGGAGGACATAAATGTAAGTTTGTTTGGAATAGAGCAGTAGATGACTCTTTTGAGATTCTCAAATAGAAAATAGCAGAGAAACCCATTTTGGTTTTGCCTAATTTTAATAAGTTATTTACTGTGGAATGTGATGCTAGTAACCTTGGCATTGGTGTTGTCTTGAGTCAGGAAGGTAGACCCGTTGCTTTCTTTAGTGAAAAACTGAATGATACTAAAAGGAAGTATTCCACATATGATCTAGAATTGTCTGCAATGGTTCAAGCATTGAAGAAATGGAGACATTATCTCTTGCTTAAGGAATTCATTGTTTATACTGACAACCATGCTTTGAGTTTTTTGAATTAACAAGAGAAGCTAAATCATAGGCATATGAAGTGGGTTGAACAACTTCAGGTGTATACTTTTTCTATCAAACATAAGAAGGGACAAGCAAACAAAGTGGTAAATGCTTTGAGCAGAAGAGTGTGCACTATACAAGAAATCTAGTTGCAGAGTGTGGGAGTGGATTCTCTCAAGAATATGTACCAAGATGATGAGGACTTCAAGGAGATATATGTGGTTTGTTCACAATTTTTAGATTCCTATCATTCTAATTTTTTGAAATATTTGTTACAGCAAGGGCTACTGTTCAAAGGCAGCCAATTGTGTGTGCCTAGGTGTTCCATGAGAGAGAACATCATCCAAGAGAAACATTGCAGTAGTCTTGGAGGTCATTTTGGACTGGACAAGACATTGGAGCAAGTGCGAAGGTTTTATTTCTGGCCTAAGATGCAAACAGATGTTAGAAAATTTGTAGACTATTGTCACATTTGCCAAAGAGCCAAAGGAACTTTGTCAAATGTAGGTCTCCCCACTTCCAATTCTGCAAAGGCCATGGGAGTGCATCAGTATGGATTTTGTTTTGGGTCTTCCAAGGACTCAAAGAGGCTTTGACAGTGTGTTTGTGGTTGTTGATAGGTTTAGTAAAATGGCTCACTTTGTGCCATGTAAATGTACCAATAATGCTTCACATATTGCTGGACTGTTCTTCAAAGAAATGGTTCAAATTCATGGTTTTCCACTGAATATTGTCACTGATAGAGATCCCAAGTTTGTGGGACATTTTTGGCGCACATTGTGGAAGAAATTGGGCACTCAATTATCTTTCACATCCGCATATCACCCTCAGACAGATGGACAAACTGAGGTGGTGAATAGATCACTGGGTAATCTTTTGAGGTGTTTGACTAAACAGTATGGAGAAGCATGGGATATGATCATCCCACAAGCAGAGTTTGCATATAATGACTTTGTAAATAGGATCACATGAAAGAGCCCTTTTGAAGTTGTATATGGGATTCATCCTAGGGGAATTTTGGAGCTCAGGGATCTCCAAGACATAGAGAAAAGGAGTGCACAAGGTGAAGATTTTGCAGTTAGTATGAAAGATATCCATGATGCTATCAGAGAAACTATACAGAAGAATACAAGGAAGTACAAAGAGAGAGTTGATCAGAAGAAAAGGGATGTCCAATACAAAGTTGGGGATTTAGTTATGGCATATTTGAAGAAGGGAAGACTTCCAAAAGGGCAGGGCAGCCCACAAAACTTCTCATGAAGAAGATAGGTCCATGCAAGATTGTACACAAATTTGGGCCTAACGCTTACGAGATAGAACTTCCTCCTGGATTAGCAATTTCACCCATCTTTAATGTGGCAGATTTGTTTCCATTCAGCAGAGCCAATACAGTAGAGATAGGAGCAAAAGATGCAGAATGGATTTTTGATCTTCCACCTAGCCAGCCAGTTCAGTTGGACTGTATTTTGGACACAAAGGTTTAGAAGAAGACCAGACACAAAACCTACAAGCAGTATCTGGTCAAGTGGTGTGGTTTACTTGATGAGGATGCAACTTGGATGAGCGAGGAGGATATCATCAAACACGGGGTTTCCATTTCAGAATTGGTTCCTCAAGGGACTTGAGTTTTGTTAACCCCAGGAGTATGGTGTAGGGGCACCTAGAAAATCATGTTTTCTTTTGTAATAAGGTCTATTGACCAATGCATCTTCATTTCAGTTTATGTCTAGGTTCATTTTTATAAGTCCTAAGTGACATTTGACTTTTGTAATCGCCCAATACTAAAAATAGCAATAATGCCAAAAATAGGCAGTAGTGTTTCCTAGCCGCTTGGAATAAGTCTCCTAGCCGCTTGGAGTAGATTTGGTACTACTCTGGGCAAATCTATAAAAACCTAGGGAAATGAACCAAATGCATATACAGATTAGGGATTGAGATTGTGATCAGTCATATGATAATGTGATTGTGTGAATGTAATCAGGCATTGTGAAGGAGAAATCTATCTTTTCTATGTTGTCAATTTTGTTTTCCATTCTCTATAAATACAATTGCATAGTCGTAACTTTCCTTTCCTCTCTATTTTCCCATTGTTGCAAAATGTTGATATGAGGCATTCCACTGATAAGATTTCTGTCAAAATGAGTGGAATGGCTTCATTGTATATATATTTGTTTTCATTTCCTGTTTCTTTTATTGTTTCGACGGTGCAGATGTTCCAGTTTGTGGGTCATGCACAGTAGTTCACCTAGCATTTTGCATGTGCTAGGGTTCAGTGAAGGAAGACTGTGTAATGGTGTATGGGATTTGTGGTGTAAGAAACCCTAATGTTCACCGTTGATGGAAATCTGGCCGACGCATATGTTTTCGGTATGATTGGTAAAATAGCAACCTCGTGGTAAGCTCAGCTGATAATCCAAGTCCCACCAACAAGTGTGCTTCAAAAGTACATTGCAGGTGTACATTACAAATAGCATGCAGGAGAATGTATGCTGCGAATGTATATGAGGTATGCATCTTGGGAATGTATCTTTCGGCAGATATAAGCAGTGACCAGTCGTAACAGTGAATCGGGGTATAGTAGCCGGCTATAGCAAGTCTTGTTATGCATATACAACAGCTTGGTAGTTTGTTGTTAAGTTTACCGCTTCCATATGTGGAATACTTCCTTTTAGCATCATTCAGTTTTTCACTAAAGAAAGCAATGGGTCTGCCTTCCTGACTCAAGACAACACCAATGGCAAGGTTACTGGCATCACATTCCACAGTAAACAACTTATTAAAATTAGGCAAAACCAAAATGGGTTTCTCTGCTATTTTCTGTTTGAGAATCTCAAAAGAGTCATCTATTGCTCTATTCCAAACAAACTTACATTTCTGTCCTCCTTTTATGGTATCCAGAATGGGTGCACAAATGTGACTGAATCCTCTTATGAATTTCCTATAAAAATTTGCCAACCCATGAAAACTTCTTACATCACTCACTGTTGTAGGCACTGGCCAAGACAGAATAGATTTTACCTTCTTTGGATCCATTTTCAAACTACCCTAGGATATAACAAATCCAAGGTATGTGAGTTCTTAGCTGGGATCTTCTCTTCATAGAGCTTCACTATCTTCACTGTTCTTCTCTGTTTCTGATAGGACTAATTTTCTCAATATCCTCAACACACAACTCATCCAATCCTTGACATCAATGCAAGAGGAGTATGTTGACATTAATGATAACACTGGTTAGGTCCATACTTGCAACAAGAAGAACATATCTTTGAAGATCCTCTTAGAGAAAAAGGAAAATGACAAAATGACATAAGAATCACACAAGACTACTATGAATATGATGAGATAATTGGCATGATAGATGTGGATAAGGAAAATTTTCATAACTCACTTCATCCACGAAGAGATGGTATCTATGCTAAGGTCCCTCTCCCGTCATCCTTACAAGGATCAAGAGGTTTTCATCAACAACAAAAAATTCCACCAAGACCAATGAAATTTGAACATGGTGCTTCCTCCTCTAATGTGCAAAACCCTATGGAAAAACATGACAACACCTTTGAAGAGATAAGTGGTAAACCAAGAAGGAATAGACAAGCAAAACAAAGGAGGAGGAGTAGACCAACTTTTTCCCAATGACTTGCTGCTCAACAAGAAAACATTCAACCTAACATTGAATCAAACATAGAAAACCTCAACACTAAACAATTGGAAGATAAGAACAATATTTGGGCTATGGTACCTTACACACCTCTTTCCTCTAGCGTCTAAGATTAGGAAGAGGATGATTTGCTCGATGACAACCCTTAGTTTGATTGTCCCTACAGGTAAGTATTTCTAACCCTTTACCTCCATGTTGTTTTTCCCCCGTGATGTGTTATGTGTTGTTTAGGCCTCCTAGGATGACCCTTGATACTCTTGTAAGGTCAAGGATACTAGGAGACTGCCTCTATTGTGACCCTTCTTCTATTTGTATAATCATTCTTCTACATCACTTCTCCTCTATTTTCATTGTTGTGTGTTGTGTCTTATGGACATAACGTTGCGGTTGGTGACTTGGGAGCACCTTCCTATGTGACTATCCCTAAGGTACTTGTTTCTCCTCTCTTGATTTATTATTTCCTTTCCTCTAGTGGTTCTATCTAGAGGGTGAATGACGAAAAACTTATTATACTGATGTGGACCTAGAGTCCCTTTAGTGATTAATCAAAAAATGGACCTAGTCCATACATGATGATGGGGTTGATATATATTATCTGACGCTTGGATAGTAGAATCACTCCATGTGATCTTGATGCTGTCTTATCGCACTTACAAAACATAACAATACTGCTGCTCTGTGCACTTTGTCTATCTTGAATCTTGCATTCCTTAGTTGTTTATGTGAATGATCACATGCATTGTTGATTATCATGATTATATGGATGCTAACACCTTTTCTTGCAGGGAATTGTGTGTTTGTGGGAACATTTAGTGATAGTAAAGTACATGTCACCTCCAAGGGGCATGGGCTTTGCGAGAGCTCATGTTCCCTTATGTGTTTTCTTTCTACCTTAATGTGCTTGATATTGTTACATGACATTAACCACCTTAAGGTGGGGGCATATATAAGATAAGTTGTCTGATGTAGATGCTAGCAAGTGTGCTTGTGAATCTTGAATCTATTGCAATCATTTAAGCCCTCTGCGGAGGTGGGATATTGCATATATCCTTTTTATCTTAAGCCCTTTGCAGAGGTGGGGATGGTGTATTTCTCATGGAGAGTGCACATCTTGTCATTTTCAAAAAGTCCTTTGTAGAGGCAAGGAGTGGATCTGAGACTATCTTAACCTTTAAGCATGTCTTTGGTGATTGTTGTGGTGAAGACCAATCATCGATGTGTGCCTGTAATGTGCCTGAGATGGTGATGAATCTAGAAATAGGTACACTCCATCACTTGTCTGTCATGTTTTCTCTATGTCTTCTATGTGTGTGTGTATGGCATGTTTGTTCCCAAGCATAGTCTTAAAGACTGGTGGTGATGAGTCCCTTCTATAATTTGGGATTTGTATAGCATTTTTATTCTCAAGTGTAGTCTTAAAGACTAGTGGCGATGAGTCCATCCTACACTCTGAGATTTGTATTGTGTGTTTGTTCCCCCATGTGTAGTCTTAAAGACTGGTGGTGATTAAGTCCCTCCTGTATTTTGGGTTGTGTGTTTACTTTCCTTTTACTTGCATCTGCATTTCATATATGAGAAAAAGAAAAATAAAAAGGAAAAGAAAAAGAAAATAATCATTGCATTCACTATATTCACTATGTTTTACATGCGTTCAATGCTATCTTCTCCATGTTTTGCATGATTGTAATTGTCTTCTTCATGTTTTGCATGCCTGTTACTGTCTTCAATGTGTTTGGCATGTCTTCATCATGCTTGGTGTGTTTGCTGTGTTTGTTGACCTTACTTTAATGCATCTATTGGCCTTGCATTCATACATACATTAAAGTGGGGGCTAAATGTTACATTGGAAAATGTCCCCTTGGGGGCTTTTCCCTCTTAAGGTTTAGCTCCCAGGTCCTTAAATTTCATTTAGATCATCTTGTGTGATATTTTTGACTCCTGATGAGAAAACCATGAAGTCTTATGGCAAATAGGACCTAGGGGATACCTTATTTTGGGTCTACCCTAATTTCAAATGTCAGTTTAGTGACCATTATTTAGGTCCTATTCTAACATCTCAAGTTTGAATTATGAAATTCTTAGCGAGAATATTTGTAGTTGCATATAAAAGCATGATTAGGTTTCATTTGGAAACTAGATGGACATTTTGATTGACAAGCTTATGTGAAAGTGATTCAAGGTGTTCATTGTGTTGCAGAGCAGTACTTTGTTCTTATTATATTTGTATTTGAAGATTTGACATCCATCTTCTCATGGCATGAAGAGCATCTTCCTTCTATGAGATCTACACTTCAAGGTGATATCTATTGTGTTTTCAATCATTTATCATTTGGATTTTTGCCTCCATCCCATTGGGATACACACTCTTATTTGACAACTGTGTTCAGAAGACTTGAATGTCTCTCTAGGGCTTGACCGAGGAAAGCCTCTAAACACCACAACCCCCTCCCATGTTCCTTGTGATTGCAAGTTATAGGTACCAAGTTTCATGGAGTGGAGTTGTAGAAAGGGAGTAGAAAACATTAAAGATTCAGGATCTGAGAAGTAGATGACTCCGGTGAACATTCTTGGACTAGGGCACTAGTCCCTGTGTCCTACAATTTTCCTAAGGCAAAAACAAAAGTTGCAATGTAGATCAGTGTCAGGAGAAGTTCTAGATTTCATGACAAAAGGTACACCTTGGACTTGGGCACTAGTCCTTGTGTCCCCAACTTTTCTACTTTCTAGATTTTAAAAAATAGTGAGTTAAATATCTCTGTCCTTCACCTTTATCTGATAGTATTTGCCATGATTTGATAATATGCTTATTATTTTGGAATCTTTGTCTATCAATAGATCCTTGATCTTAAGATTCCATAGCTCAAAGTTTGTTCCATTCCATCTCCAACGATGATGTACTTTCCATTTTCCTTGAAAACAAAGATATTTTACACATGACCTCCACTCAAACCAATAGTAGTCCAAAAAATCTTTTTCCCTACCACTTAAGAAACAAAGTTGATAATGCTTTGATACCAAATGAAAAGAAGTTGATAGTGGAAACACTTCCTACACTAATCATTTAGGAGAGAAATGCATGCAAAATACAATCTAGCAGTTTCAAAAGAAAATATACAAAAGCAATAACACAATGACATAGTGTTTATCTTGGGAAAGCCATTTGAAGAAAAAACCTAGCTTCCAAATCTCATTTCCAATGTATTAACATTACAATCTGGTTACAATACAACAACAAGCTCAAGCCTTCATAGGAGAACAACCAACATAAGTCTAGACAATTTTTTGTAATAACCTCATTGTCATAATCTATCAGAGCCAACTCACCAAATTGGGTACTCCATTTTGGCTCCATTATCCCTATTCAAATATTCTTTATGATACATCATAACATGGATCATAAAGTTAGTCAAAAGTCAAGTCTACTATGTATGTCCCTATAATCATTCTCTTACAATCATAAAAATAATTGTCATAAGTAACCCCCACATCTTACAATGCCATAATGACATTGTTGAAATGCACCAGACAACTGAGAGGGGGGGGGGTGAATCAGTTGTCTTCAAAAACTTTGACCTCTTAAGAACATCAACACAACAAACACTTGCTCATTGTTATTTATATTTGATCATGAAAGAATGAGCTAAGAAAATCAACATAACAATATCATCAACACATGAGACACCATAATTTTTATGTTGAAAACCCTAAAAGGGAAAAACCACAGTGGGTGTTAGCCCACATAAATATATAAGTTATAACAATACCAGAAAACAAAGGGTCAACACCATAGAGTTCACTACCCAATATGCTCACTACAAATGTTTAGGCTCACTGCCAAGATCAACTCACTACCAAGGGGTGGCTCACTACCAAGGAGTGGCTCATTGCCAAAATTTGTGAACTGATTTGATAGCATCTACTCCATGCCTGGGTTTAGTTCCTTTAAAGTACAATATATCTCCTCTGCTCTACTTTTTTTCACTTTTTGACTTATCTTTTCATTTTTATGTGGAAAATCCTAAAAGGGGAAAACCATGGTGGGTGTTAGCCCACAAAAATATATAAGATATAACAATACCAAAAAATAGAGGCTTACTGCCTTAGGCCTCACTGCCCAATATGCTCACTGCAAATATTTAGGCTCATTGCCAAGATCGGCTCATTACCAAGGGGTGGTTCACTGCTAAGGGTTAGCTCATTGCCAAGATTGGTGAACTAATTTGATAGCATCTACTTGTTGATGATGATTGTTAGTCATAACAAAATGCATAAAAATTTGCACAACAAACCTTTATTATCTTGTAAAGTATGATCAGCTTAGGATAAGTTGATGACTCCAAGTCTCCATTGATCAGGTCATGATCATCTGGCATTACTCAGAGGTTGATGTGACATGCTATTTTCCAATTCAAGGGTCTTACATTCATCTAGGTGATCAGTATTGCATTGTATCCTGTAAATTCACTCCACAGAGAGGTCAATTCAACTCTATTTTCAAAGATTGCTGAGATATTTGTAAGTTTGATCAATTCTTCCTATCATTGATCATTATGAACTTACTCCTACACTACATATCTATTCAAATTATGCATCTATAAGTGGATATTTATATGTATTTCATGGATATTTATATGTATTTACATGATATTTATCAATTTGACATGATTTTACTTCAAATATGCTCTATATTTTCAATTACCTATGGGATATTTACATATTTCATGTTTTATTTGCTTTTGATTGTCTATTATTTGACATTATGAGGATGATCTGTAATGAAATTCAAAGAAATTTAAAAGAATACTTCTACTTTTAGTGAAACTTTAGTTATTGAATCACATACACACAAGATACATTCATGGAGAGAAGAAATCAAACCATAGGTCACCAAGACGTTCCACAGCTAGATATGGTTGATGCTAACTTCAAAGGAACTAGGAATGAAAACAATACATGCAGACTAAAAAACACTCCAAGGGATGCAACTAATCAATGCATATATCCAGATTTCTATCACAGATTACTCAAGATTTACAATGATTTGTAATCAAAATAGCTTCTCTTTCATTAAGTATGCATAACATGTACATTTACAACAAATTTGAAATAAGTCCTGAACTTTTAGCAATCTAATTTCAATTAAGTTTTGAATGACTAAAATATTGCACCCCTGAACCTTTTATAGAATAAGGTGAGGAGACAATTACAATTGACCAACGGTCAAGATTTACCAATTCAGATCAACAGTTGACAATTATCCTGTGACTTAGTCAACTTTATCTCGTGGCACAAGTTGCCAGCTGGCAACCATCTATATGACTCACTATTTCACTTAGTGATTCATCTTCATCCATTCCTTAGGTTCTTCTTCATTTTCTTCTTCTTCATCATTCTCTTCATCTTCATCACTTTCATCATCACTATCACTCTGATATACATCCTCTTTCATGTGGACCTTTACTACTGTCCTGATATGTTCATATGCTTGTACTATTTTATCAACCTCTCCCTCATCCTGAATTCTAGCTTTTGTTATTGCAAGCTTATGAGACTAGAACTTAGCCTTGAGAGCTTCCAGCTTACCTTTCTTGTTGTTTAATGTCTCATTGTATGTTTCTACTTTAACTTTTATCCTCATAATTTTATTCATTACTTCTTCTATCAAGTGGGTGAGAGGATCATCTGCTACTGATTTAAAATTATCATGCAGAGCCTTAATAGTAAAGTCTGCATCCTGATTCTCAATTTTGCTCTCTATTTTTCCTTCCAAGGCTTCAAGGACTTCTACTTCATATGCCATCATGCTATGCAATTTAACACTAACATCCCTGAGTTTGCCGCTGCACTTCTTTAAGACATCACACTCAAACCTGATATCCTCATACCATATGCTTGTCAGTAGGGCAGTATTATTATCCAATACTTTATTTCTTATCAAAATTTGTGGATCAATTCTCTTCATTTCACTTAGAGCAGTCAAGTCCTTTTTCAATTGGAATGACCATTTTGCTGTATCATTCTACATTTTATCTACGTTCCTCTTTAGACTACTCGAAGAATTCCATCTTTGCAGAGAGGTTCTCAATACATCTTCAGCCCCAGTGAAAGCTGACAACATCCATTTTTTCATCACCATTGCCTCATGTTTCATTAGGTCCAACTTGGTGACCACTTCCTATGACATGCTAGTCAATGGGACTGCAGGATCAACTGGTGTATTATCAGGGTTAATTAAACCTTTTATGAAAGAATGTAGTTGAGCAATGTGCTCTTTATGCATTTTATTTTTCTCCTTTTCCTTCTTCACCCTTTGGGTTAAGGAATCAATAATATCCTTCCCTTCTTAACCTTCCTGGTCTTCATTGGCAAAACCTAGATCAACACTTGTGATTTGGAATTCCTCTAGGCTAATTTTGCCTTTTTCCTTTTCAACTGTGGGAAGTGCTTTCTGTGCAGTCCTTTTGCTTGTGGTAGGATCTTTCTTTATGGAAGATGTTAATCTGGCCTTCGTCTTTGGCTTCATCATTTTCTTAGCGAACAAGGAAGAAACATCAAACTCTTGAATTTCTGATGTTTGTTCCATACCTATCTTCTTTTCTAGCCAATGAGGTACATCATCTCCAGATCCCTGGTGACCTTTGTTAATATCATGTATGCCCTATTCTCCAGTATCTACTTCTATCCTTGGTGGAGATGGCACCTTCTTGATTTCTTCCTCATGTATTCCCTCATGAGGGGAATCTTGTTGGAGTTCTTCTTATTGAGGGGTTGCCTTCTGCAAAGGAGGATCTTATGGAATTTCCACATTCTGATCCTGTACTTGATCCTGTACTCCCTCCTTTGGATTTTCATCTTCTTTATTATTTTTCTCATCCTGTGGCATATTGACATCATTGGATGCCTGTGTATTTTGCCCTTGAGGAGCACTCTAATCAAGGGGCATTTTCTATGCTCCACCCAATGCACTAATATCTTGTGGCTTAAGGTCTTCTTGACCTGATTTAATTTATGTTCTTGGGACTTCTCCTGAATCTCCCTGAGTCTAAGCAACATCAGCATCTAATATATCCTGATCACCACCACTCTTCTGTTGAACTTCCAATACTTTTGGTTCTATAGGTGACTCATGCTGTTGCTGACTCTAATCAGAAGGAGTACCATCCTTCTCTGTATGCTCTGTGACTCTAGTCTTCTTTGGTTCCTCGAGTGCACCTATTTTATCCTTAGGGCTTATATCACCCCTATATGTTAAATCTACTATTACAGGACTGGTCACGTGCTCAACTAAATTGTCAAGCCCTATCTGTTGGGCTGCCCTCTCTAGGATACCTTGTTTCATTTCTTCTCTTTGTTTTACTTCCTCCAACACTGCCATCTATGCTAATGGAGTCCATGAGGAGTCATGTGGGGTTTGGAAAGCAAAGTTTCCATTTGTTGAGAGGCCACATTCTGAACCACCTCATCATCAGATAAGTCTACCGTATCCTCTAAAGAGAAAGGAGCACCCTGACCTGATTTAAACACTTCTCTGGTATGCTCCTCCATTTTCTTAGTTTTGAATTTGATTATGCTGGGAAGAGGAACATCATGTTGCAGTTCCTTCCTAAAAAACTTCACCACCAGCTCCTCTTAATATGGTGGGGTTAGCACAAATATCTCCCCTCATGGTCGTTCTTTGTTTCTTAGGTGGTGATGTCAGCGTCACCCCCTCCCCTTCTTGCTAGCTACCAGTAGGTCATCATCTCTAGGCTCCTTTTTTAACTTTTCTTCTTCCAAAGGGACTCCCTCTTCCACTTCCTGCTGCAGGTTCTGGCCTTCTACCTGCATCTCTACAACCTCAACAGTGGTCCTCAAAATTCTTTTAGTCTTTGGTTTTTCAATTAGAGGTTGTGTAGATGACACAGATGCCTGAGCTGATGTAGATACACCTATAGTTGATGTGGCAATCCTTTCAATTATCACCCCCTTTGGTTCATCTTCACCTTTGTTTTTATGTGGGCAATCTTTCCCCATTGGATTTTCTCTTTTCAGTGAGGAAATCATCATATTCCTCATTAGATACCTCTTGCCTCTTCTTTTTGGTATCAACTGTAAGGGCAACACCCCTTTTCTTTAATCTGGATACCTCCTCATCTACCCAGGCCTAGGTTAGCTAGATCACCCCACTTGTCAATTAATCTAAGGATATATCTTCTTGTTGTGTAAAAATCTGGGGCTGATATGGTGTCATTATACACCTTTTTGTCCTCATACTCATTGGACATGATTTTCCCATCATCCTTCCGCAGCTGCATTGGCACCAGGATGCAATCAAAGGTTTTAATTTGATTCAAGGTGAGTCTTTGATTTCCTTCTTCTCACCTCAACTTCATCGTCACAATTAGTCCAGAAGTCTTCTAGATGCTTTTGATGTATCAGTTTTCCTAGTATGTTCTGCATCCTGCCATAAGGATCATATGATCTGGCTAGGGGAAATGGCTATAAATACATCAATTTTAACCCCCCAACGACATGTTTTATGCTTTTTGAATATGAGCACATGTACCAGCCCATGGATACTAGAAATAAAACTAGAGGTATCTTCTTCTGTGCCTCATGGGCTTCAACTATTGTAGATACCTGCCTCACAAATTCCATCAAGACAACCCCATTAGTAGGGTATCTTGGCAACATAAGAGGTTGTCCTTCAAATCCCTCTATCCTGATGTATGAAGAAGTGGCAAACTAGATAAACCAGGCTACATGCTGATAAACAACTTCTTGAGTTTCCATGCTCATCCTTTGAGTCCTATGCTCCTCCATAGTCTAACCAGATGCATGGAGAATGCATCCTTTATGAGTTGGTAATCTAGGAGGTATTCCTTCCTTTGTAATTGGGGATAATGATCCCATATGTGTGCATCATCAACATCACCACCAGCCTTACCCACTATCTTCAAAGCATCAAAAGTTCCTTTATATGCACATGAGTTTACCACATATGAAGTCATGCAAAGTAAGAATGTTTGTCCTCCCAGGCTCCTCATTCCTTCATCCAATGCATCACTAATTATCTTATTCCAGAGCAGCCTATTGTCTTCATATAAGACCATCTAGATGATCCCAAACATCCAGTTCTCAAAATTTCCAACATGAGGCTTGCCAGTCATCCTGCTCAGTAGAGCAATTATATATTGGTACTCATCATCAAAATCAAATGTGTATAGATGCATGTGTAGTTTGGCCGAGGCGGCATATGTGCTACTCTTTGACCTCCATTGGTATATCCTCTTCCTTGCATTTTTCTTATTGTTATATTCTGTTTCTAATTTACGCAGGTCCACACTCACTACCTTCTTCTCAATTGGTAGATTGAAAGTGGTGGTAATGCCCTTGACTGAGAAGTCTGCATATATCCTCCCATGTTTCTCCACCCGCCTGGTTTCAGGGTTATAATTTCTTTCACATTCTACTACTAGCTCCAGTGCATCCATAGCATACGAAAAACTAGCTGCATGCCAAATACCTTAGACATACACCCCATCCAGAATGGGATTGTCCTTATCATGATCCAATCTTGTTGACCATATTGCCAGGTCTGTATCTCCTTGGTGTGTATCACCAATAACTCTGTACTTGAACTACACCCCCTCAGGCTGGACAAACATGGGCTTGAGGAAATCTGCCTCAGACCTATTTCTTCTAAGATTTGCCATGGATTCCCACAGTAGACATGATATGTTTTACCCTACAGTGTCCACATGCATTTCTACAACATCATGTACTCCTATATCATGTATACTCTGTATGTTACTCTTCACTTCATCATGATACGTATTATCACAAAGCCAAACCATAGGAAAGACAAATATTCTACTTAAAAACATAGAAAATGACAACAGGATAGTTTACAGTCACTTACCTTATAATGCTTTCCTCTTGGATTAGATGACTGATTACGGAGAAGGGCTATAAACGCTAAAGATCACCCGTTCCGTTACATTGAAGGATTCAATCCGTTGACAGGTAGCTATTAGAGGGTTTGACTTTAGAGCTCTGTAATTTCTTAATTTATCACAAGGTAAATGAAAATGACCTTCAAATTTTAGCTTTAAAGCAGATCAATAGGATAGATTAGGGTAAAGTGCGTTGTCTTGATCAAATCCGTTGATCATCTATAGGGAATCCGTAGATACTACCAAGTGTTCAATTTGAATTTGTAATTGGTGGGAATTCATCTACCGCATTTAATTGCATTTAATGTCAAGAAGGGTAGGGGTGATCTTCGAAAGATTGAGGGATATTCAAAATATTGCCCCCTGCTTTTGAGTGGAAAAATTGAATGTAAAGGATCAGGTGATATGGTCAATGTTTGACCATGTGTATATCGGGTCACAAAACTAAGATCAGGGGCTATTCAAAATAGGACCCCATGGTTAAAATGACCTCCCTTCAGAAAAGATCAGGGTGAAATCATTATGTCGGCGACATTGTTTAATCATTATGTTTTAATGATGTCATCGTCATATTAAAGAATATGACGGACACCGGATATATACCTCCCTGCGAATAAAATGGAATGATTATGTCATCATCAACGTGATTTCCTTCATTTATTTAACTTGGATGACGTCACCGTCATATTTTCATAGGGTGATATTTATGAAGAGGGTAATATTCATAAGATGATTGATGTTAAAAATATGACCCCCCACGAGATAACTGAAGTCTTTCGACAGGTAGATATCAGTTCTTACTTAAATTTGACGTCCGCACATCATGGACGGGGTGATTTATCAGGTGATAATCCCATATCGGGGTGATCTTATCTAATATGACTGATGTTTTAAATATGACCCCCCTGCTCAGGATATCAGGTTTGACCAAACTTGACTAAACATAACTCTCCCCTTAGACAATTTTGGGGTGATCCAAAAGACAAACCTGCTTGGAATTTTGTGTACTTTCCAACCATGAGGTTTATAATGTGAAGTACTAACTCTGACAATTGACCTCATCATGGTGACAAATCCACCCCCTTTCAAGGCTACATGCATGACTAATTTTACCAAACCGCCCAAAGCAGAAAACAAACAAGCCAAAGCAAAAAGAAAAGTTGGGTCCCTGTTTTGTCAAGGCAAAATGGGGCATGTTGTGTAACCACACAACAACTTGCCACCAAAGAACATAACCAAATTCCAATGATTCAAGTGTTGTGATCACATTCTAACATAGCATTTTAACTCTTTCTAAGTATAAGTATTATAATCTTTCTGAATGATAGGGTTTTCATCATGGCAACAATGCTAGGAAAGGATCAGGTTTGTGTAGTTGATTAATTATCCTTATCTTGAAAGTAGGTTGAAAACACGAGTAACTAATGTTAAGCTACATAGTTTGGGAGCATCCCTCATAGCCAACCTGGATAGAGCCTTGCTTCCAGCAGGCGTCTATAGCCCCAGCAAGGTTATCTATACAATCCCCCTAAGTAGAGCCCCACTGCCAGCAGGTATCTATAGCCCCAATAGAGTTACTTAGATGGCCTAATTTTATTCCTTTTGGATTTTCAATATTTATTCTTTCTATTCATATGATGTCATCATGTAAGATTAATGTGCAAGGCATGGTCACTTGCTGATTTAGGTTGGAGATTACATTGGTAGCAAGGGAGTCCCTTTAGATTTTTCACTTAACATCTATACTTATGCATTCCACAAACCCAAGGCTGTTAGGTGAGTCATTGTGAAAAATCACTTTAGTTAAGAAAATGATGAAAAGGATATCAAAGACTTGATCACCGATACTCCTCAAAATGAATCATAACCTATATAGGAATTTGTTCTCATCACTTGAATCTTAACAATTTGGTTATGTTCTTAGGGTGATGAGTTGCATCATCTTGACTAACCAAAACAAAACTCAACAGGCAAACCAACAAACAAGAAAAACCGTACAAACAACTATACAATATGCACATTATGATACATTTGACCTACATGACACTATTTTAGGCTTGAAAATAATGCTTGAGGAACTGTCCATTCACTGGTAATGGGACATCCTCACCAGTTAAAATCTTGAGCTTGTAGGTGCTATCTCCTAAAATTTTTGAAACTTGAAAATGACCTATCCAAAGTTTATCAAATTTACCATGATCTCCTTTCCTTTCATGCACTTTATCCCACATAAGGACTAAATCTAAAATTCTAAAAGCCTTAACTCTGGCTCTTTTGTCAAACCAATGCTTGACAATAGCTTGATGTTTAGCAAATTGATCAATTGGTCAATTCCTTTTTTCTTCTAGATGCATTAACTGAAGCAACCCGACTTCTTGTTTGTTATCTATATCTAGATATTCCTGTGTAAATTGCAATGTGAGAATCTTTAGGTTAATAGGGAGGAGGGGATCCACCCCATATACTAGGTGAAAAGGAGAATTTCCTAATGCAACCTTCATCCTGGTTCTATCAACCCATAATGCATACTTTAGTAGGGTGTTCCACTCCCTTGGGTTCTTTTCTATCAATTTCTTTATGATGTTCAACAAGTTCTTGTTTGTAGATTATGCTAATCCATTCCCTTAAGGATAGTAATTTGAACAAAACTTCAAAATAATTCCATGGTCAAAGGACAAACTTGATAATCTTATCGATGCAAAGGCAAATCCATTGTCACATACTAAAGCATAAGGAACTCCATACCTGGTTACTATGTTGCTTTCCAAGAACTTGATCACATCCTCAGTATTGCATGTCTTACTACTGACAGCTTCAGTCCACCTAGTACAATAATCAGTAATAGTCAACACATACCTGTGGCCTGAAGATGATGGAGGGTTGATAGGTCTTATGAAATCCATCCCCCATTGAGAAAATGGGTGCATCTCCATCACTGGTTGCAAGGGCTGAGCAACATACCTTTCTCTATTTGCAACAACCTGACACATATGACAACATTTGATGTGTTCAATAGTATCTTTAAAAATAGTGGGCCAGTAATACCCTGCTCTGAGGATAGCATGAGTGGTAGCTAAGTATGATCCATGTGCGGTTCCAAACTTGTTATGTAATTCTGTTAACACTTTGTCTGCTTCTTACCTTTCTAGGCATCTAAGGTATATTCACTCATAGTTCTTCTTGAAGAGAACTCCTTTTATCATCTATTTTTATGATCTTATCTTCAAGGCTCTCCTCTGTGAGGCCTGCAACCTTGAAGGACATTTTCCAGTAATCAAGATATGCCTGATGTTTAAATACCATTCTCCAATTTCCTTTGTATTTATGACATATTGTTGGCTCGTGATGTTAGGATCAATTTCATATATCATCTGACTCAAGGCTTGTCCTCTCACTAATTTCATGGGTGTTATGTCCATATCATATTCTTGGAGGACAGTTATCCATTTGGCTCTCTTTTCACCTAGTTCACTTTGCATTAAAAGCGTCTTTACCACTGCATTTGGTACTACAATGATCACTTTACTTCTCAAGATGTAATGTCTAAACTTCTTGATTGCTTAGACCAGAGAAAGCACTTGTCTTTCAACATCCATATATCTAAGTTCTGCATCCCTGAAAGGACAACTCATGAAGGCTATAGGCTTTTCTTTTTTAGCCTCATTTCTTTGTGTTAATACTGCTGCAGACATATGCTCTAAAGCAAATGAGTATATGTAAAAATCTTTGGTATAATATGGACTAATTAGAATAGGAGTATTAGATATGGCTTTCTTGATATCTTCAAAATCTTCTCTAGCTTTAGGTGTCCACTTAATTTTGGCATCCTTCTTGAGCATTGCATTCAATGGTCTGACAATCTCTGCAAAACCAGTAATGAATTTTCTAACGAAATTGATCTTACCAAAATAAGATTTGAGCTCCTTCTTACTCCTAGGGAGCTGTATCTTAATGATTGATTCTACTCTCGCGGGGTTAATGATGATCCCATTCTCTATTATTAGGTGACCTAATAACTTCCTTGTGGTTACTCCAAATATGCATTTCTTAGGGTTTAAGGATATTCCATAATGTTCACATTTCGAGGTCTTCTACATGATTCCTTCTCTCTTTAGAGAAAACTGTCAAGTCATCCATGTATATGATGATGCATTTACCAATTAGCCCCCTGAAGGCTATATCCATTGCTCACTAAAAGGTGGCTCTAACATTTATCAATCCAAAGGACATGTTCTTGTAGGCGAATATTCCCCACTTAGTAGTTAATGCAATCTTCAATCTATCTATCTTGTCTACCATCACTTGGTTGTAACTTGAAAAACCATCCAAAAATGACATCATCTTTGCACCATTTACAATCTGCAAGACTTCATCCAGAGAAGGCAAAGGATAATTATCCTTTTCAGAAGCTCTATTTAAATTTTTGAAGTCTACACACAACCTAATGTCACCATTCTTCTTCCTTACTAGGACCGAGTTAGCCACCCATGTAGAATGTCTCACAGGAAATATGATTCTGGCGTGAAGCAATTTCTTCACTTCTTAAAAAATGATGGGCTCCAGCAAAGCATTAATAGGTCTCTGTTTCTATCTAAAGGGCTTGACATCTAGCTTTAACGGTATAGTAGGAGTGATGATTGAAGTATCATAAGTTTTCAACTTATTGTATGTCCAGACAATAACATGAATATAATCTTTAAGTGCTTGGGTTATTCCCACCATTTCTTCTTCTATACTGTTGTGTGATTACAAAACATGCCCCATTTTGACTCGGCAAAACAGGGACCCAACTTTTTGGCTTGGCTCGTGTTGTCTACTTTCTAGCGGTTTGGTAAAAGTAAGTCATGTGCATCATCATGTGGAGTAAGGAAGAGGTAAGTCAACATTATGAGGTCAGTTTATCAAAATTTGTATTTCATTCCTATGACCTCATATTTAGAAAGAGTGTTAAATTCCATGCAGGTTTGTCTTTTACATCACCCTGATATTCATCAGGATGCGAGAGTTATGAACAGTCAAAGTTTTGGTCAAACCTGATATTCGCAAGAGGAGGATCATATTTTATAACCTCAGTCATGTTGTCGAAGATCATCATGATCTTGGTACATCACCTGATAAGTCATGCGGTCCAAATATCCAGATGTCAACTTTAAGTGGTAATAAATCTTCCCCGTCAAACAGTCTTATATATCGCAAGTGTCATATTTCCAAATGTAACCCGATATTTCTTAATATCCTCCTGCTATGAAATATCACCCTAAGACAATATCTTGATGACATCATCCAAATCTGATAAACGAAGAAACAAACATGACAATGACATCATCATCATATTTACCTCTCGGTAGGATATTTTCTAAACATGATCATGTTCGCACAACATGACGATGATGTCATGATGCCTTTCTGATACAAAGAATGAATATCAGGATGACATCATCCCGATATTCTGAAAGAGAGACATGTAAGTTTGTCTCGTCATCATCATCTTTGAAACATCACCCGATACATTGAAATATCCTCCTGATGTACTAAACATAACCAAAGGGTGATTTTGTCACCTCAATCTTGCCGTGATGACTATTCCAATTTGATGGAGAAGGATGACATTGAAACTTGACCTGATATTTGCGAATATCATCCTACCTTCATGATATCCTGTCATGTGGATATCCCCCGCTCCGGTTGCCGCCATTATCATTTAATGCGAGCGGACATGGTAGGTGGTTCCCGCCAACTCTGGAACCCGATGAAACACCTGGTGAGATCCTGCATTTTCACGCGGATAATTAATGAATATAATCTAATTTGTCAGAGTTGCCCTAAATTTACCCTAATTGCAAAGTTAAAAGGTAATTCAACTATCATTTTTACATTTACCTTGTGATAAAATTGTTTTTACAGAGCACCAACTTCCATATCCTCACACAGACGATACTTGCACGACTTGAGCTCACAAATAGAAGGAAGTGCGGGATCATCAGCTGAATTAAGAGCGTTGTTAGCAGTCCACTGGTATAAAAGAAATCTGCAAAACCAGGTAAGTAAATGAAACCCTCATCCTATTGTTTCTGTAATAGTCAAGTATGGGTGGCCAAGCTGAAGTTCTGGTTTATGCATCAATATGATTAAGTAATGTTGAAAGGATATAGTAGGCATGGTGATTTATGAAGTTAATTGTTATAGACATGCATGTGTATACCCATTGTAAGACAGGACTTTGTTAATTGTAGGTAACCATGGCTGACAAGAGGTTCATTAAGTGTCAGGCAAAATTTAGCAAGCCCATGTTCTCGTCTCAGAGGGGCGTCCTGTTTAAATACGGGGCAATTATAGATACCCATCAAGAGAGCACTAATTTGGAAGCTTGGTCAGCTAGGTTGAATGATGGGAATGACAAGAGTCCTGTGCTAGATGCAGTGTTCGTATCCGAAATGTGGAACACTGTCAATTTTTCATACTCTATGGAATCTCCAAAACTCGTCATCGAGTGTGCCCGGAACTATAACCCAGAGACTAGGCAAGTGATGAAGCATGGGAGGATATATGCTGACCTCTCCATTAGGGGTTTATCCAGGACCTTTGGATTGCCATTGGGTAATAAGGTCAAAAGTGTAGACTTGAAGAAGTCAGAGAAGGAGTATGAAAACAACAAGAAATCAACTAGGAAGAATATGTATCAATGGAGGGCTGAGAACAGCACATATCCTGTGGTAGCCAACTTCTTGTGCACCTATTTAAGTATGATTTTGCTGATGAATATCAGTATATGATTGTACTGCTGAACCGAGTAACAGGCCAGCCTGATATTAGTAGTTTCAGGGATTGGATGTACAGAATAATAATGATGTGCGTATATTCAGATATCAAGCCACTGTGGGGCCAACTAATAAGTGATGCTCTACATGAGCAGCTGATGAACCTGGGAGGTTCAAATTGTGCTTTCTAGATGACATCCTATATTGTCTATTCCTGTGCATACCAAGGCACATTTGATGCACTAGCTACTGATGGAAAGCCTATAGGTACAAATGCTGTGCATATTTGGGATCATCATCCCCAGCTGCAAAGAGTCAATTACCTCCAAGACTACAAATTGGTCAATGATGCATTCTCTATGCATTTGGTGAGGACCATGGAGGAAGACAGAACAAAGAGATTGAGCATGGAGGCTCAAGAAATAATTTACAGGCATGGAACCTGATACATACAATTTGCCCCCTTTTCATACATAAGAATTGAAGGTTTTGAGGGACATCCCCTCATGCTGCCCAGGTATCCCACTGATGCAGTGGTACTTATGGAGTTCATCAGGCAGGGCTCCACAATGATAAAGGCATACAAGGATGCCAAGAAGTTGCCACCAATTTTGTTTCCAGTCAGTATTGGCTACTACATGTGCCCAGACTCAAAGCACATAAAGAAGGTGATGGTCACCTTGAATAAAATGAATTTGCAGCCTTTTCCACTAACAAAACCATATGATCATTATGGTAGGATGCAGAAAGTCACAGGAAAGCCTATTCATCAGAGGCACCTAGAGGACTTTTGGACTGACTGCAAGGATGAGGCAGAAGCAAGAAGAAGAAGATATCAAAGGCTAACTCTGAATCAAATAAGAACCTTTGATTGCATCTCCATTCCCCAACAATTGAAGAAAGATGATGGCAGGATAATTGCAGATGAATATGAGCAGAAGAAAATATATAACGATACCATCTGTGCACCTGACCTCACTATACAGGAGGACATATCCTTGGACCCCTTCATTTCCAGGACCATGCAACTAACCCAAGCTTGGGTCGATGAGCAGATAGAGGCATTGAAGAAGAAAGGTGTTGCCATTACAGTGGACAACAAGAAGAAGGAGCAGGATATTCCTAGGGATGAGTTTGATGACTTCCTAAATGAAAAGAGGAATACTAAGGGAGATAGACTCCCTCCACAACAATAACAGAGCAAAAGACCCCAAAGGGGCAAGAAAATAGAGAAGGAACCCAAAGGGGTTATTATCGAAAGAGTAGTATTCAACGCTGAGGAGGCAATAGCATCAGGATCTGGGTCAGAATCAACATCCCCTCCAAGGAAAGGAAAATCCAAGAAGAGTAAGACAGCAGCGGCTGGAGTCACTGGGAACCTAGAAGAGGGTCAATCCTCAAGGAAACATGATAAAGAGGATATCCTCATGGAGGAAGAGCCTGAAGAAGAGGAGGCTCCATTAATAATAAAGAGGAAAAGAAAAGCTCCACAGGTGGTGGTACCTACCCCACCTAAGAAACAAAGAACCTCTATGAGAGGTGAAATAAGACAACCCCTAACATTGTTACAAGGGGCAGGTAGTGAAGTACCTAAGGAACTTCAGCATAATGTTCCACTTCCTACCATTGTCAAGTTTAAAACTGAACTTGCAGAGGAGCAGATGAAAGAAACTTTTCCAACACAAGCAGAAGGGCACATCTCGCTAGAGGAGACAATAAATTTGTTTGATGATGAAGTTGTATAGGAAGTAACTGCACAAAAGATGGAAATGCTTGCTGCTGGTATAAGCATGACCCCTCACAAGTCTCCACCAATTCAAACGATACTAGAAGAGATGAAGCAAGTGGAGGCAGAACAGGAAAAGAGCCCAGAGCAGGTAGCTCAACAAATGGGATTGGATACATTAATTACAGAAGTGACAAGTCCTGTAGTGGTAGACCTGACAGAGAAACATGATGCAAGTCCTAAACATCCAGCAGGATCACCTGACAAAGGGCACCCATCAGAAGAAATAGAGATGGTAGAATCAGAAGGCCATACTCCAGAATTGGGCCAACAAAGTCCACAGGATACATCAGCGGAACCTGCTATAGTAGAGGTTCTGGAAACGAAGGCTGATGAAAAGGAGAAAATAATAGAGGATCCTACTGCCAAAACATAAGAGATTAATAGTGCAGGCGCGGAACAAATAAGGGCTTCAGAACAAGTGCCAGCGCCTCAGGCAGATTCCACAGTATCCAGTACGGTGGACATGCAACAAGAAACGAAAAAGCCAAAGGAGGATGATGAACCTCAACAGGGGGAAAAGTTGAAAATAGATGAAGTAATGACGGAGAAAGATCATGATCATCATGATCAACATACAGATGCACCACAAGATTCCCCACACCAAGAAGAGGCTCCTCCAGAGAAAGAAATCCCTCAATAGGAGGATGTGCCACAGGATCAACAACAAAGTGAGCATCAGGAAGAAGAAATGAGAAAATCACCATCTCCACCACATCTGTTGATAGAAATAGGAGACACAGGTGAACATCATGATGATGTGGAAAGACATGATCAGGTACCTCCGTGGTTGGAGAAAGAGGTAAATATAGAAGAATATTTTGAGATACAAGAATTTGATGTATCCAGCTTATTTTCCGGGGATATAATGAAGCCTAAAAGGAAGGCCAAAATGACTTCGGCCATTAAAAGAGATCCAGCAACTGGAAGAAGGACTACACAAATTGCAGTACCTAATGTGGAGAAAGAAAAAGATAAGATCACCTTAGATTAATTTCAAATTAGTACAGTGGATCTCGGTTTTGCCAATGAAGACCAAGAGGGTCAGGAGGGCAAAGATATTATTGATTCTTTGATTCAAAAGGTAAAAAGGGAGAAAGAGAAAAATAAGCAACACAAGGAGCACATTGCTCAGTTGCATGCCTACATAAGGAGGTTGATTAATCCTGATGATACTACAACTGAACATGCAGTCCCATTGACTGCTATTTCTCAAGAAGAAGTAAATAAACTAGACCTCATGAAGCATGAGGCATCTGTATTAGGGAAATGGATGTCATCCACATTGGATGAGGCTGAAGAAATGGTAAAGGCCTCCTTAAAGCGATGGAGCATTCTCAGTGACTCCAGGACCAAAGTAGATAAATTGCAAATGCAGACAGGAAAAAGGTCGTATAAATTGGAAAAGGTCCTAAGCATCCTGGGAGAAATAAAGGGGATAAATCCTCAGCTGCTTATTAATAAATAGGTATTGAACAGTAATACTGCCTTGATAATTGATATCTGGTACAAGGAGATTCAATTTGAATGTGGAGTGCTCAGAAGATGCAATAATAAGTTGAGGGATATCAGCATGAAGCTACATAATTTAATGGCCGTTGAGGCAGAAATATTAGAAACATTGGAAGGCACATTGGAAGGGAAAATAGAAAATCAAGATGAGGAATGTGCCATCAAGGCTTTACTTGATAACTTCCAATCAGTGGCAGATGATCCACTTGTCCACTTGACAGAAGAAGTTATAGATAAAATAATGAGGATCAAGGTCAAGATGGAAAAATACAATGAGACACTGCAGGATAGGAAAGACAAACTGGATAGCAATAGAAATAAGTATGAGGCACATAAGCACACCATCATCAAAGCAAAGACTCAGGATGGCAGAGGAATAGATCAAGTCGTACAGTCATATGAGCAGACCTGGAGCAGCATGCAGCCCCATATGCGGCGTCATCATCATCAAGATAGTGAAAGTTTGGGAAGCGATGCACATGATGATGATCCACATGAATCGGATGGGGAGCATGATGAAGAGACATCATAAAGGGAGATATAAGTGCAAGTAATCCAGAAAGTTGCCAGCTGGCAACTTGTGCCATTTTGTAAAGATTGACAAGGTCAGGGAAAATGATGACCGTAGATGTGCATTGGTAAATCAAGATCGTGGATCTTTTTGTAACGGATTCCTCACCTTGTTCTATAAAAGGTGATAGAATGCCTTATTGTAAATATTCAAAACTTAATTGAAATTCGTCTGCTGAAACATTTAGAGCTCATTTCAAAGTTTTTGTAAACATCTATATTTTTGCATGCTTAATGAATGAGAAGACTGTGTTGATTACAATTCATAGTAAATCTTGAGTAATTAGTGTATGAATTCTGGACATATGTGGTGATTTGCTGCATCCCTTGGAGTGCATATTTGCTTACATGTGTTGTCCTCATACAAATTCCTTTGAAGTTAGCATCAACTGTATCTAGTTGTGGAATGTCCTGGTGAAAATATGGTTTGGTTTTCTTCTCTTCATGACAGTATCTAATATACATGTGGTTCAAAAGCTAAAGGTTCAACTTTAATTTGAAGCATTTTTCAATTTCTTTTAAATTTCAAAGCATTTCATCCTCATAATTGCAAACAATTGATGATCTTAAGCAAATAACACAAATATGTGGACATCTCGTAGATAATTTACAAATATTTAGCATATTTGAATACAAAGCATGCACAATTGAAAATATCTTGCAAAGATTGAAGTATTCCTGTATCATTTGATCAAACAACTATATAATATGACTTCTCTATAAAGAATTTATGCAGGAGTGTCATGATGATGTTGAACTTTCATGTAAGGCCCCAAAATGGAAATAGCAACTCACATTAACCTCTGAGTAATGTCAAAAGATTAAGATCTAATCACCGGAGACTTGGGATCATGAATTCTCTGAATTCATCATATCTTTCAAGATGAATAAAGGTTAATGTGTACTTTTATTCTATGCTTGTTTATGACTAACATCATGACCAACATAAAATGGCGCTAGAAGGAGGGCACAATCTGAAAGACTGCGCTCATCATCATTATTTTCAGGTTTAATGATGCAGAGAGTAAGGTAACCTCGAATCGTCTGTGAATTTCAAATATTATGCAAATATTTACTGTAGCAAGCTCGTAGATGCTCATTCGGTGTAAAGATTTTTAGATTTAACATAAATATTGCAAGCTTTATAGTAGATCACTCTGAATTCACGAATATCAGCCAAAGATACATAAATTTGTTCAGGCTTTGAAGAATTTCGGCCTTAGAAAATTGAGATCTCGTGCTAGGGGTCATTATACCTCAAATATCCTTTCATATTTGTAGTGTCTTTACAAATATTTCGTAAATATCAAGTCAGATCAACCATCCGACCGCAAATATCACCTCATCTGGTGAAATCCATCCCATATTTGCAAAGTTTCAGCCAATTTGCCTCAAAATTGAGAAATCCTGGCTCACAGGATAAATACCAGGTCTAGACCTAGCAGAATCTTTGAAGAATTGCCTGATAAAGGTTTCAGACCTAGAACTATAGACATCCATCATACTTCAGGGTCTAGTGCATCAGGGGCTTCACCAGAACCTCCCCTTGTAACTCCTGTTGGTTTGCAAATACCTTTTGTGATATCTGTGGCATCTCCTGTTCAACCTCAGGGTGTACCTTTAGTCCAACCTCAGCCAGTTGTATCACCAACTCAACCTCCTCTGGTTGCAATGTCTTTCTTTATAGCAGAGTCACCTTTGACCTTTACTGCATATCATGAGTTACCACAGAATCCAAATAAACTTTGTCCAAAATATCATCTTTACCAAGATGCTGAAGATCATATCAGGACCTTTAAGGAAGCTTACTGTAGAGCTAGAATAGAACATCAAGATGTGATGTGTAGATTATTTCCTTTTTCCTTAGGGGAAGAAGCCTATAATTGGTTCATTAGTCTTGGTCAGGGTTCTATTGATTCATGGGCCTTACTAGAGAAAGCTTTTCTTGATAGATTCAAAGTTCCAATTGATCCTTCAATAAACTATCATTTATTTGCCACTATTAAGAGATTTGAGAATGAGCCTATTACAAATTTCAATGCTATGTTTCAGAAAATGTTGTCCAGGGTGGTCACTTCTTATACTGTGTCTGACGAAGCTGCAAGGAGCATTTATTATTCAGCCTTGGATCCCTTGACCTCCATGTTCATAAGGAGAATGCACCTCCAAATCACAACTTTAGCCTTAGCTTTTCAAGAAGCCATATAGGTAAATCAGCAGTTGATACCTGCTCCTACTCTAAATATAGTATTCCCTACCTTGCCTGGCATGCATTCACAATATCCTGCATCATATTCTACATAGTATCCTGCACAATATCCTAATGGAACGGTGATACCTCCAGCAGTCATGCCTGCCCCTTTGCAAGTACCTCCACTGAGCATTATGCCTCCTCCTAATGGAAATGGCCAATTACCACAATATCCTACACAAGCTTAGACACCTCAATGTACTGATCTGTCCAACACTAACCATGGATCCTCTTTTTTCAAGCCTCAAACTGAAAATGTGGTGGCCAAAGCTCAAGAAGAAAAGGAGGAAATCAAAGAAATCTCTGCTCAATTGAGAAAACTCACCACAGAAGTGACACATTTGAGAAATCAAGGTTTTTATTCCCAGTCAAATCAAAATAGAAATTATTCCAATGACAAACCAAATTATCCTGACAGAGGATATAATACTAATAATTTCAATAATACTGGTGGGAATAACAATAATCCTCAGAGACAGCCTAGAGTATGGAACTCTAGGCCAAATAATGGCTCATTACCATCACCCCTGGACAATCAGCCTCCAGGTGAAGCCAAACAGACTACTAGAGTCAATATTGCTGAAGCAGCCCTTACTAATTGGTGTAGGATCCACAATACAAATGCACATGCAGAATTAGACTGTCCATAGTTTAGGATTGCTGCCAGCATCTTTCAGACTGAAGTATCTAACACTTCTGGAAATCCACCTCAGGCAGAAGGAAA
This sequence comes from Cunninghamia lanceolata, assembly GCA_027924645.1. Classification (NCBI taxonomy): domain Eukaryota; kingdom Viridiplantae; phylum Streptophyta; class Pinopsida; order Cupressales; family Cupressaceae; genus Cunninghamia; species Cunninghamia lanceolata. The sequence goes on from BSBN01000523.1 coordinate 14,596,178, forward strand.
TGAGATTGTTCCTTGTGGATATGACTCAGCTTTTGTGCTGGAAGCTTATACAAATCAACCTCATCAGAGTTATAACCTGGCATGTGAAGAATCTGCCCTAACCTTTGAAACAAATTATGTATTCCCCTTTGAGGATGAAAATGAGCCTGCAAGAGAACATGAGGAAGTGCATGCATACCAGTAGCAATATCCTGGTAAGCATAATTATATCCTGAGGAGTAATGCCAACAGACCTGCTGGTCCATTGACATCGTCTCTACCTCCAAATAACTTCAATACACCTCCTGATCCTAAAGCTAGAAATAACCCTGGGTTCCCCAAGGTAAATGCTCAATACTTGTCGCCTCAGAACACAGGATCAAAGATTGTAAATACACCTCATGAATCTAACAAGTTAGCTATCTGGCTGATGAAATCAAGAAAATTAAGATCAGCCTATCCTTGTCTGAGTTACTGAAAACTCCTGCCATCAAAAAAGCATTCATGAAGTCACTAGATGATCCTGCTCCTAAAGAGGATGGCCATCTTTCAAGTCAATCTAGTGGCAAAGATCATGCTGCTAGAGATAATACTATCAAGCCTAGGATGCCAGCTACAATCCAAGCTACAGAAACCTCTCACATGACCTTATATAAGGACAAAACTGAATCACCTCCGTTCCTCCTCACCATAAGAATGTTCAGCAAAAACCTACACAACTGTTTGGTGGATTCAGGGGCCTCCATGAATTTTATGCCCTTGTCAATATGTAATGCTTTAGGATTACATCCCACTAAATCTCTAAAGAAGGTCACTCAACTAGACAAAACGGAAGTAAGTGTAGTAGGGGAGTTGACTCGTATCCACATGCAACTAGCATATGATCCTAGGATCCAGTATTACATTGACATTCAGGTAGTCGACATACCTGATACTTATGGGATGTTGCTTAGCCGAGACTGGTCCAAAACGCTTAATGGATATATGTCCACAGATTTCAATCACATGTGGTTACCATGGAAAGGTATACCTAACCAGATCAGGATTGATGCTGAGCCTAGAATGAAGCATATGATCACCAAGTACAACAGAACAAATGAGATCATGTACGTAGACATAGAGCCTGGAGTTTATTGCATCAAGCCACAGACTGTCAAAATACAAGAGATCCTGATGCTTGATCTTCATCATCATCATGATGATGATCATCAAGAAGACATGTCAGTTGTAGAACCTGATGATAATCTTGATAATGAGAACGAAATAGATCGCTTCAGAGACTTTGAGATGCATTTGACTAATCAGGTAAAGCGTTGCCAATTGTTAAATATGCTTGCTAATGATATTTTGATTGATGGATGGTGCAGATTACACGACGAGGCACATTCAGAAAAGACTTGTGAAACATGCTTAGATATGATGATGCTGGAGCAAACATGCAGTGAGGCATCATCATCATATTCTGAGGTAAATGCTACATCTGATGATGATGATGATGATACTAATTCTTATTTGTCTTCTGCAGGAACAGAAGAGGTGACAAATCATGATGAAGATCATATCCTGAAAACAAAAGAAGTTCTAGTTTACGACCAGATAAATGATGAGAAGAAAGAAAAAATCACCCCTGGAAGTGATTGCTTTATGGATCCAGACTATGAATTATCCAATGAAGACAAAGGTAGTAAGCTGACTAAATTCGAAGAATTTCTAGTAAAAGAAATAGAGAAGATGACACGACAGCATAGATCTCCCCACGAGGTCTTAATTAATAGTTGGTGTAGGTTGCACGAGGCACCTCACTCAGAAATAACTTGTTCACTATGTTTACACATTTTGAAAAGGCATATAGCTGCAAATCCAGAAGGTCATCCTCCTGCTGATGTGAAAGAGAAAATAGAAAAGCCATCAGGCTCACAAAAGAAAGGAAAGAAGAAACTCGAGAATGATGACATCCCTAAATTAAAGTGGATATCAGGTGGAGCAGTAGCCAGAGCTGCAAAGGAGAAAGAAAGTTCAGCTAAACATCCTACTGAAGATAAACCCTGGATCCTAAGGTTTGATGGATCCAAATCCAAGCAAGGTGCTGGGGTAGGAATTGATCTCATTGATCCATCAGGAAAATCCTATCTGGTGGCCTACAGATTACAGTTCCCCTGTACTAACAATGTAACAGAGTATGAGGCTCTGATTCACGGGATACTGCTCGCTCATAAGAAAAAAGTAAAGATTCTGCATGTCTTTGGAGATTCAGAGCTAGTTGTGAGGCAAGTGAGAGGAATCTACTCATGTAACTATAGAAAGCTATCCAATTATAGACATCGTGTGTGGGACCTGATTGAGGACTTTGACGCCTTTAATATCACCCACGTGCCAAGAGAACAAAACCAGAGGGCAGATGCACTTGCCCAAGCTACCAGTACATTGGAGCCACTATCTATATTAGGTTTAAAGAGATTTTCAGTAGAACTGGTGTTAGTACCTTCAGTACCTGATAATGTGACCAACCTCCAGGTGTTTGATGATGATCAGCACATTTTGGATTTCATCTCAAATAGAGATATATTTGATGCCCAAATCATAGATGAGAATGGTATGGAAGATCATGTCTAGGAAGAAGATGAAATATTAGAATTGCCTAGCAACAGGATCCCCAAAGGTATGATTGAATTGGAAAGAGCTTTTGATTTGGACAATATGTTGAAACAGAAGGATCTTCCAAAGGCTGATGGAGGTCAATATTCACAAGTGAATATTGGACAGGATGACGACAAGAGAAATGTACTGATTGGTAAGGTTTGCACACCAAAAGAGTCAAAAGGAATAACTCAGGCCCTCAAAGATTACATACATGTAATTGCATGGACTTATGATGAGCTGAAGACATATGACACATCAGTCATAACCCACACTATACCTCTCAAGCCAGATGCTAAATCTTTCAGATAGAAGCAGAGGCTAGTTAATGCTTTGCTTGAACCAATAATTCTCGAAGAAGTTAAGAAGTTGTTAAGTGCCCGGATAATCTTTCCTATGAGGCACTCCACCTGGGTTGCTAATCTAGTCCCGGTCAGAAAGAAGAATAGAAATATCAGGTTATGCGTAGATTTTAGGAACCTGAACTGAGCTTCAGAAAAGGACAATTATCCCTTGCCATCATTAGATGAAGTTCTGCAAATTGTAAATGGAGCCAAAATGATGTCCTTCCTAGATGGCGTTTCAGGATATAATCAGGTCATAGTAGACAAGATTGACAGACTAAAGACTGCCTTCACCACGAAGTGGGGGATATTTTCATATAGACGTATGCCATTTGGGCTTATAAATGCTGGAGCTACATTCTAGCGAGCAATGGACATAGCCTTTAGAGGCTTAATAGGAAAATGTATAGTCATATACATGGATGACTTGACAATATTCTCCAAAGAGAGGAGCGACCATGTAACTGATCTCAGAAATGTATTAAAGAAATGTGAAGAGTACGGAATATCACTGAACCCCAAGAAGTACATATTTAGGGTGACAACAGGAAAGTTACTAGGCCACCTGATCACAGAAGATGGAATTATCATTGATCCTGATAGGGTGGAGTCTATTATGAAGTTACAACTTCCAAGAAGCAAAAAAGAACTTAAATCTTACTTTGGTAAGATAAACTTTGTGAGGAAGTTCATCACAGGCTTTGCTGAGATTGTCAGACCGTTGAATACCATGTTGAAAAAAGATGCACAAATTGAGTGGACACCAGAGGCTAAAGCTACATTTGAAGATATAAAGAAAGCCATATCAGATGCTCCTGTCCTCATCAGTCCAGATTACACAAAAGATTTCTACATCTATTCATTTGCTTCAGAACATATCTCTGCAACAGTGCTTATTGAGAGAAATGAAGAGAAAGAAGAGAAACCAATTGCTTTCATGAGCTGTCCTTTCAAGGATGTTGAATTGAGATATGTAGATGTTGAGAGATAGGCACTTGCATTGGTCTGAGCTGTAAAGAAATTCAGACACTACATACTAAGAAGCAAAGTGATTGCTGTAGTACTAGATGCAATAGTGAAGATGCTGCTGATGCAAAGTGAGCCTGGTGAGAAAAGAGCCAAATGGATTACTGTATTACAAGAGTATGACATAGAAATTACACCAATGAAGCTGGTAAGAGGACAAGCTCTGAGTCAAATGATATCTAAAATTGACCCAAATATCACCAGTCAGTAGTACGTTATTAATGAAAAGGATAATAGAGAATGGTATGTAGATATCAAGCACATCCTGATTACTGGAAGATGTCCATCAAGGATGCAAGCTTCACAAAGAAGAGCCTTAAAGATAAGATCCCAAAAATACATGATGAAGGGAGGAACCTTATTCAAGAAAAATTATGAAGGAATATACCTGAGATGCTTAGAAAAGCCAGAAGCAAATAAGGTCCTGTCAGAGTTACATGACAAGTTTGGAATGGCACATGGATCAACCTTGGTCACAACACATGCAATCCTCAGAGCAGGATATTACTGGCCTACAATTTTTAAAGACACAGCTGATCATGTTAAACATTGTCATGTATGTCAGGTTGCCGCCAACAGAGAGAAGTATGCTACACAACCCTTGCAGCCAGTAATGGAAGAACACCCATTTGCGCAATGGGGCATGGACTTTATAGGACCAATCAATCCTCCATCCTCCTCAGGTCATAGATATGTCTTAACCATTACTGATTATTGCACCAGATGGACTGAGGTTGTTAGCAACAAGACTTGTACTGCAGATGATGTCATTAAATTTCTAGAGAGTAATATTGTTACCAGGTATGGAATTCCTTATGCTTTGGTAAGTGATAATGGTTCTGCCTTCACTTCAACTAAATTGTCAAGTTGGGCTTTTGATCATGGGATTATACTTAAGTTTTCATCTAACTACTATCCCCAAGGGAATAGTTTAGCAAAATCCACCAACAAGAACTTACTGAATATCATAAGAAAACTAATAGAGAAGAACCCCAGGGAATGGAACTCATTTTTGAAATATGCCTTATGGGTAGACAGAACTAGAATGAAAACTGCATTAGGAAACTCATCTTTCCAATTAGTATATGGGGTGGATCCTATCCTCCCTGTAAACTTGAAGATTCCTACTCTGCAGTTTGCCCAAGAATACCTAGGCATTGATAATAGGCAAGAAGTCAGGTTGCTTCAATTGATGCACCTAGAAGAAAAAAGGAGTCAAGCAATTGACCAATTTGCAAAACATCAGGCTGTTGTCAAATGCTGGTTTGACAAGAGGGCCAGAGTTAAAGCTTTTAGGATATCTGATTTAGTTCTGATGTGGGATAAAGCCCATGAAAGGAAAGGTGACCATGGTAAGTTTGATAGATTATGGATAGGTCCCTTTCAAATTTCTGAGATACTAGGAGACAACACTTATAGGCTTAAGAACCTGACAGGTGAGGATGTCCCATTGCCAGTCAATGGACAGTTCCTCAAACATTATTTCCAGGCCTGAGTGACTTCATAATAGTCATGTGTATCATATTGTACATTTGTATAGTTGTTTGTACAGTGTTCTTTTGTCCTGTTTTGTTTGTTTGTTGAGTTTTGTTTTGGTTAGTCAAGATGATGCAACTCATCACCCCAGAAAATAACTAAATTGTTAAGATTCAAGTAATGAGATCAAATTTGGATATAGGTTTTGATTCATCCTAAGAAATCATCATGATCAGGTTTGTGATATCCTTTCATCAGGGTGCCTTTTCTTGGTCAAAGTGAATCAATCACAATGAAACACCTAACAGCCTTGGGTCTGTTGAACACACAAGTATAGGTGTTAAGTGAAAAATCTAAAGGGACTCCCTTGCTACCAATACAATCTCCAACCTAAAGCTGCAAGTGACTATACTTGGTACAAATGAGCTGACATGATGATATTACAATAAAAAAGTATAAACAATTATATTAGGCCATCTAAGTAACTCTACCGGGGCTATAGATGCCTGCTGGCAATGGGGCTCTACTTAGGGAGATTGTATAGATAACCTTGTTGGGGCTATGAACGCCTGCTGGAAGCAAGACTCTATCCAGGTCGGCTATGAGGGATGATCTCCAACTATGTAGTTTAACACCAGTTACTCATGTTTTCAACCTGCTTTCAAGATGAGGATAATTAATCATATGCACACACCTGATCCTTTGTTAGCATTATTACCATGATAAAATTTTATCATTTAAAAGATCATGATGATTATGCTTAGACAGAATTAAAATACTATAGATGAATGTGATCACATCACTTGAATCATTGGAATTTATTTGTTTTCTTTGGTGGCAAGTTGTTGTGTGATTACACAACACGCCCCATTTTGACTCGGCAAAACAGGGACCCAATTTTTTGGCTTAGCTCATGTTGTCTGCTTTCTGGTGGTTTGGTAAAAGTAAGTCATGTGCATCATCATGTGGAGTAAGGATGAGGTAAGTCATCATTATGAGGTCAGTTTATCAAAATTTGTATTTCATTTCTATGACCTCATATTTAGAAAGAGTGTTAAATTCCATGCAGGTTTGTCTTTTACATCACCCTGATATTCATCAGGATGCGAGAGTTATGAACAGTCAAAGTTTTGGTCAAACCTGATATTTGCAAGAGGAGGATCATATTTTATAACCTCAGTCATTTTGTCGAAGATCATCATTATCTTTGTACATCACCTGATAAGTCATGCGGTCCAAATATCCAGACGTCAACTTTAAGTGGTAATAAATCTTCCCCGTCAAATAGTCTTATATATCGCGAGCATCATATTTCCAAATGTAACCCGATATTTCTTAATATCCTCCTGCCGTGAAATATCACCCTAAGACAATATCCTGATGATGTCATCCAAATCTGATAAACGAAGAAACAAACATGATGATGACATCATCATCATATTTACCTCTCGACAGGATATTTTCTAAACATGATCATGTTCGCACAACATCACGATGACGTCATGATGCCTTTCCGATACAAAGAATGAATATTAGGATGATGTCATCCTGATATTCTGAAAGAGAGACATGTAAGTTTGTCTCATCATCATCATCTTTGAAACATCACTCGATACATCAAAATATCCTCCTGATGTACTAAACATAACCAAAGGGTGATTTTGTCACCTGAATCTTTTCGCGATGACTAGTCCAATTTGATGGAGGAGGATGACATTGAAACTTGACCTGATATTTGCGAATATCATCCTGCCTTCATGATATCCTATCATGTGGATATCCCCCGCTCCCGTTGCTGCCATTATCATTTAATGCGAGCGGACATGGTAGGTGGTTCCCGCCGACTCCGGAACCTGATGAAACACCTGGTGAGATCCTGCGTTTTAGCGTGGATAATCAATGAATACAATCTAATTTGTCAGAGTTGCCCTAAATTTACCCTAATTGCAAAGATAAAAGGTAATTCAACTGTCATTTTTACATTTACCTTGTGATAAAATTATTTTTACAGAGCACCAGCTTCCATATCCTCACACAGACAATACTTGCATGACTTGAGCTCACAAACAGAAGGAAGTGCGGGATCATCAGCTGAATTAAGAGCGTTGTTAGCAATCCACTGGTATAAAAGAAATCTGCAAAACCAGGTAAGTAAATGAAACCCTCATCCTGTTGTTTCTGTAATAGTCAGGTATGGGTGGCCAAGCTAAAGTTCTGGTTTATGCATCCATATGATTAAGTAATGTTGAAAGGATATAGTAGGCATGGTGATTTACGAAGTTAATTGTTATAGACATGCATGTGTATACCCATTGTAAGACAGGACTTTGTTAATTGCAGGTAACCATGGCTGACAAGAGGTTTACTAAGTGTCAGGCAGAATTTAGCAAGCCCATGTTCTCGTCTCAGAGGGGCGTCCTGTTTAAATATGGGGCAATTACAGATACCCATCAGGGGAGCACCAATTTGGAAGCCTGGTCAGCTAGGCTGAATGATGGGAATGACAAGAGTCCTATGTTGGATGCAGTGTTCGTATTCGGAATGTGGAACGCTGCTGGTTTTCCATACTCTAAGGAATCTTCAGAACTCATCATCGAGTGTGCCTGGAACTATAACCCAGAGACCAGGCAAGTGATGAAGCATGGGAGGATATATGCTGACCTCTCCATCAGGGGTTTATCCAGGACCTTTGGATTGCCATTGGGTAATAAGGTCAAAAGTGTAGACTTGAAGAAGTCAGAGAAGGAGTATGAAAACAATAAGAAATTAGCCAGGAAGAACTTGTATCAATGGAGGGCTGAGAACAACACATATCCTGTGGCAGCCAAACTTCCTGTGCACCTATTTAAGTATGATTTTGCTGATGAATATCAGTATATGATTGCACTGCTGAACCGAGTAACAGGCCAGCCTGATACTAGTAGTTTCAGGGATTGGAAGTACAGAATAATAATGATGTGCTTATATTTAGATATCAAGCCACTGTGGGGCCAACTAATAAGTGATGCTCTGCATGAGCAGCTGATGAACCTGGGAGGTTCAAATTGTGCTTTCTATATGACGTCCTATATTGTCTATTCCTGTGCATACCAAGGCACATTTGATGCACTAGCTACTGATGGAAAGCTTATAGGTACAAATGCTGTGCATATCTGGGATCATCGTCCCCAGCTGCAAAGAGTCAATTACCTCCAAGACTACAAATTGGTCAATGATGCATTCTCTATGCATTTGGTGAGGACCATGGAGGAAGACAGAGCAAAGAGATTGAGCGTGGAGGCTCAAGAAATAATTTACAGGCATGGAGCCTGATACATACAATTTGCCACCTTTTCATACATAAGAATTGAAGGTTTTGAGGGACATCCCCTCATGCTACCTAGGTATCCCACTGATGTAGTGGTACTTATGGAGTTCATCAGGTAGGGCTCCACAATGATAAAGGCATACAAGGATGCCAAGAAGCTGCCACCAATTTTGTTTCTAGTCAGCATTAGCTGCTACATGTGCCCAGACTCAGAGCACATAAAGAAGGTGATGGTCACCTTGAATAAAATGAATCTGCAGCATTTTCCACTAACAAGACCATATGATCCTTACGGCAGGATGCAGAAAGTCATAGGAAAGCCTATTCATCAAAGGCACCTAGAGGACTTTTGGGCTGACTGCAAGGATGAGGCAGAAGCAAGAAGAAGAAGATATCAAAGGCTAACTCTTAATCAAATCAGAACCTTTGATTGCATCTCCATTCCCCAACAATTGAAGAAAGATGATGGCAGGATAATTGCAGATGAATATGAGCAGAAGAAAATATATAACGATACCATCTGTGCACCTGACCTCACTATACAGGAGGACATATCCTTGGACCCCTTCATTTCTAGGACCATGCAACTAACCCAAGCTTGGGTCGATGAGCAGATAGAGGCATTGAAGAAGAAAGGTGTTGCCATTATGGTGGACAACAAGAAGAAGGAGCAGGATATTCTCAGGGATGAGTTTGATGACTTCCTGAATGAAAAGAGGAAGACTAAGGGAGATAGACTCCCTCCACAACAACAATAGAGCAAAAGACCCCAAAGGGGCAAGATAATAGAGAAGGAACCCAAAGGGGTTATTATCGAAAGAGTAGTATTCAACGCTGAGGAGGCAGCAGCATCAGGATCTGTGTCAGAATCAGCATCCCCTCCAAGGAAAGGAAAATCCAAGAAGAGTAAGACAGCAGAGGCTGGAATCACTGGGACCCTAGAAGAGGGTCAATCCTCAAGGAAACATGATAAAGAGGATATCCTCATGGAGGAAGAGCCTGAAGAAGAGGAGGCTCCATTAATAATAAAGAGGAAAAGAAAAGCTCCACAGGTGGTGGTACCTACCCCACCTAAGAAACAAAGAACCTATATGAGAGGTGAAAGAAGACAACCCCTAACATTGTTACAAGGGGCAGGTAGTGAAGTACCTAAGGAACTTTAGCATAATGTTCCACTTCCTACCATTGTCAAGTTCAAAACTAAACTTGTAGAGGAGCAGATGAAAGAAACTTCTCTGACACAAGCAGAAGCGCACATCTCGCTAGAGGAGATAATAAATTTGTCTGATGATGAAGTTGTATAGGAAGTGGCCGCACAAAAGATGGAAACGCTTGCTGCTGGTATAAGCATGACCCCTCACAAGTCTCCACCAATTCAAACAACACTGGAAGAGATGAAGCAAGTGGAGGCAGAACAGGAAAAGAGCCTAAAGCAGGTAACTCAAGAAATGGGATTGGATACATTAATTACAGAAGTGACAAGTCCTATAGTGGTAGACCTGATAGAGGAACAGGATGCAAGTCCTGAACATCCAGCAGGATCACCTGACAAAGGGCACCTAGCAGAAGAAATAGAGATGGCAGAATCAGAAGGCCATACTCCAGAATTGGGCCAACAAAGTCGACAGGATACATCAGCAGAACCTGTTATAGTAGAGGTTCAGGAAATGAAGGCTGATGAAAAGGAGAAAATAATAGAGGATCCTACTGCCAAAACACAAGAGATTGATAGTGCAGGCACGGAACAAATAAGGGCTTCAGAACAAACGCCAGTGCCTCAGGCAGATTCCACAGTATCCAGTATGGTGGACATGTAACAGGAAACGAAAAAGCCAAAGGAGGATGATGAACCTCAATAGGGGGAAAAGTTGAAAATAGATGAAGTAATGACGGAGAAAGATCATGATCATCATGATCAACATACAGATGCACCACAAGATTCCCCACACCAAAAAGAGGCTCCTCCGGAGAAAGAAATCCCTCAATAGGAGGATGTGCCACAGGATCAACAACAAAGTGAGCATCAGGAAGAAGAAATGAGAAAATCACCATCTCCACCACATCTGTTGACAGAAATAGGAGACACAGGTGAACATCATGATGATGCGGAAAGACATGATCAGGTACCTCTATGGTTGGAGAAAGAGGTAAATATAGAAGAAGATTTTGAGATACAAGAATTTGATGTATCCACCTTATTTTCTGGGGATATAATGAAGCCTAAAAGGAAGGCCAGAATGACTTCGGCCATTAAAAGAGATCCAACAACTGGAAGAAGGACTGCACAAATTGCAGTACCTACTATGGAGAAAGAAAAAGATAAGATCACCTTAGATGAATTTCAAATTAGTACAGTGGATCTCGGTTTTGCCAATGAAGACCAAGAGGGTCAGGAGGGCAAAGATATTATTGATTCTTTGATTCAAAAGGTAAAAAGGGAGAAAGAGAAAAATAAGCAAAACAAGGAGCACATTGCTCAGTTGCATGCCTACATAAGGAGGCTGATTAATCTTGATGATACTACAACTGAACATGTAGTCCCATTGACTGCTATTTCTCAAGAAGAAGTAAATAAACTAGACCTCATGAAGCATGAGGCATCTGTATTAAGGAAATGGATGTCATCCACATTGGATGAGTCTAAAGAAATGGTAAAGGCCTCCTTAAAGTGATGGAGCATTCTCAGTGACTCCAGGACCAAAGTAGATAAATTGCAAATGCAGACAGGAAAAAGGTCGTATAAATTGGAAAAGGTCCTAAGCATCCTGGGAGAAATAAAGAGGATAAATCCTCAGCTGCTTATTAATAAACAGGTATTGAAGAGTAATACCGCCTTGATAATTGATATTTGGTACAAGGACATTCAATTTGAATGTGGAGTGCTCAGAAGATGCAATAATAAGTTGAGGGATATCAGCATGAAGCTACATGATTTAATGGTCGTTGAGGCGGAAATATTAGAAACATTGGAAGGCAAATTGGAAGGGAAAATAGAAAATCAAGATGAGGAATGTGCCATCAAGGCTTTACATGATAACTTCCAATCAGTGGCAGATGATCCACTTGTCCACTTGACAGAAGAAGTTATAGATAAAATAATGAGGATCAAGGTCAAGATGGAAAAATACAATGAGACACTGCAGGATAGGAAAGATAAACTAGATAGCAATAGAAATAAGTATGAGGCACATAAGCACACCATCATCAAAGCAAAGACTCAGGATGGCGGAGGAATAGATCAAGCGTGCAGTCATACGAGCAGATCTGGAGCAGCATGCAGCCCCATATGCGGCGTCATCATCATCAAGATAGTGAAAGTTTGGGAAGCGATGCACATGATGATGATCCACATGAATCGGATGGGGAGCATGATGAAGAGACATCATAAAGGGAGATATAAGTGCAAGTAATCCAGAAAGTTGCCAGCTGGCAACTTGTGCCATTTTGTAAAGATTGACAAGGTCAGGGAAAATGATGACCGTAGATGTGCATTGGTAAATCAAGATCGTGGATCTTTTTGTAACGGATTCCTCACCTTGTTCTATAAAAGGTGATGGAATGCCTTATTGTAAATATTCAAAACTTGATTGAAATTCGTCTGCTGAAACATTTAGAGCTCATTTTAAAGTTTTTGTAAACATCTATATTTTTGCATGCTTAATGAATGAGAAGACTGTGTTGATTACAATTCATAGTAAATCTTGAGTAATCAGTGTATGAATTCTGGACATATGTGGTGATTTGCTGCGTCCCTTGGAGTGTATATTTGCTTACATGTGTTGTCCTCATACAAATTCCTTTGAAGTTAGCATCAACTGTATCTAGCTGTGGAATGTCCTGGTGAAAATATGGTTTGGTTTTCTTCTCTTCATGATAGTATCTAATATACATGTGGTTCAAAAGCTAAAGGTTCAACTTTAATTTGAAGCATTTTTCAATTTCTTTTAAATTTCAAAGCATTTCATCCTCATAATTGCAAACAATTGATGATCTTAAGCAAATAACACAAATATGTGGACATCTCGTAGATAATTTACAAATATTTAGCATATTTGAATACAAAGCATGCACAATTGAAAATATCTTGCAAAGATTGAAGTATTCCTGTATCATTTGATCAAACAACTGTATAATATGACTTCTCTGTAAAGAATTTATGCAGGAGTGTCATGATGATGTTGAACTTTCACGTAAGGCCCCAAAATGGAAACATCAACTCACATTAACCTCTGAGTAACATCAGAAGATTAAGATCTAATCACCGGAGACTTGGGATCATGAATTCTCTGAATTCATCGTATCTTTCAAGATGAATAAAGGTCAATGTGTACTTTTATTCTATGCTTGTTTATGACTAACATCATGACCAACATGTACACACCTTTCCAATTAGGACATTTCTTTTCTCTACATCATGTCCTATATTAACTAGTGAATATTCCCCTCCATCTGCTTTAGGGAGATCTTTCTGTTTCAGCATGTTATCTAAATCAAATGCTCTTTCTAACTCTATCATTCCTTTAGGAATCTTGTTACTCGGCAGCTCTATGATTTCTTCTTCTTCCCAGGTATGATCTTCCACATTTCTTTCATCTATGATCTATGTATCAAACACATCTCTATTGGATATGAAGTCTAAAATATGCTGGTCATCATCAAACACTTGAAGATTAACTACATTGTCTGGTACAAAGGGTACTGACACTAATTCAACTAAAAATCTCTTCAAACCAGATCTGGATAATGGTTCCAAAGTATCTAAGGCATCTGCCCTGTGATTTTGTTCCCTAGGCACATGGGTGATGTTAAATGCATCAAAATATTCTATCAGATCCCATGCCCTATGTCTATAATTAAACAACTTCTTGTAATTACAAGAATATATGCCCCTTGTCTTACTACTAATTCTGAGTCTCCATAGACATGCAAAATCTTTACTTTCTTTCTGAGTGCAAACAATATCCCATGGATCAGAGCTTCATATTCTGTCACATTATTTGTGCATGGGAATTGTAATCTATATGCTGCCAAGTAGGATTTACCAGCTGGATCAATAAGATCTATTCCGACTCCAACCCCTTGTTTTGATTTAGATCCATCAAAGCTGAGGTTCCATGGCTTATCTCAGTTAAAGGTTTGTCTAGGCCTTCTCTTTTCTTTTTAGCTCTAGCAGCTACACCACTTGATATCCATCTTAATTTTGGTGTTTCATTCTTCTCAAGCTTCACCTTATCTGGCTAATGTGAAGCTGATATTTCCTTTTCTTCTTTGTCATCAAGAGGAGGATCTTTTGGACAAGGTAACATCTACTTTTCCAGAATATGTAAACATAGTGAGAAAGTAGTTTCTGAATGGGGTGCTTCATGTAACCTACACCATCCCTCAATTAGAACATCATGTGGGGATATTTGCTGCTATATCATCTTCTAAATTTGTTTTGATAAAAATTCCTCAAACCTAGACAAATTACTGTCCCCATCTTCATCAAATATTTCATAATCTGACTTGACCAAGTAATCAGTTCCTGGGGTGATATTCTTGTTACTCTTAGAATTACTCTAGTTACACACCAATATCTCTTCTATCATCTAAATAGGACTTTCATCATGATATATTCTTTCTTCTATTCCTATAAATGACAAACAAAAATTAGTATCACTGTCACTATCTACAAAACTTACCCCAGATGATGATGATCTCTCATTGCATGCCTATTCCAGTTCCATCATGTCTAAGTAAGCATCACATGTCTTTTCAGAATGTGCCTCATCATGTAACCTGCACCATCCTTCAATTAGAACATCTTCAATAGACATTTTTAACAATTGGCAACGTTGCACCTCTTTGGACAAGTGCAGTTCAAAGTTATTGAAGTGATCTACTTCTATCTCATTTTTAGAACTACAATCAGACTCTAAAATTATTCTATCATCCTAAAGATTGTCACTATAAACATGAACATCATACATGAGGATCTCCTCTATCTTGACGGTCTAGGGTCTGATGGAATAGACTCTGGGTTCAACATCTATATACATGATCTCATTGGTTTTATTGTACTCAATGATCATATGTTTCATGTGAGGCTCAACATCTATCCTTATTTGATTAGGTATTCCTTTCCAAGGTAACCACATGTGACTGAAATCAGTGGACATGTATCCATTGAGTGTTTTTGACCAATCCCCGCTGAGCAACATCCCATAGGTATCTGGTATATCTACTACTTGAATATCAATGTAGTATTGGATTCTTGGATCTGATGCTAACTGCATATGGATGTGAGTCAATTCTCCCACTACACTTACCTTTGTTTTATCTAACTGTGTTACTTTCTTCAGTGACTTGGCAGGATGTAACCCTAAGGCATTACATATAGACAGGGGAATTACATTAGTAGATGCACTTGAATCTACTAAGCAATTATGCAAATTCTTACTAAACATCCTTATGGTAAAGAGAAAAGGAGGTGACTCAATTTTATCTCTGTAAAGAGTCATGTGTGAAGTCTCTACAGCTTGAATAGTGGCTGGAGTTTTCTATTTAACATTAATATCCTTAATGGCATGATCTTTATTCAAGGTTTGATTTGAGGTATGATTATCTTCTTTTGGAGTTGGTGTTGGCAAGTATGAGGTGAGCCAGTGTTGTCATTGATGTCAACATACTCATACTGCACTGACAAGAAGGATTTGATGAGCTTTGTGCTGAGGATATTGAGAAAATTAGCCTCAGTCAGGAACAGTGAAGAACAGTGATGAGAAGAAGGTAAATATACTGTATAGGATGAGAACCGGAGGATGCGGATTAAAGGGTTAGTAGATATGAATCTTGAGATGCTACAGTTAAGATTTTAGAGGTCCGCATGAAGATCTGAAGGAGTTATGGCTGCCGGTATAGAACCGGGTCCGGCAAGTATCCGGAGGTGACAGAGGATCACAAAAAGGTCCGGTGAGGTCCGGAATTGTATTATCATAATCTGCGGATTGGAAGGAGTGTTTGAGATGTCCTTGTTATGTGTCATCCTGATTTGTGTGTGATTTGGAGGTCCGGAAGTACCTCTTGCATTATGACAGTGGCGACAGACTGTGTTCTTGAAGTTCCGGATGAGGAAGACAAGAGATCCCAGTAAGCAGAGGAAGTGCGGATGTATCCGGACATTCAGACAGACTTGTGAAGGTTCTTGAATCATGTTTAGGTTGTGTTGTTGGTCCGCATTGATGGTAGAGCCCGGAATTAAAGTTATTCTTCCGGATGAAGTTATTGCTCTGTTTAGCCGACCGGATGAGTTGTTCATCCTGCGAATGTTCTTGTGATAGCCGACCGGATGTGTTATTCATCTTGCGGATACTCCTATGGTTGTTTGCCGACTTAGATGCTTGCTCCTAAGTCGATGTCTTGTATAAATAATGATTTGTGAATTCATTTCAGGGTGTGGCGTGTGGATGAGCAGGATATAGCGAAGAAAGGTGCGAAAGGCAGAGCAGAGATTGTTGGGCTTAATTGGAACTGATCCGGACATAGTAGAGATGTCGTTCTCCAGTTCAAGACTGTGATTTTTATCACTTTGTAGACAGTGTGTCTCCTTGTAGGCAGTGGGCCTCTTTGTGAGCAGTGTGCTCGGGCAGTGAGCCCTTATTGGCATGTGCCATTCATTTTTCCTTATTCTTCTAACAGAGAATAATTCTTGGGTTAATCACCCCGTGGTTTTTCCCTTAACCGGGTTTTCCACGTCAAAATCTTGGTGTTCAATGTGTTGATGCTTATTTGCTCTTGTGTTTATGTATTGTGCTTCCATGAATGATTATTTGATATGCTGCTAACTAACAACAGAGAATTAAGTGTTTGAAAGAGAACAAGTTCTATACAACTGATTCACCCCCCCCCCTCTCAGTTGTATGCCCTAGATCCAACAATTGGTATCAGAGCTAAGTTCCTCTGATAGGAGCTTAACCGCTTGAGGTGATCCAGGATGTCGTCATACAAGAAGGATAGTCCGAAGTTCGATGGAACCAACTTCACTCTCTGGAAAGGTCGCATGAAGTGTCATTTGGAATGTATGGGAAAAGTATACTTGGCTATGATTTCAAAACCATATATACCCCCACAAGGTGGTCCGACAACTCCAGATGAAACCACAGAAGCTGAAAACAATCTGCGGACCAAGGAAGCTCTTCTAAGCGCATTGAATGACTCAGATCTCTCGAATGTCATTGACCTACCAACTGCATATGAGATCCTAACTAAACTGGAACTTCTGTATGAAGGAGATGAGTTTGTCAAAAGTGCAAGGTTGCAAAGTCTGAAAGGGAAATTTGAAAGATTGAAAATGAGAGATGATGAAAACATTACTACCTTTATGCCAAGAGTAAATGAGTTGGTATGTGGAATCAGAAATGCTGGTGGAACTCTAGATGAAAATGAGATTGTCTGCAAAATCCTAAGATCCCTTCCTGCTGCCTACAAAATCAAAGTTGCTGCCATTGATGAATTCAGAGCCCACACAACAGTCACAAGAGAACAACTGGCTGGCAAACTAGCTGCATTTGAAATGACCGAGTTTGGAGATGATCCTCCCAAGACTGAATCTGCTTTCAAAGCCAGTGCCTATGTGAAAGGCAAACAGAGATTTGATCCGGGTGAAAACTCATCAAGGAAAATGTCATGGTATGATCAAGCAAGAAGAGACATGGAAGAAGAAGAAGCAGAAACAGCTCAACTTGAAGCCCTCATTGCAAAGAGACTGCCAAGAGGATCCGGTAAGTATGAAGGAAAACTACCCTTTAAGTGTTTCAACTACAATAAGATTGGTCATTTTGCCTCAAGATGTCCGGAGAGATCTGCAAGATCTAATACTCACAGACAAAGGTTTCAAAAGAATTGCTATTATGTTCATGAAGAAGATGACAATGAAGGAGTAACAGATGATGAATCAGATCCAGGAAGCAAATCCGGAAATGAGTGGGTGTTTATAGCCATCAAGGAAGAAGACTCCTTGCTCTCTGAATCTGTCAATCACAAAGTTGTTGAAAAAGCCTTGGCTGCTCAAGTGGAAGAAAAGGATGATTGGGTTATTGACAGTGGATGCTCTCGCCATATGACTGGTGACAAGAATAAGTTCTTAGACTTGGAAAGATATGAAGGAGGAATGGTAAAGTTTGGTGACAATTCTGCTGGCAGAATCAGAGGTAGGGGAACTATTTCCTTTGATGGTAAGAGAAAAACAGGTAATGTACTATATGTTGAAGGATTGAAGCACAATCTTCTCAGTGTTGGTCAGTTAGTAGACAAAGGCTATGATCTCCAGTTCAAGAATGGAAAATGCAGAATCTTTACAAGCTCCGGAACTGAAATTGCATCCGGTACTCAGACAAGAGGTAACATCTTTCATCTGGTTGGTTCAAATAAAAGTTGTTTGTTTGTTCAAATTGATCAGAGTTGGTTATGGAATAGAAGAATGTGTCATGTAAATTTTGATAACATCATCAAAATAAGCAATACTCAGGCTGTGAGAGATCTTCCAAAGTTGATAAAACCTACAAACAGTGTGTGTAAAGAATGTCAGTTAGGCAAACAAAGCAGAGTCTCTTTTAAAAGCAAAGATCAGTCTTCTACCGGTTTGTTGGAATTAGTACATACTGATCTATGTGGTCCGACAAGAATCAAGAGTCTGCAAGGTGATAGATATTTCATGTTGTTAATTGATGATCATTCCCGGATGATGTGGGTTACCTTTCTAAAAGAAAAATCAGAAGCTTTTGAGAAGTTCAAAATCTTCAAAGCTATGGTGGAGAATCAAACCGGATTGAAACTAAAGTGTCTAAGGTCTGATAGAGGTGGTGAATTTACATCTGGTGAATTCATTGACTTTTGTGAGAAACAGGGTATAAGGAGACAGTTGTCTGCTCCTAAGACTCCACAGCAGAATGGAGTAGTTGAGAGAAAGAACCGGACCATCCAGGAAGCTGCTAGGACAATGATGTTGGAAGCAAATGTTCCTCAAATGTTTTGGAAAGAAGCTATCAGCACTGCAGTCTACACTCTCAATCGAGTTCAAATCAGAAACAACACCGGTAAGACCCCCTATGAACTTTGGTTTGGCATCACTCCTACTGTGAAATATTTCAGGGTATTTGGTAGCAAGTGTTATATTAAAAGAGATGAAGATCTAGGAAAGTTTGATGCTAGAAGTGATGAAGGAATTTTCTTGGGCTACTCCACTCAAAGCAAAGCATACCGGTGTTACAATAAGAGATTGAGGAAGATGATAGAAAGTACCAATGTAAAGGTTGATGAAGGAATTGAGAAGCCTTCAAGATTTTATGAATTTGATGAAGATGACCAAGATAGTGTTCAAGGAACTCAATCCTCTCCGGTGAAACAGAGTCAGCCTGATCCGGTAAATCAGGAAGAAGAGTTAGGTTTGAATGAGCCTGATCAAGAAACAGCAGTACTGGATACTCCCAAAATTCCAAGGTATGTAAAACTGAATCACTCTGAAGATCAGATCATAGGTGACAGAAGCAAAGGTGTACAAACTAGAAGGAATATTGCTCAAGATCAGAATGAATGTTGTCTGATTTCAAAGATTGAACCTAAAACAATAAATGAAGCCTGCAATGATGAAAATTGGACCAAAGCAATGGAAGATGAACTGATGCAAATTGAGAAAAATCATACTTGGGATCTTGTTCCCAGACCTAGAGACAGGAATGTAATTGGAACCAAGTGGGTCTTCCGGAACAAACTAAATGAAGATGGTGAAGTAATCAGAAACAAAGCTAGATTGGTCTGCAAAGGCTACTCTCAAATAGAAGGAATTGACTTTGAAGAGACTTTTGCTCCGGTAGCAAGAATTGAAGCAGTCAGATTACTTCTTGCATTTGCTGCCTTCAAAGATTTCAAGGCATATCAGATGGATGTCAAGTCTGCCTTCCTAAATGGTGATCTGGAAGAAGAAGTCTACATTGAACAACCGGATGGATTTCAATTGTCTGATAATAATGATATGGTCTGCAAGTTGAAGAAAGCTTTGTATGGATTGAAGCAAGCCCCAAGAGCATGGTATGAAAGGTTGGATAAGCATCTTGTGCAGATTGGATTCAACAAAGGTACTGCTGACAGCAACTTATATTTCAAAATTGATCATGAAAACATTCTGATTGTTGAAGTGTTTGTGGATGATATCATTTTTGGAGGAAGAGATAGTATGTGTAAAACTTTTGCAAATCAGATGAAAAGTGAGTTTGAAATGTCTATGCTTGGTGAAATGAATTTCTTCTTGGGTCTGCAAATTACTCAAACAAAAGAAGGGATCTTCATCTCTCAGACCAAATATGTGAAAGAATTGTTAAAAAAATTTGGTATGGAAGACTCAAAGCCTATGAACACTCCTATGGCAACCGGATGTAAGTTAAGCAAAGATGATGATTCTCCAAAGGCAGATCAGACAAAGTATAGATCAATGATTGGTGGATTGTTGTATCTCACTCAAACTAGACCAGATATAATGCAAGCTGTTGGTCTTGTGGCAAGATTCCAGGCTGATCCTAGAGAATCTCATGTTATGGCAATCAAAAGAATTTTTAGATACTTGAAAGGGACAGTTGAGTATGGTCTATGGTATCCTAGAGATCCGGATTTCTCTCTTCATGCTTACACAGATGCAGATTGGGCAGGAGATGTGGATGACCGGAAGAGCACTAGTGGTGGAGCATTCTTTTTGGGGAAGAGATTGGTTTCTTGGCTAAGCAAGAAACAAGATGCAATATCTCTGTCTACAACTGAAGCAGAATACATTGCAGCAGCAGGTAGTTGCACTCAAATCTTGTGGATGAAGCAGATGCTAAGAGACATCAAAGTTGAATATGAGGAGCCTATTACAATTTTCTGTGATAACTCAAGTGCAATTAATATTTCCAAGAATCCGGTATTGCATTCTAAGACTAAGCACATATCTATCAAATTTCACTTTTTGAGAGAACAAGTAAACAAGGAAGAAGTCAGATTGGAGTATGTTCCCTCCAAGGATCAGATTGCAGATATCTTTACAAAACCTCTTCCCAAGGACTCTTTTGAATATCTCCGGGAGAAGTTAGGGGTCATGGCCCCTCCGGTGATGAACTAAGATGCACTGATGTGCATCAGTCCGGTGGCTATCACAGTCATATCTTGTGATCCGGACTAATGGGGAGCTGCAACTAAGGGGGAGCAGCTGGTATTATTCTGATGCATGAGAGTTGCAAGTATGAGCCCTTTGCCATTGATGTCAAAGGGGGAGAGAAGACATGTGAAAAACAAGTGGTTGATGATCAAAGGGGGAGCAGCAAAGGAAGACATGTGAAGAGTTGTTGTTGATAGGGGGAGCTGTGACAGAAAAGAGAAGTTCTTGTCTTAATGGTTTTTCACATCATATGTTGCCATCAATGACAAAGGGGGAGATTGTTGGCAAGTATGAGGTGAGCCAGTGTTGTCATTGATGTCAACATACTCATACTGCACTGACAAGAAGGATTTGATGAGCTTTGTGCTGAGGATATTGAGAAAATTAGCCTCAGTCAGGAACAGTGAAGAACAGTGATGAGAAGAAGGTAAATATACTGTATAGGATGAGAACCGGAGGATGCGGATTAAAGGGTTAGTAGATATGAATCTTGAGATGCTACAGTTAAGATTTCAGAGGTCCGCATGAAGATCTGAAGGAGTTATGGCTGCCGGTATAGAACCGGGTCCGGCAAGTATCCGGAGGTGACAGAGGATCACAAAAAGGTCCGGTGAGGTCCGGAATTGTATTATCATAATCTGTGGATTGGAAGGAGTGTTTGAGATGTCCTTGTTATGTGTCATCCTGATTTGTGTGTGATTTGGAGGTCCGGAAGTACCTCCTGCATTATGACAGTGGCGACAGACTGTGTTCTTGAAGTTCCGGATGAGGAAGACAAGAGATCCCAGTAAGCAGAGGAAGTGCGGATGTATCCGGACATTCAGACAGACTTGTGAAGGTTCTTGAATCATGTTTAGGTTGTGTTGTTGGTCCGCATTGATGGTAGAGCCCGGAATTAAAGTTATTCTTCCGGATGAAGTTATTGCTCTGTTTAGCCGACCGGATGAGTTGTTCATCCTGCGAATGTTCTTGTGATAGCCGACCGGATGTGTTATTCATCTTGCGGATACTCCTATGGTTGTTTGCCGACTTAGATGCTTGCTCCTAAGTCGATGTCTTGTATAAATAATGATTTGTGAATTCATTTCAGGGTGTGGCGTGTGGATGAGCAGGATATAGCGAAGAAAGGTGCGAAAGGCAGAGCAGAGATTGTTGGGCTTAATTGGAACTGATCCGGACATAGTAGAGATGTCGTTCTCCAGTTCAAGACTGTGATTTTTATCACTTTGTAGACAGTGTGTCTCCTTGTAGGCAGTGGGCCTCTTTGTGAGCAGTGTGCTCGGGCAGTGAGCCCTTATTGGCATGTGCCATTCATTTTTCCTTATTCTTCTAACAGAGAATAATTCTTGGGTTAATCACCCCGTGGTTTTTCCCTTAACCGGGTTTTCCACATCAAAATCTTGGTGTTCAATGTGTTGATGCTTATTTGCTCTTGTATTTATGTATTGTGCTTCCATGAATGATTATTTGATATGCTGCTAACTAACAACAGAGAATTAAGTGTTTGAAAGAGAACAAGTTCTATACAACTGATTCACCCCCCCCCTCTCAGTTGTATGCCCTAGATCCAACAGTTGGATCATCTAAGGATTTCATGAAAGCCTTTTTAATAGCTGGGGTTTTGAGTAGTTCTGACAATGACAAGTTGATCTTGATCTTTTTCATTTCATCTGCTAAATATGTGACCAATTTATCAGACTCAGGGGCTAGATTACTAGCTTTTGGTACTGCATTTTGTGGTGCTAAGTATTGAGCATTAACATTAGGAAATCTAGGGTTATTGCTTGCCTTAGGATCAGGAGGAGTGTTGAAATTATTTGGAGGCAAGGATGTAGTCAAAGGACCAGCAGGTCGGTTGGAGTTATTCCTTAGGTTATAATTATGTCTACCCTGATATTGCTGCTAATAAGCATGTGCTTCTTCATGTTCAATTGATGGCTCATTTTCATCTTCCAATGGAAAAACATAATTGGTTTCAAAATCCATAGCTGACTCTTCACATGCTAAAGTGTAATTCTCATGAGGTGACATTATCTGCTGATGAGGATGATTGATAAAACTTTATAATACAAGAGTAGAATCATATCCACAGGGGACAATTTTTTTTCTTCAACACAAGGTGGATTACCTGCAGTATTAGATACTTCAGTTTGGAATATATTGATGGCTATCCTAAACTAAGGACAATCCAGCTCTACATGAGCATAGGTATTATGTATCCTACACCAGTTTGTAAGAGTTACCTCTGCCAGGTTCACTCTAGTGGTCTACTTAGGTTCACTAGGAGGCTAATTATCTAGGGGTTATGGTAGAGAACCATTGTTTGGCCTAGTGTTCCACACTCTAGGTTGTCTAGGGGGATTATTGTTACCATTGTTGTTATTATAGTTGTTATTGTATCCCCTATTAGGATAACTAGATCTATCATTGGCATATCCTCTACTCTGATTTGGCTGAGAATAGAAATTCTAACTCCTCAAATGAGTGATCTCAGTGGTGAGTTTCCTCAGTTGTGCTGATATCTCTTTAATTTCTTCCTTTTCTTCCTGAACTTTGGCTACTACGTTCTCTGTTTGGGGTTTAAAGAAGGAAGAACCATTGTTATTGTTATTAGACTGTTCCACAACCTGAGGTACCTGTGTATGTCCTGGATATTGTAGCACTTGACCATTTCCATTTGGAGATGGCATGATACTAAGTGGAGGTATTTGTAAAGAGCTTGGCATTACAGCTGGAGGTATCATGGCTCCATTGGTCTGTTGTTGGATAGGATATGTTGGATAAACAGGGAGTGTAGGAAATGTAATATTAGGTGTTGGAGAAGGAATAAATTGTTGACTAACTTTGATGGCTTCTTCAAAAGCTCCTGCCAAGGTTGTGACACCAGGATGTGTTCTCCTGATAAACATAGAAGTCAGGGGATCTAAGGCTGAGTAGTATATACTCCTAGTAGCTTCATCTATTATAGTATAAGGAGCAACTAGCTTTGAGAGCATCTTTTGGAATCTTACATTGAAATTGGCAATAGGTCCCCCCCGAAATCTCTTAATTGTGGAAAACAAATGATAATTCATTGAAGGATCTATAGCTATTTTGAATCTATCCTTAAAGGCTTTCTTCAAGGCAACCCATGAACTGACTAAACCTTCACCAAGACTGATATACCAATTATATGCCTCTTCCCCTAAGGAAAATGGAAATAACCTGCATACCACATCCTGATGTTCAATTCTCACTCTACAACAAGCTTCCTTGAATGTTCTAATGTGATCATCATCATCCTGATATGGATGATATTTAGGACAAATTTTATCAGGATTTTTAGGTAAAGGATGATATGCAGTGAAAGTCAGAGGTGACTCTATTGTAAAGAATGGCATTGTGACTAGTGGAGGTTGGACTAGGGGCATGACATGTGGTCCTCTAGGTATTTGCAACCTGATAGGAGTTATCAGAGTGTGTTCTGGTGAAGCTCCTGATGCACTAGAACGAGGAGAATGATGAATATCTACTGCTCTAGGTTTGAATCCTTGAATAGGTAATTCCTCAAAGAGTCTACTGGATCTAGACCTGGTATTTGGCCTGAGAGCCAATATTTCTTGAATTTAAGAAAATTTAGTTTGTTTACTGTAAAGATCAGCTAAAGCACTCGAGCAAAGGATGTATTTATGATCAGAATTTGAAACTGACTAGATATTTATGCAATATTTGCAGAAATGATGCAAATATGAGGTGATGTGAGACTTTTGGACACAAGCAACATGATATCAGGTCTCTTAAGTAGATTACTTCAAAGCTTTTAGAAAAAGGACTTGAAATAGAACTTATATTTTGAATATCACAGCGATTGACCACAAAGCTTGAAATATTTACGCTTAATTTTGAAAACTTTCCTTCTGTGTCAGTGAATCAGACAAATCTACTTGTCAGCCCTCCTTCTAGCACCAATTTATGTTGATGATGATTGTTAGGCATAACAACATGCATAAAAATTTGCACAACAAACATTTATTATCTTGTAAAGTATGATCAGCTTAGGATAAGTTGATGACTCCAAGTCTCTGTTGATCAGGTCATGATCATCTAACGTTACTCAGAGGTTGATGTGACATGCTATTTTCCAATTCAAGGGTCTTATGTTTATCTAGGTGATCATTATTGCACCATATCCTATAAATTCACTCCATAGAGAGGTCAATTCTACTCTATTTTTAAAGATTGTTGAGATATTTGTAAGTTTGATCAATTCTTCTGATCATTGATCATTATGAACTTCCTCCTTCTTCTACACTGCATATCTATTCAAATGATGTGTCTATAAGTGGATATTTATATGTATTTCATGGATATTTATCTATATTTGCATGATATTTATCAATTTGACATGCTTTTACTTCAAATATGCTCTATATTTTCAATTGCCTATGGGATATCTACATATTTCATGTTTTATTAGCTTTTGATTATCTATTATTTGCAATTATGAGGATGATCTATAATGAAATTTGAAGAAATTTAAAAGAATACTTCTACTTTTAGTGAACCTTTAGTTATTGAAACACATACACACAAGATACATTCATGGAGAGAAGAAATCAAACCATAGTGTTGTGTGGTTACACAACACGCCCCATTTTGACTTGACAAAACATGGACCCAACTTTTTTGCTTGGCTTGGCTTGTGTTTTTTGCTTGCTGGCAGTCTGGTAAAAGTAAGTCATGCAGATGATCCTGCATAAGGGGATTGGGTAAGTCATCATGATGAGGTTAGTTTTTCAAATTTCATATTTCATGTCAATAACCTCATAGTTGGATAGAGTACAAAATTTCATGCAGGTTTGCCTTTTGGATCACCCTGATATTCCTTAGGGAACGAGAGTAATGGTGAGTCAAAGTCCTGGTCAAACCTGATATTCCGAGGGGGGGTCATATTTCTTAACATCAGTCATCTTATGAAAGATCACCTTGATCCAATTTTATCACTTGATAAATCATTTATCCGAAGATCTGGATGTCAATTTTAGGTGATAGAAGCATTTACCTGTCGAACAACATCATATATTTTGTGGGGGTCATATTCCTAATATCACATGATATTCTGAATATCACCCTATCTTTCAAATATCACCCTAGAACCAATATCATGATGAGGTCATATAATCTTGATGAGATAAGAAAATTGCCATGATGATGATGTCATCATCCTTTTTACCTCACGGAGGTATATTTCCAATAGCGACCCTTTCTACATAACATGATGATGACGTCATACTGCAACAACGATGAATTAAGTCATTATCCTAATGATGTCATCTTGATTTTTCCCAATATCACCCGACATTTTAAACATGACCCAATATTCAGAATATCACCTGATCTTCTAAAGATCACCCCACTCCTCTTGCCACACAACATTAAATGCTATAAATGTAGTAGGTGGATTCCCGTCGATTGCGAATGCGATCCAGACACTTGGCAACATCCATGGATTAATGACAAGAGATCAATGGTTAAGATTGAATAAACCCTGTGTTGCCCTAAAATTGCCCTAATAAGGAGGATAAAGTGAATTTACACCATCATTTTACACTTACCTTGCGATAAAACAAGTTTTTACAAAGCACAGAGCTTTCAAAACCCTCATACGACCTACCTACAGACACACACGGCTTGCAGCAGAACATGACACGTGATTATCACTGGTATCTAAATCTCTTTCATATAATCATCAGCATAATCAAGGAGTTAAACGCTATCAAGTAAGTAATCAAAACCCTCCTCCTATCATTTTCTACATGTCCAGGTAGTATGCTTTTCCACTAGTTTGAAGACATATGTTATGCAAATCATGATGAAGTGAGGATTAATCAATATAATACGCATCATACCATGAAGATATAATGTTGTATGCATGTATGTGAAGTATTGTATGGTAAGACTGGTCTTGTTTATTGTAGGAAACCATGGCAGACAAGAGGTTGAGCAAATCTGATGCTGAATTTCTTAAACCAATGTTCGCTCAGCCTGAAGGTGTATGGTTCAAATATGGCATCATCACAGATACACACTACAGAAGCACTAATTTAGTCACTTGGTCATCTAGAATGCATGATGACAAGAATAATACCCTGTTGGATGCTATTTTCGTGTCAGGAATGTGGAACGCAGCTGGATTTCCCTATTCTATGGAGACTCCAGAATTGATTATTGAATATGCTAGAAACTACAATCCACAAACAAGGAAAGTGGAAAAGCATGGTTGAGTGTATGTGGATCTGTCCATTAGGGGGATTGTGGCCACTTTCAATTTGCCATTGGGAAAGAAGGTTGTTAGCATGGATTTGAAGAAACTGGAAACTGAATATATAAACAACAAGAAAGCTGCTAAGAAGAGAATGTATCAATGGAGGGCAAAGAATAGTCCCTACCTTGCCACTGCCAAACTACTAGTGCATATGTACAAGTTCAACTTTGATGATGAATACCAATATATGATATCCCTACTTAGCAGAGTGACAGGCCAGCCTAATGCTGGAAGTTTCAAAGATTGGATGTATGGGGTTATCTTGATGTGTTTGTATATAGACAACAAGCCATTATGGGCCAAAATTATAAGTGATGCCCTAAATGAGCAGCTCATGAACCTAGGAGGCCTGGAATGTTCATTTTATATGACTTCATATATGGTATACTCATTTGCCTACAAAGGTACATTCAGGGCACTTGCAACAGAAGGAAAGATTGGTGGCACTACTAATGATGCCCACATTTGGGATCATTATCCCCAGTTGCAAAGACAAAATTATCTTCCAGATTACAAATTAGTGAATGATGCATTTTCTATGCATCTGGTCAGGACAATGGAAGAAGATAGGACTAAAAGACTGAGCATGGAAGCTCAAGAAGTCATATACAGGCATGGTGTCTAGTTTATACAATATACCACATTCTCTTATATCATAATAGAGGGCTTTACAGGACAACCCCTCATGCTCCCAAGATATCCCACAGATGTAGTTGTTTTGATGGAATTCATGAGATAGATATCCACAATACTAGATGCTTACAAAGCAAATAATAAGATTCCACCAATATTGTTTCCAGTAACAATGGGTTGGTATATATGCCAAGATTCTGATAACATTAAGAAGGCCATAGTTGGTCTAGACATGATGAAGTTACAGCCATTCCCATTGGCAAGATCATATGATCCATATGGGAGGATGTAGAAAATCATGGGGAAGCCCATCCATCAGAAGCACTTAGAAGATTTCTGGACAGATTATGAGGATGAAGCTAAGGCTAGAAGAAGAAAATACCAAAGGCTGACTTTCAACCAGATCAAAACTTTTGATTGTATTCCAATGCCTGCTTATTTAAAGAGGGATGATGGCAAAATAATAGCTAATGAATATGAGGAAAAGAAGATATACAATGACACAATCTCAGCACTTGATCTTACATAGCCTAAGGATATCTCATTAGATCAATTTATAGGCAGGATGCTGCAATTAACCCAGTCTTGGGTAAATGAACAAATAAATGCACTGAAGAAGAAGGGTGTAGCCCTTACAGTTGACAATAAGAAGAGGTAGGAGCTTCCTGAAAATGAATATGATGACTTTTTGATTGAAAAGAGGAAATCTAAAGGAGAAAGAATGTCGCCTCAAGAACAAAGCAAGAGACCCCCCAGAGGTAAGAAAATTGATAATGAACCTAAAGGGGTAGTAGTTGAAAGAGTGATTATAATAGCTGAGGATGCATCCACATCATGACAGGCATCGGCCTCATTAGTACAGCCTCCTATGGATAAACAAAAAGCTAAAAAGATCTAGAGGCCAGCTGTTGAAACTATTGAAACATATGAGGAGGGTCAGGCATCACAAAAACAAATGGAAGAGGATGTTCCTCTCGATGAAGAGCCTATAGAGGAAGACCCAATGCCCCTCATTAGAAAAAGAAAAGCACCTCAAGTGATGGCATCCACACCTAAGAAACCAAGAACATCCATGAGAGGTGAAATAAAACATGACCCCATAGTATTGAGGGGAGCTGGTGGAGAAGTATTTAGAAAGGAACTGCAACACAATGTGCCACTTCCCACCATTATTTAGTTCAAGACTGAACAAGCTAAAGAACAAATGAAAGAAGCCTCTAGGCTAATTCAAAGTAGTCTTGTCTCACTGGAAGAGACAGTTGACTTATCTGATGATGAGGTAGTAAAGGATGTAACCTCTCAACAAATGGAAACCCTTGCTGCTAACACCTGCATAACTCCACAAGGAACTCCATCAGTACAGGTGGCTATGTTAGAAGAATTGAAGCAAGTGGAATAGGAAAAGGAAAATAGCCCAGAACGGATTGCACAACAAGTAGGCCTTGATAAACTAGTGGATCAGGTGACTAGCCCCGAAGTGATAGATTTAACATACAAAGAGGATGTAGCACATCTTGAAAATCTAGTGGGTACACCTAAGGAAATAGAAAATGTTGAGGAGATCAAGTTGACAGAATCAGAAGGCCACACTGTAGATATGGGTCAACAGCAACAAGATATATCTCATGAGCCCAAAATAGTTGAAGT
The DNA here is from genome assembly GCA_027924645.1 of Cunninghamia lanceolata. Lineage (NCBI taxonomy): Eukaryota > Viridiplantae > Streptophyta > Pinopsida > Cupressales > Cupressaceae > Cunninghamia > Cunninghamia lanceolata. The sequence goes on from BSBN01000523.1 coordinate 14,625,694, forward strand.
CCACGAAAAGGGTGGAAATGAAAAGGATACATCAAGTCAGGATGACCTAAGGGCTTAAGAAGTAGATACTACAGGTGTAGATCAGAATGTGATCCAAAATCAGGTAGAGGCACCTAAGACAGATACAATGACATCCACAGATGCAAATGTGCCTCATAATGAGGAAATTCCCAAAGGGGATGAAACAAAAAATGATGAAGTACAAGATCATCATGTGGATGCATTGCAAGATCCTCCACCACAAGAAGAAATTCCTCAATAGGAGGAAGTACCCCAGGATCACCCTCATGAAGAGCATCATGAGGAAGAAATAAGGAAGTCACCATCTTCATCAAAAATAGATGCAGTTACTGGAGATCAAGGTGATCAGCATGATGATGGTGGATGCCAAGGATATGGAGACCAGGTTCCTCCATGGCTTGAGAAAGAAATAGATACAGAGTCAGGTTTGGAGATTTAAGAGTTTGATGTGTCAACCCTATTTTCAGAGACCATCATGAAGTCAAAGAGGAAGGCCAGGTTAGCCTCGGCCATAAGAAGAGATCCTGCTATGGGCAGAAGGACCACTCAAATAGCGCTTCCCATAGTTGAAAAGGAGAAAGGCAAGATATGATGATAACTGAGAGGGGGGGTGAATCAGTTATCCTAATTATTTCTTCTTTTGAACTTTCTTATTAATCAATGCAGCATTAAATCAAACAAGCAAACATAACCATGAAAATGGAGATACACATGACACAATATCTTTGACGTGGAAACCCTGTTAAGGGAGAAAACCACGGGGTGATTAACCCAAAGATTATTCTTTGTTAGAAGAATAAGGAAATACAAAATGGCACTTGCCAATTAGGGCTCACTGCCCGAGCACACTGCTCACAAAGAGGCCCACTGCCTACAAGGAGACACACTGTCTACAAAAGAGTGTTATACAATATTTGAACTGATTGGTAGCATCTGCAAATGCTGGAGTCCAGTTCCGATTAGGCTCAGTATACTGATCTGCTGCACTTCATCTTTCCTTTTCCCTTAAGCTTCTTTCCTTTCACATATCAGACCTTCCTTACTGCTTCTGCTTTGCTCTACTACTTTTATTCGCACATCATTGACAATAACAACAACTCTCACAACTAAATCCATTGTGTATATATATCTGCACAAGTAATTTCATCATCTTTCTAGTCGACACCCGGAATAGTCAATCCTTTCACTAATTCAAATCAGTCGGCTGAATCCTTGCACATCAAGTAATGCAGATCAAGTATATGCTTGTATAAATCATTAATCATGTTAGCTAGACATGATTCATGCCTTCATAACCTTTACCACAATCAGTAACTCATCTGGAAAGTAGTTTGATGTTCTGTCAGTCAGTTCTTCCTCTATTCACACTGTCACTCAGGAATCTGGTACTCAACTATCCATATCTTTTCCCTCATCTATCACCGAAGGCTAAATCCTTGAATATACCACTCAAGGTAGTCCTCTTGATTTCTCCAAATCTGCACTGCACCAAGATACTTCATCTGAGAGATCCAGACCTGTCTGTCGAACCTTGCCACATGCTCTATTCTTTTTTACCAAACCACAACATTCTTCACTCTGACTTCCGGCAGAGACACACCATGTCCTACAGATGTGTGGGATGAACTTTGTTGCCATCAATGACAACAATCATGAATCTATATAGTGTCTCTTGCCAACAATCTCCCCCTTTGGCATTGATGGCAACGCTTAGTGAAAAATGACTAAGTGTTTACACTATGCTCCCCCTTGGCTGATGCTCTGTCTTTATATACATTTTCTAGAGCTCCCCCTTAGTTGGATTCCTTATTTTTCAATGCTCCTCACTCCCCCTTTGACATCAATGGTAAAGGGTAGGGTCCGTACACCAAAATTTTCAAAAATTTAACTATACTTAGCCGCATAAGTATATATATACAAGTTGTACTTACATATACTTAAGTATGTCTGTAAAAGTGTTCTTCAACTGTACAACTTTTGTCGCCCAACTCTACTTCATCCTGTCCAAAATTGAGATATGACCACTCAACAGGAAGCAAATACTTCAGCCTTCTTAAGATCTGTTGGATCATTGGTCTGGGCTATAATCTGAGCATCATTTATGGCCTCATGCATGGCCTCTAACTTAGGGATAATAATCCTTCTAAGTTCACCCATCCAGTTAATTATGTTCTTCCTTTCCTTCTCAAAATTCTTTATTGCATTTGTGATTGCAATAGTTTGACACTCTTGACTTACTATGGAGGAAGGGAGAGGATCAAAACTTTGAGACAAGCTTAGTAGTTTATCCTCTTTCTCTTTTATTTTCTTCTCAATCTCTACTATTGCTTTGGACCAGGAGATACAAAATTTGTATATTTCACCGCCATCCTTAAGAGCATTTTCTAAACTCTTTATCCCAATACTCATATTTCTCCTATCATTAGTGATTAATCCTTGTACCTCTGAGAATCTCTTATCCAAAAACTCCTTCCGGACCTTTTCTTCAGCTGATTTTTCTAGAGAATCAAAATGTGTACTAACACCGCTGACTAAGGTTTTGAGATTACCAGAAGAGGAGGCTGTGGGATCCTTCTAAAAAAATGGCATGATCTTTTCTAGCACTCCAGATGTAGCTTCTATCAACTCACAGTCTTCCATATGAGACTTTAGGAGTTTTTCATTAGCCTTAGTATTTGCAAATGAAGCTATCTTCATTGTCTGTACTGAAGAAAGAGAATCAAAATTGAATGGACCTTGTAGAAGCTCCGGTTCATCAATCTCCATTGTTTCTTTGCTCAGGAATTCTTGGACAGTTTGTGCAGTGTCTCTTGCCAGAGATAGATGTTTCTTCTATTCTGCAATCTTGGAGCTGTCCTTTGGAGTTTTCTCTTCTTCTACAATCCCACCACTAGCAGTTGTGGTTTTCTCTGCTGAAGTCTTCTCTCCTTCTGCAATCTTAGCACTGTCATCTTCTTTTTCCTTCACCTCTACTTCTTTCTCCTACAATTTTTCTTCTCCTTTAGATCTGGAGACTGTAGGGGAACTTGGAGGAGAAATGTTGGTCTGTTCAGAGCCCACCTCTTCTGTCATTTTCTCAAAAATTTCTTCTGCAGCACTTGTGGTTGAGGGATCAGTGCCCAAGTCCTCTATAATAGGAAGATTAAATCTTTTGAAGGTTTTCTAGAGAATCTCTTTAGTGTCCTTGGCTACCTTGTTGATCTCACCAAGCATAAGCTGATTCATCCTTGCCTTGCTCCTGAATTCATCCTTGCAGTCTTTGAATACCATGTTCATTGTCTTGGGATCAATTGAAGGATTTAGCTGAATAGCTATCTGTTCTTAGATCTCAAGGTCTTTTGCCATGGCATTTGACTTTCTCATTTCCAACTCTTTTTCTAGGCTCTTGGGAATAAGAGATATAGTTTCAATGAAGGATTTATTATATATGTTTAGGTACCTGATTGTAGCTTCCTGCAGGATCTTTTGATCAGCCTCATTGTAATCATCATAAAATTTGGCCATTGGTTGAAGGTTTCCATCCACAGTGACTGATTTTATTACACTTTCTAAAGATAGGGTGGGCTTTTCAACAAATTCCTCTGCCATTTCTTCCTTGTCTTGTCATGTGGTAGGTTTACTAGATCCTTTCTTCTTCTGCTTCTTTATTTCCTTTACCCCCTCATCTGATTCTGTTTCCTCTTTGTCTCTTTGACTTGCATAAGCCCTTGTGGCTTTTGTCTTTGACCTTTTTTCTCCTTGGCCAAATGCCTGGACTTCCAGTTTTGATGTTTTTGAGCCTTTGGCTATGATAGGTGCAGATCTCTTTGATGATCTAGTCCGGGTTGAGGTTTCTACTGGAGCACCTTTCTTGCTTTCCTTTTCTGCTTCTTTCTTTTCTTCCTCAGCCTTTTGCCTCTTTTCCCTGTTGGCATCAAGTGCCTCCTTTGAGATGCCTAGGCCTTTTGCAATTTCTTCAACTTCTTTTCTAACTTTCCTCTTTATCTCCGGTTGTTGGAGTTCCACATGAATTTTTATACTTAGCTCTTCAAAGGTTCCAAACCTCTCTTCCTTTGGATCCTTTGGCTGACTTAGCATGTGTTGAACATGTAGCTCCACAATTTGTTCATCAACTTCATACCCCATAGGCATGATCCACACAGTTCTTGGTTCAACAACCTCCATTAGGCATTGATGTGTCTCTACCATAAAGCATACAATGTCTTTGTATTTCTCAACAAGAGACTAGGGAATTCTTTCTCTTGCTTGCATCATGCTCTGAAAGTTTTTGAAATATCCCCACAGGGCTGAATTTCTTGCTTTAGCATCCCCAAGCCCATGCAAATAGTCTCTGATCTGAACTGCTACCGGTTTGTCATTCTGCCATACCCAACCATTTGATCCTGGCAACTCATTCATGAAGTAGAAAAATAAATATACTATTAGTGCACCATATTTGAAAGAGTTTTTCTTGTCCTTTTTGATCTTTTGTAAGTTTTCCATTAATTGGCTCAAAAGAAGTTCACAAAGATCATATTCTGCATTTTTCCTCAGCATCTCATAGGCAGTATATATTGCAGTTCCAGATACTGAATTCTCCCTACTGGAGTGATATATCTTATATCCTATTATCATAGATGCAAATTTGATGTCTAGGTCAGTAATATCTTCAATAGTCATTGCCCTCTTATCAAATTTTGATCTGATGGCCTTAGTTACAACATTGTTTTTGACAGATTTGAGGATAGGTATCCCTCCGGAGGAGTATAAACTAGTTACTACCCTAATTGCCTCCTTTGTGATCTTGCAAGGTCTGTTCAGCCATAGGAAGTTATCATGTACCCTACTCAACACATACCGGACCCAGTCATCTTCTTCAAAGTAGGGGAAATGAATGAATTGATCAAAATGTTTCTCTTGGATACCCCTATATTCCAGTTTAAGCTCAAAGGCATCATCTATCAGTTGTTTGTGATAGATATCTCTTAGTTTGAATTCTCCAAACTCTTCAATATTTGCATGTATATAAACCCTAATGTCTTCGGTGTGCAGAACACCATGTAGAACACTGGAAAATGCACCTAGGGGATCTACCTCCAAGGATTTGTATGGATGTTTCTTAAAAGTAGGGTGAGGTCTATTAGAAATCTTTACAATATTTGAAGTAGCCATTATCAAGAGATTTGCAGTGAAATATTTGAAACTGGAAAATACCTTTTGCACCTTTCAGTTTCATGGAGTTGGTTTGATTGATTTCTGGATGTAATGACTTCTGCAAATGATCTTTGATGAACTTGATGAATTTTTTGTTGCAGAGCTCCACTTTTCATTTCTTCTTGAGTACAGAATGAACAAGTGATTAATGAGAAAACCCTTATATTGCTCCGCAAACCCTAATATCATATTGCAATAAATGCACGACCTACATTATTCTGATTTGCCTTATTTTGATGACTTGAAGAACCAGATCAATCCTAAACTTTAAACAACTTACAGATCTGCCAAATCTTAACCACAGTTTGTTTGAATGTATTCCTTATGAATCCTTCAATCCACAACTCTTCTTGTGCCAGTTCTAGCACCAATTGACTGGCTGGGGGAACAAGGTTTTCTTTGTGTCTCCCCCTGAGCCAGAGCTCACTTTTTAATTTCTAGAAGGAATATCAGCACCAGAGTCTAGTGCGGATCCAACCTCTACATTCTTAGTACTTTTCTTCACCCAAATCTTGCTCATCTCACTTTTAACTTCATCCGCATTGATCTTTTGTTTACCCTTGTCTTGATTCTGATTATGATATACCGGACCTCTTTTGTCCTGATTCTTGCTTCTATAGACTTTTGCACTATGACCGGACCTATTGCAGATTTGGCAAACAACATTTCTTTGCATATTTGATTGATATCCACTTGATTTGCATTAATTAGCCATATGACCTATTCTATTGCATGTAAAGCATCTACCATTGAATGATTTGTTTATTTACATATTTATGCATTCATGAGACTTGTGACCATACTTTTTACAGTTAAAACACTATCCGGAGAAGGATGAATTAGTCTGATTCACTCTCTTTCTATACTGATTAGCTTTGTGACCAAAGTGATTGTAGCTGTGGCAGTATCCATTGAAGGATGGATATCTTTGAGCATTGGGCTGTCTTACCAAAGGTCTTCTAGGCCTGTTCCTTGGATTTTCTAATTCAAAATTCTGTTGACCAGATCCGGAGCTTTCTCCTTTCTCATATCCCAAACCACTCTTGTCATATGCCCTCTTTTGACTTCCAAGAAGAACTTCGAGTTGAGCAAAACTTATCTTGAATTTCTCTTTATATTCATTTGCTGTTTGAAGATCCCTTTTGAGAGAGACAATTTGATCCTCAATTTTTTCTTCATTATCTTTAGCATCTTCAAGATCAGATTCAAGATGTCTGATAATTCTATCCATCTGGTGGCAATCTTCTAATTTCTCCTTGAGAGATTGTCTTAGTTTGTCTTCAGTTTTTCTTTTCTCTTCAATCTCTTGGGTAAACTTTATAACTCCTGATTCCATTTCATGTCTTACCATAATGACTTCTTTTGATAACTTTTCACATAACTTAGTTTTCTCAGTCAGCTCTTCATTTGCCAATTGCTGAAGTAGTTCCTTTCTCTTTTTCATAGAGAGACTTAATTTATCTTTTAGTTCTCTTATGAATTCATCATCCTGTTTGAGTCTTTCCTTTAATTCATTGACTTTAGAGTTTGACTATTCAATATCCTCAAGAGTAGTCTTGAGTTGCTCTTTTAAACCATATGCATCCATTTGGATTCCCAGATCTTCCTCGAGTTGTTAGACTCTGTTAGGAGGAACTTAGCTCTGATACCAATTGATGATAACTGAGAGGGAGGGGGTGAATCAGTTATCCTAATTATTTCTTCTTCTGAACTTTCTTATTAATCAATGCAGCATTAAATTAAACAAGCAAACATAACCATGAAAATGGAGATACACATGACACAATATCTTTGACGTGGAAACCCTGTTAAGGGAGAAAACCACGGGGTGATTAACCCAAAGATTATTCTTTGTTAGAAGAATAAGGAAATACAAAATGGCACTTGCCAATTAGGGCTCACTGCCCGAGCACACTGCTCACAAGGAGGCACACTACCTACAAAGAGACAAACTGTCTACAAAAGAGTGTTATACAATACTTAAACTGATTGGTAGCATCTGCAAATGCTAGAGTCCAGTTCCGGTTAGGCTCAGTATATTGATCTGCTGCACTTCATCTTTCCTTTTCCCTTAAGCTTCTTTCCTTTCACATACTAGACCTTCCTTACTACTTCTGCTTTGGTCTACTACTTTTATTCACACATCATTGACAACAACAACTCTCACAACTAAATCCATTGTGTATATATATCTACACAAGTAATTTCATCATCTTTCTAGTCGGCACCCAAAATAGTCAATCCTTTCACTAATTCAGATCAGTTGGCTGAATCCTTACACATCAAGTAATGCGGATCAAGTATATGCTTGTATAAATCATTAATCATGTCGGCCAGACATGATTCATGCCTTCATAACTTTTACCACAATCAGTAACTCATCTGGAAAGTAGTCTGATGTTCTGTCAGTCAGTTCTTCCTCTGTTCACACTGTCACTCAGGAATCCGGTACTCAACTATCCATATCTTTTCCCTCATCTATCATCGAAGGCTAAATCCTTGGAATATATCACTCAAGGTAGTCCTCTTAACTTCCCCAAATCCACACTGCACCAAGATACTTCCTTTGAGAGATCCGGACCTGTTTGTCAGACCTTGCCACATGCTCTGTTCTTGTTTACCAGACCACAACATTCTTCACTCTGACTTCTGGTAGAGACACACCATGTCTTGCGGATGTGTGGGATGAACTTTGTTGCCATCAATGACAACAATCATGAATCCATATAGTGTCTCTTGCCAACAAGATCACCCTGGAAGAATTACAGATCACTACTGTTGATTTAGGGTTTGCCAATGAAGACCAGGAAGGTCAAGAGGGAAAAGATATAATTGATTCTTTGACCCAAAGGGTAAAGAAGGAAAAAGAGAAAAATAAGCAGCATAAGGAGCACATTGCTCAGCTGCATGCCTACATAAAAAGGTTAATTAACCTTGATGATACTTCAAATGCAGAAGCAATCCCATTGACTACAATTTCTCAGGAAGAGGTCAATAAGTTGGACCTTATGAAGCACGAATCAGTAATAATGAGAAAGTGGATGTTATCCACACTTAGTGGAGCTGAAGAAATAGTGAAGGCATCTTTACAGAGTTGGAATTCTCTAAGTATTTCTAGAAGGAAGGTTGATAAATTGCAAATGGATGCCGGAAGAAGGTCATTCCAATTAAAGAAAGCCTTGAGTGCTTGGGATGAAATGAAGAGGATTAATCCTCAAGTTCTAATAAACAAATAGGTGCTGGATAGTAATACCGCCATACTGATGGATATCTGGTATAAAGATATCAGATTTGAAAAGGATGTATTAAAAAGATGCAACAGCAATTTAAGAGACATCAACATGAAGCCGCATGACATGATGTCATTTGAAGCAGAGATCTTGGAAGCCCTAGAGGGGAAAATAGAAGGAAAGATTGAGAATCAAGATGAGGATTTTGCTATAAAGGCTCTACATAATAACTTTCAGCTTATAGCTAATGACCCTCTTATCCACTTGATAGAAGAAGCCATGGACAAGATCATGATGATCAAGGTCAGGGTGGAGAATTACAATGAAACATCAAGCAGCAGGAGGAGCAAATTGGAGGCTCTTCAAAATAAATATCAGACCCACAAGCACACCATTGCCAAAGCAAAAAATTAGGATGGCGGAGAAGTTGAACAAGTGGTGGGAGCATATGAAAATGTCAGGATAATCATGCAGGCCGATATGCAAAGAAATGTTCATCATGATGATGAAAGTATAGGAAGTGATGATCCTAATGCTCCTGATGAAGAGTAGATGAAGATGTAATACCAAAGAAGGCATAAGCATCTGACATTTAGAGAAAACAAGTAATTCAGATGGTTGCCAGCTGGCAACCTGTGCCACGTGAAATGTTGACTAAGTCAAGGATGATATACACCATAGATCTTAATAGATAAATCTTGATCATAGATCATGTGTAACTGCTCCCTCACCTTGTTCTATAAAAGGTGTAGGGATGCCTTGATTTAGACATTGGAAACTTAATTGAAATTTGTTTGTTGAAATATTCAGGGCTTATTTCAAAGTTGTTGTACACATATATGTTCTTGCATACTTAATGAATGAGAAGATTGTTTTGATTACAATCCATCATAAATATTGAGTAATTAGTGTATGAATTCTTGATACATGCTTTGATTTGCTGCATCCCTTGGAGTGCATATCAGCTTGCATGTGTTGTCTTCATTCCTTTCCTTTGAAGTTAGCATCAACTATATCTAGCTGTGGAATGTCCTGGTGAACATATTGGTTTGATTTCTTCTCTTCATGACTGTATCTAATGTGTATGTGGCTCAATAATTGAAGGTTCATCATTATTTGAAGTATTCTTTTCATTTTCTTTTAATTTTAGAATAATTCACCATCATAATTGCAATAATTGACAATCAAAAGCAAATAGTAATAAATATGCAGATATATTGAAGATAATTGAAAATCGGTAGCATATTTGAGTTAAAGCATGTCAAATTGACAAATATCATGCAAAGATTTAAGTATAAATACATCATCTGGAGAAATATACTGTGAAATAACATTTCTTTGTAGCATCTTATCAGATCATGTTGATGAATGTAAGGCCCCAAAATGGAAAACAATAACGCACATCAACCACTGAGTAATGTCAGTAGGTTATGAACTAATCCACGGAGACTTGGGATCATGAATTCTCTAAATTCATCGTATCTTTCAAGATGAGTAAATGTTGTTGTGCAATTTTTATTCTATGTTTGCTTATGACTAACATCATGATCAACACATAGGTCACCAGGATGTTCCACAACTAGAAATGGTTGATGCTAACTTAAAAAGAACTAAGAATGAAAACAATACATGCAGACTGAAAAGCACTGCAAGGGACGAAACTAATCAATGCATATATCCAGATTTCAATCATAGATTACTCAAGATTTACAATGATTTGTAATCAAAATAGTTTCTCTTTCATTAAGTATGCATAACATGTACATTTACAACAACTTTGAAATAAGTCCTGAACTTTCAGCAATATAATTTCAATTAAGTTTCAAATGACTAAAATATTGCACCCCTGCACCTTTTATAGAATAAGGTGAGGAGGTAATTACAATTGTCCAATGGTCAAGATTTACCAATTCAAATCAACGGTTGACAATTATCCTATGACTTAGTCAACTTTATCTCATGGCATAGGTTGCTAGCTGGAAACCATCTGTATGACTCACTATTTATGAGTATTGTTGACCTATTTTCCTTTGTGCAGAGTTAAATAGTTCACCTTGTATTTTCCTTGAAAATCTTTTAGAAATGACCCCAAAAGGCTTGAATCCTTCAAATACTCATGCTATGCCTTGCAAAAAATCCTAAAAATCTCACCTTGAGAATCTTTGTAGTAAAATCACAGGAGCTAGAGTATTCAGACCAACAACAAGAAGAAGAATGCAACCATGATGACATTATATCAATATTCTTGGTTTCTTTGAAGGAAGAAGGAGAAAACCATGAGGTCCCAAGTCAGCTATTTCACACACAAAAGCAACATGAGAGAAAGGTGGAGGTCACCATCATACCAAATAAAGAACAAGGGGCAATCAATCTAAAACCTTCAAGGGGATGCCCAATTAGGCATCTAGCCCAGCTGGAGACATATCAAGAGGAGTCACCACTTGTCATGCTTACCTCTAAGCATGAAGTTGAGCATCAAAATGAGTGGGATCAGCCCATTTATTCAGCACAAGTTAGCAACATTAGCAATCAATCCAAGTTGATAGGTGAGTTTATCTCCATTTTGTGGGGGGTGTTTTATCAATTTGTCATATGCCCATTTCCCCCTCACCTCTTTTTAACTACCCACATGCATGAGAAACATTGTAAATTATTAAGGAAGGGCAGTTACTTTCAAGAACTAGTTAATGGATTTGTTTAAGGTCATGTCTAACTGGTTAGTTTAGGATTAGAGTATGTTTCATTTCTGCTTTAGTTTTCCCTTTTCCTAAGTGCTTCTGTACAGGCTGCATTGTCATTAGGAGAATGCAGGTCCTTTCCTCTTTTTGTGTTTGGAGGCAAGTTCCAATTTTTCCAGCATGTTTTAGACTTGACTCCATGCCCAATGGATGCTTAAGGCCACTGATCTAATTGTTTAGCAGGCAAACATCCTATAGAAGTTGCCAAATTGTTGACCTATTTTCCTCTGTGTAGAGTTAAATAGTTCACCTTGTATTTTCCTTGAAAATCCTTTAGAAATGACCCCAAAAGGCTTGAATCCTTCAAATACTCATACTATGCCTTGCAAAAAATCCTAAAAATCTCACCTTGAGAATCTTTGCAGAAAAACCCAGAAATCTTTTAGCTTCAAGTATTTTCTATCACAGGGACTTCTCAGTTTCATGTTTAGTATTTGTGTATGCATTTTTCAATGTATATTTGCATATACATTTGCCATTGTATGTTCATATGTACAAGTGCAATATACAATGGCAAAGATGCAAAGTAAAGATGCAAGTCATACATACAAGAGTGAATGAACAGTGCAATGTACATTGGCAAATGTATAATCACACATGCAAAAGAAAAGGTGCAAGGGGCAATGTACATCATCGATAAACAAGTACAACATACAAAGGCCACACATGCAAGGAGCAGCATACAAAGTAGAATGTATATCGGCAAATATACAGGTGCGAAAAGATACAAAGAGAGGATACAAGGGGGTTTGTATGCATGTTTTTCATTGTATATTTTGTGTTGTATGTTCGCACATACAAAGGGTCATATACAATGTGACATACAAAAGGTTACATGTATATGCCGAAGTAGAGTGTTTGTAGTATATAAGTTCTTGGCTTGCATGTTTTATTTGTATATTTGCCTTGTATATGCAATATACAAGTCAGATATAAAGGCAATATGCAAGGCGGACCTGACTTGAAAATCAAATTTGGCAAATTCAAGTGTTGAGTTCGCAGCTTGTATTTAAGTGCATTGTATATTGCGATATACAACAAAAAATATACAAAGGGAAAACATACAAGGCGGACCTGACTAGGAAATCAAATACAGTTGATGGTAATTTTTGGGGTCCGCAAGTTATATGTATAAATATATTGTATATGCCGAAATACAAAGAGAAGTGATACAAGCTGGACTTGTTGCAAAGTAACAAAATGGTTAATGATCTTTTGAGGTCCGTGCATTGTATGTATATTTGTGATTGTATGTTTTCATATACAATTGGATATACAAAGGATTTTACATATGCCGAAGTAAAGTGTTTGTAATATATAAGTGAGTCTATAGTTTCCTTTGTATATTTCACATTGTATATTGTGATATACAAAGGTTAGATACAACGGTGATATGCAAGGCGGACCTGACTTGAAAATCAAATTTGGCATATTCAGCGTTGAGTCCACAGTTTGCATGTTGAAATGATTGTATGTTGTGTTGCAAGTATGAGGTTATCCAGTGTTGTCATTGATGTCAACATACTCATATTGCATTGACAAGAAGGATTTGATGAGCTGTGTGCTGAGGATATTGAGAAAATTAGCCTCAGTCAGGAACAGTGAAGAACAGTGATGAGAAGAAGGTAAATGTACTGTATAGGATGAGAACCGGAGGATGCAGATTAAAGGGTTAGTAGATATGAGTCTTGAGATGCGACAGTTAAGATTTCAGAGGTCCGCATGAAGATCTGAAGGAGTTGTGGCTGCCGGTATAGAACCGGGTCCGGCAAGTATCCGGAGGTGACAGAGGATCACAAAAAGGTCCGGTGAGGTCCGGAATTGTATTATCCTAATCTGCGGATTGGAAGGAGTGTTTGGGATGTCCTTGTGATGTATCATCCTAATTTGTGTATGATTTGGAGGTCCGGAAGTACCTCTTGCATTATGACAGTGGCGACAGACTGTGTTCTTAAAGTTCCGGATGAGGAAGACAAGAGATCCCAGTAAGCAGAGGAAGTGCGGATGTATCCGGACATTCAGACAGGCTTGTGAAGGTTCTTGGATCATGTTTAGGTTGTGTTGTTGGTCCGCATTGATGGTAGAGCCCGGAATTGAAGTTATTCTTCCGGATGAAGTTCTTGCTCTGTGTAGCCGACCGGATGAGTTGTTCATCCTGCGAATGTTCTTGTGATGGCCGACCGGATGTGTTATTCATCTTGCGGATACTCCTATGGTTGTTTGCCGACTTAGATGCTTGTTCCTGAGTCGATGTCTTGTATAAATAACGGTTTGTAAGTTCATTTCAGTGTGAGGTGTGAGGATGAGTATGGTATAGCGAAGAAACGTGCGAAAGGCAGAGCAGAGATTGTTGGGCTTAATTGGAACTGATCCGGACATGATAGAGATGTCATTCTCCAGTTCAAGACTGTGATTTTTATCACTTTGTAGATAGTGTGTCTCCTTGTAGGCAGTGGGCCTCTTTGTGAGCAGTGTGCTCGGGCAGTGAGCCCTTATTGGCATGTGCCATTCATTTTTCTTTATTCTTCTAACAGAGAATAATTCTTGGGTTAATCACCCCGTGGTTTTTCCCTTAACCGGGTTTTCCACGTCAAAATCTTGGTGTTCAATGTGTTGATGCTTATCTACTCTTGTGTTTATGTATTATGCTTCCATGGATGATTATTTGATATGCTGCTAACTAACAACAGTGAGTTAAGTGTTTGAATGAGAAGAAGTTTTATACAACTGATTCACCCCCCCTCTCAGTTGTATGCCCTAGATCCAACAATTGGTATCAGAGCCAAGTTCCTCTGATAGGAGCTTAACCGCTTGAGGAGATCCAGGATGTCGTCATACAAGAAGGATAGTCTGAAGTTCGATGGAACCAACTTCACTCTCTGGAAAGGTCGCATGAAGTGTCACTTGGAATGCATGGGAAAAGCATATCTGGGTATGATTTCAAAACCATATGTACCTCCACAAGGTGGTCCGACAACTCTGAATGAAATCACAGAAGCTGAAAACAATCTGCGGACCAAGGAAGCTCTTCTAAGCGCATTGAATGACTCAGATCTCTCGAATGTCATTGACCTACCCACTGCATATGAGATCCTAACTAAACTGGAACTTCTGTATGAAGGAGATGAGTTTGTGAAAAGTGCAAGGTTGCAAAGTCTGAAAGGGAAATTTGAAAGATTGAAAATGAGAGATGATGAAAACATCACTACCTTTATGCCAAGAGTAAATGAGCTGGTATGTGGAATCAGAAATGCTGGTGGAACTTTAGATGAAAATGAGATTGTCTGCAAAATCCTAAGATCCCTTCCTGCTGCCTACAAAATCAAAGTTGCTGCCATTGATGAATTCAGAGCCCACACAACTGTCACAAGAGAACAACTGGCTGGCAAACTAGCTGCATTTGAAATGACCGAGTTTGGAGATGATCCTCCCAAGACTAAATCTACTTTCAAAGCCAGTGCCTATGTGAAAGGCAAACAGAGATTTGATCCGGGTGAAAACTCATCAAGGAAAATGTCATGGTATGATCAAGCAAGAAGAGACATGGAAGAAGAAGAAGCAGAAACAGCTCAACTTGAAGCCCTCATTGCAAAGAGACTGCCAAGAGGATCCGGTAAGTATGAAGGAAAACTACCCTTTAAGTGTTTCAACTGCAATAAGATTGGTCATTTTGCCTCAAGATGTCCGGAGAGATCTGCAAGATCTAATACTCACAGACAAAGGTTTCAAAAGAATTGCTATTATGTTCATGAAGAAGATGACAATGAAGGAGTAACAGATGATGAATCAGAACTAGGAAGCAAATCCGGAAATGAGTGGGTGTTTATAGCCATCAAGGAAGAAGATTCAATACTCTCTGAATCTGTCAATCACAAAGTTGTTGAAAAAGCCTTGGCTGCTCAAGTGGAAGAAAAGGATGATTGGGTTATTGACAGTGGATGTTCTCACCATATGACTGGTGACAAGAATAAGTTCTTAGATTTGGAAAGATATGAAGGAGGAATGGTAAAGTTTGGTGACAATTCTGCTGGCAGAATCAGAGGTAGGGGAACTATTTCCTTTGATGGTAAGAGAAAAATAGGAAATGTACTGTATGTTGAAGGATTGAAGCACAATCTTCTCAGTGTTGGTCAGTTAGTGGACAAAGGCTATGATCTCCGGTTCAAGAATGGAAAATGCAGAATCTTTACAAGCTCCGGAACTGAAATTGCATCCGGTACTCAGACAAGAGGTAACATCTTTCATCTGGTTGGTTCAAATAAAAGTTGTTTGTTTGTTCAAATTGATCAGAGTTGGTTATGGCATAGAAGAATGTGTCATGTAAATTTTGATAACATCATCAAAATAAGCAATACTCAGGCTGTGAGAGATCTTCCAAAGTTGATAAAACCTACAAATAGTGTGTGTAAAGAATGTCAGTTAGGCAAACAAAGCAGAGTCTCTTTTAAAAGCAAAGATCAGTCTTCTACCGGATTGTTGGAATTAGTACATACTGATCTATGTGGTCCGACAAGAATCAAGAGTCTGCAAGGTGATAGATATTTCATGTTGTTAATTGATGATCATTCCCGGATGATGTGGGTTACCTTTCTAAAAGAAAAATCAGAAGCTTTTGAGAAGTTCAAAATCTTCAAAGCTATGGTGGAGAATCAAACCGGATTGAAACTAAAATGTCTAAGGTCTGATAGAGGTGGTGAATTTACATCTGGTGAATTCATAGACTTTTGTGAGAAACAGGGTATAAGGAGACAGTTGTCTGCTCCTAAGACTCCACAGTAGAATGGAGTAGTTGAGAGAAAGAACCGGACCATCCAGGAAGCTGCTAGGACAATGATGTTGGAAGCAAATGTTCCTCAAATGTTTTGGAAAGAAGCTATCAGCACTGCAGTCTACACTCTCAATCGAGTTCAAATCAGAAACAACACCGGTAAGACCCCCTATGAACTCTGGTTTGGCATCACTCCTACTGTGAAATATTTCAGAGTATTTGGTAGCAAGTGTTATATTAAAAGAGATGAAGATCTAGGAAAGTTTGATGCTAGAAGTGATGAAGGAATTTTCTTGGGCTACTCCACTCAAAGCAAAGCATACCGGTGTTACAATAAGAGATTGAGGAAGATGATAGAAAGCACCAATGTAAAGGTTGATGAAGGAATTGAGAAGCCTTCAAGATTTTATGAGTTTGATGAAGATGACCAAGACAGTGTTCAAGGACCTCAATCCTCTCCGGTGAGACAGAGTCAGCCTGATCCGGTAAATCAGGAAGAAGAGATAGGTTTGAATGAGCCTGATCAAGAAACAGCAGTGCTGGATACTCCCAAAATTCCAAGGTATGTAAGACTGAATCACTCTGAAGATCAGATCATAGGTGACAGAAGAAAAGGTGTACAAACTAGAAGGAATATTGCTCAAGATCAGAATGAATGTTGTCTGATTTCAAAGATTGAACCTAAAACAATAAATGAAGCCTGCAATGATGAAAACTGGACCAAAGCAATGGAAGATGAACTAATGCAAATTGAGAAAAATCATACTTGGGATCTTGTTCCCAGACCTAGAGACAGGAATGTAATTGGAACCAAGTGGGTCTTCCGGAACAAACTAAATGAAGCTGGTGAAGTAATCAGAAACAAAGCTAGATTGGTCTGCAAAGGCTACTCTCAAATAGAAGGAATTGACTTTGAAGAGACTTTTGCTCCGGTAACAAGAATTGAAGCAGTCAGATTACTTCTTGCATTTGCTGCCTTCAAAGACTTCAAGGTATATCAGATGGATGTCAAGTCTGCCTTCCTAAATGGTGATCTGGAAGAAGAAGTCTACATTGAACAACCGGATGGATTTCAATTGTCTGATAATAATGATATGGTCTGCAAGTTGAAGAAAGCTTTGTATGGATTGAAGCAAGCCCCAAGAGCATGGTATGAAAGGTTGGATAAGCATCTTGTGCAGATTGGATTCAACAAAGGTACTGCTGACAGTAACTTATATTTCAAAATTGATCATGAAAACATTCTGATTGTTGAAGTGTTTGTGGATGATATCATTTTTGGAGGAAGAGATAGTATGTGCAAAACTTTTGCAAATCAGATGAAAAGTGAGTTTGAAATGTCTATGCTTGGTGAAATGAATTTCTTCTTGGGTCTGCAAATTACTCAAACAAAAGAAGGGATCTTCATTTCTCAGACCAAATATGTGAAAGAATTGTTAAAGAAATTTGGTATGGAAGACTCAAAGCCTATGAACACTCCTATGGCAACCGGATGTAAGTTAAGCAAAGATGATGATTCTCCAAAGGCAGATCAGAAAAAGTATAGATCAATGATTGGTGGATTGTTGTATCTCACTCAAACTAGACCAGATATAATGCAGGCTGTTGGTCTTGTGGCAAGATTCCAGGCTGATCCTAGAGAATCTCATGTTATGGCAATCAAAAGAATTTTTAGATATTTGAAAGGAACAGTTGAGTATGGTCTATGGTATCCTAGAGATCCGGATTTCTCTTTCCATGCTTACACAGATGTAGATTGGGCAGGAGATGTGGATGACCGGAAGAGCACTAGTGGTGGAGCATTCTTTTTGGGGAAGAGATTGGTTTCTTGGCTAAGCAAGAAACAAGATGCAATATCTCTGTCTACAACTGAAGCAGAATACATTGCAGCAGCAGGTAGTTGCACTCAAATCTTATGGATGAAGCAGATGCTAAGAGACATCAAAGTTGAATATGAGGAGCCTATCACAATTTTCTGTGATAATTCAAGTGCAATTAATATTTCCAAGAATCCGGTATTGCATTCTAAGACTAAGCACATATCTATCAAATTTCACTTTTTGAGAGAACAAGTAAACAAGGAAGAAGTCAGATTGGAGTATGTTCCCTCCAAGGATCAGATTGCAGATATCTTTACAAAACCTCTTCCCAAGGACTCTTTTGAATATCTCCGGGAGAAGTTAGGGGTCATGGCCCCTCCGGTGATGAACTAAGATGCACTGATGTGCATCAGTCCGGTGGCTATCACAGTCATATCTTGTGATCCGGACTAATGGGGAGCTGCAACTAAGGGGGAGCAGCTGGTATGATTCTGATGCATGAGAATTGCAAGTATGAGCCCTTTGCCATTGATGTCAAAGGGGGAGAGAAAACATGTGAAAAACAAGTGGTTGATGATCAAAGGGGGAGCAGTAAAGGAAGAGAAGACATATGAAAAGTTGAAGTTCTTGTCTTAATGGTTTTTCACATCATATGTTGCCATCAATGACAAAGGGGGAGATTGTTGCAAGTATGAGGTTATCCAGTGTTGTCATTGATGTCAACATACTCATATTGCATTGACAAGAAGGATTTGATGAGCTGTGTGCTGAGGATATTGAGAAAATTAGCCTCAGTCAGGAACAGTGAAGAACAGTGATGAGAAGAAGGTAAATGTACTGTATAGGATGAGAACCGGAGGATGCGGATTAAAGGGTTAGTAGATATGAGTCTTGAGATGCTACAGTTAAGATTTCAGAGGTCCGCATGAAGATCTGAAGGAGTTGTGGCTGCCGGTATAGAACCGGGTCCGACAAGTATCCGGAGGTGACAGAGGATCACAAAAAGGTCCGGTGAGGTCCGGAATTGTATTATCCTAATCTGCGGATTGGAAGGAGTGTTTGGGATGTCCTTGTGATGTATCATCCTGATTTGTGTATGATTTGGAGGTCTGGAAGTACCTCTTGCATTATGACAGTGGCGACAGACTGTGTTCTTAAAGTTCCGGATGAGGAAGACAAGAGATCCCAGTAAGCAGAGGAAGTGCGGATGTATCCGGACATTCAGACAGGCTTGTGAAGGTTCTTGGATCATGTTTAGGTTGTGTTGTTGGTCCGCATTGATGGTAGAGCCCAGAATTGAAGTTATTCTTCCAGATGAAGTTCTTGCTCTGTGTAGCCGACCGGATGAGTTGTTCATCCTGCGAATGTTCTTGTGATGGCCGACCGGATGTGTTATTCATCTTGCGGATACTCCTATGGTTGTTTGCCGACTTAGATGCTTGTTCCTGAGTTGATGTCTTGTATAAATAACGGTTTGTAAGTTCATTTCAGTGTGAGGTGTGAGGATGAGTATGGTATAGCGAAGAAACGTGCGAAAGGCAGAGCAGAGATTGTTGGGCTTAATTGGAACTGATCCGGACATGATAGAGATGTCATTCTCCAGTTCAAGACTGTGATTTTTATCACTTTGTAGACAGTGTGTCTCCTTGTAGGCAGTGGGCCTCTTTGTGAGCAGTGTGCTCGGGCAGTGAGCCCTTATTGGCATGTGCCATTCATTTTTCTTTATTCTTCTAACAGAGAATAATTCTTGGGTTAATCACCCCATGGTTTTTCCGTTAACCGGGTTTTCCACGTCAAAATCTTGGTGTTCAATGTGTTGATGCTTATCTGCTCTTGTGTTTATGTATTATGCTTCCATGGATGATTATTTGATATGCTGCTAACTAACAACAGTGAGTTAAGTGTTTGAATGAGAAGAAGTTTTATACAACTGATTCACCCCCCCCTCTCAGTTGTATGCCCTAGATCCAACATGTTGGTATATACAATTGGATATACAAGGCCAACATACAGGGGATTTCAGTGAAATAGTATGGATTAGAAACTCATTTTTTGATCTTTCCAATGGCCGATAGAAGGTGCAGTTTTTCAATGATGCTTCTCAGACCAGCTCAGCGACCAATCAGGTGATGACATGTGGCAGGGGCATACATGCAAAAGGTGATACAAAAGTAAAGGGGCCCACTCTTGTATGTAGCCATTGTATTGTATATACAAGGTGACATACAATTGAACATACAAAGACATTTCAAAGGCTGATTTAGATGCCAAATAAAAGCACATACAATGCAGTTTGCATATGAAGGCAATATACAAGTACAGTTTGACCACAACTTTGACCGCCTGTATCTTCCACGTCTTGGCAAATTTTGACATGATTCAAAAAGGAAAATGTGCTTATTTTTGCCTCGTCTTTCATTTGGCAGGGATTTCAAGGTTTTTTTCTCTTTCAAATTTTGGATCTGGACTTGTATGCTCAATTGACTGGATGTTTCAGCGACCAGTTTGAGTGATGCAAATGCAGATATTTGTTGCATTTATCAAAGAGGGTCGATGATCTAGCTACTTGCATTAAAGACACAGAATATCTCCCACCTGCCCCTATTCCAGATATTTCCACACCATAACTTCTACAGGTGGACGTCCCTTCAGGCAGATATTTTTCTGATATAGCTCATGGGGCAAATTTTTGTAACTGACTTAGGTCAGGTTGGAGTGCTATATATGCATATAATGAGATGTAAATAGGGTTGGAATTTTTTTGGCATTTAGTTTTTTCTATTTCCAAATAGAGCTTTCTGCTACTGTAACTATGCCTTCCTATTGGATATATGCAAGTTATTTTACCTCTTTTGATGATTTTCTATGTTTAGTGTAAATCTGCGTGCGACTGTCTATGAATATCTTTGTTCCTCTCAATCATTCTACTTCTTACCTCTCCTAGAATCATTTGAATCTATGTATTTCCACTTGTTGTATCTGGTTATTTTGTGCATTTTCTCAGTTCTATGAAAGTTTCTTTTAATCAGTCTGGTGCATCACCCTTACTTTCAATTTTTCTATTCTCATCTTTCATTAAAAATCATCCCTTCTCCCTTTCCCTCTGAAGATTTAGTAATTTTAGGTGATAACTAGTCAAGGAAGCTGGCCTTCTTCAGAGGTTTGATCTCATTTCGTAAGGTCCCACACTTTGAGATCATTTCCATGTTTCTCTAGATTATCAAAGTTTCACAACTGTAGCAAGGGTGCAAATCTGGGTGATAACAAGTACCTCATACATATGTTCACTTAGTGATGCATCTTCATTCATTCCTTAGGTTCTTCTTCTTCATTTTCTTCTTCTTCATCATTCTCTTCATCTTCATCACTTTCATCATCACTATCACTCTGATATACTTCCTCTTTCATGTGGACTTTTATTGCTATCCTGATATGTTCATATGCTTGAACAATTTTATCAACCTCTCCCTCATCCTGAATTCTAGCTTTTGTTATTGCATGCTTATGAGTCTGGAACTTAGCCTTGAGAGCTTCTAGCTTACCTTTAGTGTTGTTTAATGTCTCATTGTATGTTTCTACTTTAACTTTTATCCTCATAAATTTATTCATTACTTCTTCTGTCAGGTGGGTGAGAGGATCATCTCCTACTGATTTAAAATTATCATGCAGAGCCTTAATAGCAAAGTCTGCATCCTGATTCTCAATTTTGCCCTCTATTTTTCCTTGCAAGGATTCAAGGACTTCTGCTTCATATGACATCATGCTGTGCAATTTAACACTAATATCCCTGAGTTTGCCGCTACACTTCTTCAAGACATCACACTCAAACTTGATATCCTCATACCATATGCTTGTCAGCAGGGCAGTATTATTATCCAATACTTTATTGCTTATCAAAATTTGTGGATCAATTCTCTTCATTTGACTTAGAGAAGTCAGGTCCTTTTCCAATTGGAATGACTGTTTTCCTGTATCAATATGCATTTTATCTACCTTCCTTTTTAGACTACTCAAAGAATTCCATCTCTGCAGAGAGGTTCTCAATACATCTTCAGCCCTAGTGAAAGCTGACAACATCCATTTTTTCAACACCATTGCCTCATGTTTCATTAGGTCCAACTTGGTGACCTCTTCCTGTGACATGCCAGTCAATGGGATTGCAGGATTAACTGGTGTATTATTAGGGTTAATTAACCCTTTTATGAAAGAATGTAGTTGAGCAATGTGCTCTTTATGCATTTTATTTTTCTCCTTTTCCTTCTTCACCCTTTGGGTTAAGGAATCAATAATATCCTTCCCTTCTTGACCTTCTTGGTCTTCATTGGCAAAACCCAGATCAACACTTGTGATTTGGAATTCCTCTAGGATAATTTTGTCTTCTTCCTTTTCAACTATGGGAAGTGCTATCTATGTAGTCCTTATGCCTATGGTAGGATCTTTCTTTATGGTAGATGTTAATCTAGCCTTCCTCTTTGGATTCATCATTTTCTCAGCAAACAAGGTAGAAACATCAAACTCCTAAATTTATGATGTTTGTTCCATACCTATCTCCTTTTCTAGCTAATGAGGCACATCATCTCCAAATCCCTGGTGGCCTTTGTCAATATCATGTATGCCCTGTTCTACAGTATCTGCTTCTATCATTGGTGGAGATGGCACCTTCTTGATTTCTTCTTCATGTATTTCCTCATGAGGGGAATCTTGTTGGAGTTCTTCTTGTTGAGGGGTTGCCTTCTGCAAAGGAGGATCTTGTGGAATTTCCACATTCTAATCATGTGCTTGATCCTGTACTCCCTCCTTTGGATCTTCATTTTCTTTATTATTTTTCTCATCCTATGGCATATTGACATCATTGGATGCCTGTATATTTTGCCCTTGAGGATCACCCTGATCAAGGGTCATTTCTTGTGCTCCACCTGATGCACTGATATCTTGTGGCTTAGGGTCCTCCTAACCTAATTTGTTTTTTATTCTTGGGACTTCTCTTGAATCTCCCTGAGTCTGAGCAACATCAGTGTCTAATATGTCCTAATCACCCCTAATTTTCTATTGAACTTCCAATACTTTTGGTTCTGTAGGTGTCTCATACTATTGCTGACTTTGATCGAAGGAGTACCATCCTTCTCTGTATGCTCTACAACTCCAGTCTTCTTTGGTTCCTCGGGTGCACCTATTTTATCCTTAGGGATTATATCACCCCTATATGTTAAATCTACTACTACAGGACTGGTCACCTGCTCAACCAAATTGTCAAGTCCTATCTGTTGGACTGCCCTCTCTGGGCTACCTTGTTTCATTTCTTCTGTTTGTTTTACATCCTCCAACACTACCATATGTGCTAATGGAGTCCCATGAGGAGTCATGTGAGGTTTGGAAAGTAGAGTTTCCATTTGTTGAGAGGCCACATTCTGAACCACCTCATCATCAGATAAGTCTATCATATCCTCTAAAGAGAAAGGAGTACCCTGACCTGATTTAAGCACTTCTCTTATCTGCTCCTCCACTTTCTCAGTTTTAAATTTTATTATGGTGGGAAGAGAAACATCATATTGCAGTTCCTTCCTAAAAACTTCACCATTGGCTCCTCTCAATATGATGGGGTCAGCATAGATATTCCCCCTCATGGTCGTTCTTTGTTTCTTAGGTGGTGACGTCAGCGTCATCCCCCTCCTCTTCTCATTGGCTACTAGTAGGTCATCACCTCTAGGCTCCTTATTTAACTATTCTACCAAAGGGAATCCCTCTTCCACTTCCTGCTGTAGGGTCTAGCCTTCTACTTGCATCTCTGTAGCCTCAACAGTGGTCCTCAAAATTCTTTGTCTTTGGTTTTTCAATTAGAGGCTGTGCAGATGATGCAGATGCCTGAGCTGATGTAGATGCACCTGCAACTGATGTGGCAATCCTTTCAATTATCACCCCCTTTGGTTCATCTTCACCTTTCTTACCCTTAGGGGAAACTCTCCTTTATTTTTCTATGGGCAATCTTTCCACATTAGATTTTCTCTTTTTAGTGAGGAAATCATCATATTCCTCATTAGATACCTCCTACCTCTTCTTTTTGGTATCAACTGTAAGGGCAACACCCCTTTTCTTTAATCTAGATACCTCCTCATCTACCTAGGCCTGGGTTAGCTAGAACACCCCACTTGTCAGCTGATCTAAGGATATATCCTCCTGTTGTGTAAGATCTGGGGCTGATATGGTGTCATTATACACCTTTTTGTCCTCATACTCATTAGACATGATATTCCCATCATCCTTCCGTAGCTGCACTAGCACCGGGATGCAGTCAAAGGTTTTAATTTGATTCAAGGTGAGTCTTTGATATTTCCTTCTTCTCACCTCAGCTTCATCATCACAATCGGTCTAGAAGTCTTCTAGATGCTTTTGATGTATCAACTTTCCTAGTATCTTCTGCATCCTGCCATAAGGATCATATGATTTGGCTAGGGGAAATGGCTATAAATACATCAATTTTAACCCCCCAATGACATGCTTTATGCTTTCTAAATCTAAGCACATGTACTAGTCCATGGATACTAGAAATAAAACTAGAGGTATCTTATTCTGTACCTTGTAGGCTTCAACTATTGTAGTTACCTTCTTGACAAATTCCATCAAGATGACCCCATCAGTAGGGTATCTTGGCAACATAAGAGGCTGTCCTTCAAATGCCTCTATCCTGATGTATGAAAAAGTGGCAAATTGGACAAACCAGGCTCCATGCCGATAAACAACTTCTTGAGCTTCCATACTTAGCCTTTTAGTCTTGTCCTCCTCCATAGTTCTAACTAGATGTATGGAGAATGCATCATTTACCAGTTTGTAATCTAGGAGGTATTCCTTCCTTTGTAATTGGGGATAATGATCCCATATGTGTGCATCATCAGCATCACCACCAGCCTTACCCACTATCTTCAAAGCATCAAAAGTTCCTTTATATGCACATGAGTATACCACATATGAAGACATGCAAAATAAGCATGTTTGTCCTCCTAGGCTCCTCATTCCTTCATCAAATGCATCACTGATGATCTTAGCTCATAGCGGCCTGTTGTTTGCATATAAGACCATCTGGATGATCCCAAACATCTAGTTCTCAAAATTTCTAGCATGAGGCTTTCCAGTCATCCTTCTCAGTAGAGCAATCATATATTGGTACTCATCATCAAAATCAAATGTGTATAGATGCATGGGTAGTTTGGCCGAGGCGGCATATGTGCTACTCTTTGACCTCCATTGGTATAGCCTCTTCCTTGCATTTTTCTTATTATTGTTATATTCTATTTCCAATTTGTGTAGGTCCTGTAGACACCTAAAATTGGCTTGCTTCGCAAACTAATTTTCCATATCTCTATACCCTCATTATTCCTCCTATTAATTAAATAAATTCATTTTATTTAATTAATTTATCCCTCATTGTCTACCTTGACCATTTACCCATTCCTTGTGATAAATTTATTCATTTAATTTATCACTTTTACCTTACAACATTATCCTCATTTGATTAAATAAATATTCACAATATTTATTTAGTTAAATTGTCCTTTTTCCTAATCCTCATTAATTAGATAAATCATGGTTATCTAATTGATCTAGCCTACTAATTGACCTACCCTAAGCTACCCTAGCCTACCTATCCCCTAGACCTAGGTTAATTAAGCTAAGCACTCAATTAACCTTGCTTATCCCCTTCTTCCATGCACCTTTTGAATAAAAATCAATCTTTTATTCAAAGGGTCAAATCCCCCTTAACCCTCATTTATCACTCTCTTACACATGTAAGAGTACCATCTTCACATCTCCACATAAAAGTGAATTAAAAATTCACTTGTCATGTCCCCTCTTCCCAAAATGAATCTTTTGTTCATTTTAATCCTCTACACCTTTCCCCATGTGAATTTAAAATTCACTTTTAATGAGAGCCCTCCAATCCCATTGACCAAGTTTCAACCCTTGATCTCCCTCATTCACTCTCCTTGTGACACTTGTCACAAGGCTATGGCTTCAATCCTAACCCTAACTCTCATTGATTCCTAGCCCTTGATCTTATTTTTCAATCCTCACCCTCCATCCTCCTTTCAAGAACTCTATAAATGAAACCCTCTCCAAGCCATTTGGGAGAGACTCAATCATGCACCAAACCTCTGCCAAAATCTCTCCACAAATCTCCTTATCATGCCACCATAATGTCAAAATCTTGCCTCAATCCCATCTAATCTATCCATCCACCTTATCTCTCATCTACATTTGTGTTGAAAAGCTTTGAGCAATCCACATTAGCTACAGTGATCACGGGAACAATCTTGAGGAGCTCTTGGGTGCATCTCCTTCCCGCATAGATTTGTGAGGTCTTCATGAAGGTATAATCATTTTGTTTATGCATTAGATTAGTTTTTATCTTCATTTTGATTTCACTTATCACAGGTCCAAACTCACTACCTTCCTCTCAACTAGAAGATTGAAAGTGATGGTAATGCCCTTGACTGAGAAGTCTACATATATCTTCCCATGTTTCTCCACTCGCTTGGTTTCAAGGTTATAATTTCTTGCACATTTTACTACCAGCTCCAGGGCATCTATCGCATATGAAAAACTAGCTGCATGCCACATACCTAAGACATACACCCCATCCAAAATGGGATTGTCCTTATCATGATCCAATCATGTTGACCATACTGCCAGGTCCGTATCTCCTTGGTGTGTATCACCAATAACTCCGTACTTGAACTGCACCCCCTCAGGTTGGACAAACATGGGCTTGAGGAACTCTACCTCAAACCTATTTCTTCTAAGATCTGCCATGGATTCCTATAGTAAACATGATATGTTTTACCCTACAGTGTCCACATGCATTTCTACAACATCATGACTCCTATATCACGTATACTTCGTATATTACTCTTCACTTCATCATGATACGTATTATCACAAAGCCAAACCACATGAAAGACAAATATTCTACCTAAAAACACAAAAAATGACAATAGGAGGGTTTATAGTTACCTAACAATTCTTTCCTCTTGGATTAGATGATTGATTACAGAGAAGGGCTATAAACGTTGAAGATCATCCGTTCCGTTACATTGAAGGATCCAATCCATTGATAGGTAGATATTAGAGGGTTTTACTTTGGAGCTCTATAATTTCTTGATTTATCACAAGGTAAATGAAAATGACCTTCAAATTTTACCTTTAAAGAAAATCAATAGGATAGATTAGGGTAAAATGCACTGTCTTGATCAAATCTATTGATCATCTACAGGGAATCCGTAGATGCTGCCAAGTGTTTAGTTTGCATTTGTAATCGGCAGGAATTCATCTACCACATTTAATTGCATTTAATGTCAAGAAGGGGAGGCGTGATCTTCAAAAGATCAGGGGATATTCAAAATATGACCCCCTGGATAAAATGACCCCTCACTTTTGAGCGGAAAAAGTAAATGCAAAGGATTGGGTGATATGGTCAACGTTTGACCATGTGTACATCGGGTCATGAAACTAAGATCAGGGGCTATTCAAAATGCAACCCCATGGATAAAATGACCCCCCTTTGGAAAAGATCAGGGTGACATCATTATGTCGGTGACATTGTTTAATCATTATGTTTTAATGATGTCATCGTCATATTAAAGAATATGATGGACATCGGATATATACCTCCCCGTAGATAAAATGGAATGATGACATCATCATTAGCATGATTTTCTTCATTTATTGGACTTGGATGATGTCACTTACATATTTTCATAGGGTGATATTTGCGAAGAGGGTGATATTCATAAGATGACTGATGTTAAAAATATGACCCCCCGCGAGATAACTGAAGTCTTTCGACAGGTAGATATCAGCTCTTACTTAAATTTGACATCCGCACATCATGGACCGGGTGATTTATCAGGTGATAATCCCATATCAGGGTTATCTTATCTAATATGACTAATGTTTGAAATATGACCCCCCTACTTGGGATATCAAGTTTGACCAAACTTTGAATGAACATAACTCTCTCCCCTTAGATAATTTTGGGGTGATCTAAAAGGCAAACCTGCTTGGAATTTTGTGTACTTCCTAACCATGAGGTTAATAATGTGAACTACTAAATCTAACAACTAACCTCATCATGGTGACAAATCCACCCCTATCAAGGCTACATGCATGACTAATTTTACCAAACTGCCCAAAGCAGAAAACAAACAAGCCAAAGCAGAAAGAAAAGTTGGGTCCCTGTTTTGTCAAGGTAAAATGGGGCAAGTTGTGTAACCACACAATACTACTCCATACTTGGGTTCAGTTCCTTTGAAGCACAATATATCTCCTCTACTTTGATCTTTTTCACTTTTGCACTTATCTTTTCATTTTTAAGTGGAAAACCCTAAAATGGAAAAACCACGGTGGGTGTTAGCCCACATAAATATATAAGTTATAACAATACCAGAAAATAGAGGCTCACTTCCTTAGGGCTCACTGCCCAATATGGTCACTAGAAATGTTTAGGCTCACTACCAATATTGGCTCACTGCCAAGGGTTAGCTCACTACCAAGATTGGTGAACTAATTTGATAGCATCTACTCCATGCCTGGGTTCAATTCCTTTGAAGCACAATATATCTCCTCTACTCTGCTCTTTTTCACTTTCACACTTATCTTTTCATTTTCACACACTTCAATGTATTTTTTGCAACTGCTTTACATGCTTTTATACAATTCATTGACCTTGGAATGCGCATCAAGGTCAGCATTACATTCATCAACCATTGGAACAATCTCCAAGGTCGGCATTACAAACATACATAGAAATAGGTCTAGACCTAAACAAGATTAGCTAAGGACAATATGTATGTTGATCATGCCATGCCTTTGCTAGGACTCAAACACAATCTTCCATTCCATTACACACTTCTACAATCTTCGATGCATTTCCACAAGTAGTGAGATCAACCAAGTCGGCCAAGACTGGTGTCAACACTAAGTCTTCTAAGAATAGTCTTCATCCATGATCCCAATTTCTCTTTACAGACCAATCCAAAGGTAGGAACATGATCATGAGACATCCATAAGCTTATTGTAATCACCAGGAACAACCACACGATCTCTAACCACTCTGTCAAGAAGATTCTTCACACTGGAGCACAAGAACAACACTGTCATCTACTATCATAAAGAAAGAATAGCTTGTAGACCACCAAATCATAAGCCATTGGAGTTGAAGGAACTTAACATCATTTCAGACTTAACTCATGAACCGTAGATCATAATACTTCAATGTGGAGGAATGTGGAGCAAAATACTTTCTCCCTATTACAGTGAGTACTCAAAAAAAGTAGTTTTCACTCTGGTGAACATAACTCACTCAAATCTTCATACCAGAGGCTCAAACTTAAAACATAGTATCTTCAAACATGCATCTAAATAAAATCCAAACCGTAGACAAAGATATTCATTCTACACTAAATGTGGAGCAATCTATTAGACTGTTCTTCTGTAGACAAAGATATTCTGCAACACATTATTTCCACTGGAAAAGTAAATTTTCTCAATATCCTCAATATCAAGATCTTGCAATACTTACAAAGCACCTAAATTATTACAAGCAAGCATCAAAACAAGAGCACAGTTGACACCAATGACAACATTGATATGTTGAAATCAATGACAACATCGTTTAGGCACATATTTGCAACAATCTCCCCCTTTGTCATTGATGGCAACATATGATATGAAAAACTATAAAGACTGTCAAGATAAGATTCTCCCCCTTTCTCTTTACACATCTGCACTCTTTCTTCTCTAAGTTTTTCACATGATTTCTCTCCCCCTTTGACATCAATGGCAAAGGACACATACTTGCATGTTGTTTCTCTGATCCACTGAACTTTCTCTATTATCAACACTTTCTTTATCAGGAACATCTAGCTACTCCCCCTGAGAGGTAGCCCTCAAAACATCAATCTAGATCAAAGAATGAAACTTTGAGCACCACTGGACTGATGCAATCCTATCCATCTTAGTTTAGAGGAGGGGTAATGAACCCTAACTTTTCTCTGAGATACTCAAAAGTATCCTTAGGCAGAGGCTTAGTAAAAATATTTGCAATCTGATTCTTTGTGGACACATATACCATCTTTACTTCATTCTCTATCACCTTTTCTCTCAGAAAGTGATACCTTATAGATAAATGCTTTGTTCTAGAGTACATCACTAGGTTCTTTGAAATGTTTATAGCACTTGTATTGTCACAGAAGATCACAAGTAGATCTTCATACACAACTCTTATGTCCTTCAAAGTCTTCTTCATCCATAACACTTGAGTACAATATGCTACTGCAATATACTCTGCTTCTACAGTTGACAAAGAGATTGAATCTTGCTTCTTGCTCAGCCATGAAACCAATCTATTACCCAAGAAGAAAGCACCTCCACTTGTACTTTTTTGTCATCAACATCTCTGGCACAATCTGTATCTATATAAGCATTGAGAGTGAAATTGTTATCCTTTGGACACCATAATCCATGATTTGGTGTGCCTTTTAAATACCTCAAGATTCTCTTAACTGCCATCAAATGTGTCTCTCTTGGATCATCTTGAAATCTTGCAACAAGACAAAATACATGCATTATATCAGGTCTGGTTTGAGTTAGATAAATCAATCCCCCAATCATGGATCTATACCTCTTTTGATTAGTCTTGGGAGATTCATTAGTTTTTCTTAACTTGCAGCTAGTTGCCATGGGAGTACATACCAGTTTAGAGTCTTCCATCCCAAACTTCTTCAACAACTCTTTCACATACTTAGACTGAGCTATGAAGATTCCTTTATCTAACTGATTAATTTGTAGACCTAAACAGAAATTCATTTCACCAAACATAGACATTTCAAACTTATTTTGCATTTCACCTGCAAACTTCATGTACATGCCTTCATTGATTTTGAAATACAAGTTGCTATCAACAGTACCTTTACTGAATCCCAATTGCAACAAATACTTGTCTAGCCTTGTATACCAGGCTCTGGGAGATTGCTTCAGTCCATACAAGGCTTTCTTTAATCTGCACACCATATCACCTTGTTTTGGTAATTGACATCCTTCCAGTTGCTCAATGTAGACCTCTTCTACCAACTCACCATTTAAGAATGCAGACTTTAACATCCATTTGATACACTTTAAAGTCTTTGAATGCTACAAATGTCAAAAACATTCTTATTTCTTCAATTCTTGGCATAGGAGCATAGGTCTCTTCAAAATCTATTCCTTCAACCTGAGAGTATCCTTTGCATACCAATCTTGCTTTGTTCCTTACTACTTCACCATTCTCATTCATCTTGTTTCTGAAAACCCATTTGGTTCCAATCACATTTTTGTCAACATGTCTAGGAACTATTTCCCAAGTTTGATTCTTTTCTATCTGCATCAACTCCTCTTCCTATATTTTACCCAATTTTCATCATAGTAGGCTTCATTCATAGTTTTAAGTTCAATTTTTGAAAGCAAATAGTAATTCACCTATTCTTCTGCAACTCTTTTCCTTGTTAATACCCCTTTGCTTTTGTCTCCTATAATCTAATCTTCAGAATGATTAATACTTACATACCTGGGAGTCTTGGTAGTGCTTTCTGGAGCCTTTTCTTCTTCATCTTGACTATCTTCTTGATCAACATTTTCTTCATTTGTTATAGTAGCAAGCTCATCTAATTCATAGCCACTCAGATATGAGATTCTACCTTTGTCTTCATCCACCTTCACATTTGCACTTTCAACAATTTTTTTCAGCCTTTTGTTGTAGCACTGGTAGGCCTTACTCTTGGTAGAGTATCCAAGGAAGATTCCTTCATCACACCTTGCATCAAAGTTTCCTAGATCTTTATCTCTTTTGATATAGCATTTTCTTCCAAAAATTTTGAAGTATTTTACTATAAGAATTCTTGCATACCATAATTCATCAGGAGTTTTAGTACCATTACCTTTCACTTGAACCCTGTTTTGAATGTAGATAATGGTATGTATGGCTTCTTTCCAGAAAACTTTTGGTAGATCTCCTTCATCATTGTCCTAGCAGCCTCTTGACCTGTCCTGTTCTTTCTTTCCACAACTCCATTCTGCTGAGGAGTCCTAGGTGCAGACAACTGTCTCTTTATCCCTTGCTCTTCACAGAAAATGTTGAATTCATTTGATGTGAATTCACCTCCTCTATCAGACCTTAAGCACTTGATTTTTAGTTCTATTTCATTCTCCACCATTGCCTTCAAAGATTTGAACTTCTCTAGGGCTTCTGATTTATCTTTTAGAAAAGTAACCGAAGTCATTCTAGAATAATCATCAATAAGCAACATGAAATACTTGTTGCCTTGTAGACTTCTCACCCTTGTAGGACCACATAGATTTGTATGCACTAGATCTAGTAAACTGGTAGAAAATTGCTCTTTTCTCTTGAAACTTGTTCTTGTCTACCTCCCCAACTGATATTCCTTACAAATGGTATTTGTGGGTTTCACAAGATTTGGTAAATCTGTCACAGCCTGAGCTGAACTTATCTTCACCAAATTATCAAAGTTTATATGACATCCTTCTATGCCACAACCAACTCTCATCTACTTGGGCCAATAAACAATAATCATTAGTTCCTCTTAACTGGTAAATGTTACCTCTAGTCTTCTTACTAGTAGCAATCACTGTTCCAGAGCTTTCCATGATTTTGCACGCATTATCTTTGAATCTCAGATCATATCCTTTGTCACACATCTTACCAACACTCAAAAGATTATGCTTTAGACCCTTCACATATAATACATTATCAGTGTTGTGCTTTCCATCCAAAGAAATAGATCCTTTCCCACAAATCTTACTAGCTGCATTATCTCCAAACCTTTAACCAGTCCTCCATCATACTTTTCCAAACCTACAAACTTACTTTTGTCATTGGTCATGTGATGTGAACTTCCACTATCAATAATCCATTCATCCTTATCTTTTTCCACCTAAACAACCAAAGCACTTTCCTCTACTAGCTTTTCCTCCTTTACACAACTAGTAGGATTAGTAGATACAGGTTCTTTAATAGCAATAAACAAGAATTCATTTGCACTAGTACTAGCATCATCAGATTCATCATCTGTTACACCTTCATCATCAAGATCTCTAACATAATAGCATTTCTTTGGAACCCTAAGTCTACTCTCAAATCTTTTTCTATTCCTTTCAATTCTTTTAGGACATCTGGAAGTATAGTGACCAACCTTACCACATGTAAAGCATTTGAAAGGTAATTTGCCTTTGAACTTACCAGAACCTCTTTACAGTCTGTCAACAAAGTTTGCTTCAATTTCATTGAACTCATCATCATGTTCAACCTTGTATTTTTCAGTTCTGGAGATCTTCTCTGAAGTACTGGCTTTGAAAGTAGTCTCAATATTTGGTTGGGCATCACCAAGTTATCTCATCTCAAAGGCTACACGATTTCCTAGCAACTGATCCTTGTTGACCTCTTTCACAGTCATCACTTCTTCAATTGCATCTACCTTGTGACTGTAGGATTTAGGTAATGACCTAAGAATTTTTATCACAACTTCCTTCTCCTCAATAGTTCCTCCCATAGATTTGATTCCAATGACAAGTTCATCAATATTTTGCATGTAGGATGTTATGTTTTAGTCTTCACCCATATTTAAACCTTCATATTTAGCTTTCAATCCCTCAAATTTGGCACTTTTTATAGATACATCCCCTTCATATAGATTTTCCAACTTTTCCCAGACTTCTTGAGCAGTTTCATAATCCATGACTTTTATCAAGTCAGAGTCAGTCAATGCACTTAACAGAGCATCTCTAGCTTTTATATTTAACTCATATTCTTTGAGTTCATCTTCAGTTGTCAAACCATTTGGAGACATGGTATATTTAGTCTTTGTCACTTTCCATACTCTATAACCAATACAAAGCAGATGGCTTTTCATACGTATCTTCTAGGTCACATAATTCATTCCATCAAATTGTATAGCCTCCTTTTTGTAAGACATTCTAGATCTACCTCAAGTTGTTAGGCTTACCTCTAAGGAACCTTGCTTTGATACCAATTGTTGAAATGCACCAGACAACTGAGAGGGGGGTGAATCAATTGTCTTCAAAAACTATGACCTCTTAAGAACATCAACACATCAAACACTTGCTCACTATTATTTAGATTTGATCATGAAGGCATAAGATAAGAAACTCAACATAACAATATCATCAACACATGAGACACCAATATTTTTATGTGGAAACCCCTAAAAGGGAAAAACCATGGTGGGTGTTATCCCACAGAAATATATAAGTTATAACAATACTAGAAAATAGAGGCTCACTACCTAATATGCTCACTACAAATGTTTAGGCTCACTGCCAAGATCAGCTCACTGCCAAGGGGTGGCTCACTACCAAGGGTTGGATCATTGCCAAGATTGGTGAACTAATTTGATAGCATCTACTCCATAACTGGTTTTAGTTCCTTTGAAGCACAATATATCTCCTTTGCTCTGCCCTTTTTCACTTTCATACTTATCTTTTCATTTTCACACACTTCAATATATTTTTTGCAACTGCTTTACATGCTTTTATACAATTCATCAACCTTGGAATGTACATCAAGTTCGGCATTACATTCATAAACCATTGGAACAATCTCCAAGGTTGGCATTACAAACATACATAGAAATAGGTTTGGACCTAAACAAGATTAGCTAAGGAAAAGATGTATGTTGATCACGCCATGCCTTTGTTGGGACTCAAACATAATCTTCCATGCCACTACACACTTCTACAATCTTCAATGCATTTCCACAAGTAGTGAGATAAACCAAGTCAGCCAAGACTGGTGTCAACACTAAGTCTTCTAAGAACAGTCTTCATCCACGATCCCAATTTCTCTTTGCAGACCAATACAAAGGTAGGAACACGATCATGAGACATCCATAAGCTTATTGTAATTACTAGGAACAACCACACAATCTCTAACCACTCTGTCAAGAAGATTCTTCACACTAGAGCACAAGAACAACACTATCAGTTACTGTTGTAGACACCCAAAATTGACCTAATTATCATTAACATTCAAATATTGCATTCATCTGCATCTATCTAACACACTTGAGCAACATCCATATCACTTATTTGTTTTATTAATTAAAGAAATTTATATTTATTTAATTAATTCATTAGCTATTTCCTCTAAGCCATAATTAAACAATATTTAATTATTTAATTCTCTTCATTCTTCTATTTTAATTAAATAAACCTTATTTATTTAGTTAAAAATCCATTCACAAACCAACTTTCTAATTAATTAAATAAATTTTATTTATTTAATTAATTTCTCTTATCATTTATCTCAATAAGCCGACATGTGTGCCTCTTTCATTTAAAAAAGATAAGTGGTACTACATCTTTTATTTAATATTTTTCACATGTAGTACTTTTTATGTACACGATTACACATAAACCTTATCTTCCTTCCACTTGTCATCTACACATTCACCTATGATCATCCTTTAATCTTAGCCATTCACATAGCCACCAAATCTCTACTATTGATTGATTTTGGTTGAGTTCTATATAAACACCCTCTCATTCCATACTACATCTATCCGACATTTTTCATATAGCATCTACATTATCATTTTGAGCATTTTAGCATCCATTGAACATATTATCATTATTATCCATCCATCATGGTAGCTTTGATCTTCATAATTGTTCATTGTTGAAGAAGCAATCCACATCATAAACAAGGAATCATATAATTTAGGTGATATTGTTCTTGAATTGTGTTGTACCCAACCAAAAAAATTTCTTCATTAAGGCATTTTGAACAAGTCTAGAAAATTTTTTCATCAAAAAGTCAAAAAAACAAAATTTCTAAAAATAGACGTCAGATTAGGTTTTCTAGGTTTCTTAAGATATGGATGTTGGAAAAAATTTCTAGAAATAGAAAGTTTCTAAAAATAGAATCTCTGACTCAAGTGTCACGCTTGATTCTCATTGGTCAATTTTACTTCACAATTGACGAGGTTTAGACAAAATCTTCAAACGACCAAGTTTTCTCTAATGGGTCATTTCTACTTTTTCAGAAGCTGAAGCATGAGCTTAAAAGTCATCAACAAAGGAAGTTCATCTGCCAGAGCTCGTCGACGAGTTTTCAACGTTGATCCAATGACACAGAACTAACGAACAGTCATCGACTCGATGACACACGTAAAATAATGCAAGATGCGATCCAAGGAGGAATGAAAGTTTGGAAAATTAGAAATTTGACTAAGTGTTGAGAAGATAGGCACCCTAGGTGACTTGGGGCGCCCAACCTTTCAAATGTTAGATTTTTTCACGTTTTTTGAGAAACGTAAAAAATGCTTCCGTCGACTCTTTCTCGGTTGGTCAAACTTGGTCAAAAGTTGGTCAAAGCTGGGTGATTCACCTTAGATATGCTCAAGCTATCCAGTCTACCCTCATCCTGATGCCTGTCCCTGGAATCCTAAAATTGACTAAGTCTGAAATCTGGTGGATCCTCAAAAATCTAGAATCTGCATGTCAAATCCCATGGATCTGAGACCTATCTCAAACATCCTGAAAGTATATTTCAAAATATTTAAAGTATACTTAAATATATTTTGAAATATACGTTAGGCAGGACCTTCAAAATTTGGTGAAATTCAAGATTTGCGGCAGAAATTGAAAATTTTTAGAAAATTTTCTAAGGCATGACAAACTAGACGCCCCAGGTGACTTGGGGCACCCAAACTCACCAGAGTTAGAATATTTTTGAGTTTTCCTTGAAAAACATGAATCTCCTTCCGTCAATCCGGTCTGGTTTAGAGTTGATCAGTTTGGCACATTTTTCGAGGCAGACAAAGAGTACAATCAACTCAGTTTTCATCAGGCCTACCTATTTTCCAGATCATCAGACTCAGTTTCATCCCAGTTGACAGAAATTGACAGCCAAATAGGGGTCCTCTGCCATCGAAATGCGCACACAAATTGATAAATTGAAGAAGTTACAAAAATTGAAAAAATGGCTAAGTGTTGGGAAACTGGGCCCCCCAGGTGACTTGGGGCACCCAACTTGAGCAGTGTTAGAATATTTTTCATGTCCACAGTGTTTTCTGACAGTTTTGTGCCTAATCTTAACTCGTTGACAGTTTTTAGGAGGTCAAACTTGGTCAAATGATGTCAGATCGTCAGTCGAAGGTAGGGGATGGAATCTCAGTTGATGGGTCTCCAAAATGTCAGGATCAGTCAGCTTTTTCAGTCAACAGTGATATTTTTTTGCCTTGTTGAAGTTAGAGATAGGCCATATTTAAGTCAAAATGAGTGTTGAAGTGTCGAAAATGAAGAAAAATTGATTAGCACTTCTTTCAACTCTCGTGTTCGATGACATCATCAAAAGAAGATATTTTTCATCATCTTACACATGAAGCCATAGGCAGCTACAAAATAGGGATTCTTCCTATTCAAAGACATCCACTTGGATTTGTGCTTTAAAAGTTGCTTTCTTCATGGATGAGGTCCAAGTTTTATTCTCACACAAATAAAGCTACTTTTTCACCCAAAAGATTTGTAAAGATAAGCATTTGGCTTCTTTATTTCATTATCTTTGGCATGTTGCATCCAGAGGAAAGAATTTTATTTTTCTTTCAACAAAGATTCAAAGACCCAAACGAGGTGCTTTTTCAGTGTTCTTCATAATTTCGGGTTGAAGAAGCAGGGAGGCTCACTTTTTCAGGGTCCTTGTTTCAAGGGGATCATTTTTTAGAATTTTGACCAAAGCTTTTTTAGTTTCATTGAGATGGGTCCATCAGGAATATCATCCTCTTGAAGATTGGGAGTTGTACTTTTTTTCAGGAATCTTTTTTTTTCCCATTTTTTAGGAAAATCTCCACTTTTTCAAAATCTAACAATCTGGGTTGCTTCAAAATAGAATTGCCTACAAAACCCATGTGCCAGCTTTTTTCACTCAGAATTAGCTTTTTAGAAGAAATCAGCAAAAGATATCAATGGATGACATCACCAAAAGTAAGAATGGTGATGAGGATGTATTTCAAAAGAAAGCAACTTTAAATCAGATGCTTTTTGTTTTAAAGCATTTGCTTTCATCCTAAGCTCATCCATTCTATATTTAAGAAAAGAAATCACTTTGTGTTAGTTGGAATCTTCTTTACTTTAAAGCAAATCACTTTAAAGCATTTGTTTATTATATCTTTGTCTTAGAATAGTAATAAACCTTGCGAGTTGGCAAGTTAGGGTTAATCAAGTAGATTTTAGGGTTCCCTACTCCTTTGATTTTAGTATAAATAAGGGCATCCTTGCCCATTGTATGTAATGGTAATTGTGATAGCAAATTTGCTGTGCCTATTCTAGCCTACAAATCTTGACATTCCAAGTGTCTGTTCACTTTGTGTAATCTGTTCTCCAGTGTTTGATCGCTTGCTATATGCCTACCTTTTGCTGCAACATTACTGTCCTGGAGTTATGCCAACTTTGTGATATTGAATAGAAGTCTCATGCCTATTCTTCTCTAATATTCTATCTCGATTCATCAAGTTTTCGTCGTCAGATGTATGGCTTTTGTAGCTTTCATTTCAGCTTCCATCATTAAAGTACTATAAGTCTTGTGGTGTAAATCTAGAAGAAAATTGCTTAAGTTTTTATGTTAACAATCATTCCTTGTTCACTTTCAATTTCCTTTTCTCTGAATTTACTCAGGAGATTGAAAGCATCATTGGTCTTTTCTTAGTTGTAGTAGAAGTTTTATAAAAGGAAAAAACCTCTTCTGCAGCGTTTAGAGTTTTATAACCTTGTGCTCACAATTGAGAATCAAAAAGAAGATAGGCGAAGTTTCATTTAATTATTTTTTCAACAAATATCAACAAGAAAGGGAACTCCCCCTTCCAATAGGAGAGCAGTTTATCTGTGCATAGCTATCTATTTCCAAATCGCATTCCAGAGGTGTGAATTGAAATGCCAACAAATTGTATGCTTTTGATTTCATTTGGATTAGATTCTTTGATGATGATAGGGTTAGGTTTTCATGGCTATGCTTGATCTTATTAACCTAATTTTTACCTATCACATTTTGGCACGCTTGGTGGGAGTCACGTTCTAGATTAACTTTGTTATTTGAAGTTGTTTTTGTGAAGATCATATTTTCCAAGCGCTTACGGCAAAGTTTCAGCTGCTGCTAAGCAAAACTCGCTGTTGTCTGATTATCCGCATCACTTTTAAGCTGAAATCAGACACTTGCAGTATTTCCTGGATCACTTTTGAGTGAACAATGGTCACTTATTACCCATTTTGCATCACTTAAGAGCTAACATTGTTTGATTATGTCCTTATTTGCATCACCTTTAGCCTGACAGTGACCACTTTCAGATATTTGGATCACCTTCTGCAAAACTAGGGTTTTTTTGTCATATTCTATTTTTTCACAGATCTGGATTACTTATGATCTATAACTAGTCGCCTATTGCCTTTTTACATCACTTATAAGATTTATTATTTTGCATCTGGCATTACTGGTGTCGCTTTTGATCTATAACATTTCGCTTGCGG
The DNA here is from genome assembly GCA_027924645.1 of Cunninghamia lanceolata. Lineage (NCBI taxonomy): Eukaryota > Viridiplantae > Streptophyta > Pinopsida > Cupressales > Cupressaceae > Cunninghamia > Cunninghamia lanceolata. The sequence continues at coordinate 14,665,043 of BSBN01000523.1, forward strand.
TAGAATACAATTCACTTCTAATCAACAGCTAATCACCTCTGGTAACTGTGTCGCTTTCAGTCTGTATCATTTGTAGTTTAGTTTTCTTGTTTACTAATTGGGTATTTGTGCAACATCTTATCGATTCTCCAAGAAAAGGAGGTTATCAAACTACTAACATATCTGTTGTAGCTTCGATCGGTCCAAGACTTGTGGTTTATCACTAATTTAGGAACATTTGGGCTTGGTGCTTAAAATGAATCATTGTTTGCTCTGTGCTTTATTTATCTTTCTTGATTTCTTGAATGTGCATGTTTGTAACCCAAATTTAATAACAAAAGTATCCTCTCCCCTTGCCTATCAAATGGATCTTGGGTGTATGAGAACTTGTTATTATCTTTAGAGGGCCTGCCTTCCCAGTGTGAGAAGGGGTATGACCCAAGCAGTAACGGGCTAATGCCAAGTCCTTCTGAACAACTATATAAGAAATGTGTTTGTGTCGAAAGTGTTATACCGACATCCAACCTCCCCCAAAACCCTCCAAGGTGTAACCCTTGAAGGCTGGGAGACTCCATAATGGAGAGTAGCGCTGCCGCACGTATAGCCACCTAAACAGATGCCCTCACTAGAAACCTTGTGTAGTAGCCAAAAACCCTCTATTATTGATGCAAAAGGTGGGACCTTTGAAGCTGCCCCAATTCACGTGGTTCTTAGTAGAGATAGCAGGGACAATGTTAAGGTTTGGTGGGGGGACAAGCCTTGGGAAACCTAGATCTTGGTATGCATGAGAAGTGTGTGCCATGGAGAGGAGTTGGTACTACCAAGATCCTGAAGCTATCTGCTTTGAATAAGCACGGCCAAGGGACTCAACAAATACAGTCCTTTCCTAGCCTAGGTTGTACAAGTTTGTGATTGTAGTGAGTGTGAGTGACTGAAATTACTATTTTCTTGTCAAAAACACAATTCAAACATACTCCCTGATAGATACAGACCACTTTTGAGATTTAACTAATCACTTATAGATAATCGGATCACTTTTAAACAACAGTCAGTCACCTTCTACTTAAATCCAGTTTCTTTTGAACAATAGACGCTCACCTTTGGCCTAAACTGAGTCACCTTTAATCTGCAAAAAATCACTTTTGAATCAAAACTGCTCACCTTTAGCAAATAGGCTCACTTCTAGGTAATACTACAACCTATTACCTAAACCAAAAATAGATCACTTCTGAGCTATTACTGATCACCTTTGGCTTTTTCTATGTCGCATCTGAGCTATTATTTGTCACCTCTCGCTAAATATCAACAAAACCCAACAACTTAGCCAAACCAACTATATTTCTAGCTTGCTTAGCTTTAGCTTTAGCTTTTAGACCTACTTCTGATCATTTATAGACACCTGAAACTTTGTCTCCTATCTTGAGCATAGTAAACAATTGGACTTTCCACATTCTTGAGACCTCAAATCAACAAAGCAACCATCTAACAATCAATCCAACATCATCAAAACGTCATCCTTTGGCCTTAGCCTTAGCAATATCAGCAAACAACAACATCAACCAAATTTTTCCCTTTGAGTGTGTGAGCTATCCTCTAGGGAAGTTTGCCAACTAACCATCAAACAATTAGCAATCATCAAACAAACAACATTAGCAATCAACCAAGAAACCCAACAACAAAGCAAATAGTAAACTAGCAAAGCAAACCAACAACCAATCAACCAAGTAAATGATCAGAAACCCATCATCTTTTAGGTCTCAAATCTTGCAAGCTAAAGTCCAACTTTCAACATCAATCATGCCTCAAACTAGGAGTCAATATAGAGCTAAAATGGAAGCCAAACTGCAAGCTAAGATGGAAGCCAAGATGCAACAATCTAGATCAACACCTCTTAGATATGCAACTCAATTTACAATCAGTATGCCTCCTCACATGTTTGTGCCTCATGGGTACACCATTGGTGAGTCATCACACCAAGTGCAATCACACCCCTTCACAATGACTTATGAAGAGTATTCCCAAGAGGATTTATCTGACTATCAAGACACACATGTATGGGACCAAGTTGAGAAGCTTGTTTTATCTGATCCTAATCGCTACTTCTTGCAACTTGCCTACATGGGAGACAAATTACCAAGAGACTTTGACATATCCACTATTCAAGAGAATAATCCAAGTACTCCCACTGTTGTTGCAAAGGGACCATCTACCATAGCCACACCATCACATACCATGCTGCAAAACCCATCTTCGAACCTATCTCTTTCATTGCCTATTGTTACTTCATTCGACCCACCACGCTTGGAGTACACTTTCAAACATTTGGTAACTCCAACCAATGTGCTCCCTTCACAAAATATGAACATTCCACCTTTCCATGTTTCCCAACATACTCCTTCTCCCACCATGACCATATCTGCGCCTCAAGTAACACAAGTTGTCCATGTCTCCCAAGTGCAAACCCCTCAAATGTCACAAGCTATCCCCATATCCCATACATCACAAGTTTCCCAAGCTATCCAAACAACACCAACAGTCCAAGTTTCACAACCATTGCAATTTACTACCCCCATTGCATCACATATGGATACCACATCCCATATTCCTACCACTCCTAATATGGTCTTCACCATCTCCCTGAATCTAGCCAATGCATCATACAATCTCAATGTTAGTCTCATTGACATGAGTGACCTGCCTATTATTTCACAAGCTAATCCTAGCACTACGGTCTCTTATGTTGATCAGCTTACATCACTTCAATCAACCTCCTATAATCCTTCGCAAACCATCAATTCATCTTATACTACTCAAGGATTACCTATCACCACTCAATATATGACATATACCAACCCTCATGTTGTCCAAAGTACAAACCCGAATGTCCATCTTTCTTCCGCATCTACCAATCCTTCATTGACTTACCATGTCACAAACCCAACTCTGAACTCACAACCATTGACCAATGCCAATCCATCCTGTACTTCCCAAGTGATGCAAAACCTTGGTGCTAATTCATCACAATATACCTAACCACCACTTGTGTCTCAAGGAAAGCAATCTTCCAACACATATGTATCACATACCAATCCTATGACATATATTGAGAGTACACAACCTCAACAAATAGTCATGGCTTCATATATCCCGCAACAACAACTGCAATATACATCATATTATACTGCACCTTCGAACCAACAACCCCCTTTGCAACAACAACAATTGTCTCCAGTAGATGTTCAACAAATGATTAACAAAGCGGTAGGACAAGGCAAGAAAACATTTTCCTTAGAAGACATATGCGTGTATCCATTTGACAAGTCACTTCATATGACACTTTTTCTGCCACACTTTGAAATTCCAAAATTTGACAAGTACAAAGGAAAAGGAAATCCAGATGACCATCTTAGAGCATTCTTTGTTGCATGTCTCGATGTTGCTCAAGATGATACATATCTTTTGAGACTATTTCCTAGAAGCTTAGCGGGACAAGCTCTTGAATGGTTCTCTCATTTACCTCTGGGCATTAAGTCATTTGTAGAACTTGCAAATAAATTTCGATCACATTTCACTTTCAACATTGAACATGAAGTGAACATGAATGATCTTGTCAACAATAAATAATGTAATGGTGAAGCTTTCTCTTCAATTACTCAACGATGGTGTAATATGGCTAGCAAACTATCATGGGAAATACCTAAGAAACAACAACTCGATATCTTTGTTCAAAATCTTCATCCCGATCTTTCATTCTAGCTACAATTGCAAAGTGCTAGTACCTTTGATGAACTTGTTTCCAAAGGGACCATCATTGAATGCGCTTTAATCACTAAAGGCACTATCAATATTTTGAGAGATAACAAAGACAATCTGTAAAACTCCAATGATAAATCTCACTTTTGGAACAAGAACAAGAATGTTGTCAATGACGGTGTTGTAGACGCAAAGAATATACAAACAATGAAAGCTCCTATTAACATCCAAGCCGCATCGACAACAAGTCAACCTTTTCAATGAACTCAACAATGACAAACTTCAAATCCTCGACGACAATTCATGCCATTAGCAGAACCCATGGAAGTTATCTTTTGAAAGCTTCTCCAAGTGGGTGATATCATGTTACTGGATGCACCACCCAATGGTGAACCACTCTTCAAAGCTCCTTGGTACAAAGAAAATGAGTGTTGTGATTACCATAGAGTCAAGGGACATAAAACAAATGGTTGTATGTGCTTAAAGCATGTTATTCAAGATTGCATCGATCAAGGCTTAATCAAAATCACACCTCCAACATCACAACCTACATAGCATCCCACATCGAATTATGATCTAGATGCTTTCAAGAATCCACTTCCATCTCATGACAAACCAAGTAACCCTCATGCTGGGAATGTCGTTCAATATAACTATGAATCATTTACTATTGGCCGCATTGACCATGCTCACATTTCCACTATTACCATCAAAGGTAAAGCACCTGATTGTACCATGACTACCCGAAGAGGTTGCGTTACCATTCAGGGAGCACCTGTCCATCCTCCTTGACCATCGTCTAGCTACAATATCCTTGATCACCTTGGTAAAACACCCACGCATATTTCCATCCTCGAGTTACTTCGCATATCCCCTACCCACAAATCTATCCTTGATAAAGCCTTACAAGAATCTTTGGTGCCCAACGATATTGATATTACTCAATTCCAATCTATGATAGCTAGTATTGTAGCCCCTTGCCATCTCACCTTTTCTAACAAAGATCTTCAACCTTCCATCAACCCATCACATAACTAAGCCCTCCACATAGAAGTGTTTATAAAAAAATGTCGTATCAAATGAATCTTAGTGGATGGTGGAGCTGGTCTTAACATATGTTCACTAAAATTAATAAAACAATTGGGATATTCTAAGAAAGATGTTGACACTTCCAAGGTCATTACTATCAAAGCATATGATGATGCCGAGAGATATACAAAAGGAATTATTCACTTGCCTATTCAAGTTGGGCTGGTTACTATTGACACCCATTGTCAAGTCCTTGATATTGAGCTTCCTTATAACATCATTCTTGGTCATCCATGGATCCATGCTCTCAAAGCAGTTCCTTCCACATGCCATCAATGCCTTAAGTTTCCACATAACAGTGTTGAAATTACTATTCATGTTGATCCCAATCCATTTGAATTTTATTGTGCTTTTTAAGATAAATATGAAAGCCCTAATTGCATTCCTATCAACACCGAAGCATATCCATCTTCATTATATGTTGATCCATCCATCCTACTCAAGCCATCATCTAGCAAAGCCACTTCCAATCTCCGTATCAAGTATACTGAACATGGCCCGGGTGAGTACACATTGCAAGAATCTTGTTGTGTTGGAACTCTTCCCTTATCTCCCAAATCTCATGGAAAACCTTCAACATTTAATCCATCTTCACCCGTAGCTGTCATAAAAGCCCCACCCATAGTATTCATAAAAGGTGGATTCTTGGACGATGAAGACATTGATGACATCAACTCTTGGATATTCTTTGATGAGAATGACCAAATCCAACTTGAAGTGGAGCAATATAACAATGGGTTCCACATCATTAATAAAATGGGCTACAAAGGACATGGTGGATTGGGATCATAGGAACAGGAACCTATTGAACCCATTGTTCTATCCAAGAAGTTTAATAAACAAGGCCTTGGTTATCAGCTGGAGGTACTGCTTCCCAAAGACATTAAATGTATTTATGATATGGAAGCTAGATCTTCCTCGGTAGGAGAGACTTCTAGTACAGATACCATCGATGACCCTCCCTTCGTATCACTGACCTTTTTCAAGAAAATTCCATCTTCATGATCTCCACAACCTCATCTAGCCGACACCCTTCATTTGTTACCCTTTCACTCATATATCTTGACATCGTTGATTGGGACCAATAAGGGGCATTGATATTGGATACATTTGAAAATGACGAAGCTATTGGTAAATTCATGGGCTTACGACAAGGCATTCCATTGGGTGATCATAAAGTAGGTTTCATGATGAATCTCCCTAAACTAGCATATCTTGGCGGAAGTGTCAAATCCTTCAGTCGCAAAAGTGAAATAAAAAAAATAAAAAAAGATAGGTCATTAGGTGAAAACTGAAAGGCACCTCTTGACCTTGAAAAAGTAAAAATAAAGGATGTATCCGAGGGTGAAAACCTCCTTGAGGTGCCTGAGGATGGGGGATTTGATCTTCCTATTGCCATTGACTATTAGGAGAAATCAATAGTGCTAGTTGAAAAATCACAAGACATGAACTTGGGCATAGAACAAAATACAAAGATCACATATTTGGCAGCATCACTATTAGAGCAAGAACGAAGAGACTTCACAGCATTTTTTATAAAAGAGAACTATCAATTTTGCATGGACCTATGCTAACATGCCAGGTCTAGATCCTTCACTTGTGGTACATCATTTAGCAGTATCTCCTAATGCAAAACCTGTCAAACAAAAATTGTGCAAAATGCATCTACAAGTAGCTCTATTGGTTAAGGCTGAAATTTAGAATCTTTTAGAAGCAAAGTTTAGAAAGCCTATTGATTATCCAGAGTGGGTTTCAAACTTGGTGCCTGTAGTAAAACCTGATGGATGAGTTCGTTGTTGCATAGACTTCAGAGATCTTAATAAAGCATGCCCCAAAGATGACTTTCCATTACCAAGCATAGACAACATTGTAGATCTCACAGCTAGACATGAAATGTTATCTTTGATGGACGGATTCTCAGGATTCAACCAAATCAGAATAGTAGAAGAAGATCAAGACAAGACATCATTCATTTGTCCATAGGGTACATACTGCTGGGTTGTAACGCCTTTTGGTCTCAAGAACATTGGAGCTACTTATCAATGAGCCATGACAGTGATTTTCCATGACCTCTTTCATACTATCATGGAAGATTATGTTGATGATATTCTAGGAAAATCCAAGACAAGAGAAGAACATCTACAGGTATTGGCACAAATCTTTGATCGAATGGAGAAGTATCAAGTTAGGCTAAACCCAAATAAATGTGTATTTGGTGTAACATATGGAAAATTGTTGGGATACATTGTGTCTTGATGAGGGATAGAAGTGAACCCTACCAAAGTAAAAGCTATCATGGAGATGCCTCCGCTAGCAAATTTCAAGAAGCTCCGAAGCCTACAAGGAATATTGCAATCTATTTGCAGATTTATCTCACAATTAGCAGATAAGTGTCACCCTTTCCAACACCTTCTTCATAAGGGTGAACCATTTAAGTGGGATGAGAAGTGTCAATATGCCTTTGACAAAATAAAAGAATATCTAGCAACACCTCCTATGTTGGTACATCTTGTATGTGATCGACTACTATTTCTCTACATATCTTCAACAACAGCCGCATTGGGTGCCCTTCTAGCTCAGCATGATGATTCAGAAAAAGAACAAGCCATTTATTACATCAACAGAACTCTTGTGGGATATGAACTTAATTATTCACCTATGGAAAAAGCATGTTTGGCATTAGTGTTTGCTTCTCAAAAGTTGTGACATTACATGTTGAACCAAACAAAAAAGCTCATATCTAATGTTGATCCACTCAAATATCTTCTCTCCAAAGCAATCCTTATGGGAAGACTAGCAAAATGGGTTATGATCTTAAGTGAATTTGACATACAATATGTGGATCGAAAGGCCATAAAAGGACAAGTTATTGCTGATCAGTTAGTCGCAGCACCCATTATAGATATTCAACCAATTCATCCAGAGTTTCCTGATGAAGAATTGTTCAACCTAACTTCACCAACATTGTGGAAACTATATTTTGATGGATCTTACACACAACATGGATCAGGAGCAAGGATATTGTTTGTTACTCCTCAAGGAGATTATATCTGAAAATCATACAGAATTGCATTTCCATGTACCAACAACATAGTAGGATATGAAGCTTTAATCATAGGATTACACATGATAGTACAATGGGCTATCAAATAGCTATAGGTCTTTAGTGATTCTCAATTGGTTATCAGATAGGTTTTAGATGAATATCAAACAAAATATTAGAAGCTTCTTCCCTACAAGCTAATGGTTCATGATTTCAAGAAATATTTTGACACTATCACCTTTGAATAGATTCCAAGTATACAAAATAAAGCAGCAGATGCCATGGCTATGATTGGATCTCTTTTAGATATGCCATCCAATACACGTAAATGTGAGTTTCAAGTTGAGCAACTTTTGATCTTGGCATTTGAAGTACCACAGTATGAGCTTATTTATGAGATTGTTGGTCCTAATTCACTGTGGTATGAGGACATATACGAGTATCTTCGTAATTAAACCTTTCCATTCCAACTATCTAATACCCAACACAAAACCTTCATCCATCGAGCCTCTCACTATACTATCTTAGGAGACACCCTATATTGCCGAAGTCTTGATGGTATCCTTCTTAGATGTCTTGATTATGAGGGACCAAAGGTTGCCTTACATGAAGTACATGAAGGTTTCTACGGATCGCATTCTGTTGGCCCTGGCCTTGTTAAGAAACTTCTACGAACTAGATACTATTGGCCAACTATGGAGAAAGATGCACAACAATTTGCAAAAATATGTCTACAATGTCAAAAACATGGAGATTTAATACATGTACCAGCACATGAACTTCAGCCTATTACTACTCCTTGGCCATTCTCGCAGTGGGGACTTGATCTCATAGGTAAAATTCATCCAACTTCATCAAATGGCCACAAGTTTATCATAACTGCCACCGAGTACTTCACAAAGTGGGTGGAAGCAATGCCAATGACCTATATTACTAGCAAGCAAATATCTAAGTTTATCCTACACTACATCATTTTCTAGTATGGAGTTCCTCAAACCATTGTCATTGATAATGGTCATCCTTTCAAGAACCAAGAGGTTAGAGATCTTTGTAACAAGTTCCATATCCAACATCGATTCTCTACACCTTATTATCCTCAAAGTAATGGCCAAGCTGAGGCTTCTAACAAAACAATTATCAAGATACTCAAGAAGATAATCAATGAAGTTGGTTGTGATTGAAATTTACAACTTAATCCTGCATTATGGGCTTATTGAACAAGTATCATAACTCCAACTGGAGCTACAACTTATGCTCTTGTGTATGGTACTAAAACTATCCTACCTATTGAGGTTCAGATCCCCTCACTGTGAGTATCCCCACAACATACTATTTCAGATGAAGAATATCAAGTATCTAGACTCCATGATCTTAAACTATTAGATGAATGGTGTCTTTTAGCACTCAACCATCTCCAAGTCTATCAGAACCATCTACACCGCAGCTACAACAAGAAAATCAGAGAATGCAGATTTCAAGTTGGAGACCTTGTTCTTAAATCAAATCAAAAGAATCAGTAGCACCGAGAGAAATAGGGCAAGTTTGAACCTAATTGGCTTGGTCCTTTTGTCATCACTTTAGTTTATGAATCAGGTGCATACACTCTCTCAATACCTGAGGGCATTCCCTTGGATGAACTAGTCAACAACATTCATCTCAAAAAGTTTTATCCATGAATCTCAGCTATCCTAAAAAAAAAATCAATCCAATAGTGAAAACCACTTTGTGGAACTTCGGGTAATAAAAAAAAAATAGTACAAGATAAATAATATGTCCTCTGGTGAAAACCTGGTAAACATGCACCTTGGATAAGTGCCATAGTGAAAACCTAGCAAACAGGTGCTATGTGTAGTGGCCAGCTCCCACCGTCTACTTACTTGGTTTGATCACATCTTTTCCTACCATATGTAATCATCTTACCTACATAATCCATATCATAATCCACATTTCACCTAGTACAAACATTGTTGACTATTTATCCATAATAAAAGTCTCTCCATCCTTGCCTTTGCCATCCTAGCCTTCTATTGGGTGAATATTTTGTTGTTAACTCGCTAACAGCAAAATAGGTATATCAGCCAAAGCTATGATGAGACAAAGTCTCTCCTCTTAGCAAGGGGAGGTTCCCTCTAGTTACTTGACTTTTACAAACAAAACAACTTATGAAATTTATGTACATTAAAAACTATGTTTGTAATGGTTCCATCTCATCTCATTCTCTTTTCCAAAATAGATGTTTATACTTCAAACTCTTGATAAAGGACTTATAAATTATCACAAAATCACAGAAACACAAAGTTTTCTGTTACCTCACTTACTAATTGTAAATAGAACTATTTGAAGTTGAATGCAACCCAAAGTCTTCACTCCTCTTCAAGATGATAAAAGTAAATCGAATATAACAACTTGCAGCAGAAAGTCTCCAAACTATTGTATTCTAACAAACATGAACATAATCCTCACAAATGATTTGATAACACAAAGTCTATCAAAATCAAATTAAGAGCACTCTTCAATCACTTGAAACAAACTCCACACTTCAATTATTACCAAAGAAGATTATGATAGCAAGACGTAAGAACAATACTATCACAACACAAATAATCCCAAGACAAAGAATGGAATTGAACTTGCTTTCTTGTATTGATAAATATTTGATAATTGATTTTCACAAAAAAGCACAAAATCTTGATTTGCTTTTCAATTCGCCAAAGTATTCTTGCAATAGACAAAAGATAATATTTAAAAAAGAGGCCCCCTTTATTTATAGGGAGAGGCCTTGAGAAAATTTAGGAAAAACCTAACTACTTTGACTTATTCAAAAATAGGAGTCCTTATTGACTTGGGACTTCCTATATTTTTACATGTAATTACATATGAAAAATGTACATGTAAAAATGTCCAAAATTGTTTTGAAAGTACATGTGAGAAACATAAAATAAACTAAAGAAAAATGACTGCTTCAATTTGTGTTGCCATCTTTCCTCATATGAGTATCATACATTGTGAAGGTAGCTTGCATCCCAATGCTATCCGGGCTGACTGTGTTCCTGAAGATCATCTTAGCTCGGACTATGGCATCTTTCACTATAGTGACAGATTTAACATGATTAGTTAACTTGGTTTTCAAATTATCCAAAGTTAACTGGTTGTCCAAAAGATTGTCCACAAAAGTCATTGAAAATGTTTTATCTTCAAACTCTTTTTGGAACATGTCTTCGAATACTCGAACCATTTCTCTTGCAGGAAGAAATTGGTTGTCCTGTGATACCAGCTTACATGGCAACTCCTCCAACTTATGCAAAAGACTAATATCACTTTGTTCACTGATTTCCTTTGTAGCTTCAAGATCGTTGATCAACTCCCTAAGCACACGGCTCCTGTACATCAATGCTTCCTTTGTTTCTGTATATGAATCCCTGTTAGAAATAGCACCAATTGATATTAGGGTACTTATTTTGAGTTTCCTCATTTCTACCCATTTATCATGATTCTTCTCTATGCGTTCAATATCTTGAGAGATAGAATCAATGAGATCATCAAGCTCTGCTTTTACTTTTCTCATTTTATCTGTCTTCTCAGATACGTCTGTGAGCAAAGAGATTCCTTGTGCACGCATCCTGTCTAAGTACTCTTCAAGTACTTTTCCTTTGAGGTGGGTCTTTTCTGCTTTCAGAATGACAGGGTCTTCTACAGATACGGCCTCTGGAGTAACTGCTTCTGAGTTCAAAGTGATTTTCCTTACTACCGCAGTTAGCTGTTCTACTATTGCCTTGTAGTGATCTTTCGTTTCTTTTTCCCTGTCAAACTTCTGGATTAGGATGTCCATGGCTGACTGCATATCATTTTCAGTGCTTTCATGGGTTATCTTGCCCAATTCAACTCTAGAAAGAGAGTAGTCATTCATATCAAAATTTTCAATAGTTGCATCTTGTGGAGGTTTTGCTATCTCCAGAAATTTGTGTCCCTTGTCTTTAAGTACACTAGAAATACTAGAGACTTGCAAATGTAACAGGTGCAGTTTTTACTAGAGACTTGCTCAGTATTCATCACAAAATGATAAAAAATGGATGCATCCACAATATCAAAAGATGAAGAAGACAAACTAGGAATTGACTCAGAAGAATGGAGAACATCTTCAAAAGTGTTTTGGGGATTATCAAAAATTATTTTAGGAGGAGAGGGAGATTCAGAAGAGGGAATATCAATAGGGGAAACAATCACAGGAGCTGAGACAGGTGTATCAAGTAAAGGGGATGAAACTCCCCTTTCTATTTGTGTATTTTCTTATGGAGACAAAGCCTCCTCGTCTTGTTGATCTGTAGTCCTATCTTCGACATCCATCTCTTCTATGGCTGGCTCTTCAGTAGCTGGCTCCTCAACTTCCATATCTTTTATTTCAGATTCTTCCTCCACAGCTTTTGATTTCTTTGTAACAAATCTGATCTTAGGCTTATGTGTTTTAGAGGATGAGGGAACATCACTCTTGTTCTTTGTTATGTTTTCCACCTTTTTACCAGTTTTCTCTTGAACTTCAATTTCTGATCCAGTGAGGAATTCTTTCAGAGTAATTCCTTTATCCCCTAGCCAGTTATTGGTGTTAGCCAATATGGGCTCAAATCTCTTCCTTAGTGAGGTCAACTCCTTTTGGGACCATTAGATTGGAGGGAGAGGAGTACTAGTAATCTGTTGTACATCATATCTGGCTTCAACCAATTCCCCATCATCCACAAGATCCTCTGGAATATCAGCAAGCCCTAGATATTCAATTTGTTCCATGGACAACCTATTATAGTCTAGCTTCTTGATATCTTCCTCTGTCCTCAAATCTACCCAAACATCTTCTACCATGAGTTCATGAAATTGAGTTTTCCTTCTGATTTTATCCTTTACCCCCCTGTAGTCAAACTTCGGTCTCCTTTTGAATTGCTTCATGGTGACTAGCTGCATCTCTATCTCCAAGGCCCTTGGCTTTGCGGCAGTCACTACTGAATATCTGCCAATTTCCACTGGGAATCTGAAACCAGGCTTCTTAAGTTCCATTTGTGTGTTATGCACGAAAATCATTTGTCTACATAACTCCATTAAGACCAGTTTGTCTGAAGGGAATCTTGGAAGCATATAAGGGTAACCTTGGAAAAAGCCAACCCTTAAGTATGAAAAAGATGGAAATTGTAAAAACATACACCCAAAATCATTCACCACTGTCCATGCCTCATCTGAATTTCTTCTTTGTTCCAGTTGGGGATCAAAAAGACACAAAAACACACCAAAGAATGAATCATTCACTCTTCTGAAATGATGAATTGAGGCTTTCAATGTCAACTGGGAATAGTATTGGTATACAAGAACTACCCTTCTATCCCCTTCCGATGTTAATCCTGGAAAAATCCTCATACAGGCTGCAATGTACACCAGATAGGAAGTCATGTAGAACTTGGAGGTAGTGGATACCTTCATCAGCTACTCATGCAAAGCATTACTGATTTGTTCTCCCTAGAAAATGGTTTGCTTACCCTAGAGTATGACCTTAATGAAAGGATACATCCATTCATGAAACTGTGAAGAGGAAGACAAACCTCTTATCCTACTAAGGAGAGTAATCAGATCACCAACTTCCTCTACAAAATCACTTCGAGGGAAACTACGTGGCCACCTCGACAAATTTGATCTTGCAGTCTTCAACCATTTGTTGTTGATTACTTTCTTTGCTTTCTCTGGATTCTTGTCATATTCCTTCTGTGCTTCAACAAAGTCAAGCTTCAATACCTCTGTCACAGGAGGACACATGAACACCTTATCAATGAACTCAGGATCCAACCTGATTATCACATTACCACTGGTGTCCACCATAGCTCTAATATCTTTGTTATAGAAATGGGCACACTGAAGAACAAATTCTGTGTTGTGAGCTACCACTGGGAAAGATGACACCAGATGAATATTACTTTCCACTATCTTCTTCATCATAGCACTGGGGTTGTTAGACTTGGTTCTCTCTACAAACTCAACCATATCAACATGGTCGATCTCTGTATCTCTAATGGCATCAACATTAGAATGGATTGAGGTGATTGGGAAAACACCTTGGTATTTGTACTTCATCGCTTTTGATTTCTTCAGGGAGAACTTAGTCATTTGGATAAGCTTTCACCAAGAAGAAGTTTGATGTAGAACAAAGCTCCACAAAAGAAACTGCAACAAAAAGTCATGATCATGCAATTAGGGAAAATACTGGCAATCTGGAAAAATTGCATGTTGATCACGACTATGGGAATGTGCTTGAAAAAGGGCTATAGTGTGAGTTGGCAAAAAATCAGAGGAAAAGCGGGCTTAGAAAATAAAAAACTAGAAATTTTCTAGAGTTAGAAAAATTTGGGATAGTTTTTGCATGGGCGGCAAAATTAGCCGCTCTTGCATGTGAGTATTTTATTTGTATATGCATTGGCGGCAAAATTAGCCTCCACTGCATGTGGTAAGGGTTTAAAGTTGGTATGAGTGACAAATTTTGCCGCTACCGCAGGTAACAGATTTTGTAGACTTGATGTCAAAGCCGCAAAAATTACCACTTTCGCATGGGGTATGAATTGGAAGATCTTCGTGTAAGGGTGGTGAAATCTGCCGCCCATACACCATACAAAAATCTGTGAAGACATACACCCATGGTGAATTTCACCGACAATGCATGTGGGGTTGGTTTTAAAGTCCTCACGATGTTTGGTCGGCAAAAATGGCCGACATTGCATGTAACCAGTTGCTTAAACAAAAGCATTAGGTTGAAATAGAATCTAGCAACTTCACTCGAGTTATTGGGTTGCTTGTGTTAGGGCGGCGAAATCTGCTGCCCATACACATCTTGGTAAATGGCAAATACCCAAGGGTTTGGGCGGTGAAACCTAGAAACTTTCAGACGGAAAAAGAAACAAGAAAAAACCTAGGGCACCCTTGGTTTGGTTTGAAAACAAATTAGACACATCAAACAAACTCGCACAACAAGTAGAAAACAATCACAAAAACAACAAACAAAAAAAGAACAAAACGTAACAAAAATCTAACAAAGCAAAATCTAAAAGATACACATATCAAACAAAATATTAGGAAGGGGAATAGAAACAAATGAGAAGCTTACTCGTAGCGCCGATGACAAACCCTAAACATGATGATGAATTCGATTGAGCTCCCAATCAGCGTGATCAAATGGTGTGAGGGAAGGCTTACAGACTGGCTAGGCAGGAGGAGAAATGATAAAAAGAACGATCAAATAAGTATTTAAGACCCAAAAATGGATGTTAAATGGATGGCACGAGTTGCCATTAATGGTACTCGGTGTTGAAGATCTGAAGGATCTCGCTTGAGTGGTAAAATCGACCACTTTTGTACGAGTATCAACAAACATGCAATGGCGGCGAATTCGACTGACCATGCATGAAACTTTGGGGAAACATGTAACGGCGGAAAAAAGTGCCGCCTTTACATGTGCAAAGAGAAACATATGTAAAAGTGGCAAAATTTGCCACCGTTACACATGCAACAAATGAAAAGCAAAGAGATATGTATGAGTGGCAAAAAATGCCGCCATTACATATCAAAACTCAAAAATTACTAACTCTTGAAAATGGTCAAAAGCGACATCCTAATCAGTTTACGACTTAAGTGATATTCGCAAATATTGAGAAATTGATTCAAAGGAATGTTGCAAACTAGTTTAGAATGTCAAATGACTTCACACGAGATCAAGGGAATCTTGTCTCGATTTGCAAACTCAGAGTGTAGATCATGAAACGGACAAGTTTCATGGGGTTGTCTACAAAATTAAGCGTAGCTAATTTTGAGAACAACAGCTGGCTCTAACTGGGGAACTTCCTTTGATCAAACTTTGAAACGATTGAAGGGAGAAGGATCCAGTCTCTAAGTGCCTTCATCCATGCCATTGGGATATAGAGTCAAGCTAAAAAGAAAAAGACACGAAAGACTAAATGAAAACACAAAAATAAAAGCACAAAACTATACAAATGTACAATTGAACTTATCTAATACTTCAAGGATTGAAGTGCTTCAGATGTTGCCCACTGTGAGGCAGCATGAATGGTGTCCCATCCTAATATTCTAGCAAGAAACTATTTTCACCACAGAATTGATGAATGGTGAATGGACCTCTCCACAAGGAATCAACTTTTGGTTCTCTCTTGTTGTCCCCACAACAAGACTTGATCTCCAATCTGAAACTCACAAGCCTTTGCCTTCTTGTCGAAGAGTTTCTTTACTTGACTTTGGTGTTCAGCGATATGATCCACCACCATAGTGCACTGCTCCTCAAGTTCAGTCAGATACATGATCCTTTTATCAATAGAACTATCAAAAGTTCTATCTTCCAATGCCTTCACCAACCTCAATGCTGGCAACTCTAAGGTAATTGGTATCTCTGCATTTAGACCATATAGAAGCTACAAATGGTGACATGCCTATCGCCCTTTTGGGGGTAATTCTATCTACCCATAAAGCATCAAAAAGTGCTTTATGCCAAGTTCTCTGATTCTCATCTACAAGTTTCCTGATGATAGTGACCAGATTCTTGTTGCTTGATTCTACTTGACCATTCCCTTGCGGATAATAGTCTAAAGAATGGGAAAGAATGATCCTATGCTCATAGCAAAAGTTAGTAATTTCATGGGAAGAAAAACAAGTAGCATTATCTGCTACAATCTTGTTTGGAACTCCAAACTTGGAAATAATGTTCTCCTTAAGAAAACTGCATACCATTTCAGAAGTAGCATGTTTGACTGGAATGGCTTCCACCCATTTGGTAAAATAGTCTGTTGTGGTGAGAACATAATTATGCCCCGCACTTGATGGTGGATTCACAGTGCCAATGAAGTCAATACCCCATTTCTAAAAAGGCTTCCCATTCACCACTGGTTTGAGAGGTAATGCTGCCAATTTCGGTTTCCCAACAAACTGTTGGCACAACTCACACCTACGTACCCAATTGTATGCATCTTGGAATAGTGTGGGCCAATAGTATCTAGCTCATAGAATCTTGTGAGCTGTTACAGGTGCAAAAAAATGTCCTCCACAAGACAAATTGTGGAAAGACTCCAAAAGTCTACTTTGTTGCACTTTATCCACGCAACAGAGAAATGCACCATCAAGACTTCTTTTGTACAACCCATTGTCCCAAAGGACATAGTTAGCATCTTTCAACTTGACAGTTCTTTTTTCCTTATAAGACAAGTGAGAAGGACACTCACCATAGGTAAGGAAATGAGCGATATTGGGATACCACTCATTAGTTGTAGTAACAAAAAGAACAGTTGGTGTGTCCACAACTTCTTCTTCGTCCCCTATCTCTTTTAGAACGTTATCAGCGATCAATTGACACAAACCTTTACCATGCACAAGCTTGGTAGGTTTGATATCCAGATCAAATTCTTAGATCTTAGCAATCCAATTACCTCTCTTTGTTCCAAACTCCTATTGAGTTAGGATAGATTCGACTGTTGTATCAGGAACCATAACAACAGTGTGTGAATTCAGAATATAGAACCTGAAATGCTTCACCGCTTTGACCACAGCATATGCATGCTTCTCCATATTTGAATACTTAAATTCATGAGCTTTGAGAGGATAACTCATAAATGATATGGGGGATTCCATGCCTTCTTCATTCTAATGAACTAGAATAGCTGAAAGTGTGTGTTCTGAAGCATAGTTGTAAACTATGAAATCTTTGGTGTAGTCGGGACAAACAAGCACTAGAGCATGAGCAATAGCCCTCTTGATATCCTCAAATGCTTCTTTTCCTTCCATAGTCCAACGGAAAGTAGCCTTACCCTTCATCATATTGACGATGTGAACGGTTTTTCTACAAACTCAGGAATGAACCTTCGCAGAAAATTCACCTTTCCAAAGAAAGAGTGAACAACAGTCTTACTAGCAGGTAGAGTAAGACTTTGAATGGATTTAACTCTTTCTGAGTCAATCTTAGTACCTTCCCAGGATACAATGTGTCTAAGAAGCTTACCTTCTGTTACCCCAAAAACTAACTTCTTGGGATTGAGGGAAATACCATTTTGCTGACAGCGCTCCAGCACTTGTCATAAATGATGTGCATGATCATGACGGTTTTTGGAGAAAACAGTCAAGTCATCGAGATACACCATGATGAACTTCCCCATCTTATCTCTAAAAGCAAGGTCCATTGCTCTTTGAAATGTGGCACTAGCATTGATTAGACCAAAAGGCATTCTGCGATATGCCCCATGGTGTGGTGAAGGCAGTTTTGAACTGATTAGCTTCATTGACCTCCACTTGGTTATACCTTGAAAAATCATCTAACATAGACAACATTTCTGAACCAGTTACTGTTTGCAATACTTGATCCATGATGGGCAAAGGGTAGTTATCTTTTAAGGAAGACTAGTTGAGAATACTGAAATCAACACAGATACGGATTTCTCTGTTCTTCTTCCTTACAGGTACTATGTTTATGATCCATGTGGAATGATGAATTGGAAAAATTATCCTTGCATTCAGTATCTTTTGAATCTCAGAAAGGATCATACCTGATATCTTGGGGTTGTATTGCCTCTGCTTCTGCTTATGAGGCAACGATCCAGCTTTAAGGGGAATTTCATGTTGAACCTCCTTAGGTCTGAAAGACTTCAGATCATCATAAGAGTAAGCCAAAACATCAATGTAATGGCAAAGGAGGGTAATGAATTTGAATCTTTCATTGGTAGTGCAACATTTTCCAATGTTGACCATCTTAGGATCTACTTCCGAACTCAAATTGACCTGCTCAAATTCCATAGAGGAACTTGAATCCTGTTGTTGCCGCTGCTTGATATACCTGTCATGCTTATCAAACAACTTTTCAAGGGAAACCAAGCCTTTTGGAATCTTATTCCCTTTCAACTAAAGAAACTCTTCACTAGTTTGTGAATCTATCTTTGAAACATATTCCTGCGGTGGCGATTCACTTCCTTCAAAGTAAAGCTCATCAAAGCTATCCATCTTTTCCAGGAAAGTGATGATTTGGTTATCACCATTGAACACCTACCAATGGTCATCGTTATCAGGTACACTTGGTTGGAAGACCAGCTCAATAGTGTACTTGTTTCCTTTGAAATCCTTGTGAGGAACCATGAGAGTAGCGAAAATAGCCAATGAATCTGCATGATCATTGAACTCTCTTGGCACTGTAGAAATGTTGAAAGCATCAAAACCTTCAATGCAATCCCATACGCGATTGCGATAGTGTCTCAGTCTTTCATTCTTAGTGTGGTACAAATTCCTCACTTGACAAACCACCAATTCAGCATCCCCTTGAGCATGAAGGATTTTAACACCTCTAGCATGAGCAGCTTCCAATCCGAGCAACAAGGACTCGTATTCGGCGGTGTTATTGGTATTGTCAAATTGTAACTTGTATGAAAAAGGTAAGATATCACCTTGTGGTGATATCAAGACCACTCTAGCTCCAGAACCTATAGAAGAACAACTGCCATCAAATTCTAAAATCCAGACTTCATTAGAATTTGATTTTTTGGAATCTCTTTGATCAGAAGATTCCTCTTCGTCGGTGAGGGAAGAATCTGGTAGTACTATACCTTTACTTGAACTTTCATCTGAAAACTCTTCTGAGTATCCATCTGATATATCTGAGCTATCACCCGATGTACTCTCATCTGATGAACTAGAACCATCTTCGGTGGACAGAAAATAATTACCCATTCCCGAGGACTCAAACAAAATTTAAGCTTTGGGATTTGATGTTTGGGTAACAATGTATTTTGCCTCCTTCTTAGGAACCAACTTCTGCATCACACCTTTAATAGGTATCCTTGCCTTAGATAGATCCATGTTCAACACTCCACCTACATCCTTGTAGAAATTACGCCCAAGAAGAATGCCGTACGAAGTTGGAACATCAGCTACCAGGACTGTCATCTTGATTCTCTTATCTAGAAAAGCTGCAAATGCAAATTGGGCGTCTTTGATTTGACCCAAAAGTGGAACTTGCTTATTCTCCATAGAGAAACAGCTCCCAAAAGTTTTGGTTAAGGTGAGGCCAAGGGCGTCCTCTACCTTAGCAGGCATAACATTGTCAGAGGCTCTGGAATCTATTATGCAATTGCTCAATTTGTGACCATTTACTAATAGGGAAACATAGAAAGGTTCAATTTTTCTAGAGGCTTCAAGGGGAGTAGTGACAAGATTATTTTGGGTAGGCTTGCTTTTGGAGGAGTCATGAGTAGCTTTTGGAAAATCTTGTCCTGCAGGGACGGTCTTATTTTTGACGTATTTGGCTAATCTATCAAATTGTTCAGGATTAGCCTGTAAATACTCAACTTCAAACATTTGGATCTTAGTTCTCCTAGCATGATCTATTATATCAAACTGCTAAAAGGAATTAGAAATGGAGGAAGAAAATCCATCATTCTAATTTTTGGTAGAGATAGCACTAGTCTGAGGAGTAGAAGTGGAAGGTACAAATTCGTTAGAGGCACTTACTTGTTTATTGACCACCAGATCTTTTGATTGGAAAGGTAGCGGAGTCCCCCGTTTAGTGATTGAAATCACCGGTTGAGATTCTTCTCTTGCCTTCCCTTTATCAGCTTGAAGAGCTGACTGATTTTGAGACCTAGTGAAAACAATATATGCTCCTTCACACACTTCTCCTTTTTCAGCTTCATCTTGACAATTTAAAAAGCTGATGGTAGAGTTGCCAGCTGATTCTTCTTCTCCAACTGTGAAGAGATTAGCACCATTTTCATAATCCAACTCGGGTTGGAAAGAAAGTTCATTTTCAACTTCATAATAGCTAATAGCTGAGTTGACCAGCGCTGCTTCAATGGCAAGCTTCCCTTGTGTAGGCGGAAGATAGTTGTGTTGTCCTTGATTTCTAGCAGCATTGCCTTGATATGAATTATTTGGAAATGTCCTCCTTGGTATATCTCGATAAGAAGGAGGGGCAGACATACCTTGGGACATTTGTCTCTTCAGAGCTAGCAATTCATTTGCTAGCTTTTGCACCATGGGGTCCGTGGTGCTTGTGGAAGAATTCTCAGTAGAAGAGGAGCTTTTATTTCTATTAGAATCCCTTATTATCTTACCCGCAAGGATAAGATAATCTTCCACTTCAGTTGCCAGAATCTAAGCTACAGCAAGATCGGTAGGAGCAGCTCGTCTCAATAGAAAACTCACCTCAGGAAGTTGTGTATTGATAAAGAAACATTTAAGATTCTCCATTGTTGGCTCAGTGGTGGTGGGAATCCTATTTCTCAACTTATTAAACTTAGCGATGAAGTCTCGCATAGGTTCATGAGGTTCCTTTTTCATTTGTGTTAGCTATGCCAACAATGCATGTGCATCTTCCGCAGGTTTAAACCTAGCTTTGAACTTGGTTTTGAGAGTATTCCAGTTCATTATGGTCTGAGCTCGAAGGTGGTAAAACTAGTCTGCAGCAACACCTTGTAGTGTTTCTACAAAGAGTCATACAACTACATCTTCGTGCTCGACACCTATCACACCACAGGCTATACAAAAAGCCTCAATGTGTTCATCAGGATGGACCTTCCCATCGCTGTAGAATTTGGGGAAATTCTTTCTTGAACTACGAGGTAGTTCATGCAATGGTGGGGTCAAATTTAGAGGACCAAAGGTATTACCCCAAGGGCCTTGGGCTGCCATGACATGCTGATTGAAAGGCAGGATAACAAACCTTGGTGTCGTATGAACAGATAGAACTCTGCTAGCACTAGCACTAGAAGCTTCACCTGGTATTGGAGACCTGGCATTTGTAGGAGGAAAACTCCTGGTGTGTTGAAGATGAGGTCATGGAGGCAAGAGTCCAAAATTATTTTGCTGCATCAATTCAAATGCAGGATCAATGATATCTTGAGCTTTCTTGCTTTTGGTGTACCGAGAATCTGCCAGAATGTAGTATGCTAAACACAATTTTGCAACAAATGGAAAAGAACTGACAGTGCTTCAACTCAGAGCGTGAGGCTTCAAGTTGCGCATTCCTTCCCCAGCAGAGTCACCAAAAAACTGTTGGGTGAATATTTTGTCATTAACTCGCTAACGGCAAAATGGGTATATCAGCCATAGCTATGATGAGACAAAGTCTCTCCTCTCAGCAAGGGGAGGTTCCCTCTAGTTACTTGACTTTTACAAACAAAACAACTTATGAAATTTACGTAAACTAAAAACTAAGTTTGTAGTGGTTCCATCTCATCTCATTCTCTTTTTTCAGAATAGATGTTTATACTTCAAACTCTTGATAAAGGACTTATAAATTATCACAAAATCACAGCAACACAAAGTTTTTTGTTACCTCACTTACTAATTGTAAATAGAACTGTTTGAAGTTGAATGCAGCCCAAAGTCTTCACTCCTCTTTAAGATGATAAAAGTAAATCGAATGTAACAACTTGCAGCACAAAGTCTCCAAACTATTGTATTCTCACAAACATGAACATAATCCTCACAAATGATTTGATAACACAAAGTCTATCAGAATCAAATTAAGAGTGCTCTTCAATCACTTGAAACAAACTCCACACTTCAATTATTACCAAAGAAGATTATGATAGCAAGACGTAAGAACAATACTATCACAACACAAATAATCCCAAGACAAAGATTGGAATTGAACTTGCTTTCTTGTATTGATAAATATTTGATAATTGATTTTCACAAAAAAGCACAAAGTCTTGATTTTCTTTTCAATTCGCCAGAGTATTCTTGCAATAGACAAAAGATAATATTTACAAAAGAGGCCCCCTCTATTTATAAGGAGAGGCCTTGAGAAAATTTAGGAAAAACCTAACTACTTTGACTTATTCAAAAATAGGAGTCCTTATTGAATTGGGACTTCCTATATTTTTACATGTAATTACATATGAAAAATGTACATGTAATAATGTCCAAAATTGTTTTGAAAGTACATGTGAGAAACATAAAATAAACTAAGGAAAAATGACTGCTTCAATTTGTGTTGCCATCTTTCCTCATATGAGCATCATACATTGTGAAGGTAGCTTGCATCCCAATGCTATCCGGGCTGATTGTGTTCCTGAAGATCATCTTAGCTCGGACTATGGCATCCTTCACTGTAGTGACAGATTTAACATGATTAGTTAACTTGGTTTTCAAATTATCCAAAGTTAATTGGTTGTCCAAAAGATTGTCCACATAAGTCATTGAAAATGTTTTATCTTCGAACTCTTTCTGGAACATGTCTTCGAATACTCCAACCATTTCTCTTGCAGGAAGAAATTGGTTGTCCTGTGAGACCAGCTTACATGGCAACTCCTCTAACTTATGCAAAAGACTAATATCACTTTGTTCACTGATTTCCTTTACAGCTTCAAGATCGTTGATCAACTCCCTACGCACACGACTCCTGTACATCAATGCTTCCTTTGTTTCTATATATGAATCCCTGTTAGAAATAGTGCCAATTGATATTAGGGTACTTATTTTGAGTTTCCTCATTTCTACCCATTTATCATGATTCTTCTCTACGCGTTTAATATCTTGAGAGATAGCATCAATGAGATCATCAAGCTCTGCTTTTACTTTTCTCATTTTATCTGTCTTCTCAGATACGTCTGTGAGCAAAGAGATTCCTTGTGCACGCATCCTATCTAAGTACTCTTCAAGTACTTTTCCTTTGAGGTGGGTCTTTTTTGCTTTCAGAATGACAGGGTCTTCTACAGATACGGCCTCTAGAGTAACTGCTTCTGAGTTCAAAGTGATTTTCCTTACTACCACAGTTAGTTGTTCTACCATTGCCTTATAGTGATCTTTCATTTCTTTTTCCCTATCAAACTTCTGGATTAGGATGTCCATGGCTAACTGCATATCATTTTTAGTGCTTTCATGGGTTATCTTGCCCAATTCAACTCTAGAAATAGAGTAGTCATTCATATCAAAATTTTCAATAGTTGCATCCTGTGGAGGTTTTGCTATCTCCAAAAATTTGTGTCCCTTGTCTTCAAGTACTCTAGAAAGAATCTTTGGTTTCTTTGGGGCCTTAGGCTTTACAGGTACCAGCTTAGTGAAATCAAAGTCATCTGGAGAGATGGCTTGCTTTTTCCTTTTTGGTGTGTAAGTTGATAACCAAGGTGGGAGCAGAGAAGTACTCACATTGGGATCCATTCCTACTGCTGGTGTTCCCAGAACTATGCTTGTACTGATAGTAGAAACAATAGGTGGGGTGTTAGTAAAAAGTACACCTATTACATTTGCACTAGAGACCTGCTCAGTATTCATCACAAAATGATAAAAAATGGATGCACCCCAATATCAAAAGATGAAGAAGACAAACTAGGAATTGACTCAGAAGAATGGAGAACATCTTCAAAAGTGTTTTGGGGATTATCAAAAATTATTTTAGGAGGAGAGGGAGATTCAGAAGAGGGAATATCAATAGGGGAAACAATCACAGGAGCTGAGACAGGTGTATCAAGCAAAGGGGATGAAACTCCTGTTTCTTGTTGCATATTTTCCTATGGAGACAAAGCCTCCTTGTCTTGTTGATCTATAGTCCTATCTTCGACATCCATCTCTTCTGTGGTTGGCTCTTCAGTAGCTAGCTCCTCAACTTCCATATCTTTTATTTCAGGTTCTTCCTCCACAGCTTTTGATTTCTTTCTAACAAGTCTGATCTTAGGCTTATGTGTTTTAGAGGATGAGGGAACATCACTCTTGTTCTTTGTTATGTTTTCCACCTTTTTACTAGTTTGCTCTTGAACTTCAATTTCTGATCCAGTGAGGAATTCTTTCAGAGTAATTCCTTTATCTGCCAGCCAGTTATTGGTGTTAGCCAATATGGGCTCAAATCTCTTCCTTAGTGAGGTCAACTCCTTTTGGGACCATTGGATTGGAGGGAGAGGAGTACTAGCAATTTGTTCTGCATCATATCTGGCATCAACCAATTCCCCATCATCCACAAGATCCTTCAGAATATCAGCAAGCCCTAGATATTTAATTTGTTCCATGGACAACCTACTGTAGTCTAGCTTCTTGATATCTTCCTCTGTCCTCAAATCTACCCAAACATCTTCTACCATGGGTTCATGAAATTGAGTTTTCCTTCTGATTTTATCCTTTACCCCCCTGTAGTCAAACTTCGGTCTCCTTTTGAATTGCTTCATGGTGACTAGCTGCATCTCTATCTCCATGGCCCTTGCCTTTGTTGTAGTCAATACTGAATATCTGTCGATTTCCACAGGGAATCTGAAACCAGGCTTCTTAAGTTCCATATGTTTGTTATGCACGACAATCATTTGTCTGCACAACTCCATTAAGACCATTTTGTCTGAAGGGAATCTTGGAAGCATATAAGGGTAACCTTGGAAAAAGCCAACCCTTAAGTATGAAAAAGATGGAAATTGTAAAAACATACACCTAAAATCATTCATCACTGTCCATGCCTCATCTAAAATTCTTCTTTGTTCTAGTTGGGGATCAAAGAGACACAAAAACATAGCAAGGAATGCATCATTCACTCTTCTGAAATGATGAATTGAGCATTTCAATGTCAACTGGGAATAGTATTGGTATACAGAAACTACCTCTGTATCCCCTTCCGATGTTAATCCTGGAAAAATCCTCATAGAAGCTGCAATGTACACCGGATAGGAAGTCATGTAGAACTTGGAGGTAGTGGATACCTTCATCAGCTGCTCATGCAAAGCGTTACTGATTTGTTCTCCCCAGAAAATGGTTTGCTTACCCTAGAGTATGACCTTAATGAAAGGATACATCCATTCATGAAACTGTGAAGAGGAAGACAAACCTCTTATCCTACTGAGGAGAGTAATCAGATCACTGACTTCCTCTACAAAATCACTTCGAGGGAAAGGGAAACTACGTGGCCACCTCGACAAATTTGATCTTGCAGTCTTCAACCATTTGTTGTTGATTACTTTCTTTGCTTTCTCTAGATTCTTGCCATATTCCTTCTGAGCTTCAACAAAGTCAAGCTTCAATACCTCTATCGCAGGAGGACACATGAACACCTTATCAATGAACTCAGGATCCAGCTTGATTATCACATTACCACTGGCGTCCACCACAACTCTAATATCTTTGTTATAGAAATGGGCACACTGAAGAACAAATTCTATTTTGTGAGCTGCCATTGGGAAAGATGATACTAGATGAATATTACTTTCCACTATCTTCTTCATCATAGCACTGGGGTTGTTAGACTTGGTCCTCTCTACAAACTCAGCCATATCAACATGGTCGATCTCTGTATCTCTAATGTCATCAACATTAGAATGGACTGAGGTGATTGGGAAAACACCTTGGTATTTGTACTTCATCACTTTTGATTTCTTCAGGGAGAACTCAGTCATTTGGATTAGCTTTCACCAAGAAGATTGATGTAGAACGAAGCTCCACAGAAGAAACTGCAACAAAAAGTCATGATCATGCAATTAGGGAAAATATTAGCAATTTGGGAAAATTGCATGTTGATGATCATGACTATGGGAACGCACTTGAAAAAGAGCTATAGTGCGAGCTGGCCAAAAATTAGAGGAAAAGCGGGCTCAGAAAATAAAAAACTAGAAATTTTCGAGAGTTAGAAAAATTTGGGATAGTTTTTGCATGGGCAGCAAAATTAGCCACTCTTGCATGTGAGTATTTTATTTGGATATGCATTGGTGGCAAAATTAGCTGCCATTGCATGTGGTAAGGGTTTGAAGTTGGTATGAGCGGCAAATTTTGCCGCTACCGCAGGTAACAGATTTTGTAGACTTGATGTCAAAGCAGCAAAAATTACCGCTTTCGCATGGGGTATGAATTGGAAGATCTTCATGTAAGGGTAGTGAAATCTACCGCCCATACACCATACAAAAATCTGTTAAGACATACACCCACGGTGAATTTCACCGACAATGCATGTGGGGTTGGTTTTAAAGTCCTCGCGATGTTTAGTGGGTAAAAATGGCCGACATTGCATGTAACCAGTTGCTTAAACAAAAGCGTTAGGTTGAAACATAATCTAGCAACTTCACTCGAGTTATTGGGTTGCTTGTGTTAGGGCGGTGAACTCTGCTGCCCATACACATCTTGGTAGATGGCAAATACCCAAGGGTTTGGGCAGTGAAACCTAGAAACTTTCAGATGGAAAAAGAAACAAGAAAAAACCTAGGGCACCTTTGGTTTGGTTTGAAAACAAATCAGACACATCAAATAGACTCGCACAACAAGTAGAAAACAATCACAAAAACAACAAACAAAAAAAGAACAAAACGTAACAAAAATCTAACAAAGCAAAATCTAAAAGATACACATATCAAACAAAACATTAGGAAGGGAATAGAAACAAATGAGAAGCTTACCCATAGCGCCGGTGACAAACCCTAAACATGATGACGAATTCGATTGAGCTCCCAATCAGCATGATCGAATGGTGTGAGGGAAGGCTTACAGACCGGCTAGGCAGGAGGAGAAATGATAAAAAGAATGATCAAATAAGTATTTAAGACCCAAAAATGGACATTAAATGGATGGCACAAGTGGCCATTAATGGAATTAGGTGTTGAAGATCCGAAGGATCTCGCTCGAGCGGTAAAATCGACCACTTTTGCATGAGTGTCAACAAACATGCAATGGCGGCGAATTCGACCGACCATGCATGAAACTTTGGGGAAACATGTAACGGTGGCAAAAAGTGCCGCCTTTACATGTGCAAAGAGAAACCTATGTAAAAGTGGCAAAATTTGCTGCCGTTACACATGCAACAAATGAAAAGCAAAGAGATATGTATGAGCAGCAAAAAATGCCGCCATTACATATCAAAACTCAAAAATTACTAACTCTTGAAAATGGTCAAAAGCAACATCCTAATCAATTTATGACTTAAGCGATATTCACGAATATCAAGAAACTGATTCAAAGGAATGTCACAAACCAGTTTAGAATGTCAACGACTTCACACAAGATCAAGGGAATCTTGTCTCAATTTGCAAACTCAGAGTGTAGATCATGAAATGGACAAGTTTTGTGGGGTTGTCTACAAAAATAAGTGCAGCTAATTTTGAGAACAACACCTTCGTAGTTTAGATTTTGTTGGGGTAATTATATCGTTTGGCACCTTAGTATCTTGTTTGCACAATGACATCTATCGCAACTTCTCCATGATAACACCATCATCCCACACTTGGGGCACTTGTTGAGCCTTATTTGGAAGTGGATATCTCTATCTCTAGCTCACAACACAACAAACTTTCAACTTCAAAACACAACACATATCCAACTTTAAATGTGGTAAACATTTGGAACTAGGATTCATATCTTCACAATCAATCCAATCTCAAACAAACATAAAAAACATATCAAAAATCAAAATTCAAAAAAAAAATCAAAACATCACAAAAATCCAAGCAATAAAGTTGATCTTTTGACATATTAACCATCAGTGTAATAAGCAAGAACTACATCGCCATCTCTATCATTAAAGCCTTGATCCTATGGATATAGGGTATGTAGGCAATCTGAGATGAGAAGGAAGCACTCTAATTCAGGCAAAGACAATAGCCCTTCTTTTCATCATCCATATTTCATCTTTCTTCTAATCATCCTCCAATCCTTCATCTCTTTTTCTTCTATCTTTCATCACTTACATCATCAATAAACCTAGAACTAGATATTCAACATGTCTCATCATCATCGTAATGTGCTTTGATCCCATGGATACAGGGTATGTAGGTAGTCTAGAATATAAAGGAAGTATCCAGTACTCAAGCATAGACGATCCACCCCATCTTCATCTTCTTTCATCTTCCATCTTCTTCTCTTTGATCAGCTTAAGTAGGAAGTAGACTATCTGTATACTGAAAGCTCAAGCACTTTAACAAATCAGGGATAAGCCAGAAGCTATTTGTTTGAATGCCTTAAGACAACACTTGCTATAACATTCTATCAACATCTCTAGCCTTCAACAGGATGTGGCTTTCCTCTCAACAAGGCACCAGCTTAATCCATCCAAGAGCACTTAAATTTGGCAAGAGAATGTGATGACAATATCTTTTGTTTTATCTTTTGATTTATCTTTTGTTCCTTTCCTACACCTAATCAAGACTGCCTTGATCAACTATATCTTGGTATGTTGTGATGAAGTACGGAATGGGGCATGGTCATATCGCTTTCATATGCCATGTCTGCAGGATGATCTTATTCTCTTCCTATGCATATTGGTATCTTGTGCATGTTGGGATCAACATCTTAAATATCAATATCTCTAGCACCTAAGAAGCTAAATAGTCTCTTATGCCTTTGAGACTATTCTATGTCAAGACTAGCTCCATACATATAACCAACAAGGTATAACTATGTGTAGTGGAGATAAGCTCAAACAATTGCTTGTAGCATCAGAGTCCATCTCAAAACACTAGTTGCTATTCATATCTTGTGTATGTTGGTTCAACATCTTGACCTCATATGTTCAGACAAGATTGTAGTACGTTAGTTTTGCATTAGATATCTCAACACCTTGGTCTTCTATACCTTGGTGCATAACGTGTAGTGCTATATCAAACATAAGGATTGCATTTCTTTTAATTTTTGAGCAATTACTCTTAAAAGTTGCCATTTCATTTATCCATACCATCATATGCCTATGTAGTACTCAACCAAGATCAATCTTTCCTCCGTCGTCCTTTTCCACTTTCGTTATCCTACAAAACAAGTGTGCTAGACATATTATTATCATTACCATCTATATACATAAGCATCAGTCCATATCATATCATTCTCATCTGTCTAGTTACATTATTATTAACATAACACATTTCCATTTGCATATTCACATCATGTGCATAAACATCCATATAGTCAATGAAAATAAAAATATAGCATGCATAACCATCATAATACCATAAGTGCATCTATAATCATATAGAACCAAGGCCATCATATATATATATATACATATACATATATATGTACATACATATATGTATACATATATATGTTGTATGTACACACACACACACACACATATATATATAAGAAAGTGTCAATATACAAGTGTCAATGTACAAGCTGAGCCATCAAGAATGTATGTACAATTAGCTCTAGGCCTCATCATGATAAAACATAATATACATAAATAAGGTAGTCCTAATGACTATTGGCAGCTCCCTCACCCTGACCACCACCACTGGGTCCTATCCCTATCCCCCTGTCTCTCTATGGCCCCATCACTAATGCTACAGATTGAGATCCACTTGTCCTCCATGAACCCAAAGCTCCTGACCTGCTCCCTCTAGTCATTGATGTGTCCTCACTCACTTGACACGATGATCTCTACATGGAATCACCATCCTGATAGCTCTCCAACTCTCGTCGCACACCAACTCTAAGGAGCTCTAGATCTCTCTAGCTTTCTGAACACAAATGAGCCTATTTGCCCTTGCCCAAAACCCTAATTCTATTACCCCATCCCATTTTCTCCTTCCCAACCCTTGTTTTCTTCATGTCATCCTTGTTTCTAGCCTTTCATCTTATCGTGAGGCAATCTAGCCTAGTGCAAAGCACCTAATTCATAGTGGCCCCCATGAGGCATTTAATTTCATGATGTGTCTAATGTTTATTTTTGTTGTTTCCAATAAGGTCCTATAAGACCATTCATGTAATAAGGTCTGTTTGACCAATGCATGTCATTTTAGTTTGTATCTAGGTTTATGTTGTAAGTTCCAAGGACACTTGTCGATCTGTAATCATGAAGGTTGTTAGGTAGTTGGAGGTTGTTAGATCTCCCAGCTGCTTGGAGTCAATTCAGCACTACTGAGGGCGAGTAGATAAATGCCCAAGATCATCGAATGTAATTAGTAGTAGTAGTTGTAGTTGAGAGAATAGAGATAAAAGATCAGTGTGATTTGTAATTGAGAAACAAAGCATTTGTGTGTGCATTTCTGAAAGGCATAATGAACAAAGTTCTATTCTATGTATCTTTTTGTCATTCCAGATTTGCTAGGTTTTCTCTATGCAATCAATTTACTATTTTTTGGCCGAGATAGATTCTTAATCCATTCCATCGGTTAGATTTCTTTGAAATCAGTGGAATGGCTGTACAGTTAATTTTTGTGTTTTTCATTTTGTTCATTCATGTTTGCAGGATCACATACATTATGCTCTAAGAGATCCTAGCATCCTCATGTTCTAGGTTGGCAAAGTCAAAGATCTGTGAAGTTACAGGAGTCACGGAGCTACAGGGGAGAATCGACAGTTGGGCCGAAGATACATTGTATGACTTGCACGGAAGTCGGGCAAAGATTTGTGTTGTTTCACCAGGTATACACTCTGTGTGTATATCCCTAATGTATGTCAAAAGTCATTCCATGTGTATATCACAAAAGCACATTGAGTGTGTATGTCACAAAAGTATATTGTGAACAGTTAAGTTCTGCATCGAGGGGACAGAAGGTGTCAGAGAGAGAAGGTTGAAAGCTTTTGATGTTCAAAGTCTGACCGATAGTGTATCGGCATACAAAGAAAGTCAATGGTCGGTCCCACTAAAGGCATATTCTGAATGCATGTTTTGAATGTATTTTTTGAATGTATATTAAGAATATACATTGCACATATACATTGTGTTAGATGTACAAGTGTTTGGCATAACAGTGAGCGCGGCAAGGACATTAGTTCACTAGCGATAGTGGTGTCGGAGACACATCAGTATGAGGAAGGACTTCAGTACAAAAGGTATTTGGTTAGCTGATGGCATATGGTCTTGTTGATCATAAAAGAATGTATGTGGTTCGATGCTATGTGAACTTTGAGAAATGATTTTTAAAGTTGTAATGTGGGTTAGTGGGTATTTCACCCTATTTTGAATTGCTTCCACTGTGTGCTCTGCATCACAGCCCTTCCTAGTTATCCTAGCTTACCTCTTGAGGGGGCATCACCTGCCAGTTACATTGGGGCATCACCTTGTTTATTGACTAAATTATCATATCTTCTTTGACACAACGCTCCAACGAACATTGTATCAAAGAGGGGCAAAATGTAGACACCCAAAATTGACCTAATTATCATTAACATTCAAATATTGCATTAGCTGGTGCAGGAGCACCCCTACAAGACAGGATATAGGTTCATTGTCCGCATGACAGGACATTAGTCTATTTTTAGCATGTTTGATTTCATAATGTAATAAGGTCCATTGGACCAATGCATATGTATTAGATCAGCCTAGGAGAGTGTGCAGGTAGTTAGAGTTCGTGATCAGGTAGTCTGAGCTGTCCTCTCCCAGCCGCTTGGAAGCTCCCAGCCGCTGGGAATCGAGTTGGTAGTACTCGTAGGATATTGCTATAAATAACTCAGATCAGTTAGAGTTTGATATGATAGAGAGGAGAGTAGTAGTGTGTTATGTTGTACTGGTGATTGAGTGAAATCCAGAGATCAGTCCAGACATTGTGAAACAGTATTGTAGGAACAGGACATTTGTGTTTCATCTAAATAAGATCTCATCAATTGCATTATCTGGTTTATCAGTTGTTTATGTTTTGATTTCTGTTCTGATTACAAGTTGATGGATTCTTTCAACCCTTCCACCGGTTGATTCTGTGAATCGGTGGAATGGTCATGTATGATAGTTTAGTTTGCATTTTAGTTTTCTGTTTATGCATTTCATTGTTTGAGAGATCAGTTGGTAGCATGCTATGAATCAACCTAGCATCCTCATGTGCTAGGGTTCAGGAAGATAAACTGTTAAGTTTTGATCTGAAGGTGATCCGGCCCGATCATCATGTTTTCTTTGTGAAATTGTGCGGTTCTGTGAGTTTGCAT
This sequence comes from Cunninghamia lanceolata, assembly GCA_027924645.1. Lineage (NCBI taxonomy): Eukaryota > Viridiplantae > Streptophyta > Pinopsida > Cupressales > Cupressaceae > Cunninghamia > Cunninghamia lanceolata. Next base: position 14,697,723 of record BSBN01000523.1, read on the forward strand.
GCAGCTGACGGATATACAGGGATCCGCATGTGCTTTTCCAGTCAGAGTGAATCGCATCGTCATCTGTGAGTATATCGCTATCCAGATCGGGTTATGAAGCTGACGAAGACTGTATGTTTCAAGTGCATCAGGATGATATAAGTCAGATATATACTCAGTGTGTATATCATCATCAGGATCATCTTTCGTGTGTATCCATCATCCGCATATCGCTATCGTATGCGGAAGTGAAAGTTCATTTTTTTGGCTAAGGACCGGAGAGGTCATCATCAGGATATTAGAAAGATCACCCGATATTTCATTATCATGCTGCGGAGGATATAAGGATCTTATATTCGGATGACATCATCATCAAGTGCATGTGACATCATCGTCATCAGGATATTGCGAATATCACCCTATGCAAGTTTATCCTGCTGTCGCTAAGTGTTTTGGCATCGGCGTAAGTCATCAGCATAAAGTTTGGTTAACATCATCAGGATGTTTCAATATGACCGAATAAGTCATATCCTGATGCTGTTGTTTGAGTAGTCGGATATCGGGGTGACGTAAGCATCGAAGGAAAGGTGCTTGAAGTTGTCGTCATCAGGATATATCGGAGGAACCGGATATTTTATATCCTGCTGATGAAGGTGATGCTGAACATCATGATGATGAAGGTAGAGTTTGGCGGTAAGATGAACAGTGAACATCAGGAGGATGTTTGCGCTTGCTGAATATGATGATGCTGTTGATAGCCGAATATCATGATGCTGCTGACAGGCGAAAGGCGATAAGGAAGTGAATAGTAGTCAGCAGGAGGATATTTCATGCTCATTCGAAATATGATGATGTTGTCTATGTTAGCAAGAAATATGATGATGATGATAAGCCGATAGGTATTATAACATGTTGGTTGTGTTAGTGACTCCTCCTTCCCATTTGTAAGCTCCCGTTGCATTTTACCTCTGCATCATTAGCTATCATCTGCATCTGTCTAACACACTTGAGAACCATCCATATCACTCATTTCTTCTATTAATTATATAAATTTATATTTATTTAATTAATTCATTAGCTATTTCCTCTAAGCCATAAATAAACAATCTTTGATTATTTAATTATCTTCATTCTTCTATCTTAATTAAATAAACCTTATTTATTTAATTAAAAATCCATTCACAAACCCACTTTCTAATTAATTAATTAAATTTTATTTATTTAATTAATTTCTCTTATCGTTTATCTCAATAAGCTGACATGTGTACCTCTTTCATTTAAAAAAGATAAGTGGTACTACATCTTTTATTAAATATCTGTCACATGTAGTACTTTTTATGTACATGGTCACACATAAGCCTTATCTTCCTTCCACTTGTCATCTACACATTCACCTATGATCATCCTTTAATCTTAGCCATTCACATAGCCACTAAATCTCTACTGTTGATTAACTTTGGTTGAGTTCTATATAAACACCCTCTCATTCCATACTACATCTATCCATCATTTTTCATATAGCGTCTACATTATCATCTTGAGCATCTTGAGCATTTTAGCATCCACTAAGCATATTATCATTATCATCCATCCATCATGGCAGCTTTGATCTTCATAATTGTTCATTGTTGAAGAAGCAATCCAAATCATAAACAAGGAATCATATAATCTAGGTGATATTGTTCTTGAATTGCATGCTTTTAATTTCATTTGGATTAGATTATTTGATGATGGTAGGGTTAGGTTTTCATGGCTATGCTTGATCTTATTAACCTGGTTTTTACCTATCACAACTGTCATAAAGAAAGAATAGCTTGCAGACCACCAAATTATGAGCCATTGGGGTTGAAGGCACTTAACATCATTTCAGACTTAACTCATGAACCGTATATCATACTACTTCAATGCAGAGGAATGTGAAGAAAAATACTTTCTCCCTATGACAATGAGTACTCAGAAACAGTAGTTTTCACTCTGGTGAACATAACTCACTCAAATCTTCATATGAGAGGCTCAAACTTGAAACATAGCATCTTCAGACATACATCTAAATAACTTCCAATCCACAGACAAAGATATTCATTCTACAAGAAATGTAGAGCAATCTATTAGACTGTTCTTCTGTAGACAAAGATATTCTGCAACACATTGTTTCCACTGGAAAAACAAATTTTCTCAATATCCTCAATATCAAGATCTTCCAATACTTACAAAGCATCTAACTTATTACAAGCAAGCATCAAAACAAGAGCACAATTGACACCAATGACAACACTATTAGGCACATACTTGCAATAGACATTTGATGTTCTTACAACTTCTTGCATATATTACACAATATTTAACATATGACTAAAATTTCCACCTCAAAGTGGGACACTCTCTTTCTCATGTGAGGACAAAATAATAAATAAATACAATAAATAATTAAATATCAAAACATTAGGATACAAGGTTGAGACACCTTTCCCAATAGCATCTATAATATTCTTAAAAGTATCAACTTTCTCCAATGACATCCTCTTGTCTTCCACCATGTCACAAACTAGACATCAATTTTCTTTGTCTACACATGAAAGGTCAAGTTCTTTGCCAAGATGTCGACACTTCAAGACTATCACAATAAAATCTAACTACTCTTTTTCGTAGCTCAATAGTTTAATAATTTTGAAATGGAATCCTTATAGGTATGAGTATCTACCATGTACTTTGTTGTTATTGTGGATAAAGTGATCATAATCTATTACTTACTCATCCAACTCACTACGCCACCAAATAAGCTAAACATGTAACCACTAGTAAACCTCCTTCTACTGACATCACTTACCCAATATGAATCCACATAACCCAAAATATCTATTGGATTTTGGTACTCTAAATATCACCATGATAATAAATGGAATACTTAGAAGTACCCTACAAATACTTGAAGACCCTCTTCACTATAATCCAATTTTCCCATACAAGATTAGCCATGTAATGGCTCAAGATTCTGACTACTTGGAAAATGCCTAGTCTAGTGTAGACCATATCATACCTAAGGCTCCCAAATGCACTAGCATAGGGCACTAAACTTAGCTCCTCTATCTATTTGGTATTTGTAGGATACTTCTCAACTAAAATCTTAGTTCTCGTAGAAATAGGAACAGCCACTAGTTAGTTGTTGGCCATACTAAAAAACTACAAAATAGGCTCACCATATTTTCCTTGACCAATCCAAAGTTTTGTATTATCCATATCCCATCTAATTTCCATCCCAAGGATGTACATAGTGATGAGACTAAACCAAGCTTTATTTTCTTGCTTTTGATATTATCAATTTATCTTTATGACATGGTCAACTCAACTTTATGCTAGTCCAGAGATGTAAAAATTGTGATAGTGTCATAGCAAAATGTATACAAAGAACTATATAAAATTTAAACTAAGTATTTAATATGAGTGCAATTATAAGGTAAAAATGACAAGGATCTTAAATAATAAAATGTAAATAATCTTTTAATCTCCCAACTCAAATCACCTAAAACCCATAAACAATATCTATATTTTGATTATATTCAAGCTGTAGTTTAACTATTTATTAATCCAAAACATTTAACCACTATTTTATAATTCTTGGATAGAAATTACTGTGGCTGGAAGTAACTGTAGCATTGGAACTCTATTGCTACAAGTAGTGAAAGTCTTGAGTTACAAAAGATAGTCAACTATAGATTTGAATTTTCAAATAGCATCAAATAAATCATTTGCAACTATTATACTAAAATAAAAAAAAAGTTTTAACATAATCATATATTCACAAAAACACAAACTTACGTGTTGGTAAATAGATTTGCCACTAAAATTTTTAATGTGACTTACTCAATAAGAAATGGAAAATGTTCAAATAGTTGGAGAAGTTGTTATAGACTAACAACTTTCCTTTGTCTTTGAGAGGGGCAACTACCTTGTATGATAGGGTTTTAGGGTTTTTGTGATAGTTTTAACCTAAAAATACCAAAGGAAACAAGAAGCATATAAAATGAATGTTTTAAAGAAATCAGAATAGCATACTCATGAATGCTAATTCAGATTTCTCTAATGTATTAAGAATCAGTTATAAGGGTTTCACCATGGAAGGAAGAAATTATGTTCCTAAACTTCAATGATGAGTTTCACAACAAGATATTTTGATACTCTAGTAATAATGAAGGAAAGGTACACATAATTCCTAACATAGTATTCAACACAAAATCCAAAAATATAATTACACTTTCTGTCAAAGATTAATTAGTTTGCTCATATTTTGAACATATGATTGATTGTTTTCACAAAGAGACAAAGGGAGTAAAAAGATTATTATCAAATTGACATATGAGAAATCAATAAAAATACACTCAAAAACACCATGACACTATGATTTGAATGCTTTCTATTGCTTTTCAAAGTTTTACAACTCCAAAACCCTTATATCAAAATTATGAGAGCCAAAAAGCCCCATATCTATACAATATAGCCTTATATATGCCTTCTTCTTATAACCATTTTATCACTACTTGAAACATAATAATTAAAAAAAACTTTATTTGATTATGTTTTGCTTAACTTTTCTAGAAATAAAGTCTATCTTCTAACTTTAAGTTATAATAAGTGACTTAAATCACTTTTCAAAAAGTAATGAAAAATTAGAATGAGAAAAGAGAAACCAAATAAAAGTGAGTTCAGGTTCATTCTATAATCTCAAACCTGTAATAAGTCTTTTAAGAGTCTCCGTATTTACCTCAGAAACTTAGTCTAACTCAAGAAACTCAATTTGATCAAGCTACCTCTAGTTGCATTGTAAAAGTAAACACCATAGCTTATAGCACTTCCAAATATAGAGGTGTATGTGAAAGCCAACCAATCACGAAGTTAAAGTTCTTGAATGTTTCCAGTAAAGGTAGGATCATGTTGAAATACTAATAATGTCAACAAAGGAAGCCTTCCAACTTTGTTAAGAAAGTAAAGTAGCCTTTGTATTCCATTTGTATTAATCTTTATTCTCCTATTAATGAAAGAGCTTCTCCATCTTGTAGCCATGACAGGATAAGAATGTGAGGCCTATTTATTTCACTCCCTTATTTTTATCATTTCATATGTACAGTTGACAACATTCAGACATTTGGGGACTATTGATCCTGATATGCAAATTTTCTAGACTATATTCCCTTATTTTGGATTAGCTATGCTTAGTATGTGGTGATTTGACTATAACCTAATTTTGATTCACTGATGATGTTTAGACATGTGATATGCACTTTGATGATATTAGAGATGTTAGTTGTGAAATCATTATATGGATTTGCTATGTGATTTTGATTCTGAGATAGTATATAGAAATGCAATTATGAATCTTATTTATGATGTGATTTGTATAATGTTTTAAATGAATTATGCAATGACGTGAGTGTTTACATTTCCTTGCTTTGATTATGATATATATATATTGGATTAATCTATTTGGTCAAGTGCACAGGTGATTTTCTAGGCCACAAAAAATTGGAGATCGATCTCACACCTATGTGTTTCCCATGTTAGACCGATCGATTCCCAAGAGGGACAAGGATCATGTGTGATTGTATGATGTTTTTGTAAATGTCTACATTTTATTATTTGGCCTAGATTTCACCCATTTAATTTATTTAATTGATGTGTTGTAAAATATATGTTTAAATTTACACCAATTGGTGTCTTTTATTTTATGTGGCCATTTTATGTGAATTTTTACCTCCTTAAGTGTTTACTAGGGGCTAAAATTAACCCTAGGTGGTACCCCTAGGGTCTAGGGCCCATTTGAGCATGCCAAACCCTAGGGTTACCCTTGTCTACTCACCTTAACCTTGGGTTAAATAAAAGTGGCGAAAATTCAAATTGGATAAGTGTGGTAGATGAGTCATGCCTTGAAAGAAGACACATCTCCCTTTCCAAGGCATGTAATTCCACCACCTTGAAGACTTGAGGAGTCTTCAAGACCCCCAAGTGTGTGGAACCTTCCTCCAATGCTCTCACACATGTGTCATCCCTTATCCTCTTGGAGCCCATGTGGAGAGATGCCACCTCTCGACCTTTGCTCTCACACATGTGGAGAGGGTGAGCTTTGAATGGATGGGAGGTGACACATGTCACCCTCACATTCCTTTTCCCTTGCAAGTGGGATGGGAAGAGGAAGGAGAAGGTGACATGCGTCACCTTCTCATTCCTCAAGGCCTTGGAATGAGGCCTATTTTAATTCCTCTTTGAGAGGGGAATGGGGTTCTTGTTTTTGCTATATTTTTTCTATCTTTGGAGGGATTTTTGGGGAGTTAGAGAGATTTTGGAGGATTGGAGGCTTGGAGAAAGATTGTGGGCTCTTCTTCAACTTTCATCCATTGTTCGGCTCTTAAGGTAAACCTCAAAGCATTTTAGCCTTCCTTATGCTTTCTTAATTGTGGTTATGTGCTTGAAATGCTTTGGTGTATTTGTTTCTTCTTTGTTGTGGGGTTTTTGGGTGTTTTAGGATGAGACTACCAACTTTGGTGTGTCCATCCATATGTGGGGTGGGAGAGGAGTGAACCTCCTCGAGGTTACTCTCCTGGTATTGGTATTTTTTGTGGCCTTGAGGGCAAGATATTGGAGTATGGATTATTTTTGTTGGTATGAGTTCCATGGTGAGATTCATATATTCATGGAGTTATTATTTTGGACTTGAGGCCTTATTTTTTGTGTTGAGACTTTGAGATTTTTATTGAGTGATCCTCTTGAGTCGAGTGATGTGCACTCCCCTACCCCTTCAAATTCATTTCTATAGATTTTGTGATGTTCAAACCTATGGGTGTTCTTCTTGTTATTGTGTGATTGTTTATTGTTGTGTTGTGGTTTGAGACCCATGTGAAGATCGACCTCTAAGCTCGGGGGTGACCCACTTGCGGGTCTATAGTAGGGAGGAGAGCATTTTTAGTGGCTTGGTTGTTCCTCCATTATTTAGTTTCTTGTAGGTGGTCGATTATGGCATATGGAGCTTGTTGGGAGTGCATTTAAGTTTATGTTTTATTGTTATTGTGGCTACTTGAGAGCCATGGCTAAGTTTGGGCCTATGTGTAGTTGGGCAAATGGAAAGAGAGAAGATACTCTCTAATATGCATTGTTTAAATGGATTTTTAATGTCATACTCCCTCTTGTTGTAGTTGCAAAAATATATTATGTTGTTGGTTTTATTATTACTGTGAGGAGTTTTATGTTGAATGTGAATAAAAGTCATTGCAATGAAATATTAAGTTGCTGGTTGTATTATGTTGTAAAGAAAAAAAAAGGATTGTATAGTTGCTATTTGTAGACACCCTAAAATGACCGTGTCGTCGAATCACTTGCATTCCGTTATCTGTCTAATCACGTGCATTGTAAACGTTAATTAAATAATCTAATTATTTAATTAATTTTCATCAAATTCTTCTAAATCTCCTAAATTCAACATTAATTAAATAAATCCTCGTTATTTAATTAATTAAATTAAATTCCTCTATATTCTTCCATAATTAAATAATTTTAATTATTTAATTATCCTCTTCCCAAAATTCACATCCACATTAATTAAATAAATCCAATTATTTAATTAATTCAACAAATTCCCTTTTATCTAAAATTAAATAATTCTTAAATTATTTAATTAAATCAAAATTGTTCTTCCAAAATCATGCACAACAATTAAATAAATTTATTTATTTAATTTGCTTTTCAAATCTTCTAAATTAAATAATTCTAATTATTTAATTATTTCTTCCAAATTATCTTCTCTAAATTTAAATAAATCAATTATTTATTTAAATTGCTTTTTCTTCTAATTTGAGTTATCTCTAAAATAACTCAAGCTTTCTTGCTCATCAATTAAATATTTCTGTATTTAATAAAGCAAAATATCTTCTATTCTCATGCAAATCTCTTCTTCTTGTTTTAAATCACTTAACTGATTGCTTTATTCTTTTAATTGATTTATCTCTTCAGTTAACTTATTCTTCTATTCTTGATAACTCCTCTCATGCAAAAGCAAGCAAGACACATGTCTTCTTGTCATTCGTTGCACATTCCTCAACTTATCTCCTCCATTGATTCTTCTGAATTATTTGGACCGTTGATCGATCTTTGATGAAACCTATATAAACCCCCCTCATCTCCTTCATTGAGCCTCTCTCTCTTCGATCGTATTCTCAGGCATACTTAACAGAGCTTCGAGCATACAAAACGCGTCGATTGAGCACTATAACGATCTTTTGTCATTGATCTCTTGAGCACATACTTGCTTGTTGCAGCCATGGCTTTGCAACTACATTGAGCAATCCACATATCTCCAAAAGGGAACAATACAGGTTTTGGTAAGAGCTTTCATTTGTCTTTGATTTGTGATTTATGGCTTTTACTTAGATTCGTTTCCTTTATGTTATTGGGTTCTTTGGTTTTATTTAGTTTAGATTTAATCCATTTTTCCATATACACATTCTGGCACGCCTGGTGGGACCCACTAATCCCTTTGTTTCTTTGAGAAATTTGTTTTTTGAAGTCACAGTACGGAACAACGCAGACGATATTGCACAGCGCGTCTGGTAGTATCTCTAAGCGCTCTTGCAGGAACAGTTCAGCGCTACTGGCGGCACGGCCGCGCTTCTGGCCGCACAGTGCAGCACTTTCAGTGACACAGAGAAGCGCTATTGGAGGCCTTGTTAAGCGCTTCTGGTTAAAATTAGGTTTTGATTGTTTTTACAGTGCTTTTGCAGGGTTTCTCTCATTTTCAGATCTGTGATTTTGGTTGCACAAGCTGTTGTATTTGTCTTCCAAACCTGAGTTTTGACATCTCCTAAGCTGATTTATTTAGGAGTATCCTTAAGTTCTGCTAATCTATTGTGTTGACCCATTTTCTGAGTTTTCTAGATTTCACGACCCAGATCTATCAGATATCATTGTCCAGACAATAGATCCACCATGAAAAGTCATTTTTGCCTGGTTATTTTGACAAAAACTAATATTTTCTATATCTGAGACAGCACAGCGCTTTTGGCTACATAGTATCGCGCTTTCGGTTACACAGTGACGCGCTCCTGGTTATTTTACAGCGCTTTTGTTATTATCGTTGCACGCTTTTGGTATTTATCGCAGCGCCTTTGGAATCACAGTACAACGCTTCTAGATATTGTTAATGCTGCTGGTAGTATTCTGTTGCGCTTCTCGGCTGTCTTAAAGCACTTTTGGTTTACAGTGGATCGCTTCTGGTAAGACAGTAACACGCTTTTGGTCAAAGTTGATTTATTTTGCTAACTTGCAAAATTTTGGTGGAACTAACTCACTTGTTGCAGCTTCTTATTACTCACACAGAGACAATAGGTGTTTTCTTAATATGTTCATGCAGGACGAGCGTTGAAGACCCTTTTGTTTTATCTCACTAAGTCTTAGAAACACATTGCATGTTTAAAAGGGATAATTGAACAAATCTTTTCTTGCAATTTAAGTCTTAGGAACATACTACTTTTCTTAAGGGACAATGGACATGTATGAACAAACACCTCAATTTTCTAAAGGACAATGGACATGAATGCCAAACACTTCATTTCATAAGGGACAATTTACAACTACAATCGTGTGTGTGCATAGCTTAGTTGCACCTTATTTTTCTTATAACGGGACAATTGAACCTTTGTGTGACATGCTTGCTTTTATTTTTGTACTTCCTTTAGAAGGGCCTGCTTTTGGATTGTGATTCATCCAAAAGGGACGACCCTAAGCGGAGTTTTCCTTTGAACTGCTATATAAGAGGGATAAGGCGAAAGCCAAGTCCTAACCGACGTCAGCCTTACCTTGTGGTGCCAAACTGAAAAGAGGTGTACTAGCTCTTTGTGGAAACGATTTTCACATTGAGCGAAGTGTTTGAAACTCTTAGTAGGATTGGTTAAAGCTTTTAGTAGCTTGTCGCATTGCTCGTAAGGCGTTGGTCCCTCAAAGTCACTAAGAACCAATTTAGATAGAGACTACCCAACCTACCTCCGAACATTGCGGTAATCATTAGTGCAAGGGAAATCGATTTAAACCCTTAAGACACTCACCATTGGCTCCCTTGAGAAGAGATAGTATTCCCTCGGACATAAAGCTCTTGTGACCTACTTGAGCTTTCCAAGGGGAGGGTGAGATATCCCTACCTATCGTCTCTCGCAAAGATACTAAATATCCGACACCTTTATGGAATGATATTTTTATCGACGGAGTATTAAGCTATGAGCTGATCTACTGCAATGAAACCTTGTCTCTAGGGATAAAAAGTGCTTGTTATTGATTGCAACTGTATTAGACCTGTGGAAACATTGGGCTTGTTTGGAGCCTTGAACATACACTATCTGTTGTGTCAGTCCTTGTGCCTTTTTTGACCAATTGTTTGCTGTGTTTTCTCTTGCCAAACCAATCCAATCAGAAACAGAAAAATCTTGCCTTTGAAAAATATCAGACACTACTTCAGCGCCCCTGGTATTACAGCAGCTCACCTTTGGTAATATAGTAGATCGCCTTTGGTCAGCAGTAACCCGCCTCTGGCAAAACTCTACTTCAGCGCCCTTGGTATAACAGTAGCTCGCTTTTGGTCACTGTAGCTCGCCTTTGACATAGCAGTAACTCGCTATTGGTAGCTCAGTCCATCGCCTCTGGCCCATAGTAGCACGCTTTTGGTAGCACAGTCCTGCGCCTCTGGTCAAACAGTATAGCACTTTTGGCCCAGTACTTTGTGCATTAGAGTTTGTCTGTTTCTTCAAAGCATCTCACAGATTCCCAGCATTACATTGTGTCTAGGCATATCCCATGGTCACCACCAGGCTACAGCAAACTATGAAGTCTAGGCAAGTTGTCCCTAAGAAGCACAAGTCACCCCCTCGCACACCACAATCAGGTCGTCTCAACATTACTCCCAAGGTGACTCCTAGTACACCCGCGGCAAAACCAATCAGCTCTCCAAACATGCCACACATAGAGGAACCAAGCAGTCCTCATGAGGATAGAACCCCTTTGCTAAATGCACCGCAGTATACCACAGGCTTGCCTCCGGATTTTGTCCCACAAGGTTATTTCATAGATCAACCCCCATCTCAAGAAGAGCGACACTTTGAAATAGGTCAATCCTCTCAAGAAGATGGGCAAGATCTTGATGAATTTATACAAGATCCTAGAGCTATAGCTGCCTTTGATAAAATCCTTAGTGAGAACCAGGATCATTTCTTTCGCTTGCTTGCAAAGCAAGGTGCCAAGTTACCTCCAGATTTTGATGTGTCCACTCTCAAGGAGAGCAACAACACCCAAGAAACCATACAAGCAGTGCAAACCATGTCCACGGTCACTACGCCCTTACCTACTCAAGGCTTGCAGTATAGGAATCCCCTTTTTCAAAATCCAACAGAGGAGAGGCCCGTATCACCACTTTTGACTCCTATGGAGATCTATCAAAACCAACAAGAAACTCTCCAACGTCAAGCAGAGTTAGCTAAGCAAGCCACCTTAGCTCGATCCAATGTGCAACCACCTCCCAAAGTGTCCACCCCAAGCGCAAGTGGAATCATGGTTACCCCATCACGCGTAGGTTTCCCACCTAATTACAATCCGGGGAACACGTACGTAGCCATGCAACAAGGGTCTCAACATATGCCACCTCCTATATCATCACACCTGCATGTCTCTCAACCAATTGGAGTCACGCAACCCCAACCACAACATTCTTCTACTCTCATCCTCAAGCAACCCCAACCGTCGCAAATCACTTCTACCTATGTTCCTCCACCACAACATTCTTCTACTCTCATCTACAATCAACCCCCACCGTCGCAGATCACTTCTACCTATGTTCCTCCTCCACAACGTTCATCCACGCTCAACTTCTTTCATACAATGCCTAGCCACTCTCAACATTCCCAACATCAGGTTTCCCAAAGCTATGTGCCACCATCACAACCTAATCAAATGCACTTTAGCTTTCCTCCCCCCAATACTTTTCTTCAACCATCACAAAGCCAACATTCTTACCTAGCGCCACCTCCACCTCTACCTAATCAAGGCCTCCAATTCCAACCCAATCTGAACCAATCATACAATCCATACAATCCCAATCAATCTTACGACCCTTACAATACCACTGCGCATGGCTCACATTATAATCTTCCATATGGGCAACACCAACCACTTTTTGGACAACAGGAGACGTTACCAACCCCTCCCATGACTATGGAACTAAAGATTGAGGAGGTGCAACAACAGCTATCTAATCTTACGTTTGGCCACACCAAAAAGACCTTCTCCTTGGAGGAAGTGTGCCCTTATCCTTTTGATCGGTCATTACCAATGATCCCTTTTCCTCAAAATTTCACTATTCCCAAGTTCGATAAGTACAAAGGAAAATGTGACCCAAAAAACCATCTTAGGGAATTCTATCTTGCTTGCTTCAAGGTCTCTCACAACGACACATATCTTATGCGTCTTTTTCCTCGCAGTCTTGGAGGACAAGCAATAGAATGGTTCTCACACTTACCGACGGGTATCAAGTCTTTCAACGAGCTAGCAGAAAAGTTTGCCACCCATTTTTCTTACAACGCAGAGCATGAGATTTCCATGATGGACCTATGCAACAATAAACAGAAAAATGGTGAAACTTTCATTTCTTTCCTCCAACAATGGAGACAAATGGCTAGTAAATTCCCTTTCAAGATTCCAAAGAAATAGCTTGTTAGCATATTTGTACAGAACCTCAACCAAGAGTTAGGTTTCCATTTGCAAATCCTTAGTGCTACAACCTTCGATGAAATCACATACAAGGGTATCAACATTGAGAAGGCCCTCATTGCTAAGGGTGTGGTCAAAATCTTTAAGGAAACGAAAGATAGCTCTTCTCATCAACAGTCGAACGATAAACCCAAATATTGGAACAAGAACAAAAACGTGGTCAATGACGGAGTGGTCGATACTAAGCATGTCCAAACGTTGCAAACACCGCTGTAACTCTCCAAACCAAGTCAAGCTCCACCTCAACAACAGCAGCAACAAAGGCAGCCTTATCAAAATCAACAACGACAACAAGAGCGGCCCCAACAAGATTACCCTCCGCGACGTCAATTTACTCCTTTGGGAGTGCCCATCAAATCGGTCTTACAGCAAGCTTTGCTGAAAGGGCTCATAACCTTACCTGATGCTCCCCCATATGGAGAACCTGTCTACAAAACTGCATGTTACAGAGACAATGAGTATTGTGAGTTCCATAGGAGCAAAGGTCATAGAACTGCGTCTTGCATGAAGCTTAAGCACCTCATCCAAAACCTCATCGACGGTAATCAAATCACTTTTGAGAATGAATCACCAGTGCAACACACGAACAAGGATCTCAATATGTACAAGGAACCATTCCCTCATCACGGTCCACCTCCTCCTCAGGATAGAGGTAAAGGTATCAATCATGCTTCCACGTCTTTCGATTCCATTGTAGGTCGTTTTGAAGAGAGTCGAGTGTCTACCCTCACCATCAAAGGCAAATCTACGGATTGTGCTGTTACTACTCGTCGAGGTCATGTCACCATTCGTGCACCTACACCTAGGCTTCCGGTTTAGTCTGATTATAATCTTGTCGAACATCTAGGGAGAACACCAGCACAGATCTCTATTTTGGACCTTCTACGGTCATCACCTGCACATAGAGTGGTGCTAGAAAAAGCCCTCCAAGAGTCGTCCGTTCCTAACAACATAGCAGTCGCAGATTTCCAAGCTATAGTGGGTAATATTGCTTCGCCTTACAACGTGGTCTTCTCTGAGAAAGACCTCCCCTCCCATGATCCTTGTCACAACGATGCCCTTCATATTGAAGTTCTCATCCATAAGAGCAAAATCAAACGCATCCTCATAGATGGTGGTGCTGGTCTCAACATCTGTTCTTTAAAGTTACTAAAGCAATTGGGATACTCTGAGGATCACATCAACACTGAGCATAGTATTACAATCAAGGGGTATGATGATGTAGAACGCCGTTCAGAAGGTGTTATTCACTTGCCTATACAACTGGGCCCTGTCATGCTTGAAACCAGGTGTCAAGTCCTTGATATTGAGCTGCCTTACAACATTATTCTAGGCCGCCCATGGATCCATGCAATGAAACCTGTTCCCTCCACGTACCATCAGTCCCTAAAATTCCCATACAATGGTACGGAGATCACCATCCCAGGTGATCCTAATCCTTTTGAATTTTGCCGTGTCTTGCAAGGAAGCTATAAGAATTGCAACCAAGTGCCTAAAAATGACAAAGCCCTTGAATCCCCTCTCTATGTTGATCCTAAAACTCTCACACAAGCCTCTACATGTGAAGCTACACCCCTCCCCAAAATCACAACACGCGTCTGAGATATAGGCTTTGGCACTTATGATATCTCCGAATCTTGTTGTGTAGGGCAGATGCCTTTATCTCCAAAATCTTACGGCAAACCACCCATTGCTAAAGTTACCAAAAAAGCTACTATTCATCCCCCAACATTCCTAACCCAATTCCAACATGGACGGTTATTGGAAGAGGAAACTATTGAGGACATCTCTTCTTGGCTCTACAAGGAGAAAGAACCAGTCATGATACCAGTCAAGCAATATGGCAATGGCTTAAGGATAGTGAAAAACATGGGCTATAAATGCAAAGGTGGCCTTGGGAAACAGAATCAAGGCACTATGGAGCCCATTGTGGTAACAAAGAAGCTAGACAAAAAAGGATTAGGATTTGGTAAGAAGGCACCACGCGCCTCGGACATCGAGTATATTCTCGATGAGGTAGCTAACACTTTTCCCGCCGATTCAACGTCTACAGAGGATATCATCGATGACTCTTCCCTCCACATCACCAATCTATTCGTAGAATCCTCCATTTTTACACTATCCTCCGTATCCTTAACTTCCACCACCAACACCCAGAATGTCACGCTTGTCTACCCTGAACTTATTGATTGGGACCAACAAGGGGCCCCCGTTATAGATGTATTTCAGAATGATGAAGCTCTAGCTGAGTTCATGGGACTTCGGGAAGGTATCCCTCTTGGCAATCACAAGGCAGGTTTTGTAATGGAACTTGAGCCCACGACTTATTTTGGTGTGAATGCCAAATCCTCCAGTCGTAAAAATGCAAATAAAGAAAGATCTCTAGGTGAAAACCACACTGTGGCACCTCCCGATCATAAAATAGTAAAAATAAAGGACGTATCCAAAGGTGAAAACCCAACTGTGGCACCTGAGGATGGAGGATTTGACCTTCCCTTACCATCTAAGTACCAGGAGAAATCAGCTCTACTAGTCGAAGATTCTACAGAGATCAACCTGGGTACAGAATAGAATCCAAAGACAACATTCCTAGCGGCATCCTTATCTGACATAGAGCACAAAAGTCTTAACAACTTCTTCTTGCAACGAACCATCAACTTTGCATGGACCTACGCAGATATGCCAGGGCTAGACCCTAAGTTGGTAGTTCATTATCTCGCAGTTGATCCCAAAGTGAAACCAGTCAAGCAAAAATTGAGAAAAATGCATCCACAGATAGCTCTCTTGGTGAAGGTGGAAGTACAAAAGCTATTAGACGCAAAGTTCATACGACCTATCGACTATTCAGATTGGGTCTCAAACATTGTACCTGTGTCTAAACCTAATGGGCGCATCCGCATGTGTAATGATTTCAGAGATCTCAATAAGGCATGTCCTAAAGACGACTTTCCACTACCAAACATTGACATTATAGTGGACTTGACAGCAGGTCACGAGATGCTTTCTCTCATGGACGGATTCTCAGGTTACAATCAGATAAGGATAGCTGAAGCAGACCAACATAAAACAACCTTTACTTGTCCTTGGGGCAATTATTGTTGGTGTGTCATGCCGTTTGGTCTAAAGAATGCAGGAGCAACCTATCAACGAGCAATGACAGTGATCTTCCACGACCTCTTTCATCACATTATGGAAGACTATGTTGATGATATATTGGCTAAATCTTCTCGGGCGGATCACATACAGGTCCTAGGGCAGATCTTTGACAGGCTTGAAAAATACCAAGTAAGACTCAATCCAAAGAAGTGTGTATTCGGGGTAACATCAGGGAAGCTATTGGGATACATTGTATCTCGTAGAGGCATCGAAGTAGATCCAGCGAAAGTAAAGGCTATAGTGGAGATGCCTCCACCAACAAACCTAAAAGCATTAAGGAGCCTGCAGGGAAGGTTACAGTCCATCAGGTGTTTCATCTCACAGCTAGCAGATAAATGTCAACCCTTTCAACACTTACTCTGAAAGGATGTCGCGTTTCGATGGGACAACAAGTATCAAGCAGCGTTTGATCAACTTAAAGAGTATCTAGCTACACCTCCTGTATTGGTTCCACCAGTTGCGGACAAACCCTTGATATTGTACATCTCCACTACAAATTCAGCCCTAGGGGCTCTGCTAGCACAGAATGATGACACAGGAAAGGAGCATGCGATTTATTACATCAGTAGAACCTTGGTGGGATACGAGCTCAATTATTCACCAATGGAAAGGGCTTGTTTAGCAGTAGTGTTCGCCTCCCAAAAGTTGCGGCATTACATGCTAAACCAACACACAAATCTGATAGCTAAAATTGATCCACTGAAATATCTACTAGCAAAAGCAGCTCTCACAGGCAGACTGGCTAAATGGGTTATGATCCTTAGTGAGTTTGATATTGAGTACACAGGTCGCAAAGCAATCAAAGGACAAGCCCTCGCGGATCAACTAGCAGAAGCACCAGTACTCAGGCACACACGATCCACCATTCTCCACCCGTTTCAATCCATTAGCACTGTCACCCTTCTAGTCTTCCATTTGTCAAAATCCATTCGCCTCGACTTGACTAACTCAAGCAGCAAGCTAGCGCATCCTTTCAAAGCAAAAGTCCTTAACAAACTTGAAGCAAAGAGGCTTTCTTCTAGCGTCATCTACTGTCCTGCATACCGATTGCCAACATCAGCTAAGTACCGCTTAACCAAGCCCTAGATCCACAAGCTTGTCTTCTGCGAAGTGTTCCATTATCGAGACCAACACACGCGTCTCCTGCGACATGTGGCATTTCCTGCAGCAAGATATTGTCTTTTTAGGTAGATAACCCCCTTTAACGGACACAGATTTCCTACGATAAGGCTGTTATCTTTCCTACCCAATCTATCCTGAGCAACCCCTTTGGCAAGAGAATATGTTGGCTGTATGTTTACTTTGTAAGTCAGTCAATTTGTGTTATGGTTTATCTTTGGTTCCTTTTCCAATACCTATTCAAGACTACCTTGATTTATCTATAATCTTGGTATGTTGCGATGCAGTATAGATTGGGGGCCTAGTCATTGCTTTCTGTGTGCCGTGTTTGAGGAATGATCTCTAGCATCTTTCTTAGCATTCTATTTATCTTGTGTGTGTTACATCCTAGCATCTTACATATTAATATTTCTTCTTGCATTTACATGTATTGAGGTTTATTTTATGTTCAAGACTATGGCTTATTCACATGTTCGAACAAGGTTATATTATGTCTAAGGGGATCTAGGTTCAAACCGTTTGCTTGCAGAGTCAACGTCCGCGCACTCGGATATTACTGCACCTTGGTCTTTTATACCCTGGTGGTGAACTATCCACGTGCTATATCAAACTAAGGATTGCTCTTTATATACAAATGCGAAGCCATTGCAACAAGCTCATTCATCCATTTCCACATCCTTTATATCGCTTTCATTGCAGTACTCGATCAACAGTCTCCATCTCCTCCTGTTCTCCTCTTTGGTGCATATCTGCGAAACCCACATGTCAGATATCACTAGTCATCACATCTATATCATCATATATCTCTATCATCATACATCTATAAGCATCATATAAGCTACGTATGTCATCACATGAATCCATAATCATACATACATCTCATCACATCCATGACATCAAGGAATGCATACACAAAAGCATGAACAGCAGTGAGTCGAACAGATCATCACATATATATATCATGTAATGGTCATCATAATAAAAAGTGTCTGTGTCTACATCAATAATACAAAATGTGTATACATCTAAATATACATCAATATAGTACATCAAGGCTATCAAGAGCCCTCAAAATATACATCAGAATGCATGCAGGCATCTGTCCAAAATAATACAATATGATACAATATACATGAGTATGCCCTAGTGGGTAGAACTACCCTCCTGCTGTGGCCCCTGGCCTCCCCCTGTGCTTGGTGGAGGTCCCCCTGATGGTCCTCCTCCTCCCCCTGGCAGCAAAAGTGGCCCTCTGACCGAGGACGCTAAGTGCCTTGTCCTCCAGGATCCTGATGCCCCCGACCTGCTCCTATCTCTATAGCTCGGTGCCTGCTGAGCTACCGGCACCGCACCCACATACAGCCCCCTATAATACTCTGCCTCCCGGCCAGCTGATACCAGCTCACCCTGCACTCGGATGAGCTCACTGTATAGGGTCCTCTGGTCTGCACCCAGTGCACGGCGTGCCTCCTCTCTCTCCCGCCTCACTCTAAAGAGTGTAGCCTCTGCTGTCAGCCGTAGCTGTACCTCTGCATCTCTCTCTCGCCTGGCCTGTGCTACCGCCTCGGTGTCTGCTACTGGTGCGGCCGGCAGCTGCATCTGTCCCTATGCCTGTGCATGTACCTGGGCCTGTAACTGCCTGTATGCCTGCACCTGTGCCTGTAGCTGCGCCTGCACCTGTGCTAGGGCTGTCTGTGCGGCTGTGGCTGCCTGTGTCTGTGCCTGGGCTGTGGCCTCTGCCTGTCTCACCTCTGCCCATGCTGTATCCCTGTCTCTCCTCAGTCTAACCATCCGGAGCTCTAGTCGAGTCCTCCGGGCTATCTCCTCCTGCAGCAGTCGCTCGGCCCTCTGCAGATCAGTCTCTACGACTGGGCCCAATGCCTCTGCCATCTCAGCATCCTCCTGCTGGCCACGTGCCTGCTGTCCGGTTGCCCTGGCCTGCCGCCTCATCCTGGCCTCTCTGCCAAGTACTAACACCTCTCCCACTGCCCCTACTACACCTGGTGTAGTCAATCTCATCGGCCTGTGAGTCTGCCAGTACTGATCATAGTCTGGCAGTGTCCCTGGGTCTGCTATCCCTGTGTCCCAATCCCATCTCACGGGGATAAGTCCCTGAACCTCTGCTAATGCTGTCGCCACTGGGATCACTGCGTCCCAGTCTCCAGTCTCTCGCCGCGTCCTGGCATGTGTGGCCTCCCCCACTGGTAGCCCCTGTGGTAGGCCAAACTGTCTTAGTACCCGCTCCGGAAGATATCTCTCTATCATATCTGTCCGTCTACCGAACAAATAGCAAGCCTGTCTACAGTACATGAGCTGCTCGTGCTCATCCAGCCACTCCTCGCACAATAACCACGGCCTCCAGATGAATATGTCCATCTCGTCAATCTGTCGCCGCCAGTAGCTGACAGATCCCATCCTCCTGTGTGTCATCACCCCATCATATAGAAACGCATACAGCTCCCCTCTGTCTCAGTGGCGCTACGCCATGGGTTGAATAACGGGAATGTGCTCCCACGCCCACACCTGTAGTAGAGTCACCCCTGCTGAGAGGCTCCTGCCTCTCCTGTATACGCAGTAATGCATATCATGGTATAGCTGGCCTAACACGCAAGGTCCCCATGTGTACTGTCTGCCATGGGTGAACATCCCGGATAGAACTGTCCCCCAGCCAACTGATAGTCCTCTCGATCTCCTGTCCGGACACAGGAAGCCACCAATCAATGATGCCACAATCCAACGGATCCTGTCGCAGAGTCTCGGGACGTCTGCCCATCTGATCTCCCCATCGTCTATCCATAGGTCATCCGTGCAGAAGACCTCCTCCAAGCCTGCCTGGCCTCGTGCAGGGTCAAAGTCAACAATCTCCCCGTCTATCCGGATCCGCAGGATGTGATATACATCCTCTAGTGTCACTGTAGCCTCCCCCGTCGGAAAGTGGAATGACGAAGTCTCACTGTGGTATCTCTCCACGACTACTGTCACTAGGGTGAGATTCACCCTAATGTGTGTCAGGTGTGCCACATGCCACAGTCCTGCATGCTCTAAGAATGCATCCTCCTCCCAGGTCAACTAAACAACCTCGTGCGCTATTGCATGGTGTCACTCCCGCGACATCAGTGGTGGCAAAATCCTCTGCATCCATCACAAATCACGTGTCAGTTCTTCCATAACCAAATCCTCATCAGTCCCTAAAACCCCAAACTTGCCCTTTCCTCTTTGGCAGCCTCACTCTTCTACTTGCACCCTAATTTTTCTTCTATTCAAACCAATAGCGCTTAGTTTTCTACAAACGCGCTGTCCCTCTCCCCCAACCGCACCTTCCTATTCAAACAGCCACGCTTTGATTTTTGAACCAAATGCACCTTGTTTTTCCAACTGCGCCATTCTGCCATACCAACTGCGCCACTCTGTCATACCAGACGCGACGCGTTTTCTTCCTCCTTCCCCCACTTGCGCTGCACTACCTAACCAAGTGCGCTACACTGCCTAGCCAAGAGCGCTGCGGGATTTCCCAACTGCGCTGCGGCGCGGACACCGAATGCCAAAAGCGACGCAGTTTTACCAAGTGCGCTGCGTGCGATTACCACCCGCACTATGTCGTGCCAAAAGCGCTGCAACCCTATACCAAACGCGCTACAACTTCTTAAGGCACTTTTTCTTGACCTAGCTAACCCTACCTAAACCTAGCCCTAATCTACCCCTAATCGACAAATTCACAGGGGGTTTTCGATCACTTACCGCTGCTGGAGCTCCTGCTGGCCTCCCATAGGTCCGCACCAGCTCCGCCTGATGTCTATGCACTGGAATCGACATCTCTCCGCGTTGTCTACTCACCTCTCTCTCAACTAAGTTTAGAAGCTCTTCTCTCTAAATTTAGAATCTCAATGGGTGCAAATGAGGATTGTGGTCCCCATGGGACCTATTTATAGGGTCCCCACCCTTGGTTTTTCTTTCCCACCCCATTTTCTGCTTTTCTTCCCCCCTAGTCGCGTAATCTTCTCGTCGAGCGTCAACACCTTTCCTCTGTCGCTTCCCTGTCTTCCCGCTCGAGGGGGCATACGCTGGGGCAACTAGCTACACTGGGGCATCAAAAATTGTATTACATCTTCAAACAATTAATTTCTTTGACGCAACGCTACATGCTGCATTGCATCAAAGAGGGGCAAAATGTAGACACCCTAAAATGACCGTGTCGTCGAATCACTTGCATTCCGTTATCTGTCTAATCACTTGCATTGCAAACGTTAATTAAATAATCTAATTATTTAATTAATTTTCATCAAATTCTTCTAAATCTCCTAAATTCAACATTAATTAAATAAATCCTCGTTATTTAATTAATTAAATTAAATTCCTCTATATTCTTCCATAATTAAATAATTTTAATTATTTAATTATCCTCTTCCCAAAATTCACATCCACATTAATTAAATAAATTCAATTATTTAATTAATTCAACAAATTCCCTTTTATCTAAAATTAAATAATTCTTAAATTATTTGATTAAATCAAAATTGTTCTTCCAAAATCATGCACAACAATTAAATAAATTTATTTATTTAATTTGCTTTTCAAATCTTCTAAATTAAATAATTCTAATTATCTAATTATTTCTTCCAAATTATCTTCCCTAAATTTAAATAAATCAATTATTTATTTAAATTGCTTTTTCTTCTAATTTGAGTTATCTCTAAAATAACTCAAGCTTTCTTGCTCATCAATTAAATATTTCTATATTTAATAAAGCAAAATATCTTCTATTCTCATGCAAATCTCTTCTTCTTGTTTTAAATCACTTAACTGATTGCTTTATTCTTTTAATTGATTTATCTCTTCAGTTAACTTATTCTTCTATTCTTGATAACTCCTCTCATGCAAAAGCAAGCAAGACACATGTCTTCTTGTCATTCGTTGCACATTCCTCAACTTATCTCCTCCATTGATTCTTCTGAATTATTTGGACCGTTGATCGATCTTTGATGAAACCTATATAAACCCCCCTCATCTCCTTCATTGAGCCTCTCTCTCTTCGATCGTATTCTCAGGCATACTTAACAGAGCTTCGAGCATACAAAACGCGTCGATTGAGCACTATAACGATCTTTTGTCATTGATCTCTTGAGCACATACTTGCTTGTTGCAGCCATGGCTTTGCAACTACATTGAGCAATCCACATATCTCCAAAAGGGAACAATACAGGTTTTGGTAAGAGCTTTCATTTGTCTTTGATTTGTGATTTATGGCTTTTACTTAGATTCGTTTCCTTTATGTTATTGGGTTCTTTGGTTTTATTTAGTTTAGATTTAATCCATTTTTCCATATACACACTATTTTATTTCAAAAAGAAAATGTATTATGTGGCTATCTAAATTTATTATTATTGAAAGGAAGAAAAGAGAACATATGCTAAAGAAAGGGAAGAAAATGATATTTATGTAAATGTAGTTGCTATTGTTTGTTTTCAAAGAAAGTTTAACACAATACTTGTAAGTTGTTTGTAAAAATAAAGAAATTATTCAAGTTGTAGTTAATAATGTCCCTATGTTATTTTCATACAAAACAAATTATATAATGGATCAGCTACATGTGTTTCTTTGTGTATTTGGAAAATAGTTCATTTGACAAAAAATTAGTTGTTGTTGGTTTCTTTTTCCCTTCTGGTTACAAAAAAAAAAGATAGATACAAGCTGGTAACTCATATATATATATGTACATAATTATATATGCCTATAGAGCTTTTGTATTTTATTGTTCAAAATATAGTTTCTGTGTGACAATATATATATAATATACACCAGATGTATATATGCTATGAGATAAAGGAAGCAGAATAAATAAAGTATATTTTTTTTCTAAATATTAATCATTTGCAACGAGATCGTGGTAGGGGCTTAATGCCCAATGGGCAGCAAAGGCCGAAAGGCCGAAGGGGAACAAGGGTTACACTACCCAAAGAAAACAATTGTTGGCACTACATTTGTGACTGTTGTTGGTATTGGGTGAGGGAAGAACCCCCACCTACTACCCCCCATTTGGTGGGTAGTGGATGGGGATCCACCCCCCACACCCCCTGTATACTTTAAAACCTGTAGAGAATGTAATTCATGCAGTGGTGCCACTCAGAATGAAAATAGCTTCTCCACCATTTGCTGCTAGGCACCCTTACTTAGTCTGCCGATCCTAGTTTATATGCAACATCAATATATATATATATATATATATATATACATATATATATATATATACATATATATATATATACATATATATATATATATATACATATATATATACATATATATATATATATGTTGGATTCTAGGACAAAACTGAGAGGGGGGGTGAATCAGTGTTGTATAAATTTTTAACTTATTTCAAACTTTATCTTACAAGACAAATAGAGAGGAGGACATTAATGATTTGTTGAGTTTATATGCACAAGACTTATAATAAAAGATGTAAACAAAAACTCATGATCAAATGATTAATATGCACACACACAGAGGAAATCAATGAGATGCATGACACAAGCTTTTTACCGAGTGGAAAACCCTCTGGGGTAGAAAAACCACTCATGAACTACCTCACTAGTTTAACTCAAAAACATGCCTCACTAGCTACATATAGGTCTCACTAACCAGGCAAGCCTCACTGGCTACATAGAGGTCTCATTGACCATACAAGCCTCACTAGCTACAAAGAGGTCTCACTGACCATACAAGCTTCACTAGCTACAATGTTTAGAAGCACCAACTTCAAGGAGCACCAACCTCTAATACATACAAACTCTGATTAAAACAAGGAATTTAGAGGGTTTCTCTGTTTCAATACAAATCACTTCTTCTTTCACATGTGTCTATCATATCACCATTCTTCTCATCAACTCAAATCACATACAAAACTTATCATCTAAATTTTCTCTTCAAGAGGATATTCAAAATATATTCAACCCTGTATGCTGATCCACACAACAACTTCAATGTTCCTGTAAAAGAATTATATACAAGACAGCTTTTCATATTTTGTCTTCTCTCCACAATTATTTCAATCCTTGATATTCTTGCTTCTGCAAAAATGGTCTCTTCAAATTCTCTATCCTGTAAATCAATTTCATTGTGCATAAAACCTTTCATATTCTTTTTTTTCTTCTATATAATTAATCCAAAGATAAATTCATATTCTTCTACAAAAAGATCATCTCCTTCATCTAAAAAATAAAAAAATCCCTTGATCTTTCATTGTCTTCTCTCCTCTATATATACAATTCATTTTTCTCTCTTCTCCAATCTATTCATCTTCCCAAAAAAAATCTAAAAAAAATCTTCTTCAGAAACCTTCAATCTGCAAAATAAAATCTTGAAAAATATTTAGCCAATTTGCCCTTCCATCTACAAGAGAAATAAAAGAGTTCTCAAAAAATCTTTTAATCTTCTCATAAAAACTTTCTCCTTTATAAAAAAATATTATCTCCTCCTTTAGCTTTTAATACCTCAAAAATCTCACCTATGAAGTCATATAAAAAAATAAATCTTAAGAAAAATCTCTTATCACCAAAGCCTCGAAAGTGGATAAAAAAATAGAAAAGATCTCCTTTAAAAAGTAACTTTAAAATCACTCAAAAATTGCCTTTTGATCAGGCTAAAAATAGCCTTAAAGGTCATGTTAACTGCAGTCCAAAAAGATGACCTCCAAATGAATGCCAAAGTTTAAACTAAAGCAATGGAGATCATTTTAAATATCGACCACTGATTTTATCTTACTCGCTCCACATACATTCAAATATATCCATTGATTTCTTTTTTGTGCCCACCACTCATGATGAAGACCTAAAGAATAGGTTTGTAAAGGAGGAGGGGCCGATTGCCCAATGATTCTCTTACCCTTTAGGATGCCACTTAAGTGGCTCATGACCTGTGCAACAGGTCAATACTCTTTTAAAACAAAAAATGCTTTTATTTATAAGACAGGCATCAAAAGCACTTTAAGACATTTCTAAAAGATGAATAATAAATTCTAATTTCTTTTCAAAGATGAACTCTGATCATTTAGCATTGAACTCTGCTATAAAATCTCTGTGTCTTAGTGTTGCTAAGAAGAAAGATTAAACTTAGCATGAAGAGAACATCATACCAACCACCATTACATTCATGAGCATCATTGGAACTATGAACCTTAAGTGATAATAGACCAACTCTCTACAAAACTTTGGTGTCTCTGTATTCCATGAAGAGAAGACCAATCACAGTGAATACAACTGAGTATTTTCAATTCCAATCATAGCAAACCTTATCATAGAAGAACAATCTTATCAAAAAGACCATTCTCTGCAAGTTTTAATCTTATCATCACAAATGTATCATGTCCTTGAAAACACTTTGTGAATGGTTCCCTTGAACAACTTACCAACACCTTATGTCAACTCTTTGTGAAATCTAAAGCATGCACAACCTTGAAGCAATAACACTCTGATGAGATAAAGATTATAACACAAAACTAAGAACTCCAAAGAACAATTTGAACACCAAACATCAAGAACATGAGAAACCATCTTGAGACAATCTTGAAGATATCCCGATCAAACACATCCTTGAAAAACCTAACACACGATGAGCAACATATCAACTCAATATATCAATTAAATAACTGATGAGCAACAACATCATGTGTATGCATACAACTCTTGTGACATCTGAACACCATGAATACTCTTGTATATCATGCAATCTACTCAACACCTTTTTGACATCAATGACAATCAGTCACCATCAATATATATATATACACAAAAAAGGGGGTTATTAGATTTGTAAATATACAGTGAGTATATACCTTTGTGTAGCATTTTCTAGGCTGCCCCATCTCTATGACCTGCAACAAGTTGAAAGAGTAGAGAAGATTAATGAAAACAAAAAAAAGGGAGAAAACAATATGAGAGAAAGAAATGAACTAGGGTTAGGGCATCTAGGAGGTTAATATATTTTATTAAGATAGGTTTTAGGGTTGGGAGCTAGGAATTTTTTATTAGAGGGAATTTTATTTTCGAAACATATGCACGTGGATTTTTGCATTGTTTCCTCCATTCCCTTGAGTTGACCCTTATTTGTTTTATTCTTTTAGCCATGGGGATTTTTAGTTGGGAAATTATATTTCTTTGTTCCTAGGGATATTGGGTGCTTTGAGTGGGAGTTTAGTTTCAAACTAAAATTAATTTGGCTATAGGGTTTTAGGCTTATTTTATTATTGGGTTGTAGTGTTGATATGTAAATATTTTTAGAGATTTCTTTTAGCAAATTAATAGTGGCCTAGGGTACTTATTAGACTTTAGAATTAAATTATTTTATTGTGTACCTTATCGATGAAGTTATTTATTTAAACATAAGGAGTTAGTTAGTTATGCCATTGTTTTGGGATGATAATTAATTAATCTAGTGTAGCTCATAATTTAATTTATTTTATTTAAATTTTGGGAGATCTTTGGTAGGAAATTTATAATTAGAATAATTCCTACATATGCCCTAGAGGTGTTATGCAGCTGGATTTTTATGGGAATCAAGGTTAATTTCTTGGGTGATTTAATCCTTGTGTTGATTAAAACTTTAATGTTTTCACAAATTAATGCTATGTTGATAAGTTGTTATTTAATCCTTTTATGCTCTAGCATTAGGGTTTTGATTTCGACCCATGTTGAGATCATGCCACTCATTTAGGAAACTTAGGGTTCAGGTCAAATTGATCCTAACCCTAGTGGCGACGCCCTTCATGTTGCATAACCCCCTAGTCGGCTAACATCATGCAGGGGATTGCGCATGTGATCGCACTACCCTGAGATTTGATTGACATGTTTACGCCTTATGCATATTGCCACTGAGCACACTGATGCGTGCGAGGGGGTTTCTAGGGATGTGTGGAAAAGTTTTTAAATATTTCGTGTCATGACCACATGACACGTGTGTTGTGTGTCATGACCGCATGAGAAATGTGGGCATAAAATTTGGTATCAGAGCACAAGTTTAAACACTGGGCTTGTTTGGGCACATTATTATTCTGCATTTTTGATTGATTTGTAAATATCTTGTTCTTATAGGATACCTCCTAGAATGAGGCGAGCACGTTCACATGCCACTGTGTCTGTGGAGATACATAATGAGTCATCAGCTAAGGGTCAGGGACCACCAGTACCACAAGTACCATAGGCACCATAGGCAGCACCAGCACCTAATTTAGGGCCACAGATTCTTTAGAACTTATAGGTAGTCTTAGAGAGGTTACCACTAGCTATAGCAGAGCCACATGTCGAGCTCCGCGTTGGGCTGTGTGAGGAGCCACGTGCTAAGTCATGTGTAGAACCACATGTCAAGCCCCGTGTAGGGCCGTGAGTGGGGCCACATATTGAGCCATGCATGGAGCCACGTATAGAGCCGTATGTTGAGGTACCTGACACCACAATAGAGGATGTCAATTTAGTGTATAGATCTTGTAGCAGGAGTCCTTCGCATCCTATGTGGCGAGAGGACGCTGTGAGGATAAAGCAGGTGTAATGCCCCACCATGCAACCCTAAAGATAAGTTTAACTAAGCAATAAAAAGGGTGAAATATATATATATATATATATATATATATATATATATATATATATATTTTTTTTTTTTTTTTCTATAGAAGTGGTAATAACAAAACATAACATGGTCTAATAGCAACAAGTTAAATTAACATCTCTAGGGATTACATAGTTACATTATTGAAATATAACAACAACCAACAACATCAAATACACCAACTAGCATCTTTCATTATGACATCCAAATACATCAAGAAGTTTGCATTAAGATTACAAGTACAAAATAGCATATCTTACAAGAGGAATTACATAGTTTCATTGTTACAAAAGCTCTCTTTCTGGATACATCAATTACATAAGGATTTCTTTTGATACAAAAGATCTAAATACAAATAGTACAAATGTCTGTCTTTGATACAGGTGCAAAACTGGAATCAAGAGAGATACATCTTCTTTACACACGAGCCACAATGCTAGAAAACCAATGGAATAAAGCACAACCACCTAACCATGTGGATCCTTGAGGTCCACCTCCTATGCTAGGAGATAACAATAAGGTTCCACTAAGTCAAAGATCACAAGGTACAAATAAGCAGATACAAAATTGACACAGAAACACATATCAACAATGGCTAACACTACTCCAGAAGCAACATCAAAAGATAACAAAAAGGAAGTAACTAAGCTGTAGTAGGAAGAGTGTCATCACATGGTCCTAGCATGGGTTATCCTGGCTATCTCTCTCTAGAAACCAGCCCCCATCTATGGTTATCCTGGCAACCTCTCTCTAGGCACTGGCCCCATAGGGTGACACATGCAGAATCAACACATCCTCTCATGAAGACAAGGAGGTCGATCTTGCCAACCAGGCCTTCTCATCCCATCCTTAGCCTAAGAAAGTTCTATAGGCATGGGTGAGGCATCATAATTATCTTATTATGTGTTTAACTACCCAACCCATCTAGGTTAATTATTATGTTATCACTTGATTACAACTTTCATGGGGTTATCCAGGCAGCCACTTTGGGCACCGACCCCACCATGAAAGCCACTCTCCTACATACAACTAGTACCCCTATCAAGATAAAAAAAAATAGAAATCACCAAAATGACATGCATGATAATGACATTGCAAGGCATCTATCCTCTTGCATACAAATCATATCTCAAGGACCAACTCTTGAATCATTGTCCCAAAACTTCCAATTGAAAGAGTCATGACAACCATTAACAACATGAAACCATAGCAAGGCATGGGTCATCTTGCTCCCAAATTACAACCAATTACATAAACCAACACAATATTTTATTCCATGCTTAATACAATAATGAACCCCAAAATTCAAGAAGGACTCTACAACCACATCACGAACATGACATCAACATGAGTTCAAGACAAAACCACAAGAATAGGTACTCTAAGAAAGGCATTACCCATCTTGCACATGTATCATACTAACATGAATAAGAAACCATATTTCAAGAATCACATCCTCCTAGGCCTCTGGAAACCACTTTCCCCAAATAACACAATGCATGACACCATTAAAACACAATGGTCACACATCACAATCACTTCCAAAACACATCATAAACCAAAACCCCTCATTAATACTTCAATAACAAAACCACAGATGTAACATTTGATCTGTTGCACTAATAATGGTCTTAAAGAATGTAACATTATTCCAAGCATGATAAATCATCTAACAACATAAGATAGCTCTATCCCAACAATGCAGAACAATAATAACTTGAAAGGGTTACCAATTATTCTATAACAGAAAATTCAGTCAAACACGATACCACCCGTTATTGGACTAAACCTCTTTTTACACTAATGTGGATCTTACTAAAATTCTTGACAACTTTGTGAATTCTATTCAAAATAATTGCATAAGAAAAATATAAAGGATCATAAAGTAGATTAAAACTGATCATCCATTTAAATCTTTAGCAAGTATATGAGTTAAATGCTAAACGTTTATATCATATCAAACCTAACCTCCACTTACACACCCAATTTCGTAACTAAGCACAATCTTTAATTTAAGTCATAAATAATATTAGACTCCATTATATGACCACAAAGTTCCTTAAGGTGAAGAGGAAGCAAGTTATATATAAAAATACTCGACAAGTCTTACTAAATCTAAACTAAATGTTATCTTCCACCAAAATATATCAAGATAACTAGACATATAACAATCATAAATTAAATTCATAGACTAACTCTATGCACACTACTTAAAATATTCAATTCATTAAAGAACTAAGGTCATCATACACACCTTATGACTAGATCTAAAATAACAATTCAATATTTATAATATGATAAATTTTACCTAAGCATCTAACTCCACTTTATATACTATATAATACTCGTTAATTAAATAAAACTTAGAAAATAGTTAATTACTAATTGAATGATACTTTTTAATATTCTTATATTTAAAATATGCAACAAAAATATCAATATCCACACCCAAAATTTAAATCACATCTACATTCAAATCTTTTAAATGAAGCATAAAATAATAAATCAATAAATTATTTTAAAAGGATTTTTTTTAATTTATAAAGTAATGCTTAAATATAACATATCCCTAAATAATAGGGATGAAATAAAATAATACTTAAATATAACACATCCCGAACTAATAGGGATTTGATTTCTCATAAATAAAATAACACTTCAATATGACACATCCCGAAATAATAGGGATTTGATTTCTCATAAATAAAATAACACATCCTGAAATAATATGGATTTGATTTCTCATAAATAAAATAACACTTAAATATAACACATCCCAAAATAATAGGGATTTAATTTCTCATAAATAAAATATCACTTAAATATAACACATCCGGAAATAATAGGGATTTGATTTGAAAAATAAAAATACTTAAATATAACACATCCTAATAATAGGGATTTGATTTGAAATAAAATAATACTTAAATATAACACATCCTAATAATAGGAATTTTGATTTTTCTATAACAAAAATACTAAAAAAATAAAACACATCCATAAAACTATTCTTCCCTATTAAATAGGGAGTTGACATCACACCTTCAAAATAATAAATAAAACTCAAATAAAACAATAATTTATTAAAGGACAATTTTAAAGATAGCTAAACTTTATAATTAACATTATACAACATCAAATACTTAATATTTAGCTAAAAAAAGTTCAATTATTTAAATTCTTAAATTAAAATTAAAATAAGTTATTATATGCAAGAATTAATTAAATCAAATTCAAAAGAATAAGATTTTATAGTTTCATAATACATACATACATATACATACATACATACATACATACATACATACATACATACATACATACATATATATATATATATATATATATATACACACAACATTTAACACTCTTAATTTTAACCACTTTTTAAAAACTTTAGTAGTTTAGAAACTAGATTTGAAGTAATATAATTCTTGTTCTTATCATATTTTCAAATTTTAAATGCATGCATCTTAAATTACTCATCCAATTTTAGGTTTAGTTTATTTCAGGAAAAAAGTGGCCACTTTTGACCCCCTTTTTGTCTCCCATTTTCATGCACTTACCTAGTGTTGTAATTATTATTATTTTTTGATAATACATTGATTTGGTGCTTGGGAGGTTGAGTTCTTCCAAAAAGGTTTCTTTTAGGGTATATTGGTGTTATCTCTTTTGTGGTTGTCTCATTCTTCTTCTCCTTCTAATCTCTATTATTTTTCTTTTCTAAGTATTGTTTTATATGCTCTCTCTCTCTCTCTCTCTCGATATATATATATATATATATATATATATATATATATATATATATATATACATATATGTACATATATGTATAAATATGTATATACATATATGTACATATATGTACATATATATGTATATATATACATATATATATATGTATATATATATATATATATATAAATATTGGTTTTCACAAATAAAAATACTTTCTAAACTTTAACAGAATTTATAATTCTAATATGGTAATACAAAGGGCATATTTTTAATACAAAAGGAAGATTTTTATGTTACTAAAACTTACCATTCTTATTTCCTATCAAGGTTAAAATAAAATTATTTAAGCACTGTTGACACTCATTTTGACCAGGGGTTGATTTGTCATGATCAGGAGGTTTCTTCATTTGAAGCCTTTATCTTCTTGCCCATTTTTTTTCTAAGTGTTGGACCTCCTCAGCATTTTTCAACTGCAGCATCATATTTCTTGAGGAGGAGGTCATCATCATCATCTTGTCTTCGATGATGATCTGCATCATCATGTTCTCCGTCAACCGGTTTTCTCATCGTCATCATCATATTTCGCTGTCGGGTGATGTT
Source organism: Cunninghamia lanceolata (assembly GCA_027924645.1). NCBI lineage: Eukaryota > Viridiplantae > Streptophyta > Pinopsida > Cupressales > Cupressaceae > Cunninghamia > Cunninghamia lanceolata. Next base: position 14,729,697 of record BSBN01000523.1, read on the forward strand.
TGGTTTTTATCATGATGATGCTGACGAGCTACAGTGCGCCCTGATCTGCTTACGAGGGTGATTCTTCAAAGTCTCCGGTGATCTTCCATTTATCACCTTGCGCAGGCATGATGATGATGTTGCTTATTCTTTGAGTTGCTCGACCTAACTTGTTTTTTCCTAAGGGTCGTGTTCATCATCATCATATTTCCAGTTATCATCCTGCTGCTTGTGGAGGTCATCATATTTTCTGCCTTCATGATATTTCGCCGGGGTGATATTTTTATCATCGGGTGATCTTGGTTAACATCATCCTGATGATGTTGTTGAAGAGTTGTAATTGCGACCCGATATTCACTAGGGTCATCATATTTTGGAACGTCAGGATGACCTTAGTCAATATCATCCTGATGATGTTGTATCACTTCCTATTCTTTGTTTCTCATCCTGATGATGCTGACGTCATCCGTATATCAGGGTGATATTTTTCTTTCTGCCTATCTGCATCATGATATTCGCGAAGGAGGGGGTGATATTTTCATATCACCCGGATATATGTTTGTTTGTTCGAGCATCATGATGATGCTAATATTAAGGAGATATCCGCTTGCTTGCTTCGCGCATTATCTACTGGGGGTGATCTTTTCAAGCAGCATCATCATGTTCAGTTTTCGCCCCGATCTTACAGAGGAGCTACAGTGCAACCTGATATTTTCACATCAGGAGGATATTTCCAAATATCCGGTTGTCTTCCGAATATCATGATGATGTTAATATGATGATGACGTCATCAAGGTCCCGCGGGGGTCATATTTCTAACACTGATCATCTTGAAGAGACTTCCTGATATTTGCAAACATGATGATGACGTCATCCGGATATGAGGAGGTGCGCAGTAGGCAGATATCATGATGACGTCAGCAGGATATGATGGTGACGTCATCAGGATGTTCATCGGCCAGACTTTTGTTATAAGTTCAGCAGGAGGATGTTCCTCCGAAGGATCAGGTTGTGCCGATTATCATGAAGGTTATATTTCAAATATCATGATGACGTCAGGGTGATATTTCGAACAACAGGATATCATGCTGCTGAGGGATGATGATGATGAAGTCTTATACTAGTGTCGTCAGGAGCAAAAGCGCCGACATGATATATGCTCATGACCTAGTATATAAAGTGCAAAGGAGGTTGCTGCGGGGTGCATGTGGGATAATTGTATCCTGCATTTTCGAAACATCATGATGATGAATCTCGGCGGGAAGTGGTTGCGACTGTCTGTTTGATGTTCTTCCCAAGGCCGCGGGTTGGTACGCCATCAATGGTGATTGTTGCAGAGGTATGGGCGATGGCGTGAACGAATGTTGTACCTGATTGAAGATCTGAATCCCTAGGCGGCGGCGCAAGGCTCGAAAAATCTTCCTGTCTCCTCCCCTACCTGCTGCATTCAAGTTTGAGCGCCATTTCTATGGTACTGTATATCTGGCGGGAATTTTGGTCAACCTGGTAGTTAATGCTGAAGGCACCTTCCTGCTATTTAATGCAGAGGGTGTTATTCATTCGAGGTTGTTGAAAGTTGTAGATTTTTGGCTCTGTAATCCAAAACCAGCTGATCTGGTTGCTCTGTACAGTTTTTCTTGTGAGTTTATGTATCTCCTGTTGTAGGACTTGGCATGAATCCACTGGTTTCGTGGTTGATCTTATATGAGTAATGCTGTTTAGCATGTGTTGTGTTAATTTTGTCTCCAGTATTGCATGTATCCTTCTTCTGGATCTGGATGTTTGCTTATATTTAGATTCTAGAGCATAGAATTCCTATGTTGAATGTCTGATCTTTTAACCTCTGCTCAAGGGGCAGATTAAACTATTTTCAGGTTGAACATTGGGAAGGGTATACTGCAGTAGGGATACCATAAGTAGAGATAGCTCAACACTCTATATTGGGAGATATCTGTAAGGCAAATATCATGTGTATCCCCCTGAAATCCAGTTTTAGCTATTTATGCTGATCATTCACAGGTGTATGTCTACCGACTCCAAGCCCTGGATAGGCACCAGTCATGCTGTGTTCTTGTGTTATACACCATGTCCAACTTTGCATCCAAATTCATATCAAACCATTTCACACCTCCACCTGTTAGTTGTAGGAGTAGGATTAGGAACCCCCTGCATGCTCTCATACCCAACCAGACATCATGTCCAAGAATGTTACCAGCCTTGTGATCTATCATGCAGATCTTGGTCCATACATGAGAGTATTCTGCCTGTTGCTGTCAAGTTAGATCTTTCTATCTTTGAGCTAGTCAAGGTTACATCTTAAGTTATAGGGATACCCCCCTTGGTGCGGCAGAACCAGAAGTGAAGGGGAGGAGCTCACGCAACCTCCTGTATTCAGTTGGCCTGAATCTGCCTGTGCATTAGAAGTGGCAAACCCTAATGCTGATTCAGAAGAAATGTCAACAAATTGGCGACTCTGCTGGGGAAGTTAATGTAAAGTGATATCCCGCAGTCTCTGGTGAAGTTTTGCTCTGCTGGTGGAATGAACCTGGAGAAGTAGCTTTCAGCTGCTATAAATTTTATCCTCTCTGGAGAGGTGGCGACTCTGCAAAAAAGATCTAAATGCACATGAAAGATAGATGTATGTTATTGGTTGAAAGATGTACATATTTCTGCATCTGTATGAGAAAAGGTACCTTGTTCCTTCCCCTTTTATTTGCTATTTTACTACATAGGTTAGATGCCAGGGGAAGCCTTAGGTCTTAGACAGACAAACAATGTCTAAGAGTAAGATTTTTGTGAATCCAAGTATGAGTTATCCCACACTCAGTGGTGAAATGTTGGATAAAGGAATAGAGGAGATAAGAAATAGGTTGATATTCTTAGAGGCTGAGCAAGCCCAGTTAAGAAGCAGTAACCCTGTTGTGTCTGCCAGTCAGAAAGCTAAACCTCCTGTCAGCCCTTTTGATCCTTTGTATGACCAACTGGATTTGTCATGGGTGGATTATAGAATAGAAACTATGCCTGCTAGGATATACTGTCAGATGCCTAGATTTAGTGGTCACAATGTATGTGATGGGAATGCACATATCCAAAATTTTCAAAGTTTTATGGGAAAATATTCATTCAGAGATGAGGATATGTGGATGAGGTTTCTTGTTAGGTCCTTTGATGCAAAAGCAAAAGACTGGTATTTGAGCTTTCCAAAGAGATCCTTTGCCTGTTGGGATGAACTTGCTGACTGTTTCAAAGAAGAATTTGCAAAAGAACCGGCTAATCTTGTTGCAGAATTGATGAGAATCAGAAAACAAGATGAAGAGCCATGTGTTGATTTCAGTCATAGGTTTGCAGTAGCCCTCTCACATGTCCCTGAAAGTTTCAGACCTGATATTTCAGCCTGTGTTGGCATATTCTTTGAAGCTTTTGAGGAGGGCTTTAGTGCAATACTGAGGGATTTCAAGGTGACAAGTATGCAGATGGCATACAGGTTCATAGAAAAGATAGAAAAAACCAGAAATGTGTACCTGCTGAAACCCCTGTCCCCAGGCCTTGGTGTGAGAAATGGTTATGAGGCTGCAAATGACCAAATGGTTATGGCATCATGCGCAGATAAAAATGAAAATAAAAGCATAGAGGTTGAGACTGCTGTGTTTGAACATAATGCTAACAATACTGCTCAACTGGATTGTTTACCAGTTGAGGATGCCAGTGAAAGGACTAATGAGGATTCCCATTGCAATGATGAGGCAGCTGACCATGAAAACAATAATGAGGTTGTGGACAGCAATGAGCAATTTTTAGAATGGACCTGTGGAGAAAATTGTGAGTATTGTACTCAAGACAGAGAAGATATAAGCAAACAGAGAAGCAGTCCTATGTGTGACCCATTGCCTATCTTTCAAACACATGGAGATCATGAAGAGCAGTCAGAAATTGAAATAAGTGCTAGTTCAGAGCAGGATTGTTTTTCATTTGATGGCTGTTTTGCTTATGATACACAGGCTGATACTCCTCCACAGAATGAATCCATTGGTGATGAAGAGGTATGCTCTGCTGCCCATGAACAAATGGCATACTATGATGAAGCTGATGTACCTGGGCCACCCATTTATGACACATATGGTGATGAGGATCTGTCTGAGTGTGGTGAAGATCTAGACACTATTTTAGGCTTGGATTCTGTTTCTCATCATGATGAAAGAGGAAACAACATACATCAGGTAAGTGACTGTGAAGATGTGCCTGATTTGAAAGAGATGCCAGAGCCTGATCTTTTCCAGCCTGGTGTACCAGATGGTTGTGTACATGATGTACACAATTGTGATTTTGAAATCTTTTCTTTTGATGAGCCAGCATATAATACAATGAGCCTTGATCTTCCTAGTTTTGTGGTGGACTCCGAGTGTTTCCTATTTGCAGTCCAGCTAGGAGATCATGTTGCAATGCATGATGATGATACAGATGATAACCTGTATTCCATACCATTTGAGTATGCAATGCCTGATATATTCTACACCCACATGGCACATGATGCTGAAGGTTATCTGCACAGGGGTGATAATGACAGGCCAAACCAGAGGATTGAATATGCAGACGACAAGATTTGTTTGTGGGTGGATCTTTGTAGTATCTCCAAGCTTGACCCAGTGCATGCAGATGAAAACAAGATATTTGACAAAGGGAGATACATGTTTTTCTTTTCTTGGTGGCCTTAGGCCATCAAGTGTGTTTGGTGATGCAGGTCAGTGCAGTATTTGACTCTGTGCCCAATGGATAAGGGACTGGTCTGCATCCCAGAGATCTGGGGTTCTCGCTGCAGGTTTTCACCTGCACGTCCCCAGACAGAGCCACTGTTGACACTCATTTTGACCAGGGGTTGATTTGTCATGATCAGGAGGTTTCTTCATTTGAAGCCTTTATCTTCTTGCCCATTTTTTTTCTAAGTGTTGGACCTCCTCAGCATTTTTCAACTGCAGCATCATATTTCTTGAGGAGGAGGTCATCATCATCATCTTGTCTTCGATGATGATCTGCATCATCATGTTCTCCGTCGACCGGTTTTCTCATCGTCATCATCATATTTCGCTGTCGGGTGATGTTTGGTTTTTATCATGATGATGCTGACGAGCTACAGTGCGCCCTGATCTGCTTACGAGGGTGATTCTTCAAAGTCTCCGGTGATCTTCCATTTATCACCTTGCGCAGGCATGATGATGATGTTGCTTATTCTTTGAGTTGCTCGACCTAACTTGTTTTTTCCTAAGGGTCGTGTTCATCATCATCATATTTCCAGTTATCATCCTGCTGCTTGTGGAGGTCATCATATTTTCTGCCTTCATGATATTTCGCCGGGGTGATATTTTTATCATCGGGTGATCTTGGTTAACATCATCCTGATGATGTTGTTGAAGAGTTGTAATTGCGACCCGATATTCACTAGGGTCATCATATTTTGGAACGTCAAGATGACCTTAGTCAATATCATCCTGATGATGTTGTATCACTTCCTATTCTTTGTTTCTCATCCTGATGATGCTGACGTCATCCGTATATCAGGGTGATATTTTTCTTTCTGCCTATCTGCATCATGATATTCGCGAAGGAGGGGGTGATATTTTCATATCACCCGGATATATGTTTGTTTGTTCGAGCATCATGATGATGCTAATATTAAGGAGATATCCGCCTGCTTGCTTCGCGCATTATCTACTGGGGGTGATCTTTTCAAGCAGCATCATCATGTTCAGTTTTCACCCCGATCTTACAGAGGAGCTACAGTGCAACCTGATATTTTCACATCAGGAGGATATTTCCAAATATCCGGTTGTCTTCCGAATATCATGATGATGTTAATATGATGATGACGTCATCAAGGTCCCGCGGGGGTCATATTTCTAACACTGATCATCTTGAAGAGACTTCCTGATATTTGCAAACATGATGATGACGTCATCCGGATATGAGGAGGTGCGCAGTAGGCAGATATCATGATGACGTCAGCAGGATATGATGGTGACGTCATCAGGATGTTCATCGGCCAGACTTTTGTTATAAGTTCAGCAGGAGGATGTTCCTCCGAAGGATCAGGTTGTGCCGATTATCATGAAGGTTATATTTCAAATATCATGATGACGTCAGGGTGATATTTCGAACAACAGGATATCATGCTGCTGAGGGATGATGATGATGAAGTCTTATACTAGTGTCGTCAGGAGCAAAAGCGCCGACATGATATATGCTCATGACCTAGTATATAAAGTGCAAAGGAGGTTGCTGCGGGGTGCATGTGGGATAATTGTATCCTGCATTTTCGAAACATCATGATGATGAATCTCGGCGGGAAGCGGTTGCGACTGTCTGTTTGATGTTCTTCCCAAGGCCGCGGGTTGGTGCGCCATCAATGGCGATTGTTGCAGAGGTATGGGCGATGGCGTGAACGAATGTTGTACCTGATTGAAGATCTGAATCCCTAGGCGGCGGCGCAAGGCTCGAAAAATCTTCCTGTCTCCTCCCCTACCTGCTGCATTCAAGTTTGAGCGCCATTTCTATGGTACTGTATATCTGGCGGGAATTTTGGTCAACCTGGTAGTTAATGCTGAAGGCACCTTCCTGCTATTTAATGCAGAGGGTGTTATTCATTCGAGGTTGTTGAAAGTTGTAGATTTTTGGCTCTGTAATCCAAAACCAGCTGATCTGGTTGCTCTGTACAGTTTTTCTTGTGAGTTTATGTATCTCCTGTTGTAGGACTTGGCATGAATCCACTGGTTTCGTGGTTGATCTTATATGAGTAATGCTGTTTAGCATGTGTTGTGTTAATTTTGTCTCCAGTATTGCATGTATCCTTCTTCTGGATCTGGATGTTTGCTTATATTTAGATTCTAGAGCATAGAATTCCTATGTTGAATGTCTGATCTTTTAACCTCTGCTCAAGGGGCAGATTAAACTGTTTTCAGGTTGAACATTGGGAAGGGTATACTGCAGTAGGGATACCATAAGTAGAGATAGCTCAACACTCTATATTGGGAGATATCTGTAAGGCAAATATCATGTGTATCCCCCTGAAATCCAGTTTTAGCTATTTATGCTGATCATTCACAGGTGTATGTCTACCGACTCCAAGCCCTGGATAGGCACCAGTCATGCTGTGTTCTTGTGTTATACACCATGTCCAACTTTGCATCCAAATTCATATCAAACCATTTCACACCTCCACCTGTTAGTTGTAGGAGTAGGATTAGGAACCCCCTGCATGCTCTCATACCCAACCAGACATCATGTCCAAGAATGTTGCCAGCCTTGTGATCTATCATGCAGATCTTGGTCCATACATGAGAGTATTCTGCCTGTTGCTGTCAAGTTAGATCTTTCTATCTTTGAGCTAGTCAAGGTTACATCTTAAGTTATAGGGATACCCCCCTTGGTGCGGCAGAACCAGAAGTGAAGGGGAGGAGCTCACGCAACCTCCTGTATTCAGTTGGCCTGAATCTGCCTGTGCATTAGAAGTGGCAAACCCTAATGCTGATTCAGAAGAAATGTCAACAAGCACAAAGAGATTTATTTATTCACTTCTATTCATTATGAAAGATATTCATTTATTTAGACAAAAGTATTCACACAAACCAGAATTAAAATTTGATATAATGAAAAGAATTTATGTGAGAGCTTGGTTGAGCCAGGCCATATGGCTGCCATGGACAAGAAGAGGGATTCTCAAGAATTTAATTTAGGTAAAATTTTATTGTTTTACATACTAAAATTCATTGTTTCAAATGCATAAACTATAGACCAAACTTCATTTGCAATGTTTTTGGTTTCAGGCAAAGAAAGTTTCATAAATTTTTAAGTGTAAAAGCCAATAAAATCTAAAATCTCTTATACCTTGGTCTGAGATAACAATTGGGCTATAGATACTAAGTTCTAAATGCAATTTCAGGCATGATTCTATGCATATGGAGGTCATACAAACACACAGGCTGGACGAATAGAAAATATGAAAGTTTGTTAGAATGGAATTTATCTCTGTTGGCATTACTATTGCAAGTCATCAAATGGTATGAGATTTCAGACAAAAGAAATTTGTTTGATTGATTATACAAGATTTTTCTTCATATACAGACAAGAAAAATAAATTTTATTTAAAGCATACCCAGAAATTCTTCAGACTTCTCTTGCTCCCTTCCTCTCTTCCTTCGCCAATTCCTCTTCTTTTCCCCAAATTTATGTGTATCTTTTCCAAGAACTCTCCCCTCAAAATAATCTTTTCAAAACCAAAAATAGACCAGGGTAATAAATTCCTAAATCCCCTAATCTTCCATTACTGACATCCACTACCCAAAATTTTAAATGTATTTCTACCACCACTATCTAGAATATTTTTAAATCTTGAAAATTATTTCCAGCAAACACTTCCTCAAAACAATTAATGACAATATCAAAATAATATATTCCAACCCAAAATAGACAAAACAATCAAATCCCACTACCTCCATTCTCTCTGTTTCAAACCTCCACAACCCTAAAATTAATTGCATAACACCACTAACTGGAATAATTTTCAAATTTTTGACAACCCACTCCAACAATAAATTAATGACAAAATAAAATAAAATCTCTCATGTCAGATAAAATCAATAAAGTACTAAATACAACAATATTATTATTGTTGCTAGCTTTCAAAGCTACTAAATTAATTTAATATAAAAATCAACTAATTTTAATATTCTCAATCTTCTACATTAATTAAATAACTAATATTGATGTATATTTATAAACTTATTATTATTATTATTATAACAATTAATAAATCTCCAACAAATACACATTGACTTTATAACTAAAATGATCAAACATCAACACATCTATACACATAGATCACTTATTCTATAAAATGAACCAACAACTATAATCAACAACTTAATACCTTTGTCACTAAGTTCAATAAAATGAACCTTAAACTATAATAAACAAACAATAACAACCACATACCAAAGGATGACCAACACCTGAGGACAAGTACCAACTAAAACAAACTAAAGACATTGCCTGACAGACGAAACCCCATATTATCTCCCATCCACATTATCCATTGGTGTAAAGGCACGCTCAGACCTGCTAAATCAGGTGGAGTCGATGCCTGGTACCTGCAATCCTACAGCAAACAAAAGTGTCAAATACAACATATATATAATCATCCAATAGGCACACTGTGACAGGGAATCACAGCATAGTAGGGTACTCAACATGAGTAATACTACACTATCCCTTCACAAAACACATCAAAAATATCCACATTAACCAAGTTCATAAACAACCTAATAACACATCATCAAATAGTTACATAAATCACATACTAAACTAATCTACATAATCAATTAACCCATAAATGATCACATCATAAGCATAATGCATTAATCATAAACATCAACAATGCCATCATAATAACCATCAATGAGTGTCATCAACTACATTAAAACAGTAAACCTACCTTCAACCTGTCTAACATACCCGAAGTATTCTGACTATTTTACCTTCATCTTCATGCTTCATAGTCTGACCACCTACACATACAAGGTGAAACTAGAGGGGCACTATAGCAGGTATACCAAGGACCTTATGATTATGGACGGAGAGAGGAGGTGGATGTGTAGGAGTCCAGGACAACACTGAGAGGGGGGGTGCATCAGTGTTGTATAAATTTTACAATTTTAATCATTTTGACTTACAGGATAAAGAGGGAGAAAGACAAAGTTATTTATTAACTCACAGATGTACAATTATAATATTGAAGGCAAGAATCAGAACATTAAACATAGATCATGAAGATACATAAGAAATATAACACAAGATATGATGAGTGGAAAACCCTCAAGGGGAATAAAAACCACTCTGAAATCGAAACCTCACTGGCTACATGAAGGTCTCACTAACCAGACAAGCCTCACTAGCTACAAAGAAGGCTCACTAGCTACAATATGTGTCTCACTGACAAATGAAAGGTCTCACTGGCATACAAAGCCTCACTGACAAATTCAACCACATCAAAACATATTGCAAGGTGTGCAAGAAATGATTGACACTCAATTTGATTTGCACCATTACATAACCTCTCTTCTCTTTTTCATATCTCTGTTCAATTACAATCTGAATATCAATCTCATTACCAATATTGTCTTCATAAATTTGTTGCACAAAGAGATCATCATTTTTGCATTTTGGTCCTCACTCAAACTCACTGCATCAATGCACCTAAAAAAACATTATATGCAAATTGAATGTCCTTTCAGCTTTCACATTAATCTTCATATTCTTCTTCTCTGTACATTCTTTCTTTTTTTATTAAATCAATTCACTTGCAAGAAAAGATAATTTCTTCTCTGTATAACCATACATATTCCTTTTCCAAAAATTTCAATCCAATTTATCTTCCCTGCATAAAACATTTTTAAACAAAATCCATTCACATTCTTCTCCTCTCTGAATTTACATTTTCCCTTCACAAAAATTTCCATCTCCTTTTATTGAATATCTTCAACAACATTTTCCAATCTACAAAAATCATTTAAAAAAATAATTCCAATTTTTGTTATCAATAAAATCTGCAATATTAATATCATCTCACTACTGCAAATAAATCTTCATTGTGCATATAAATCTCTTCATATTCTACTCTAAAAAAATTATCACAATTTCCCTTTAAAAAATATATATATTCTTTGTATTATAATATCCATCCGTGAAGAACCTGCAAATAAAAATGTTATTCACAATGAAGCAATAACCCTTCATATTCTTCTTCTTTACACATTCACTTTCATCTTCAAAAACAACTCTTCAAAATTTGCCTTCAAAATAAATATTCAATCTCCCCATTTTCATCTTCCATCTCTCCAAAAAAAAACAAGTTGTTATAAAGAAACTTTCCCAAATTATAAAAGCTCCTTTATTAAAAATAATAATTAAATCTCTTCACAAAATCTTTTCCCAAAAAGAAATAATAAAAAACTCTTTCTTTGTCTTGAGAATTTCACAAAAAAAATCTCCTAAAAATTAGGCTTCTAAATCTCACCAAATTCTTCCTTTTTATCTTCCTACTCCACAAAAGAAATTTTCTCATTAAAAAAATTATGCAAATAATATTGCATAAAATCTTTAAAATAGAAAAGGAAATAATTTATTTCCTTATTTTTATGAAGGAATCAAAAAATCTTCTACAAATTTGTCTTTAAAAACTTTATCAAAAATTGCATTTAATCTCCCTTAAAAATAGGCTTTTAGAAAAAACCTTTTTAAAAAAAAAATTGCTCACCCATATATAAATATTAACCTTTGGTATGCTTTTTGCTACACACAAATTTATAAGAGGTGACCACTTGGAAAGGAAAGAGGATATGAAGGGGCTAGTGAAAAGATGGTCTTAAACCCCTTTAGAAGGTAATCTTTAATGATATTACCTATGAGTGCAGGTCAACCACAAATTAAAACAAAAAATGCATGATGTATATGATGGGCATATGTGAGGTGTTAGATCTTTTGAGACACCACATTAATATCAACACCTTTATAAATATTTTTATTGTGAACTTATTTCTTTGGAATATGACTCCCCTTGTCATTAAACACCTTTGTTAAGAATATTTAATCTTTGCCACTGTAGTCTGCAAGCACCTCTTTTACTCCTTCATAATTGATCATCCTATTTGATCATGAACATACTATCAACATGAAGAGATCCTGAAGACAAATTGAAACATGATAATGAGCACATTGAAGTAAGGCATGAAGAAACATGTATCAATTTTGAGTATCATGTCAACTCCCTTCAAGTCAAGAATTATGAATGAATTGAAGCATGTCATGAAGCAACATCATATCCAATCCAACATTATCAAACCAACTAACACATATAATGATAAGACAAGTCTTATGAAACATGAGAGATGACAACTTCAAACAACTCCTAAAATGAGAAATCAAACCTTTCTTCACATCCTTCAAATGAACTGATAACATCACCTGACCATTGACATTACATGTCACATTGTCATCACCCTAAATTCAATTTAACCATGAACTCCTGAAACATCCTGCCATATGAAGACAAACACTAACTCAATATATGATCTAACTTTCACTATGATGTACCTTCATCATCAACTCAACACCTTTTTGACAACAATGACAATTAGTCTCCATCAATCTCCCCCTTTGTCATTGATGACAAAACTACTTGATACATTTTTCTTTCTCCCCCTTTTTGACATCTGATGACAAAGGCTATTGTCTCCCCCTGTGAAGAATAACTCATAAACAACATTAGCATGAGACTAGCAAATTATATTGATCTCAACCAACTGCTCACTTATTTCTTGGATCACACTTGTTATCATGCATACCAACCAAGAATTGAAATATCACTTGCCCAAACCTTTGATACCACTAGCCTCTGAAAATTTAAGGCACTGATCACATTTACAATTTGCTATCCAAAACTTGGTTTGAGAGATCTGTCCTTTGTATTTTTGCATATTTCACAACTTTTCAACTTGTGAGCAATAAGACATCATGAAGCATAGGACCTGAAAGCAACATCATGTGAGGCATACCAGCCAAAGCAACAAACTATTGTTATAAACTACCCAATGACTGTACCAAATTTTGCACAATACCACTTCTTATAGCAACACCAATATGAAGATGAAAATTGAAACTAACATCATTAAGATCCTCTATTTACTTCCTCAAGCAAGCTAAAAAATAGAGATACCTCTTCTATCAAATACAAACTCCTTATGACATCACTTGTTCTACAAAACAAAATTTATGCCAAACAAATCTTTCACATCACTTCTTGACATGATAAAACATGAATATTATCCTCATGTTTCTACACATGACACCTTTTACAACATAATGTCAAAACTGATATATACTGCAATCAACAAGAATGATGACTCTTGACTATATCATTCAAATCAGTCCATCAAATGTGAGACATCAACCAACTAATCTGCACCAACAAGTTCTTCTTGCAACAACACTTTTCAACAACAAATGTATAGATTAGAGATATGAGTTGAATTTTTCATTTTTAGCCTCCTTAGTCAACATATGCTAAAATTTGATAAGAGCTCCTTGAAAACATCTTAAACTCATTGAACTATAGCATCATAACAACTCAATCTCTGTAAGTATGATATGAACAAGAAAAAAAATCACCAAACCACTCAACATCAACAAACTTTTTTTGCATTGAACCACTGAACATCTTATCTACAAAATGACATCATCCACTAATCATTTGAATCACAGACTTACACTGAAGAACACCATTATGAGCTTGATAAGCATCTTAGCAAACATAATCATAGATGAAACTAATAGCATAAAAAGCATCAAATGATTTCCTTTCTGAAACTTCTTGGGGATACTTGATAGGGCATGAACAACTCCCCCTCACATTATGCCATGTGTTATGCAACTAATGAAATAACTTGTGCAAGATGCACAAGGTTAGAACTTATCTTCTCTTTGCATTGTTTTTGCTTCTAGATTTTTACAGGCTCTTTCTTTTGCTCAATTTTCTTCTTCCAAACTTTTACAACCTTTTCCTTTTTCCATCCATTCAAACTAGGTGAAGCTATTCTTCTATACAATTTGCAACTATAATCTTTGTGACTAGGTGAATCACACTTGAAACACACAACATTAGCATTCCTTATTGAAGCAAATTGATGTTTTCTGCAATTAATTGCTTTATGCCCAAAATGACTACAAGTATAACAAAAACCATTAAATGAATAGTTATACCTGTACATGTATGCTTGTCTTATAGGAGCAATTCTTCTTCTTTGATTGTTCACTTTTCTTTCAGGAGCAACAGGCTAATCATTTTTTCTTCTAGGAATCTCTCTAACATTAGAGGACTGACTCTTTTCATAACCAAGTCTAGTAGTGTCTCCATGTAGTTTTTGTTTACCCAACATTTCATATAACTTACTTGTACTCTCTCCAAATTTCAAATTGTTTTCCAACTACTTCTTAACATCCTCAAGATCTTTTCTTAAAGAGACTCTCTCCTTCAAGCTTTTGACATTCAATTGTCTTAGCTTCCAACTCAAACTTTGTAACTTCAACTATCCTCTTAACTTCTTCAACCTCAACCTTCAAATTGACAATTAATTTGTCTGAGTCACCAACTTGACTTCTCAAGTTCATAACTAGATTTCTTTCCTCTTCAATATCTAAAACAACTTTGTCCTTGGATTCTTTCTCTTGTTTAAGCTAGTCTTTTAATCTCCTATTTTCTGTACTAAGTTACTTGATTGTATTCAGGGCACATAGAAGCTCTCCTTCAAAATCAACTTCACAATCAACTTCATCCACAAAGAGGCCTGTTTCTTCATCATTGATCTTAATAGAAAAAACATTTCTTTCATTTAATTCTTGTTCTCCATCATTCATAATAATTTCTTCCTTTTTATCAAAATTCTCAACTACAGGATCATTCTTTTTCAGGGGTAACATATGCAACATATCATTGCTAGGCTTAACTGAGGCTTGTTTTACCATCTTTTGATCAACATCGTTCTTTTCTCTATTCAAGACCTTATTTCTATTCTTCTTTCCCATGGTACTCCACACACAGGATCTACCCAAGTTGATTAGGCCACAAAAGGGAACCTTGCTCTAATACCAATTGTAGGAGTTTAGGACAACATTGAGAGGGGGGTGAATCAGTGTTGTATAAATTTTACAATTTTAATCATTTTGACTTATAGGATAAAGAGAGAGAAAGACAAAGTTATTTATTAACTCATAGATGTACAATTATAATATTGAAGGCAAGAATCAAAACATTAAACATAGATCATGAAGACACATAAGAAATATAACACAAGATATGATGAGTGGAAAACCCTCAAGGGGAATAAAAACCACTCTGAAACTACCTCATTGGCTTATTCAAAACCTCACTAATTACATGAAGGTCTCACTGACCAGACAAGCCTCACTGGCTACAATATGTGTCTCACTGGCAAATGAAAGGTCTCACCGGCATACAAAGCCTCACTGGCAAATTCAACCACATCAAAACATACTGCAAGGTGTACAAGAAATGATTGACACTCAATTTGATTTGCACCATTACATAACCTATCTTCTCTTTTTCACATTTATGTTCAATTACAATCTGAATATCAATCTCATTACCAATATTGTCTTCATAAATTTGTTGCACAAGGAGGTCATCATTTTTGCATTTTGGTCCTCACTCAAACTCACTCCATCAATGCGCCTAAAAAAACATTATATGTAAATTGAATGTCCTTTCACCTTTCACATTCATCTTCATATTCTTCTTCTCTGTACATTCTTTTTTTTTTATTAAATCAATTCACCTACAAGAAAAGATAATTTATTCTCTGTATAACCATACACATTCCTTTTCCCAAATTTTCAATCTAATTTATCTTCCCTACATAAAACATTTTTAAACAAAATCCATTCACATTCTTCTCCTCTCTAAATTTACATTTTTCCTTCACAAAAATTTCCATCTCCTTTTATTGAATATCTTCAACAACATTTTCCAATCTACAAAACTTATTTAACAAAAACAATTCCAATTTTTGTTCTCAATAAAATCTACAATATTAATATCATCTCACTACTACAAATAAATCTTCATTGTGCATATAAATCTCTTCATATTCTACTCTAAAAAATTCATCACAATTTCCATTATATATATATATATATATATTCTTTGCATTATAATATCCATCCATGAAGAACCTGCAAATAAAAATCTTATTCACAATGAAGCAATAATCCTTCATATTCTTCTTTCTTTACACATTCACTTTCATCTTCAAAAATAACTCTTCAAAATTTGCCTTCAAAATAAATATTCAATCTCCCCATTTTCATCTTCCATCTCTCCACAAAAAAAAACAAGTTGTTATAAAGAAACTTTCCCAAATTATAAAAGCTCCTTTATTAAAAATAATAATTAAATCTCTTCATAAAATCTTTTCCCAAAAAGAAATAATAAAAAAATCTTTTTTTGTCTTGAGAATTTCACAAAAAAAATCTCCTAAAAATTAGGCTTCTAAATCTCACCAAAGTCTACCTTTTTATCTTCCTACTTCTCCACAAAAGAAATTTTCTCATTTAAAAAAGTATGCAAATAATATTGCATAAAATATTTAAAATAGAAAAGGAAATAATTTATTTCCTTATTATTATGAAGGAATCAAAAAATCTTCTAAAAATCTACCTTTAAAAACTTTATCAAAAACTGCCTTTAATATCCCTTAAAAATAGGCTTTTAAAAAAAACCTTTAAAAAAAAACTACTCAGCCATATATAAATATTAACCTTTGATATGCTTTTTTCTACACACAAATTTATAAGAGGTGACCGCTTGGAAAGGTAAGAGGATATAAAGGGGCCAGTGAAAAGATGGTCTTAAACCCCTTTAGAAGGTAATCTTTAATGATATTACCTATGAGTGCAGGTCAACCACAAATTAAAACAAAAAATGCATGATGTATATGATGGGCATATGTGAGGTGTTAGATCTTTTGAGACACCACATTAATATCAACACATTTATAAATATTTTTATTGTGAACGTATTTCTTTGGAATATGACTCCCCTTGTCATTGAACACCTTTGTTAAGAATATTTAATCTTTGCCACTATAGTCTGCAAGCACCTCTTTTACTCCATAATTGAGCATCTTGTTCGATCATGAACATACTATCAACATGAAGAGATCCTGAAGACAAACTAAAACATGATAATGAGCACATTGAAGTAAGGCATGAAGAAACATATCAATTTTGAGTATCATGTCAACTCCCTTCAAGTCAAGAATTATGAATGAACTGAAGCATGTCATGAAGCAACATCATATCCAATCCGACATTATCAAACCAAATGACACATACAATGATAAGACAAGTCTTATGAAACATGAGAGATGACAAATTCAACCAACTCCTGAAATGAGAAATCAAACCATCTTCACACCCTTCAAATGAACTCATGACATCACCTGACCATTGACATTACCTGTCACATTGTCATCACCCTAAATTCACTTTAACCATGAACTCCTAAAACATCCTACCATATGAAGACAAACATTAACTCCATGTATGATCTAACTTTCACTATGATGTACCTTCATCATCAAATCAACACCTTTTTGACATCAATGACAATCGATCTCCATCAGGATGAGCCTTTCAGAGGACACAAAGACTGAGGGGACCCCATTAGGGATTTACTTAGGCTGAATTCACCCACCTTTGCAGGGACCACAGAGGGAGCTGAGGCTGAGGCTTGGCTCATCAGTTTGGATAGGTGCTTTGCATTGCATCCCTATGGGAGAAACACAAAGGCACGCGTGGAAGTTCACCTTTTGAGAGATGCAATGGTGACATGGTGGTACACTGAGGAGTGCAAGCATCGCCTATCACTGGATACTCTTACATGGGACACCTTCATTAAGTGCTTTAATGCGTGTTATCTTTCAAATCACTATAGGCAGCATCAGATTGATGAGTTCCATGACTTGCAGCAATGAGGTTCCACTGTAGCACAGTATGAGAGTATGTTCATTGAACTGTCACAGTACGCAGAGTACCTCCATGATGAAAAACTTCTGGTTCACAAACTTATCAGGGGTTTGAATCATGGGATAGCAGGACCAGTGCACATGGCAGATCCCCAGACCATGAGTGAGGGTACCAAGAAGGTGTACATTGTAGAGGAGATTCAGCGGTGGGGTCAAAGTTCACATCCCTAGTATTAGGACCAGAGCCAGCAACAACATTAGGGTTTCCGCCGACCACCACCACCACCACCACCACCACAGAGGGGAGGATTTAGTTCTGCACCGCTACCTCCTAGACCTCCATAGCAGCAACAGCATCAGCAGAGGTCCATACCATAGAAAAGGGCACATGGGGGTCATAATCGTGGTTGGCAGAAGCAAGGCCTGCGTAGGGATCAGCAACAGTAGGGACCATCTGCGAGACCCGCTAGATCTCAGTAGTCATTCAGGGGTTCACAGGGGTCCATGGGTCGATCTGGAGAGTAACATTGAGTAAGACATAGTCTAGATAGGTGCAGGCTCAGGGGCCATGTTATGTTTGTGGTGGAGTAGGACATTTAGCCAGAGAGTGCCCACAAGGCTTTACGGTAGGGGGACAGCCTCATGCAGGAGGATTTGAGTAGATAGTTGGGGATGTGGGTAGGTCCCACTGTATGTTTGTAGTAGTTGATAACTGCTAAGCTAACTTCCAGGCCTCAGTGATCGAGACCGCAGGTATGATTGGGGATGTCCCCATTGCTATTTTATTTGACTCTGGCACTATTGATTCATTTATATCTCCATCATTAGTGGAGCATTGCAGGCTAGTGGCCTCTAGGTAGGGCGATAGGTGGGAGATTGAGTTGGCCACAAGGGCCAAGATGGTAGTGGATGCTTTGGTTCATGACCATGAGATATCTTTGGGAACCTTCACTGCATTATGCGACCTTAGGGATATGCCCTTGGGATCCTATGGTCTAGTTTTAGGCATGGATTGGCTTGCAGCTCATAGAGCTAAGCTAGATTGCTTCTAAAAGGTGATTAGTTTCTTAGACGACCATGGTATGATAGTTAAGATAGTGGACATTTAGAAGCCCATGACAATTCATATGATATCCGCTTAGCAGCTTAAGCACTGCATGCGGAAGGGATGTAAGATGTTCACCATTATTGTTAGTGATAGGTCAGAGGATGAGCCAGAGGCTTCTTTAGATGATCATCCCATCTTGAGAGAGTTTTCTGATGTTTTCCCACTAGAGTTACTAGAAATGCCACCTCGTAGAGAGGTAGACTTTCATATTGACCTTGTTCCAGGTGTCAAGCCAGTGTCTCATGCACCCTACATGATGACTACCCATAAGCTCATGGAGCTCAAGTTATAGTTAGAGGAGTTGCTCGAGAAGGGGCACATCTAACCTAGCATTTCACCTTGGGGAGTATTGGTCATCTTCATGAAGAAGAAGGATGGGTCTCTTCATTTGTGCATGGATTATAGGCAGCTTAATAAAGTGACAGTGAAGAACCGTTATCCTCTACCTAGGATTGATGATCTTTTTGACTAGATGCAGGGAGCTAGAGTGTTCTCTAAGATAGACCTGAAGTTTGATTATCACCAGTTGCACATCACAAAGGCGTACATCCATAAGACCGCCTTCTGGACTCGATATGGCCACTATGAGTTCACTGTGGTACCCTTTGGCTTGACGAACACCCCTGCAATGTTCATGAGAGTCATGAACGGGGTGTTCCATACTTGGATCGATTTGTGATTATATTCCTCGATGATATTTTGATCTATTCGCAGACTGAGGAGGAGCATGAGGAGCACTTACATCAGGTTTTGTAGTGCTTGAGAGAGCAACATCTATTTGACAACTTGGCAAAGTGTGCCTTTTTCAGATCTGAGGTGTAGTATTTGGGGCACATCCTATCTAGTGATGGTATCTCTATAGATCTATCAAAGATTAGGGCTATCAGGGATTGGCCAGTACCCACCAGTGTGATAGAGGTTAGGAGTTTTATGGGGCTAGCTGGGTATTACCGTAGATTCATTGAGGGCTTCTCTAGGATAGCACACCCAATCACTTCCCTTCAGTGGAAAGGGAAGAGTTTCACTTGGACTGAGAAGTGTGAGAGGGCCTTTAGGGTCCTCAAGGAGCATCTTACTAGCACTCCCATCTTAGTGGTCCTAATCCAGCAAAAAATTTCATGGTTTGTACTGATGCATCACTAGAGGGATTAGGAGCCGTACTTATGCAGGGTGGATGAGTGATCACGTATGAGTCGTGAAAGCTCAAGACCCATGAGATGAACTACCCCACACATGACTTAGAGATCATAGCGGTGGTTCATGCTCTTGTTCATTGGAGACACTTTCTACTGGGTCATTGTTTCAAGCTACATTCAGATCATCATAGTCTATAGTACATATTTACGCAGCTGAATCTAAATGCCTACCAATGACATTGGATGGAGTTCCTTTGCAAGTATGAATTTGATGTTCACTACATCAAAGGGAAGGAGAACGTGGTTGCCGACACATTGAGTCAGAGGTGCCATGAGATCCTGACCTTGACACTGAGTGTAGACTTGAGAGGACACATTATTCAACATTTGCCTGAGGATGAGTGGTTTCTTGAGGTGTAGCGGGAGATCCAGTCACAAAGGGCCCTTGTGAGCAAGTTTGCAAGATATTCCTTAGAGGTGGGTGGGCTACTTAGACATCGACAATGCATCTATGTACCCTGTGCAGGAAACCTACATGTAGTAGTTCTTTTAGAGGCTGACAGAGCACCTTATGCAGCACACCTGGGGGTGAAGAAGATGCATGCCAACTTGTGATAGTTGTACCATTGGGCAGGTCTGAGACAAGATATTGCAAAGTTTGTGGCTCGATGCCTTGAGTGCTAGAGGGTCAAGGCCAAGCATCAGCATCCAGCAGGTCATTTATACCTGAGTGGAAATGGGACACCATTTCCATGGATTTCATTGTTGGTCTTCTTATGTCATCTTGTCGCCATGATGACATCATGGTGATAGTTGACAGGTTGACCAAAGTGGCACATTTCTCACTTGTACGCATGACATACAATGCACTGGCAATGGCAAGAGTATTCTTGGATGAAATTGTGAGATTACATGGGGTATCTCACCACATTATTTCTGATAGGGACTCAGTGTTCACATCAGCCTTTTGGAGGGCTTTGCAGTAGGTGTTGGGCACATAACTCAACTTCAGTTCCACTTATCACCCCAAGACAGATGGTCAGACGGAGAGGGTGAATCAGGTATTAGAGGATATGCTTTGCATGTATGTTATGGACCACCAGTCTATATGGGAGGAGTATCTATATCTAGTTGAGTTTGCCTACAATAATGAGCATCAGATCTCATTGGGTATGCCTCCTTATCAGGCCTTGTACGACAGACCTTACAGGACACCATTGAGTTGGGATTGTATAGAGGATAGGGTTGCCATTGGGCCAAAGATGGTGCAAGATATGGAGCAGTAGGTGACCTTGATTAGATAGAGACTTCAGGAGGCACATGATTGACAAAAGAAGTACGCCGATGCTAAGAGACTAGATTAGAGCTTCTCAGTTGGTGATAGAGTTTTCTTGAGAGTGAGGCTGCATAAGAGTCCAATCTTTTATGGAAAGGGCTCTAAGATCGCACCATGGTTCATTAGGCATTTTGAGATCTTAGAGCAGATAGGACCCATAGCCTACCACCTAGCCTTGCCACCTAGCCTATCACGCATCCATGATGTATTTCATGTGTCTATTTTATGGTGATATATATTTGATTTATCTCATGTATTAGACTGGAGTGCTCTTGTGGTAGAGGCGGATGGACAGTTGGCTTTAGAGCCAATTCGCATATTGGCCTGTCAAACATTGGGCCTTTGAGGTTGAGAGTTGGACCAGGTTAGGGTTCAGTGGGACATGTATGATGAGGTCATGATGATAAGGGAGGATGCAACAAGATTGAGGGCACTATATCCTCACCTCTTTAACGACTTCTAGGAGGAAGTTTAGTCTTAGGAGGGGAGGATGTGAGGCCTATTTATTTCACTCCCTTATTTTTCTCATTTCATATTTACAGTTGACGACATTTAAACATTTGGGGACTATTGATCCTGATATGCAAATTTTCTAGACCATATTCCCTTATTTTGGATTAGCTATGCTTAGTATGTGGTGATTTGACTATATCCTGATTTTGATTCACTAATGATATTTAGACATGTGATATGCACTTTGATGATATTAGAGATGTTAGTTGTGAAATCATTATATGGATTTTCTATATGATTTTGATTTTGAGATAGTATATAGAAATGCAATTATGAATCTTATTTATGATGCGATTTGTATAATGTTTTAAATGAATTATGCGATGACGTGAGTGTTTACATTTCCTTGCTTCGGCTATGATATATATGTTGGATTAATCTATTTGTTCAAGTGCGTAGGTGATTTTCCAGGCCATGAAAAATTAGAGATCAATCTCACACCTATGTGTTTCTCGTGTTAAACCGATCCATTCCCAAGAGGGACAAGGATCATGTGTGATTGTATGATGTTTTTGTAAATGTTTGCATTTTATTATTTGGCCTAGATTTCACCTTTTTAATTTATTTAATTGATCTGTTGTAAAATATGTGTTTAAATTTACACCACTTGGTGTCTTTTATTTTATGTGGCCATTTTATGTGAATTTTACCTCCTTAAGTGTTTACTAGGGGCTAAAATTAACCCTAGGTGGTACCCCTAGGGTCTAGGGCCCATTTGAGCATGCCAAACCCTAGGGTTACCCCTGTCTAGTCACCTTAACCTTGGGTTAAATAAAAGTGGCGAAAACTCAAATTGGATAAGTGTGGGAGATGAGTCATGCCTTGAAAAAAGACACATCTCCATTTCCAAGGCATGGAATTCCACCACCTTGAAGACTTGGGGAGTCTTCAAGACCCCCAAGTGTGTGAAACCTTCCTCTAATGCTCTCACACATGTGTGAGAGCATCTTGGAGTGAAGGGGCTCCCTTTGGAGAATAAGTTGATGACATGTGTCATCCCTTATCCTCTTGGAGCCCATGTAGAGAGATTCCACCTCTCCACCTTTTCTCACACATGTGTGAGAGCACATGTGGAGAGGGTGAGGTTTGAATGGATGGGAGGGTGACACATGTCACCCTCACATTCATTTTCCCTTGCAAGTGGGATGGGAAGAGGAAGGAGAAGGTGACATGTGTCACCTTCTCATTCCTCAAGGCCTTGGAATGCAACCTATTTTAATTCCTCTTTGAGAGGGGAATGAGGTTCTTTTTTTTCCTATATTTTTTCTATCTTTGGAGGGATTTTTGGGGAGTTAGAGAGATTTTGGAGGATTGGATGCTTGGAGAAAGATTGTGGGCTCTTCTTCAACTTTCATCCATTGTTGGGCTCTTAAGGTAAGCCTCAAGACATTTTAGCCTTCCTTATGCTTTATTAATTGTGGATATGTGCTTGAAATACTTTGGTGTGTTTGTTTCTTCTTTGTTGTGGGGTTTTTGGATGTTTTGGGATGAGACTACCAACTTTGGTGTGTCCATCCATGTGTGGGGCGGGGGAGGAGTGAACCTCCTCAAGGTCACCCTCCTGATATTGGTATTTTTTGTGGCATTGAGGGCAAGATATTGGAGTATGAAGTATTTTTGTTGGCATGAGTGCCATGGTGAGATTCATATATTCATGGAGTTATCATTTTGGGCTTGAGGCCTTATTTTTTGTGTTGAGACTTTGGGGTTTTTGTTGAGTGATCCTCTTGAGTCGAGTGATATCCACTCCCCTACCCCTTCAAATCCATTTATATGGATCTTTTGATGTTCAAACCTATGGGTATTCTTCTTGTTATTGTGTGATTGTTTATTGTTGTGTTGTAGTTTGAGACCTGGCTCGGGGGTGACCCACTTGTGGGTCTATGGTAGGGAGGAGAGCATTTTTAGTGGCTTGGTTGTCCCTCCATTGTTTAGTTTCTTACATGTGGTTGATTGTGGCATATGGAGCTTGGTGGGAGTGCATTTAAGTTTATGTTTTATTGTTATTGTGGCTACTTGAGAGCCATGGCCAAGTTTGGGCCTATGTGTAGTTGGGAAAATGGAAAGAGAGAAGATACTCTCTAATATGTATTGTTTAAATGGACTTTAATGTCATACTCCCTCTTGTTGTAGTTGCAAAAATATATTATGTTGCTAGTTTTATTATTGCTGTGAGGAGTTTTATGTTGAATGTGAATAAAAGTCATTGCAATGAAATATTAAGTTGCTGGTTGTATTATGTTGCAAAGAAAAAAAAGGATTGTATAGTTGTTGTTTTATTTCAAAAAGAAAATGTATTATGTGGCTGTCTAAATTTATTATTATTGAAAGGAAGATAAGAGAACATATGCTGAAGAAAGGGAAGAAAATGATATTTATGTAAATGTAGTTGCTGTTGTTTGTTTTCAAGGAAAGTGTAACACAATACTTATAAGTTGTTTGTAAAAAAAAAGAAATTATTCAAGTTGCAGCTATTAATGTCCCTCTGTTATTTTCATACAATACAAATTATATAATGGATCAGCTACATGTGTTTCTTTGTGTATTTGGAAAATAGTTCATTTGACAAAAAACTTAGTTGTTATTGGTTTCTTTTTCCCTTTTGGTTACCAAACCAAAAAAAGATAGATAAAAGCTGGTTACTCATATATATATGCCTATAGAGCTTCTGTATTTTATTGTTCAAAATATAGTTTCAGTGTGACAATATATATATATATATATATATATATATATATATATATATATATATATATATATATATATATAATTTAATTATTTTATGTTTGCTGGATTGTAAGCTTTACCAAGAAACTGCATAATGTATATATATACACCAGAT
Organism: Cunninghamia lanceolata; assembly: GCA_027924645.1. Classification (NCBI taxonomy): domain Eukaryota; kingdom Viridiplantae; phylum Streptophyta; class Pinopsida; order Cupressales; family Cupressaceae; genus Cunninghamia; species Cunninghamia lanceolata. The sequence continues at coordinate 14,754,196 of BSBN01000523.1, forward strand.
GTATATATGCTATGAGATAAAGGAAGTAGAATAAACAAAGTTTATTTTTTTCTAAATATTAATCATTTGCAATGAGATCATGGTAGGGGCTTAATGCCTAGCAGACAACAAGGCCGAAAGGCCGAAGGGGAACAAGGGTTACGCCGCACAAAAAAAAAATTGTTGGCACCGCATTTGTGACTGTTGTTGGTAATGGGTGGGGGATGAACCCCCACCCACTACCCACCATTCAGTGGGTAGTGGATGGGGATCCACCCCCCACACCCCTTGTATAATTTAAAACTTGTAGAGAATGTAAATCATGCAGCGGCACCGCTTGGAATGAAAATAGCTCCTTCGCCATTCGCTGCTAGGCACCCATACTCAGTCTGCTAATCCTCGTTTATATGCAACATCAATATATATATATATAGAGAGAGAGAGAGAGAGACACAGTGTGTATATTCTGACCGGCAACAAGACATATATCTTTTCAAAACACTCTCAGAGCCTTTCACTGGGCATATATATATATATATATGCAAAAAAAAGGGGGGTTGTTAGATTTGTAAATATACAGTGAGTATATACCTCTGTGTAGCATTTTCTAGGCTGCCCCATCTCTATGACCTACAACAAGTTGAAAGAGTAGAGAAGATTAATGAAAAAAAAAGGGAGAAAACAATATGAGAGAAAGAAATGAATTAGGGTTAGGGCATCTAGGAGGTTAATATATTTTATTAAGATAGGTTTTAGGGTTGGGAGCTAGAAATTTTATATTAGAGGGAATTTTATTTTTGAAACATATGCACGTGGATTTTTGCATTGTTTCTTCCATTCCCTTGAGTTGACCCTTATTTGTTTTATTCTTTTAGCCATGGGGATTTTTAGTTGGGAAATTATATTTCTTTATTCCTAGGGATATTGGGTGCTTTGAGTGGGAGTTTAGTTTCAAACTAAAATTAATTTGGCTATAGGGTTTTAGGCTTATTTTATTATTGGGTTGTAGTGTTGATATGTAAATATTTTTAGAGATTTCTTTTAGCAAATTAATAGTGGCCTGGGGTACTTATTAGACTTTAGAATTAAATTATTTTATTATGTGCCTTATCGATGAAGTTATTTATTTAAACCTAAGGAGTTAATTAGTTATGACATTATTTTGGGACGACAATTAATTAATCTAGTGTAGCTCATAATTTAATTAATTTTATTTAAATTTTTGGGAGATCTTTGGTAGGAAATTTATAATTAGAATAATTCCTACATACGCCCTAGAGGTGTTATGTGGCCAGATTTTTCTGGGAATCAGGGTTAATTTCTTGGGTGATTTAATCCTTGTGTTGATTAAAACTATAATGTTTTCACAAATTAATGCTATGTTGATAAGTTGTTATTTAATCCTTTTATGCTCTAGCATTAGGGTTTTGATTTCAACCCATGTTGAGATCACACCACTCATTTAGGAAACTTAGGGTTTGGGTCAAATCAATCCTAACCCTAGTGGCGATGCCCTTCGCATCGCATAACCCCTTAGTCAACTAACATCATGCAGGGGATTGTGCATGTGATCGCACTACCCTGACATTTGATTGACATGTTTATGCCTTATGCGTATTGCCACCAAGCACACTGACACATGTGAGGGGGTTTCTAGGGATGCATGGAAAAGTTTTTTGATATTTCGTGACATGACCACATGACAAATGTGGACATGACACGTGTGTTATGTGTCGTGACTGCATGGGAAATGTGGGCATGACACAGAATGCTTGCACACCTAATGGATCACTGAACATCATCCTCAAAGACATAAAATTGCCATTTGAGACCATTTAGACACTGAAGTGGAAAAGTAGATGATAGAGACTCTAGCCAAAATCACATCATATGGTCTCCATCGTTTATCTACTAGACTGGAATGACAGGCCTAGACATTCCACAACTTGCAATTATTGTAGTCCATGAATATGTATTTCTTTCAAACATGTGATTAAAAACATTGTGTGTATCTTCTATATTTTGCATTTTGCATACATATCAACCAAGGTTTTTGTAGCTACAATGTATGATAGAATTCCTCAATCCTTTATTCTTCAATGGATGTTTATAACTTGTTTCAAAGATCCTAAATTTGCGTGGGTATAGAGAGTGTGACAGAGCTCATGGAATTTGGCTTTACACTCACCAATGCATTTGTTTGAAAGTTTCAAAAGCCATATTAACAAATCCATTTAGTGCATATCCTTGTAATCATTGCATTTCATGTAATGACTTCCTTTTTTAGATGTTAAAAGAGGCCACGATCTGTTTTGTGTCTCCACAATTTGCATACACATCAACCAAGGAATAATGCATGTAGACTAAGTTCTGTTGGAGGCCTGCGATACCTTTAGCTAGCCATTTTTTCTGCTCCTTGTTGTTGCTCATACTTTTAGTTTGTATTATCTTTTGTTGCCTATCAATTCTCCCAATTTTGTCAAACCTTAGTCTTGTTCATGCTTCTGTAATAGCATTTTCCATGGGTAATGTGCAATAACATCTGATAAAAAATTCTATAATCTTCACACTTCAGTGAATGTGTATAACTTTCTCTAATGCTTCCATTTGCAGCCAGGCTACGAGTAGAAATCATTTCTTCACATGTTAGCAAAATGAAGGGTTTTCAAAACTTTAAAAATCCTTGATAAAGATTATTTTGGGGTTTTGAGAAGGTTTGCTAACCTATTTAAAGTGTTGACAAAGATGTTTTGTGATTTGAAGGGGTTCACTAACACGAAGACTATTTCAGGATTTTAAGAAGGTTACGGAACCATTTTAAAGTGCTTGAGGAAGGATATTCAACATTTTTGGGGTTGTAAGAACCATTAATTTTGTTGATGAAAATACTCTTTGTAGTTATGAAATACATAAAAAATACTCAAGAAGTGATTTACTAGTACTTCCATGTCTTCTTCATGTCCACTAATCACATTTATTTGAAAGTATATTAAAGCAATTTTAACTAATTCATGTCAGCTATTTAGATGGTTGTGACAACCATGTCTGACTCTGATGTGCTTCTCACAACCATATTAGGGGCTGATGTACAGTTGAAATTTTCCAAAGATTTTATAATTAAATATTAGGCTTCTTCTTTAACCCCTTCTCTCTCATCATTTTTCTTAGCTTTCTCTATCATTCCACCTACCTACATGGGCATAAATATTTGACAAAAGAATGTATGTTACATCATATTACTTCTAAAATTTCTGGTGAAGGGGAGGCTTGGTATTACATGCGTAATAAATTAGGGCTTTTTAATCCCAATATTAGTTTAAGTGGAACAATTTGAGCTCTAGATTTGACAAAGTTTACAAATGGCTTGAACATGTTATGCTTTCTGCCTAGTCCTTTTTTCCTTTGCCAACTCTTTTCCTCTTTCAGTGGTGGATTTACTAGATGTTCTTTTATCTGACTGTTCACCTATCTAGTTTCATATTGAATGGTAACTTGCTCATCCCAAGACTAGCAAGACACATTTTTTTCTCAATGCCTCTTTGTTGACTCACTAGCCCATTTTGGCTCATATCTGACGTGTGTGGAATCTTTAACTAAGGCCCACTCAATAGACAGGTTGGATTGAATGGTGGAATAGTTCCACTAAACACACCTTCCACTTCCTTCACATGTATGGCCACCAACTAGTATATTTTCATCACCACTCCTACGAGGCCACTAATGTGCTCCAAGCCGACCCCTTTCCTCTTGCTCTTCAATTTTCAGTGGTTGAGCTTCATCACGAAAAGTAGATTACTAATAGACATACAACTAGAGGTGCCTAGATTAAAGCTTGTTTGCATTGGCTTAAAGTTGGGGACCGAGTTTCTACAGAGGTCTTTCAATCTCTTCGTGTTCATCATACTACCCAAGCCATGAATCAAATCCATGATGGTCACCATTTTCTCAAGGAGCTCCTAGATATTCTCTAGGCTTTTGTTCATCACTATGAGCAGGTTTTCAAAGCTCAAGAGAATTCTCCTAAATGTGAACATGCTTAGCAAGAGTGTGTCAAGGTTGTTCATTGCTAGTTCTCTTTATCTCAACATGTCTTTTGTGATCAATAACCTCCGTGAAGCTATCTTCACCATGGCCAATGATAAAGCTTTAGAATGTGATGGCTTTCCTTGTGAATTTTATAAGACTTTTTGGGAATTCATTGGAAAAGATCTTCATAGGGTTTATCTTGAAGCTTTTTGTTAGTGTAAATAGTGACATTATCAAACTAGTTAGCTTTTAGCCTACCTAATTGAGTCCTATTCACACTAGTTAAGTCTGCACTTAGGGAATTTTAGGAGTTTGTTTCATCTCCTATGGTTGAGACATGTGTCCTCATCTTTTGAGATAGCTAGTGAATGAATACTTGCTAATTGCTCAAACACTTGTCATTTGAGCTCACAAGTCTTGCACTATTGGAGGGATAATTGGTCATTGTTTCCTACCTTCTACCCCCTCTTTCTTACCTATTTATACAAGGCATCATTGTACATTTTACTTAACTTTTGAATATATCAATTATGCTTATTTTGTATGCTTATAGCTTGTGGAAGTTTATTTTGGTTCTTACTTGTTGATCTTGGCAATCCCAACATGGTATCAAAGCCATGCTAGCAAAACCCTTCCTATTTTGAGTGAATCCTGCACCTAGCCTAGTCAAGGGTTCCTTGTAGAGCTAAATCAACATTTCCATTGAGTTTGGAAGGCCCAAATCAATAAGGATTGACTATCCAAAAATCAATTTTGGACAATGTCAATTTTCACAATTTTGGCCCCTAGCCCCCTGAACCCTATGATGAAATGACTGTACGGAATTGTATGGATTTTTATCAATTAGAAAACCAATTTTTTTTTGCAAAGCTCATTTTTTCAAGAGCTTTGATTTGATTTGGGCTAATTTTTTATTCTTTGGCAAATTTCTGGTTTCTTTTGGCCCAATTTTGGGCATTTTTCATCAACAAAGGCATCACCTCGATCAAGTGTTTCTAGCCCTAGTTTTTTGGCTTATTTGGCTTGTTCTTGGGCTCCTTGGTCTCTATATTCATGGATCTAGCAACAGATCTTGTTATTCATTGTTTGAAGATTATAGATTGTAGTTGTGGAGGTCTTCATCATAGAGGGCTTGGCTTTCAAACTTCACGACATGCACAACCAATCTGCCTGATTTATGGCTTCTAGCCATCTCAGGTCAGGTCCTTGGATGGGATTTTGGATGGGATCAAGGTCATTGGTTTCATGGTCTTCATACATTGCAGGCCATTTTCAATCTTGGGTCGCTGTTATCAGTTGCAAGGTCTTGGCAGTGTTAAAGTCACTCTAAAGCCGCCAAAGGAAGTTTGGAATTCTTGGTCACTCGATGTATTCAACATTGTAGTCTTCATCTACTAGTTTCAAGATTCAATAATCCAAAGGAAAGATTTCCCTCAACCACACTATCTCTAAGTCACCATTCTCACTAGTCAAGGGCTCTATTTCAAGAATGGCTTCCTTAATCTTTGCATAGTTGGTATTTCTAGCCATTCATTGTCATTGCAAGGTCATAGTCTAAGGCAAAAGAGGCTACAATGAATTCTCTAGTGCTGATTACTTTAAAGATCCATGGAAGGCCAAATTCTTTAGCGTTAGGGCCCCACCTAGTCATTTTTTGCTTCAAGAAGGGCCTTTTTCTTTTTCTTTTTGTAATATCTTGCAAACTAGGAATCAAAGTTTAGCAAAATTATATTCAACAGAAAGGTATTTCCATTAAATTCACTATAGTGGAGTTTATTTTTTGCAAATTTTTCCATTTAGTGCTATTTTTTAGCTCCAAACTTCAATTTGTGTATTAAATTTCAACAGGGGATATCTTTTACCCCGTTTATCAAAATTTTGGCATTTTTTTTGAAAATTACTAGAAAAACGTAAGGAATTTGTTTATGTATATATTTTGCATCTTAGAATAAGCCATTTTTATCAGAATTGTAAAAATCACCATGTTTTATAAACGGTTGATTTCAGCTTTCCAATTGCATAAAGTTTAAACAACTCTTGTCTAAATTTTCTAGGGGGCTTATAAATTCAACATAATAAAATTAGGACAGTTTTCTTATGTGTTCTTTTTTGCAAAATGGATATAATTCTCACTTGATTTAGCTTCTATGAATGGAATAAAAAAATGGAAATACAACTCAAGAAACTAGGATTGTATCAAGTAACAATGGGCTTGGAACCTGAACCCACATTAACATTTGAAAAATGTTAAGTGGTATAATTGAAGTGATGAAGTATATGGAACATTGTGTGTATCCATATATCCAAATCTTCTCTTTCACATTGAATCAAATGATACACCTAATGAAGTATGGACTAAATTAGAGAATTTGTTTGGAAAGTAAGATGTAATGAGAGGGCACCAATTGGAGAATGAATTAATAAGTCTAAATCCACAAGACTTCACAACAATCCAAGATTTCTTCACTAAATTGATTTTTCTAAGGTTTCAACTCAAGCAATATGGAATTGATAAGAAAGATGAGCAATTGATCTTAATTGTTTTGTCCAAACATGGTCCTCACTATTCAGTGTTTGTTTCAACTTTTCACATGCTACAAAGAGTGCATTTGGAACATGCTACACTATGCCTTCACTTGTAGAATTTGTTGTTTCTCTAACAAAAGAGCAAGATAAACTAATTCAAATAGGTGTATTGAAGTCTCCAACATCACATGCTCTTATTGTAACTATGTCTTCAAATCACAAGGCAAAGAAACAATCTAAGGATCAAGAAAAGGGGTCAAAATCACAAGCATCACCTAATTCATCTCCCTCATCAAAAGGGAAAAATTCTAAGGAGAAGCCTACTTGTTCTTATTGTAAGAGAATTGGGCATGAAGAAACCCACTATTTTAAAAAGGAAAATGATGAGTTAAAGAATCTTCTTTAACAAACTCAACTTGAATTATCCAAATTAAGGCTAGTGGTTCTTCCTCTTCTCCATCTACATCAAATTTAGATAAAAATAGTAAGGGTATTGTTGGATTGCACCAAGCAACTGAGAGGGGGGGTGAATTAGTTGTCCTAAAAATTTTAACCAATTATGATCATCAACTTATCAATTACTTGTATTTTGATAAAACCATGAATTCATAAAATGAGAAACTCAACACAATAACAAATTCAACACAGGAAACACCAAATTTTTATGTGGAAAACCCTAAAAGGGAAAAACCACGGTGGGTGTTAGCTGATAGAAATATATAAGTTATATCAATACTAAAAATTAGAGGCTCACTGCCTACAGGGCTCATTGTCCAAATTGCTCACTGCAAAGAAAGGCTCACTGCCTATGGGTGGCTCACTGCCAAAAGGTTGAATTGAGATAACAACATCTACTCCATGCCAAGGTTCAGTTCCATTGAAGCACAAACACCTCTACTATGCTCTGCTACCTTCAATTTTATCTTCGCATCTTCTCTCTTGGATACATTTTCATGACTCAATTACAAGTATTTATACACTTCATCAACCTTGGAATGATCATCAATGTTGGCATTACAATCAGCAACCATTAAAACAATCTCCAAGGTCGGTAAAAATAAGTTACATCATAATAGGTCTAGACCTAAATAGATTTACAAAGAAAAGAAGGGAATGTAGATTATGCCACGCCTTAGTAGGGACTCAAACACAATCTTCCATGCTACCACATGCTATCACAATCTTGATGCATCTCTGCAGATGATGAATTAAACTAGGTTAGCCAAGACTGATGTTAACACAAGTATTCTCAAGAACATGCTTCATGCATGATCTAAATTGTACCTTGCAAACCAATCTAAATGTAGGAGCATGATTAGGAGACATCCACAAGCACATTGTAATCACCAGGAACAACCACATGATCTCTAATCACTCTAACAATAAGATTCTTCAAACTGGAGTACAGGAACAACACTGTCAACCACTATCATAAGTAAAAGATAGCTTGCGGACCACCAAATCATAAACCATTGCATTTGAAGGCACTTAACATCATCACTGACTTAATTCCAGAACCGCAAACCAAAATACTTCAATGAGGAGGAATGCGGAGCAAAACACTTTCTCCTTGTAACCACCAAACATACAGAAAATATGTTTTTACTCTGGTGAAAATAACTCATTAAATTCTTCATATCAGAGGCTCAAACTTGGAATATAACATCTTCAGATAGGTTTCTAAGTAACTTCCAATCCACAATCAAAGATATTTATTCTACAGGAAATGTAGAGCATTCTTCTGGACTATTCTGCTGCATGTAATGCACTGTTTCTACTGCAACACATTATTATCACCAGAGGGGCTAATTTTCTCAATATCCTCAACAAACTAAGATCATAGTTGACACCAATGACAACACATATATGTTGACATTAATGACAACATTGATTAGGCACATACTTGCAACAATCTCCCCCTTTGTCATTGATGGCAACATATGATGTGAAAAACTAAAAAAGACCACCAAGACAAGATTCTCCCCCTTTCTCTTTACACATCTACATTCTTTTGCCACCTCAGTTTTTCACATGATTTCTCTCCCCCTTTGCCATCCATGGGAAAGGGCACATACTTGCATGCTGCTACTATGATACCAATTGTTGGACTGCACTAGACAACTGAGAGAGGGGGGTGAATCAGTTGTCCTAAAACTTTTAACCAATTATGATCATCAACTTATCAATTACTTGTATTCTGATAAAACCATGAAAGAATAAAATGAGAAGCTCAACACAATAACATATTCAACACAAGAAACACCAGATTTTTATGTGGAAAACCCTAAAAGGGAAAAACCACAGTGGGTGTTAGCCCACATAAATATATACGTTATATCAATATCAAAAATCAAAGGCTCACTGCCCAAATTGCTCACTGCAAAGAAAGGCTCACTGCTTATGGGTGGGTCACTACCAAACGGAGGTTCACTCCCAAAAGGAGGCTCACTGCCAAAAGGTTAAATTGAGATAACAACACCTACTCCATGCCAAGGTTCAGTTCCATTGAAGCACAAACACCTTTGCTTTGCTTTGCTACTTATTTCACTTTTATCTTCACATCTTCACTCTTGGATACATTTTAACAACTTAATTACAAGTATCTATACACTTCATCAACCTTGGAATGATCATCAAGGTCAGCATTACAATCATCAACAGTTGGAACAATCTCCAAGGTTGGCAAACATACATTACATCGTAATAGGTCTGGGCCTAAATAGATTTACAAAGAAAAGAAGGGAATGTAGATCATGCCACACCTTAGCAGAGACTCAAACACAATCTTCCATGATACCACATGCTATCATAATCTTCGATGCATCTTCGCAGATGATGAATTCAACCAGGTCGACCAAGATTGATGTTAACACAAGTATTCTCAAGAACACGCTTCATGCACGATATGAATTGCACCTTGTGGACCAATCCAAATTTAGGAGCATGATTATGAGACATCCACAAGCACATTGTAATCACCAAGAACAACACACGATCTCTAATCACTCTAACAATAAGATTCTTCAAACTAGAGTATAGGAACAACACTGTCATCCACTGTCATAAGTAAAAGATAGCTTGCAGACCACTAAATCATGAACCATTGCATTTGAAGGAACTTAACATCATCACTCACTTAATTCTAGAACTGCAAACCAAAATACTTCAATGCGGAGGAATGCAGAGCAAAACACTTTCTCCCTGTCCCCACCAAACATTCAGAAAAGGCTATTTTCACTCTGGTGAACATAACTCATTAAATTCTTCATACCAAAGGCTCAAACTCAGAATATAACACCTTCAGATAGGATTCTAAATAACTTCCAATCTATAGGCAAAGCTATTTATTCTATAGGAAATGCGGAGCATTCTTCTGGACTGTTCTTCTGCATGCAATGCACTACTTCTATTGCAACACATTTTTATCATCGGAGGGGCTAATTTTCTCAATATCCTCAACAAAGTAAGAGCACAGTTGACACCAATGACAACACAGAGATGTTTACATCAATGACAACACTGATTAAGCACATACTTGCAACAAGTATGACACTATTTGCTTCTACACATCCTACAGCTCACAAGTGGCTTCTTGATTTAGAAGATTCACATCACATGGCTGCATCATGTGAATTGTTTTCCTCTTTTCATCCTTGTTCATTTCCACCAATTCTGATGGGAAATAACTCCTATATGTCTGCTTATGAAAAATGTACAATTGATATTGGTGAAGGTACATTTAATGATGTACTTTATGTTCCTTCTTTGACCAATAATCTCGTTTCCATTTATCAAATCACACATATTGGCACATGAAAATCACTTGAGTTCACACATAATTTACTCATAATCAAGGATTTACAGAGTAGAGATATTGTTGTTGTTGGACATGATGATCATGATTCCAGATTGTACTCCTTTAAATTCTTTGGTTCATTTGAATTTGATGGTGGTTTCAATATAGATGATATTGATAGTTTCCAATTACACATGGAGAATCAATTTGGTTATGTGAACCTTAGAGTTCTTTCCCCATCAGTTCCTGAACCTATTTATCCTTCATCTCCTACTTCTTTAGAATATAGTATGGTTTCCATTGATTTAGTTCAGTAGGATATTCCCATTTGTGTTTTCAATGTAGTTTCTTGGGATGACTACTTAACATGCATTTCAAACTTGTTTAGTGAATCCTATATTTCAAAGTTGGTAGACACTTTTGATGACATCCCCATTAACGTTGTTGTCCCTACATCTCTTGATCCTATTGTTATGTCATAAATTGTACTCCTGCTTGGGTTAGTACAATTTGACTAAGTTAGCTCCTACCTTTTAGTGTCCCTTAATCCCTTTCTTAATTGGACCTATTTTAGAACCTAATTAATGTTTATCTAATTAAGGAGTGATGTATTTCAGAAATTAAGAAATGCTAGATGCCAGACATTTAGGGCACCCTTAAGAAGATGCCTAAAAACAATTTGGGGGCTGGACTTGGGCGCCAACGACCCATGTCCCACCTTAATCTTCAAATTTCAAATTTTCTTGTGGTGTCATCTTCTGCCATGTGCTTCAGGATTTTGAATTAATATTTTTGTTGTCACGTGATGTCGGTATGTTATTTCAATTTATTACACCTCTAAGGTTTGATATTTAAAGAGAATTTAAAATCATTTTATCACATGCAAGCTTACCAGGCCAAAACTCTGGTACTACTACTATTGAAGTCTACAAAGTGTAGAAGTTCATTGAAGAATTTATTCTTTGCTATCATGGAGATACATCATGGAGGTTAGGAATCACGATCTTGAGTCTATATTGATCTTCCTAGGGTTTTGTCAAGCCCTTTGTATGATCAAGAGATGGGTTGAAGCCTCCAAATTGAGTCTTTGAATCCTCTGCAGATACAATTACCTCACCTTCTTGTTCTACAATTCTTCATTGATATTCATCTCCTTGAGACTTGAAGTTGTTATTTCCTTTAGTGAAACATTTGTGGATCTAATCATCGATGCTTGAGTCATTTAGGATCTTCCATTTGTTTATGCTTACATGTTTGGTTTTCAAGAACACACATTTGTATACTTTGACATTGGCTATTGTTGAGGTAGAAATACCAAAGACATGGTATAACTGAGGAAAACTCCTATATAGCCACAACCATCCTTCTCTTTCTTTTGTTTGTGCAAGATAGATTCAGAAAGATTAGACAAAAAGAATAAAAGGAGGAGTAGGTGTTATAGGTATAGACCTCATGGAAGTTATAGATTTGTCATTGGATGTATTCAAGACATTTCAACAGACACCCTTGTCCAACTGCCCCTCAAATCTGGGATCTAGAATTCTTATTAAAGACTTAGGTGCCTATTACAGTCAGTTTCTGGGTATTAGAACTTTGGGACAAATGTGGTTTCTGCCCTTGTCCATTAGGCCCTCAAATTCTAGGTACACAATCTCTATAGCTTCCTATCTATGTTTCTATAACCTTCCTATAGGTTTCTGCTCCTAAAAAGAGTTCATTCAAACATATCTTATAATTAGGGTTTGGTTGAATAAGGTGGGTTTGAGGTTGTGGAAACTTTGCTGGACCATATTTTCATGTACAATAATAAAAGATATGATTTCTATAGCTTTATCCTCTCATAGAAATTGAGTTTAGTTCATATCTTGAATGTTAGTGCAAGGAAAAAGAGGGGTTTGAGATAATTTACATATACTATCATTCTATCTCTTTTTTACATGAAACATTTTGGTGAACTTGTGTTTTAAAGAATTTGCTTCCTTTGTATTTGTTGTTTTAATTCAGATCTAGAGTACAAAAACCCTCTTTAATGAAAAGTGCATTAATTGCACTTTGATTGGTATATCTATTTTTTCATTGAAAGAGTATAAAGTTTAAGTTTTTATTACTGGCATAGTGATATCTTGTTTCATTTTTTGCAAGTGAATGCTATCTTGTTTTACATTTAAGTCTTGGGTTAATTAGATTATGCGGAAATGTTAGATTTCTTTTTACAAGACTTTAATGCATATAATGAGTCATTTAGTCATGATGACTTCAATATGTTAGATGATGCCTTGGATGACTTTATCTCTATTGAATATTCCACTACAAATCCTAAACCGTCATTATTTCAAAAACTAGTAAATGCAATTTATGTGCTTCAATCTCAAGAAGAGCCTGTGAAACCACGTATGGTAGTCAACTTTTGTTCTAATGTGCTTAAACCATAGATGAAACCAGTGCTCATTGTGCGAGGCTTTCTGACTTCTTCTCAACCTCTTGGTTGTATCTATAACAAAGCTAAACAAATAACAAATCAACCATGTCATGATGGATTACAACATTCCAACCACAATGTGGTTGCTCATACATATAATACATAGAATAACAAACAAAGTAAACATCAATCAACTATTCTGATATCTTTACCAGCTTCTTAGCCTATGCTTCCTCAACCACCTAGTTTCACACAGAAGGTTGGTCAAGATTATGATCTTATTGAGCAGCTTCGTGCTACTCCTACTAAAATCTCTCTTTGGGAACTCATATAAACATCACCTACATACCATAGAATGCTCCAAGAAGCTTTGCAAAAGGTGATTGTACCACCAGCTATTAAGCCTAATGATGTAGCAGCCTTGTTAGAATGTATGCATGTGACAAAAATAGATATTCTATTTCAACAACATGAGTTGCCCTCTATGGAAGTTCAAAAACAATATGATCCTCTTATAATATTTGTTACTATAAAAAAATGTTGGTTAAGTGAGTTATGATTGACAATGGATTAGCTTTTAATGTTTGTGGTGTTGATTTGTTACCTAAAATCAATGTTGATAAAAATTTGATTAAGCCAGATAAACTAAACATTCGTGGCTTTGATAATGTTGGTAGACCATCCATAGGAACTATAAATCTACCTGTAAAGTTTGGACTTGTGACATTGTCTACCCTTTTTCATGTCATGCCCAGTGCTCTGCCATATAATATGATTCTTGGTAGACCATGGATTCATACTATGGGGGCATTTCGCTCTTCTCTTCATTGATCAATATAGCTTATTTATGCAAATAAAATCCAAGCTATTGAGGCTGATCCAGAACCAGAAAGCTGTCTACATATTGAAACTCAAAAATAAACTATTTATCATAAGATTCTAAACAACTTGAAAGTTGATTCATCACCACCTCTTGCCATAGATAATGTTGTGCAAGATTCTTAATCTTCATTGAATGCATTCCTCGGTGATGATTGGGGTTCATTAAATTTCAATCCTACTTTCGTTGGGGAATATAAGATTAATAATGTTGAAACTCCAAAAGTAGCATCAATATCATCTAAACAATCTGTAAAAAAGCCTAAAGTATCTAAAAATCCTTTAGTTAACAAGGAAGATACCACTCTTACTTACACCATAAGTTATGAGACCTATGAAGCTCTGCCATCTTCTAAATAAATGACATCTCTTTATGGTTGAGGATTTAAAATCCTTTATAAGAACTACGACTATGTAGGTAATGGTTGTGATATAAATCAATAAGGAATCAAGGTACCTCTACAAGTTGCTATAATTAACTACACAACCAGTATCGGTTACTGTTTCTTGAAACCCACTAAAGCTTACAAACATCCTAATCTTAATGTTAATACTATATCAACACTCAATTTGATGTATCCTAAGATGATTGACACCAATTGGCCTCCAGGAGATATTGAATTGTATCACTTCTCTATAGATGAAGCAATAGTTGAATTCATGGGAGCTTATGAAAATTTACCTTGTTATCATCACAAGCATGGATTACCCTATTCTTTAAATATGGAAGCATATTTTGGAAAATCCACTTGTTTAGTAAATGTTACCTTAACACCTAATGAAGAGTCTTTAGAATCATCACAATCATCTAGCCTTTTGGACCACAATACTTTACTTAATGGGAAGATTGTTGATGTCTAGATGGAGAAGGATAACCCTAAAAAAATTATCCCCATAGGTGATTGTTAAGTATAGAAGAAAAAGAAGATATGACTAAACTATTACATGAGTTTTCTAAATTATTTGCTTGGAATTATTCAAATATGATTGGCATTGATCCTAAGATTGTAACACATAACATTGTATTACAACCTGATGCTAAGCCAGTTAAATAAAAGATTCATAAGATGAATCCTAAGGTTGTGTTTTAGTCAAAGATGGGATATAAAAGATTTTACAAGCTGGTTTTATCTGCCCTATTGATTACTCACCTTAAAGTAGATCTTGAATAGTGTGTCTATCACTAAACTTGACAACCGTATTTTAACATGCATTAACTTTTGAGATTTAAATCTTTCTTCTTTATACATTGATATGATTGTTGAGTCGATAGCTAGTCATGAATTACTTTACTTCATGGATGGTTTTTTCAGGATATAATCAAATCTTTATCAACTCTCAATATTAATACTAAACAACTTTTATAACCCTGTGGGGAACATTTTGTTGGGTAGTCATGTTGTTTGGATTAAAAAATGCTGGAGCAACTTATGAACATGCTATTACTCTTATCTTTCATGATAACATGCATAACATCTTAGAGGATTATGTTGATGACATTCTTATGAAGTCTATTTGTCACCAGGATCACATCACAATCTGCTGTCAAATCTTTGAACAGATACAAAAATATAACATGTGCTTAAATTCCCATAAATGCATCTTTGGTGTAGACAGTGGAAAACTGTTGGGATTTATAGTTTTGCATCATGGTATTGAAGTAGACACAAAGAAAATTGACACGATTATTAACATGTCATCTCCTTGTAATATTACTCAACTTCATAGTTTATAAGGGAAGATACAGGCCATCCGTCGATTTGTATCTCAACGCGCGGACAACACTCATCCTTTTACTCAATTACTCAAGAAAGAATCAAAGTTCTAGTGGAATGTAGATTGTCAAAAATCCTTTGAAGAGTTGAAAGAATATTTATCCAATCCCCCTATTTTAAAACCATCAACTATAGAAAAACCATTTATTCTTTATACATCAGCCTCTACTAATGCCTTAGTGGCATTATTAGCACAACATGATAGTGAAGGCAAGGAACGTGTTGCACATTACATTAGCCAAACTTTGCTTGATCATGAGGTGCAATATACTATCATTGAGAAACAATGCTCAGATCTTATTTTTGCAACATAGAAGTTAAGACATTATCTTCTAAATGTTGAAGTACATGTCATGGTAAAATTTGATCCCTTGAAGCATCTCTTTGCTAAAATGGATCTCTCAGGTTGCCTAGCTAAATGGGTTATGTTGTTGATGGAATTTGATCTCAAATTTATCTGTCTCAAAGCAATAAAAGGACAAGTGCTAACTGACCATTTAGCTGAAGCACCTTCACCTTTCTTTATACAGAATAGTGAAGACTTTCCTAATGATCAGATTCTTGCTTTAGATATGGATGACAAATGGGAATTGTATTTTGATGGTTCAAGATGTCTAACTAGCTCAGGTACTAGTATAATCTTGATACCCCTTCATGTAAGACAATTCCTCTTTCCTACCATCTAAACTTCTCATGCACAAATAACATTGTTGAGTACAATGCTCTTATTGTGGGACTTCATGCTACATTGTCCCCAATTATTAAACACATCACTATTTATGGTGATTCACAACTAATTGTAAGACAAGTTACTAGATCTTATCAAGAAAAGCAAGATAAGCTATCCCAGTATCATGATCTTGCTTTGTTGCTACTAAAACAATTTTCATCCTTTACTATCAACACAATCCTAAGGAGAGACAATTGACATGTGGATGCAATGGCAAGCTTAGCTTGCCTTATATCCCATGATGATTCCCTTGAAGAATATCATTTTATCATTCATAATCTCAAAACATCAGTGTTATGGAGTAAAAAGTGGCCACATGCCTTTTTACCTCCTAGTTTAGCTCCTAAGTCCTATTTGCTTCCTTATACTTAATTTTACATTATAATTGATCATCCTAGAAGAAACTTCCCGACACCCAAGACATTTTGGGACCCTTAGGACCTATGTTAACTTATCCCTTAGCCAATTTAGGCCCTTAGACTTGGGCACCAACTTCACAAGTCTCTCCTAATTGGTCGTAGCTAACTTTTGGCATGTTGGCATGGGACCTTTAAAAATTTTCCTCTTTGTCAGCTCTTGTGATTTGAATTCGTAAATGTTAGTAGGAGAGCATATATAAGTGAGTTTATGACTTCATTTTACACTTAGATGGATAACACAAACTTATGATATTGGAGCAAAGAGAATTCAAGGCATTCATTGTGTATTTGTTGCAAGTTTGTGTTAGTATTTGTGTGTTTATTGCAGATATGGCTTCATCGTCCATCTCCTTGTGAGTTGAAGAGATTTCATCCTCTCAAGGGTTTCACCACCAAGGTGACATCATTACTATTTGAATCATTTGGATTATCTTTGGCCTCTGCTCTGCAAAAGCATGCTCTCTCATTAACAACGGTGTTGGGAAAGCTTGAATGCTAACTTGGGGCTCGACTGAGGAAAGCTCCTAAACACCATAACCTCCAAACCCCTCTCTTGTCATCCTGTGTGTAGGTTACAAGTATATGTTTTGGGAAAAGTGGAGCTACATGGAAGCAGTGCAAACGTCATAGTTTTAGGATCCAGAAATAGTTTTGGAATATCCCTCTAATTGGACTTGGGCGGTTTCCATCCTAGTCTATAGGGCCTCAAGCTTCTGGATTTGAGTTTCTAACATCATCTGTAGCATTTCAATAGTTTTGACCTCTGGTAGATTCCAACATCTAGACTTGGATAGTTGTTGAATTTGTCCTTTGACACTTATGCTTTCGAGAGACAGGTTCCGACATCTTGCTAATCCTCTCTATACTTTTGGTTTCTAGATTTTTGTTGTTGATCGTCTGTTTCAAGCTGATTATCTTAGAACTAGGGTTTCTTTCATATTTGACCTATGGTTGGATAAAAGCTTGGTTTAATCTTATCTTTCCTTGACAAACAAGAGCACAAAGATTTGTAACTGAGCCCTCTTCCATTTTGTAGTGGCTTGGCTCAATCTTTGTCCTTGAATGTTAGAGTGAAAGGAGGGTTTGATCTAGTGAATCCATACATTCCATCATCTCTCTTTTTACCTTTGAACATTTTGGTGAACCCATGTTTTTGTTGAACTTGTATCTTTCTGAGTGTTGTAATCAGTCCTTGCAGTCATTCATATCATATCAATCCTTTTGCATTGAAAAAGTTGGCATACATTTGAAAAAAATTGAAAAAAAAGCATTATAGGCTTGCATAAAGGCATAATTTTGCATTATTTAATTGCATGTCATTGGATACATTTGAAAATCTGATTTTTACATCAGATATGAGACAAATTACATCAATCAATCATTTCATGATCTCACACCTTGCATTTGCATATATCATTTGTTAGGGTTTTGTTGAAATTTTGCATTTTTCATATAACCTAGTTTTTTTGCAAAAGGCTGGGGTTTGTAGTCAGAATCTTGTTTTAGATTTTTCTTCTCTTTTAGACACTCATTCAAATCTGATTTTGAGTTGTAGTGTGTCTTCATTGTATATCCTTGCATTCAAATTTCAAATTTTGTAATTACATATTGTGTATTTCAACATTAAATGTTTTTACACACTTTCTTCACACATCTTTAATCAAGCTTGCAAACAATTCATCCTGCCTTGTTGTGTAGCATCATTTCCATCATACTCACTTGGTTTGTTGTGAAATTTGTGTGTTTTATTCTGTAAAAAGCCAATTTCCTCAAACAAGTGTTTTGGTGTGAAACAACCTCACATACATGGCCTCTCATCGCAACAACAACACTATGGTTCCTTCTAGGGTCTATAAGAAGAGGAAGACTCTTGAACCTGCATTAGCTTTTACACCACATGATAGAAGAATCAGAAGCATTGAAGGACCCCTTTACATCACTATTCACATAATGGAAAATCCTACAAGTGGATCCCTTATTGATCCCAACTGCATGACTAATGTCGCTACAAAAGAGTTCCTTTATTCACATAGGTTGATGCAAGAATCTTATGAGCCAATGGACATGATGATTAAAAAACATACTGGAGCATTCCTCTTGACCATAGGGAAGATTTATTTATTGGTCAGAGTATTTTATAAAGCCTTATAAAAATCATTTGATATCATCCCTACATCTGACCTTTTCCATATAAAATTAGGCAATCCATGGCTTAAGGCCATGAAATCTGTCCCCTCAACAATTCACAAATGCCTAAAATTTTCTTACCATGGGACCATGCATACTATCCACCATAGTCAATGACAAGCTATGGTTACTTAAAAAAACTTCACTCTTGATTAGTTCTGGCCTTGACCTACTGAGGATCCTAAACCATGACAAGATCAAACTTTCTTGGGATATCGACAATACAAAGAAAAATTAATAACAAAATTGGCTGGACCTCCTATTGAACAAGTTGAAAGTGAAAAGCCACCTGAATTGAATGAACTCCCTCACCCTTGTAGTAAGGTAACCCTTGTTGAGATGCCTCCTCTTCCATCCCTACAAGGATTAGGGGATACCCATAAGGAACAAAGCATTTCATCATAGAAAATCAACTTTGTGCCAGCTTCCTCCTTTGAGATGTCAAAGACTATAGAAAATCATGAGAACACTTTTGCAAATATCACCAATAAAACAATAAGAAATAGGCAAGCAATGGAAAGGAGGAAGAGAAGACAAGACTTATCTCAAAAAACAACACATCAACAGGTGAACATTCTACCACATGAAATTGAATCAAACAAGAAATAGCTAAAGACTAAAGAGTTTGTTGACACTTGAAAAAACTAGTTCCTAATTTGCACCTTTTTTCTCTAAATCTAGTGAAAATCCCACTTTATGCCTTTAGTGTTGAATCTATTGATGATAATCGGTCAGAGATGTCTTTCATAGGTTTTCATTTGTTTGTCTTTTAAAATGCAAAGAAAAAGCCCCAAAAAATTAGCTAAGTCCCAATATCTTAAGTGTTCCCTTGTTTTTTTCCCTTTGTTGGAGGTCAGAATTTCAGGCTTCCTCCTTCCATATTGCTTTTCCTTTTGGCTTCGAAGTCCTCCAAGGCTAAATTTTCCTAAGTGTTAAGTGTTGAAAATTTATCTAAGTATGTCAGAGGTCAGAGGTTAGGCCTTCGGCCTTTCATCTTCTTCATGGTAGATGACGAGGAGAAGCCCTAGGGTCTAAAGTCCGATGGGTTTACTTGTTCAATTTATTCTAAGTATGAAGTGTCTGGTGGAGCTCATTAGCTATTCCTCCTTCCTTTGAGGAAGGCAAAATGTGGAAGGCCCGATGACTAATCCTTGAAGTTTTCATATTTTCTTAAGTGTGTCAAAGGTTGGAGTTCGGGCTTCCTTCCTTCCGTCTTCTCATGGAAGAAGGAAGGTGGAAGGCCCGACGACTGGCCCCCAATGGGTGTTATTTCCTTCTATGCAAGGCAAAAGACAAATGTCAGGGCTTCCTTGTTCTCCCTTCTAAAAGGCATATGGAAAAATGGTGAAGGACTGAGGCCCGACCCCCAATGCCTTCATATCTATACATAGACGGGGTTGGGGCTTCCCTCCTTCCTCTTCCAAATGTTGTAAGTTGTAAGGTAGAAGGCCCGGGCTCTGAAGTCTAATTTGTTGGAGCTTAAATTCTTAGCCTTCCTCACTCTTTCAAATGCATTAACAACTTCTTAGATCACCATAATTGTGAAGTGGGTGGCCAAAATTAATGCTTTTAATGTGGTTGGTGGAGTTGGTGAGGTTTTCCCTCCTATTTTTCCCTCAGATTGGATTGACTCATGCTATAAATAGAAGATCGAGTGTCATTTTAGGGGGTTGGTCACTGAACCAATTATCTGGTCTGGAATCACTTAAGGATTTTAGGACATTAAATCACACTAGTTTGGTCTATAAATGAAAGGATGTATTTAGCAGAGTGTAGGAAGGATGTGTAAAGAAGATCTACATGCATTGGTATGTCTCCATGGGAGTTTGTAATGATTTTGGTGAATATATAATCACAGTTGTATGTTTTCCCTTGCCACATTTGCTGGCACAATTGTAACTAGGGTTTGGAGGTGTGTGACAACACCAAACTTAATACAAGGCTTTGTATTTACTATTTCTTTATTGCATATGAATCATTATAGTTCTTTCTTGGATTAATAAGTATGTCTATTGCATGAAGGCTCTATTTATGATATGTGTGTGAATACATGTTTGGTTCCATTGATGCTCTGCTGTATATTTTATTTCCTCCTTGCATTCTATGACTCAATTGCCTATTGGAGTAGGCACCGGTCCATATTGGGGATGGATCAATCATCATTTTAGTCAAACCCTCATTCTATTAGCTATAGGAGTAGGAGTAGTTTTAGTTTAGTGTTATACATGCCGTTCATGGTTCTGTTTTATAACCAGGGATAAATATGAAGTAATGTAAAACAAACCGAATCAATTGTGAATCATGAGCATGTACATCTGCACTATATATCTTGTGTATGATAAGTTATGTGGATTCATTTCAAGGAGTATAGTATTTCCATGTTTGGGTGCAAATGCATAGTGCAGTAATCAACTTAATATATAGGCTTGTGCAGCTAGTTTGTCTTGACCTAATTATAGCTTTAGGGGTCAAGTGTACATTAGGTATGGATGTGTATGTTTGTTTGTGTTTTATTTCATGCCTCTAGAAATATCCCTCCTAGGTCTAGCTGAGCCTGAAGTGCAGAGGAGGCTACTCACTCTTGTAGGTTGTCTAAAATAGCCCAAAACTTGTTGATAAACCTCTTTTAATCACCCTAATGACACCCCTGGCCTAGGTGATTATAAAATGTTTTAGGGTTTTGGGTTGTAGTTATTTTGGGAGTCAAAATTTTTGGCACTGATACTAGGGAGGATTTGGAAGGATGAAGCATTTGAAGACCCCTATAACAACCATTGCCAGGTGTAGTTTGTTGTGTGTAAGTTGGCAGCCTGTCAACTTACACCAACATTTTTGGTGCCATTGCTAAGGAATGAAACAAAAGGTTGAATTATTCTAAAGGCCCCTATAGTAGTTTGCAGTTTTTTTCAGTGTGTTAGAGTAAGTTGGTAGCATGTCAACTTATGCCAACATTTTTGGCACCATTACTAGGGATGATGCTACTGGGTTGAAATCAATTGAAGACTTTGCTAGTGAGCTGAACCTAGAATTAGTTTGTAGCCTTGAAAATTAGTCACACTTCAAGGAATTCCTCTTTGGAAGAGGTGGCGACTCTACTGTCAGAGCATAAGTTTGTTTCTTCTCTCCCTTGGTTGTTGTTGATGGTTTGAATGCTCCATCTTAGTGTGTAGTAGCTAGTGAAAGAAAGGTACACATAGTTTCTTCTTTTCCTACTTTTGGAGTTTGTTGTTCCTGTCATGTTGAAGGAACAAAATTTCTATGCCTTAGTTTTTTGCACAACATTATAGGATGTTTTAGTCTTGGCCAACTGGTATGAACATTGATACCCTAGGGATATTCCTTCACAAACATCTTCATATATATATTAGACCCTAGAAACTACATTGGTGTAGATTCCCATGAACATCCTAGCAATGCATATTCTAGTTATGACTCTGCATGTTATACAAACCCAAACCTATATGCACCCATTCAAAATCAAGATGACTTAGTAATGCAGAAATATGAAATTGATAAAATCAAACATCTGTTGGAGTTATTTTTGCAGCAAAAAGTAGAAATAAAAATTAGATTAGGCTGCTAGAGTCCCAGATGCAGTATAATGCATTCCTTGTTGACCCAAAAAATTAGCTTGATCAATCCCCTGCTCTTCCCTTAGATCCTGTGTATGATCAACTAGAACTCTCATGGGTTGATTATAAAACAATGAGTATTCCAACCAAGGTCTACAAATAGTTGCCCAAGTTTGATGGGTATGATATTTTGGAAGGGGACACACATGTTGATGTCTTCTTAGAATTCATGGAAGAACATTAGTTTGAGGATGAGGATATGTACATGATATTTTTTGTTAGGTCATCACAAAGAAAAGCAAAAGAATGGTTCCAAAATTTTCCAAGGCAGTCCTTTATCTCATGGAATGAACTTGTGGTAGCATTTGAAAATGAATTTGGCAAAGGTGTTGATCAAAATGATCTTGTCATAGAACTAGAAAAAATTAAAAGACAAGAGGGAGAGTCAAGCAAGGATTTTGGTCACAAGTTTGTTGTTTCTCTTTCACATATTCCTGAAGATTTCAGACCTAACATTCCTACCTACATTGATATGTTTTTTGAAGCATATGAAACTAGATTGAGTTATGTGCAGGAAGATTTCAAAATAACAAGTATGCAATAGTCTTATTTATCCCTAGACTCCATGGAGAAAATGAGAGATGAATACATAAAGGGTTTGTTGTCCACAAATGCATGTGCTACTTGTAATAAAAATGATAATCTGAACAACAACAATATGGATACAAGCAATCAAATGAATGCAGCATCAGATGATGATGATTGTGTAGTTAGAAGGGTAGAAGTGGAAGACAGTGCATCATGTGATAGTGATGCAGATGATGAGGACAATATATGTACCTACCTTCAGTTGGATATCTCATCAAGTGAAGGTGAAAATCATGAAACCAATGATGGATTCTAGCCTAGTGTTGAGGTATGTGGGTCAGTGAGCAATAAGAAATTTACATGCATGAGAGAGCAACAAATTGAGTCAGCTTGTAAAGTTGATTATGAAGATTGTGCAAAGGTAAATGGAATAGATAGTGAGCAAGGAACTTCTTTCTTGTTTGATGTTTTGCCTTCGTTTGTTCCTATATGTGATGAGGTAGTTAGTGCTTGTTTGCATGAGGTAGAGGTGGCTACACATGATAATAATCGATTAGAGATAGTTATTGGTGCAGCCATGGCATTTCAATGTGAAGAGCTTGCCCTGGATTTTAAGGATGGTGATCATGTGGATGCATATCAGAACCTATTTGTATGGTGCAAGGTATGTTTTCTTCCTCATGTAGAGTGTGCTTCATTAGAGCCACAAGGAAATAAAATAAGAATTAATGTGGAATTAGATATGTGTCATTAGTTTGTTTGTAGAAGTGAATATGACACAACATATTGCTAGAGTGAACATGAAACAAAGAGACAATTGGAAGAACATGATTCTTCATTTGAGGTGTCTCATGATCTTGATTTATGTGTTGATGTTTTTAATTATAGCATGAGTCATGCTTATGATTTAGAAATCAAAATTTGTAGCAGCACATATGAAAATTTTGTTCAAGAGCTGGGTGGAGTTACAAATGAATATGAATGCTTCCACTTTGATGTGGAAAACTTGTTATCTCTTGAATGTGTTGGTGCCACAATAGAGGTCGAGTCCTTTATATGGGAAATTGATTTGAATGAGCAGCAAGGTGTGTTCATGCCTAAATTTCAACAAACGATAGCCCAACTTGAATGTATACCTAAGATGGAGTCTTTCCAGTTTGTTCTACAAGAAGAAGTGTCTTTTGTTGTGGTTCAACAGTGCATTTAGGCATAATTTTCTTTTCCATGTGAATTGGATGTGTTCTTTTTTCCCTCAGTTCACATGAAGAGGTCAACAAGTGTAATAAGGTTACAACTGGTGGTGGAGATTCACTTCCATCCATGTCTTTTATTGTTGACTTGAATTCTGGTTTCTCACCCATTGCTTCTAGGAACAAGCATGGTGTAGTATGGAATAGGTCAAGCACCTATTTCATATGGTTGCCCTACAGTAGTGATTTCATTGGTGAAGCTCTCTTTGGCTCCATGAGTATATGTTGCAGATTAATGTGTGAGGCCGATTAGTTTACCTTCCTTATTTGGATCGTTATGCATTTCAGTTGATGACATTATTAGACTTTTAGTGACTATGGTTTCATTATCCAGACTTGATTTTATCTCCTGATTGTGATAGGACATTGATTAGACATATGTGATTTGATTTGATCAGATTTGATGATATTTTGTGATTTGACATATGAGATATATTAGATGATGTTTTGTGATGAGATTCTAGTTATTTATGTGATGTGGATTAATTGGCATGTTATAGAAAATATAGTTTAATTCAGATTTATGTTATAGTTGATTATTGTTGTATTCGATGGCTTGCATTTAATTCTAGTTGCTTCAGCTATGATTATTCATGATATGATTGACACTTGATCGAGATGTGCAGGTTTTACATTCCCTAGCCATGGGAAATTATAGGTAGAATTCACACTATGTTATTCCCTGTAAAATTGATCCATTCCCAAGAGGGATAAGGATCACGTTTGAATTTGAATGTTGATTTAAGTGCTTGATTTAATTTTATTATTTTGGCCATAGTACCCTTTGTTTAAATTAATTAATAATTAAGTGTTGTATAATTTTTAATTGACTTACACCACTTGGTATTTATTTTTATTTTTGAGGCCATTTAAAGTAGATTTATAACCCCCTTTGTGAACCCTAGTGTCCCAAAAGTTACCCTAGGTGGTTACCCATGGGTCTAGGGTCAACTTGGACTATCTAACCCTTAGATTAACTCACTTTTGGTCACTCTAAACTATGGTTTAGTCAAAGTGACGAAATTTGAAATTAGGGAAGGTGGGAGATGAGTCATGCTTTGGGAAAGACTCATCTCCCTTCCCAAAGTTTGGGAATCCTTTCCCAAGGAGGACTTGGGAGGTCTCCAAGACTCTCACACACGTGTGAGAGCATCTTGGAGGGAGATGGCTCTTTGAGAGAATAAGAGAATGGCATATGGCATCCCTTATCCTCTTGGAGGTTTGAGAGGGAATGCCACCTCACCACTTGTCCTCTCACACATGTGTGAGAGCACAAGTGGATAAGGTGAGGATTGAGAGGGAATTGGAGGATGACACTTGTCACCCTCACACTTCCTCTCCCTTGGAAGTGGCATTGGAGGAGGAAGGAGAAGGTGACAAGTGTCACCTTCTCATTCCTCAAGGCCAAATTGATGGCCTATATTATCTCCTCTTGTTGAGGAGTGTGGGCTTCTTGCATTTTTGAGTTTTCTTCTATTTTGGAGGAATTTGGGAAAGTTGGAGGGATTCTTAGAGATTAGAAGGTTTGGGAAAGCTAGGAGCTCTTCACCAAACGTGCTTCCATTAAAGGGCTTTGAAGGTAAGCCTCTTAAACTTTGCTTCTTCACCCTTGCTTATTTAATGTGTTGTGTTGTAGTTTTTGGTTGTTTTGTTGTTTGCATTGTTTTTGTGTGGGATGGGAGTATGGTGAGAGCACCTCCATTGGAGGTAATTCTCAACCTATTTGGGTAGGGGAAAGGAACCTCCTTGAGGTCACTCCCACATTGTGTATTTATGCCTTGAGGGCTCTTACTTGTTGAGGAGATTATTTGAATGGAAAGAGTGCCATGGAGAGTATTTTGTGATTTTGTGGAGAGTGGTGGTTTTGGAGATTTTGGCTTGAGGCCATGAGAATTGTATTTTATCATTTGGGTGGCCTTTGAAGTAGAGGGGTCCATTCACTACCCTCATCAAACTCATTTTCATGTTGTATTTTATCATTTGGGTGGCCTTTGAAGTAGAGGGGTCCATTCCCTACCCTCATCAAACTCATTTTCATGAGTTGAGTTATGTGTTAAAACCTTCGGGCTATTTTTGTGTTGTTGTTGTTGAATCTTGTTGTGGAATGTTTACACCTATGTGAATCTCTACCTCCCTAGCTCAGGGGTGACCCACTTGCGGGTCTATGGTAGGGAGGAGAGCATTTCGAAGTGGTTGGGTTGTTCTTTTTTTTTGTTGTGTGATTTGCAGGTTTGAGTGAAGAAATGAAGTCGTTGTGGAGCCCATTTTTGGGTGGCTTAGTAGTGTTTTAATGGCTGTTGAGCCATGGCCATTATGGCCTTATTGTATTTTAATTTTGTCAAGTTTTATGCTCATGGAGTTGGCTGTTAAAATTTTTGTAATGTAAACAATCTCTTCATGTTTTTTTATATGCAGTTTATTCCCTATTTTGTGGAGTTGGTTTTGTGTTGAGAAAAGCATGGATTACATTATTTTTCTGTCATCATTCTTTCAAAAAAATTATATATATGTGTGTTGATTAATGAAGTTTTATTACATATAAGAAAGTGAAACTATAAGTCCTAGTTTTCTATTCTATTACATTGAAAGTTTGATAATACTAGTTGCTGTTAAGCGGAGAGAACTATTAAAAATTCATAAGAAATTGTAGTTTTTGTTTTATTGTTGCATCAAAAAAAAATATAATATATTCTGTATATACATTTATGTCTTTCAAAAAAAGGGAAGAGAAGTGCTATTGGTTTATACATGTTAAAATTTGCAAGTTAATATTCTAATTTTGTTTTAGACATTGTTATATGAAGAATAGTTATTGGGTATATATTTAAATATACATATATACATATGGGAATATGTATATATGTATATATATAAATATATAATATATATATTACAACCCTCTACTTAAATCTTAGTTGCTGTGGTTTTGTGTTAGTTCTGTGTATACACAGAAAGTAGTAATGAGACCAAATAATTTATAAGTTCTGTATATGTATTAAAATATATATATATATATACATATATATATAAATATATATATGTGTGTATGTATATAAATATATATACAGTGATAGTATAAATGCTTCAAACTGTAGTATTTGACCAAACTGTGGTTTTAAACCTAAGTATATATATATATCTTAAACCAAAATTTATTTACTGAAACTTTTTTTTGATAAACAAAAAATATTTCTGAGGACTATGACCGACGGATTGTTGTAGGGTAGATTGTAGTTTTTATATACAAAAAAATAAAAATAAAATAAATAAATTAGAGTGGACTGTGGGCCACAACGCCCACAGTCCACAAAACTCTAGTAGTAAGGGGTGTGGGGTGGGAGGCAGAGCGGTGTGGGTGGAGGCTCCGCCTCCCACCCCACACCCCCCCTAACCCCCAACCACCAGCTACCGCCACCCATCGCAGCCCCCCACACTTCCCCCTTAGCTTAAAATAGTCACGCCACCACAATTAAACTCCCACACTTCCTCCTCCGCAGCCGTCTCCCTCACGCCCTCGCAACGGACTCTCCACCAGACCCCCACTCCACGGACCTCCCACTCCATGGCGCCACGAACCTCTTCCAACCATGCCCTCTTCTCCTGCCTTCGGCCTCCATGCATCTTAACCCTGTGTTAAACAAAATAAAAGATAATAAATACATACAGGGTAAAAATGAAATATACACATTTATCTCAATTTCTATGAAAAAAAACAAAAGAGATATTAGTATATAACACCGCTCCATTGCATATACCTCCGTGGAGATTGTGGAAAAAATCATGGCCTCCATTACTGGTCCAAACCCTAACCTACAAGAATGAAAAAAGAAATCAAAACCAAAAGAAAAGAAAAAAGAAAATAATAAAAGAAATTAGAGCAAACAAGAGAAGAGAAAACAATAGAAAATAAGAATAGGGTTCCCAATTTGAAAACTTAGTGTTATTTTGGAATTAGGGCTTTCTTTATTTTATTGAGGGAATATTTTCATTATGAGGATTTTATATTTGGGAGTTTTGTTTTATTCTTTTTTTTTTAAAACCTCTATTGCTTTTCCTTGCTTTAGTTTATTTCTTGTGATCTTTTAAATTTGTTTATTTTTTAATGGGGTTTGCTTTTTGGTCATTTACCTTGTGAAATAATTTTATTTTAGAAGGGGATTAATTTTATTCTTATTGGAGTGAGTATTTCCCTAGATTTAAATTCATCCTTTTTGAGATATTACTTTTTATTTTTCCCTTGTGGGATTTTATTTTTTTAAACTTTTATCTGTTTTAATGTCATTTTATGGGAAGGAGCATTTTAACCTCCTTCCTCCTCATTTATGAGTTCATTAATAAGTGTAATTGTCGAAATTATATTTATTAATGGACTCAAACTCCAATTTGACTTTTATTATTTTTTTATTATATTTTTTTTAAAATTTTGTTCCTTTTGTAAGGTCAATTATTTGACCTTGGCAGGACTTTTATTTTATTATTTTATTTTAAATCGTTTGAATTTGTTCTTAAGTTTAATTTATTTTTTATTCTTAAATTTTATTTAATTCCTTATGGGTGATTTATTTTTAAATTTATTTTGCATTTATTGAAAATGTGTTATGCTGTTCAAATTTTCCTAGATTTCTAGGGTTCTAATTTTATGTTATTTTATTAATTTTTAATCCATCTTCCACTTCAATCATGCGCCTTCATTGCCATATTACTTAATCACTTTGTGACTTCTTTTGGACCTGAGTTAAGTTAGTTTTTCGATGTCAGCAGAATCATCTTCACCTAGGAAACTTAGGGTTCATATTAGAATCAGTCTAACCCTAAAAGTGACACACTTCGTGTCGCATACCCCCTAGACAGCTTTCATCATCACGGTTATGTTGACCTATTTACGCCTTATGCGTATTGCCACCGAGCATGCAAATGCGTGAGAGGGGGTTCCTAGGGATAGGTAGAAAAGTTGTTTACAGTTCATGTCATGACCACATGGCAAATGTGGACATGACACATGTGTTGTGTGTCATGACCACATGGAAAATGCGGGCATGACATAATGCATGTTGAGGGTTGTTTTCATATGTTGTAGCTAGGTGAAAAGTGCAAATTTGGTTTGAGGGAGATCAACTCCTTCATTTAGCTTGTTTTTGACAAAGGCAAGTAGGTTTAGTCACTTGGTGTAGGTTGGACCTATAGAGTGTTTAAATTTTGAATACAATCATCTTTACTTATGTGCCTTCTTGCCTATGACTATATGCCTTATAAATATGTTTTTGTTGTTTCCCCTCATTCATTTTTTTTGGCTTTTGGTCTACCTAGAGATAGTTGGTTCTCGCTGTGACTTTCTTGTCACATGTCCCCAACCAGGGCTAGTGTTGACACTTAAAAAATTGGTTCCTAATTTGCACCTTTTTGCCCCAAATCTAGTGAAAATCCAGCTTTATGCCTTCAGTGTTGAACCTATTGATGATAACCAATCAGAGATGTCTTTCATAGGTCTTCATTTGCTTTCCTTTTAAAATGCAAGGAAAAAGCCCTAAAAAACTGGCTAAGTCCCAATATCCTAAGTGTTCTCTTATGTTTTTTCCCTTTGTTGAAGGTCAAAGTTTCAGGTTTCTTCCTTCCATCTTGCTATCCCTTTTAGCTCTGAAGTCCTCCAAGGATAAATTTGCCTAAGTGTTAAGTGTTGAAAATTTGTCTAAGTATTTCAGAGGTTAGAGGTCAGGCCTTCAGCCTTCACTCTTCTTCATGGTAGATGTTGGGGAGAATCCCTGGGGTCTAAAGTTTGATGGGTTTATTTGTTCAATTTCTTCTAAGTATGATGTGTACAGTGGAGCTTAGAGGTTGGTTCTTCTTCCTTCCTTCGAGGAAGGTGAAACGTGGAAGGCTCGATGACCGATCCCTAACATTTTGATATTTTTCCTAAATGTGTCAGAGGTCAAAGTTTGGGCTTCCTTCCTTTCATCTTCTTCATGGAAGATGGAAGGCAGAAGACCCGACGACTGACCCCCGACAGGTGTTATTTCCTTCTATACAAGGCGAAAGGTGGGTATTGGGGCTTCCTTTTTCTCCCTTACAGATGGTGTATGGAAAAATGGTGAAGGCCTGAGGCCCAACCCCTGATACCTTCATATCTATCCATAGGCGGGGTTGGGGATTCCCTCCTTCCTCTTCTAGATATTGTAAGCTGTAAGGCAGAAGGCCCAGGCTCTAAAGTCTGATTTATTGAAGTGCGACTTCCTGGCCTTCTTCACTCCTTCAAATGCCTGTAAACTTCTTAGATCACCATAACTACGAAGTGGGTGGCTAATATTAATGATTTTAATGCGGTTAGTGGAGTTGGTGAGGTTTTCCCTCCCATTTTGTGCTCAGATCAGATTGACTCATGCTATAAATAGAAGATCGAAGCTCTTTTCAAGGGGTTGGTCACTGAACCAATTGTCTGGTCTAGAATCACCTAAGGAGGATTTTAGGGCATCAAATGACACTAGTTTCATCTGTAAGTGAAAGGATGTATTCAACAGAGTGTAGGAAGAATGTGTAAAGTAGATCCATATGCATTGGTAAGTCTCCATGAGAGTTTGTAATGATTTTGGAAAATATATAATTGTAGTTGTATGTTTTCCCTTGCCACATTTGCTAGCATGATTGAAACTAGGGTTTAGAGGTGTGTGACAACACCCAAGTTAATATAATGCTTTTTATTTGTCGTTTCTTTGTTGCATATGAATCATTGTAGTTCTTTCTTGGATTATTAAGTATGTCTATTGAATGAAGGATATATTTATGATATGTATGTGAATACATGTTTGGTTCCATTAATCCTCTACTACATATTTTCTTTCCTCCTTGCATTCTATGACTCAGTTGCCTGATGGAGTAGGCACCAATCTATATTGGGGATGGATCAATCATTATTTTAATCAAACCCTCGTTCTATTAGCTATAGGAGAAGGAATAGGTTTAGTTTAGGGTTCTACATGTTGTTCATGGTTTTGGTTTATAACTAGGGATAAATATGAAGTAATGTAAAACAAACTGAATCATTTGTGAATCATGAGAATGTATGCTTGCACTATGTATCTTATGTATGAGAAGTTAAGTGGATTCATTTCAAGAAGTATAGTATTGCCATGTTTGGGTGCAAATGCATAGTGCAGTAATTAGCTTAATATAGAGGCCTGTGCAGCTAGTTTGTTTTGACCTAGTGACAACTTTGGGGGTCAAGTGTACATTAGGTATGGCTGTGTATGTTTGTTTGTGTTTTATGTCATGCCTCTAGGAATATCCCTCCTAGGTCTAGTTGAGCTTGAAGTGTAGAGGAGCCTACCCACTTTTGTAGGTTGTCCAAAATCACCCAGAACTTGTTGATAAACCTCTTTTAATCACCCTAATGATGCCCTTGGCCTAGGTGATTATAATTTTTTTTAGGGTTTTGGGTTGTAGTTATTTTGGGAGTAAATAGAGTTCAAGGATGATGATTTAAGTCAAGCAATTGTACCTTATGTACCTCTTTCCTCTTGCATTTGAGATTGGGAGGAAGATGATCTGCTCAAAGACAACCACTAGTTCAGTTGTACAAATAGGTAAGTATCTCTAACCCTTCTTAGCCACCTTTGTCATAGCATACCTTTGCTCTCTTATGCGGCCTTCTCTTATGTGTTGTTTTCCACCATGTTGTGTTATATGTTGTTTAGGTCTCTTTGGATGACCCTTGACACTCTTGTAAGGTCAAGGATACAAGGAGACTGCCTCTGTTGTGTACTTCTTCTATTTGTTTCATCATTCTTCTACTTTCCTCTCCTCTATTTTATTATTGTGTGTTGTGCCTTGTGGGCATAACACTAGGGAGATGTCTTAGTGCATTTCCTTGTGTTATAAACCCAAGTCACTTTTGTCTCCTCTCTCATTTTATTGTTTACATTAATTAGTGGCTCTAATAGCTGGTGGATGACAAAAAACAAGCAGATACTGATAAGGACCTTGCATTCCTTCAGCAATCAAGAAAAAATAGACATAGTCCATATATGAAGATGGGGTTGATTTATATATGTCTGATGCTTGACCAGTAGAATCACTCCATGTTGTGATTCATATTATGATATTTCCTTGTAATAAACTTTTGCAATACTCTAAACCTACTTCAACACACTTTAAATTGTTTTGTATCTCACCTTGTTGATACACTCAGTTTTGAGATACTTGCAATATAGCCCAACAACTATACTCATTTCTGAGCCCACAAGTGTAGCCTTGGGCTTTGATGTGATCTACTATATGATTTATGCATAGCTTCTATGAATTGATTTGGTTATTATCTTAGAATAATATTTTCTAACCAAAGTTTATATCATGTTAATTATATTATCAACTAATCTTGGTGTGTTTGTGGGAACATTCAATGATCATGGCACATGTCACCTTTGGGGGCATGGGCTTTGTGAGAGCTCTTGCTCCCTTGTGTGTTTTCACTCTACCTTAATGTGCTTGATACCGACATGTGGTATCAAACACCTTAAGGTGGGGGAATATATAATGGTATCTGCTTGATTATTTTGACACAGACAAAGAGTGTTTGTGTACACTTCCTTTTCACCATAAGGTTTCTCCATGATGCAGGTGGGGTTGTGTATTTTATCTATTGCATATACCTCCTTTTCACTATAAGGCATCTCCATGTGGGTGGGGTTGTATACCTTGAGCACATGCTACCTTTTCACTGTAAGGCATCCCTGTGATGCAGGTGGGGTTACATTTTGCAAATCCCTCATTGCGAGGTGGGATGGTGTATCTCTTGAGCTAGTGCACATCCTTTTATACAAAGTCCTCATCGCGAGGTAGGGTTGAATCTTGAGCTATTCACCCTTAAGCATGTCTAGCTCAACTGTCAGATGTGTTTGGCATGTTTTAGATAGTGGAGTAGTGATGAGCTCCTCCCTATCACTCATGTTTTCTGTGTATAAGATGTATAGTGTGTCTATAGCATACTATGTGGCGCTCGTGTATTCTATGTGTCTTCTATGTGTGTTTATGTACATTCTCTGTGTGTCTTGAATGTTGGTGGCATAGTCTAAAGTTGTGTGGTGATGAGTCCCTCCCTATGCTCTATGTGTTTTGCATGTTTTTGTGTGGTCTAAATTTGTGTGGCAATGAGTCCCTCCCCATGCTATGTGTTTGTTTACTTTAATTAGCATTTCATATATATATGGATATGTAATTGCTTAATCATGTCTTCTTTGTGTATTGCATGATTGTATTCATGTCTTCTCTGTGTATTTCATGCTTTCACTATATTCTCTATGTATTGTGTTCTTCCTTACTATATTCATTGTGTCTTATGTGAATGCTAAGTGGTTGCTCATGTTTGCCTAAGCTTGGGAGCTAGCACTAGTCTTCAAACTTAGGGTGTGTTTGGTGTGTCTGATGTGCTTTGATTGTACTTTAATGCATGTATGGATCACAAGGTCATACATACATTAAAGTGTGGGCTAAATGTTATGGAGTAAAAAGTGGCCACATGCATTTTTGCCTCCTACTTTAGCTCCTAGGTCCTATTTTCTTCCTTATACGTAATTTAGCATTATAATTGATCATCCCAAAATAAACTTCCCGACACCCAGGACATTTTGGGACCCTTGGGACATATTTTAACTTATCCCTAACCTAATTTAGGCCCCTGGACTTGGGCACCAACTGCCCAAGTTTCTCCTAATTGGTTAGGGTTAACTTTTGGTATGTCAGCATGGGACCTTTAAAAATGTTCCTCTTTGTTGAATCTTGTGATTTGAATTCATAAATGTTAGTAGGAAAGCATATATAAGCGAGTTTATGATGTCATTTTACACCTAGAT
Organism: Cunninghamia lanceolata; assembly: GCA_027924645.1. NCBI lineage: Eukaryota > Viridiplantae > Streptophyta > Pinopsida > Cupressales > Cupressaceae > Cunninghamia > Cunninghamia lanceolata. Next base: position 14,788,181 of record BSBN01000523.1, read on the forward strand.
GGATAACACAAACTTATGATATTGGATTAAAGAGGATTCAAGGCATTCATTATGTATTTGTTGTAGATTTGTGGTAGTATTTGTGTGTTTGTTACAGATATGGCTTCATAATCCATCTCCTTGTGAGTTGAAGAGCTTTTATCCTCTTAAGGGTTTCACCACCAAGGTGACATCATTGTTATTTGAATCATTTGAATCATTTCATCATTTGGATTAGGTTTGGCCTCTGCTCTACAAAAGCATGCCCTCTCATTAACAATGGTGTTGGGAAAGCTTGAATGCTAAGCCAAGCCTTGATTGAGGCAAGCTCCTAAACACCACAACCCCTAAACCCCTCTCTTGTCATCTTGTGTGTAGGTTACAAGTATAGGTTTCATAAAAAGTGGAGCTATAGGGAAGTAGTGCAGACATCATAGTTTTAGGATCCAGAAATAGTTCCAGAATATCCCTCTAACTGGACTTGGGTAGTTGTCACCCTAGTCTACAAGGCCTCAAGCTTCTAGATTTGAGTTTTTGACATCATCTGTAGCATTTCATCATTTTTGACCTCTAGTAGATTCCAACATATGGACTTAGGTGGTTGCTGAATTTGTCCTTCGACACCTATGCTTTCAGTAGACAGGTTCTGACATCTTACTGATTCCTCTTTGTACTTTTGGTTTCTAGATTTCTGTTGTCAATTATATGTTTCAAGATGATTATCTTAGAACTAGGGTTTCTTTCATATTTGACCTAGGGTTTGATAAAAGCTTGGTTGAATCTTATCTTTCCTTGACAAACAAGAGTGCAAAGATCTATAGTTGAGCCCTCTTCCATTTTGTAGTGGCTTGGCTCTATCTTTGTCCTTGAATGTTAGAGTGAAAGGAGGGTTTGATCTAGTGAATCCATACATTCCATCATCTCTCTTTTTACCTCTTAACAATCAGTTCTAGCCGAGGTCACCTCCTTGAATACTGCTTTATGTTGTAACACAAATGTTGATGAATGGTACTCCCATATAATTCAATATTTGCATGATGGTATCTTTCCTAATTTAACATCTAAAAACATAAGATCTCACATACACAAGCTCGCAACACATTACATTATCCTTTCCAATGTATTGTATCAAAAAATATATAATGGCATTCTTCTTCATTGTCTAAACCAATCCAAAATCCCAATTACTTTAGAGGAGGCCTACTCCAGTGCCTGTGGGAGGTATTTTGGAGGAAAATTCTTGGTAAACAAGTTATTACATATGGGGTTCTATTGGAAAACCATGGAACAAGATTCCTTTGCATTCACTAAAAAGTGCCCACAATGTCAACAAAATAGTAACTTAATTTGAGCTCCTGCCTAGGAACTTCATGCCTGGGTTTCACCATGGCCATTTTCTATATGGGGCTTGGATCTAATTGGAAAGATTTCTCCTCCTTCCTCTCAAGGACACACTTTCATCATAACTGCTACCGATTACTTTACGAAGTGGGTTGAAGCTATGCTAGTGCGATCCACAACTATTAAGGTAATCTGTCATTTCATTTAGGCTAACATCATTTCATGATTTGGTATCCCTTCTTCCTTAGTTTTTGACTATGGCACACCATTTAAGATTAAGTATGTGAAGAAATTCCTTGAGAAATATCACATTCAACATCACTTCTCTACACCATACTATCCACACTCAAATGGCCAAGAAGAAGTTTCAAACAAGATCATTGGACAAATCCTTCAAAAAATGTTAATAAACATGAAAAAGATTGGGATACTCAACTCTCTTATGTGCTATGGGCCTATAGGATGTAAGTATTTGTATAGCTACAGGTACTATATCATATAATCTTGCATATGGTGTCGATGTGGTAATGCCTTTAGAGTTAGAAATTCCTTCATTGAGAATTTCCCTAAGGGATATTGTCGATGATAACATGGAAAGAGAAAAGATATTACAAAAGCTAGAGATGCTCAATGAAAAATGTATCAATGCTCTCGATCATATTAGAGCTCATCAGAAAAGTATTCAATAATCATACAATAAACATGTCATCCATCGATCGTTCGATGTTGGAGACTTGATACTTTATGAGAATCAACATAATGTGAATGCACCTCCTAGTGAAAAAGGGAAGTTCAACCCTAATTGGCAAGGACCTTATGTAATCACTGAAGCTTATGGATCAGGAGCATATAAACTAGCTGATGAACAAGGTACACCTCTTAAAGAGCCTATTAATGCTATGCATTTACGAAAAATTTTATGCTTAAGATCGTATGTTAAGTATTACTCTATAAAGTCATTAGTTAGTAATTGTTTCAATTTTGACAAGATAGTACATTTTGTCTTAATTCATTTAATAAACCTAGCATAAGATCTTCTCAATACAATTAATAATTATGTATCTAATTAAACCATGTATTGTTAGATTACAATTGCATTAATTGGAAACATTATTTCTACTCATGTGCAAATTTTTAATCATTGTTGCATTTTAAATAATCTGCAAAGAATAGTTAAATCACAATAGTATTAAACACATTTTCACATGTTCATCATATTATCACCTATTGCATTTACATAAATCACATGTGATAAATCAAATTACACCATAGTATTAATAGAAAGACATCATATATATAAGCATCAGTTTGAATATACATCAAAATTGACTATCCTGTACAACAAAATGGGATGTCCTAGTACAATGTATGAAATACATATCACATACCTGAATCATGACTACTAGATCCCTCATGAACTAGTAGTGTATGAGTGACAAATGGCTATCCATGTGAAGCCACCAATCATGAGCAACTCCTAGAGGCACTCTACAATTGTAGAGCCCTAAGCTCGCCTCTAAGCTCTCCCATCTCTCTATGAGAATCTATGTATAGCTATTGAAATCTATCTCTCTTAGCTCTCGTTTGGTCTAGCTCTATCTATAGAAACTGTGTAAGGAAGCGACTTGCCTTAGTTGTGGGAGGTACCATGGCCTGATCTCACTACAACTGGAGCTCTTCCTTCGCATGATCTGTTCTCTAGTTCACCTGATCTAGGGTGGCTTTCATAGCCACCCTATATCTCATAAATTGCATAAACAAATTTGCATGCCACCCTAAAGAGTGCTATGGCAAATTCCCTATTTGTAGTCACTACTCGATTGCATCGGAAGGAACTATGTCTGCTATAACGTGGCTCACAAAGTCATGCCATGCATCTATACCAACTGCAAAAAAGTAAGACAAATATAATATCAATATCTCATCATAACTTCATCATAAATAAATAATCATTAGTACAATATATCACCAATCTCACCAGGGTCACCATCCTGCCAACCAGGATCTCGTACCATAGTCACTATAGCTACATTTGTAGTCACTCCTATAGCTAGGGGCATGGAAGTACTAGCCTCCCCTTTCTCATATTGACTTAATCTCCTAGTAGCCCTGGGATCTGGTGTTGAACACAAAGAATACTGAGAGGGGGGGTGAATTAGTATTCTGTAAAACCTTTCTTTCACATATTCATTAATCCATTTACCAAATACAATAACATGAAAGTAAAATAAACATAACAAGAACAATCACAAAGTCATAACATATAGACACCATGATTTTTACATGGAAAACCCAAAAAGGGAAAAACCATAGTGAGTGTTAGCTCACAATATATTATGATATCAAAATCAAATTACATGAAGGCTCACTGCCTTAGGGCTCATTGCCCAAGGATTTACTGTCCAAAGAAGTGCTCACTGCAATAGGCTCACTACCAAAAAGAAGAGAAAAGAAGATAGATAAAGGGTGGCTCATAGAAAAGAGAAGACTACTACAAATGCATCTACAAAATGCAGAAATGTAGTTCCATTAATAGCTTAATATATAGATTCAAAAGTCTTCATTATATCTGCCCTACATTTCTGCTCTGCTTCACATATACTCTATTATTATGCCCTTACTATTCCTTTCTAATCACAAAATTGCCTCAGGTTGCATACACATCAAATTCGTACCATATTCCCACAATCTCATACCTCCAATACCAAAATCTATCAAGTATATATACCCGCAACATGAATTATCCCAAAACTAGGTCGGCATGCAAAATATGAAACTTGTATACCAAAGTTATACCTTGTCAGCTTGATCCTTTGCATAGACAACAATACGAATCCATACAATCATTTAGGAATATTTATATATGTCTGGACCTATTATCAAACCACTTAGAATAATGATCTAAACATTATCTCCTTATCGCACATCGATCCAATTGTGTGTCAACCTTATCCCAAAGTACACACTTAAACCTTATTGTCTGTCATATCATAACTTCTAGTGCGGACCACATGAAACTTCAAAATTCACATCAAACATTCATTAGACATCACCAATCATTCCTTCACAATCACAGGTCATAATATTCTTGTGTGGTGATATGCGGATCTCAGAACTGTTATCTCTGTCTTAGTTAAACACTGTCAAACTGATTGCAGAAACTTGGAAGCTTGTAAGTGATCTTTTGGTGGACTTCAGATACTGTAAATCTAGAATTAGATAGCTATCATATGTGTTTCAACACCTTCAAATTACACATTGAGATAACCAATAGTGGAGGAATGCAGACTGAATTACTCAAGTGTTCTGCACTATTCCTCACTACACTTTGCTTACCGTACATAGGCAATTTACAATATGACTTCTAAAGATTGTCAAGACATGAAACTTAGGATACAACATTACATAAAAGCTAAGTATAACATACCAGAACCACATAGTAGTATCTTCATCTGCAGAGGAGTACCAACTGAATCACTATCACTGTCTTGGTAAACTACCAATACTTAGTCAATTTTGGCTAAGTTAGTCTTTTTGGACCAAAAGGCTATACACAACTTTGTCTCAGGAACTATTCCAGATCATGTCTGATTGATTCCATCAATGACAACATCAAGTCTCCACCATATCAACAGTGTCTCCTGACCATGTTGCGAACAATCTCCCCCTTTGGCATTGATGGCAACACTTAGTAAAAAATGCTCACATTGCTCCCCCTTACTATGTACACTCTATTTTTCTTCTTTCCTTAAGATGTTTGGCCATTTTTTCACTAGTTCTTCTTCTCACCTTTGACATCAATGGCAAAGGTGTATGTACAAGTAGCAAAATGGTGTCAAAATTGCAAAATGGTTATACTTGTCTGCATACGTACATGTGCAATCTTTCAATTTAGTTAGTTGTGGGTGAAAGAATATCATTGTAAATAATCTTTAATTGTGCTAGTTCTCCATCCCACCTATTCTTAGCACTATTCAAAATTTGAATGTTACCATTAATCTGAAAAACTAAGTCTTTTGCCTTCTGCACATTTGTAGGTATATCAATTATTGCCTTAACCTTTAAGGCTTCAGTAGCTAGACTTGACATCGAATAAATTTTAGGGCTTATTAGCCCTCTCAATTGGCACATTCTGCTTTTCATTTCTTCCTGTTTTGTTCAGCAGACTACTTATGCTATTATGAATATTTACAACTTGTATTTCCTTATTGCTTATGGAATCAACTGTTGGATCATAGGATCTTATCTTCCATTTCCTTAGTGGTCTTAGGCCATGATAAGAAAAATTTGTATATGTCACAAGATTCCTTAATATCATGTACTCTATATTCTTGATGCTATTGTAAATGGTAAAATTTGGATGATTGGTTTTTGGTAGTTTTGTGTATATCCTCCTTTTACCCTTTCATTCAAGGACCTAGGGTTGAGTGGCAATGTACTATCATACCCTAGGTCACTGTGAGATATAGGAAAACTTGGATTTGTATGATTTAATTGTCAATTATACTCAATTATGCCCAATGATACATCAAAACCTTAATTATTCAAATACGGAAGCAAACAAACGAATATCAGAAAATGTTGCTACAAAAAGATGTAAAATGACAAATACTTGTGCACCAATTTTTGGGGTTTAGAAGTGGAATAGTAGGGGACTAATGAGTGGGCACCCAAGTCCAATGCCTAGGATTTTGTTGAAATCTAGAAGCTTAGTCTGCAACCTGTTCCTGCTGTCACAAAGATTTTCCTGTCATGACATCTAGAGTATTAAAGAGTGGGTGCCAAAGTCCAAGGTGTTGTTTTCAACTCTAATATTCAAATCCAACACTCTATAATGCCCTCCTACAACTCCACTTTTCTTGTATCTTCAACCTGTAACCTGCAATCATGAAAACTTTGGGAGGGGGTTGTGGTTTTTAGAGGCTTGCCTTAGTCAAGCCCCAGAGAGACATTCAAGTCTTCCGAACACCATTGTCAGATAGAGATTGCATGCCCTTGTGAGGCAGAGGAAAAAACCAAATGATAAATGCTCAAAAACATAATAGATATCACCTTGTAGTGAAGATCTCATGGGAGGAAGAAGCTCTTCATGCCATGAGGAGATGATTTCTCAAATCTGCAAATACAAACACATAGACAACACAAATATGCTCTTACTACACAATGAATGCCTTGAATCACCTTTAGATTACCAATGCTCATCTAGTTGTAATCTTGTAATCATCTAGTTTACAAATGAATGCCTAAACATGCTTTTATATGTAACTACAAACACTCCCACCAAGAATTTTGTAATTCAAACTTACTGTGTCGGCATAGGACCCAAATAATAGTCACAAGTTGTCACCTGAAATTTGGGACTGACTCAAAATAGGGAAGGACTAGGGCATGGGAGCCCAAGTCCTCCCCCTATTTTGGTTAGGGTTAGGTTCAAGGGATCCCCCTAGGTCCCATTTGTCATGAAACTTAGGGCTTATTTCATCAAGATGTCAAAAATATGATGCAAGATGTCCTAAATGCAGATAAAAGACTTGGGAGCTAAACCTTATGAAGGAAAAGCCCCCAAGGGGACATTTTCTGACGTTACATTTAGCTGCCACTTAATGTATGTATAAATGTGAGGCCAATACATGCATTAAAGTATGGTCGACAAACACAACAAACATGCCAAGCACGGAGAAGACACATCAAACACATTGAAGACAGTGATAGAAACACAAAATATGGAGAAGACAATAGATGCATAGAAGACAATTAATGCACAGATGACAAGAATGATTTCTTTTCTTTTCTTTTTCTCATATATATGAAATGTAGATGCAAGTACAGGAAAGTAAACACACATCCTATAATGTAGTAAGCACTCATTACACTGGTCTTTAGACTAGCTATATGGGGCAACACACATGCAAGACATGCCAAACCTCCCAAAATTTAGGAAGCACTCATTGCACTGGTCTTTAGATTGCATATGGGGCAATAGACACACCAAACACACACACTTTGAAGACATAGAAAAAACATGGTAGATAAGCGATGGAGTGTTCCTATTTCTAGGCTCATCACCATCTTAGGCACATTAGAGGCACACACCGATGATTGCGCTTCACCACAACAATCACTAAAGACATGCTTAAGGGTTGAGTTAGTCACAGAACCGCTCCTCGCCTCCACAGAGGACTTTTAGAAAATGACTGGATGGGAACTCTCCATAAGAGATACACCACCCCTGCCTCCGCAAAGGGCTTAAGATGATTGATTGATTGATTGTAAACAAACTCAGAGTATAGGAGGGACTTATCTCCACCAGTCTTTAAGCTGCACCTGAGGACAAGAACATTGCTAACATCTACAACATATAGCTTACCTTATATATGCCCCCACATTAAGGTGGTTGATATCACACATCAATATCAAGCATGTTAAGGTAGGAAGAAAACACACAAGGGAACATGGAGTTTCGCAAATCCCATGCCCCCTAGAGGTGACATGTACTTTACGATCGCCAAATGTTCCCACAAACACATCCATGCAAGAAACATGTTAGTGTCTACATAATCATGATAAATAACAACATCAATGCATATGATCAATCACACAAAGAGCCAAGGTTATACCATGAATTCAGAGATCTAGGGTAACCGTGGGGCTATATCATGAAAATCTCTGAACCGAGTACCACCAAGGCGAGATTCAAAGACAAACAAAGTGCATGGAGCCGAAGTATTGTTATAGTTTGTAAGTGAGATAAATATCATCAAAATCACTATGTAGAAAGCACAGAGTGATTCTACTAGCCAAGCATCGGATAATATATTACAACCCCATCGTCATATTCAGAACTAAGTCTAATTTTTGATTTCTCGCTAAAGGGACACTAGGTCTGCATTAGTATAAATGTTTTTCGTCATCCACCCGCTAGATAGAGACACTAGAGGAAGGTAAACAATAAATAAGAGAGGAGAAACAAGTGTCTTAGGGATAGTCATGTAGGAGGGTTCCTCCAATTCACCAACTGCAATGCTATGTCCATAAGACACAACACACAACAATGAAATCAGAGAGAGATGCAATATGGAAGAATGGTGATACAAATAGAAGAAGGTCACAACAGAGGTGGTCTTCTGGTATTTTAGAACTTACAAGAGAATTGGGGGTCATCCTAGGAGGCCTAAATAACACATAACACATCATGGGGGAAACACATCATGAGAGATAAAGGGTTTAGAAATACTTACTTGTAGGATCTTCATGCTAGAGGCTATCATCGAGGAGGTCATCATCCTCCCAAATCTGAATGCTAGAAAGAGGTGCAGGTTGTTCCATTTTTTTGTCTAATGTATTTTGATCACTTCCTGATCCTTGAAGGGATAATGAAGGATGGACCTCAACATAAATATCATCTCTTAGTGGACTAGGTGGGTTATGAAACTGTTCCTTATCCACGTCAATCACACCAAATAGGTCAAGATAGTCAAAACAGTGTTGCGTTGTTAGGATGTCATCCATTAATTCTTCACCTTGGCTAAGAGGATTATTGTAATTACTAGAGTTGTCCCTAGCCTTCTTGTCTAAGTTATCTAAATCTTCAGTTGTAGGAGAAGTAGGGTAGCTTGTGAATTCATTATCACTCTCATAATCATTGTCAATATCATCTCCATATGTTTCAGCTATTAATTCCAAGCCATTATGAAAAGTATCATACTCTTCATTCAAAGTGTGTTTCATCAATTCTTCTACTACCCAAGGGTATGTATTGATGAGAGATATGAAGTTGTTAAGATCATATACATAGTCAAGGATTTCGAAGGATATAGGTAATAACATGAGGATGCATACTAAGAAATTTGTAAATATTTTCAAATTTTGTGATATATGCATGTAAAGATTCCAAAGAGCATTGAGAGGATGAGGCCATGAGTGCCAAAATCATATTTTAAAAGTTTTTCAAAAGATATGCAAAAGACACTTGTGCAAAACTATATGCAAAAATGACCTAAAATGCTTGATTTTTTGTACTTTTTCAATGAAAATATATGAAAGAAGAGGTGTTGTAAGGATTTTGATCAGGGACAAAAAATAATATTTCTGGTATCAATCCAATATAGTAATAAGATCTTGTACAACACACTTTTGATGTAAATCTAAGATGATGATAAGTCAAAACTTAGTGAAAATGCTCTAAAATATGCAAATTTTCACCACTTTTCAATGAAAAGAGCATGACAAATGGTGTTGTGAGGAAAATGATGATGGATATAAAATTATATCAGTAATATCAGCCACCTAATTCCAAAAAATCTATCACAACACGCTTATAGTGCCACTCAAGATCAAACCCTAGTGAAAAATATAGCAAAAATATGCAATTTTTCACGATTTTTCAACTCCAAGACCTAGCAAAAGGGGTGTTGTAAAAACTTTTAGGAGGTACATAAAATAATAGAAATTATATCAGACACCTACAATCATAAAATATTTTACAACATGCTTGGAGTGTAGTCTAGGTCAAACCCTAGGGCAAATATAGCAAAAATGTGCAATTTTTTCACCAAATTTTCAGTACAAGGGCTCAATAACAAGGTGTTGTGAAGAGTTTTTGGAGGAGAAGAAGATAATAACTCTGATATCATCCAATTAGTGCAAAAATATATTTCACAACACGCCTAAAGTGCAAATCTAGAGAGTCGATAGGCTAAATCTAGTGAAAATCAAGGTTTTTCAAGCCCTAGATTTGAGATCTTGATGTAAAATGCTATATGAATGTCTTAAAATCTGATTTTATGATGAAAAATAGTTCTCCTCAGATCTGAGAATGATTTTCAAACCCTATCATGCAAAATGCAAGTGCAAATCTAAGGAAAAATCATTGAAAATGCTAGTTTTTGTTGAAATTTTCTATGTGAAAAATGCAAATTTTTGAGATCTAAATGCAAATTTACACTAAAATGCAATGCTACAACCAAATGCAAATTTGAATGAGTTTCTAAGATCAGTAGAATAATCTAAAACAAGATTTTACCTACAAACCCTAGTTTTTGAAATTACTAGGTTATATGCAAAATTCAAAATTTCCAATAAAACCCTAGCAATTTTATGATGAAAATGCAATGAAAGCTATTGAATTTTTGTAATTTTATATAATTTAGCTCAGATCTAATGCAAAAATTAGAAATTAGTTGAAATTCAAATTAATTGATGCAAAATAGAAACCCTAGAAAGCAATTTTTTTTCAATTTTTAATTTTTTTGTGATTTTTCCAATGAAATAAGATGAATGATGAAATCAATGAATGAAATCAATGCAAATATGAATCAAAACACTTAGAAAGGTGAAAACAAGTCTAACAACATGGGTTCACCAAAATGTAAACGGTAAAATTTGGATGATTAGTTTTTGGTAGTTTTGTGTATATCCTCCTTTCACCCTTTCATTCAAGGACCTAGGGTCGAGTGGAAATGTACTATCATACCCTAGGTCACTGTGAGATGTAGGAAAACTTAGATTTGTATGATTTAATTGTCAATTATACTCAGTTATGCACAATGATACATCAAAACCCTAATTATGCAAATACGAAAGCAAATAGATGAATATCAGAAAATGTTGCTATAGAAAGATGTAAAATGACAAATACTTGTGCACCTATTTTTAGGGTTTGGAAGCGAAATAGTCGGGGACTAATGAGTGGGGGCCCAAGTCCAATGCCTAGGTTTTTTTCAGGATCTAGAAGCTCAGTCTACAACCTATTCTTGTTGTCATAGAGATTTTCCTGTCACAAAATCCTAAGGACTAAAGAGCGGGCTCCCAAGTCCAGGGTGCTATTTTCAACTTTGATCTACAAATTTGACACTCTATAATGCCTTCCTGTAACTCCACTTTTCCTATATCTTCAACATGTAACTTGCAATCATGGAACTTTGGGAGGGGGTTGTTGTGTTTATAGGCTTGCCTTAGTCAAGCCCCAAAGAGACATTCAAGTCTTTCAAACACCATTGTTAGATAGAGAGTGCATGCCCTTGTGAGGTAGAGGCAAAAACCAAATGATAAATACTCAAAAACATAATAGATGTCACCTTGTAGTGAAGATCTCATGGGAGGAAGAAGATCTTCATGCCATGAGGAGATGATTGCTCAAATATGCAAATACAAACACATAGACAACACAAATATGCTCTTGCTACATAATGAATGCCTTGAGTCACCTTTAGAATGCCAATGTTCATCTAATTGTAATCTTGTAATCCTCTAGTTTACAAATGAATGCCTAAACATGCTTTTATATGCAACTACAAACACTCTCTCCAAGAATTTCATAATTCAAACTTACTGTGTTGGCATAGGACCCAAATAATGGTTACAAGCCGACACCCAAAATAGGGTAGGACTAGGGTGCGGGCACCCAAGTCGTCCCCCCTATTTTGGTTAGGGTTAGGTTCAAGGGATCCCCCTAGGTCCCATTTGTCATGAAACTTAGGGCTCATTTCATTGGGATGTCAAAAATATGATGCAAGATGTCCTAAATGCAGATAAAAGACCTGGGAGCTAAACCTTATGAGGGAAAAGCCCCCAAGGGGACATTTTCTGACGTTACAGCTATTATCTAATAAAATTTTGTCACTGTCACACTTAGTCTTCAACTCTATTAATCTTTTATCATCAAATTCCTTCCTAACCTTTATATCAACAGACTTCTGAAAAGATTCTAAATGAGTACTTACTGAGTTTATCAAGCCTTTGAGTTGATCAGTTGATGACAATGATGTATCCTTTTGGTATGTAGGTATCAACTTCTCTAAAATACTAGATGCTTCTCTGATGAGCTCATTGTCTTGGATGTGAGACCTTATAATTTCTTCCTGAGCTTTGACTTGAACAATTGATACTAGCTTGAATTTTTGCAAAGGAGGCATTGAGGCCAAGTTTATTAGTCCTTGAAGAAACTCAAGTTCATTCAAAGCTTATGTTCCTTGTTGCTTCTCTAAAAATTCCTTGACAGTATTTACCGGATCATGTGTGGCAACAGTGTCTCTTGCCATATCAGACACTTCTTCTTGATTCTACTCTAGTGGTTCCAGATCCATAGCCTCTTATTTATCAATCTTTTGTTTTGGAGGAGGGCTCTTCTCAACTTGTTCATTTTCTTGATCATTAGCTTTATTTTGCTCTGTAGTCTTCTCCTTGTTTTCTTGATCATCAGTTTGCTAATCTGGAGGAGGAATTGTCCTTGTTTGGTCCTTGTCTATTTTATCTTGACCATCAGTAACAGGGACTTGATCAGATGTAGAGGTTTGATCATCTTCCACCTCCTTTATCTCTTCATCAATTTTGTCCAACCCTTGATCCAAGCTAACTTCTGGAGTAGCTATGTCATCATCAACACTTGTATCTCCTTTATCATATATAGTTGGGATGTTAAGATCTCTTAGGATATCAAGTATTATTTTCTCTTTGTCCTTCACAAATTTCTCTATTTTCCCTAACATCAGAGTGTCAATCCTCCTCTTTATTTCAATTTTATCTCCAAGGATCTTGAATACTTTGGTTCTTTCCTTAGGAGTCATATCTAGACAAAATTTTAGCAATGTATTTTCTCTTACATCCACATCTTTAGCCAATGTTGCTTCCTTCTTGGCAGACATTATACTTGCAAGGGTATTAGGGAGAATAGTAATCACCTCAATAAGAGCTCTATTGTACATCTCCAAATATCTGATTATAGTAGTCTTAATGATGCCTTTGTCTGCATCATCATAATCATTATACAATTGAACTATAGGCTTTAGATTTCCATCAACTGTTATGGCCTTTAAGACATCCTCCAAATTTTTTGTAGCTTCTCCTTTCTCAGTCTCATCTTGTCTTGGTTTTTTTATTCTTCCCTTACTGGAGGGCTTCTCCTTTTTGCTCCTAGAGGCTTTAGTAGCCTTAACATTCATTTTTTTCACTTCTTCATCTGTCTAAGTTTCCTCATCATCAACCCATATACTCACATGCATCCTTTTGGCTTTGGTCTTCATTCTTTTTTTCTTTCCATTAGTAGGTTTATTTTCTGGTGCTTCCATAGAGGGTGTAGGACTAGAGGATGTAGATGCATTTTGTGAAGTTGATGGTCATGTTCTCTTCTTTGTTATTGCAGGCTCCTTCATTTTCTTTTCAGGCTCTTCCAGAGCCTTTTCATGCTCACCTTGATTCATTTCTTTAGCTGCCCTAGTTGCTTTAGCCCTTACTCTTGTTTTAGCAATCTCTTCTTTAGTAAGTCCTATGCTTTGGGCATATTCCTCTACCATTTTCTTCATCTTTTTTTGAGTTTGTAGCTTTCTTAGTTCAACATGAACTTTTATAGATAACTTCTGATAGGTACCAAACTGTCATGCCTGCATTTCCCATGCAGTCATGGCACACAACACACATGTCACGTCCACATTTGTCATGTGGTCATGACATGAAATATCAAAAAATTTCCACATATCCCTAGAAACCCCCTCACACACATCAGCGTGCTCGGTGGCAATACGCATAAAGCATAAACATGTCAGTTAAATACGGGGCAATGCAATCTCATGCACATTCTCCTATTAGACGAAATCCAATTAAGGGGGTCAATGCAACATGAGTAATGTCGCTAATAGGGTTAGCATTGAAGATCAAAACCCTAGGTCTACCTAAGTGGATGAAGGGATTTCGACATAAGTCAAAATCAAAAACCTAATTCTAAAGCATAAGAATAAATTTAATGGCCTAATTAAAATGTCATCAATTTTATGAAATTTATAATTTATCACTACGCAAGGTTAAAAATTTGCTAAATTAACTAACCCTAGATTCCAAAAAAATCTGATAGCATATAACGCCTCATAGGCATGCATAGGGTTCATTCTAATGAAATAAAAATTGTCCACTATGCTCCACAGATTATGGTTATCTTTATCATTTTAACATGCTTTTACTCAAAATATGCTCTATGTGTTCAATTATTTATAGGATATAGGCATATTTTATGTTTATTTGCTTTAGATTGTATGTTATTTGCAGTTATGAAGGTGATTTGTAATGAAATTCAAATAAATTTAAAGAAATACTTCTAAATTTGGTGAACCTTTAGCTATTAAGTCACATACATTCTAGATATAGTCATGAAGAGAAGAAATCAAACCATAATTTCACCAGGTTGTTCTACAACTAGGTATGGTTGACGCTAACTTCAAAGGAACAAGGAATGAAAATAATACATGCAAACTAACCAACACTCCAAGGGACGTAGCTAATCAATGCATATATCTAGATCTCATTCACTAACTACTCAAGATTTACAATTTTCTGTAATCAAAACAACTTCTCTTTCATTAAGTATTCAAAAGACATGTACATTCACAAAAGCCTTGAAATTAGTCCTGAATGCTTCAGCAATCCAATTTCAATTAAGTTTCTAATGCTTTAAAGAGTGCACTCCATCCCCTTTTATAGAATAAGGAGAGGAGGTGGTTACAAATGACCAATGGTCAAGATTCATCCATTCAGATCAATGACCAACATTCTCTCATTGACTTAGTCAATATCTGCATATGTGGCACAAGTTTCTAGCTTGCAACTATCTAGAAAAACTCATTCACTTGTAAGTGGATTATGCATATGATTGTATTATCATGCATCCTTGCTTACTCTTCATCTCCTTCTTCTTCTTCACTTTCCTCCTCTCCATCATTTTCCACATCATCACCATCTCCACTATCACTGTCACTTCGATGTAGATCATCCCCTATGTGTACCCTTATGGTTGCCCTGATGGATTCATATTGCTGTACTATTCTATCAATTTCACCTCCATCTTGAACCTTGGCTTTTAGTACAGCATGCCTATGGGAATGAAACTTTGCTTGAAGGGCATCCATCTTACTCTTCATGTTGTTCAATGTTTAATTGTATGTTTCCACCTTGACCTTCATCCTCATGACTTTGTCTATTACTTCTTTTGCAGGGGATCCTCTGCAGCTTGCTTAAAATTATCATGAAAATCTTGAACAACAAAATCAATATTTGGATTCTCTATTTTCCCTTCCACCTTTCCTTCTAGAGTCTCCAGGGTTTCTGCCTCTTTTACCATAAGATCATGTAATTTGACACTTATGTCCCTGAGTTTGCCACTGCATCTCTTCAAAACATCACACTCAAATCCAATGTCCTCATACCAAATATTGAGTAGCTGGGAGGTGTTATAATCTAGTATTTTGTTATCTATAAGTATCTTCATATCAATTTTTTTCATCTCTCCCAAAGTATCTAGGTGCTTTTCCAGTTTGAAGGATCTTCTGCCTACTTCATTTTGTAGCTTATCCACCATTCTTTTCAAAGCACTAAGAGAATTCCACCCTTCCATAGAGGTTTTTACTACATCTTTAGCTTCAAAAATAGAAGACATTAGCCACTTGTCGCTTATTTGTGCTTTATGCTTCATCAGATCTAATCCAATAACTTCTTTTTGGGATATAATCATTAATGGAGTAGCTATACTAACAGGTGTGTGCTTAGGATCAACCAATCCCTTAATAAAAGAATGCAATTGAGCAATGTGCTCTTTGTGTTTCTTATTCTTATTCTTTTCTCTTTTTACCCTTTGTGTCAAAGAATCAATAATATCTTTACCTTCTTGACCTTCCTAATCCTCATTTGCAAAACCTAAATCAATATCAGTTATCTGAAACTCATCAAGGCCTATTTTGCCTTTCTCCTTTTCAACTGTTGATAAGGCTACTTGAGTTGTTCTCCTACATGTAGTAGGATCTCTCCTTATTGTAGATGTAAGCCTTGCCTTTCTTCTGGGTTTCATCATACTTTCAGCAAATAATGTGGACACATCAAAATCATGTACCTCATCCATTTGTTGCAGGTTTATTTCTTGTTGTAACCAATAAGGGACATCACCCTTGGGCTCTTGATGATCACCTTCTTTATTTTGAGTGTCCTAGGACTATGTATTGTGCCCTACCCTCAGTGGTGAATTCTCTTTCTTTGGTTCGTCCTCGTGCACATTCTCATGAGGGTGATCTTGTTGAGGTATCTCCTGTTGAGGGATTTCTTCTTGTGGAGGAGGCTCTTGTGAAGTATTCACATTCTGATCTTGTACTTCCTTTTGTAAACTTTCCCCAGGGGTTTCTTAAACATTCTAACTTTGTTTGTCATGTGGCACTTGGGTTTCTTGAGAAGACTGGGTGTTTTGACCTTGGGGATCACCCTGATCACCCTTAGTCACATTTTCTATCTCCTTCTCTGAGCCTCCATCATGTGTCAGACTTTGTTCCTTATCCATAGATGATCTATCTTCTTCCAAGCTGGATTCTTTCTCACCAGATTTCTCTTCTACTCCTAGATTATTTCCTTGATTATCTTCTTTAGCGTGCGGTGATGAAACACCTTGATCCTGATCAGCATCCTTATCAGGTATCTCCTGATCACCCTTACTTTGAAGATGTGCCCCTAACTTTTCTTGTTTTGTGGGTGCATTACCTTGATATCTATTTTGATTGGGTCTCATATCACCAGCTTCTATATGCATTGTATTTTCATCCTTTTCATGCTCCAAAGGTTGATCATTGTCTTTGTTTAGGTTCATATCACCCTGATAAGCTAAATCTATCATTGCAGGACTAGTAACTTGCTCTATCAAATTGGTTAGCCCTATCTGTTGGGCTACCTCTTGAAGATTACCCTGCTTTATTTCATCCATTTTATCTTCTATTTGACTAGTCATCTTTTGGGCCAATGGGGTCCCATGAGGAGTCATCCTAGTATTAGCTATTAAGGTCTCCATATGTTGAGCGGCCACGTCCTGAACTACTTCCTCATCTGACAACTCAAAAGTGTTATCAAGTGGAAAGGGGGATTCTTTACTAGCCATATGCATCTCTTTCACCTGCTCCTCTGCCTTCTCAGTCTTAAATTGAATAATTTTAGGAATGGGGACTTCATGCTGTAGTTCCCTCATAAAAGTCAAACCACCTGAGCTCCTTAATATGATAGGGTTAGTGCTAACATTTCTCCTCATAGATGTCCTTTACTTCTTTGGTGGTGGTGTTTGTTGCACCTTCTTTCTTTTCTTTCTTGTTATTAGTAAATCATCATCCTTAGGCCCCTTATCCAACCACTCTACCTCCAAGGTATTTTCTTCCTCTTGCTCATCCTGTAATGGCTCATCCTCCATTTGTTCCTTTGTAACTTCAGGAACATGCTTTATTACCCTCTTGCCTTTCTGTTTATCAGGGGATTGTTGTGATGTATATGCAGGTGCAGATGTTGATGCCCCATCACGTTTTGATGGAAGTCTTTTAATAATCACCCCTTGTTGTGCAGGATCAGCCTTCTTGCCCTTGCTTAGTGGCTTTTGTTCCTCAGCAGGTAATCTTTCTCCATTAGGTTTCATCTTTTCAATAAGAAAGTCATCATATTCTTCTTCTAATAACTCTTGTCTTTTATTTTTATTATCAAAAGTTAGGGCCATACCCTTCTTCTTTAATTTATTGACCTCAGCACTTACCCAACTCTGGGTTAGTTGGATGACCTTTTTCATTATTTGATCAAATGGGGTTTCCTCTGGCTGTGTTAGATCAGGAGATGAGATGGTGTCATTATACACCTTTTTATCGTGATATTCATTAGACATTATCTTTTCATCATCATCATGCAACTATGCAAGCACTTGAATGCAGTCAAAAGTCTGAATCTAGTTAAGAGTGAGCCTTTGATAAGTTCTTCTCCTGACCTCTGCTTCATCATCACAATCAGTCCAATAATCTTCAAGATGTTTTTGATGTATTTATTTCCCTAATAACTTCTGCATTCTACCATATGGGTCATATGACCTAGCTATAGAAAATGGCTGCAAGTGCATGAGCTTCAACCCTCCAATGGCATCTTTAATACTCTCTCTATCAGGGCATATATACCAGCCCATGTACACTAGGAACAACACAGGAGAAATCTTCTTCTACTCCAAGTGATGTTGATACTTGTCTCACAAATTCCATCAAGATGACCCTATCATTGGGATATCTTGGCAACATGAGAGGTTGCCCCTCAAATCCTTCGATTCTTATGTATGAAAAAGTGGGGAATTGGATAAACCAATCCCCATGCTTATAGATAATGGATTGAGCCTCCATGCTAAATCTCTTGGTTCTATCCTCCTCCATGGTTCTAACTAAATGCATTGAAAATGAGTAATTTACCAGTTTATAATCTTGGAGGTATGCTCTTCTCTGTAATTGTGGGTAATGGTCCCAAATGTTCACATCACCAGTGTTGTTTCCAATCTTGCCCATTATTTTCAAGGCATTAAATGTGCCCCAAAAAGCACAATAATACATGACATAAGAGGTCATATGGAATATACAAGCTTTGCCACCTAGCTTTCTCATCCCTTCATCTAAAAAATCACTAATGATCTTGGCCCAGAGAGGCTTGTTTTCTGAATACAACACCATCTAGGTGATCCCATACATCCAATTTTCAAAGTTCCCAGCATGTTGTCTACTAGTCATCCTTCGTAACAGAGCAATCATATACTAATACTCCTCATCAAAGTCAAATTTGTACAAGTCAATGGGTAACTTAGCAGAAGCTATGTATGTACTTTTCTTGGCTCTCCATTGGTACATGATTTTCCTAGCTTCTTTCTTATTATTATTATACTCTTTCTCCAGCCTACTTAGGCTCACACTAACCACTTTAATCCCCATAGCCAAATTGAATGCAACAGTGATGCCCTTGATCGAGAAGTCTGCATACACTCTACCATGCTTTTCCACTCTCCTATTCTCAGGGTTGTAATTTCTAGTACATTCCACCACTAGCTCAGTGGCCTCCATTGCATATGGAAATCCTAAGGTGTGCCACATACTAGTTGTGAATATCTTATCTAGTATGGGATTATTAGTATCATTTTCTAATCTCCTTGTCCATGCATCCAACTTTGTTTTCCCTTGATGTGTATCATCTATCATACCATATATGAATCCCACTCCCTCAGGCTGTACAAACATGGGTTTCAAGAACTCAGAGTCAGATATGTTCTTTCTAACCTCCATTAGATCCTGCAATAGAAATATGTATTTCTTACCCTAGGGTGTTTGTATGGGGAAGCTCAAAGATATCATGCATTTCATAGTTACTATTCAACATTTCAATTTATTTACTGCATCATCATGCAGATTAACCTAATAAGGAACCATTTTACCTGGTGATTTGTAGCAAACAATAATGGAGAGGGTTTTAATTTACTTACCTGATGTTCATTTTTCCACTTTTATTATATGACTGATAATGGGGAAATGCAGATATGCGGTATCATCTATTCTGTTCCATTACGTTGAGTGTCACTCTCCATAGGTAGATGAACGTGAGTTGTTGACTTTCAGAGCTCTATAAATTTCAATTATTGCAAGGTAAATGTAAATAATCCCTAAATTTTACTTTTAAACCGATCAATAGGATAGATTAGGGTGTATGTGTCATTTTGATTGAATTCATTGATTATCCACATGAAGTTCGTAGATGCTACCAAGTGTTGGATTTATATTTGAAACTGATGGGGCTCCATCTACCTTTGGGCTCGCACTTAATGCTAGAGGGTGATCTTGCAAAGAATAGTGATATTTGAAAATATGACCCTAATAGAAAATATGATCCCCTCTGCATGGGATAATCATTCAGTAAAAGATCAAGGTGAAATGGTCAACCTTTGACTACTAAGCAAGATTAGGTCAAAAAGTTAAAGATAAGGGATACTCAAAAATATCCAGGTCTTTTGATAATCACAAATATGCCCCCCACTTGAGAATATAAGGGTAACGTCATCATCATATGGACTTCAACAAATTATTTGCAAAAGATGATGTCATGGTAATTTTTCTAAGGTCAGAGATATTTCGAAACATGACCTCCAATGGGGTAGATTGTGATGACATCATCATGCCCTCTATCCTCTCTTGTTATCGGGTTATGATGACGTCATCTTCATATTGAGAAATATGACAGATGTTTGGATATATGACCCTACGTGGATCATGTGAAATGATTACATCATCATCATAGTGGTCTCTTTTATTCATTGGAACTGAATGACGTCATAGTCATATTGGCGCAAGGTGATATTTGTGAAAGGGTGTTATTTTGTAAGATGACATATATTAGGAAATATGACCCCTCTACGAATACATGAAATTCTTGATGGGTAGATATTTATCCTCGTTTAAGTTTGACGCTCACGTATAAAGGATCGAATAGACATCAGGTGATTTTCTAAGTTAGGGTCATGTTAACGAATGTGACTGATATTTAGAAATATGACCCCTATGGGAAATATCTAGGTTAACCGATCTTTGACTCAACATAACTTTCTATCCTTAAATAATATCAGGGTGATCCAAAAGGCAAATCTACTTAGAATTTTGTAGTCTTTCCAATTATGAGGTTTGTGGTAGCAAATGCTAACTTGGACAACTGACCTCTCCTTATGATGCACATACCTAAGCAAAGGTGACATACATGATTGAATTTTACCAAACTGCCCAAAGCAAGAAATCAAGCAAGTAGAAGCAAAAGGTTGGGTCCCTATTTTGCTAAGGCAAAATGGGATGTGTTGTGTAACCACACAACAACTTGCCACCAAAGAAAACAACCAAATTCAAATGATTCAAGTGATGAGATCACATTCTAACATAGTATTCTAATTCTTTCTGAGACATAAGTATTATAACCTTTCTGATTGATATAATGTTCATTATTGCAACAGTGCTAGCAAGGGATCAAGTGTGTACAAATGATTAATTATCCTCATCTTGAAAGTAAGTTGAAAACATGAGTAACTGGTGTTAAGCTACATATTTTGGATTCATCCCTCATAGCCAATTGAGATAGAGTCTTATTGCCAGTAGGCGTCCATAGCCCCAAGAAGGTTATCTATACAATCCCCCTAAGTAGAGCCCCACTGCTAGCAAGCATCTATAGCCCTGGTAGAGTTACTTAGATGGCCTAACTTTATCCCTTTTGGATTTTTCAATATTTATCTTTTGTTCATATGATATCATCATGTAAGCTCAATATGCAAGGTGTGATCACTTGTTGATTTAGGTTGGAGATTGTAATGGTAGCAAGGGAGTCCCTTCAGATTTTTCACTTAACACCTATACTGATGTGTTCCACAAACCCAAGGCTGTTAGGTGAGTTATTGTGAAAATCTCCTCAATTAAGAAAAGGCACCATAATGAAAAGAATATCACAGACCTGATCAAAGATACTCCTCAAAATGAGTCATAACCTATATAGGAACTTGTTCTCATCACTTGAATCCTAACAATTTGGTTGGTTTCTTAGAGTGATACTTACCTGTAGTTATTCCGAATATGCACTTGTTGGGATTCAATGATATACCATATTGTTCACACTTTTTAAGCACCTTCATGAGGTCTTCTATATGATCACCTCTCTGTTTGGAGAAGACTATCAATTCATCCATGTAAATGAATGCATTTACCTACCAAGCCTCTGAAAGCTATGTCCATTGCACATTGAAAGGTAGCACCAGCATTTATCAATCCAAAAGGCACGCGCCTATAAGAAAATATACCCCACTTAGTGGTGAATGTGGTTTTCAACCTATCTATTTTATCTACCATCACTTGGTTATAACTTGAGAAACCATCCAAGAATGACATCATCCGTGCACCATTTACTATTTGTAAGACCTCATCCAATGAAGGTAAATGATAGTTATCCTTTTTACGAGCTTTGTTTAGATTTCTAAAGTCTACACACAACCTGATATCACCATTTTTCTTTCTTACAGGGACTAAGTTGGCCACCCATGTTGAATGTCTCACTGGAAATATGATCCTAGCATTGAGCAACTTCTTCACTTCTTCAAAAATTATGGGTTCCAACAAGGCATTGACAAGCCTTTATTTTTGTCTAAAAGGTTTGGCATCTGGATTTAATGGCATAGTATGACTAATGACTGAAGTGTCATAATTTTTCAACTCATCATAGGTCCAGGAGATAACATGGATATAATCTTTAAGTGCTTGGGTTATCCCTGTCATTTCTTCTTTTGTACAAACTTTACCAACAAGGGCATTCTATATTTCCTTATCTTGTCCTATATTGATTGATGAGTATTCTCCTCCATCAGTCTTTGGGAGATCTTTCTATTTCATCATATTATGCAAATCAAATGCTCTTTCTAATTCTATCATCCATTTGGGTATCTTGTTAGTAGGTAGATCTATGATCTCATCTTCTTCCCAAGTATGATCTTCTACATTTCTTTCATCTATGATTTGTGTGTCAAAAACATCTCTATTTGATATAAAATCCAAAATGTGTTGGTCATCATCAATCACTTGAAGATTGATGACATTATTTGGTACGGAGGGTATTGATACTAATTCAAATTGAGAACCTCTTTAGACCAGATATGGATAATGGTTCCAAAGTACTTGTAGTTTGAGCCAAGGCATTTGCTCTGTGATTTTGTTCTCTAGGCACATGGGTGATATTGAATGCACCAAAGTCTTCTATCAAATCCCATACCCTGTGTCTATAATTGGAAAAACCTTTTGTAATTGCAAGAGTAAATGCCTCTTACTTTTCTTACCACCAATTTTGAGTCTCCATAGACATGCAAAATCTTTACTTTTTTCTTGAGTGCAAACAATAGCCCATGAATTAAAGATTCATACTCTGTCACATTATTTGTGCATGGGAATTGTAATCTATATGCTGCTAAATAGGATTTTCCAGCTGGATCAATAAGATCTATTCCTATTCCAGCCCTTTATTTTGAATTAGATCCATCAAACCTAAGGATCCATGGTTTATCTTCAGTTAAAGGCCTATCAAGACCTTCTCTTTTCTTTTTAGCTCTGGCAGCTACACCACCTGATATCCATTTTAGTTTTGGTGACTCATTCCTTTCCACTTTCATTTTCTTTGACTAATGTAGATCTAATGAATCTTTATTCCTTTTATCTATAATGCCATGATCATTAGTATCTATTTGTACTTTAACATTTTTCTTTTCATCATTAAGCATGCCTCTGCTATCAGGTAGTTGATCCTTTGAGTAAAGCATCTCTTGTTTTTTAAAATGTACAAGCATAATGAGCAAGTAGTCTCTGAATGTGGTGCTTCATGCAATTTGCACCGACCTCTTATTAGAGCATTTTGTAGAGGATTTTTCTGCAACCTCATCCTCTGAATCTATTTCGACAAGAATTCCTCAAACCTGGTCAAGTTACTCTCTTTATCTTCATCTAATACTTCATAATCAGACTCAACCAAATAGTTAGTCCCTAGGGTGATGTTGTCTTCACCGCTAGAAATATTCTCATTGCACACTAGGATCTCTTCTAAACTATGACTGTAGCTTTCATCCTAATATATAATTTCCTCTATACCTGCAGATGATGAATTAGAATCAATATCACTATAACTATCTGTATGACTTACCTCAGGTAATGACAATCCTTTCTCACTACATGTCTGTTCTAGATCCATCATATCTAAACAAGCATCACATGTTATTTCAGAATGTACTTCATCATGCAGCCTACACCAGCTTTCAATTAAAACATTTTCATTAGATATACTTAGCGTTTGACAACGTTGCATCTCTCTAGATAGATACAACTCAAAATTTCTAAAATGATCTGACTCATCACTATCATCTAAACTATGATTAGACTCTAATTACTCTATCATCTTGATGATCATCCTTATGAACATGAATATCATACATGAGGATCTCCTCTATCTTGACCGTTTGGGGTCTGATGGTGTAAACTCCAGGTTCAACATCCACCTACATGATCTCATTGGTTTTATTATACTCAGTGATCATATGCTTCATGTGAGGTTCAACATCTATCCTAATCTAATTTGGAATCCCTTTCCAAGGTAGCCGCATGTGACTGAAATCAGTGGACATATATCCATTTAGTGTCTTTGACCAATCCCTGCTAAGCAACATTTCGTATGTATCAGGAATATCTACTACCTGGATATCAATTTAGTATGGAATCCTTGGATCTAATGTTAATTGCATATGAGTGTGAGTTAATTCTCCTACAACACTTACCTCAGTCTTGTCTAACTATGTCACCTTCTTAAGTGACTTTGCAGGATGTAACCCTAAGGCATTACATATGGTCAATGACAATACATTGGTAGACACACCTAAATCTACTAAGCAGTTATACAAATTCTTACTGAACATCCTTATGGTAAGGAGAAATGGAGGTGACTCAATCTTATCCCTATAAAGGGTCATGTGTGAAGTTCTAGTAGCTTGGATAGTAGCTAAAGTTTTGTGTTTAACATTAGTATCCCTAGCTGCATGATATTTACTCAAAATCTAGTTTGAATTAAGGGGATGGCTATCTTCTTTTGGTGTAGGATCATCTAAGGATTTCATGAATGCCTTCTTAATAGCTGGGGTTTTAAGTAATTCTGACAATGACAAGCTAATTTTGATCTTTTTCATTTCATCTACTAAGTATGTGACCAATTTATCAGATTCAGGAGGTTGGTTATTAGCTTTTGGCACTACATTCTGAGGTGCTAAGTATTGAGCATTAACCTTAGGAAATCCAAGGTTATTGTTTGCCTTTGGATCAAGAGGAGTGTTAAAATTGCTAGGAGGCAAAGATGTGGTTAGGGGACCAGAAGATTTATTTGAGTTATTCCTAAGATTGTAATTGTGTCTACCCTGATATTGTTGCTGATAGGCATGCACTTCCTCATGTTCAACTGATGGCTCATTCTCATCTTCAAAAGGAAAAAAATAATTTGTTTCAAAAGCCATGGCTGATTCTTCACATGCTAGGGTGTAATTCTCATGAGTTGAGATTATTTGTTGGTGAGGAAGGTTAACAAAACTTTCCAATACAAGAGCAGAGTCATATCCACAAGGGACAATTTCATTTCCTTGAACAAAGGGAGGGTTATCTATAGTATTTGATACTTTAGTCTAAAATATACTAGCTGCTATCCTAAACTGAGGACAATCCAATTTAGTATGAGTGTTGGTGTTATGGATTCTACACCATTTTGTAAGAGATGCTTCTGCCAAGTTAACCTTAGTGGTCTACTTAGGTTCACTATGAGGTTGATTATCTAAGGGTGATGGAAAAGAACCATTATTTGTCCTAGTGTTCCACACTCTAGGCTGTCTAGGTACATTGTTGTTATTGTTGTAATTCCTATCATTGTTATATCCCCTATCAGGATATCCTAATCTGTCATTGTTATATCCTCTATTTTGATTTGATTGGGAATAAAAATTCTAACCCCTCAAATGAGTGATTTTAGATGTCAACTTTCTCAATTGTGCTAATATCTCTTTAATTTCCTCTTTTTCTTCCTAAGCTTTAGCCACTACATTCTCTGCTTGGGGTTTGAAAAAGGAAAAACCGTTATTGTTACTACCCTATCCTACATCTTGAGGTACTTGTGCATGTCCTGGATATTGCACTATTTGGCCATTTCCATTTGGAGGTGGCATTATGCTAAGTGGAGGTACTTGTAAAAGACTAGGGATTATAGTTGGAGGCATCATAGCTCCATTGTTCTATTGCTAAGCAAGATATGTAGGATATGTAAGATGTGTAGGGAAGGCAATATTAGGTGTTAGAGTAGGGATCAGTTGCTGATTAACTTTAATTGCTTCTTCAAAAGCTCCTGCTAGAGTTTTGACACCAATATGTTTCCCCCTGATAAACATAGAAGTCAAGGGATCTAGTGCTGAGTAATATATACTTCTAGTAGCTTCATCTGCTATAGTATAAGGAGCTACCAGCTTTGAAAGCATCTTTTGGAATCTAGCATTAAAGTTGGCAATAGGTTCTCCTTCAAATCTCTTGATTGTGGCAAACATGTGATAATTCATTGAAGGATCTATAGGTATCTTGAATCTATCTTTGAAAGCTTTCTCTAAGGCAGCCCATGAACCAACTGAACCTTGACCAAGATTGATATACCAATTATATGCTTCCTCTCCTAAGGAATATGGAAATAATCTGCATACCACATCTTGATGTTCAATCCTACCTCTACAACAAGCTTCCTTGAATGCTCTGATGAGATCATCAGCATCTTGATATGGATGATGATTAGGATAGATCTTATCAGGATTTTTAGGTAAAGGATGATATGCAGTGAAAGTCAAAGGTGAATCTATAACAAAGAATGACATTATGACTGGTGGTTGTTGGACTGGGGGTATGACTGATGATCCAGGAGGTGTTGGAAATGCAAGAGGAGACATAGAAGGTGTGACAATATATCGTGATGAAGATGTAGATGCACCTGAGTCAGGGGTGTGATGAATATTTGTAGTTCTAGCTCTAAGTCCCTGGATATGCAGTTCCTCAAGAAGTCCACCAGATCTAGACCTGGTATTTGGCCTATGAGCTAGGGTTCCTACAATTTATGAAAATTTGACTTATTTTTCTATAAAGATCAACATAACTAACCAAGCAAAGGAAATATTTATGGACAGAATCCAAAACTAACTGGATATTTATGCAATATTTGCATGAAGCTTGCAAATATGAACAAGTATAAGACTTCTAGACACTGATATTAGGATATCAAGTAACACAAGGAAATTATAGCAAAGATCTAGTAGGAAAGCTTGAATAATGACTCAATTTTAAAAGATTACAAGAATTGACTATAAATTTCAAGATATCTATACTCAATTCTAAAATATTTATGATGAACTGATATGAAATGATGTAGAACTAGAAAATCTTTGTAGAAACACTCAAAGCATGAACAATTACGATAAGCTTTGAGAAGATTACCTCATTTCAAACTCAAAGATATGCATATACAACTAATTCACCTTTCGGACAAGAAGAAGGCCCTCCTTCTAGTGCCAATTTATGTTGATGATAATTGTTAGTCACAACAACACTCATAAAAATTTGCACAACAAACCTTTATTATCTTGAAAAGTACGATCAACTTGGAACAAATTGATGATTCCAAGTCTCTGTTGATCAGGTCATGATCTTCTAACATTACTCAGAGGTTGATTTGACATGTTGTTTTCCATTTCAAGGGGTCTTATGTTGTCTGTATTGTAAATTGTTGCTTATTTATCCGATCCTGCATTTGTTTCCTATAAAATTACTTCACAAATGAAGTTATTTCCACTATGCTCCACAGATTATGGTTATATTTATAAGTTTGATGAATTCTTCTAAGCATTTACTATCATGAACATGTATATACTTCTGCACTATGTATTTAATCAAATGATGTGCCTACAAGTAGATATTTACATGTTTATCATTAATATTAATATGTATTTGCATGATATTTATCATTTTAACATGCTTTTACTCAAAATATGCTTTGTGTGTTTGATTATTTATGGGATATAGGCATATTTTATGTTTATTTGCTTTAGATTGTATGTTATTTGCAATTATGAAGGTGATTTGTAATGAAATTCAAATAAATTTAAAGAAATACTTCTAAATTTGGTGAACCTTTAGCTATTGAGTCACATACATTCCAAATACAATCATGAAGAGAAGAAATCAAACTATAATTTCACCAGGATGTTCTACAGCTAGGTATGGTTGATGCTAACTTCAAAGGAACAAGGAATGAAAACAATACATGCAAACTAACTAGCACTCCAAGGGACGCAGCTAATCAATGCATATAACTAGATCTCATTCACCGACTACTCAAGATTTACAATTGTCTGTAATCAAAATAGCTTCTCTTTCATTAAGTATTCAAAAGACATGTACATTCACAAAAGCCTTGAAATTAGTCTTGAATGCTTCAGCAATCCAATTTTAATTAAGTTTCTAATGCTTTAAAGAGTGCACTCCATCACCTTTTATAGAATAAGGAGAGGAGGCGGTTATAGATGACCAATGGTCAAGATTCATTCATTTAGATCAATGAACAGCATTCTCTCATTGACTTAGTCAATATCTGTATATGTGGCACAAGTTGCTAGCTGGCAACTATCTAACAAAACTCATTTGCTTGTAAGTGGATTATGCATATGATTCTATTATCATGCATCCTTGCTTACTCTTCATCTCCTTCTTCTTCACTTTGCTCTTCTCCATCATTTTCCACATCATCATCATATCCACTATCACTAACTATCACTCTGATGCAGATCATCCCCTATGTGTACCCTTATGGTTGTCCTAATGGATTCCTATAGTTGTACTATTCTATCAATTTCACCTCCATCCTAAACCATGGCTTTTAGTATGGCATGCTTGTGGGGATGAAACTTTGCTTGAAGGGCATCCATCTTACTCTTCTTGCTGTTTAATGTTTCATAGTATGTTTCCACCCTGACCTTCATCCTCATGACTTTGTTTATGACTTCTTCTATCAAATGGTGCAGGCAATCCTCTGCAGCTTGCTTAAAATTATCATGAAAATCTTGAATAGTAAAATTAGTATCTGGATTCTCTATTTTCCTTTCCACCTTTCCTTCTAGAGTCTCCAGGGTTTCTGCTTCTTTTGCCATAAGATCATGTAATTTGACACTTATGTCCCCGAGTTTGCCACTACATCTCTTCAAAATGTCACACTCAAATCTAGTGTCCTCATACCAAATATTGAGCAGCTGGGAGGTGTTATTATCTGGTATTTTGTTATCTATAAGTATGTTCATATCAATTCTTTTCATCTCTCCCAAAGCATCTAGGTGCTTTTCTAGTTTGAAGGATCTCCTACCTACTTCATTGTGTAGCTTATCCACCTTTCTTTTGAAAGTACTAAGAGAATTCCACCCTTGTAGAGAGGTTTTTACCACATCTTTAGCTTCAAAAATAGAAGACATGAGCCACTTGTCCATTAATTGCACTTTATGCTTCATTAGATCTAATCCGGTAACTTCTTCTTGGGATATAATCATTAATGGAGTGCTGTACTAATAGGTGTGTGCTTAGGATCAACCAATCCCTTAATAAAAGAATGCAATTGAGAAATGTGCTCTTTGTGTTTCTTATTCTTATCCTTTTCTCTTTTTACCCTTTGTGTTAAAGAATCAATAATATATTTACCTTCTTGACCTTCCTGATCTTCATTTGCAAAACCTAAATTAATATCAGTTATCTGAAAGTCATCAAGGCCTATTTTGCCTTTCTCCTTTTCAACTGTTGGTAAGGCTACTTGAGTTGTTCTCCTACCTGTAGTAGGATCTCTCCTTATTCCAGATGTAAACCTTGCCTTTCTTCTGGGTTTCATCATACTTTCAACAAATAATGTGGACACATCAAAATCCTATACCTCATCCATTTGTTGCAGATTTATTTCTTGTTACAACCAATAAGGGACATCACCCTTGGGCTCTTGATGATCACCTTCTTTATTTTGAGTGTCTTGGGACTCTGTATTGTGCCCTACCCTTGGTGGTGAATTCTCTTTCCTTGGTTCTTCCTCATGCACATTCTCATGAGGGTGATCTTGTTGATGTAACTCTTGTTGAGGGATTTCTTCTTGTGGAGGAGGCTCTTGTGAAGTATTCACATTCTAATCTTGTACTCCCTTTTGTAAACTTTCCCCAGGGGTTTCTTGAACATTCTAACTTTGTTTGTCATGTGGCACTTGGGTTTCTTGAGAAGACTGGGTGTTTTGACCGTGGGGATCACCCCGATCACCCTTAGTCACATTTTCTATCTCCTTCTCTGTGCCTGCATCATGTATCAGACTTTGTTCCTTATCCATAGATGTGCTAGCTTCTTCCAAGCTTGATTCTTTCTCACTAGATTTCTCTTCTATTCCTGGATTATTTCCTTGATTATCTTCTTCAACATGTGGTGATGAAACACCTTGACCTTGATCATCATCCTTATCAGGTATCTCTTGATCACCCTTACTTTGATGTTGTGCCCCTAACTTTTCTTGTTCTATGGGTGCATTACCCTGATCTTTGTTTTTATTGGGTGTCATATCACTAGATCTGTATGCATTATATTTTTAGGCTCCAAAGGTTTATCATTGTCTTTATTCAGGTTCATATCACCTTGATAAGCTAAATCTATCACTGTAGGACTAGTAACCTTCTCTATCAAATTGGTCAGCCCTATCTATTGGGCTACCTCTTTAGGATTACCCTGCTCTATTTCATCCATTTTAGCTTCTATTTGACTAATCATCTTTTGGGCCAATGGGGTCCCATGAGGAGTCATCCTAGTATTAGCTATTAAGGTCTCCATATTTTGAGCAGCCACGTCCTAAACTACTTCATCATCAAACAACTCAATAGTGTTATCAACTAGAAAGGGGGACTCTTTACTAGCCATATGCATCTCTTTCGCCTGCTCCTCTTCCTTCTCAGTCTTAAATTGAATAATGTCAGGAATGGGGACTTCATGTTGTAGTTCCCTCATAAAAGTCAAACCACATAAGTCCCTTAATATGATAGGGTCAGTGCTAACATTTCCTATCATAGCTGTCCTTTGCTTCTTTGGTGGTGGTGTTTATTGTACCTTCTTTCTTTTCTTTCTTGTTATTAGTAAATCATCATCATTAGACCCCTTATCCAACCTCTCTTCCTCTAAGAGATTTTCTTCCTCTTGCTCATCCTATAATGGCTCATCCTCCATTTGTTCCTCTATAACTTTAGGAACATGCTTTATTACCCTCTTGCCTTTCTGTTTAATAGGGGATTGTTGTGATGTAGATGTAGGCACAGATGTTGATGTCCCATCATCTTTTGATGGAAGTCTTTTAATAAACACCCCTTGTTGCATAGGATCAACCTTCTTGCCCTTGCTTAGTGGATTTTGTTCCTCAGCAGGTAATCTTTCTCCATTAGATTTTCTCTTTTCAATAAGAAAGTCATCATATTCTTCTTTTGATAACTCTTGTCTTTTCTTTTTATTATCAATAGTGAGGGCCATACCCTTCTTCAATTTATTGACCTTAGCATTTACCCAACTCTAGGTTAGTTGGATGACCTTTTTCATTATTTGATCCAATGAGGTTTCCTCTAGCTGTATTAGATCAGGAGCTAAGATGGTGTCATTATACACCTTTTTATCCTCATATTCATTAGACATTATCTCTCCATCATCATCATGCAACTATGTAGGCACTTGAATGCAGTCAAAAGTCTAGATCTAGTTAAGAGTGAGCCTTTGATAAGTTCTTCTCCTGACCTCTACTTCATCATCATAATCAGTCTAATAATCTTCAAGATGTTTTGATGTATTTGTTCCCGTAATAACTTCTGCATTATATCATATGGGTCATATGACCTAGCTATAGAAAATGGCTACAGGTGCATGAGCTTCAACCCTCCAATTGAATCTTTAATACTCTGTCTATCAGGGCATATATACCATCCCATGTACATTGGGAACAACATAGGAGAAATATTCTTCTGCTCCAAGTGAGATTCAATTGAGGTTGATACTTGTCTCACAAATTCTATCAAGATGACCCTATCAGTGGGATATCTTGGCAACATGAGAGGTTGCCCCTCAAATCCTTCTATTCTTATGTATGAAAAAGTGGGGAATTGGATAAACCAAGCCCTATGCTTATAGATAATGGCTTGAGCCTCCATGCTCAATGTCTTGGTTTTGTCCTCCTCCATGGTTCTAACTAAACGCATTGAAAATGAGTCATTTACCAATTTAAAATATTGGAGGTATGCTCTCTTCTGTAATTATGCGTAATGGTCCCAAATGTTCACATCACCAGTGCTATTTCCAACCTTGCCCACTGTTTGCAAGGTACTAAATGTGCCTCGGAAAGCACAAGCATACAAGACATAAGAGGTCATATGGAATATACAAGCTTTGCCACCTAGCTTTCTCATCCCTTCATCTAAACAACCACTAATGATCTTGGCCCAAAGAGGCTTATTTTATGAATACATCACCATCTAGATGATCCCATACATCCAATTTTCAAAGTTTCGAGCATGTTGTCTTCCGGTCATCCTTCTTAACAGGGCAATCATATACTGATACTCCTCATCAAATTGAAATTTGTACAAGTAAATGGGTGACTTAGTAGAAGTTGTGTATGTACTATTCTTGGCCATCCATTGGTACATGATTTTCTTGGCTTATTTCTTATTATTATTATACTCTTTCTCCAACCTACATAGGCTTACACTAACCACTTTATTCTCCACAGGCAAATTGAATGCAGCAGTGATGCCCTTGATTAAGAAGTCTACATACACTCTACCATGCTTTTCCACTCTCCTATTCTCAAGGTTGTAATTTCTAGCACATTCCACCACTAGCTTAGTGGCCTCCATTACATATGGAAATCTTGCGGCATGCCACATACCAGTTGTGAATATCCTATCTAGTATGGGACTATTAGTATCATTGTCTAATCTCCTTGTCCATGCATCCAACTTTGTTTTCCCTTGATGTGTATCATCTATCACACAATATCTAAATCCTACTCCCTCAGGCTGTACAAACATGGGTTTCAAGAACTCAGAGTCAGATCTATTCTTTCTAACCTCCATTAGATCCTGCAATAGAAATATGCATTTCTTACCCTAGGGTGTTTGTATGGGGAAGCTCAAAGATATCATGCATTTCATAGTTACTATTCAACATTTCAATTTATTTCCTGAATCATCATGCAAATTAACCTAATAAAGAACCATTTTACTTGGTGATTTGTAGTAAACGACAATGGAGAGGGTTTTAATTTACTTATCTGATGTTTGGTTTTCCACTTTTATTATATGACTAATAATAGGGAAATGTAGATATGCAGTATCGTCTGTTCCATTCTGTTACATTGAGTGTCACGCTCCGTAGGTAGATGACCATGAGGTGTTAACTTTAAGAGCTCTATAAATTTCAATTATCACAAGGTAAATGTAAATAATCCCTAAATTTTACTTTTAAACTGATCAATAGGATAGATTAGGGCATATGTGTCATTTTGATTGAATCTGTTGATTATCCGCATGAAGTTCATAGATGCTTCCAAGTGTTGGATTTATATTTCAAATTGACTGGGCTCCATCTACCTTTGGGCTCACATTTAATGCCAAAGGGTGATCTTTTGAAGAACAAGTGATGCAGAGCACACAGTGGAAGCAATTCAAAATAGGGTGAAATACCCACTAACCCACATTATAGCTTTAAAAATCCTTTCTCAAAGTTCACATAGCATCAAACCACATACATTCTTTTATGATCGGCAAAGCCATATGCCATCAGCTAACCAAATACCTTTCGCACTGAAGTCCTTCCTCATACCGATGTGTCTCTGACACCACTATCGCTAGTGAACTAATGTACCTGCCATGCTCACTATTATGCCAAACACTTGTACATGCATGACATGACTTACGATCACCGGTCCTCTTCACCACTACTACTGGTCAACCTCTTGCATCTAACATAATGTATATGTGCAATGTATATTCTTAATATACATTTAGAAGATGCATTTGAAACATGCATTTAGAATATGCATTCGGTGGGACGAACCATTGACTTTCTTTGTATGCCGATACACTATCGGTCAGACTTCCAACATCGGAAGCTTTCAACCTTCTCTCTCCGACACCTTCTGTCCCCCCGATGCAAAACTGAACCATTCACAATATACTTTTACAACATACACACTCAATGTGCTTTTGCAATATACACATGGAATGACTTTTGACATACATTAGCAATATACACACAGAGTGTATACCTGGTGAAACAACACAAATCTTCACCTAACTTCCATGCAAGTCATACAATGTATCTTTGGCCCAACTGTCGATTCTCCCCTGCAGCTCCGTGACTCATATAACTTCACAGATCTTTGACTTTGCCAACCTAGCACATGAGGATGCTAGGATCTCTCAGAGCATAATGTACACGATCCTACAAACATGAATGAATAAAATGAAAAACACAAAAATTAACTGTACAACCATTCCACCGATTTCAAAGAAATCTAACTGGTGGAATGGATTAAGAATCCATCTCGGCCACAAAATAGTAAATCGATTGCACAAAGAAAACCTAGCAAATCCAGAATGACAGAAAGATACACAAAATAGAACTTTGTTTATTATGCCTTCCAGAAATGCACACATAGATGCTATGTTTCTCAATTACAAATCACACTGATCTCTGATCTCTATTACCTCTCAACTACAACTACTACTACTGATTACATTTGATGATCTTGGGCATTTATCTACTCACCCTCAGAAGTACTGAAATGACTACAAGCTACTAGGAGATCTAACAACCTCCAATTGCCTAACAACCTTCATGATTATAGATCGACAAGTATCCTTGGGACTTACAACATAAACCTAGATACAAACTAAAATGACATGCGTTGGTC
This sequence comes from Cunninghamia lanceolata, assembly GCA_027924645.1. Taxonomy (NCBI): domain Eukaryota; kingdom Viridiplantae; phylum Streptophyta; class Pinopsida; order Cupressales; family Cupressaceae; genus Cunninghamia; species Cunninghamia lanceolata. The sequence continues at coordinate 14,822,879 of BSBN01000523.1, forward strand.
AAACAGACCTTATTACATGAATGATCTTATAGGACCTTATTGGAAACAACAAAAATGAACATTAGACACATCATGAAATTAAATGCCTCATGGGGGCCACTGTGAATTAGGTGCTCTTGCACCATACACCCCACCGACAAAAGAACTCATGCCCTATGAGTTAATTCTTTATTTTACTCCACCTTTATCCTCTGTTGTTGCATGTTTTCCCCATGATCTCTAGACTGCAACCTGCTTCCATGGAATCAAAGACTCATGCCCAGCTTTGTATGTGCTACTCACACCTTGCCATGAGTGACTGCTTGCCACCAAACCTACCCTTTGCTTGCCATGCTTTCTTACTATCATCGTTGTCTAAACACCTGCATGCAATACCTTGTTTGATGCTTCTTGTATTGCTGTTATGGTAGAATATGTTTGCCTTTCAATTCTTGTTGGCTCTAGAGGACAAACAATGGTCCCTACTATGATAGCATCCTTGTCTTTCCAATCAACTTGTGGCTGCTTGCAGACTTGCTCTTTGACCTTCTTCTGATCCATTTCAGACATCACCATCTGAGCTCCATCAGTCAAAACTAAAATCACCTTCAAACTGTGATCCATAGCAACCCCGCTCCTTGAGGTATCCTCAACTTTCTTTGTGTCTTCTTCATTGAGCTTCACAAACTCTTTCTTACCCACCAAGATGACCTTGGCTACCTTCTTTGCTTCAGCATCCTCCTGCAATGGTGTCATCACAAAAGTCCTTCCATCCTTCTTGATGGTGTAGGTGTTAACATATCCATCATACAATGCTCTCCTATCAAATTGCCATGGCCTACCTAAAATTAGGTGACAACATTCCATGGACAAAATATTAGATAAAACCCTATCCTAATATTCCCCAATATGAAAATCAACATATGCTTGTCCAGATACCAAAAGTGATTGATTATCACTTACCCCAAGATGCTTTGTAAGGAGTTGGATGAGGAATCTTGTCTAGTTTCAACTTATCCACCATTTCTTGAGATACCATATTATCTGTTGAACTAGAATCTATTACTACCTTGCATATTTTACCTTTGCTTTTGCAATTGGTCCTGAAAAGTGCTCTTCTTTGTATCATGTCCTTGGATGTCTTCAAGAGTGTTCTCCTTAGCATCAATGCTTCTCCATCTAGAACTGGGGCTGCATGCCCAATTGGAGAGTTAACACTTTTATCTACCTCCTCTTCTTGCAAATATTGAATCCTCTTTTCATTCCTCCTTTCTTTACCACCGGATATAGAACTCTATTTCAATGGGCACTTGTATGCTGTATGGCCAATCTCATTGCAATGATAACATCTCCCAGTGAAAACATTAGAACCTCTACCTCCACCTTTTATGCCTTTAAATCCCCCTCTAAAATCAAAAACTTGGTCCTTACCTCTACTTGTGTCTCCTTGGTCTTCTTGGGATTGATTTTTGTCTACAAAACTATCCCTATTTTTGCCACTTCTTCCTTTGTTCTGTTGTTCTCCCTTTCTTTTCTGCTTCTCTTCTACTCTCAGCACCACCTGGAAACATTTGTCCATGGTTTCTGGTGTCAAGATGGTAATCTCATCTTGTATACTATACTTCAAGCCATTAATATACCTGGCAACTCTTCCTTTCTCATCTTCAGCATGTCTACACCTTAGGGACAATTTATGAAATTCCTCTGTATAGGTGGATACATCCATATCCTTCTGCATGAGATTCTGCATTTTCCTGTATATCTGCACCTCATAATCCGCTGGTAGGAACTGAGCCTTGATCCTCTCTACCATCCAACTCCAAGATGAGATCATGCTCTTGCCACTCTTCACCCTTTCTCCCTGGGTGTAGTTCCACCACGTGAGTGTAGCGCCCTTCAATTTCATCTTTGCAAACTTGACTCTTCTATTCTCCAGTACCTCCTTGTACTCAAAGTAATTGTTCAAAGCCTTGATCCATTTGATGACTTCATCTACGTCCATCCTTCCGCTGAACATCAGAATCTCCAATCTTGCCTCGGATGACTCCTTACCAAGTGATTTTATGGCCTCTAGAAATTGTTTTTGATTTGTAGATATATCTATCTGTCCTGGAGTTGTTTCCTCTTCCCCATATTCTTCTTCTCAATCAGATTCCTTGTCTGATTTCCTACCTTTTCCCAAGGTCTTCAACTCAGCTTGGAGTACTTCCTTGACTCCAATCTTGATCAACTTCTCCATCTCCTTGAATTTCTTGACCACTTCGGTGGTCATTCCCTTTGGAGGCATATCACTAGCCCCTTCTTCACTTTCTCTGTCTAACATAAACATTCATAGACAACACCAACACTTCTACAAATCTTTCGCTAGCTCTGATACCAATTTGATGCAGAGCACACAATGGAAGCAATTCAAAATAGGGTGAAATACCCACTAACCCACATTACAGCTTTAAAAATCCTTTCTCAAAGTTCACATAGCATTAAACCACATACATTCTTTTATGATCGACAAGATGATATGCCATCAGCTAACCAAATACCTTTCGCATCGAAGTCCTTCCTCATACCCATGTGTCTCTGACACCACTATCACTAGTGAACTAATGTACCTGCCACACTCACTATTATGCCAAACACTTGTACATGCATAACATGACTTACGATCACTGGTCCTCTTCACCACTACTATTGATCAACCTCTTGCATCTAACACAATGTACATGTGCAATGTATATTCTTAATATACATTTGGAAGATACATTCGAAACATGCATTCAGAATATGCATTCGGTGGGACCGACCATTGACTTTCTTTGTATGCTGATACACTATCGGTCAGACTTCCAACATCGGAAGCTTTCAACCTTCTCTCTCCGACACCTTCTGTCCCCCCGATGCAAAACTTAACCATTCACAATATACTTTGGCTACATACACACTTGATGTGCTTTTGTGATATACACACATAATGACTTTCAACATACATTAGCGATATACACACAGAGTGTATACCAGGTGAAACAACACAAATCTTCTCCTGACTTCCATACAAGTCATATAATGTATCTTCAGCCAAACTACTGATTCTCCCCTGCAGGTCCACGACTCCTGTACCTTCACAGATCTTTGACTTCACCAACCTAGCACATGAGGATGCTAGGATCTCTCAGAGCATAATGTATGTGATCCTACAAACACGAATGAACAAAATGAAAAACACAAAAATGAACTGTACAACCATTCCACTGATTTTGAAGAAATCTATTCGGTGGAATGGATTAAGAATCCATCTCGGCCACAAAATAGTAAATTGATTGCACAGAGAAAATGTAGCGAATCCAGAATGACAGAAAGATACACATAATAGAACTTTGTTTATTATGTCTTTCAGAAATGCACATACAGATGCTCTGTTTCTCAATTACAAATCACACTCTTTGATCTCTATTACCTCTCAACTAGAACTACTACTACTGATTACATTCGATGATCTTGGGCATTTATCTACTCACCCTTAGTAGTACTAAATTGACTCCCAGTGGCTGGGAGATCTAACAACCTCCAACTGCCTAACAACTTTCATGATTATAGATCGACAAGTGTCCTTGGGACTTACAACATAAACCTAGATACAAACTAAAATGACATGCATTGGTCAAACAGACCTTATTACATGAATGGTCTTATGGATCAAATGGACATCAGGTGATTTTCTAAGTTAGGGTCATGTTAACAAATGTGACTGATATTTAGAAATATGACCCCTATGGGAAATATCTGGGTTAACTGATCTTTGACTCAACATAACTTTCTATCCTTAAACAATATCAGGGTGATCCAAAAGGCAAATCTACTTAGAATTTTGTAATCTTTCCAATTATGAGGTTTGTGGTAGCAAATGCTAACTTGGACAACCGACCTTTGCTTGTGATGCACATACCTAAGCAAAGGTGACATACATGACTGAATTTTACCAAACCACCCAAAGAAAGAAAGTAAGCAAGCAGAAGCAAAAGGTTGGGTCCCTATTTTGCTAAGGCAAAATGGGGCATGTTGTGTAACCAAACACTGATTGTTCCTTTGGCTCTTCTTTTGTGATTGACTTTTCTACTTCAAGTTTTTTCACTTTTCATCTGTGCATTGGTGGTTAGGCTCTCAAAATCCTTTGCATGAGAAGCATAGATTTTGTGTTCTCATTTGGTTCTTGCTCATTTTAGGAGGTCCTGTAATCTGTTCATTGAGTTTAGATGTAGAACCATCATCATTATATGAATTGAAGGTTTAATCATACCTACTCACATTGTGACCATGACTAAATTTTTCCCCTTTAGATGAAATTTTCTCCTTAAACATCCTCCTAATATACTTTACCAATCCAATCTTTCTAGGATTCAAGATGACAATAAAGTTTAGATAATCATTAAGAGAGTACTAATGTTTAAAATTATCATGAATACTCTGATAGTCCTCAAAGAGTCGAGGGGCTTCCCGTTCATAACCTTCTTTGAGCTTGATGTCGTCCTGTTTAATTTCTTCTTTGGATTTCCCTACAATAGTGTAGTAACCCATAACTAAAACAAATGCAAGAGAGCTGGTCACTCAAATATCAACTGTGAGCTTAATGAATTTTTGTTTAATTTAAACCCCAAATCATTAAGATTGATACCACACATGCAACCATTAAAACTAACATGCAAGTGCCGATCACTAACATGCAACTAAGAATCTTTGACATGCAACTTGATTTATCTGACAGGATGGCAGGAAACCACTCTGATATCACTGTAATGTCCCACCCCAAGTGGACACTTGCTAACTGAGTTTCTGCCTGTATATTTTGCTTGGGGTTTCAAGTTTTTATTTGTTTTGATTTGTTTTCTAGAACTTTGACAGGTAATACAAAGATCAAATACTAATGCAATGAAGGTTTTTGACCAAACTATTGTAAAGAAACCGATAGTTGTAGCATACTTGATTATATTAATTCAAATAGGAATTACAATAGCTTGCAGTTACAATATTTTCAATGCATCTCTTCATACAATGCTTGAGAATTTATTAGACTTCATACCTAGAAATCTAAAACTGAAAGTATAGGTCTGAAACTATCATAACAACAAATCTAGAAATGTTAAATATACACTGGCAGATCCCTTGTAGAGGTCAATTTGCATGGATGATTGCGTTCTCTATCAGATTGATGTTGTTGGTGTATTGCATCCCTCTAGCCACCCCATTAGCAAGTGGTCTCAACCCTTAAACCAAGGTAATTTGACCTTGAAATAAAACACCTCAGCTACAAAACTGTATGGCCTGCATAAAGATGAAATGTATGGCCTCTATTTGCTACTGTGTACGGCCCAACAAGGTGATGACAATCAATGATGATCAGTAAACAATAAATTGTAATTTTTGATAACAAACCCTTCAAAAACTACACCAATTAGCTAAGTTGTGACCATTGGCTGTAGCCACCAATGTATGCAAAACTCCTTGAGAGGTTTATAATAATATATATAATAAAAACATTGGATTAAAATAAGAGCAAAGAATAATATCCTCTGAATATACACACACACACATATATATATACATATATATACACACAAGGAGGATATTGTTAAAACATAATAATTATATATGCAGAGGCCTAAGAAGACACAAGGCTGAGTCATACATCATAGTGGTGGATAACATGTAGCATAATAGAGATAATAATATTATTTTTGTTTAAAAAAAAAAATGGAAGGGGGGGCTGAGCGACCGAGTAGGGCCATGTGGCCCTATGGCCTGTGTTGGCCATTGATAGCTAGCCCAGCTGGGGGGTGGGGGTCCTGTGACCCTTGCATCCCCTGGTTCTAATAGGGTTTCTGCCAAGCACACCCAAAACTTTCATTTTTTTGTTTACTACTTCAACAAAAAACTTAACCCTAACATGATTTGAATGTGTTTCAATTTTTTTTATATAACTTTAATAACTATTATAATAACTATAATATTAATATACATATATATATTATTTATTAATATTATCTCTATATATTTAAAAAAAATAGAGAACAAAATAAAATAGTAATATATATATATATATATATATATATATATATATATATATATATATATATATATATATATATATATATATATATATATATATATCACTAAAAAACACATCAAGGAAGGCATATAATTTTTTTTCTTTGCAATAACAACACAGTCTCTATTTCCCTTTTAAATATATGTCCCTTTTTCAATTCTAATACATATGTAGCCCATTTTTTTGAAACAATAATAAAAGGCATGAACTATTTTTCTTTCCTTTCATAAGCAAACCTCAACACTATGAACATCAATATATAGGGAGAGAGAGAAATAGAGAAAGAGATAGATCAAATCATTATTTCTTCCACAATGATAACAAAATAATTAAACTACAAGCCAAGGTACTTTATTCAAAAGATGAAATAAATACATTTATAATAGATTTCAATACAACCATAGGAAACTTCCCAAGGAGAGATTTACTCTCTTAAACCCAAAACCCTTACAAGGTTCAAAGGATCCGAGGCATATACATTGCCATGATTTTTACAACACAAACTTGAACTCTCTTTCACTTCATGAAGCCATATGGAAAACTCTCCTCCACGAGCCAAACCTGTAATAATGGAAATCTTCCCAAGGCTAAGGGAATCTCACCTCCCAAGAGTTGGCTTGCAAGCAAGCCATCCCCGACCTAGGAGGCCCACAAGATAACTGAGTTCATACTCACACAAAGGGGTTTCAAACACACACACACAAATGAATACACAATAACACCCACCCAAGGAGACTAAAAAAACTATATCCATACAAATAGATTATAAGGGAGAGAGAGTGGACTCACTCAACTCAAGGGGAAAACCAAACCAACCAAAGTACCCAAAATCTCATAACATCCACATATCATAGCCTCTTTCTATTAAACCACTTATAACTCCAAATAATATCAAGGAACTCTTTCCATACACAAAACTATCAAATCACTTATAACACCAAATAATATCAAGGCACTTTGCCATACACAAAACTATCAAATCTTCCCATAAACAAGTCCATAGCCATCCAACTCCTTTACAAGGAGGGGTTTTCCACTAGGAGGTTCTCTCCTCTCTTACCCAACACATGGTGAGATCTCTCACATGATCTCATTACAACAACCCTTAACCCATTTCAACATCAAGAGAATTACAAGAAACAAAAGTATAACATAACTACATGCCAAGATACAAAAATAAACAAGAACAAGATGGACTTGAAGCCTTGAGAGCCTACCTCTCAAGCCTCAAGTGATGAAGGATGCTTGGTGAAGACCTCAAGAGCCTAACTCCAAGATCCTTGCATAATTCTTCCTCTCCAAGACTAAGCTCCTTCCCAAAATCAAACACCAAAACTAAAAAGAAAGAACCATTCTCACCTTAAAAGGAGTGAGATATATAAGGTTTCAAAACCCTTCCCAATGAATCAGGAGGTGACACTTGTCACCTTCTCATTCATTCCTACAAGCACAACTTCCCACAAGTGATCTCACACATGTGTGAGATGTGGAGGAGTAGGAAGGTGACACATGTCAACCTCCCATTCCTTCTCCAAGGCACATCTCCCCATATTTCTCCTCACACATGTGTGAGGAATGGGGAAGAGGGAAGTACTTGGGGTTCTCTTCCCAAGGGTTCTTACATTGTGTTATCACACATGTGAGACCCTTGGGATTCCCCCAAGCCCACTCAAGAACCTTGGGTTGTGGGATTGAATGAGACAAGCCACCCAATCCTTAACCTAAAACCCTAATCTGGCCATCTAACTCCTAGGGTTAAAAAGAGGGGTCAAATATGAGTTAAAACTCATTATTTGAGGTCTACAAGGTACCTGACCCATAGGTACTTGACCTAGGCACCTTAAACATATGAAATTAATCTTAAAAAGCTCAAAAAACATCAATTAGAAAGCCCACATAACGAAAATGACACATAGATGACAACTCACCAACTACTCAACCTAAGTCAACCTTAGGAGACTCAAATTAAAATTCAAAATCAAGGATAAAAATATTACATTCATGCTCAAACACAATTAACCTTAGTCCACCTTAGGGACTAGGTTGGTTTAAAAGGGATAATTACTTAGGGTTATTTGTATGACCTCCAGTTTCCATTAGCCATGGAAAACACATGCACACTACACAAACACATCAATAGCCCAAGGTATATCATAGATGAAGAAATTTAATTATGCACACAAATGATTGCACAAGTTAATACATTCTCAAACATATCACATGATAAAATTCACTTGATTCTCACATCAATTATATTTTTCAATAACACAATCAAGATCATGAAATCATAAATCACATAGTATTTCATCAACTCAATTATCTCAATAAACCATTTTAATTGCATTAAGTAAAATAACACTCAACATCATAGAAGAAAAATATAATCTAGCATGTAAAGATATATAATCATCATAATATAACTCATCTATCTAAACAAAGCATAAAATAAAGTCATCAAATGTCTAAATATATGGGATCAATAGTCCCCCAAAATGTCCACATGTCAAAAAATAATCCAAATGACAAGTCTCATAGTCAAATTAGGAAGTGCAACAAAAGTGGCCTCGCACTAAACACTAAGGATCCAGTTTAAGCACAAACAAGTGATATACCCATCAATCCCAACTAAGGTGTGCATCTCCTATGCATACCCAAATTAACACAACCACCTTATAAATAGATCCACAACAACACCATATTATCTCTTAGATAAGGTCACAATTCCATATACCAAACCCTTAGCCTAGGTGAAGCAATACAATCTAGTCTAAAAGTGCAACTAACCTTATCGCACAAGGGTTGGCCTCACATCCTCCTCTCTAGAGCTAAACTTCCTCCTGGAAGTTAACACTAAGGTATAGTATAACAACCCACCTACAAGCCTTTCCAACACGGTGGTGAAATCAAAATGATTTTGAAAATAAAAGTAAGAAGAACAATTAGAAAATTTAGAAGTAATCACTTAGCAATAATCTAGATGATACCCTCCTCTAACTAGGAGGAGTCAAGTATCTTAAAGCAACACATACTCCAAAGACTTTATGAGCATTAAAAAACACAAGGGCATTAGATGCCCTAAGCTAGACCACCAAAAGATTTACAATCATGAAAGGTGAGGTCACACCAAGAAGATTAGCACCATGAGAGCCATTTCTAAAACACTAACTATCTGAATTAGATTCCTAGCCTTTCTTAGCCATCCAAAAACAATTTAACATAAAACAACCAAAAGGAAGTTTAGACAATCCAACAAGTCATCATTATCATACCGATCATAGCCCCAACCACACATCTCACTCACCATACCACCGATGCTAAACTAAATAGTTAAGACTCCAAGAAAAAGCACGAGACTCACAAGTCTTGGCTGCCTGTTCTCTCAACAGGTCATCACTAGACTACCAAGATTGAACTTGCAAAATAAGCAAACATGCCCATGCATCCCTAGCATCAAGGAATGAAAAACTAAACATCTACATCACTACAAAACTCATGGATCAACTTCTAATCGATTGGAGCAATCAAAAAGCCTTAAAAACAAGGGAGCTAATATCATGAGGATAGTGGGTCTACACTACAATAAGAGGATCTCTAGGTTTCCCAACCTGAATACTCCTTCGAACCTTTCTAGCATTCATCTCTTGTTAGCTTAAATATTTAGCCTTCGAAAAAGGGAAAGCACTAGATTATAACTCAACAAGGCTCAAGGTCAACAAGGAATTCTAACCAACCTTTATCGACTTAAACCACAAATCTCAACCTTACAACATCAAACCAAGACCAACTATTCTCATTTTCCTCTCAGCAAGTACCCCTTATGGGTAGGGTAGATTACATAGGTCACATCACTACACATGTACCAACATTGTCAACAATATAAAATCCTCAAAATAATAAGCTTGTAAAAGCTAAGTCTTTGAATAAATTTTAATGAATAAAATTTGAAGTTTAGAACCCAAAGGATAAATCAAATTTAGAAGATAAATCAAATTCAAAAGTGGTGCCAAAAGTTAGCATTCAAAATTGAATCGAAATACAATTAAACAAGTCCTTGAGGTAAGAGGACTATAAGAAAGTAAAGTAGCTAAGTAGCCCAAGAAATAATTCCAATACTGCTCATTTTGCAATTAAATTTAAAAAAAATATCAATAATTAAATAAATTATCTTCAACAATTTTATCAAAAATGTACATCATAAAATCATACATATATACATAGTCACACAAAAGGGAAAGGAGGAATAGTGGTCACACTCCAAACTAAGACCATGAAACAACTCATCTAACGAACACCCACTTATTCTAGGCAAACTAGGACATGCTTAGAAAGGATTTCCAAAAGTCAGGTATCCTAAGAGTCACCTTCGAAGTGGGGCCTTTAATGCTTCCTAATAAGGAACACATACCAACATCTTCATGGATACTACCAAAACCATCTAAAAATCACTAACTCACTTCCATAATCTAAAATCACACAAGACATTTCATAAATACAACAATAATCTCGCTCAAGACACCAAGATACTAGAGTGGAAGCTATTCCAAACCAACCCTAGTCATGAATAACATCACAACAACTATCCTAGAAAAAAGTTTAATGCCACAAGGTTGGAGAACCCCAACCAAGGTGCTCACAATTAAACTCAAGGTTCAAGTCATTGCCTTATTATCTCCCAAAAACAATCCAACAAATACATCTATGTCGATCACATGTGTCGTCCACAACACTTATCCACTAACAACCAAAAGGTATCATTACCATTTTACTATTACTCACAAAACAAACTCAACTTCCCAGCACATCCTTACAATCCCAAACACTTCCAAGATAAAAAATCAAGTGCCTAATCACATTCATCACCCTATAGCAAGGTGTGTGAATCCTTATCCCAAACTATCTGGTTACATCACTTACTCAAACACCTTAAGTATCTCATGTGTTCTCCCATACTAAAACACAAGAAGGTACTACTAGAGGGTTTTCACAATAACCCAAAAGGACACACATAACTAAATCTTAACTTTCTTTATTACAACCCATCACAAGGCTTCATTATAGTCTTCTCTGCACCAAGACATATGTTTCTCCCAAGGGTGATTCGTCACCCTAAAAAGACATAAAGGTAAGAAAAATCCAATGAAACAAGGTGGCAAGGGAAGGATCAAGTTGCTCTTAGGTCATTAAAGTTAATAATAAAATAGGGAATTACACCCACAACTAGATCTTACTCGTCAAATATCATAATAAGGTTTAATATTATGTACTTACTCCACCATTATACCATCAACCAATGAGGTACCATTCTTTAAGCGAACATTTTGCATCACAAGCTATTGCTAAGAGCAGTGCATGACCTTAATAAACACTAGATACCAACATGTTGCAAGGAGATTAACTCGATGCAGTACAATATGTGTCACCATATTTACAATTGGGAAGTGGTTCTCAAAGCCACTACAATTTCTTCGACTCAACAAAAAGGTACATCAAAAGATAGCTAATCAAATCCTTACATGCCATACTCTTTTAATGTTCACTACTCCACCTTCAATGTAGGGGTATCAAAGCAACTCTTACAAGAGAGTATACCATTTTTAACCTCTTTTCACTCTTTGAGTGACAACTTCCCATCATGGTAACTTACTCTTATAACTTAATTCAAAGGACAACTATAGGTCTACAACTTCTTTGCATCCCAACGAGGGGTGTTCTAAACAAGACACAAACTTAATCCATGATACAAAGGTTATCTAATCAACAAAAGGTGGAGAAAAAAATGTAATAGGATACATAGGTCTTTGTCCAAGGTTATCATACCACTTTAATACATTTCTTCCTCCCTCTAAGGTAGGATAAATATAACTTGACATTCATAGAAAAGGGTAAGTCTCATATGGCACGATGGCACTCACCACTTGTAACGTGCCACTTAAACATACACTAGAGCAATCCTACAAGGTAGCCATATGAGAATAACTTTACCACAAAAAATGCCTTTCCAAGGGTGGGACCTACAATAGATTGTCAATGATCACTAAAGGAGGATAAAAATACACCATTAAACTAGAACAAGGAGCAAGGATTTTCTAGGATGAAACATCTAGCAAAACTCAAACAATCAACCTCCCTTTAGGATAAAATTATCAAGAAGTTTGTTAACTCTCAAAATTAGGACGTGTATGGTCCTTCAATTACCCTATTCAACATGGATACACTCCCCAAGTACCTATGACACCAAGTTGTACATGGGAGTTAGCAGAAGCAAAATCGAGGAAAACAAGTTGTCCCTATGCAAGGTGCCTTACAACTTGTTGCTACACAAGCTAGAGTTAGACATGAAATTCAAGTATGCATGACCAACAATTGGCCCAACACAAACGCATGTACACACCTAGAGTTCCTAGTGTTTGAAATATGGGCTTTCATACCAAATGTCATGCCCACATTGCCATGTGGTCATGACATGAATACCACATGCCATGCCCACATTTGTCATGTGATCATGACATGAAATATCAAAGATTTTTCCCACCTGACTCTAAAACCATCTCATGTGCAACAAGCACACTTGATGACACATGCACATAACATGGTTGTATTCGCAACACATGTTAGATGCATCACACAAAGGCAACAAAGTCAAAGAAAGTGCATGATGATGCAAAACTCCTTTCGCAATCCCTACGATGATGATAGCATCTAAGAGGGGTGTGTGTCACAATAAGCATCTCTAAGAGGGGTGGTCTCCATCTAGGAACCATCCCTAGGGCTTCCTAAGTGGAAGTGATAATGGTTTCAACCTAAGTCAAGACCCTAACCCTAGAATAAAACTATCAAATTTTAAATAACGTTAAAATGTGGAAAATAACATGATAGAGATAGATAAACTATATTAGCCATTTAAATTTAAATAAGAAAATAAATAAAATTTAAAGACTTTATTTAAAACATTTAACTACCTAAATTAACATGGGGAAGTTTAATATCTAAGTAATTTAATTAAATTAATCATCCCAACATTTTGCCAATAAAAATACATCAATAATCAAATATTGGATTCCTAAAAATTTTTCCAGCATAACATTACTTAGAGTGCAATTTCACTAGAAATTTTAAAGGCATAATGCCACTATATGAGCTATGTGAAAATAAAATAACTAAAATTAATAAATTATCTTTACTATACCACTAGGTAATAAATTAAATCAATTTAAATAAACCGCCATCCACTATAGTATTATAACATAAAATAAATCAAAAAATGAAGTAATCTAACTATAGAACTAAAACAATAAATTAAAAATAGTTCTAAATGAGAGTTAAGAAAGGTTTAATGGGTTTCTAAGTTTAATTACCCTCCTAATTTACACTAGGGCATCACATCATGCCCTAAAATAGTGTTTATAAAAGCAAGGCAAATCTGTCATTTTCCTATCATATGTTTGTCTTTGTTTTGTTTGGTTGTAGGTTGAAGGCAAGAGAAGGGAGGAAAATCCCTTCCCCAAGTGGGAAGGTTATTTTCCCAAAATTATTTTCTAATAATTTTGTTTTCCATATTTTCAAAAAAAGAATTAAAGAAGGCATATAATTTTTTTTCTTTGCAATAACAACAACATAGTCTCTATTTCCATTTCAAATATATGTCCCTTTTTTTTGTTCTAATACATAAGTAGGCCATTTTTTTTTTAAACAATAATAAAAAGGCATGAACTATTTTTCTTTCCTTTCATAAGCAAACCTCAACACTATGAACATGAATATGTAGGGAGAGAGAGAAATAGAGAAAGAGATAGATCAAATCATTATTTCTTCAACAATGATAACAAAATAATTAAACTACAAGCCAAGGCACTTTATTTAAAATATTAAATAAATACATTTATGATATATTTCAATCAACCATAAAGGAGAGATTTACTCTCTTAAACCCAAAACCCTTACAAGGCTCAAAGGAGCCAAGGCATGTACATTGCCTTGATTTTTACAACACAAACTTGAAATCTCTTTCACATCATGAATCCATATCCCAAAATCTCCATCAAGAGCCAAACCTACAATAATGGAAATCTTCCCAAGGCTAAGGGAAGCTCACCTCCCAACCGTTGGCTTGTAAGCAAGCCAACCCTGAGCTAGGAGGCCCATAAGATAACTGGATTCATACTCACACAAAGAGGATTCAAACACACACACACTCAAATGAATACACAATAACACCCACCCAAGGAGACTCAATAAACTACATCCATACAAATGGATTATAAGGGAGAGAGAGTGGACTCACTCAACTCAAGTGAAAAACCAAACCAATCAAAGTACCCAAAATCTCCTAACATCCACATATCATAGCCTCTTGTTATCAAACCACTTATAACTCCAAATAATATCAAGATACTCTTACCATACACAAAACTATCAAATCACTTATAACACCAAATAATATCAAGGCAATCTTGTCATACACAAAACTATCAAATCTTCCCATAAACAAGTCCATAGCCATCAAACTCCTTTACAATGAGGGGTTTTCCCAACACATGGTGAGATCTCTCACATAGAGAGCTCACTACAACAACCCTTAACCCATTACAACATCAAGAGAATTACAAGAAACAAAAGTATAACATAACTACATGCCAAGATACAAAAATAAACAAGAATAAGATGGACTTGAAGCCTTTCGAGCCTACCTCTCAAGAATCAAGTGATGAAGGATGCTTGGTGAAGACCTCAAGAGCCTAAATCCAAGATCCTTGTACAATTCTTCCTCTCCAAGACTAAGCTCCTTCCCAAAATCAAAGACCAAAACCCAAAAGAAAGAAACCTTCTCACCTCAACAGGAGGGAGGTATATAGGGTTTCAAAACCCTTCCCAATGAATGTGGAGGTGACACTTGTCACCTTATCATTCATTTATACAACCACAACTTCCTGCAAGTGCTCTCACACATGTGTGAGATATGGAGTAGGGAGGTGACACATGTCAACCTCCCATTCCTTCTCTAAGGCACATCTCTCCATATTTATCCTCACACATGTGTGAGGCATGGGGAAGATGGAAGTACTTGGGATTCTCTTACTAAGGTTTCTTACATTGTGTGCTCACACATGTGAGACCCCTTGAGATTCCCCCATGCCCACTCAAGAACCTTGGGTTGTGGGATTGAATGAGATAAGCCACCCAATCCTTAACCCAAAACCCTAATTTGGCCACCTAACTCCTAGGGTTAAAAGAGGGGTCAAATATGAGTTAAAACTCATGATTTGAGGTCTACAAGGTACCTAACCCATAGGTACTTGACATATGCCCCTTAAACACATTAAATTAACCTTAAAATGCTAAAAAAATATCAATTAAAAAGCCCATAAACTTTATGAACGAAAATGACACATAGATGACATCTCACCGACTACTCAACCTAAGTAAACCTTAGGAGACTCAAATTAAAATTAAAAATCAAGGATAAACATATTGCATTCATGCTCAAACACAATTAACATTATTCCACCTTAGGGACTAACGGGGTTAATTACTCAAAGTTATTTGTATGACCTCCAGTTTCAATTAGCCATGGAAAATACCTACACACTACACAAACACATCAATAGACCAAGGTATATCATAGCTGAAACAATTTAATTATGCACACATATACTCACACAAGGTCATACATTCTCAAATATATCACATGATAAAATTCACTTGATTCTCACATCAATTATATTTTTAATAACACAATCAAGATCATGCAATCATAAATCACATAGTATTTCATCAACTCAATTATCTTAATAAACCATTTCAATTGCATCAATTATAATAACACATTCAACATCATAGAATAAAAATATAATCTAGCACGTAAAGATATAGTATCATCATAATATAACTCATCTATCTAAACAAAGAATAAAATAAAGTCATCAAATGTCTAAATATATGGGATCAACAGTCCCCTAAAATATCCACATGTCGAAAAATAATCCAAACAACAAGTCTCATAGTCAAATTAGGAAGTGCAACAAAAGTGGCCTCACACTAAATACTAAGGATTTGGTTCAAGCACAAATGGGTGGTATACCCATCAATCCCAGCTAAGGTGTGCATCTCCTATGCATACCCAAATTAACACAACCACCTTATAAATGGATCCACAACAACACCATATTGTCTTTTAGATAAGGTCACAATTCCATATACCAAATGCTTAGCTTGGGTGAAGCAATACAATCTGGTCTAAAAGTGCAACTAACCATGTCGCACAAGGGTAGGCCTCACACCTAAGTTGAGAACCTACAAATCCAATATGTTAGACAACAAAACCTATAGGACAATAGTATTAGAGCATAAACCACTATGTTAGGACATCAAAAACATCTATAGATAAACATAAACAATGTTATCATAAAATGTGAACAATAGCATGAACAACTAATTATCCCATAATCTCAATGAAATTGAAACAAATAAAATCAAACACAAAAAGCACAATACCTTGCAAACCTTTCTATTCTGTGACTTCCATTGGTCACCTATCTCGAATTGATCTCATGTATGAATAGAGCCCTCAGAAGGTGCACTTCCTTTCTTTTTTCCAAGATGACAATGGAGAATGGCTATTGATAGGTTTTGCAATGAAGAGGATCTTCACAATGTAATGATAATGGTGGTAATCGTGTGACAATTGATCTCAAGCTATGGAGTGATTTGTGCCAAAGGCGTGCTGTGATTCTTGTAGAGTAAGTTTATAAAAAGCTTGGATCATTCAAATAGAGGAATAGGGGTTGTATTTATAGATTTGTGAGAAAGAAGATCAATGGTTGAGGAAATTTGAGAGGATGTGCATGAATAGGGAGAAGACAAGTGTCCTGCTCTACTTTGAGATATGGGAGTTAACATAATAGATTGAGGAGTTAATAGAGATGATTGATCAGTTAACTGGGTTGATTGGGGAGTCAACATAATAGATTGAGTTAACTAAGATGACTGAACAGTTAATAGAATAGACTAATCAGTTAAGTGAATTGATTGAAGAGTTAATTGATTTGACTGGAGAAGAAATAGGACATGTGGGTGAGGGGATATTAGCTAATTAAATATTAAAATATTTAATTATACATGCACATGGATTAATTGAATTATTTTGGTATTAATTCAATTTTAGAGGAAATAGACAATTTAAATAAATATTTGGATTTATTTAAATATAGAGAATGATTTGATACTTATGGATTTGAAGAAATAATTAAATAATTTGGTATTATTAATTTAGAATGATTTTAGAAGAATTTGGATGATTTAATTAAATAAACGATTTTATTTATTTTTTGGAGAAATGTGAATCAAATAAATAAATTGATTTATTTATTAATTGACAGAGGAATTTAAAATGAAATAAATATTTAGAATATTCATTTAGCTAGTGTCATGTCATTTTTAGGTGTATACATTTTACCCCTCTTCGATGCAATGTTTTTTATCACATTGTTTCAAAGAATAAGAAAAAATTATGTGATTTGATACATGCCCCAGTTTGCCCTTGGTACAGGTTTAATGACAGTAGGCTGCCCCCTCGAGAGATTGGACAAGAAGAAAATGACAGGATGACGGATAATCTCATGATGAAGAAGGTTGGTTGACAGGTTAGGATGAAGAAATTGGTTGACGTGGAAGAAAAATGGGATGAAGAAAGAGCTGAATGACACATGATGCAAGATAAAATGATAACACGCAAGCAAGTATGCACAAATGATACAAGAACAAACAAGGTATTGCCCTTGTCCAGCCGTAAACCAATGATTAATCGATAATGATTGATGATAGTGTTTTTCATTGCGGGGAATAATATATCCCTAGATCAACACAAAGATGTGGGAAATATATATCCCACTGATAATTATGATTAATTGACTTGGTTTACGACAAGATTAGGATCAAGACCATTGATTATGATTGGATAATTTGACAAGATTGACTTTACTCGATTGGTATGGATTAAGGATGGACTTGCATTTGGATCATTGCTTGGATTAATTAGACAAGGATGAATGGATTACCTAGATAAGTGGAAGATAAAATTGGACAAACTGTCAGAAATGACTTGGATCTTAAGAACCTTGGAAAAGGTTTACTCAATCGTTGTAGAAGAGATTTGATGAAATATACAATGATAGATACAAATTTGATTGATAGAAGAAATGTGAATGAAAGAATGACGAGCTATTATTTATTTTTAAACACTAGCACTGTGAACAAATTCTTTATTTATGGATGGTATATGAAATGTAATTGGATGTGTATGGATGTGGATATTTGTCACCTTGATATTGCAAGTATTTTGAAGTGATTTGTTTCATCATTGGGTGATTTTTTTTTTTATGTTTTTTAACATGTTGTAAGAAAATACAAGCATCAAGGTATAATTAAACCGAGATGACCTAGTATCTCTTACATGGATTTTGATTTAGCAAGTTAATACAAGCATCTAAGTATAATTGAACCAAGATGACCTGAGTATTTCTTGTGTATCAACAGACAAGGATTACACATGTTTCATGTTTAGACCTCTAACATTCTCAATGATCATTATGTTGAACATGTCTTTAGACAAGGCTTCACATCACTAAAGATAAACCCACAAGTATCAAACAAATAAAATAATCATGCCCCCATCATAGCATCTCTAGTTTTTAGGCATCCTTGAGTGGCGTAGGAGACATGATAACAAAATGTTAAAATTTTAAGGAACAACCAATCAAAACAAAAATTTCTTGCATTAGATGTGTCTTATTGCCATAATTTAGATTAAATCATTTAGAGTGTTTAGGCACTTTCTTGTTTTTCTTTGGATAGGTTTATGCCTCACATCAAAATTTTTGTTTGGAAGTGTGCTTTGTTGTGCATGTGTGTCTAGTGAAAGGTATCACAATCCTTATTGATGCCCTCTTAGAACATGTGGCATTGCAGAATCCAACTCCATAACCAGGTCAAGGACTTGCCCCCAGTTAGGTAAAGGATCAATTTATTATGGAAGAATGGACAATAGACATGAAGAAATGGGCCCTAAGGGACTGACCTAGTGTCTCAGGGGCTCATCAATGATGGGCCTTGCCTATGTGACGGTGCAGAGACAACATAGTTTGGGGTGTAGACTCTTGTGGACCTAGGACCTAGGTGATGGGAAATAGTATGGATGCGAATGGTATAGAGGATGGGTGATAAGGTATGGAACGGATGGGTAGCCTCAGGGGCCCATCAATGATGGCCTTGCCTACATGACAATGTAGAGGAAATGTAGTTTGGGAGGATAAGATACTGATGACGAACCCTATGACAAGTTGACACTATGGATAGGTTAGTGGATAAACCTTAGGTAGTGGGAAATGGTGCAGATTTAGATGGATCAAAGGATAGGTGATAAGGTATGGAGTGGATGCATAGCCTTAGGGGCCCATCAATGATGGCCTTGCCTATGTGATGACGTAGAGGCGATGTAGTTTGGGATGACAAGATACTGACGATGGACCCTATGATAGGATGACACTATAGATAGGTTAGTGGATAAACCTTAGGTAGTAAGGTGACAATGGTGACAAAGTATCAAGGCGTGATAGGTTATCATTAGGTGGTTTTGTGAAACCAATACAATTGGATGATGGATGATGGTAGGAGGAAACAAGGATGTGATCTCCAAGGTCTATGTCGCATAGGAATAACTCAGGATTTGACATGACAAAGCTTATGATGAGGGAGGATGAGAGGATTGGATAGAAAAAGATAAGGTACATCAAGAGTTTTTCCAAAGCATGTTTCAATATTTTGCCCCCATATCTTTATCAAGATCAAAAGAGAAATGGAGTATGAATGGACTCAATATGATAGGTATATATAGGATAAGGATGATAGGATGGTATGGTAAGATAGGATGGAAAATGATAGGGTCAATGAGACAATACGCTCCCAAGGGTAAATGACATGGAAGATCAACCTACACATGACACCTGTTTTCCAGGTTATTATCATGGTACTTATCAAGGCACCACCAAGGGTGGTTTTCACTATTGGACAAAGGGATTTTTCTTTACTTTTTTTATTTTTCTTTTATTTTTCATTTTTTTAAACATTTGGATGGGAGAAGATGGATACGGATGGGAGAGACTCAAGTGTCTAGTTCCATGAATGGTGATAGTCCTGCTAGATGGGTTCCGCCGCATGGACTATGTCTAGTGTTCTCATATATGTTGGTAGGGGATTGCATGAAAGTGAGATGGAGAAGGTAGATAGCAGATTATGGAAGGTGTGATAGTGGATTATGATGAGGATTATGTAGGACTTATGTAAGGATGGAGGGAAGGCTTATGCAAAATCATGGACCATAGGAATAGGATGGGGAAGGTATGTAGGATAATAGTGGAAGGAAGGGGAGATGGAGGTATGTGGAAGTGTCATAAGATGGAAGGGAACCATGACCAATGGTTGTACATATCATGATAAATATTGAAGCTTATGATGGGAAAGTGGTGTAGGAAGCAATGGAGATGTTTTCTTAGTGGATAAGTGATTTAGGCATTTAGGGACCCACATAGACTTAGTATTTTTCTGATTTTTTCTTATCATGTGGGATGGAAAGACTTGAGACTTTTGGATGGAATGGGATTTTTGGATGGAAAAGGAGAAAGTGGATGGTTGGGATTCTTGAGAGGTGGATGACTCATTTAAATTGATGGCTTTTTGCTTAGGTACCCAAACCATTTTTCTTTTATATTGTACTTATGAAGGTATGGGCTTGGGTATATGTAGCTTTTGTACAACTTCTGAGGTAATTACTTATTGCTTGGGGACCCACACCTTTTTCAGTTTTTCTTTGAGGTGTGTGGGTGTATGCAACTTTTGAGATGGGTTTTTCTTTGATTTTTTGGATGATTTCCTAAGGTATTAGGGCCCTTAGGATTTCTAACTTTATGAAAGGATGCATCCCAATGTTTATTTCTGAATCCTATAGGTTTGGTGGAATGAGTGGAAGCTTCATGTTTAGATAATATGTGCATTTGTCGGTCATGATTCGAAATGTGAGGTAATGTGTAGGTGGATAAATTTGGCATTGGGAGAAGTGGAAGCAAAGTTGATGGAGGGATAGTAGGAGTTGGAAGCAGTGGAGGTAAAGTGGATGGTGGAAGGTGTATGGTCACATGCTCTTGGGATTTGTATGATAAAGGAGGTGGAATGGAAACATATGTTTTTGGAATATGATGGGGTTTGTGATGGAAAGTGGTGGACTTAGGAGGAGTGGAGGAAGTACCAACATCTTGAGATTACTTTTCTTGGAGAGTATAACCAAGGCCACAAGAGGGTCGAGGGACTTTGACATGGATGGGCTCCAAAATAACTTGTTCACGAAGGCCTAATCCTTTACCTTGATAGTTCATATTTTGGAGTATGCGGTGGACAATGAGATTATGGGTGATTTGGACACTAGATGCAAGATCATTATTTGATAGGGAAGGTGAAGTGGTAGATAATGGTTGTTTCTCTCCTAAGGAAGAACATTCATGGATGAAGGTAGTGATACCAAGGGGATAGGGTAACAAATTTGTAACATGGTCAATAATGGATGGTGGAGGATCTTGATTATTGTTATGCTCACTAATATCTAAGTTATTGGTTGATCATCTATGTGCATTTGGGAGGCAAGTGTCTCATCAAGGGAAGTGGAAGTTGTTGGATCATGGATAGGACTAGGTGGAGGATGGATAGGGGCATTTTGGATATCTTGCTCATGGATGGTTGTGAGAGTATGGATAGGAGCAAATTTCACATGGATATGCTCTTGATCATAGAGAGGATTAACATGGATAGGATGACCTTGAATTACTTGCTTGTGGGTAGTAACTTGATCATAGATAATATCTTGATCATAAAGAGGATTAAGTGTGATATGGATGGGATCAATTTGCTCATGTATAGGTTCTTCATCAACAATAATATCCTGATCATAGAAAAGGTATAGGTTATTGATGGGTTGGATTTAGATTTCTTTCTCATGTATGGGTAGAGGATCAAGTTTCTCATGGATAGCTTCTTCATAGGTAATATCTTGATCATGGAAAAAATAAATGTTATGGATAGGTTGGATAGAGGTGCTTTGTTCTTGATTTAGATAAAGGGTTGATGTTTCCACATGCTCTAGAGCATACTCTTGACATAACTCTTGATTTTCTTGAATTGAAGAGGATTGATAGGCTCTTGATGGTCAACAACATGAGGATAGAATGAATCTTGATTTGGACTCATGATAGAAGACTCTTCAATAGTCTTGATGGGTTGTGGATTACATGATGGGGTTGAAGGAATGGACATGTTTGAAGGTTCTTTGATAGGCTCTTGGATAGGTGGCTTATGACATAGAGATGGTTGATTCCTTTCTAGTAGCCCTTGGATCACATCCTTTGTAGGTGCATAGGTAGACGAATGATGTAATGGGTGGGTAGACTTGGGTGAAAGAGGTAGCGGTGTGAGACAAAAGGTTTGCTTAATGGAATACTCTCCTACACCTTTATCCTTGATCTTGAATTTTTGTTCTGCGGATTTTGATGTAGAAGGTATTGGGCTTGGGTTAACATTGGTTGTAGAGGATGAAGTTGTACGGTTAGTGGGAATTACAACATCGGGCTTGGATTGGATGGAATTGCAATATTGGAATAGGTTGGGATTGTCTTGGATGGTGATTTCTTGGCTATCATGGGGGAATTTGATATGTGAATCACTTTCTGAAATGTGGTTAACAACATAGTCATATGACACATTTGTATAGTTGGTGTTGTTATCCCCACTTTGGTTTTAATTTGAAGAACCTCCCTTCTCATAGTTGGGGAGTGGATTCTAGAATGCTATATGATCATCATTGGAGGCATTGTTGTCAATTGATACCTATTTTTGATCCAACAAGTCTTGAATGGTGTGTTTGAGCGCTTGACAGTCATTAGTTTTGTGTCCTTGTTTCGGTGATACTCACAAAAGTCAGTGTCTTTCCACCAAGAAGATTTAAGTTGTGATTCATAATCCCATGCTGTTGGAAGTGTTATGAGATTGCTTGATATTAGCTTCCGTAGGGCAGAGGTGTGAACTTTCTTTGAGGAGGAAAGTTTATAGACTGTGATTCAGTGTTTTGGAGTTTGTTTTGTGAGGGGTTGATTTGTGGGTTTGATAAGTTGAAAATTGGTTTCTTTGTCATCAACCACCCCATCATTCATGATGTTCTTATTTTTGGTATAAAATCACGGTTTATCCGTGTTAACATTTGCACTAGGGGTGTCCTTGTAAAGTCTTATTTGCCCCTTTGCTATCAAAGCTTTTTTGATGAGTAAACCTATTTCAATGACCCTACTAAATGTAGTCAGACATTGGAGTTGGATTTGGTAACAAAGATCAGCGTTTAGGTTATGTATAAACATCTCAAGCAATTATTTTTTTTGCATATGATACGAACATTTGCTAGCCAATTGTCTCCATCTTTACAAGAAAGTGGCAAAGGATTCTCCACCCTTTCATTTTGTGTTGCAAAGATCTAGCATTGAGATTTCATGCTCAATGTTATAGGAGAAATGAGTGACAAACTTATCCACTAGCTCGTCAAAAGTATAGATACTCGGGGGGAGTCGAGAGAACCACTCCATGGCTTACCCTCCTAGAGATCCAGGGAAGAGTCTCATGAGAAAAGTTTCATTGTGAGCAACCTCTAGACATGTGGCACTGAATTCTCTTATATGGTCTCTAGGGTCACCCTTTCCTCTATACTTGTCAAATTTCAGAACTTCAAATCTAAGGGGAAAGGGTATCATGTTCAAGCTCTTATTGAAGGGATACAGTGAGATATCCTCCAACGAATAGTGTTTAGTGGACATCCCTATTTGGAGGTCTACTAATTGTTGTTGTAGGATTTGAACTTGCTTTGTCAACATGTCTAAAGGTGTGGTTGAGTTTGTGGTTTTCTTGCCTTTGTCTTTGCCAAGGGTTCTTTCCTCACGTGTGCTACTTCATGTATTCTTTCTTTAGTTCCTTTCAATGCTGTGATGTCAAAGTCAGGGGGGAGCTTAACTCCTTGGGTTGCTAGGTGGAGAAAGAACTTTTTAGGGTCTTGGTGGAGTACTTTGTTGATCATTCATCAGAAGTTTCTATCTTGGAGAGCTTCTTGTAAGTCCTCGTGAGATATCTCCTTGTCACTATCATGAGGGGAGGGGACAATTTTGTTGGACATTTCAGCCATTTCAATTTTTTTTTGTCTCTGCAATCTAGTTAGTACCATGCAATGTGATTTGGAATGGAGGGGTGAAATTGGATGCTTTCGTAAGATGTGTTTGGAGGTTGTAATGAAGGGGATACTGGTGGTGATAAGATTTGAACAAGGGTTTTCTTTGATCAATGGTGTCAGACAAGTCGGTCGATACGAAATGGTAGCCAAAAGTAAGGATGGTTGAAATCCAATTACTTGGTAGAGACTAGTTTTACACCAAAACAAACTACTGAAATTTTGAGATAGAAGGATGATAGATCTTGATAGTGGAGACTTACTAGTGATGCTTGAATCTGATATGATAAAAAATTGGCTTGTAGTAACTTGATTTTGATAGTTTGATTTATTTTTGGGAAGTTTTGTGATTTTTTTGACGAAGTGAATGATGGAAAAGAGGGTACACTATGGAAATGAATGGGAGAAGTGACTATATGGTTAATTTAACCTTAAAAACTAATACAAGGTTGAAATGGGTGCTAAAAAAGGTAAGTATTTTTCTGACAAAATGTACAGAAGTACTCATTGTGACAGATGCGTAAGAATAGATGCGCTAGAACAGAGCATAAATGTACAGCAATAGGAAACAAAAGTGTGGATCTGGTGAAAAGTGGATGCACTAGAACATAGTACAAATGCACATCTCTAGGAAGTATATGTGCAGGTCTGGTGAAAAAGTAGATGCGTAGTAGAACGGTGTAAAAGCGCAACAGAACTGAGTAAATGCGCAGTAGAAAAAAGATGCGCAGCAAGGTGAAGCAAATGTGCAGCAGGATGAAGTAAATGCATAGATCTATTTGTTTTGTTTGATTTTGACTTGGGAAAGGCACGTTTTTCAATGTTTTTGGGTTCTTTTCTTGAATGATGCTCTTTTTGATTTGTTTCTTTGATTATGGCAAGAAAGACACATCACACACAAAGAATATTTTCATGATTGTTTGATTTTTTTATTGTTTTAATTTTTGATTACAATGCAAGCATAATCCTAAGGTAGGCAAGGACAATATTCAATGAGTTCCAACTTGGTTTTTACACAAGCCACTTGTATAAAGGCGGACAACTAATAGCTTGGTAGCACTGACTCCCCTCCACGACAATCACTTCTCACACATACCAAGCTATAGTTCCTCCGAAGAGTTGAACTTTTCTATTTCTACACTAAATGAGTGTATGATGTTGGATGGCTCTGGAGAATATTTTCCTCTTGTGTCACCGAATAGGGGATTTTGGCTTACTATAACAACATGATTTTAGTCAAGGCATCCATTCGGGTGATTACATGTGCAACCATTCGCTTCAATAAGAAGGCTTCCCAGCCCATAGAGGTTACGCTCCATAGGGTTTTGGGGGAACATTGGTTGGTGTAATACAATAGCACTCGTCACTTGCAACTTTCATCACAAATTCAATTTATTTATAGTGACTTGGAAGTACTTGGCTTTAGCCATTATCACTTAAGGTCATCCCACTTGGAAGGAAAGAATTCCAAGGGCAGGCCTCTCTAAAGGTAACACATGCGAAATGATGATTCTGGCATTTTGGTCACCTAGTTATGGGGAGAGCATAGTCCTATCATCATTCCAAAAATCATGGAAAACACTAGTTCTTTCCTCCTAGTTAAAAAGAGAAAAACTAAATGAGTTATTCTATCAAGCACACAAGATTTGTTAACTTTGAAAAAGCTTTTGAAATCAATTGTTCAATTTTAATCCTCCTAGTTGGGACTGTGTTCAAGTTGTGATGCAACAAGTACAAATTGCTTCCCTCCTATTTAGATCTAAGTGAGATTTGCATGAACAAGCTCAATTACTTCTTTTGCTATTTAGATCTAGATGAGAGTTAACCATGCAACTATATGCTTAACCAGCTCTTAACCTACAAAGTGGATCTGAGAATATTCCTGTAAATGATGTTAGCATTTAGAAATTTCCTGAGAAATAGCCTAAAAAACCCTAGCAGAATGAGTGCATAGATACAGTGAATGAATGTGCAGAAATAGATGCACAGTTACAGAGAATGTATGCACCATAATAGAGAATAAATGCATAGATACAGAGAATGAATGCGTAGAAATAGATGCATTGTAATAGAGAATATATGCATCAGAATAGTGAGTGGATGTGCATCAACAAAGAGTAGATGCACCGTAATAGTGAGTGGATGCACAGATTTGACAAATGCGCAGCAATAGTGAGTCGATGCACCGTAGAATGTGATGGATGCGCATAAACATTCTATGTATAGATTCTAACACAAAAACTCAATTTTGAAGTTAAATTGGGGCAAGGGTCCCATGGTGGGCACTAGAAATGTTATCAGAAAATGTGAACAATAGCATGAACAACTAATTATCCAATAATCTCAATGAAATTGAAACAAATAAGATCAAACACAAAGAGCACAATACCTTGCAAACCTTTCTATTCCATGACTTCCATTAGTCGCCTATCTTGAATTGATCTCAAGTATGAATAGAGCCCTCAGAAGGTGCACTTCCTTGCTTTTTCCAAGATGACAATGGAGAATGGTTGTTGATAGGTTTTGCAACGAAGAGGATCTTCACAATGCAATGATAATGGTGATAATAGTGTGATAATTGATCTCAAGCTATGGAGTGATTTGTGCCAAAGGCACGCTATGATTCCTGCAGAGTAAGTTTATAAAAAGCTTGGATCATTCAAATAGAGGAATAGGGGTTGCATTTATAGATTTGTGAGAAAGAAGATCAATGGTTGAGGAAATTTGAGAGGATGTGCATGAATAGGGAGAGGACAAGTGTCCTGCTCTACTTTGAGATATGGGAGTTAACATAATAGATTGAGGAGTTAACAGAGATGATTGATCAGTTAACTAGGTTGATTGGGGAGTCAACATAATAGATTGAGTTAACTGAGATGATTGAACAGTTAACGGAATAGACTAATCAATTAAGTGAATTGATTGAAGAGTTAACTGATTTGACTGGAGGAGAAATAGGACATGTGGGTGAGGGGATATTAGCTAATTAAATATTAAAATATTTAATTATACATGCACATGGATTAATTGAAAAAAATTTTGGTATTAATTCAATTTTAGAGGAAATAGACAATTTAAATAAATATTTGGATTTATTTAAATATAGAGAATGATTTGATACTTATGGATTTGAAGAAATAATTAAATAATTTGGTATTATTTAATTTAGAATGATTTTAGAAGAATTTGGATGATTTAATTAAATAAATGATTTTATTTATTTTTTGGAGAAATGTGAATCAAATAAATAAATTGATTTATTTATTTATTGACAGAGGAATTTAAAATGAAATAAATATTTAAAATATTTATTTAGCTAGTGTCGTGTCATTTTTAGGTGTATACATTTTACCCCTCTTCGATGCAATGTGTTTTATCACATTTTTTCAAAGAGTAAGAAAAATTTATGTGATTTGATACATGCCCCAGTTTGCCCTTGGTATAGGTTTAATGGCAGTAGGCTGCCCCCTTGGGAGATTGGATAGGAAGAAAATGACAGGATGACAGACAATATCATGATGAAGAAGGTTGGTTGACGGGTTAGGATGAAGAAATTGGTTGACATGGAAGAAAAATGGGATGAAGAAAGAGCTGAATGACACATGATGCAAGATAAAATGATAACACGCAAGCAAGTATGCACAAATGATACAAGAAAAAACAAGGTATTGCCCCTGTCTAGCTGTAAACCAATGATTAATCGATAATGAATGATGATAGTGTTTTTCATTGTAGGGAATGATATATGCCTAGATCAACACAAAGACGTGGGAAAGATATATCCCATTGATAATTATGATTGATTGACTTGGTTTACGACAAGATTAGGATCAAGACCACTGATTGCGATTGGATAATTTGAAAAGATTGACTTTACTCGATTGGTATGGATTAAGGATGGACTTGCATTTGGATCATTGCTTGGATTGATTGGACAGAGATGAATGAATAGAGAAAGAGATAGATCAAATCATTATTTTTTCAACAATGATAATAAAATAATTAAACTACAAGCCAAGGCACTTTATTTACAATATTAAATAAATACATTTACAATATATTTCAATCAACTATAAAGGAGAGATTTACTCTCTTAAACCCAAAACCCTTACAAGGCTCAAAGGAGCCAAAGCATGTACATTGCCTTGATTTTTACAACACAAACTTGAACTCTCTTTCACTTCATGAATCCATATCCCAAAATCTCCACCAAGAGCCAAACCTACAATAATGGAAATCTTCCCAAGGCTAAGGGAAGCTCACCTCCCAACTGTTGGCTTGCAAGCAAGCCAACCCTGAGCTAGGAGGCCTATAAGATAACTGGATTCATAGTCACACAAAGGGGTTTCAAACACACACACACACACTCAAATGAATACACAATAACACCCATCCAAGGAGACTCAATAAACTACATCCATACAAATGGATTATAAGGGAGAGAGAGTGGACTCACTCAACTCAAGGGAAAAACCAAACCAATCAAAGTACCCAAATTCTCATAACATCCACATATCATAGCCTCTTGCTATCAAACCACTTATAACTCCAAATAATATCAAGACACTCTTACCATACACAAAACTATCAAATCACTTATAACACCAAATAATATCAAGGCAATCTTGTCATACACAAAACTATCAAATCTTCCCATAAACAAGGCCATAGCCATCAAACTCCTTTATAATGAGGGGTTTTACCAACACATGATGAGCTCTCTCACATAGAGAGCTCACTACAACAACCGTTAACCCATTACAACATCAAGAGAATTACAAGAAACAAAAGTATAACATAACTACATGCCAAGATACAAAAATAAACAAGAATAAGATGGACTTGAAGCCTTTCGAGCCTACCTCTCAAGAATCAAGTGATGAAGGATGCTTGGTGAAGACCTCAAGAGCCTAAATCCAAGATCCTTGCACAATTCTTCCTCTCCAAGACTAAGCTCCTTCCCAAAATCAAAGACCAAAACCCAAAAGAAAGAACCCTTCTCACCTCAACAGGAGGGAGGTATATAGGGTTTCAAAACCCTTCCCAATGAATGTGGAGGTGACACTTGTCACCTTATCATTCATTTATACAATCACAACTTCCCAGAAGTGCTCTCACACATGTGTGAGATATGGAGGAGGGAGGTGACACATGTCAACCTCCCATTCCTTCTCCAAGGCACATCTCTCCATATTTATCCTCACACATGTGTGAGGCATGGGGAAGATGGAAGTACTTGGGATTCTCTTGCTAAGGTTTCTTACATTGTGTGCTCACACATGTGAGACCCCTTGAGATTCCCCCATGCCTACTCAAGAACCTTGGGTTGTGGGATTGAATGAGATAAGCCACCCAATCCTTAACCCAAAACCCTAATCTGGCCACCTAACTCCTAGGGTTAAAAGAGGGGTCAAATATGAGTTAAAACTCATGATTTGAGGTCTACAAGGTACCTAACCCATAGGTACTTGACCTATGCCCCTTAAACACATGAAATTAACCTTAAAATGCTAAAAAAATATCAATTAAAAGCCCATAAATTTTATGAACGAAAATGACACATAGATGACATCTCGCTGACTACTCAACCTAAGTAAACCTTAGGAGACTCAAATTAAAATTAAAAATCAAGGTTAAACATATTGCATTCATGCTCAAACACAATTAACATTATTCCACCTTAGGGACTAGGTTGGTTTAAGAAGGATAATTACTCAGAGTTATTTGTATGACCTCCAGTTTCAATTAGCCATGGAAAACACCTACACACTACACAAACACATCAATAGACCAAGGTATATCATAGCTGAAACAATTTAATTATGCACACATATAATCACACAAGTTCATACATTCTCAAATATATCACATGATAAAATTCACTTGATTCTCACATCAATTATATTTTTAATAACACAATCAAGAGCATGCAATCATAAATCACATAGTATTTCATCAACTCAATTATCTTAATAAACCATTTCAATTGCATCAATTATAATAACACATTCAACATCATAGAATAAAAATATAATCTAGCATGTAAAGATATAGTATCATCATAATATAACTCATCTATCTAAACAAAGCATAAAATAAAGTCATCAAATGTCTAAATATATGGGATCAACAGTCCCCCAAAATATCCACATGTCAAAAAATAATCCAAACAACAAGTCTCATAGTCAAATCAGGAAGTGCAACAAAATTGGCCTCACACTAAACACTAAGGATTTGGTTCAAGCACAAATGGGTGGTATACCCATCAATCCCAGCTAAGGTGTGCATCTCCTATGCATACCCAAATTAACACAACCACCTTATAAATGGATCCACAACAACACCATATTGTCTCTTAGATAAGGTCACAATTCCATATACCGAACACTTAGCTTGGGTGAAGCAATACAATCTAGTCTAAAAGTGCAACTAACCCTGTCACACAAGGGTGGGCCTCACACGCAAGTTGAGAACCTACAAATCCAATATGTTAGACAACAAAACCTATAGGACAATAGTATTAGAGCATAAACCACTATATTAGGACATCACAAACATATATAGATAAACATAAACAATGTTATCATAAAATGTGAACAATAGTATGAACAACTAATTATGCAATAATTTCAATGAAATTGAAACAAATAAAATCAAACACAAAGAGCACAGTACCTTGCAAACCTTTCTATTCTGTGACTTCCATTGGTCACCTATCTTGAATTGATCTCGTGTATGAAAAGAGCCCTCAGAAGGTGCACTTCCTTTCTTTTTTCCAAGATGACAATGGAGAATGGCTATTGATAGGTTTTGCAATGAAGATGATCTTCACAATGCAATGATAATGGTGATAATCATGTGACAATTGATCTCAAGCTATGGAGTGATTTGTGCCAAAGGCACACTGTGATTCTTGCAGAGTAAGTTTATAAAAAGCTTGGATCATTCAAATAGAGGAATAGGGTTTGTATTTATAGATTTGTGAGAAAGAATATCAATGGTGTAGAATGAATAAGAAGATCAATGGTTGAGGAAATTTGAGAGGATGTGTGCGAATAGGGAGAGGACAAGTGTCATACTCTAATTTGAGATATGGAAGTTAACAAAATAGATTGAAGAGTTAACCGAGATGATTGATCAGTTAACTGGGTTGATTGGGGAGTCAACAAAATAGATTGAGGAGTTAACTAAGATGAATGACCAGTTAACAGAATAGACTAATCAATTAAGTGAATTCATTTGACTGGAGGAGAAATAGGACATGTGGGTGAGGGGATATTAGCTAATTAAATATTAAAATATTTAATTATACGTACACATGGATTAATTGAATTATTTTTGGTATTAATTCAATTTTGGAGGAAATAGACAATTTAAATAAATATTTGGATTTATTTAAATATAGAGAATGATATGATACTTATGGATTTGAAGAAATAATTAAATAATTTGGTATTATTTAATTTAGAATGATTTTAGAAGAATTTGGATGATTTAATTAAATAAATGATTTTATTTAATTTTTTGGATAAATGTGAATCAAATAAATAAATTGATTTATTTATTTATTGATAGAGGAATTTAAAATGAAATAAATAGTTAAAATATTTATTTAGCTAGAGTCGTAACATTTTTAGGTGTATACAAACAACATATAAATAAAGGAGAGAAACACATGGCAAACAAAGATAAATTGAGTCCACAAAGTGAAAGAGACCTCAATGTAAACATTTATCTTGATATCATGCATCGTCCCCAAAATACAACAAAAATAAAGAAAACCACAAATAGAGGAATTCTTAAATGGAGATAGAAGAATATAATAAGTCAATTGATTGCTTCAAGTAGAGAAGGTATACAAATATATGGGGAGTAATCAATATAGATGAAGAAGAAAACATGACTAATACACTAGCTTGCTTTGTCACTAGGGGCCATGCAAACCATAATACCCTCATGGATCATAGACTAGTAAGTTACATTATTCTAGGTAACCATGGGTATATAAAGGGTAGTCATATGAGGCACACAAACTAGTAGGCTTCATTATATGGCTCATAGACTACATGGATAATAGACTAGCAAGCTACATTATACCATGTGATCATAATATACCAACACCTTAGGGAGTGTATCAAACACCAACGCCTCAGAAAGCATATCAAAACCAACACCTTAGGAAGTGTATCAAAAATCAACACCTCAGGGAGCGTATCAAACACCAATGCCTCAGGGAGCGTATTAGAAACCAACACCACAAAGGGGTGAACACTTCAAGGAGCATTAAATAATGCCACAAGAGGGTGAATTAACATGCAACACCTCAAGGGGTGAATTGATAAGCTACACCTTAGGGGGTGAATGGATAAGATACAGCTTAGGGGGTAAATTGATAAGCTACACCTTAGGAGGTGAATTGATAGGCTACACCTTAGGGGGTGAATTGATAAGCTACACGTCGGGGGATGTGAATAAAGAAGGGTGTATGTATGTATACACATGTGAGAAGAGTATATGGACCTCATTAAAGTATTATCATGTATAATATGCAAATATTTTAAGGTAAATAAATGGGGAAGAAAGAAGAGGGGAGATCCTCAAAAAGAATGCATACCCCTTGAACAAGTTGTTTCTCCCCCCAGAATATGGGTGATGACAACCATGAAAAGAATATTATGTTGTTACCAAAAATAAAGTATGGTTGCACATGAGGTTGTACCACCATTAATGGCAACAAGAAAATAAAGAAAGCTATAGGTGCCACATAGTGGGAGAAATGCAATAGTCTCATAGAAATAGAGGAAGAACCATGAAA
This sequence comes from Cunninghamia lanceolata, assembly GCA_027924645.1. Classification (NCBI taxonomy): domain Eukaryota; kingdom Viridiplantae; phylum Streptophyta; class Pinopsida; order Cupressales; family Cupressaceae; genus Cunninghamia; species Cunninghamia lanceolata. The sequence continues at coordinate 14,856,071 of BSBN01000523.1, forward strand.
TGGATAGAGGTGAACCTCAATATCACTTGTCATGTAGAAGAGAGACATGTGCTTCATCAAATAGAAGAGTAAAGAACCCATGTCAAGAAGTTGTTTGATTTTGTCTTTCAAATATTTGCATTCACTAGTGGAATGGCCAAGCACTCAATGATATGCACAAAAAAGAAGTGTTGATTGAATATTCTTAGGAAATTTCTTGTGTGTAAGAGGAGTAAGAGTGATCAAGTGGGCTTTAAGAAGCCTCAACAAGATACACTCTTGTTTAGATATAAGAGATGGAGTAGGAAGCAACCCTTTCTATTATTGAGAAAGGTTTAATTTTCAAAAGAAGAAACCATAGATACCTCAGACAATGGAGGAGGGGATATGGACAAATGAGAAGACCAGAAACCTAAGCCCATTGTAGAAGGTAAGTGCTGTGTAGGTTCCATAGGGACCTTAACTCGTTCTTCCATGCACCCTAGACCATTTCCATTGTATCCATGCTTAGAAAGAATTTTGTATCTAAGCCTGTAATGTGTCTCCAAATCAGAAAGAGGAGGAGAATCAACATCACTAGCCTTGTTGAAATGAGATGTGTATGCACTTATTGGAAGAGAAGAAATAACATAATTTACATGAGAAGAGGGATCGATTATAATACTAGAATGTAGATCCTTATTGAACATGGAATTTCAGAGTGAGAAGAGTCAAACTTATATTCACCAAACCAATGGGGGTGAATTCTAAGGAGCCTCAATAATCACCAAGACATACCTTAGATGAGGAAGACACATCATCATCAATAGAGGGTGATGATGGTGTTTGATAATTTTTTGTAGATGGTATAAAATTATGAAGATAATAAAGAGTAGGCTTCTCGTGACCTAATTCAACCTATTGACAGTATTAAAAGGGGTTTAGATTAGAACTTACCTTATGTACTTTACTATTATAAAGAAATTTGAGAGATTGGTGAAGGGTAGATGGAACTGTGCCCATGACATGAATCCATGGTCTACCAAGGAGAAGATTATAAGAAAGAATCTCTTGCATGGCATGAAACTCAGTAGGTAATGTAATGGGGCCTAAAATAATAGGCAATGTGATAGTGCCTAAAGTCAAGTGAGCCACATTAACAAAATATTTGATGGATAGATTTGAAGGAGAAATAGAAGAAGCATCAATCTCAAGATGATTAAGGTGGTCTAAACTACAGACATTAAGAGTAGAACCATTGTCAATAAGGGTTTTCTTAGTCCCAGTCAAGTTTATATCTACAATAATCATAAGAGCATCATTTTTCTTCTAAACTTCAGCAGAAGAGAGTTCAAAGAAACGAAAATTGATATCAGGAGAGTTGAATGAAAACCTTCAAGAATAGTAGCCACCTTCGTGGTCTTCATAGAAGATTGGATTGTTATCTTCTGCAAGGCTTACTAAAGGGAACTATGATGAGAAGGAGAAAATTGTATTAGGTCCCAAAAATAGATCTTAGCTTGTGTAGCCTAGAGTTGTTTAACATGATCATACTCTTTAATACTCTCTATAGAAAGATGAGGAGGTAGTGGAAGAATAGGATTTGGTGGAGGAAGGGAAACAAGGACAAGAGTAACCTATTTTTTTCACTGAGTATTATATGTGGGGCTACTACATGCTAGTGAGCAGCCATAGGCACATTTTGAGTTATAGACATCACAATCTCTAAAATGTAATTCAAAGGTTGAGGATTGTCAAGAATTCCTCAAACAGTGATCACAAGATGAGAAAGTTAGGGTAGATCAGGAGCCCTATGCACAATAATTTTAGGAGTAGAAGAGATATTTTGAACATTAATGGACCTATCCAACATCCTCTTGGCAGGTGGCATAAGTTAATTAACAATGATTGAATTAAAATTTTTATCCACTTGAGAAATGCATGATGTAGAAATGGAAGAAGTTTGCTCAACATCTATCCAAGGGGGATCTGATGTTAGGTGAGACTATTCATCTACTAATGCTTCATATATAGAAGGAAAAGCATAGAAATAAGAGAAGGTAAAGCGATGTCAAGAAAAGTATCTATGATTTCATCCTCTTGTACTAAAATATCAAGTCACAAATAGGAGGAATCTTAGGAGAGGGATCAAAATAATATAGTGAGATAGGAAGAGCTAAGTCACCACCACATGCCTTGAATGGAACATCACTTTCATAAATCCTTTGAGAAAAGTTGAAAAGTGACTTAAGAAGAGAACATAACATGTGCTAATTTAGAAAGGTAGGAGATAATTAAGAAAAAAAAATTATGAAAGAAAAAATCTCATGATTTGCTTTTAAAAGAAAAATGCATGAAAAATAAGGAGCTTTAAATTCAATACACTGGGTTCAACAAAATATGATGTAGGAAAATCTAATCCTCAATTAAACATACTAATCAAGGGAGATTTCCACTAACATTACATTGGGGTTTTGTTAGCTAATGTTTTACACAAAATCTATGTCTACAGAACCAATTTATGTTTTAGCAAAAATGAATAATAGTAAATAGAATTTTGAGAAATGAAGTATAGAAATGAAATAATAGAAATATAAAGAACCTGGCACTAGGGAGACAACCTCACTATCTAGGATGACAATGTGTGGTGTGGACATCTACTCTTAGCATTGTGGTTTATACAACACTAGAAACCAAAGTATCTATTGTACGACCTTGCATGAGTTTTAATGAGTTCCTATTGACAACAAATACAATAATCACTACAAAGAATTCAAAAGATAACAAAAATAGATAAAAATGAAATTGAAATGAGGGAAAATACAAAAGAAGAAAAAAATGTGCAAAAACTCATGTGTTTTCAATCTTATTCGCACAACCTCTAACCTCTAGAAAAGAGAAAAGAGGGTTGGGCTATATAAACATTTGCCTTAGTCAAACACACATTTTGGTATTTCAACCTCAATGATAGGTAGAGATTGATATGTTGATAAATAGTTTGTACTCTTGAATTCTAATTGCATCTAGTAATGTGGTGAGTAGTGACAAATGCTATTTGATAAGATAATATATGTTATGGAGTAAAAAGTGGACACATGCTTTTTTACCTCCTATTTTAGTTCCTAGGTCCCCGTGTTTACACTCTACAAAGAAAAATATTCGTCTCGATGAGAAATCCCCTGAAACCCATGTCAAATGGAAACTAGGGGCCCATTTAATGCTTAGGTCCCAACCAAAAAGGTACCTTGGGACTTGGGCACTTGTGCCCAAGTCCACCTTGATTGGTCAGGGTAAAATTATGTGTATGTCGATATAGGACTCTTAAATGTGTCCTCCCTTGTCATCTCTTTCAATTAATTCACCAAAGTTTAGCGGGATAGCATATATAAACAAGAGTTTGAATTCATTTTGTGACAAGTTGATGATAGCAAGGTTATGATATTGAGTAAAGGAGCATTCAAGAAATTCATTGTGTTATTGTTGCAAACTTGTGTTTGTGTTGTACATGTTTGTTGCAGATTTAGAATCATCATCAACATCCTTCTGAGTTGAAAAATCTTCATCCTCCTAAGAAAATCACCACCAAGGTGACATCATTATGTTTGAATCATTTCATCATCATTTGGACTATCTTTAGCCTCTAGCCTACAAGGACACACTCTCTCTAACAATGGTGTTGGGAAATCTTGAATGCTAACCCAGGATTTGACAGAGATAGATCCCTAAACACCACAACCACCAAGCCCCTTTTCTTCTTATGTGCAGGTTATAGCTATGGGAATTACAAAAGTGAAGCTATAAGGAGGTTGCTTAAGGGATATAGTTTCAAGATCTGAAAATAGAGTTTGGAAATTCCACTCTAGAAGACTTGGACCCTAGCCCCAGTGCCTAGTAGCTAAAACATAACTTGGATTTAGCATCAGAGCATCATTTATGACATTTTTCCAATTCAAAGCTTTTAGTGATCATAAATTTCTAGACTCAAGTACTATCCCCGGAGTCTTTTGATATTTCATCTTCTGGGGAATAGGTTGTGACATCTCACTGATCATCTTGGTACTTTCAGATCTTGACTTTCTATTGTTGTTTGTCTGTTATAAGATGATTATCACAATTCTAGCATTTAGTGCATTGATTGGCCTAGGGTTTGATAAAAGGCTTGGTTGAATCATATATTTCCTTGGCAAACAAGAGAACAAAATTAGTAGCTGAGTCATCTTTCATCTTGTAGTGACTTAGCTCAGTTTTGACCTTGAATGTTATAGTGAAATGAGATTTTGATCTAGTATACTCACATACTTTGTATCCATCTCTCTTTTCTTACATAACATTCTGGTGAACCGATGTTTTCAAGAATTTGCATCTTGCTAAGTGTTGAAATCAGATCTTGCATATCATACTTAACATTCTTCATTGAAAAATCTTGCATGCATTTTTTAAAAAATGAAGAAATAAGTATTCTAGGATTGCATAAAGATATAGTTTTGCATTATTTTCATTGCATATTATAGAGTATAAGACTCTACATTTTGTATCAGTCACAGTGCATCCGCAGGTTACAGTTTTCTATCTGTGAATGTTTCTAAATATGGCTACGAGGGTTTCATTTTGCCAAAGCCACAGAACCTGCCAAGTGTCGAGCCCCAGTTCAAGCCACACTTTTGTTTCTAAGTTACAACTTTGAAGCGGAGTGTGCCACATAGTGGTTAACGTTTCTAATAAGTTTTAAGTTTCAACCCTGTCGAAGGCACCATGTGTCGTCAGTAGAGGTAATCCATAAATGTTTCAAAGTGAGTGCAGAAGAGGCCATGTGTCTTTTGTGATAGTTGTGGAGCTTGACAAGTGTCAGCTTCCACTTTATGGTGTCTATATGTTTTGATGCTAAGAAAAGGATGGAGGTGGGCCCCAGTGTAAAGCTTCAGTGCTGTGGAATGTACCACATGGTGGATGCGACACCAAAGTAAAAGCTTTCTGACCTTTTCTCTGATGATAATAAATGTTTCTAAATGATGTGGAATCTAACATGTGTCAACCTCCGCGTGAGTCTCAAAAGGTTCCTAATGTTTCAAGAAGTACTGCAGAAGCTGCCATGTATCAGTTAGTTGTTGCTACGGAAGATGTCACCTGTCCCTATTTTCCTCCTTTTGAAGCTAATGAGTAGGAAGTTGTGGGCCCCATTTTTAACTGTGTCTTAAAGTTTCAAAGCCATGGATTGCGACAATTATCACCTAAAGAGGCCACCCGAGTATAAAAGACATAGTTAAGTGAAGTGTAGCGGATAAAGACACGTATATGTTTCTAGTTGTTGCGCAAGCCGCCAAGTGTTGCTTTCCTATTTCTTCTTGAGAGATGAAAGAGTTTCAAGTTATGCGCACGGACACTGCCATCTGTCACAGAGTTTATTGTTTCTAAGAATGTGGAGGTTGCCAAGTGTCTGTTCCTTGCAAGAAGAAGTATGCCACATATGTTTTGTCATAGCCAATAGGCTTGCACAAAGGAGTAACTGTCATAGATTTGAACGATCTTTAACTATTAGAGACTTCTAGTTACCTCCAGTTCAGTTGGACCATTGGGATTTGATTGTTGTAGACAATCTAGAGTTGATCTTGTGCTATAAATATGTAACATTTGTAATGAATTAGGAGTTCAAATTTTGATAGAGAAATTCATACAATTTTCAGAGATAATTTTCTGTCAGAGATTTAAGAGAGAAGTTTGAGATTTTTTGCTATGACTAGTGAATACATTTGCCTTTATTTTGTATTCTTGATTTAGAAAGTGAATGTAACTGTGCCTCTTACGTTGCTAGAAAATTAATGAGAAAGACTGAGTTTTGTGCCTTGGTTGATATTTCTTATGTCATAGCAAATTGTCCGGTTGTGAGCCTTTGATTTTATTCATTTCATCTATTTATGTTAATCATGCAGTATCTGCTCTTTAATGTAATTGAATCTTGAGGATAGTTTCACTGTGCTTAGTTGAGAGAAACACTTTATTCAGGCGTATCACCATAGATAGATTTACTTTAATTGTATCTATAATTCTGTTAGTTTCTATCCTTTTCCCCAAACCCATTAAGATAGAGAAGAGCTAGCTTCTTTAAAATCTAGAGGTTGTTTCAGGTAGCGAGTCCCACATTCCTGAAACTTCCTATGTTGGTGTTGGAACTTGCACAATTTTACACATCAACATTTTTTGGCATGCCTGGTGGGACCATTTCTTGAAGTTTCTGTCAAGATTGTATGAGCCAAGAAGCCATAGGAAGTCAGAGCTGTGGACCTATAACAAGAGCTCAATCTACTGCTAGACCAGGCATTCTTTTGCCACCACTGATAGCTAATCCAAGGAGAAGAGTGAATCAGTTTGCAGTAGCACCAAGAGTAAATATGGGAGCACCTATAGCCCCAAGAAATTATGCAAATTGGAGCACTGGCAGTCCTTTGATTCTTCCAATACCACCAGCCACTTGGGATGCTATTCCTACTAATGCTCTTAAGGCTCTACCCAAATTCAATGGGGAAGATTTCAAGACATTTGAAGAGCACCTACAAGATGTATCTGATGTCTGTGCAGTACATGTTATCACTTAACAGAATGTGGCTATAAGACTGTTAGTAGCTTCTTTCAAGGGAAAGGCTCTGGACTGGTATAGATCTCTAACCCCAAACACAATATCCACATGGGATCAACTTGGTGATGCCTTCTTTGAAAGATTTAAAGAAAAGGGTGATAAATCTTCTTTGCTGCAACAATTGATCACTATCAAAAGGGCACCTCAAGAGGCAATGAATGATTTCAATTCAAGATTTCAAAAGACTTGGGAAAGGATTCCTACTACAGCAAGACCATTACTAGGTATGGCTATTATGTTTTATCTTAAAGCTTTAAACTCAGATATATCAGTGATGATCCAGTCCCTTGGAGGTCAAACACTACCAAAAGCTTATGAGTTAGCAGTCAAGGCTGAAAATAACTTAATAGATGCTAGAAAGTTGCCCCCAAGGCCTCCTATGCTCATGTTCCCAGAGATTACCTTACCTTTGCCTCAAGAAGTTCCTAATCCTACAACCCCACCTGTGTCTATGTATGCATTCCCTCAACAACCTGCCAAGACAACCACCCCTGTTCAATCATCTGAAATGGATGATGTCAAGAACATTTTAAGGACCTTCTCGAATGAGATAATTAATCTAAAGAGGCAACAAAATCCTTATCCAAAGCCCCTTTATCAAGGTTACCAGGGAAATAGACCTCCCTTTCAGCCAAATCAATATCAAGGCCCTCAAAGGCAAGCTAATCCTCAGCCATCAAACCAATTAGTCACAGTCCCTACACCTCTACAGGCTATTCCTCCTAATCCCAACAAGGAAATTGTTCTAGGGAAAAATTATTTTGCAGATGGCACAAATGCTTGTTGTTTTCCTTGCAATAATGCCCATATGCTTAGAGACTGCCCCAGAGGAAATTTACAGCAGAAGATAACAGAATAGAGAGGATTAGAAGGACAATTTGTAACTTCTAACACCCCACAATATCAGTCTCCTAGTGTAAAAAATACAGTCCTGGTGGCCCAGATTCAAGGAATGTCCTTACAATAGGAAGAGGAAATAGCCACTGAGCATGCTTTATTTTCATGGATTGAAGATGAAGAGTGAGTGTTTTTGAATGAAGCATTTACTTCCAAGAAGCCATTGGTACAATCAGATTACTATACTAGAGCAAAGAGGAGAATGATGGAACAGCCTGAAGTCACTAATAATGAGATCATGGGAGCTCCTCCATTTCAGAGTCATCAGAACATAGTTTCTAGACAAGAAATGCCCCAGCCTGTGCAGAATCAAGTAGCTTCAGGACAAGTTATAGAAAAGTCAAGGTACCCTTATTATCCAAAGACCTAGGCATTAGGACCTGTGAATGTGGTGGATCAGTTAAAAAGAACTCCAGCGCATGTATCAATCTAGGACATGTTAGCTATTCCTAAGCAGAAGACACTGTTGCAAGAGGCTCTACAAGGCCAAGAAGTTCCTAAACGGACTGGTGCTAAAGGAAGATCTACTAATAAACAAAAGCAACAGCTCAAAGATATTGTACCTTTGCAGACAACAGGGTTGTTGAATAATGCACCAGAGGTAGGTAAACCTAAACCAGATCCCTTTTACTTAACTCTAATAGTTGGGAAGAAGTTACTGCATAATGCAATGATAGACTCTGGGGCTAGTTCTACAGTAGGGGTTATGCAATTGGATGGGAAATCTGTGCAAATAATAGGTAAAATTAAACAACTCCCATTGCAATTATATAGTTGCCCCAATATAATTGTAAATCAGGATGTGGTAGTCATAGATATTCCCCCTATATTTGGTCTATGTTTATCCAGAGATTTCACAGCCAAGATAGGAGATTACATGTCACTAGATTGGTCACACCTCATTCTGAGAACCAAATATGGGACAAAGATGAAAATACTGTCTGAGCCATTATCAAAAGACCATATCACAAATGAACCAACCCCAAAATTAGAGGCAGCCCATGCTATGCTAAATAAAGAGGAGAGAATCTTTGTTGAAGAGTTAGGTGCCTAGACTGAGCATGACCAACATGAAGAAGAGAATAATCAGTTGTTGACTATGATGCAAAGTGATCCCTATGTAAATTATGACTCTACAGGTCTAGGCACTTATGTCATATTTGAAGAAGACCAAGAGATTCCTAATGTTTTAAGACAAGAACCTAATCAGACTCAAGAATTTGAAAAGGACTAAGAAATTTGGACTCTAAATTTTGATGGGGCTAGAAGTAAGAATGGAGCTGGAGTAGGAGTTTGCCTTACTGCCCCAAATGGTGAGAAAGTTTTAAGAGCCATTCGCTTTCAGTTTGCTTGTACCAATAATGATGCTGAGTATGAATCCTTGGTGCATGAACTCATGTTGACAAAGAAAAAAGGAGTAAAGAATCTGATAGTAAGAGGTGATTCAGAACTAGTGGTGAAATAAATCAAAGAAAAGGTAGTAGCCAAAAATGTAAGAATGAGATCCTATAGGCACAGAATTTGGGACCTAATAGATGGTTTTGAAGCTTTCAATATTGAAGTAGTTCCTAGAGCCTAGAATTCTGAGGCAGATAGAATGGCACAGATTGGTTCACAGTTTGATCCAGCAACCAATCCACTAGTCAACGATGAGTCAGTCAAAGTTATAGTGAGGCCAACTATCCTAGACAATGACCAAAATTGGCGAGTTTTTGAAAATGATTTCCAAGTACTCTCATTTTTGCAATAGTCAGGAGAATTTGCTGATCAGTTGCAACCTAAAATTGAAGAAGCATATGGTGACCAAATTATTCAATTGAAGTCAAATAAGCTCCCTAAAGGACTGATTACCTTAGAAAACTTGTTTGACCCAGAAGATGTAAGCCTAGAGAAGAAGAGGTTTCAAGCAAATAAAGAAGATTATACTGAAATCCAAGTTAGTGAAGGAATAAAATTAAAGATTGGCAATTCTACAACCTAGCAAGAAAGGGAAAGGTTGATTGATTTGTGTGAAAGATATGATAGAGTGATTTCCTAGACCTATGAAGACCTCCATGGCTACAATAGAGATATCATTCAACACACCATAGAGCTGACTGAAGGATCTAAACCAGTCAGATAGAAGCAAAGGCCAGTGAATCCTAGAATTGAACCTCTAATGGTGGATGAGTTGCAAAAGCTCTTAGAATCAAAAAATATTTTTCCAATTAAGCATTCAACCTGGGTATCAAACCTAGGGCCAGTAAGAAAAAAGAATGGTGACATAAGACTTTGTGTAGATTTTAGGGATCTGAATAGAGCATCTTTGAAAGATCATTATCCCCTGCCCTCTATGGAATAAATTTTACAAACTATGGTTGGATCAGAGAGATTTTCCTTGTTGGATGGCTTCTATGGACATAATCAGATTTGGTTGGCTGATGAAGACCAGCATAAGACTGCATTTACTACAAAATGGGGAACATTTGCATATGCTAAAATGCCTTTTGGTCTTTCAAATGCTGGAGCTACCTTTCAGAGAGCCATGGATGTAGCATTTGGGGAACTTATAAACAAAATCATCTTGATTTATCTAGATGACCTCACTATTTTCTCTAAAAATGTTGTAGATTATTTTGACCATTTAGAGGCTATTTTTAAGAAATGTTAAGAGTTTGGAATATGCCTGAATCCCAAGAAGTGTATCTTTGTAGTACCTCAAGGTAAATTGTTAGGGCATATAGTGTCAAAGGAAGGAGTCTCTATTGATCTAGAAAGAGTCACTGCCATAATGAATCTTTCTCTACTAGTCAACAAGAAAGTAGTTCAGTTTTTCTTGGTGAAGATCAACTTTGTCAGCCGGTTCATATCTGACTTTGCAGATCTAATTAGACCTATGACACTGTTGCTAAACAAAGACCTAGTTTTCAAATGGACTCCAGAGGGGAGATATGCTTTTGAAGAGATCAAAAGAGCCATTTTGACAGCCCCAGTACTCAGAAACCTAGACTTCTCTAAGTCTTTCATAATGTATGTGTATGGAGGAGAATTTAGTGTTGCTATTGTTTTAACTCAGAAACATGAACAACAAGAAGGAGAACATCCAATATCCTTTTTCTCTAGGACTCTTAGGGAATATGAGGCTAGATACAATTTTGTGGAGAAACAGCCATATGCCATGGTAAAAGACCTTAAGAAATTTAGACATATGGTCACAGGCAATAAGATTTTGATATTAGTGGCTCATCCTAGTGGGATAATATATTATGGAGGGTGAGATCACTGAGAAAAGAGCCAATTGGATAACAAAGATCCTTGAATATGATGTGGAGGTCAGACCCACTAAGTTAGTAAGGGGCAAAGGATTGTGCCAATATATGGCTCAGGACATGGAGAGAATGATGACACAAGAAATAGAAAGTGAAAATGTATTAAAAATACAAGAGGTTGAACAAGATTCTTGGGTCACAAATAGAATACAATTCATGAAGCATGGGATTTTCCCAAGTAAACTCTCCCATGACAAGAGAAGGTTTTACAGGCAGCAAGGGGCCCACTTTGTACTAATTGACTATGTTCTATTCAGAAGAAATGTTGATGGCATACTTCTGAGATGTATAGAGAAAGATGAAGCTCAAAGAATACTACATGAGTTACACCATGGAGCCTCAGGTGGACACTTTTCAGCAAGGACCACAACAATCAAAGTAACTCAAGCAGGATGCTTCTGGCCCACTCTATTCACAGATTGCTATTAGCTGGTTAAAGAATGCCAGGCCTGTCATTTTTATACAAGAAAAAGAAGAAATGTGGCAATGCCTCTAAGCCCCATAATTGTGGATGAACCCTTTGCCCAATGGGGTCTCAATTTTATTGGTATGATAAATCCAGTGTCAAGTATGGGACACAAATGGATCCTTACAGTCAAAGATTACTTTACTAGATGGAGTGAAGCAGTACCACTCAAGGAAGCAACAGAAAAGGTAATATTAGACTTTCTGGAGGGTATTACTGCTCAGTTTGGTACTCCTCGTACCATAATATCAGATAATGCTAAGGCCTTTTTGGGAACAAAAATATCTAAGTTTGCATTAAGGAATGGAATTTATTTGAAGACTTCTTCAAATTATTACCCTCAGGGTAATGGTCTAGCAGAGTCTACTAACAAGAACCTAATCAGACTCATTAAGAGGATAGGGACAAATTATCACAGAGAGTGGCACAAACTGCTTAATACAACACTGTGGGATGACAAGATCACACCTAAGAAAGTGACAAAAATGTCTCCATATGAATTAGTTTATGGTAAACTAGTAGTAATGCCACTGAGCTTAGAGATCCTTGCTTTGCAATTATTGAAACAAATAGAGATTGAAGAGAATGGCCCCATGCAAGTCAGACTTGCTGAACTACTGGAAGTACAAGAGAAAAGGGAAAAAGCACATGAGTCATTGATGAAACACCAGAAAATAGTCAAGGACTATTTTGATAAGAAGACTTCAAATCCCCTTTTTGAAGTTGGCTCAATATTGTTGAAATGGGATGAAAAAGCTGCAAAGCCAGGTCAACACACTAAATTTGAATTACTGTGGACTAGTCCTTACAAGATTTGTTCCTATAAGCAACAAAACTCTTTTGAACTAGAGACCATGGATGGTGAGCCTGAAGAGATTCCTGTTAACAGGATCTATTTGAAACATTTCAATTAAGAAGTGGCTCTTAATGTATCATAGTTAATTAGTTTCCCTTTCTTGCTTTCCTATTTTCCCACTTTCTTTTCCCACTTTCCCTTTTAATAAGTGTTCTGTGAACACGTGTCATCAGCACAAGCCCCTTCTCTTTTTAAAAATCTCGCATTTATTAAGGTTGTCTGCAATTTCCAGAATCCCTAAAAGTACACACTTTTGCAGCCACTCTCATAATGTTTCTGACACTCCTTTCCACGTGGATTTGGAAAGATACACTAACGGTTTCTTGGCATTAATGCCATTTATAAGATAGGGTGTGTCACTAGAGCCTCATTAAATTAGAGTTAAACCTTAATTGTGGCTCTCATTTGCTTTCATCTCTCTATTGTGAATCATTGTTGCCTCCAATCCAATCCCTAGCAAGCGCTTCCTAGATGAGTGTCTCTTCTGTTACACAGTTTCTATTTTTGTTGTGTCAAAGCTTCTCACATTCTCCCTGCAGACACAAATATGGCCGAAGCATAGTCTTCTCAGGAGGGACTCAGAATTTATGAATCAATCGACAGGCTTCTAAGCAGTAAGTCATATGCCTCAGCACCCACGTAGCCCAAGAGAACCTATCCAAGAACGACGGTTCCCGAAGTAGGATATTCTATCAACCCAGAGAAGTTAAAAGATTTTGTAGATGACATCTTTGACCCAGCCCTTCAAAAGCCTACCAGGACTCTCCAAGAAGGGGCACACTAGAGATGCATTCAAAAGGCAAAGAGTGGTCAATCTAAAACTTTTGGAATGAGCATTTGGACCTCACAGTTGGCACAATTTATGGTTCCAAATGTGCACCTATGTCCTGACCTAATTGATATATGCACGGAGTTGTTTCATGTGCCCTTAAGCACCATACAACAGGGTCCCTTTATGGTGCAAATTACGCCCAAAGCTATAAGAGACATGCTGGCCCTGTATCATGATCGAATGACCACATTTCCCACTATTGCTAAAATGCAAAAGACATGGTCAAATGTTAATAACTAGATTAGGTTCCTCAACTCAGAAATGTAGTTGGCAGAAGAGAACACCCAGATGCCCATACTAACTACAAGAAGGGAACAATTCAGTCAAGCTAGTCAAGAGGCACTGTCAATGATGGCTTTTATTTTTGGGATGAAGAAAGATAACACAGTCTATGACTGGCAAATTGCCATCCTTTTTAGATTGAAGACTGTTGACAAGTCACAGGAATATCGGCTGGACTTTTCAAAACAAATTGCCTACTCCATGGTCGATCAACTTGTCAATTTCAAGTCCAAGGGAGTTTTTAGGTATTCCACTTATCTGTTTCATTTGATGTTATATTAGAATCACGGTATTTTTGCACAAAATATGCAATTGAACATGTATGACCCAAATTTTGGGCAAAATAGAACTATTCCTGTGTTTGCATGGACACATGTGCTATCAGAAGCGTCAGACCCTTATGAGTTCTGGGAACTCTTTGTTGCCCCTGCCTTTTGTCATTTGAGCCCTGAGCCTGTAGAACATAGGTTGACACAGAGCATAAGGGGTTTCATGACCAATTGACCAATCCCATGTGATTATTTCTTTGGGGCCCAAAATACTATCATTAGGGTCCATTGCTTCAATGGAGAACCTATGCTGCTACCCAAAGTTTTGACCCCTAGAGTAGCATTTCTAGAAGTAACCTGGCAAGTGTCCGTGGTTGACAATGAGTTCGGTACCAAGAGGAAGAAGAAGAAAATGTATGATATCCCATGGGTTAGAAAGAACATGGCCCTAGAAATCAGAGATACTGAACACCTATTGCTACGAAAGTTAGTTGTCTTGGGATTCTTCATCATTGAAGACAAATGGAGGTATGACCCAAATAGTTTTATAGCCTCCTGGGTTAGAAGCAACAAGGTTGGGGCTAAAATAATACATGAGGGTTGACCCTTTTGGGGGGATAGAAGAAACCCTAAGGAAGATACCCCAGACCTGTATGTGGAACTAGCATACTTGCCCTTTGAGGGGCCCAGGCCATGGGAGACCTTTTATGTTAAATAGAAGGCCTTTGACCCTAAGATCAGAATTGGTACCGGTCTGAGAAGGGCATTAAAAAACAAAGAATGGAAGCTAGAGAAGATTGAGGCCTATTGGAAGTATAGGTAAGAAATCTTAGAGATCACCCATTCATTCAGAAATGTTGATATTGATGAAAAATGGGAGTCTATTTGGGATGAGTGGCATCCCTCTCCAATTTCTAGCCCTAATACAAGTAGAATCCACAAGAAGGGTGAAGAGTCTGAAGAGGAGGTTGAGTCAACCCATATAATGCAAGTGACAGGACAGGCCTCATCTACTACCCCTGTATCTTCCTAGCCCCAATCCCTCGGTACTCTAGAGAAACAAAAGGGTGTGGTGTCATCACCAACTAGAGGGACTCCATCAGTTTTAGCTACTGGGGCTTCTAGTTTTGTACCCTTGCCACCTCCAGTGGTGGTGAATGTGGTAGAGAAGGAATCAAAAGAGGACACAGGAGAACGACCAAGGAAGCATAGGAGACTGCACCTGCAGGAAGAGTTAGAAGAAGAAATAGAACCATTACTACATCAACTACCAGCCACATCTGCTACTCCTCAGGTAAGTGTTTCTTCTCCTTTTTCCTCTCTATCTCTTTCTTCTACCTTAGGGGTGGCAATCCCAACTGACCAAACATTAGTATCCCCTGCCACTTCTACTGTGCCTATATCACTACTTGCCCGAACTGCCAATTCTCAGGCCATGTCTTCACAGGCCATCTCATTGCCACTCTTTTCCCCCTCTATCCCAAAAAGAGCCCCTCCCTAAAATTCCCTTAGCTAACAATCATTGGATATACCTTATGGTTTGCCTCAAGGTCATCCCTTTGTTGGGGCATTCATTACTTCTCCTCCCACTTTCCAAGCTCAAGCAGATACTGCTAAAAAGGCTAGAGAAGCCAAGATGGACAAGAAAAGAAAGAAAGAAAATAAAATCCTAGATGTGCCACACATGAGGTCACTTTTTGACCCTATTCAATAGCAGTTGACTATCACACATTTATCCCCAAATGTGGTGAAGCCCAATGAGAAGATGCAGCATTAGGACTTTGTAATGAATGCAGTATCCATGGACATGTCTCTTTTTAGACCACAAGATAGGGTCGAGCTACTCAATGAAACCACTTCTGCTATTGCAACTGACTACCTGAAAGTGTAGGAAATTGCAGAAGGTTGAAAATGATTGAGCATAGGAGAAGACAAATAGTGGCAACCTTGCTGAAGAGTTGCAATCAAAGAAAGATGAAATAGAGAATCTGAATAAATAGTTGCAAAATATTGTTTCCTATTAGATCCATCAAGCAACACAGGCACAAAATGCTTCTTTAAAGGTTGAGCTAGCTCAGGAAAAAGTTGTAGTAAATGTTCTAAGGCAAGAGAAGGCCATTTTAGAGAAGAAATATCAAGAAAAGATGCAACAAGCCACAAAATCTCAGCAAAAGTTGCTGAGTGAGCAAAATGCTATTGATGCAATATAGGCACAACTCCTAGCTAAGCAACAAATGACAAAATAGCTAACACTTGAGTTAGCTAATAGGCCTCAGAATGCTGGAGTTCTAAATCTAGTCAAGGAGCTATATGTTTCAGTTTGGAAATGAATCTCAGAGGAGATTGTCCAGCTAAGGCCATCATTAACATTCCTGTTAAATGCACAACAATTGTGTGAGAAAGTGGAAACTTCAGTTCAAGCCACTCTATCTACTATTTCTTTGAGAGTTTCTGACTCTCAATTATTGCTAAAGAATATATGACACAACCGATAAAATTTTGTCAGCAGCAGGGATCAGTGACAGAATGATAGCTGTAAAGAAGGTAAATGAAGTTCTAAGTTGCAACTTAGCTGCCACAAATTACCAAGAGCTCCTTGATACTGTCAAGGAAGGGGTCAAGCACATAAAGAGACACATAGAGGATTTGGTGCAGTTGGGTCTTCCCTCACTATTTCTAGATAATAATACTGTACTGATGATTGATGATATTAAGACCCTGCTTTTAACAAGGCAAAATGATCAAACTATTTTTTAGGGTTTAAGTGATTTTTCATTAGTACAGGAGGTGGAAGCTGTCTTGATACCAATGGCCCAGTTGGAGTTTCAATTAAAGGCCGCAGTTCACATTTTATAGACATTCTCTCACAAGAATATAATAAATCTTGATTTTGCCTTTCAAGATTTACAGAGCAAATAGGGACTCTCTGATTCGGAATGGTCTATTTATCAGACAGCTTTGCAGAATTTGTGACCTTGTGTTGTATTTTAAATACTACATTTTTACCAGTTTTGGGTTCTTTTTGAGCAGGCTCGAAAGTCCTAGGGGTCACCAAGAACTGTAGAGTATAAGACTCTACATTTTGTATCAGTCGCAGTGCATCCACGGGTTACAGTTTTGTGTTTGTGAATGTTTCTAAATATGGCTGCAAGGGTTTCATTTTGCCAGAGCTGCGGAACCCGCCAAGTGTCAAGCCCCAATTCAATCTACACTTTTGTTTCTAAGTTACAACTTTAAAGAGGAGTGTGCCACGTAGCGGTTCATGTTTCTAATAAGTTTTAAGTTTCAACCCTGCAAAAGGCACCACGTGTCGTTAGCGGAGGCACTCTATAAATGTTTCAAAGTGAGCATGGAAGAGGTCGTGTTTCTTTTGTGATAGTTGCAGAGCTTGACAAGTGTCAGCTTCCATGTTATGGTTTCTATATGTTTTGATGCTAAGAAAAGGATGGAGGTGGGCCCCAGTGTAAAGCTTCAGTGCTGCAGAATGTGCCACATGGTGGATGCGGTGCCAAAGTAAAAGCTTTCTGACCTTTTCTCTAATGATAATAAATGTTTCTAAATGATCCAAAATCTGACATGTGTCAACCTCTGTGTGAGTCTCAAAAGGTTCCTAATGTTTCAAGAAGTGCTGCGGAAGCTGCCAGGTACCAGTTAGTTGTTGCTGCGAAAGCTGCCACCTGTCCCTGTTTTCCTCCTTTTGAAGCTAATGAGCGGGAAGTTGTGGGCCCCATTTTTAACTGTCTTAAAGTTTCAAAGCCACGGATTGCAACAATTGTCACCTACAGAGGTCACTCAAGTATAAAAGACACAGTTAAGTAAAGTGTAGCGGATAAAGACACGTATAAGTTTCTAGTTGCTACAGAAGCCACCAAGTGTCTCTTTCCTATTTCTTCCCGAAAGATGAAAGAGTTTCAAGTTATGCATGCAGACACTACCATCTATCACATAGTTTATTGTTTTTAAGAATGTGGAGGCTACCAAGTGTCTATTCCTTATAAGAAGTATGCCACATATGTTTTGTCATAGCCAATAGGCTTGCACGAAGGAGTAACTATCACAGATTTGAAAGATCTTTAACTGTCAGAGACTTCTAGTTACCTCCAATTCAGCTGGACCGTTGGGATTCAATTGTTGCAGACAATCTAGAGTCGATCTTGTGCTATAAATATGTAACATTTGTAATGAATCAGGAGTTCAAATTTTGATAGAGAAATTCATATAGTTTTCAGAGATAATTTTTTGTCAGAGATTTAAGAGAGAAGTTTGAGATTTTTTGCTGTGACCAGTGAATATCATTTGCCTTTATTTTGTATTCTTGATTCAAAAAGTGAATGTAACTATGCATGTATCTGTGCCTCTTACATTGCTAGAAAATTAATGAGAAAGACTAAGTTCTCTGCCTTGGTTGATATTTCTTATGTCATAGCAAATTGTCTGGTTGTGAGCCTTTGATTTTATTCATTTCATCTATTTATGTTAATCATGCAGTATCTACTCTTTAATGTGACTGAATCTTGAGGATAGTTTCACTGTGCTTAGTTGAGAGAAACACTTTATTCAGGCGTATCACCATAGATAGATTTGCTTTAATTGTATCTATAATTCTGTTAGTTTCTATCCTTTTCCCCAAACCCATTAAGATAGAGAAGAGCTATCTTCTTTAAAATCTGGAGGTTGTTTTAGGTAGCGAGTCCCACATTCCTGAAACTTCCCATGTTGGTGTTGGAACCTACGCAATTTTACACATCAACACATTATTAAAAGCATTTAAAAATTTGATTTATACATCAGATCTGAGACAAATTACAGCAATTAATCATTTCATGATATCACACCTTGCATTTACATATCTCATGTGTTAGAGTTTTGTTAAAAACTTACATTTTTCATAGAACCTAGTTTTTACAAAAGTTAGGGTTTGCAGTCAAAATTTTATTTCAGCACTCATTCAAATACGATTTTGAGTTGTAGTGTTGCTTCATTCTGTGTACTTTCATTTAAATCTCAAATTTTGCAATTACACATTGTCTATTTCAATAAATATAACTACCTTAATCTTGTTGATTGTACTAGTGGTTAGTGCCTTGAGTGTTATTGGACTTTGAATTAGCTGTATAACCCATTGCCCTACTAGAAGCATCTTTGTAAGGAAAAGTTTTAGACTAATGGGTTATAACGCTATTGATAGCAACAGTGTACAAACATCGAAAAATCCATTATACAATCACTTTACAAAGGGTCAATCAACACCTCTGCATGACATCTTAAATGATAACTTGGAAGAACCAATAATTCCTCCTTTTGAAGAAATGTGTAACAAAGATATACATGTGCCTGATGAAAATCATAAGAAATTGCACAAACAACTAGCTGAATTTCAACAAATTGTAGAACAAGCACATCTAGCTCAAGTGGTACCTATTGTTGTAGGAATAAAAGGATTGTTACAAGGACAAGAAGGTGTTGACATGCTCTGTGGATTAACCCACATAGTGGATCATAATATTATGCATACGGCAAGCCACATGAATAATATTGAAAATGTGTCACCACCGAGGTATATAATCTCACCAGTCTCGACACCCATACCAACTACTAGAATATCCACTTTTACATCATCAACTCTCACTACAAATCCACATGCTTGCAGTAATGCTACCACTACCTTGGAAACATCTATTAGAAATTATAAAGCTATTGGATTTAATTATCAAAACTCTGCACCTCATGTATCCATACCAATGCATACCTATTTTCAACCACCCATCACCTCCAATTATTACCAAACACTTCTCAATTTCACGACTGCAGCATCTAATGCACGTATCTCAAATCTACAAACTACCTCTTCATCCAATGATACTCTCTTAAATTAACTTTTGTAGAGTATGTCTTCTTTACAACATAAAGTGACAAACCTGACTAATGCTTCCTCTCAACTTGCTTTACCAACATAGTGAGTACTCCTATGGTAATCGATTACCATTTGAGTAAAGATGACGAGTCACCTGAAGATGATCAGAATCTATATAGGTCTATGATTAGGGGCCTACTTTACCTAACAACAACAAGGCCTGACATCATGCAACTTGCATGCTTAGTTGCAAGGTTTCAAGCAGATCCTAAGGAAACGCATGTGAAGGAAATCAAGAGAATATTTAGAAATTTTAAGAGCACTTCGGAACATGGGTTGTGGTATCAAAAGGGTGACGATATTTCCATGAGTGCTTATACTGATGTAGATTGGGCTAGCAACATTGATGACATAAGAAGTACCAGTGGAGGAGATTTCTTTTTGGGAGACAGGTTGGTCTCATGGATTAGTAAGAAGGAAGATTCAAAGTCCTTATCAACAACAGAGGTAGAGTATATAGCTGCAATAGCCTACTACACTCAAGTACTATGGATGAAGAAAACATTGAAGCATATCAAGGTAGAATGTGATGATCCCATTCCTATTCTTTGTGACAATACAAGCACCATAAATATTTCAAAGAATCTAGTGATGCATTCTAGAACTAAGCACATATCTATCAGGTATCACTTTTTGAGAGAAAATGTTGAAAATCAAGAAGTTAGATTGGAGTATGTGCCTACAAAGGATCAAGTTGCACACATCTTTATAAAGGAACTCTCTAAGGGCACATTTGAGTAACTCAAATAGAAGTTAGGGGTGATTACCCCTCCTTCTAACTAGATGTATAGATGGTGCTATTAATATATTGTCATTGATGTCAAAGTTGGATGTCAGTCGGCAAAAGTTGGCCAAAGAAGAACTTTGTGGGTTTTGCCCTTAGTCAGCAAAAATGGCCAAGTAAGAACTTTGAGTTTTGCCCTTAGTCAGAAAAAATGGTCAAATTTAGAACTATTTGTATTTTGCCTTTAGTCAGAAAAATTGGCGAAGATGGGAAGTCTTTTTCAATGAAGACTTAGAGGAAAGAAAGACATGTTATCAGCAAAATCTTCTATTTTTTAACTTGTTCTCAAGTTTAATTTTTCTTTGATTCACCAACAAAATGGTAAGCATCCTTTGTTGAGAATTTTTTTTAAGAAAAGCTAAGTCTAGTGTTGTAAGAAAAATAATGTTATTGGTAAGATTCTCATTTTGAGAACTAGTTCTCAAGTTCTATTTTTTACCAATTTACCGACAATGTAAAAGGAAGCTTCTCAAACCTTAAGTTGAGAAGGCAATCAGGAAAAAAGTTGATTTCTTGAACTAGGTCAAAATTTTGGTATTTCACCGATTCACTGACAGAGCGACATGTGGCACTCAAAGTCCAAAGTTCATGGTTTGACCAGTTCATCGATAAGAGAGAAAGAATTGAAGAAAAAGACTTAGTCGGGAGAATGACTTAGTTGGGGAAGTTCATTTTTATTGAACTAGTTTGAGAGTTTAGATATTCTCTTATTTGCCGACTAGGTGATAAAGAGAGTGTTGACGACAAAGATAGAGTTTGTGGTGTTGTGGTTTCACTGATAAAGGCGGTAAAGACTCTCAAAAGTCAAAAGTTCATGTTTTGACTAGATCGCCGATAAAGGCAATAAGGCAAAGTTCAAAGAAATGAACTTTTGTCGATATAAGGAAAAAGGTGACAGTTTGAAAATCATGAAAATCGCTGATAAATGTGACAAGTGCCAAAGTTCATAAAAGATGGTTTTTGGTGATAAAAGGAAATGGACCAAGAGTATGAAGAAAGTGATTTTTGTTGATAACAAGGAAACAAGTATCAAGATGCAGTATAAGTGATTTTCACTGATAGAATGGATAAAGCACTAAAAGGTAGAAGTTTGAGTTTTGGAGAAATTGTCGATAGAAGGCAAAAATCAGTAGATATGAAAAGCTCAAAGGATGAGCTTTTTGCTGATAAAGATAGACCTCACTGACAAGTAAAGTTCCAAAAAAGTAATCTTTGCCAATAGAGAAGAGATAGAGACAAGGTTTGGAAAAGACAAAAGTAGCCAATAAAGAGAATAAAGAAGATAAAGGTAGAGAGTTTAGAAAGATGGAAAATTGTTGATAAAGGGTTGAAAGCCAAAAATTGAGAAATGATAAAGTTGACGATAGAAGAGGATAATGACTATATTAGAGGCACGATCTCATGATGTAGAATCAACATGAATAACAAGTGAATGCATGCATATAGTACTGAAGATTAGTAAAGTGTTAGACATGCAAAGTTGTATATTGCGGATGACTGAAGTGTTAAGGATGCAAAGGTGGAGTGGTTTCATGCACACAATTGGAGTACGGGCATATAGATGGCGATTTTAAGTGAAGTTTTCTGATCATACAAAAAATAGAAGTACAATGTGCACATGCAAATGGTGAGTATATGCAGAGTTAATTGCATATAAATATAAGTAATTGGATATAGAATGAGTTTACTGTGTAATAGAGATGAATTGATACATGCGTGAGTAGATTTGAGGTGAAAAGAAAATCTGGGTGAGCATATTAAGAGGAGAAGAGATTGAATTAAAGGGTGCAATTGAGGTTGATGAAGAACCAAATGGCTGCATACATGAAAGTGTAAAAATTTTGTAAGGTTGGTGCCTATTGTGGACTAAGTTGGTACTCATATTAGGGGATTGTAGACTCCTTAGACTTGGTGCTCTTAAATCAAGGATTTGGTGATTCCTTAGAGTTGGTACTCTTAAATATTGCAATCAATGGTTTTATTTGTGAGGCTGGATTAGGACAATAAATCCTAGTAGCATTTTCTCACCATGGTTTTTACCATATTAGGTTTTCCATGTATATCTAGTGTTCATGCGTTCATGCTTTCTTATTGTTTATGTTACTACATTGAAAGTCAATTTGATTTGAATACTAGAGGGTTGAAGTTTTAAGTTTTTAGTGACCTACTGATTCACCCCCCTCTTAGTAGATTTCTGGTGTTCTAGCAATTGGTTTCAGAGCATGGTTCCTTGGAAGAAGCATAACAACTAAAGGTTGATCTAGGAGATTGAACACATGACTAGTAAAGAAGGAGCTCACTCAAACAAAGTACCATTGTTTGATTGAACAAATTAAGCATTTTGGAGTATTAGAATGGAGACCTATCTAATGTCAATAGGGTTTGATGTTTGGCAATCAGTTGTGGATGGTTATACTATTCTTGCAACTCCTCCCATAGACATAGTTGGTAAGAAGGAATGTGAGAATAATGCTAAGGCCAAGAATGCAATCTTATGTGGTTTAGTAAATTCTAAATTTGTGAAAGTGATGCACTGCAAGTCTACTAAAGAAATCTAGGATAAGCTTCAGAGCATCTACGAAGGAGATACAAAGGTGAAACAAGCCAAGCTATAGACCTTTAAAGGAAGATTTGAAATCTTGAAGATGAGAGGAAGAAAATATTGCTAATTACCTACTTAGAGTTGATGAGATTGTGAATGCCATGAGAGGACTAGATGAGGAAGTAAAAGAGGAAGTATTTGCCAAAAAGGTCCTTAGATCTTTACTCTCTATGTATGATTCTAAAGTTTCAACTATATAAGAATTGAATAGCTTGATAAGATGACTATTGATTAGCTTCATGGTATATTTACTGCCTATGAGATGAGAATTAGTGGTGCTAAAACTTCCAAAAGAGAAGTTGCATTCAAAGAATTGAAGAAAGAAAAGCATGTAGAGCATGAATCTAAAGCAGATGAAGAAGATGTTAGGATTAAGGTGCCATCAACCTTGTAAATCCTATGTAATTAATTACTCCTAATATTGTTTGTAAATCACCCATAAGGGATGAAAGGTTTCACTAGCATCATTCTTGTTTTAGCTACATGTTTATATCCTATCCTCGACGCTCTTTCATCCATGATGGGGGGTTGTAGCGGGGTTTCCCCCTATGAGGGGTCTGAGGGGATCATCCCCCTAGTGGTGGGTCTGAGGGCCACATGCCCCGGTAGGGGTTCGTGGGTAGCACCCCCGAAACCACATTTTATTTATATTTTATCATTGTAAATCTAGACTATTAGTCATTAGGTCATAGATCTGATGGTTGATATTATGTCAATTATCTTGCCCTAGAAGCTAACCCTTTTTTATAAGGATATTTGTACTACATTTTTATTAGAGTTGAGAGTAACAGGTGCCGCTAGATTGAAGACTAAAGAAATAGAAGAAGTGCATGTATTGTAATCCCATATATTTGAAGATAATACAACTTGGAGCCTCTTTTCTTGGTGGAGTTTCTTACCCAAAAGGGTCTTGTCCACATTACATACTGTGTTATGTGTTATGTTCTTAATGCTTATTATTTTTGTGTAGTGGGTTTTATTTCTGTCGCAATCTCCATTGATTCTACATTGTTTAGAGGGCATAAATAAGGTTTGAATCAGATTTCTATTTGTTTAGGGTAAAATTAGATTTTGTTGATCTTTTATTGTTTAGATGTTTCAATCCTCCTTTCACTCTAACATTGAAGGATCTAGGGTCGAGTGGTGAGAACTATCATACCCTAGGTCACTTGCAGATGTAGGGAAACTTGGATTAGGGAATTAATTATCAATTTTTCCTTCTATGCTCAATTGACCATTAAAACCTTAATTATGCAAATACAACAACAAATTAATGAATTACAGAAAAAGCTCTTGCAGACAAGAGTAAAATGCCAAATTACATAATACCTATTTTTGGGGTTCTGAAGCGGAACAGTCGGGGACACTGGAGTGGGCACCCAAGTCCAAGGTTCCTACTTTTTCAAGGAATCTGGACCCCCTTCAGACATTGATCAGCCTTGTAACTTCTATTTTTTAGAATCTGTTTGTGGACACTGGAGCAAGTGCCCTAGTCCCAGAAGTGCTCCTTTGTCCGTCTTTCCTTCAGATCCTGAATCCTTGAAGTCTTCCCAACCTTCCTACAACTCCACTTTTTTTGGATGTGACACCTATAACCTGTAATCACAAGACTTGGTTTGGGGGTTGTAGTGTTTAGAGGTTTGCCTCAGTCAAACCCTAGAGGACACTAAGTCTCCGAACACTGTTCTCAGATAAAGAGGGTGAGCCCTAAACCAAAGGAATCAATGATAAAAACACAATGATATGTCACCTTGTAGTGAAACTCTCATGGAGGAAGATGCTCTTCATGCCAAGAGGAGATTGATGCTCAAATCTACAAATATCAACATACAAAACATACAAGTCTACTCTTGCAACACAATAGAAAGCCTTGAATCACCTTGAGAATACCTAGAGTTCACAATGATCATCTAGTTTTCAAATGAATGCCTACACTTGCTTATATATGCATCTACAAGCACTCTCACCAAGATATTTGAAATTTAAACTTATTGTGTTGGCAAAGGGACCTAATAACGGTCACTAACTGACACCCAGAATTTGGGGCTACCCCAAAATAGGGTAGGACTAGGGCATAGGCGCCCAAGTCCTCCCCCCTATTTTGGGTAGGCTAGAGTTCAAGGGGTCCTCCTAGCTCCTATTTATAAAGGAACCTAGGTCTCATTCCATCGGGGTGTTAAAATATGAACTAAAATATCCTAAATGCATGCTAAAGACCCGAGAGCTAAACCTTATGAGGGAAAAGCCCCCAAGGGGAAATTTTCCAATGTTACACTATTGTGTGGTTTGCACCTTCATTTCTAACATTTGGTATCAAATCCTGGGTAGTTTTGATACTTGGGTGGTAGTGTGAAGGTTTTTTAGCTATAGTGGGAGATTTGGTTGTTGTTGGTTTGCATATCTTGTGTAGATATCATGGCTTCATCCATTGTTGCTTCTACCTCTTGGTTGGACATCGAAAAGTTCAATGGCATGGGGTACAAATTGTGGAAGCTGAAAATGGAGGATTTGCTAGAAGAAAGAAACCAGTGGATGGCTATTATGAATGAGAAGAAAACTGATGATGTTTCTCCTAATGAGTGGGAAAGACTAGATAAAAAGGGACAAGATACAATTCGGTTGTGTCTTGTAGATTCTTTTCTACTAAATGTTTTGAGTGAGAAGTCCACACATAGCTTGTGGAAGCATCTGGGTGAGATCTACCAAGCATAGAGTATGGTAAATAAACTTTATTTAAAGCATAAGTTATTTCCCATGAAAATTAAAGAGGGTGAATTAGTTGCAGAGCATTTGAATTCATTTAATTTGTTATTGAGTCAACTAGCATCTGTAGATGTGGAGGTGAATGAGGAAGATAAATGTATATTGCTTCTCTATTCTTTGCCTGAGTCATGGGAGAATGTTATTTTGTGTATCACAATGTCATGCCCACATCTGCCATGTGGTCATGACACAAAAAACCACATGTCATGCCCACATTCACCATGTGGTCATGACATGAATACCCAAAACGTTTTCCACCTCTCCTTGAAAACCCATTGTACAAAGGTAGGGAAGGCAAAAAAGGTGTGGGATAAGACATCCAAAACACCTTGTCAGTTGAACCAAACCAATGAACACTAGCATAAGGCTATTGAATATAATGAACATTGAGAGGAGGGGTGAATCAGTGTTCTATAAAACCATTTATGTCCTTGCTCTTTTATCCAATTACCAAATTCAATTAAGTCAAAGTAGATTAAACAAATAAATAGAAACCACAAAGACATAACACATGAACACTAAGATTTTTATGTGGGAAACCCAAAGAGGGGAAAACCACAGAGAGTGTTATCTCTCAATAGTATTATTATAGCACAATACTGAATTATAAGAGGCTCATTACCTTAGGGCTCACTACCTAGAGCTCACTGCTCAAGAGAAAAGACTCACTACCAATTAGAAGAAGAAAGAAGAAGAAGGGTGGCTCACTGCCAAAGATGAACTGCTATGGTTGCATCTATATATGCATGATTACAGTTAAAATTAAGCTCACAAATACTAACTCAGAACTCTTCATTTCAATCTGCCCCCCTATTTCTCTGCTCTCCTTTTACATATGCTCAAGATCTCCCTTCATATGCTATGGCCAATTTATCTTCACATGTTTTGCATCACATACATCACATCACACACTTCACTACTGTCAAACACCGAAATCCAACATCTATTTATATCCACAACTAAATCTTTCTCATGATTAGGTCGGCAAGCAAACTATGAAACGTGTATACCAAGTGTTATATCATGTCGGCTTGTTCTTGTGTTAAATCTTCATTGTGGATCCAAACCATCATGTGCATGTCTTCATATGTGTCAACACTAATCATATAATCACTTACATTTATCATCCAACTCATATTTCTTCTCTACATAAGGATTTAACCAGCCTGTCGGCTTGTTCCTTAATAACATATATGATAGGTTCCTCTGTCACAACACAACTCTTGCTGCAAACCAAATGCACCTTCATGAATCATTTTTAACAATCATTAATAATGATCTATTAACATGTCTTCAAATTCACAGAACAAGATAAATCTATATGCAAAAATGCAGACCTTAGAACTATTGCCTTGACACACTGTAACACTGTCATACTAGATGCTAATATTGGATATCCTGTAGAATGAGATTTGATGTACTTCCAGAGATACAAACATGGATTCTGATAGTCATGACCTATCTCTATCTTACTTCAAAACTGTAAAATAAAATATGCTAATGCGAAGGAATGTGGATCAATTTACTCAGCACTGTTCACTGTCTTTGTCTTACTTCTATTGAGCTAGACTTAGTCTTTTCACCAGATGACTTCTGGAGGAAGTCATGACTTGATTATTGGAATATAACATCAATAGATAACTATAAACATTGAACCTAAGCTATATCTTCATACCTTCACTTGCAGAGAGGTACTGATCCCTTTTTCTATCTCATACCTGAACACTTCCAACACTTAGTCAATTTAGGACATCCAGACCAGAATCCTTGGTGCCTTGTTGCTGGATTAGGGTTGTCTTCTGGAGTAACATGTCTTTGCCTTTGTGATGAATGATTTTTTCCTTGTTTCCATCAATGACAACATTCTAGTCTACTACACATTAGTGTCTCTTGCCAAAAATCTCCCCCTTTGGCATTGATGGCAACACTTAGTGAAAAATGCTTGTCTGCTCCCCCTTGCTATATACTATATATTTTTGTTCCCTTTTTGTTGTTTCTCCCATTTTTCACTGATCTTCTTCTCCTGCTTTGACATCAATGGAAAAGTTGTATGAACTAGAGTCAAAAATTTGTCAAAACTGCAAAAATTGCTATACTCTACCGTATATATACAAGTACAATCTTCATATTAATTTTATATGAATTGCAAGATATCATAAAAAATGGTCTTCATTTGAGATAGCTCCTTATCTCATGCTTTCTTGGCATTGTCCAAAACTTCAATATGGTTGCTTAAGAGAAAGGTCAACTTCTCTACCCTTTGCAAATCAGAATGTATGCCAGCTAGTGTGCCTGCTTGTGCCATTGCTATTAGATTGAACATTGAGTCCAACTTAGGACTAATTAGTCCTCTTAACTAGCACATTTTGTTTTTCAATTGATCTCTCTAGTTTATCTGATTGCTCAAGTCATTATGAATTTTGATGGCTTGAATCTCCTTGCTGCCTTTGGATTCCATCACCGGATCAAATGCTTTAGACATATTGACCAGTTGCAGCTCCAATTCTTTGATTTTATCTTCTATTTTTCTTGTGACTACAGGTCAGGATAGACAAAAATTGTATAGGTCACCTGCCTCCTTAATTGCATTCTAAATGCACCTTCTAACTGGGTCTTATCATTTGCTATCATTGCCTGCAACTTATTCAACCTTCTGTCATCAAACTCTTGTCTTACTTTGAGCTTGACAGATTTCTCAAAGGACTCAAAATGTTTATTGATAGAATTTATTAAACCTTTAAGTTGGTCTATGGAGGACATAGAGGTATCCTTCTGATAAGATGGCATTAGATTTTCCAAAATAATAGATGCTTCTCCAATAAGCTCACTATCTTCAATGTGAGATTTAAGCATCTCTTCCGAGCCTTATCCTGTATAATTGTCACCAATTTTAGTTTTTATACTAGTGACATTGCCTCCATGTTGATTGGACCTTGTAGGAACTCAATCTCATCCAAAATGTGTTTTCCTTTATCCAAAGCTTCTTTTGTTTGTTTTGCAATGTCTCTTGCTCTAGCAGAGGATTCTTCTTTCTAGATTTGTTTCGGATTATCTAAGTTCAGGTCTTTATTAGCATCCTCGTCATGCTCCTATGGAGGGGTTTCCTTGATGTGCTTCTTTTCTAGTTTGTCCTTGTCATTTTGTTCTTCCGGACGAGGTGTTATTTGAGTTTCCACTATAGGTGCCTCCATTTCTTTGGGCAAATGGTCATCTTTTCTTGCTTCTTGCTCAAGATTCAACTCAGGAACAAATGTGTCATTACCAGCATCTATATCTATACTGTCATAGATGGTTGGTAGATTGAGTTCTCTTTAAATTTTCAAATTAATCTCTTTAGTCTCCTTGACCACTTTGTCAATTTCTCCTTTCACTTGTGAATTCATCCTTATCTTAGTTCTGAACCCCTTGTTCAGTGCTTTGGAGACTTGGTCTTTTTCCTTTGGGATAATCTCCAGACATAGCTTTATCAAGATATGTTCTTTGAGCTCGATGTCCTTTGCCATCATATTTTCTTTTCTTACAGATAGTTTGCTGCCTAAGCTATCAGGAAGGTCACCAATGATCTTAATAAGAGCTTTGTTATAGATTTTTAAGTATTCTATGGTGGCATCTTCAAGAGTCATCTTATCTATATCATTATATTCATCATAGAATTCAGCCATAGGTTTCAAACTTCCATCTATTATGACTACCTTTAACACATCCTCAAGTCTTATTGTAGCCTTTTCCATTTGAGGCTCTTCCTCATTAGACCTTTTGTTGCTTCCAGAGGGCTTTGTGGCTTCATCTTTCATCTTCTTGACATCTTCATCAGATTTAGTCTCTTCTTCATCTTTTTCACCTATACTTACATTCTTCTTCCTTTTGTTTTATGTCTTTTTGCTCCTCTGTCAATTGGCTTCTTTATAGATTCCTTTATGCTAGTAGATGTAGGACTAGAAGAGGAGGCAAAGCTTCTGGTAGATCTCTTTGTTCCTTGAGGTCTTTCTTCTTTTTCTTTAGGTTCTTCCAGAACCTTAGCTCTTTCAATTTCTTTCTTTTCCCTTGCCTTCCTGATTTGTTCCTTTGTGAATCCATTCTTCAAGACAACATCTTCTACTTCTCTTCTTACTTTTCTTGAGATCTCTAGTTTTCTGACCTCCACATGAATTTTCACATTTAGTTCTTTAAAGGTTTCAAACCTTTCTTCTTTGGTGTCAAGTGGTTTGCTCAACATGTGCTGAGCATAATTATCAAGAATTACTTCTTCCACTTCATATCCCATGGGCATAATCCAAACTATTCTAGGCTCATGGCCTCCATCAAACATTGATCCTTGTTAACAATTAAGCATATTATATCTTTGTATTTTTCTACTATTTTCTTTGGAATCATTTGCGTAGAATGCATCATACTCTTGAAATTTTTAAAGTATCCCCATAGAGTAGCTTTTTGGGCATCATGGTTCCCAATAGTATTCAAGAGATCTCTAATTTGTATGGCTATAGTTTTGTCGGTTAACCAAAAAAATTCTTCATAGTAGGTAATTCATTCATGAAATAGAAGAATAGGAAAATGATCAACGTACCAAATTTAGATGGGTAGTTCTTGCTCTCCTTGATTTTCTTTAGATTCTCCATCAATTGGCTCCACAAAAGTTCACATAAGTCATAGTCAACATTTTCTTTTACCATTTGATAGGCGGCATATATCACGGTACCGGAGATAGAATTCTCCCTGTTTGTAAAGTAAATATTATAACCAATGACCATGGAGGCAAATCTTACAGTCAGATCTATAATATCATTAATAGTCAATGCCCTCTTGTCAAATTTTACTCCTGTAGCTTCCACAACAACCTGATTCTTCAAAGCTTTCAACAAGGGCATGCCTCCTATGGAGCTTAACCCTATTATTGTACCAATGGCCTCCTTGGTGATCTTAAAAGGCTGCTCTAACCACATGAATTCATCATGAATTCTTCTTAGTACATATTAGACCCATTTGTCTTCAAGAAATGTGGGCAAGTGTATATATTAGATAAATTTCTTCTCTGCTAGAACTTTGTATTCCTCCTTAAGCTCAAAATGATCTCTACTCAAGTGATTTAGATATAGATATGTGAGTTTTCTACTTCCATGTTCATCCATGCCCACATGAATGTATGCCCTAACATCCTCTGAATGTAGAACTTCGTAAGGTGTCTCTGAGAACGTGCCCAATGGATCTACTTCGGTTTCTTTGTAGGGGTGTTTCTTGAATTTTGGGCGAGGTCGCTCAGTAATATCAATGATTTGAGGAGTGGCCATTTCTCAAAAGATTCAACAAATACACAATGGGGTTTGGTCTGCAAATACCTTGTTATGTTGAAGTTAGGGTTTCCTTATTTGAATTGCTTCGAATTCTTCAAAGCTCCTTTTGAAATTACTTAAAAGTTCACTTCAATGCTCTTGAGTACTTGAAAACTTGAATGCAAAGTGAGCTGGGAGTCAAATAGATTTCTTTTTTATCCTTTGCAAGGCTTGCCCTAGTCACCATAAATGCATATTCACAAAAACCTATCTAACTCTTTGATAGACATAGTAAGTTAGGATTGTTTTGCAATTTTCCATACTTAATCATTTTACTCTGGCTCTTTCTTCATTAGATTCTTCTTAACAAGTTCTTCATCATATCTTTGTGTCAGACTCTAGTACTAATCATTTGGCTGGGGGATTTATATTTTCAATGCATCTCCCCCTGAGCCAGAGCTCCCAATTCACTTCTCGGAGGAACTATCTACACTAGATGTTGGTGCAGATCTATCCTTGACCTCATTCACATCCTTTTTGATCCAGATCATACTCATCTCCTTCTTGGTTTCCATTGAATCAACCTTATTCTTGTTTTTATCATCTTTATGTTTTGTTTTCTTCTATTCTGCAGGATAATCTCTTTCCACATTTCTAGTTCTGTAGAATCTAGCAAAGTGTCCAGATTTGTTGCAATTGAAGCACACAATATTTCTCTGACTTTGATTTCTCCTAACATTTGAATTTGGCCTTGATCTATACTGGTTAGCCATATGTCCAAATCTATTGCATGCAAAACACTTGTCATTGAAGGATTGACCATTCCTTGAATGGTTTAACATATTTCTTGACACACTTCTGCACTCATTTTCTTTACGACCAGTCTTCTTACAATTGAAACAATGACTAGAGAAGGATGGAACATTTTGATTCATTCTACTTCTACACTGAGTAACCCTATGACCATACTTATTGCATTTAAAACAATGACCATTGAAAGATAGGCACCTTTGAGCATTTGGCTGTCTGACCAGGGGTCTTCTAGGTCTTCTTTGATTTCTGAATTGATTCTCTCTATTTTTCTTTACCTCATAATTTTCTTGACCAGATTTTAAACTTCCTCCTTTCTCAAATCCCAAACCTTGCTTATCATCGGTACTCTTTTGGCCAACAATCATTTCATCAAGCTTTGTAGAACTTAGTTTGAACTTCTCTTCATAGCTCTTAGCTGCTTCCAAATCAAATTTTAGAAGTAGCACTTCTTTGCCCAATTTTTCACATTCCTTTGATTTATTCATAACAACTTGGCTCAGATGCCTTTTAATTTCTTCATTCTTTTCAACTTCCAATGTCAACCCATTTAGGAACCCTTGTGCTTCATCTAATTGATCATTGAGCTCCTTTTTTTTTCTTTGAATTTCCTGACTTGCTCTCTTAGCTTTAGGATACATTCATCAGCTTCTTGAACATTTGTTTTTAGATCCTTGATTTCAGCCTTAGATTTTTCAAGATCAATAATGGTTGCTTCTAGTTCCTTGTTGCTTTCATAATTTCCAAGTCTTCTTGCTGCCATGATTCTAGAACCCCAGATCTTCCTTAAGATGTTAAACTTTTTCCAAGGAACCAAGCTCTAATACCAATTGTTGAATACAATGAACACTAAGAGGGGGGGTTAATCAGTGTTCTATAAAACCATTTATGTCCTTGTTGGCTTGTTCCTTAATAACATATATGATAGGTTCCTCTACCACAACACAACTCTTGCTACAGACCAAATGCACCTTCATGAATCATTTTCAACAATAATTAATCTCTTAACATGTCTTCAACTCTATAGAACAAGATAAAACTATATGCAAAAATGCGGACCTTAGAACTATTGCCCTGACACACTATAACATTGTCATACTGATGCCAATATTGGATATCTTGTAGAATGAGATCTATTGCACTTTCAGAGCTACAAACTTGGATTCTGATAGTCATGACCTATCTCTATCTTACTTTAGAACCACATAACAAAATATGCTAATGCAGAGGAATGCAGACCAATTTACTTAGAACTATTCACTATCTTTGTCTTACTTATATTGACCTAGACTTAGTCTTTTCACTAGATGACTTCTAGAGGAAGTCATGACATGATTATTGGAATATAATATAAATAGATAACTATGAACATCATTCCTAAGCCACATCTTCATACCTTCACTTGCAGAGAAGCACTAATCCCTTTTTCTATCTCATACTTGAACACTTCCAATACTTCATCAATATAGGGCTTCCAAACCAGAAAAATTGGTGCCTTGTTGCTAGATTAGGATTGTCTTCCGGAGTAATGTGTCTTTTTCCTTTGTGATGAATGATCTTTGCCTTGTTTCCATCAATGACAACATTCTAGTCTACTACACATCAGTGTCTCTTGCCAACAAAGGCGTCGTAAACATACATCAATATAGAAAGAAGTAACTCCAAACATCCTTACAACTAAAGAAAGGATAAAACATTCATA
Source organism: Cunninghamia lanceolata (assembly GCA_027924645.1). Lineage (NCBI taxonomy): Eukaryota > Viridiplantae > Streptophyta > Pinopsida > Cupressales > Cupressaceae > Cunninghamia > Cunninghamia lanceolata. Next base: position 14,889,415 of record BSBN01000523.1, read on the forward strand.
AGTAGATGTGATATGATTTTGTTCATTATATCATACAAGAACATTATGAGAATGTCTAAGATCAAGTTTCAAACTAGCATTGAATACTTTCTTTTAAACCCCAAAGGAGATATGTGTTAATAACAATTAATGAAAACATATAAGATTGAATAAATTACATAGCCATTTAAATAACACTACATAAGATAGTCACATCATTCTCTAGGTTGGAGTGTCTCATAATTTACAAATTTACAATGCTACAGGAATGATTTACATCATTGATACAATTAGATAACTGAAGAATACACAATGCTCATAAGCTGACGATGAAGAGAAGCCACTACAAAATCATATCAATCACGGATCACAAGTCCCCAATGGCAGTGGGTGCACACCACCTTACCATGTGGTACCTCAAAGGTCCACCTCCATGCTTAGAGATGATCACATGGCCCACACACAAGCATAAAAGAAAAAGGGATAGAAAGGTATATATACTCAGCCACACAAGGGATACCAAAAGTCTCATAGCTCACATGAACACATCATAAGCACATGGTTCATGGAGGGCATAAATAAGGCACCTAGTAATCATGCCAATGAAGCACTACTTAGATAAGGAGGGTGAGAAGGAAGGGGAAGCAAGAAGGAAGTAGCTAAACAAATGTACTGATCTCATAAATACAAGCCTTGCACAAAACACATAATTTGTGTCTCTCCAATGGGCCTACAAGTGAGCACTCTTGCTTAATGTTGCATTGGGAACTACTTCCATGCCTACCCTATTATCTACACTCAAATCCAACAGGATCAAAATGCATTCATAAGTAATGAACAAGCATATAAGGCTCACAAGGACTAAACACAAAGAACTACAAGGGCATCTCCCAATGCTGACCTCAAGCATACAACTATGCTTATAATGAAGTGACAACAACAATCTTTAATAGACCAAAAGAAATGAAAAACTAGTAACTCATAGTGCTTCCCTCTATGATGCAGACATAAAGGTAAGACACGATAATAGAATCATGGATAGTACTATCAAGAATGGCTATGCTCTCGACAAAATCCATGATAAAATGCATTCATGGTTATCAAGGCAACAATGACCCATGCTTGTGAAAAATAAACTACATACTCTTAGTATGACAATCTCATCTAATTAAATACATCAGTATTTCTATGCATTCTCTCACACACCCATGTGGTTGTAGAGAGGAAATATGCATACATTAATATCTTATTATATAATCTATTCATATAATCAAGAGTTGTACATAATTCAGTCACATAAGACAAACCTTATTGCATTAATTCTACAGTTGATTGTTATGAGTTCATGCTTGACCTTCTTTATAGTGCTGGCTGTCTTGAGAGCACCCAAAACATTATAATGGAGATGCCAACAAAATTGTGGTGGCTAAGAGGGTGTGTTTGCCTGCTACTAGAGAAAGAGGACAACATGGTATTTTCTAGTTTCAAAATCTCAGAAAGCATTATTTCTCTACCGCCAATGTGAGAAGTTGGCAATTACATTTGGTTTATTGAACATGCCCCATGGCTATACTATTAGAGTTGTTAATAAAATTCAAGTATGTGCTGATGGCCACAATTCCACGATACTTATTCTCAAGATTGTTGCAAGATAAATTACTATGAGAAATGTGAACAATTTCCATCATTTTAAACATGGACAACTTCTTAGAGATTATTGGTGATGCTACATGAGGCAAATATGAAAATAGGCTCGTACTGCAATACTAAATAGTGTAGATCTCCAATAATGGTCAAGGGATATCCTTCATGTTATAAAGGAAGAGGAATCTGTCAAATGCTAGTTAAAAGTGCCCTGACTAACATGTATGCGAAATGTGAAACCATTGATAAGACACATAAACTATTTGACAAAATACCTCAAGAGATGAGGTCCCTCAGACTGCAATGATTGTAGGTTATGCACAAAATGGATATGTTAAAAAGGCTTTAGAAACTTTTAACCAAATGCCATTGGTAGGTGTAAAGACAAATTCCTAAACCTTTGCCAGCATCCTCGCTGCTTGTGCCAAAATGGGAGCTTTGGCATGGGGTATGGACATCCATCCAAAACATAGAGAAAGGGATATTTTTGCCAAATCTTATAGTTGGAAATGTTGAGGTAGACATGTATGCAAAATGGGGAAGCAAAGACAATGCACGATCTATTTTAAAGGCTTTAGAAACTTTCATGCAATGCAATTGCAAGTGTAAAGCCAAATAACACAACCTTTTCCCATGGCCTCTTTTCCTGTGCCAAAATGGAAGCATAGAGAGGGCATGTGAACTATTTTTAGAATTCCTAAAAGAAATGTCTTCTCATATAATGCAACGATTGTAGGATATATGTAGAATGGATTTGTCTAAAAGGCTTAAGAAACTTACTAGCAAAATGTAGTGGCAGGTGTGAAACCAAACCCCCCAGCTATGTTTGCACTCTTCTCAGGACTTCCTCCCTTTTCTCAAACTCCATAGTTGCCCCTCTACTCTCCCTAGCACCCTGCATGCTCTCCTCCTCCCTTCCTTCCTTATTCAAACCCTAGGTTATCCCTCCAAAAGAGACCCCTTCCCCACTCAAAAAAAATCCCTATTATCCTTTTTTTAATCCATATGTTCTAACTTAGGGCTCCAATTACTTAATAATTAGTTTTATCATTTAAGTAGGAAGTAGCAAAATCTATAGATATGAGGATTGCAAGGACCAAGAAATATAAAAAATTAGAGATCTGTAAAGTTTAGAACAGACAACTAACTCATGATGATTAGATTCTATATACTTTCATTTCACTAAAAAGGAGTCATTAGGTGAAGCAAGGAATAGGATATTGAAAAAAAATTCTATAGACCATAGTGCCATCAACATGACCCTAACATTTAGTAAGCTAACATTTTAAGTTTCAAAAAACCATCAAACGAATTGATGCAAAATATTATATATAATCATCTAAGGAATTGACATCTTGGATTAAGGATTACAAACCCAAGCAAATGCCTATCGATAGGCGACAAACTAGGTAATACAACCTATACTAGTGTACTCCTAGTTTCTGCTCCAATGGAAGTTAAAGAATAGAAGCACATTAGCAACACACTCAAAACAAGAGCATCTGAGCACAAGGACACTCATATAGGGTAAGGTTAACCAAACATTACCAAAGACGGTAACCAAGGTAAGATGCAAATCTCAATGAGGGAAGATCGCACTCGACCAAGAATGATGATTAAGGCTAAGAGAATTTAGCCAATGTGTCATCTCCAACTCACCATCATTGGGGCATTAGGTATGCTCAAACCTATGCAACCAGGTGGAATCGATGCCTGGTACCTGCATCACTCAAAACACATTACAACATATGCACATAACATCAAATAATAGCTGAAGCCTAAATAGCCCACATCAGAGGATTCTAACATCTATAAACATTTGCATAGTGTGTAAATGTCATGGTGTCATCCTCTCCACATGTACACCAAATCTCAATATGAAATCTAACATAATGCATCAGTTAGTGCACTATAATCACATCAAAATAGCTCTAGTCATCCAACATCGACTAATCATAATACAACCATCATTAGAGACATCAACATAACAAAATATCAGTATCTCAACATCATATAAAGCCTAAATTTAATACCTCAGTGTTTACCTCAATTCAAGACAAGTCTATGGAGGCACTACATCCTCCTCCCCAAGAGATTGACTTACTCCTGGAAGTCACAAATTCTAAAATGTAACCATAGCACACATTAGTCCATGAAACTCAATAATAATAACAAAACTTAGGTGATCACATTCCTTTTGATATACCCAGTTACATGCAATATGTCACAGTACCCAGGTGAAGAAGAGATAAGGCACTCAATTCCATTTAAAGTATATGTTAGCATATAACAATTTTTCTCTAATAAAAAAAAAGTATGATGCCATAACATTCAATTTTCTCATAGAATCATTGTTTCAACAACCAATTCATTCTCACAACCATCAATTTTCTACATTTACACTAGCATAAATCACATAATTTTCTCATAATTTGCAAGAAATTCCACTTTTCAAGACAAAAAAAATTCAATTCTCTAACTTTTCATATGTAGCCATCTCTAGAATAGAGCACACAAACACACATATATGTACATTTACATAATTTCAACCTCTACTTTCATAGCATGCCTGACATCTCTTTACATATAATGCAGATACATCAAATGTAGATCTTACAACTAAACAACCATTTTCATTCATCCACATCACAAGGATAACAAAACAAGGTTCACATATAGGTCCATGGGGAGCAACAGTCTCATCAGAGAACTACATAACCAAATATCAATTCCAAGTAACCAAAGCTCCAAGAATCAAGTGGAATGATGGTCTCAAGGCCACGTGCCTAGGGACCCCTCCTTACATTTCCATAAATGACCTACCTCTTGTTTGTATAAGGGGGTAAGCCTCCAAGAGATAGTCAACATAAGAACATAAATCACTAGGAAGGTGAGTGGATGATGACTAGCCCACACTTACCCCCCATCCTCAAAAGTTTCCCACATTTGCTTCCTTATATACGCTTGACTAGAGGTTGTTCCATCAACATGGTGAGAAGAATAGCACAACACAAGACCAACATTTGAAAACAAAAAGAACTTAGCTTAGCCAATACACATTTTCAAAAATACCAAAAGAAGAAGTTTCCAAATTCAACAATAAAGTAAATAAATGTGTGTAATTACAATAATAAATCAACATGACTACTAAAGCCACGTGAAAAAGGAAGATTTCAAAGATTTGTGGCTAAGCTACTTACAATCAAGATAAAATAACATTGCTGGTCCTCACAAGCAAGATAAATAAAGTCACCAATAACTGAAAGAAAGATCACAATTCATGAAATTGCACATTACATCACAATGTGACTATCATCAAGTCAAGAATAAGGAAGGAGGGAAATCACGGTCACTACATATGCCATGCAAACACAACCAATGCTACAACATTATGTAGGCAAGTAGTATCAAATGTGCCTTCACGTATGATTGTGGAATCGTGCCCTTCTCAAAGGTAACATGTCATCATCACCAACACTATGTTGGAACATCAGTGTAGTGTGGCATCACATCTATTCACATCATGTCAAGTAGGTGTTGACGCACGCAAATACCATAACATAGCATAAGTCCAATGCAACTCAATAATTACTCTAATATGATTAAAATTAAACATATACTTCTTATATAAATGCTACTCTGTCAAAATGCTAATGTTTCCAAAATACTACACATCCAACTCGAAATACGATACCAAAGGTAAAAGCAAACCTGCACCAAGTAACATGGCCTCAAACAATTCACATGTCCATAGTAAACCATAACCAAGATCCCCAAGTTGGATTCCAATAGTATCATCAAGGAAATAATGCATGATAGAATAGCACTATGAACCTCTCAAAGGTCCATTCACTAAGGAGAAGCAAGGGGTACTCTTGCATAGGAAGGTATTAGTTGGGTTACCCAAAACCAATGTCATAACATATCTCCATAGCTTCCTAAGTTCCTCCTCTCTGCTACTTAACTCCACACATGTAAGATCTCCAACTCCAAGGTTGAACCTTACAAGGTGTACAAAAAAGTAGCCACACAAGCATGACTTCACCATAATTATAGCTATACACTCAACCCATGGATGGATACCTAGTATCACAAGCTCATGAGTACACAAATCATGTATGGGATATTCACAACACATAGCAAGTACTCTCATAATAGGTAATCACATCCACAATGTAACACATAACACAAATTCCTTTATCGTCCATTACTTAGTGAAGAAGAACAATTTTCATAAACAAAATCACATAATAATTACCACAAAGGTTTCTAAGAAGTCTATCTAACATCAATTTGAATTAACCTTTCTAAGGCATAAAGGGGATCTAACCATAACTTCACATTTAGAGATAGTGAAATACACCCCAAACAAGTATACCATCATGCTAGCAATTGCATTTTAGGCCTTAAGTGAATCAAAACAACATTATTTCAACTCGAAAGATGGTGACTCACAACACATCACACATCATGGAGCTATTGATAAACCACATTACACTATATATGCACTATGAACAAAACTCATATTTATCTAACACAAAGTTCATAAGATAGAGTCATAGCATAAGAAGAATCCAATTGCAAGCTTAAGCCCCTAAATTAATATTCTACCATATGATGCCAAACATCTTCACCACACAAAGGTGCACATAATTTGATATCAATTTTACACAAGATCAAAATTATAAAATGTAAAATTTACATTATGGAAGTACTTTACAAAAATAGGTCACCAAGCACAAATGCATCATTGAAACATTTCGAAAACATACATTATTTCTTAACAATTTGCCATGCATAAAACTCATTTTCCTCTCTTCCTTAATATTTTACAAGGTAATCTAATGCAATCACACACATAAAGACTTGCACTCATAAAATTCAAATCAAGATATACTTCATGCAAGTGTTTATAGTTACCAACCCAAAGGGGACAATGCCAAATTCCAAATAATAAAATGGGCTAAGGATTAAGAAGGTATGCAATTCTTACAATATGATATACGCACACAAAGTACACAAGGCAAGAATTAATCAAACAAGCATTAAGACTTCATTATTCTTTCAAAGAACCCAAGAATAAATCACATCATCATCACTTTCACAACTAAAAGCATAACAAACAACAAGGTGCAACACAAGCCTAGCTATTCGCACGATGCTAACCTCTAATCCTAACCACATAGAGTGCATACTATGGAACAACACCACACTCCACAAAATACACTAGGGTAAGGATGGGCCCAACACAACCTTCACAACATAGACCAACCTAATCAAGAGGAGAATCGACAAGGAGGAGCACAACCACCACAAAAAAACAAGCAGAAGACTTCAATAATTATGTGACAAAGCCACAATGATGACAAGATGAGAAGGTGGATCTTCCTCCAAGATGAAGGTTGGATGTCAATCCACAACCTCACTCTCTAGCAAACACACGGAGTAGGATGAGGGTCACAATCACCTTAATCCACTCCATGTTGACCCAACAAACACACAAATACCCCAGAGCTCCCAATGTTGAAACATGGGCTTTGATACCAAATCTCATGCCCACATCTACCATGTGGTCATGACACAAAAAAGCACATGTCATGCCCACATTTTCCATGTGTTCACGACATGAATACCCAAAATTTTTCCACCTATCCCTAAAACCCCATTGCACAAAGGCAGGGAAGGCAAACAAGGTGCGGGATAAGACATCCAAAACACCTTGTCAAGTGAACCAAACCAAGGGACACTAGCATAAGGCATCGTAAACATACATCAATATAGAAAGAAGTAAATCCAAACATCCTTACAGCTTAAGAAAGGATAAAACATTTATAAGCAGATATGATATGATTTTGTTCATTCTATCATACAAGAACATTATGAGAATGTCTAAGATCAAGTTTCAAACCAACATTGAATACTTTCTTTTAAACCCCAAAGGAGATATGTGTTAATAACAATTAATGAAAACATATAAGATTGAATAAATCACATAGCCATTAAAATGAAATTACATAAGATAGTCACATCATTCTCTAGGTTGTAGTGTCTCATAATTTACAAATTTACCAATTTACAATGCTACAAGATTGATTTACATTATTAATACAATTAGATAACTGAAGAATACACAATGCTCATAAGCTGAAGATGAAGGGCAGCCACTACAAAGTCATATCAATCATTGAACACAAGTCCCCAATGGTGGTCGGTGCACACTAACCTACCATGTGGTACCTCAAAGGTCCACCCCTCATGCTCAGAGATGATCACATGGCCCATACACAAGCATAAAAGCAAAAGGGATAGGAAGGCATATATAGTTAGCCACATAAGGGATACCATAGGTCTCATAGCTCACATGAACACATAATAAGCACATGGTTCATGGAGGTCATAAATAAGGCACCTAGTAATCATGCCAATGAAGCACTACTCAAATAAGGAGGGTGAGAATGAAGGGGAAGCAAGAAGGAAGTAGCTATACAAATGTACTCATCTCATAAATACAAGCCTTGCGCAAAATACATAATTTTTGTTGTTGGTTGTTTTAAATTCCTAACCTAATCTCAAGGAAAGTAGATCTATAGAATACCTATTTCCAATAACTGATCTACCTTGAGGGATTGGCCAATGAATAGGAAATTAGGGTTTTCAATCCCTCATTCCTCTGCACTTTAGGCTCTGTGAAACCAAGGAGGGTGTACCTGTTTTGGATCTTTCCCTTTTTGGGGAAAATAGTGTTCTATTCAACTAGACAGGGGGTTCCTGAGATATTTGCTCAATAACACTGTTCCAATAATAGATATGTTCCTTCTAAACTGCTTAAAGAATGTTTGATAAGTAAAGAGATGGGCTAGATTCTTAAGCTTTAATCATTTTCTTTGTAGAGGAACACGTAAAATGAACTTAACTTCTAAAACCTACTGCTGAAAGGGAAAATGTGTTGATTCCATTAGAAAATGATGAGGATGATTTAAAAGGATGTAAGCTTAGCATAGTATTCATGAATAGATCAGTACCTATCAAAGGGCCATAGAGTCAAGAAACTTACAGAAACAATCAAAGAATTGTGATGTAATAAAACTTAGTTTACTATAAAGATATAGTAATGCCTTACATTAAAACACTTTACTAGTCTTGAAGTTAACCATATTTAGTTATCCCTATAAACCAATACTACATTCTATATCCTTTTGTAGCAATTATTTTACTACTTGAGTAAATGCTGCAAGAAAAATACACAAACACAAGAAAGACTGTGATGATGAATAAACATGATCCTTAATCAAATATATATTCATAAATGTAGAACTGTATACATGAAGTAGGAGATAGTACACTTCAAAGACTCAACAAGATTTGTAAAGTAAACTATTTAGTAAATTATAACACAACCTTTGTAGCTCTATAAAGATATCTTAAAACTCAGAATGAAAACTTGAAAACAAACGACCAATTTTATCGTAGAAAAACAAGCTATTTACAACTCCTCCTTAACCAGATTAGTCCCATATTTCAGACCAATTCTGGAGACATGACCTCGAACCAATGATTTTCACAACCCCTGAATTCCCTTTTATAAAGATAAGGGAGCAGACAAGATTTAGGCTACAAGACAAAAGAAGTTACAAATTTGAGTAACCAAAAGATGAAGCTGCCAGAGGAAGCCGGTATAACCATTTCTCAACTATATGCCTAGATATTTTTGGTGGGGAATGGGATCAAGCTTTTGTAGATGGTTGATACATTGTCAAACATTGTTAGATCTAGGCTCTCCTCAAATTCCACCAAAGTATTCATTGAGAGCATTGACTGCTCTACCTTTCCAAGTTGCGCGCCAAAGAATGAGAAAACTTGCAAGGAACACTATCGAAAGGAAACCCAGGAAACCTGAACCTCCTTCACTATTTCTAGATTCCTTAGTAGTGGTATGATTTCCCCAATTTAGTATTGTCAACATGTCAAATTTAATTACACGGCAGATGAAATGTCATTTCTGGTAGAAGCACATGTTTCTAAAGGTCAGGCCTACATAATCCAAATCTTTCAGTTAGTAAATTCCTTCATAGTGGTGGTGATGGGGACTCTACACATGCTTGGATAGTTAATACTTGTAATGAAGCCTTGTTAAATCCAGGACCAACTCATTTCTTTGTTGTACTTTTAAATTTTGGCCGTCGATGACGATCCAAGCTGGCTTGACCCAACGGTGCTGATTTACCCTTTTACGTAGTAGGAGAGTATTGCTTGCTTTTCCCAATGATGAATTTCCACCTAGATAGCTCCCTTAAGCACGATCTTGAGAAAATATCCTCTTTATAACATTGTTAAGGCAACATCCACAATTCCATACTTGAAGGATATGGTCGGAGATGTGATCTCGGCAAAATGGTGGATGACGATTAGATCATCTGCGTGCAAACATGATAACTCTCCATCAAGTGGCCACATCCCATAGGACTATGCCACATCAAGTCCTTGATTTTAATACACTAGTCCCATCCCTCAGAGAGCCAAGTGTCAAGATTCTGTCATTTTGTGATCCGGTGAGGCACACTAATTAATAGCCCAATAGAATGGCAAAGGAATGACATCCAAAATATTAGAACATGCCCCTCTCCAACTAGATCTTTTCTTGCATACACAATAGCCACATGTCACACTTCCATCCTTCTGCGGTCCTTAAAGAGATTCTTTGGTGAAACATGGCGGAATGGTGGAAATACAAACAAATCATTTTATATTGTCTAGGGCCTACCATTCTTCCTTCCTTGATAATTACCGGACAACTGTCATTCTTTCTACAATTCTGCAGACGCCAACTCTATTAATATCTTATTGCTGGCAGAATGGCAAATACGAATCCACTATCACCACCTGTTAAGAAAAAGAGTTAGTAGGACTGGACCTTGGCATATATATTTTTAGAAATACCTTTTACCTTCTAGGAAAATAGGGGGCCAATGGGTTGACTTCCTTTTTAAAATAATACATTTTTGGGCGTAGGCTAGAGAAGGTAACCATATGGTGAGGGGTTAGTCAAATGATGTTCAAGGGGACATAAGAAACCAACTAAAACACTCGGTAACAAGAGAAAAGTGGTCATTGAAGAAATATAATGAATGTGACCCTTATATTTAACTTTGGCATGGGGGTTTAGGGTTTAACACCTCCTACGGTACACAAAGAACCCTAAGTCTAGAAATCTTCCAACCTAATGATATAAGCCCAAGGACAACAATACCAGAACTATAAAAAATTTTATATGGTTCCATAGTGGCTCTAGTTGGGGATGCTTGTTCACCTTGAACAGGATGAGATCTCAGAAAAAAATCTAGAGGAGTATACCAAACACATAATAGCCCCAGGCCATTATGCAGAGAAAAAGCCAAACTTGCCTCTGTCAAACATTCTGTTCTCTAGTGAGTTCATCAGGATGCTTTTGAAAACTTCACTAATATTCAATCTATTTCTGTCATAGATACTTGGATAGCCTTTCGAACAACTATTTTCTTTAGAGTCTTCCCAATTGTTATGAACCATAGATATTTGAAAAATATTGTTAGAGAAAGAGTCAGCACCTGGTTCAATTATATCCAACCACTTGAGATAACTATTATTTTCTAATTTATGTTTTGTGCATACATCAAGAAAATAAAAGTAATTATAACCCATTTCATAGTTAGTAGTGAGGGAATTTTTAGACTTTACTAAGTGAGTGTCAAACCTAAAACAATTATACTTAGTTTCTTCTTTAAAATTTGACATTCTAAATTTACTTTCTAGTAATTAAACTAGCTCTTCCATTTGATGGTGAATATGGGATGGGGGATTACCCAGGTCTTGATCCATTAATGAAGTACTTGTTCCCCCAAAAACTTTTGTATGTTGAACTAATATTAGTTCATTAGCCTCCTTGGGATTCTCTTCAAAAAGTGGAATCTATGTATCCACAAGGCTCCATACCTTTTATTGCTAATAAGTCCATAGGCTCATCAAGAAGTGGGTTATCTCTTAGATGCATTGTGTTTGCATACTCTCCAATATCATTGTTCTGATAGCCTGGATCATCATTTGACTCAGAACTTCCATAACTCTGGTGTGAGCATTTTGATAACTACTCACCACTTTCTACATTATTGGTAAGAACCAATCCCTTCTTATGTCTAGACTCAAAACAAGTTGTCTCACTAGGAGATGAAATCTTGTCATTTGATACTATTACTAAATTATGCTCACACCTAATTTAGCAGGGCCTAGGTTGCAATTGTCACAAAAGGAGATAAAAGAAAAAAATTTAAGTGTATGATCACTCAGTTAAATGCTTGATATCTTGGCAAGAGAATAAATAGAGGATCATTTATCAGGATAATGTGGCAGTCCAATCATAATTGTCAAACCATCCTGATAAGTGATATTTTTTCTAATAACAAGAGAGAAGACATTCAAGGAATGACATGTATCTAATTGATTTTATCTTTTAGTTATGATGTTGTTGAATTATTCAAATATCACAGTTCAGTACAGAGAAAAGGTATTTATAAACTGTCATTTCATCATCATGTTTTAAACATGTGTTTTAAATTAGATCTAGTTGTTTTATCCTATGCATTTGATTCAGAAAGCAACATACATAAATCATTGCATAAGGTAAAATAACTGATTATATTAAAGAAAATGTTTAAATATGTCTCACACAAGCCGTGGGAATGACTAAATTGAGCCAATGCAATAAAACATGCAAGCTATGGATTTGATGATAAAGAAAAGGAAAAGAACACATGAGGAAAGTGATATCCATCATTACCTTATCGTGAAGGTTGATTCTCCTATCTAGCAGCTTGGTCTTCATATCTTCATCTTCTTGCTCCTGATCAGGATGGTGGACCTAGAAGGTTTGAGAAAAGTTTTTGTTAGAAGCTCTAGATATACAAATTCATCATATACTTTATCAACAGACATATAAACTTGTAAACATTATGCATTAATATAGTTGGATCAAAATTAGACATGTGCAATAAATTAGATCGTCATGAGAGAGATCAATCAGCTTCCAAAGGTATATTTTATGCTAACTTGTTTGTTCACTGTGCAGGTATAGGAAAAGTTATGTTGTTGATTTGAAGATATTAAAGCATGTAGATAAAATGGGCTCCCATAAGGGTTGAGCCTAGCATGCTCAAAGTAATGTCATTGTGCACATATTTTCAATTGAACAAACAAACAATAGTTTTACATCATGTTCCTGTTATGCCACAAATCATATCTCATCAATGAGTAAGTACAAGAGAAGAAGTACAATGATCAAAAGTACAACCATAGAAGTGTTTGCAAGAGACACTATATGGACTCATGAATGTTGTCATTGATCACAACAAAGGTTATCCCACACATCCATAGGACATGATGAGTCCTTATCGGAAGTCAGATTGAAGAAGTGTTGAGGTCAGGTAAGCAAGAACAGAGCAGTCAGTAAGGTTCGACAGACAGGTCTGGATCTCTCAGAAGAAGTATCTTAGTGAAGTGCAGATTTGGGGAAGTCAAGAGGAGTACCTTAACAAATAGAATCCAAGGATTTAGCCTCCGGTGTTGAAAGGATGAAGAGATATGAATACTAGAGTGTCAGGTTCCTGATTGACAGTGCGAACAGAGGAAGAACTGACTGGTAGGACATAAGACATTATTCTGGATGTGTTACTAATGATGGTAAAGGTTCCTAAGGTATAAGTTATGATTGGCCAACATGATTGATGACTTCTACAAGTATATCCTTGATCTACATTCCTTGGTATGCAAGGATTCAGCCGACAGACTAGAGTTTGAGGAAAATATTGACTATTCTGGATGCCGACTAGAAAGGTGATGAAATCACTTGTGAGGATATATATACATGATTGATTTAGATGTGAAGGGTGTGAATGCAAAGTATTGGTGCGAAGATAAGTAGCAGAGTAGAGTAAAGATAGTAAAAGAGATCTGGAATGTGACAGTACAACTGCATCAAAAGAGAGTAAGAATGAAGTGTAGCAGATCAGTTTATTGAGCTTAACTGGAATTAAATCTCAGCATGTGTGGATGCCTCTCATCAGTTCAAACATTGAGTTACCTTCCTTTTCTATAGACAATGAATCTCTTGTAGGCAGTAAGCCTCTTATGAGCAGTGTGCTCGGGTAGTGAGCCCTAATTGGCATGTGCCATTTTTGTATCTTCTATTCTTCTAACAAAGAATAATATCTTGGGTTAATCACCCCGTGGTTTTTCCCTTAACCAAGCTTTCCACGTCAAAATCATTGTGTCATGTGTGTTAGTAGTATTTCCTTTTCATGGTTATGTTTACTCATTTGATTTGATATTGCATTAACTGTTAAAGAAGTTCAAAAGGTAAAAGATTAAGATAACTTATTCACCCCCCCTCTCAGTTATCAACAATTGGTATCAGAGCCAAATTCCTCCCAACAAAGCCTAACAGCTTAAGGAAGATCTAGGAATTCAAATGGATGTGTATGGTATGAGGGAGCAACTTAAGTCTGCCCTTGATGATCTTGAGCAATCAAATTCTGAAGTTAATGAATTAAAGGAAAGACTCAAACAAGCTGATGATTTCATAAAAGAACTAAAAGAGAAACTGAGTCTCTCTATGAAAAAGAGAAAGGAGCTATTCTAGCAATTGGCAAGTCAAGGTGAAGCAAATGATACAAGTGGAGATCTGAAAGAGAAAACCAAGTTATGTGAAAAGTTATCAAAAGAAGTCATCATTATAAGACATGAAATGGAATCAAGAGTTATGAAGTTTACCCAAGAAATTGAAGAGAGAAGAAAATATGAAGATGACCTAAGACAATCTCTCAAAGAAAAATCAGAAGACTACCACAAGATGGATAGAATAATCAGACATCTTGAATCTGATCTTGAAGATGCTAAAGATAATAAAGAAAAACTTGAGGATCAAATTGTCTCTCTCAAAAGGGATCTTCAAACAACAAATGAATACAAAGAGAAATTCAAGATAAGCTCTGCTCAACTTGAAGTTCTCCTTAAAAGCCAAAAGAGGGTAGATGACAAGTGTGGCCTGGGGTATGAAAAAGGTGAAAGCTCTGGATCTGGTCAGAAGAATTTTAGATTAGAAAATCCAAGGAATAGGCCTAGAAGACCCCAGTAAGGCAGCCTAATGCTCAAAGATATCCATACTTCAATGGATACTGCCACAACTGCAATAACTTTGGTCATAAAGCTAATCAGTGCAAAAAGAGAATGAATCAGACTAATACATCCTTCTCCGGATAGTGTTTCAACTACAAAAGGTATGGTCACAAATCTCATGAATGCAAAAATATGCAAATGAACAATTCATTCAATGGTAGATGCTTTGCATGCAATAGAATGGGTCATATGGCGAATCAATTTAGATCAAGAGGATATCAATCAAATATGCAAAGAAATGTTGTTTGCCAAATTTGCAATAGATCCAGTCATATTGCAAAATTCTGTAGAAACAAGAATCAGGACAAAAGAGGTTTGGTACATCATAATCAGAATCAAGATAAGGGAAAACAAAAAGTAAATGCAGATGAAGTTCAAAGTGAGATGAACAAGATTTGGGTGAAGAAAAGTACAAAGAATGTAAGGGATGGATCCGCACCAAACTCTGGTGCTGATATTCCTTCCAGAAATTGAAAAATGAGCTCTAGCTCAGGGGGAGACACAAAGAAAACCATTTTCCCCCAGCCAGTCAATTGGTGCCGAAACTAGCACGAGGAGAGTTGTGGATTAAAGGGTTCATAAGAGAAACATCTAAATAAACTATAGTTAAGATTTGGAAGATCCGCAAGATATTCAGATCAAGATTGATCCGGTTCTTCAAGTCATCTGAATAAGGCAAACCAGAATGACTTAGGTTGAGCATTTATTGCAACTTGGCTTTAGGGTTTGCAGAACAATGTAAGGGTTCTCCTTATTAAACATTTGCTCATTATGCATTTAAGAAGAAGAAAAGAGGTGCTCTGCAACAAATTTCCTCAAACCCATCAAAGATCATTGCAGAAGTCAATTCATCCAGAAATTGATCCGGATCACTTCGTGAAAACCTAAATGCGCACAAGGTATTTTCTATTTCTAAATATCTCTCCGCAAATCTCTTTAAAAGATGTCTACTCTGAATATAGTGAAGATCATTAATAGGCCTCACCCCAAATTCAAGAAACATCCCTACAAATCTTTGGAAATAGATCCCCTAGGAGCTTTTTCCAGTGTACCGCATGGTGTCCTGCACACAGAAGATATTAGGGTTTACATTCACGCTAACATTGAAGATTTTGGAGAGTTCAAATTATAGGATATCTACCACAAACAACTAATAGATGATTCATTTGAGCTCAAACCCCAATACAAAGCCCTCTGGAACAAGCACTTTGCATAATGCATACATTTCCCCTATTTTGCTAAGGATGAATGGGTCAGGTATATTTTGAGCAGAATACATGACAACTTCATGTGGTTGAATGGACCATTCAAAATCACAAAAGATGCCATTAGGGTAGTTATCGGATTACACTCATCTGGCGGGATTCCTGTTCTTAAATCTGTCAAGAATCAAATTGTGAGTGAGGCTACCAGATCAAAGTTTGACAAAAGAGCAATGACAGTAGATGACATCTCTGATCCAGATGTCAAGTTTGCCTCCATGATCATTGGATACAAAATATACATTCTAGCAGGGAGAATTCAGTACCTAGAACGGCCATCTACACTGCATATGAAATGCTAAGAAAGGATGTAGACTACGATCTTTGTTAGCTCCTTTTAAACCAACTCTTGGAGAATCTGTAGAAAATAAAGAAAGATAAAAAGAATTCATTCAAGTATGGTGGATTGATATTGTGCTTATTCTTCTACTTTATGAATGAGCTTCCTGGATCTAGTGGTTGGGTATGGGAGAATGATAGACCAGTAGCTATCCAAATCAGAGATTATTTGCATGAACTTGGTGACAACAAAGTACAAAATATAGCCCTCTGGGGTTTCTTCAAAAACTTCTAGAACATGATGCAAGCTAGAGAGAGAATTCCTCAATCTCTAGTTGAAAAGTATAAAGACACTGTATGTTTTATGGTAGAGACTGATCAATGCCTAATGGAGGTAGTGGAACCAAGGATAGTCTAGATCATGCCTATGGGGTATGAAGTTGATGAACAAATTGTGGAGCTACATGTTCAACACATGCTAAGTCAGCCAAAGGATCCAAAGACGGAAAGGTTTGGAACCTTTGAAGAGCTAAGTATAAAAGTTCATGTGGAACTTAGACAACCAGAAATAAAGAGGAAAGTGAGAAAAGAAGTTGAAGAAGGATTAGGCATCTCAAAGGAGGCACTTGATGCCAATAGGGAAAAGATGGAAAGGGCTGAGGAGGAGAAGAAAGAGGCAGAAAAGGGAAGTAAGGAAAGTGCTCTGGTAAAATCTTCCACTTGGACAAGATCATCAAAGAGATCTACACCTACCACTGCTAAAAGCTCAAGGACATCAAAACCAGAAGCAAAATCATCTGGTAGAGAAGAGAAAAGAACTAAAACAAAGGCCACAAGGTCTTATGTTAGTTAGAAGGATGATGAAGAAGAGACAGAATCCGATGAAGAAATCAAGAAGATGAAGAAGAAAAAGAAAGTATCTGGTGCAAAGGCAGAAGAATTTGTTGAAAAGCCCATTCTGTCCCCAGATGATGTAGTTAAAGCTGTTACTATGGATGGAAAGCTGCAACCAATAACAGAATTCTATGATGCATATAATGATACAGATAGAAAAATCTTGGAGGAAGCCACAGTTAAGTACTTGAACATATACAATAAAGCCTTGATTGAAATAATTTCTCTAATTCCTAAAAGTTTGGAAAAGGAACTTGAAATGAGAAAAGAAAATGCTAAGGCAAAGGACTTAGAAATCAGAGAACAGATAGCTATTCAGCTCTACCATTCAATTACTCCAAAACAAATGGATATGATCTTCAAAGATTGCAAGGATGAGTTCCGGAGTAAAACTAGAATGAATCAGCTCATGCTTGGAGAGACTGATAAAGTGGCAAAAGAAATAGAAGAAATCCTACAGAAGGCATACTCAAGATTCAACATTCCTATTATAGAGGACTTGGGTATTGATCCCTTGGCTTCTAATGTTGAAAAAGAATCTACTGAGACAATGACAGAAGAAGTAATGGACTCTGGTGAAGGTAAAGACGGGGGCTTAAAATCCTCTACTCCGGAAGAGGTGGCTCATGCACAAACAAATATCTCTCCTCTAGTTTCCCCCACAGTCTCCAAATCTAAAGGAGAAGAAAGAATAGAGGAGAAAGAAGAAGAAGTGAAAGGAAGAGAAGAAAGTCAAGCTGAGAAGAACATAAGTGACAGTGTGGAAGAGAAGAAATCTCTATCTCCAAAAAGAGACATTGCAGAAACTGTCAAGGACTTCTTGACAAAAGAAATGTTGGAGATTGATGAACCGGAGTTACTTCAAGGTCTAGTTAACTTTGACTCTCTCTCCCCGGTTCAAACAATAAAGATAGCTTCATTTGCCAATACAAAGGCAAAAGAAAAACTTCTGAAGTCTCACATGGAAGACTATGAGCTAATAGAAGCTACATCCGACGTTTTACAAAAGATCATGCCATCTTTTCAGAAGGATCCCTCATCTTCCTCATCAGGTAATCTTAAATCTTTTGTTAGTTCAGTTAGCACTCATTTTGAGTCCTTAGAGAAATCAGCTGAGGAAAAGGTCTGGAAAGAGTTTTTGGATAAAAGATTCTCTGAAGTACTAAGTTTAATATCAAATGATAGAAGAAATATGGATATAGGATAAAGAGCTTAGAAAATGCTCTTAAAGATGGTGGGGAAATATATAAATTTTGTCTATCATGGTCCAAAGAAACAATGGAGATTGAGAAGAAAATGAAAGAAAAGGAGATCCAACTAACAAAACATTCTCAAAATTTTGATCCATTTACCTCATCCATAGTAAATCAAGAATGTTAGACCATTGTAGTCTTGGATGAAATTAAGAAGCTGGAGAAAGAAAAGAAAAATAGAATTGGCAGGTTAAATGAACTTAGAAGAATAATCATTCCTAAGTTGGAGGCCATGCATGAGGCCCTAAGTGATGCTCAAACCACCGCCAAGACAAATGATCTAACAGATATGAAGAAGGCTGAAGTTTTTGCATTCCTGTTGAGTGGTCACATATCAATTTTGGATAGGATGAAGCTGAGTTGGGCAACTGAAGTTGTAAAATTGTAAAACACTTGCAGACATACTAAAGTATATGTAGAGTGCAACCAGATGATATACTTATGCGACTAAGTTAATTTTTTTTTTGAGAAATCTTTTTTTGTGTGGACCCCGCCCTTTGCCATTGATGTCACAGGGGGAGTGAGGAGTAGTGAAAAATGAGGAATCCAACTGAGGGGGAGCTCTGGAAAATGTATATAAAAATAAAGCATCAGCCAAGGGGGAGTATAGTGTGACACTTAGTCATTTTTCACTAGGTGTTGCCATCAATGCCAAAGGGGGAGATTGTTGTCAAGAGATACTATATGGACTCATGAATGTTGTCATTGATGGCAACAAAGGTTATCCCACACATCCACAGGACATGATGAGTCTTTACCAGAAGTCAGATTGAAGAAGTGTTGAGGTCAGGTAAGTAAGAATAGAGCAATTAGTAAGGTCTGACAGACAGGTCCGGATCTCTCAGAAGAAGTATCTCAGTGAAGTGTGGATTTGGAGAAGTCAAGAGGAGTACCTTGACAAATAGAATCCAAGGATTTAGCCTCTGGTGTTGAAAGGATGAAGAGATATGAATACTAGAGTGTCAGGTTCCTGATTGACAGTGCGAACAGAGGAAGAACTAACTGGCAGGACATAAGACATTATTCTTGATGTGTTACTAATGATGGTAAAGGTTCTTAAGGTATAAGTTATGATTGGCTGACATGATTGATGACTTCTACAAGTATATCCTTGATCCACATTCCTTGGTATGCAAGGATTCAGCCGACAGACCAGAGTTTGAGGAAAATATTGACTATTCTAGATGTCGACTAGAAAGGTGATGAAATCACTTGTGAGGATATATATACATGATTGATTTAGATGTGAAGGGTGTGAATGTGAAGAATTGGTGTGAAGATAAGTAGTAGAGCAGAGTAAAGCTAGTAAAAGAGATCTAGAATGTGACAGTACAGCTACATCAAAAGAGAGTAAGAATGAAGTGCAGCAGATCAGTTTCTTGAGCTTAACTGGAACTAAATCTCAGCATGTGTGGATGCCTCTCATCAATTCAAACATTGAGTTACCTTCCTTTTCTGTAGATAGTGAGTCTCTTGTAGGCAGTAAGCCTCTTATGAGTAGTGTGCTCGGGTAGTGAGCCCTAATTGGCATGTGCCATTTTTGTATCTTCTATTCTTCTAACAGAGAATAATATCTTGGGTTAATCACCCCATGGTTTTTCCCTTAACCAGGCTTTCCATGTAAAAATCACTGTGTCATGTGTGTTAGTAGTATTTCCTTTTCATGGTTATGTTTACTCATTTGATTTGATATTGCATTAACTGTTAAAGAAGTTCAAAAGGTAAAAGATTAAGATAACTGATTCACCCCCCTCTCAGTTATCAACAAGAAGCATCAGGGACAGTCATCATTGAATGTCATAAAAGGTGCAACATATGTAATAAAGAACAATAGTGTAAAGGATGTCAATTGTCTTAATGAATTGAAGACATACATTATGCCTCAAGACTTACATCATGATAGCACAGGAATGCCAAGGTACAGTGTCAAAATCAAAATGCAATCAGCTTGTTCAAAAGACAAAAGAAGAAGTATATACATATTGTTCTCAGTCACAAATGCCATGAGAGTCTCATCATGGTTTCATCTTCCATAGATTTCATTATATAATGCAACATGTATACGTAATGGAGCAGTCTTGAGACTGTCTTGTAAACAAAACAATATAGAAAAATTTCTAAAATACAAAAGGAAGATCACCTATAGATGAAAAAGGAAATGAAGTTCTCAGAAACCCTAAGAGGGTATATAGTAAGTGAAAACTGTTTACCATCTTTTTTGTCAAATATATGTCCTGTATGAGGAGCCATGGTAATCTTCAAAAGAATAAAGCATTTCACTTCTTTTATCAAACCCACATGAAGATACAAAAGAAGAAACATCTTGCAACTAAAAGAGTCTAGAGTTGGGTGTTTTTTGTATTTTCATAATAGAGTAAGAACAAATGCCACAGTGGAGCAAAAAACCAAAGCATTAATCCTTCAGGAGTGACATATCTCTATCATGGGTTGAGCTTTTTACAGAACTAAATAATGCAGAGATGGTTGAAACTTCATCATACAGTGTGTCTTTTATCTTTTGGAAAAATGAAGACAAAGAGTGCTCAAACCCTAAACATTTTATGGTTTTCCATTACAATGCAAAACTTATCTTTTTTATGCAAACCCAAAATGAGAGGTCACGCCCTAGTTTTTCACATCAAAGTTCTTTTGCCTTCTTTGAACAACATAAAGAGAAAAATGCACATGTATTTCATGCTTCGGTGTTCAAGTCAAAATGCAAAAAGAGGAAAAGAAATATGCAGAAGCCTTACCCTTTTGTGCATGTGAGGAGATTTTTAGAAGTGATATTGTTTCTTTCTGTTAAACTTTTTCCTTCTGTTTCTTCCAAACAAGCTCAAAATCATGCTTCCATGGTGGCCCATACAAGGGAGACATAGTGGCAAAGAGAAAAAAATCATAAAATGCTAAGAGATAACTATGTGGTCACAACCAAAATAGCAAAAACTAGTGAAGAAAAGTCAAAAAATAGCTCAAAATCAACACAAAGCAACTCACCTTCAATTCCTTATCAAAGATACAGAGAGAAGTGCATTAAGAAACCATAGAAATGTGTAGAGAACAGTTAAGAAACCTTCAAACCCTTGCAAACATGGTGGTAGCTCAAGAGGTGCTCAGGAGAAGCAAAACAAATGACAAGTCAAAATGATGAATTAGGGTTTCAAAGCCCTATTTTGGCACCTAGAATGAGCTTTTCTTTTTCTTTTTTTGACTTTTGTTTTAACAAATCATTGCTATTCATCTATTATTCATTGAGGTAAAGACTTCAAAGTCTTCCAACCTAATGATGAAGGTAAATAATGCCACAGGGGCTCGTGAGGCTGAATTTTCTTTAAACCTTTTTTCATTTTGATTTTACAAAATTGAAAAAAAAATAATCATGTAAAGGTAAGGCTATATGCCTTTATCTATGTTTCTTTTGCATGAAGATCGAAGGTCAGCATGGGAGAAGTATTGAGAGCCTTATAAATATAAGGTAATGATAAGGCATAAGATATGATGGGAGCTATAAGGTTATACCTTCTATCTCTTTAAAAAGGTAGAGTATATTTAGTTGATGCATGAGTTGGTATTGGGATTTATGATACATAGATTTTATATGCATGGGAGTTATAAGGTTGAGACATATGCATATATTATTTTTAAATGAATAATTTGATTTTTGCATGAGGAGATCTATATAGTGCATGGGAGACATAAGGAGGGGGTAAATGCAAGGAGATGGGAGACCGAAAAGTCACCAGCATCTCCAAAAATAAAGCAAAACGTGAGCGCATTATAACATGTTCACATTTTGCTTTTACTAAAAGCAAACAAAACCATTTTCTGCTCATTCCTTGCATGACTTTTCTCTTGACAGCAGCAAAGAAACCAAGAAAAATGTGATTGCATTGGAAAAGAGGAGATTCAATCAAGTGCATGTGAGAAAACAAGAAATTCACAATGCCACCTCACCACCAAAGACATCGTCTTGCAAATTTGGAGGCTCCAGCATAGGAAGAAGGTAGGGTTTGTCTGATTTTGTTAGTTTTAGAACAATTCTTTAGTTTTGCAATGTTTGATTTATGTTTATATTGCATTTACAGTTATTGGAGAAGCATAAAATCTAAATCCAGTTGAGGAGGGTGAAAACAACCCCCAAAACCCTCCAAACCCTCAAAACCCACCTTTACCTCCTTTTCATGTAAGGGATAATCAAGAACACTACTTAGGGATAATAGAAGAAAACTAGAAACATCTTGAAACTATTATTCAAACCCTAAACAATCCAAGTGGAACCACTGAGCATAGGAGGGCACTTGCAAAATCACCACAGAAGATTGTTTCCCACACGGATTTGGTGATGAAACAAATCATCAAATTCAAAGACTATTGGGAGAGGATTCAGCAATATTATGCCGACAAGTTGTCATATGAACAAGTGAAGAAGGAAAAAATTACAAAATCTCAATTATGTGCACATTTTATTAATCCCAAAACCGGCCAAACATTAGAGGAAAGTTGCAAATGGTTTCCTATACATTGGTGTAGGAATGAAGACATATCCCAAAACTTTTGGGATAGATGGTACATGGTCTTCAATGAGTGGCCATGCAACAATGATCAGATACCACAATATTTTCTGAGGAAACTCTATTGCGAGTTCATCCTCAACAAGATTCTGAATTATTTTGACATTCGTGAGTTCCAGGGTAGAGGTGGTGGCTCTGCCCAAGATAGACCTAGGGCTCAACAAGATGAACAACATGTGCCTATACCTCAAGAGAGGCTAGAATGTAGGTCACTCCCTTTAGCTTTGAAGGAGAGTGTTGAGTTGGAGACTTTACATTCACTAACTACTCTCACCCAAACTCTATCATAGCATGCAGATGATTTTACCCAGGGCAATGAGGGTGAGAGTAGTAGGCATCATGTGTCCCCACATTTGTGCAATACATGTGGGAACCTATGTGATTATGGGATGCAGGAGGCATGACAAGACTCTACGATGTAGGGGCAGCATGCTGCAACATATGGGCAGCATGATGCGACATAGGGGTAGGACATAATGGATGATCTTGTTCTCAATGACGATCTTTTACAACATACATTTGGTATTGACTCTCAGGTAATTTGTTACGAGTTTCATCTTGATTTAGTATATTTTTTATTGAAATTTGTAATTAATTTTATATTAATATCTATATTATAAGTCAAAAATAATGTATGTAATTGTTTGCACAATGAAATTCTAGGATCAGAGTTTTCATCCTACCTTTGTTAGCCATCCATTGGCAGCTTATGAGTGGAGGTCAAGTCAGTAGGTATGTAATTTATCTCATATTCGTAATTATTGTAGATATGTCAATGGTAAGATTATTTTGTGACTTGATTTGATGATTTCAATAGTCACCAACACCTCCATAGTTTCCTTGGTCCCCTGGACGCCAAACCACCACTTTTACTGAGGTAAATTTAGCCATTTCTAATCATTATGCATTTTAAAAATAATGTTATGTATTTATTTTGTTTTAATAATCTTGAACTTGATTTTTAGATGTTGAATATAGTGGAGACTCCTCCTCATCTTCGTGAGTCAGCATAGATAGGCATTGATGTAGCCATGATGTTTGCAAATCCTTTGACTGAGGTATGAGCCAATAACATGAAAATATCATAATTTTATATTTCTTTTTTATCTCATGTCATTTGATGTACATAAATGATATTTATGTTTAGTCAATTTTGCTTCTTGATGCTTCTCATAGGAGGTCACAACTCCAGTCCGTCCAACTACGGATGAAGAGAGAGTCAAGATGATGGAGAGTGATCATTAGTTGGCAGTAAGTGATCAATACATATGTGATGTTATATATTTCATACATTTTCTATACTAATGCACATATTGTTTTTTTGTATTAAAAGGTGCAACTAGATGAACTTTATTTGAAGAGGTCTACTCGACGGCAGAGAGAGGATGTGTCACTGATTGGCTCTCCATCTTCACAGTCAAAGAAGGGCCGCCAATTATTTCCTAAAAGTCTATAGGAAACTAGTTTTTGGGAACTTTTTTGTATGCCTAGATGGCTTTGTATACATACTTTTGTATGTTAATCAGATGTATATTTTGTATATTTGCCTATATGTCTTTGTTTGGACACGCCTATATGGCTTTTTATATGAACTAGATGTTATGTTCATGACATTATGTATATATGATAGTTTATATTAAATATTTAATATAATAATCAATTATTGTTATAGGAATTTGGTTTTACAAGTGCCAATTGCATTTGCTTGAAAGTTTATGAATCATTTTCAAATAATCCATTTTGTGCATATCTTGCAGTCATTGAATTCTGTCAGACTGTGCATTTCTTTGAGGGATCATTTTAAATAGTTCACATGCCTTGTCTATGCTTCCATACTTTCCATACATGTCTACAAGGAAAAATTTGCAAATACAATACATGTGAGAAAATTCTTATATCATTTATGCATTGATGGTTGTCCACACCATGTTCTCTAGATCCCATTATAGCATAGGCAAGGAGGAAGTTGGTTATGGTTGTGCAATTTGGTTTTAGATGTGCCAAAATTTGCATAAATGGTGGAAATTTATTTTTATGAATTTTCTTGAGAGTTTTTAAAGCCTTATAAAAAATCCATTTCATGCATATCTTGCAATCATTGCATTCCATGAGACAACATTTCTTTGAGGCATCACATCTAATAGTTCATGTTCGTTATATATGCTTCCACACAAGTTGCATACATGTCTTGTAGGGTACTTATAACTATGGCATTTGACAAAATTCCTATATCCTTTATGCTTCAATGGATGTCTATACCGTGCTCCAAACATACCATTTCTAAGGTTTTGGAATTTGGCTTTACACTTTACAATTGCATTTTCTTGGAACTTTCTAAAGGCTTATTAGTAAATCCATTTTGTTCATATCATGTAATCATTGTATTCCATGAGGTGACATTTCTTTGAGGCATCATGCCAAACAGTTCACGTGCCTTGTCTATGCTTCCACACTTTGCATACATGTCTCTGAGGGTAGTTGTAACTACAATATCTAACAAAATTCCCATATGTTTTATCCTTTTGATGGATGTCCATTTTGGCATAGGCAAGGAGGATATTGGCTAAGGTTGTGGAATTTTGCTTTACACTCGCCAATCGCATTTGCTGGAAAGTTGCTAATGCTTTATCAAAAAATCCATTTTGTTCATATCTTGCAATCATTGCATTCAATGAGGTGACATTTCTTTGGGGCATCATGCCAAACAATTCACATGCCTTGTCTATGCTTCCACACTTTGCATACATGTCTACAAGGGTAATGTGGTAGGTAAGGAGGACGACTCAACACCATGGAAACATATTTCATGGTGCAGGAGCACCTTATCCATAGCTAATCTTGGCTAGGAGCATGTCATAACAAGGTCCTAGGACATCATAGGACAAGTTGATGGTCTTGTGTCATCATTTTACATGTAATAAAGTCAATTGACCAATGTCATTTATGTTTGGAGTCATGTTTTATGTTGTTGTCAAACAAAAAGTCTAATAATGCAAGTAGTGGTAAGAAGTTGCTTTGTCAACTTAACAAATCATGTAATAAGGAGGTTACCCAATGATCAAATAGGTTGAAAGTCAGGTATGATCAACTGGAACTATTGTAAACTCATGTATAAAAACCTTCACACACATCGAGGAGGGGTTGGTGAAGAAGGTTTTGAAGGGCAAAGTTGAATAAAATTGAGTTTTCTGCCACTTTTCCTAAAATTGGACTATTCCAGGACCTACTACTCATCCGTACAATATTGTCATGGTCTAAAACCACCTGCATTGTGAAGGGGAGTGAATGACCTTTCTTTTGCATCTTGTTTGAGGCCATTTCATTGAATTTGGAGGGAGAAAATCATGTTTTTCTAGAAACTATCATAACACCCTAAACTAGGGTTTTGAGGCTAAAACCTATGTATTTCTTTGCCATTCCACCAAGTTAATCACTCTAGATTGGTGGAATGGATGGAATAAGGTAGGATCACTATTCATAATAATCCCTAGGTCAGGAAACAAGAATATAGCAGAGTATGAGGATGCAATGGCCTAATATGACCATTTATTAGGCAAAAAGAGGGCGCAGTCCATACAATAGTGCCTTAACAAGTGTTTCAAAGGCCAAAACCAGTGAATTTGGTTCCTTCTCCATGCATGCTAGGGTTCCCAAGTGGTTTGGTGTGGTGGGTTTGCATTGGCATAGTAGTTGCCTTGTAAAGGAGGCCTAATTAGGCCTAGTCTCAAACTGAACTATCATGAATTTGGAGCCTCTTGTCTAAAACAAACCATTTCATGCATATCTTGCAATCATTGCATTCCATGAGACAACATTTCTTTGAGGCATCATGTTAAACAGTTCATGTTCATCAAGTATATGCTTCCACACCTTGCATACTTTGCATACTTTACATATATGTTCAGTGGAATGGTTTGGTTTGGATGTGTTTTAGATGCCCATGAAGTCAGGGAAGCAAGAGATGGAGTTTGACCAAACTATGGTGTTGTCCTAGGCAAGTTTTCCCTAGTTTCCAAGAAAGAAAGGGTGGTTTTAGGCTAGGGTTTGTTAAAAGAAGGTTGTAAAGTATTGGGAGATGGTTCCTAAAGCATATGCAGACCATTTTTTAAGTGTTCTAAGTGTTGGCAAATTCTGAGAGTGTGTGGAAGGTAGAGTTTCAATAAACCCTCCTCAAATTGGCCTAGATTGAGGATTTTTGGGGTTTGGTATGATAGTGAGGGTTTCTCCTGAAAATAATTACGGTTTTAAGAATTTGGACATATGGGAGATGTTGTTCCATCAAGTCTAGGGGGTTGTTGGATGTTTAGATGTATGTTTCTTCACAAACTAGGCCTAATTAGCCTATTTTAGATAGCGAAAAATGCCATTTTTGAGGTACATGGTCCAAAGGAGTCACTATTGGTTTTGAGATATGTTATGTAAATTATAAATGAGTATGTAAATCTATATTTAGTTTGGGAGGTCTTTTGAAAAGTTTGAGAGAAAAACCCCAAAAATAAGGTCTGTTGTCCTACTAGATTAGGCCTGATTGAAACATGAAAAGTATGAAGATTGAGACTAGGAAATTTGAAGATTGTTTGATTCACATGTAATTGAGTTTGTTTTGATCTAATAAGGTCATAATAGCCATTTGCAAGGTCAATAGAGTCATTTTTAGTTCATTTTACAAAAGTTGTGAACATGTATACAATGGAAAGGTGCTAGGAGTGACATTTTGCATTCCATAGCTCATGGGGCCGAACGGACTTCGCCAACACATTGGGGTGGGTGGGTAAATGCTAGGGGAGGTCTCATTTCATGTGCCAAGCATTACAGTCATTCAAGATAGCAGCCTACCGACAAAGTCCCTTAAGATCCCTAAGATGAAAAAACTGAGAAACTTTGATGGAGCAGTTCTTAGAATTCATGGCAGCTGGGAACATTCTATTTAGATCTACAGGTGTATGTGGGGTCTATCTACAATAACCTCTCTTAGTTTTGTTCAACTCCTATCCATTTGATCATGCCAGAATTAAACACATTCTTGCAAAATGCTTCAGTTTCATGTAGTGGAAAGGTGCTAGGAGTGACATTTTACATTCCATAGCTTGTGGGGCCGAACAGACTTAGCCAACACATCGGGGTGGGTGGGAAAATGATAGGGAAGGTCTCGTTTCATGTGCCAAGCATCACATTTGTTCAAGGCAGTAGGCTACCAGCAAAGTCCCTTAAGCTCCCCAAGATGAAAAAATTGCCAAACTTTGACGAGACAGTTCTTAGAATTCGTGGCAGATGGGAATGTTTTGTTTAGACCTACAAGTGCATGTGGAGTCCATCCACAATAACCTCTCTCAGTTTTGATCAACTCCAGTCCATTTGATTGTGCCAAAATCAAACACATTCTTGCAAAATGCTTCAGATTCATCCAGTGGAAAGGTGCTAGGAGTAACATTTTTCATTCCATAGCTAGTGGGGCCGAATAGGCTTTGCCAACACATCGGGGTGGGTAGGTAAATGCTAGGGGAGGTCTCATTTTGTGTACCAAGCGTCACAGTCATTTGAGGCAGTGGGCTACCAGCAAAGTCCCTTAAGCTCCCGAAGATGGAAAAACTGCCAAACTTTGACATGATAGTTCTCAGAATTCATGGTAGCTGAGAACATTATGTTTGGACCTACAGGTGTATGTTGAGTCCATCGACAATAACCTCTCTCAGTTTCGTTCAACTCCTATCCATTTAACCATGCTAGAATCAAACACATTCTTACAAAATGCTTCAATTTCATGCA
Source organism: Cunninghamia lanceolata (assembly GCA_027924645.1). Classification (NCBI taxonomy): domain Eukaryota; kingdom Viridiplantae; phylum Streptophyta; class Pinopsida; order Cupressales; family Cupressaceae; genus Cunninghamia; species Cunninghamia lanceolata. The sequence continues at coordinate 14,918,266 of BSBN01000523.1, forward strand.
ATGGAAAGGTTGCCAGGTGCCATATTTTTTGTTTTGCTCATTGTGGGGCCGAATGGACTATGCCAACATGTCAGGGTAGGTGGGTAAATGCTAGGGGAGGTCTCATTTCGTGCGCCAAGTGTCTCAGTCGTTCTGGGCTGCAAGCAACCGGTAAACTCAAAAAGTGCTAGGTCTCGATAGCTTGCAGGCCAGAATGATTGGGACGCTTGGCACATGAAACAAGACCTCCCATAGCATTTACCCACCCACCCCAATGTGTTGGCGCAGTCTATTCAGCCCCACAATGAGAAGAACAAAAAATATGGCATTCTCAGCTTCACACTCTTCTGGTGTTAGAGTCTTTGCTCATTTCCTCGGCATGATGATGATTTCTACAAGCATGAAGAATAAGACAATGATCATTAGAAATTTTATAATGACAATGAATAGCATAGTCATAATGAATAACAAGGTTTTACAAACTTCTGAATAAGACACCTCATATCAAGATAACTTGAACATACATAAGTCATGGAGTATGCATTTGAACACACATATACACTTGAATCTAGTTTGAATAGAAAAGAGGAGGCTCACTGCCTCTACCGTAAACCTAGAAAGATTACAATGAGGGTTGTTAAACCCTGAGGGCTGTTAAACCCTACTAAAAGCTCACTACCAAGATCAGCATCTTCTTCATGTTTGAGATTAATACATTGAAGTACAATAGTTCCTCTGCTCTGCTCTGCCTTTCCACCTCTTTCCTTATATTTCCATCTTCACACAAGGACATCTTTTCCATGACTCAATTACAAGTATTTATACACTTCATCAACCTTGGAATGATCATCAAGGTCGGCATTACAATAATCAACCATTGGAACAATCTTCAAGGTCGGCATTACAAACATTTACAAAATAGGTCTTGACCTAATACAAAATTATACTAAGGATTTGTAATATAGATGTATGTAGATCACACAACGCCTTACCTAGGACTCAAACACAATCTTCCATGTGACAACATAGTTCCATAATCTTCAAGGGATCTCCGCAATCACTGGAATTAACCAAGTCAACTAAGACTGGTTACACACTATGTTATCTGGGAATAATCTTCAAACATGATCTCAATTCCTTAATGCAAACCAATGTAAAGGTAGGAACATGATTAGGAGGTATCCACAAGCACATTGAAATGACTAGGAGCAACTGCACAAACTCAAACCACTTCATCCATGAGATTATTCACATCGGAGCACATGAACTTGACTGTCTTCAACTATCATAAGAGAAAGATAGCTTGCAGACCACCAAAACATGAACCATTGCAATTGTAGGCACTTATCATCATCCCAGACTTCCCTCTAGAACTGCAGACTAAAACATTTTAATGCGGAGGAATGCGGAGCAAAATACTTTCTCTTAGGTACCACTGAATAATCAAAAAAAGTAGGTTTTACTCTGGTGAATGTAACTCACTCAAATATTCATACCGGAGGCTCAAACTGAGGATTTTGCATCTTCATCCATGCTTCTAAATAACATCCAATCCATAGACCATGATATTAATTCAAAAAGAAATGCAGAGCAATCTTCTGGACTATTCTTTAGTATGCAACTCACTATTTTCATTGTGATTCACTGTTTACTTTCTGATTCTTTCAGAGGGGCTAATTTTCTCAATATCCTCAACATATAAAGCTTCTAAACAAATAACAAAATAGGATACAATTGACACCAATGACAACAAAGATATGTTGACATCAATGACAACATTGATAAGGCACATACTTGCAACAATCTCCCCCTTTGTCATTGATGGCAACATATGATGTGAAAAACTACCACAACCATCAAGACAAGATTCTCCCCTATCTCTTTACATATCTACACTCTAAGTTTTTCACATGATTTCTCTCCCCCTTTTACATCAATGGAAAAGGGCACATACTTGCACTCTTCTGCTCTGATCCAATCTCTCTTCTGAACTCTCTGACTACTCCCCCTGAGAAGTAGCCCTAAAAGCATCAATCTGGATCTAGAGAAGGGACTCTAAGCACCACCATACTGATGCACTCTTGTGCATCTTAGTTTAGAGTAGGAGGAGTAATCACCCCTAACTTTTGGTAGGAAATTGATCTCTCATTAAAGCCAACCTACGAGCTTCTTACTTCTACTTGCCAATAATTTGCCCTTCACCTTCTTCTTCTGAAGCTTTTCACTCTCCCTTTTTTTCTTCCTATACTTGGCCTTTTACATTGCTCTCCCTCTTCTTTTGATCTTGCCAACCTTTCCTACCTTTCCTTTTTGACTAGAGCCTTTCCTTTAACCTCCTTGGGTTTTTCTTCTTGGGTTTTTGCTTCTTAGATGGAGTTGAATTGCAGGTCCTCCTTGCTTTTGACCCTCATCATTCATGAACACATCATTATTTGCACCAGCATTTGCGTTACCTTCTACTATCTTCTTTTTCCTTGTAAACTGAATCACATCATCCACTTCATAGTCCTCATGTTTTTCCTCAGATGTAGAATTTTCCATTGATTTACCTCCTTCCCCATCTTCTACATTTTTACTACTTCTGGCCTTCTTTCCAGAGAAAATAATGGCATCATCATCGTCATTATCATCATCCTCCTTTACATCAATAAAGGGTCAATTTTCTTTTGACTACCCTTCTCTGTAGATACAATCGATTAAAATTTAGTTTATCTTCTTCTGGTTTCTCTTTCACAGGGTTTATCTTGTCAGATTCAACGATATATCTTCATGCTAGATTCCAACACCAACTTTCTAGCTGGGGGATTTAGATTTTTGACACTACTCCCCCTAATCTAGAGCTCTCAATTTACTTCCCAGAGAAAGTATCTGCACCAAAGAATAGTGCAGATCCATCCTTGATCTTAGTAACATCCTTCTTGATCCATAGCTGATTCATCTCTTTCTTGGTTTCTACCAGATCAATGTTCCTTTTACCTTTGTCTACTCTCTGCTCTATTTTCCTTTTTATTGTGGGATAGTCTCTCTTTGTATTTTTGCTTCTGCAGAATCCGGTAGAATGTCTGGGCTTGTTGCAATTTAGACAAACAATATCTCTCTGACCTTGATTTCTTCTGTTATTTGACTTTGTCCTTGATCTGCACTGATTAGCCATATTTCCAAATCTATTGCATGTAAAACACTTTCCATTGAATAATTTAGCATTCCTTGGATTGATTTGATTGTTTCTTGACACACTTATGCACTCATTTGCTTTATGACCAATTTTCTTGCTATTGAAGCATTGACCAGAGAAAGATGAAACATTTTAATTTATTTTTCTTCTACACTAAGTAGCCCTATGACCATACTTATTGCATTTAAAATAGTAATTGTTGAAAGATGGGTACCTTTGAGCATTTGGTTGCCTAATTGGAGATCTTTTAGATCCTTTTCTTTGGTTCCTCACTAGATGGTTTCTTCCTTTTCCTTCTTTAGATCTTAGTTGTTCAAAATTTGAGCTTTCCCCCTTTTCAAATCCCAAGCCTTGCCTATCATCTAGATACTTTTGACTAGCTAGAAACTCATCAAGTTTTGTAGAGCTTATTTTAAATTTTTCTTTGTAGATGTTGGCTACCTCTAAATCAAACTTCAAAAGTACATTTTCTTCTACCAATTTCTCACATTATTCTAACTTTTATTTCACAACTTGACTCAGGTGATCCTCTATTCTTGTTTTATCTTCATTTGCCAAACTTAATTCTTCACTTTTCCTCTTAAGACTTTGTTGGATTTCCTTGATTTCCTTATTTAGCTCTTGAATGCAGCTATTTACTTCTACCATATTTTATTTTGAGTCCAACTTTTCTTCCTCAAACTTCTTAATGTCTTCTGGAGCAATTTGATGCCCTTTTCTATCAATAACAACTACTTTAGATTTAACACTAGCAATCAAGCATACATCACCTTTTGTTTTATCAATGATGGTCTGGGAACCTTCTTGTGCTTCTTTATGCAGTTCGTTAGAGTACTTTTGCATGTTCTCATTAACTTTGACATTTGTACTTTCAACATTTTTTCCCAATCTATTATTGTAGTAATGGTAGGCTTTGTTCCAAGATGAATATCTGAGAAAGATGCCCTCCTCAAACTTACCATCATCCTTTTCCATTTTGATAAGGCATTTTCTTCCAAAGATTTTGAAGTTTTTCATAGTGGGTATTGTTCGATACCATAATTTGAAAGGAGTCTTTTCATTTTTGGCTTTTACCTTAACTATGTTTAGTGTGTAGATAGTAGTTTGAATTGCCTCTTTACAAAATGCTTCTGACATATTTTCCTCTTCCATTATTGGTTTTGCAATTTCCTGAATAGTCTTGCTTGCTTCTTCCATTATTTTATTCTTAGCAGAGAGTTGTTTCTCTATCTCATGGGTTTCACAGGACATATTGAAATTGTTGGAGGTAAACTCTTCTTCCTTACCAATCCTCAAACACTTGATTTTCATGCTTAGCTCATTTTCAACCATTTCTTTAAAAGATTTGAGTGCATCTAGAGTTTCTGATTTATCTTTGAAAAAGATAACCCAAGTCATTCTAGAATAATCATCAATGAAAAACATAAAGTACCTATCATCATGAAGGCTTCGTATTCATGTAGGACCACAAAGGCCTGCATGGATCAATTCCAGTCGTTCAGTGGAAGATTTTGTAGTACTCTTCTTGACAGCATTTTATCTTGATATTTTCTATCAATGATGTTATTTGAGCAATCAACTTCAGGTAGATCTTTTACAATTTGAACTGAGCTTGTCTTTACTAAATCATCAAGATTTACATGACATAGTCTTCTATGCCAAATCCAACTTTCACTGGTCTAAGTTGTGAGCCCAAGAATGTCACTTTTTCTAAGATGATAAAGATTCTCTTCTATCCTTTCTTCAATGGCCATTGTAGCCCCAAAATTCTCTTTGATTTCAAAATTATCATTCTCAAACATAAGACTGAATCTTGTTGTGTGGTTACACAACACGCCCCATTTTGACTTGGCAAAACAGGGACCCAACTTTTGCTTGGCTTGTTTTGTCCTTTCTGGCGGTTTGGTAAAAGTAAGTCATGCAGATCATCATGTATGGAGAGGCTGGGTAAGTCATCATCATGAGGTCAAATTGTCAAAATTCATATTTCACTCTAGTAACCTCATTTTTAGAAAGAGCATCAAATTTCATGTAGGTTTGCCTTTTGCATCACCCTAATATTCGCTAAGGTGTGAAAGTTATGAATGGTCAAAGTTTGAGTCAAACCTGATATTCACAAGGGGGGATCATATTTCTTAACATCAGTCATATTACAGAGGGTCATCCTGATCTAATTTATCACCTGATAAATCATGTGGTCTGAATATCCAAACGTCAATTTTAGGTGATAGTGACCTTTACCCGTCAACAACCTTATGTATTTCGTGAGGGTCATATTTCTCAATGTAACCCGATATTTCTCAATATCCTCCTGCCATGAAATATCACCCTAAGCTGTTATCCTGATGATGTCATTCAGGTCCGATAAACAAAGAAACAAACATGACGATGATGTAATCATCATTTTCACCTCTCGGAGGCATATTTCCTAAACATGATCCTCCTCACATAGTATGACGATGATGTCATGATGCCATAGCGATATAATGAGCGAATATCTAGATGACATCATCTTGATATTTCGAGAGGGTGACGTTGTAGTTTATCCGGTCATCATGATTTTTGTAACATCACCCGATATACTGAAATATCCTCCTGATGTATAAAGCATGACCTAAGGGTGCGTTCGTCACCTGATCTTTTCAAGGTAGTTATTCCTCTCGAAGAGGATGATCATATTGCACTCAGATGATATTTGAAAATATCACCCGATATCCAAATACTATCATATTTTTGAATATATCCTATCATATGGATATCACCCTGCTCCCATTGCCGCCATTGACATTTAATGCGCACAGAGGTGGTAGGTAGTTCCCACCGACCACAAAACCTGATGAAACACTTGGTGGAATCCTAAGGTTCCATGAAAAATCAACGATTAAAATCTAAATACGTCAGAGTTTTCCCTAATTTCACCCTAATTGTAAGGTTAAAAGGTAAATTCATCGTCATTTTCACACTTACCTTCAATAAAATCATTTTTACAGAGCGTTAGCTTCCAAACCCTCATATAGGCGATACTTGGATGAACAAAGCTTACAGGCAAGAAGAAGTGCGGGATCATCACCAAAATTAAGGGCATTCATGAAAACCACTGGTATAATCAAACGGATTTGCATAACCAGGTAAGTAATTGAAACCCTCATCTTGTTGTTACTGCATAGTTAGGTATGATGTTGCAGGTTCTAGTTTATGCATCCCATGATAGGTAAATATTGAATAAGTACAATATGCATGATGTTAGTAAAGATAAAATGTTATGTGCATGCATGTGAAAATCCATTGTAAGACGAATCTTGTTAATTACAGATATCCATGGCTGACAAGAGGTTAGCTAAGTGTGAAGTTGAGTTCAACAGGCCCATGTTCGCATCCCCTAAAGGAATCCTATTCAAATATGGTGCCATAACAGATACACATCAAGGAAGTACTGATTTGGAGGCCTGGTCTGAAAAGATGAATGACAAAAAGAACAGAAGCACACTGTTAGATGTAGTGTTTGTTTCCGGAATGTGGAATGCGGCTGGTTTTCTATACTCCATGGAGTCTCCAGACCTAGTCATTGAGTGTGCACAAAATTACAATCCAAAAATAAGACAGGTGGTAAAGCATGGAAGAATATATGCAGACCTATCCATCAAGGGTATTTCCAAGACATTTGGACTGCCATTGGGCAGGAAGGTTAACAGTGTAGACCTGAAGAAATCTGAGGTTGAGTATGAAAACAATAAGAAGGCAAGGAAGAACATGTATCAGTGGAGGGCTAAGAACAACACATATCCTGTAACTTCCAAACTTCTTGTGCACTTGTATAAATATGATTTTGATGAAGAATATCAGTACATGATTGCACTGCTTAGCAGGGTGACAGGCCAGCCTGATGCTGGTAGTTTTAAGGACTGGATGTATGGTGTCATCATGATGTGCATATATGCAGACATCAAGCCATTATGGGGCCAACTGATAAGTGATGCTCTACATGAGCAGCTGACGAACCTGAGAGGTTCAAATTGTTCCTTTTACATGAAATCTTACATTGTCTACTCCTGTGCTTACAAAGGCACATTTGATGCATTAACAATAGTTGGAAGGATTGGTGGAACCACCAATGATGCTCATATCTGGGATCATCATCCCCAGTTGCAAAGAGCTAATTACCTCCAAGATTACAAATTGGTAAATGATGCATTCTCTATGCACCTGGTGAGGACCATGGAGGAGGATAGGACAAAAAGATTGAGCTTGGAGGCTCAAGAAATAATCTACAGGCATGGAGCCTGGTATATTCAATTTGCTACATATACTTACATGAGAATTGAGGGTTTTGAAGGACATCCCCTCATGTTGCCAAGATACCCCACTGATGTAGTGGTATTAATGGAATTTATAAGGCAGAGCTCCACAATGCTAAAAACATACAAGGATGCTCAGAAGATCCCACCAATTTTGTTTCCAGTAACCATTGGCTGGTACATGTGCCTAGATTCAGAAAGTATCAAGAAGGTGATGGTTAGTTTGAATAAAATGTAGTTGCAGCCATTCCCACTGATAAGGCCATATAACCCTTATGGGAGGATACAGAAAATAATAGGGAAGCATGTTCATAAGAGGCACCTAGAGGACTTCTGGGTAGATTGCAAAGATGAAGCAGAAGCCAGAAGAAGAAGATACCAAAGGTTAACATTCAATCAAATCAAAACCTTTGACTGCATCCCCATTCCTTCACAGTTGAAAAGGGATGATGGCAAGATAATGGTAGATGAGTATGAAGAAAAGAAAATATATAATGATACCATATCTGTACCTGACCTAACCATACAAGAGGTCATATCTTTAGATCCTTTCACTGCCAGGACATTACAACTAACCCAAGCTTGGGTTGATGAACAAATTGAGGCATTGAAGAAGAAGGGAGTTGCCATTACTATGGATAACAAGAAGAAAGGACAGGATATTCTTGATGAGGAATATGATGATTTTATAATTGAAAAAAGGAAATCCAAAGGGGACAGACTGCCTCCACAACAACAACAAAGAAAAAGACCCCATAGGGGTAAGAAAGTTGATAATGAACCCAAAGGGGTGATCATTGAAAGGGCGGTGTTTCTAGCTAAGGAGGCAGCAGCATCAGGATTCTGATCTAGATCAGCATCACCTCCACGGATAGATAAACAAAAGTCTAGGAAAGATCAAGCAACAGAAGTAGTAAATGCTGAGACCCAAGAAGAGGGTCAGTCCTCACGAAAACCAATAGAGGAGGATATCCTCATGGAGGAAGAGCCTGGAGAGGAGGAGCCCCCTTTACTATTCAAAAGGAAAAGAAAAGCCCCACAGGTGGTGGTAGCTACCCCACCTAAGAAACCAAGAACCTCCATGAGGGGTGAGATAAAGTAGTCCCCTATACTATTGAAAGGGGCAGGTAGTGAAGTATTCCATAAGGAATTTCAACACACTGTTCCACTTCCTACCATTGTGAAATTCAAAAATGAACTTGTAGAAGAAAAAAAGAAGAAAATAAACCTCTAAGATATTTGAAGGAGGTCATATCTCATTGGACGAAACAATTAATCTATCTGATGATGAGGTTGTGAAGGAGGTAGCTTCAAAGAAGATGGAAACCCTTGTTGCAGGTACACACATGACTCCTCATGGGACTCCATCAGTTCAAACAATAGTGGAGGAGATAAAGCAAGTGGAATCCAATAAGGAAAAGACTCCAGAGAGGATAGCCCAAGAAATGGGGCTAGATACATTAGTTGCATAGGTGACAAGTCCTGCAGTAGTGGATTTGACATATAGATAGGATGTAAGTCCTGAACATCCAGCAGGTACACCTGACAAAGGAAGACATATGGAAGAAGTGAAGATGGCAGAACCAGAAGGCCATGCTTCAGAAATAAGCCAACAATAGCATCAGGATACATCAACGAAGCCCGTTGTAGTAGAAGTTCAGGAAAAGAAGGCTGATGAGAAGGATGTAATAGAAGATCCTACTTCTAAAGTTCAAGAAGTAAGTAATACAAGTGTAGAACAAATCATGGTTTCAGAACAAACACCAGCACCTAAGGAGGATTCCATAGTATCCACTGCTATGAATGTGCCTCAACAGGAAGAAAAGTCAAAAGTGGATGAGGTAATAACGGAGAAGGATCATGATCATCATGATCATCATATAGACACATCACAAGATCCTCCACCTCAGGATGATGCTCCTCTGGAAAAGGAAATTTTGCAACAGGAGGAGGTACCACAGGATTGCCCTTAGAGTGAGCATCATGAGGAAGAAATGAAGAAATCACCTTCTCCATCACATATGTTGACAAATACAGGAGATAAAGGTGAACGTCATGATGATGCTGAGAAACATGATCAGGTACCTCGATGGTTAGAAAAAGAAGTTAACACAGAGGTAGATTTTGAGATTCAAAAATTTGATGTATCCACCTTATTTTCTAAAAATCTAATAAAACCAAAGAGGAAGGCCAGGATGACTTTAGCCATTAAAAGAGATCCCACAACTGGAAGAAGGACTGCACAAATTCCAATTCCCACTATAGATAAAGAAAAGGGTAAAATTACTCTGGAAGAATTCCAGATTAATACAGTTGACTTGGGGTTTGCAAATGAAGACCAGGAGGGTCAAGAAGGTAAAGACATCATAGATTCTTTGATTTAAAAAGTTAAGAGAGAAAAAGAGAAAAATAAGCAACACAAAGAGCACATTTCTCAGTTGCATGCATACATAGGAAGGCTGACAAATCCTGAGGATGATTTTACTGATCATGCAGTCCCATTGGCTACTATTTCCCAAGAGGAGGTAAATAAATTGGATCTTATGAAACATGAGTCATCCATATTGAGAAAGTGGATGTATTCCACATTTGATATAGTGGAAGAAATAGTAAAGGCCTCCTTGAAGAGGTGGAGTAGTCTCAGTAGCTCCAAGATGAAAGTAGACAATCTACAAATGGAGACAGGTAAAAGATCTTTCCAATTGGAAAAGATATTAGATGTCCTGGGAGAAATAAGGAGGATAAATCCCCAATTGCTCATCAACAAGCAAGTACTGAATAATAACACTGCATTATTGGTAGATATATTGTATAAGGACATTCAATTTGAATGTGATGTCCTCAAAAGATGCAACAATAAGCTAAGAGAAATCAGCATAAAGTTACATGACATGATGTCCTTTGAGGTAGAAATTTTGGAAACACTGGAAGGAAAAGTGGAAGGGAAGATATATAATCAAGATGAAGAGTTTGCAATCCAAGCTCTGCACAATAACTTCCAATTTGTTGTTGATGATCCACTAGGCCAAATGACAGAAGAAATCATGGATAAACTGGTGAGGACCAAGGTGAAAATGGAACAATATAATGAGACACTACATAACAGAAGAAATAAACTGGATAGCATCTAAAATAAATACCAGGCACATAAACATGCCATTATTAAAGCAAAGACCCAAGATGGCAAAGAAATAGATAAAATTGTGCAGTTGTATGAATAGGTTAGGGTCATCATGTAGCCTCATATACAAGGTCATCATCATCAAGATGATGAGGATATAGAAAGTGATGCACCTGATGATGGAGCGCATGAGTCAGATAAAGTAGATGATGATGCATCATAAAGTAAATATCAGCATCTGATACTTAGTGAAAATAATTATTTCAGATAGTTGCCAGCTGGCAACTTGTACCATTTGATAAATTTGACTTAGTCAAGAAAATACTAACCATAGATATTCATAGATAAATCAAGATCTTAGATCTTTTTGTAATGGATTCCTCACCTTGTTCTATAAAAGGTGCAGGAATGCCTCATTTCAAACATTCAAAACTTAATTGAAATCCGTCTGCTGAAATATTCAGGGCTCATTTCAAAGATTTTTGTATACATTTATAGCCTTACATACTTAATGAATGAGAAGACCATTTTGATTACAATTCATAGTAAATCTTGAGTAATCAGTGTGTGAGTTTTGGATATATGTGGTGATTTGTTGCGTCCCTTGGAGTGCATGTCTACTTACATAGGTTGTTTTCATACAATTCCTTTGAAGTTAGCATCAACTGTATCTAGCTGTGAAATGTCTTGGTGAACATATGGTTTGGTTTTCTTCTCTTCATAACTGTATCTGATGTATATGTGGTTCAATAGCTGAAGGTTCAACCTTAATTTGAAGTATTTCTTTAAATTTCTTTTGAATTTCATAGCATTTCACCATCATAATTGCAAATAATTGATAATCTCAAGCAAATAATGCAAATATGTGGACATCTCGTATATAATTGCAAACATTTAGCATATTTGAAGCTAAAGCATGTATAATTGATGAATATCATGCAAATATTTGAATATAACTGTATCATCTGATCAAACAACTATATAAAATGACCTCTCTGTGAAGAATCTTTGTAGAAATAATGTCATGATGATGAACTCAATGTAAGGCCCCAAAATGGAAACAGCAATGCACATCAACCTCTGAGTAACGTTAGATGATTAAGACCTAATCACCAAAGACTTGGGATCATGAATTTTCTGAATTCATCATATCTTTCAAGATGAATAAAGGTTAATGTGTACTTTTATTCTATGCTTGTTTGTGACTAACATCATGACCAACATAAATTGGCACTAGAAAGAGGGCCTCTGAAAGAAGACGCTCATCATCATTATTTTCAGGTTTGATGATGCTGAGAGTAAGGTAACCCTAGATGCATCTATGAATTTCATATGTTACTCAAATATTTACTGTAGCTAGCTTGTAGATGCTCATTTTGTGTAAAGATTTCCAGATCAAACGTAAATATTGCAAGCTTTGCAGTAGATCATCATGAATTCACAAATATTAGCCAATGTTAAGTAAATCTGTTCAAGCTTTGAAGAGTTTTGCCTTAGAAACTTGATATCTCATGGTAAGAGTCATCATACCTCAAATATCACCTCATATTTGCACTATCTTTGCAAATATTTCATAAATATCTAGTCAGATTAGTCATCCGATCATAAGTATCACCTCAGCTGGTGAAATTCAACCAATATTTACAATCATCCAGCTAATTTCCCACCAAATTTGAGAAATCCTGGCTCATAGGATAAATACCAGGTCAAGATCCACCGGACCTTTTGAAGAACTACTTGTTAGAGGCTTTAGACCTAGGACTATTGATATTCATCATAGTCCTAGTTCCAATGCATCAGGAACACCACCAGGATGTCCTCTTGTGACTCCTGTCAGTTTTAATATACCTACAAGATCTCCTCAAGGTGTACCTTTAGTCCAACCTTAGCCGACTATACCTCAAGCTCAACTTCCTCCAGTTGCAATGTCTTTCTTCACAGCAGAATCACCTTTAACCTTCATTGCATATCATGAATTACCAAAGAATCCAAATAAAATTTGTCCAAAGTATCATCCTTATCAAGATGTTGAAGATCGTATCATAACTTTTAAGGAAGCTTGTTGCAGAGCCAGAATAGAACATCAAGATGTGATGTGCAGGTTGTTCCCTTTTGCCTTAGGGGAGGAGGCTTATAATTGGTACATCAGTCTTGGTCAAGGTTCTGTAGGTTCCTGGGACATCTTAGAGAAGGCGTTTCTTGATAGGTTTAAGGTGCCTATTGATCCATCCATGAATTACCACTTATTTGATACAATCAAAAGAGTTGAGAATGAGCCTATTACTAATTTTAATGCCAGATTCCAAAGGATGTTGTCAAAGCTAGTGGCTCCTTATATAGTAGCAGATGAAGCTGCTAGAAGTATCTATTATTCAGCTTTAGATCCTTTGACCTCCATGTTCATTAGAAGAGCCCATCCAGTGATTACAACTTTGACACAAGCTTTTCAGGAAGCAATAAAGGTCAGTCAGTAGCTGATACCTGCTCCTACTCCAAATAAAGCTTTCCCCACACTGTCTGGCATGTATCCAACATATCCTGCATAATATCTTGCATCATATGCTACACAATATCCTAATGGAGCAATGATACCTCCAACAGTCATGCTTGCACCCTTACAAGTGCCTCCATTAATTATCATGCCACTTCCTAATGGGAATGGCCAGATGTCACAATATCCTGCACAAACTTAGACACCTCAAGGTGCTAATCTATCCAACAATAACCATGGATCCTCTTTCTTTAAGCCTCAAATTGAAAATGTAGTAGCCAAAGCTCAAGAAGAAAAGGAGGAAATCAAAGAAATCTCCGCTCAGCTAAGAAAACTGACTACAGAAGTGACTCATTTGAGAAATCAGAATTTCTATTCCCAGTCAAATCAGAATAGAAGTTATTCTAATGACAGACCAAATTATCCTGATAGAGGATACAATAACAGTAATTTCAATAATAATAGTGGAAATAACAATAATCCTCAGAGACAGCCTAGAGTATGGAACTCCAGGCCAAATAATGGTTCATTACCATCGCCCTTAGATAATCAATCACCTGGTGAAGCCAAACAGACTACTAGAGTCAATCTTGGTGAGGCGGCCCTCACTAACTGGTGTAGGATCCACAATACAAATGTTCATGCAGAGCTAGGTTGTCCACAATTTCAAATTATTGCTAGCATTTTTCAAATAGAAGTGTCTAATACTATAGGGAATCCACCTCAGGTGGAAGGTAATGAAATTGTTCCCTGTGGATATGATTCATCCCTAGTATTAGAAAGTTACACTGATCATCAGGATTGTTCACAAGCATGTGAAGAATCTTCTTTAGCCTTTGAGTCAAATTATGTCTTCCCTTTTGAAGATGAGAATGAGCCTTCCACTAAACATGAGGAAGTGCATGCATACCAACAACAATATCCTGGTAAGCATAATTATAATTTGAGAAGTAGATCCAATAGACCTACTGGTCCATTGACATCTTCTCTACCTCCAAATAATTTCAACACACCCCCTGATCCCAAAGCTAGCAATAATCTAGGATTTCCCAAGGTGAATGCCCAATATCTGTCACCTCATAATACAACATCAAAGGCTGTTAGCTTACCTCATGAGTCTGATAAACTTGTTACATACTTGGTAGATGAGATGAAGAAGATAAAGATTAGCCTGTCTTTATCAGAGTTATTGAAAACCCCTGCAATTAAGAAGGCATTCATGAAATCATTGGATGATCCTACTCCTAAAGAGGATAATCATTCCCCAGGTCAGTCTAGTAGTAAAGACCATGCTGCTAGAGATAATAATACCAAGCCTAAAGTGTCAGCTACTATCCAAGTTGCAAAAACCTCACATATGACATTATACCGAGATAAGAGTGAGTCACCACCTTTTCTCCTTACCATAAGGATGTTTAGCAAGAATCTACACAATTGTTTAGTGGATTCAGGAGCATCTACAAATGTGATGCCCTTGTCTATATGCAATGCTTTAGGACTACATCCTGCTAAAACCCTAAAGAAGGTGACACAGCTAGATAAGACAGAAGTGAGCGTAATAGGAGAACTGACTCATATACACATGTAGCTAGCATCTAATCCCAGGATCCAATATTACATTGATATCTAGGTAGTTGACATACCTGATACATATGGGATGCTGCTTAGCAGAGACTAGTCAAAAACTTTGAATGGATATATGTCTACTGACTTTGGTCACATGTGGTTGCCTTGGAAGGGTATACCTAACCAGATAAGAATAGACGTTGAACCTTGAATGAAGCACATGATAACCGAATACAAAAAAAAAAATGAGATAATGTATGTAGATGTTGAGCCTGGAGTTTATTCAGTTAGGCCACAAACCGTCAGGATAGAGGAGATCCTGATGTTGGATTTTCATCATCATGATGATGATCATCAGGAGGATATACATTATGTAGGGCTTGATAATAATTTTGAAAGTGAGAATGAAGGGGATTGTTTTAGAAATTTTGAAAGGCACTTATCCCAGCAGATAAAGTGATGTAAAGTATTGAATATACCTGCTAATGATATTTTGATTGACGGATGGTGCAGGTTACATAGCGAACCTCATTCGGAAAAGACTTGTAAAGCATGCAAAGACATGATGGAGTTAGAATAGACATACAGTGATGCATCATCATCATCAAGGGTAAGTTCATCAGATAGTGGTAATGACAGTGATTCTGATTCATGTTTGTTTTTTGCAGGAATGAAAGAAAACAAATGCAAATATAAAGGTCATGTTCAGATAATAGAAGAGATACTGGTGAGCAGCCATGATAATAGTAAAAGAAGACAAGAAATCACTCCAGGAAGTGATTGTTTTATGGAACCAGATTATGAATTGTCTGATGAAGATAGATGTAGTAACCTGACTAAGTTTGAGGAATTTTTATTGAAAGAGATAGAAAAGATGACACAGCAGCATAGATTTCCCCAAGAAGTCTTGATTAAAGGTTGGTGTAGGTTGCATGAGGCATATCATTCAGAGACCACTTGCTCACTATGTTTACACATTTTAAAAAAACATACAGTACTAGATCCAGAGGATCATCCTCCTAACGTTGGAAAGAAAAAGAGGGAGTCGACTTCACAAAAGAAAGAAAAGGTGAAATCTAAAGATACTGAAATTCCTAAAATAAAGTGGATATCAGGTGGAGTAGCAGCTATAGCTGCAAAGAAAAGAGAGGGTTTAGCCAATCCTTTTGCTGAAGATAAATCCTGGACTCTAATATTTGATGGATCTAAGTCCAAACAAGGAGCTAGAGTAGGGATTGATCTCATTAACCCATCAGGAAAATCTTACTTAGCCACATACAGATTATAGTTCCCCTACACTAATAATGTGACAGAGTATGAAGCTCTGATTCATGGGATACTGTTTGCCCTCAAGAAGAAGGTAAAAATTATGCATGTCTTTGGAGACTCAGAGTTAGTTGTCAGATAGGTAAGAGGAATCTACTCTTGCAACTATAAGAGATTGTCAAATTATAGACACAGAGTGTGGGATTTGATTGAAGATTTTGATGCATTTAATATCACCCACATTCCTACAGAATAGAATCATAGGGCAGATGCACTTGCCCAGGCTGCCAGCACATTGGAGCCACTATCTATATCAAGTTTAAAGAGATTTTTAGTAGAATTGGTATCTGTACCATCAGTACCTGATAATGTTACTAATCTCCAGGTCTTTGATGATGATCAGCATATCCTTGATTTCATCTCTAACAGGGATATATTTGATGCTCAGATCATAGATGAGAATAGTATGGAAGATCAAGTTTGGGAAGAAGATGAAATATTAGAGTTGCCTAGCAATAGGATTCCCAAAGGTATGATTGAATTAGAAAGAGCCTTTGATTTGGATAATATGCTGAAATAGAAGGATCTTCCTAAAGCTGATGGAGGTCAGTATTCACAAGTGAATATTGGACAAAATGAAGACAAAATAAATGTCCTGATAGGTAAGGTTTGCACACCAGAAGAGTTAAAAGGAATAACTCAGGCTCTCAAAGATTATATACATGTAATTGCCTGGACATATGATGAATTGAAGACATATGACACATCAGTCATAACTCACACTATACCCCTCAAGCCAGATGCTAAGCCTTTCAGACAGAAGCAAAGGCCAGTCAATGCTTTGCTTGAACCAATAATTTTTGAAGAAGTCAAGAAGCTATTAAATGCCAAGATAATCTTTTCTGTAAGGCACTCCACTTGGGTGGCTAATCTAGTGCCAGTAAGAAAGAAGAATGGAGACATTAGGGTATGTGTAGATTTCAGGAATCTGAACAGAGCATCAGAGAAGGACAATTATCCCTACCATCATTAGATGAAGTACTGCAGATTGTAAATGGAGCCAAAATGATGTCATTCCTGGATGGTTTCTTAGGATATAACCAAGTGATGGTTGATAAGGTTGATAGATTGAAAACTGCCTTCACCACCAAGTGGGGGATATTTGCAAATAGACGTATGCCATTTGGACTTATAAATGTTGGAGCTATTTTCCAGCGAGCAATGGACATAACCTTCAGAGGCTTAATAGGAAAGTGTATAGTCATATACATGGATGACTTGATAGTATTCTCCAAAGAAAGAGGGAATCATGTAGTAGATCTTAGAAGTGTGCTGAAAAAATGTGAAGAGTATGGAATATCCTTGAACCCCAAGAAATGCATATTCGGGGTAACAATAGGCAAATTATTAGGCCATTTGATAACTGAACATGGAATCATCATTGATCCCACCAGAGTGGAGTCTATTATGAAAATACAACTCCCTAGAAGCAAAAAGGAACTTAAGTCTTACTTTGGTAAGATTAACTTTGTAAGAAAATTCATCACTGGTTTTGCAGAGAGAGTCAAACCACTAAATGCTATGCTGAAAAAAGATGCCAAGATTGAGTGGACAGCAGAGACCAAGGCTGCTTTGAGGACATAAAGAAAGCCATATCAAATGCTCCTGTCCTCATCAATCCTGATTACACAAAAGATTTTTACATTTATTCATTTGCCTCATAACATACCTCTGCAGCAGTATTGACTCAAAGAAATGAAGAGAAAGAAGAGAAACCAATAGCTTTCATGAGTTGTCCCTTCAAGGATGCTGAATTGAGATATGTGGATGTTGAAAGACAAGCACTTGCATTGGTTAGGGCAGTAAAGAAATTTAGGCATTATATACTAAGAAGCAAAGTAATTGCAGTAGTGCCTGATGCAACAGTGAAGATGTTGCTAATGCAGAGTGAACCTAGTGAAAAAAGAGCCAAGTGGATCACTGTATTACAAGAGTATGACATGGAAATTACACCCATGAAGCTGGTAAGGGGACAGGCTTTAAGTCAAATGATATCTGAAATTGATCCAAACATCACAAGTCAGCAATATGTTATCAATACAAAGGACAATAAAGAATGGTATTCAGATATCAAGCACATCCTAATTATTGGAAGATGCCCTCCAAGAATGCAAGCTTCACAGAGAAGAGCCTTGAAGATAAGGTCACAAAAATATATGATGAAAGGAGGAACCTTGTTCAAGAAGAATTATGAAGGAATAGATGCTTAGAAAAGCTAGAAGCAAATAATGTTTTACCAGAGTTACATGACAAGTTTGGAATAGCACATGGATCAGCCTTGGCCACAACACATGCAATCCTCAGAGCAAGATATTATTGGCCCACAATTTTTAAAGATACAGTTGATCATGTTAAATGTTGTCATGTATGTCAGGCTGCTGCCAACAGAGAAAAATATGTTGCCCAACCATTGCAGCCTGTGATGGAAGAACACCCATTTGCACAATGGGGCATGGACTTCATAGGACCAATTAATCCTCCATCCTCCTCAGGCCATAGGTATGTCTTAACAATCGATGATTATTGCACCAGATGGATTGAAGCTGTCAGCAACAAGACTTGTACTGCAGATGATGTTATTAAATTTCTAGAAGACAACATTGTTACCAAGTATGGAACTCCTTATGCTTTAGTAAGTGATAATGGTTTTGTTTTCACTTCAACCAAATTATCAAGTTGGGCTTTTGATCATGGGATCATACTCAAGTTTTCATCCAACTATTATCCCCAAGGGAATGGATTAGCAGAATCCACCAACAAAAATTTGCTGAATATCATAAGAAAATTAATAGAGAAGAACCCTAGGTAATGGAATTCATTTATGAAATATGCCTTATGGGTAGACAGAACTAGAATGAAAACTGCATTGGGAAACTCACCATTCCAATTAGTATATGGGGTGGATCTTATCCTCCCTATTAACTTGAAAATTCCTACTTTGTAGTTTGCCCAAGAGTACCTAGGCATAGACAATAGACAAGAAGTCAGGTTGCTTCAGCTAATGCACCTGGAAGAGAAAAGAAGTCAAGCAATTGACCAATTTGCAAAACATCAGGCTGTTGTCAAACGTTGGTTTGACAAGAGAGCCAAAGTCAAAGCCTTCAAGACATCTGATTTAGTCCTGATGTGGGATAAAGCCCATGAGAGGAAAGGAGACCACAGTAAGTTTGACAGATTATGGATAGGTCCCTTTCAAATTTCTGAGATACTAGGAGATAGCACTTATAGGCTCAAGAACTTGACAGATGAAGATGTCCCATTGCTAGTCAATGGACAATTTCTCAAACATTATTTCCAAGCCTAAGTGACTTCATGATAGTCATGTGTATCATAATGTACATTTGTATAGTTCCTTGTATAGTTGTGTTTTGTTGTTTTGTCTGTTTGTTTGTCTTGTTTTGTTTGTTTGTTGAGCTTTTGTTTTGGTTAGTCAAGATGAGGAAACTTATCACTCTAGAAAATAACTAAATTGTTAGAATTCAAGTGATGAGATCAAATTTAGACAGGTTATGATTCATTCTAAGAAGTATTCATGATCAGGTCTGTGATTTCCCTTCATCAGGGTACCTTTTCTTGGTCAAGGTGAATCAATCACAATGAAACACTTAACAGCCTTGGGTTTGTTAAACACACAAGTATAGGTGTTAAGTGAAAAATCTAAAGGGACTTCCTTGCTACCAATACAATCTCCAACCTAAAGATGCAAGTGACTATACCTTGTATAAATGAGCTGACATGATGATATCAGATATAAATTTTAAAGAAAAATTAGAAAAGAAATAAAATTAGGCCATCTAAGTAACTCTACCTGGGCTATGAATGTCTGCTGGCAGTGGGGCTCTACTTAGGGAGATTGTATAGATAACCTTGTCAGGGCTATAGATGCCTGCTGGCAGAAAGGCTCTATCCAGGTTGGCTATGAGGGATGATCTCCAACTATGTAGTTTAACACTAGTTACTTATGTTTTCAACTTGCCTTCAAGATGAAGATAATTAATCATTTGCACACACATGATCCTTTGTTAGCATTGTTACCATGATGAACTTTTATCATTCAGAAGATCATGATGCTTGCACTTAGAAAGAATTAGAATAATATGGATGAATGTGATCACATCACTTGAATCATTGGAATTTTTTTGTTTTCTTTAGTGGCAAGTTGTTGTGTGGTTACACAACACGCCCCATTTTGACTTGGCAAAATAGGGACCCAACTTTTGCTTGGCTTGTTTTGTGCTTTCTGGCGGTTTGGTAAAAGTAAGTCATGCAGATCATCATGTATGGAGAGGCTAGGTAAGTCATCATCATGAGGTTAAATTGTCAAAATTCATATTTCACTCCAGTAACCTCATTTTTAGAAAGAGCATCAAATTTCATGTAGGTTTGCCTTTTGCATCACCCTAATATTTGCTAAGGTGTGAAAGTTATGAATGATCAAAGTTTGAGTCAAACCTGATATTCACAGGGAGAGGATCATATTTCTTAACATCAGTCATATTATAGAGGGTCATCTTGATCTAATTTATCACTTGATAAATCATGCGGTCCAAATATCTGGACGTCAATTTTAGGTGATAGTGACCTTTACTCGTCAACAACCTTATGTATTTCGCGAGGGTCATATCTCTCAATGTAACCTGATATTTCTCAATATCCTCCTACCACGAAATATCACCCTAAGCCATTATCCTAATGATGTCATTCAGGTCCGATAAACAAAGAAACAAAAATGACAATGATGTAATCATCATTTTCACCTATCAGAGGCATATTTCCTAAACATGATCCTCCTCACATAGTATGATGATGACGTCATGATGCCATAGCAATATAATGAGTAAATATTGGGATGACATCATCCTGATATTCTGAGAGGGTGACGTTGTAGTTTATCCGGTCATCATGATTTTTGTAACATCACCTGATATACTGAAATATCCTCCTGATGTATAAAGCGCGACCTAAGGGTGCATTCATCGCCCAATCTTTTCAAGGTAGTTATTCCTCTTGAAGAGGATGATCATATTGCACTCAGATGATATTTGAAAATATCACCCGATATCTATCATATTTTCAAATATATCCTGTCATATGGATATCACCCCGCTCCCGTTGCCACCATTGACATTTAATGTGCGTAGAGGTGGTAGGTAGTTCCCACCGACCACAAAACCTGATGAAACACTTGGCAGAATCCTAAGTTTCTGTGAAAAATCAACAATTAAAATCTAAATACATCAGAGTTTGCCCTAATTTCACCCTAATTGCAAGGTTAAAAGGTAAATTCATTGTCATTTTCACACTTACCTTGTGATAAAATCATTTTTACAGAGCACTCGCTTCCAAACCCTCATACGGGTGATACTTGGATGAATAGAGCTTACAAGCAGGAAGAAGTGCAGGATTATCACCAGAATTAAGGGCATTTCTAGAAAACCACTGGTATAATCAAAGGGATTTGCATAACCAGGTAAGTAATTGAAACCCTCATCCTGTTGTTTCTGCATAGTCAAGTATGATGTTGCAGGTTCTAGTTTATGCATCCTAGGATAGGTAAATATTGAATAAGTACAATATGCATGATGCTAGTAAAGATAAAATGTTATGTGCATGCATGTGAAAATCCATTGTAAGACAAATCTTGTTAATTGCAGATATCCATGGCTGACAAGAGGTTAGCTAAGTGTGAAGCTAAGTTCAACAGGCCCATGTTCGCATCTCCTAAAGGAATCCTATTTAAATATGGTGCCATAATGGATACACATCAAGGAAGTACTAATTTGGAGGCCTGGTCTACCAAGATGAATGATGAAAAGAATAGAAGCACCCTGTTAGATGTAGTGTTCGTGTCTGGAATGTGGAATGCAGCTGGTTTTCCGTACTCCATGGAGTCTCCAGAGCTAGTCATTGAGTGTGCACGAAATTACAATCTAGAAACAAGACAGGTGGTAAAGCATGGAAGAATATATGCAGACCTGTCCATCAAGGGTCTTTCCAAGACATTTGGACTACCATTGAGCAGGAAGGTTAACAGTGTAGACCTGAAGAAATCTGAGGTTGAGTATGAAAACAATAAGAAGAAGGCAAGGAAAAACATGTATCAGTGGAGGGCTAAGAACAACACATATCCTACAGCTGCCAAACTTCCTGTGCACTTGCATAAATATGATTTTGATGAAGAATATTAGTACATGATTGCATTGCTTAGTAGGGTGACAGGCCAGCCTGATGCTGGTAGTTTTAAGGACTGGATGTATGGTGTCATCCTAATGTGCATATATGTAGACATCAAGCCATTATGGGGCAAACTGATAAGTGATGCTCTACATGAGCAGTTGATGAACCTGGGAGGTTCAAATTGTTCCTTTTACATGACATCTTACATTGTCTACTCCTGTGCTTACAAAGGCACATTTGATGCATTAACAACAGTTGGAAGGATTGGTGGAACCACCAATGATGCTCATATCTCAGATCATCATCCCCAGTTGCAAAGAGCTAATTACCTCCAAGATTACAAATTGGTAAATGATGCATTCTCTATGCACCTGGTGAGGAGCATGGAGGAGGACAGGACAAAAAGAATGAGCATGGAGGCTCAAGAAATAATCTACAGGCATAGAGCCTGGTATATTCAATTTGCTACATTTTCTTACATGAGAATTGAGGGTTTTGAAGGACATCCCCTCATGCTACCAAGATACCCCACTGATGTAGTGGTATTAATGGAATTTATAAGGCAGAGCTCCATAATACTGAAAACATACAAGGATGCTCAGAAGATTCCACCAATTTTGTTTCCAATAACCATTGGCTGGTACATGTGCCTAGATTTAGAAAGTATCAAGAAGGTGATGGTCAGTTTGAATAAAATGCAGTTGCAGCCATTCCCACTGATAAGGCCATATGACCCTTATGGGAGGATACAAAAAATAATAGGGAAGTCTGTTCATAAGAGGCACCTAGAGGACTTTTGGGCGGATTGCGAAGATGAAGCAAAAACCAGAAGAAGAAGATACCGAAGCTTAACATTGAATCAAATCAAAACCTTTGACTGCATCCCCATTCCTTCACAGTTGAAAAGGGATGATGGTAGGATAATGGTAGATGAGTATGAAGAAAAGAAAATATATAATGATACCATATCTGAACCTAACCTAACCATACAAGAAGACATATCTTTAGATCCTTTTATTGCCAGGACATTACACCTAACCCAAGCTTGGGTTGATGAACAAATTGAGGCATTGAAGAAGAAGGGAGTTGCCATTATTGTGGATAATTGCCATTACTGTGGATAATAAGAAGAAAGGACATGATATTCTTGATGAGGAATATGATGATTTTATAATTGAAAAAAGGAAATCCAAAGGGGATAGACTGCCTCCACAACAACAATGAAGCAAAAGACCCCCTAGGGGTAAGAAAGTTGATAATGAACCCAAAGGGGTGATCATTGAAAGGGCGGTGTTTCCAGCTGAGGAGGTAGTAGCATCAGGATCCAGATCAGGATCAACATCACCTCCACCGACAGATAAGCAAAAGTCCAAGAAAGATCAGGCAGCAGAAGCAGTAATTGCTGAGACCTAAGAAGAGGGTCAGTCCTCACGAAAACCAATGGAGGAGGATATCCTCATGGAGGAAGAGCTTGAAGAGGAGGAGCCCCCTTTGCTGTTCAAAAGGAAAAGAAAAGCCCCACAGCTGGTGGTAGCTACCCCACCTAAGAAACCAAGAACTTCCATGAGGGGTGAGATAAAGCAGTCCCCTATACTGTTGAAAGGGGCAGGTAATGAAGTATTCCATAAGGAATTTCAACACAATGTTCCACTTCCTACCATTATGAAGTTCAAAACTGAACTTGCAGAAGAAAATGAAGAAGAAAAGAAACCTGCAAGATATTCGAAGGAGGTCATATCTCATTGGAGGAAACAATTAATCTATCTGATGATGAGGTTGTGAAGGAGGTAGCTTCACAGAAGATGGAAACCCTTGCTACGGGTACACACATGACTCCTCATGGGACTCCATCAGTTCAAACAATATTGGAGGAGATAAAGCAAGTGGAATCTGAAAAGGAAAAGACTCTAGAGAGGATAGCCCAAGAAATGGGGCTAGATACATTAGTTTCAAAGGTGACAAGTCATGCAGTAGTGGATTTGACATATAGACAGGATGTAAGTCCTAAACATCCAGCAAGCACACCTCACAAAAGAAGACATATGGAAGAAGTGAAGATGGCAGAACTAGAAGGCCATGCTTCAGAAATAAGCCAACAACAGCATCAGGATACATCAGTGAAGCCCATCGTAGTAGAAGTTTAGGAAAAGAAGGCTGATGAGAAGGATGTAATAGAAGATCCTGCTTCTAAAGTTCAAGAAGTAAGTAATATAGGTGTAGAACAAATCATGGTTTCAGAACAAACACCAGCACCTAAGGAGGATTCCACAGTATCCACCGCTATGAATGTGCCTCAATAGGATGAAAAGTCAAAAGTGGATGAGGTAATAACGGAGAAGGATCATGATCATCATATAGACACATCACAAGATCCTCTACCTCAGGATGATGCTCCTCCGAAAAAGGAAATTCCTCAATAGGAGGAGGTATAACAGGATCGCCCTCAGAGTGAGCATCATGAAGAAGAAATGAAGAAATCACCTTCTCCATCACATATGCTGACAGATACAGGAGATAAAGGTGAACATCATGATGATGCTGAGAAACATGATCAGGTACCTCGATGGTTAGAAAAAGAAGTTAACATAGAGGTAGATTTTGAGATTCAAGAATTCAATGTATCCACCTTGTTTTCTAAAAATCTAATAAAACCAAAGAGGAAGGCCAGGATGACTTCGGCCATTAAAAGAGATCCCACAATTGGAAGAAGGACTGCACAAATTGCAATTCCCACTATAGATAAAGAAAAGGGTAAAATTACTCTAGAAGAATTCCAGATTAATACAGTTGACTTGGGGTTTGCAAATGAAGACCAAGAGGGTCAAGAAGGTAAAGACATCATAGATTCTTTGATTCAAAAAGTTAAGAGAGAAAAAGATAAAAATAAGAAAAACAAAGAGCACATTGCTCAGTTGCATGCATACATAGGAAGGCTGACAAATCCTGAGGATGATTCTACTGATCATGCAGTCCCATTGACTGCTATTTCCCAAGAGGAGGTAAATAAATTGGATTTTATGAAACATGAGTCATCCATATTGAGAAAGTGGATGTATTCCACATTTGATATAGTGGAAGAAATAGTAAAGGCCTCCTTGAAGAGGTGGAGTACTCTCAGTAGCTCCAGGACGAAAGTAGACAAGCTACAAATGGAGACAGGTAAAAGATCTTTCCAATTGGAAAAGATATTAGATGTCCTGGGAGAAATATGGAGGATAAATCCCTAATTGCTCATCAACAAGCAAGTACTGAATAATAATACTGCATTATTGGTAGATATATGGTATAAGGACATTCAATTTGAATGTGATGTCCTCAAAATATGCAACAATAAGCTGAGAGAAATCAGCATAAAGTTACATGACATGATGTCCTTTGAGGCAGAAATTTTGGAAACACTGGAAGGAAAAGTGGAAGGGAAGATAGATAATCAAGATGAAGAGTTTGCAATCCAAGCTCTGCACAATAACTTCCAATTTGTTGCCGATGATCCACTAGGCCAAATGATAGAAGAAATCATGGATAAACTGGTGAGGACCAAGGTAAAAATGGAACAATATAATGAGACACTACATAATAGAAGAAATAAACTGGATAGCATCTGAAATAAATACTAGGCACATAAACACACCATTATTAAAGCAAAGACCTAGGATGGCGGAGAAATAGATAAAATTGTGCAGTTGTATGAACAGGTCAGGGTCATCATGCAGTCTCATATACAAGGTCGTCATCATCAGGATGAGAGGATACAGAAAGTGATGCACCTGATGACGGAGTGCATGAGTCAGAAAAAGTAGATGATGATGCATCATAAAGTAAATATCAGCATCTGATACTTAGTGAAAATAAGTATTTCAGATAGTTGCCAGCTGGCAACTTGTGCCATTTGATAAATTTGACTTAGTCAAGAAAATACTGACCGTAGATATTCATAGATAAATCAAGACCTTAGATCTTTTTGTAATGGATTCCTCACCTTGTTCTATAAAAGGTGTAGGAATGCCTCATTTCAAACATTCGAAACTTAATTGAAATCCATCTGCTGAAATATTCAGGGCTCATTTCAAAGCTTTTTGTATACATTTATATCCTTGCGTACTTAATGAATGAGAAGACCGTTTTGATTACAATTCATAGTAAATCTTAAGTAATCAGTGTGTGAATTCTGGATATATGCGGTGATTTGTTGCATCCCTTAGAGTACATGTCTACTTACATAGGTTGTTTTCATACAATTCCTTTGAAGTTAGCATCAACTGTATCTAGCTGTGGAATGCCCTGGTGAACATATGGTTTTGTTTTCTTCTCTTCATAATTATATCTGATGTATATGTGGTTCAATAGCTAAAGGTTCAACCTTAATTTGAAGTATTTCTTTAAATTTCTTTTGGATTTCATAGCATTTCACCATCATAATTGCAAATAATTGATAATCTCAAGCAAATAATGCAAATATGTGGACATCTCATAGATAATTGCAAATATTTAGCATATTTGAAGCTAAAGCATGTATAATTGATGAATATCATGCAAATATTTGAGTATAACTGTATCATCTTATCAAACAACTATATAAAATGACTTCTCTGTGAAGAATCTTTGTAGAAATAATGTCATGATGATGAACTCAACGTAAGGCCCCAAAATGGAAACAGCAACGCACATCAACCTCTGAGTAACGTCAGATGATTAAGACCTAATCATAGGAGACTTGAGATCATGAATTCTCTGAATTCATCATATCTTTTGAGATGAATAAAGGTTAATGTGTACTTTTATTCTATGCTTGTTTGTGACTAACATCATGACCAACAAATCCCTTTTTGCATAACTGTCCAACACTTAAGAGACTTTGCTTTAGATTTTTAACATAAAAAACATCATCAGTAATTTGTCTATTTCCAAGATTGATTGAATCTTTTCCACATATTTCAGTAGTGCAATCATCTCCAGACCTAACTAGCCCTCCATCATATCTTTCTAGACTTACAAACTTATTTTTGTCACCAGTCATGTGACTTGAACAACTACTATCAATCACCCAACAGTTCTCACCTTGGAACATAGCTTCATTGCTAATGCATGCCTCTAAATCAGAACACCTTAGATTGTTGACACTCTTATCTTCATAAAACACTTCCTTGGACAAACTAAATTTATTATCTCTTGATGAGCATTCAAGTGCATCAGTAAGAAACTATTTTTCTTTAGGCTCCATTTAGGATCTCCATCGAGTTGTTAGACTCTTTCTGAAGGGACATGGCGTTGATACCGATTGTTGGAATACATCAGACATCTGAGAGGGGGGTGAATCAATTGTCCCAAAAACTCAAATCTTTCTACACTTAAACATTAATCACTTATCCACAGTTATTATGATTAAACAATGAATGCATGAAATTAGAAACTTAAACATAGATGCAATATTAAACACAAGTGACACTAGATTTTTACGTATAAAATCCCAAGGTGAGGAAAAAACATAGAGAGGATTAGCTCTCAAAATATCTTGCAATCTTTGAAAATGATGTTCAGGCTTGGTCACTCCATAGGCCTAGAACATACTGGCTCACTGCCATGAAGTACAACTAGGTCTAGTAGGCTCACTACCTCAACCCTAAACCTAGAAAGATTACAATGAGGGTTGTTAAACCCTAAGGGTTGTTAAACACTACTGGAGGCTCACTGCCAAGATCAATATCTTCTTCATGTCTGAGATTAATACATTGAAGTATAATAGTTCCTCTGCTCTACTCTGCCTTTCCACCTCTTTCCTTATCTTCCCATCTTCACACAAGGACATCTTTTCCACAACTCAATTAAAAGTATTTATAAACTTCATCAACCTTGGAATGATCATCAAGGTTGACATTACAATCATCAACCATTGGAACAATCTCCAAGGTCAGAATTACAAACATTTACAAAATAGGTCTTGACCTAATACAAAATTATACTAAGGATTTGTAGTATAGATGTACGCGGATCATGCCATGCCTTAGATGGGACTCAAACATGATCTTCCATGCCACAACACACTTCCATAATCTTCAAGGGATCTCCGCAATCACTAGAATTAACCAAGTCGGATAAGACTGGTTACACGCTACATTATCTGGGAA
Organism: Cunninghamia lanceolata; assembly: GCA_027924645.1. Taxonomy (NCBI): domain Eukaryota; kingdom Viridiplantae; phylum Streptophyta; class Pinopsida; order Cupressales; family Cupressaceae; genus Cunninghamia; species Cunninghamia lanceolata. The sequence continues at coordinate 14,946,521 of BSBN01000523.1, forward strand.
TAATCTTCAAACATGATCTCAATTCCTTAATGCAGACCAATGTAAAGGTAGGAACATGATTAGGAGGTATCCACAAGCACATTAAAATCACCAGGAGCAACTGCACAAACTCAAACCATTTCATCCATGATATTCTTCACACCAGAGCACATGAACTTCACTGTCTTCAACTATCATAAAAGAAAGATAGCTTGCGGACCACTTGTTGTGCCTCTCACACACACCCCATTCAAAAATGACGACCCCCTCTTTTGATTTGGCTTGAGAGTCATTAGATCTTTTCATCTATTAAGTGATTGAGTGGTCAAAGTGTATTTTGACCTTGATTGAAAGATAGTATCAAAAATCACTTCAAAATTTGCTAGGTTGAATCTTGATTTCCCTTTTGAAGGCCTTGAAAAACTTTGTTGTGCTAGATTGCCCTTCAACTGACCTTTGCGCTGAATTCTCACTTGTCCAACCTTAGCGCTAAATTCCTACCTGTCTGACCTTTGCACTGGATTGTCTTCCAACTGACCTGGTGCTAAAAACTATTATTACCTACTTTAGCACTGATTTTCCTTTTGACAGACTTTTGTGCTAAAAATGACTTTCTCTAACTTGCGCTAAATCCAGTGATCACCAACTAAGTTAGACAAGGCCAAAATACTTGCAAGTCGGATGGACCCAAAATGCCCGCAAACCATGCCAACTAAGCTTGTAAGTCTCAGCATTGAAAATGATCTTGTCCGACCAGGTCCGACACACCCAAATTCCCCGCCAGGTCTGAGCTGAGGGAAAATCGTGCAAACCCTAAAAAACTTGAGGACGTATGCCTGCATATTAATGGTTATTTCACCAGGGGTTAAAAGGAGTTAATCATCCATTTTTAACCATTTGCATTCATTCAAATGGGATTCTGGAGCTCCGTTCTCACTGCTGCTATTGATCTGCCCCAAGCTCGAACCTGCGACCTACCCGTGCAATCCAAACACGCCTTCACATCTACCAGGTAGGGGTTTGAACTCAATTTCGTTCTTCAAACTTTCCTTTGCAAAAAGTTAGGGTTCAGATCAAATGTTAATCTTTTGAAAGAATAAGCATTCGTAGGATTTCTGGCTAGGGTTTCCATACGTAGGACTATAGATTTTTCATTTAAACCCTATTAATATTCTTTGATGAGAACGGGGTGCCATGAGCCAAAAGGGACCAAGACTTAGGCAATTTTCCTAAAAATGCCCTCGATTTTGTGCTAAAATGAGGTTTGACCAACCTACAAAATGAGCCATCATTTAGTCGGTCAGAGACCTTCAAAAACCACGCCATGCATCTAAACTATTTGGTGCTAAAATCTTCGACGTCCGACCTACGTGACCAAAGCACATTTCTCTGACTTGGTCGGAAGGTCCTGAAAACCCCGCAAGCCATGAAATTGCCTTTTTGTGCCGAAAATCCCTCGCTTTGACTTTGCGCCAAAAGACCTCGTCTCCAACTTGGTCAGACTCCTTGAATTTTCCTGCAAGGTCGGTGCCATCAGAAAATCCCACTGGAAGCAATATATTGGCCCTGTGCTAAAAATAATCTTGTCTAACTTTGCGCTATAAGACTCTCCCACTGACTTGGTCGGTAGCAACTAAAACTCGCGTAGGTCAGATCAAGCTAATTCCCACACAAAAGCAATTAAAACTATATCGATAGGATTTGTTCTACAAGCACAACTGACCGACTTGACAACCAATGGAGGTTGAATGCCTCCAAAATCCGCACAAGTCAGTACTCATCAAAACCCCCGCAAAGCGCTTAAGAGCATAAAAGGTGGTAAAACCTTTGGTTGGACCTGCTTGATTTCAGCACTTTTCTGCCTAAAGCTTGGACAACCCTCAAATTAGTGCAAAACCATGCAAATGACTGAATTTTCTAAAATTTTCAAAGGAAAAGTATTTAAAATGATAGAATTAATGTTGTAATGCTTGGTTAATGATGATTTTCATGGAATTTCTCACAGCATTAGATGTTTGATTGCATGCATTAATGATAGTTGTTACAAGTACAATAAATGTTAGATTTGAGTTTCCTTCAAAGGTATGTTAGTAAGTAGAGCAGATTTGCATTAAGGATTAGAAGTAGGTTATAAGGTTCCTTAAAGGTATCAAACTTATAAGGTCTGGTCGTGCAGACTAAATAACTTCTTAGGCCCAAGCAATGAAGTACGAGTTCAAAGGAATCCCTCTAGAAACCAAGATTCACTCAGTGTGGAGTGATGTAGGAGACACAGACCTAAGTCACATAGACCTAGATGACTTCAGATTGAGGGTCTTTGGTCCGAACCCAACTCCTAGGGCCAGAGTACTCAGAGATAGTGGTATTGCACAAGCTACTGCCTTCCCTACTTCGGTACAATGTGCAGAACTAATGGCCACCTATGCAGATAGGTATGACATAATGACAAGAACAATTCAAACAACCAGTGGGGATTTCTTGGCTGATTTAACTCCACCTTCTCTGGCCGAAATCTTTGATATTCCTTGGCATAAGGTTATGACTATTCCAGATAAACAAGGATCATGGGATGCTTATAACAAGGATGTAGAAGCATATAAATGATAATTGGGTTAAAAGCAGAAAGTCTGATCTCATCAAACTTCCCAGAATATTATATAGAAGTGACTTCCATGATGAAATTAGAGACTTAGTGACCTTCTTGAGCAGAATATATGGACTACCCACAACCTCCACTTTCGAGGACTGGATGTTTGTCATTATCACTTAAATATTGAGAGGAACTAAGTTCCACTGGACTCAGATCCTTAGTGACAACATCCATGAAGCCTTCAACAATTTCAAAGAAATCAGACACTTCAGATGGACATTTTATATTGTTTATGCATTGGCAAGAAGGAATCTCTACGATGGATTATCCAAGGTTGGTGAAGTTGGGAATGATGAGTAGACTCAGACTAAAGTATATGAATGCTACCTATAACTAACATCATCTCAATCATTGATACATTTCAAAAGGGTGAATGATGCGTTCACGATGTATATAGCTAGAATGCTACAGGGTAACACAGCCTTGAGGATTTCCATTGAGGCCATGAATGAAATAACCAAATATGGCAGATGGTACATCTAGTTTGAGAAATTTACATACATAAGGGTACAAGGCTTCATTGGGATGGCCTACAAACTCCCTAGGTATCCAGATGATAAAACAATGCTTCTGGAGCTATCTAGACAATTGATACCCTATGCCGAGAAGCTCAAACACTTGCATAGAACTAATGTTTTGTTTCCCATCAAGTTTGGTAAGGGACTTTATGCATGCCCTTCTTTGGCATCGGCAGAACATTCTGATAAAGAGCTTCAGCTCCTAAATTTGCACTACTACAATGCAAGGGGTCATTTTGATCCAAATAGAGTTATGGAAATATTTTTAAGTAAGAAGCTCTTCCACAGGGTGCATATTGAAGATTTTTGGGCCAATTGCTCCAATGATTATGAGGTCATGAAGAAAGCACATGCAAGGCTACCTCTAGATTTCATCAAATGGTTTCACATAATGATAGTACTAGACCAGCTTCAATATGATGAAAATGTTATGGTCAGAGGACCATGGGAGGCTTGGTACCATTAGCCTATCCCATTGCCAAATTGGGCAAATGCAGAAGAGAGCTCCCTGGATGTTGTTATGAGAGAACCAATCAGATTGAGCAAGGCCTAGGTCAGAGCTCAAGTGGCTATTCTAGAAGGACAAGGAGTTTAGTTCACTTACATAGCCATGGAATTAAATAAGGACTCTAGGGGAGAAGAGGATGAACCAATCCATGTCACAGATGAGGCAGAGCCAGCTGAGAAACATAAGTTAGATAGTGAAGAACATACATCTCTAGCAGAAAAGGCAAAGAAGATGAAGAAGCCATCTGCAAGGTCTACTTAGAAGAAAGATAAACCTCCCTCAACCAAGACAAGGGCTTCCAAGAAAAGAGATATGTTGAGTGGTTCTGGAGAAAGTTCTAAGGCCAAAAGGGTGAAGGTGAAAGAAGTTAATAAGAAGGATGCTACAGCCAAGAATGATTCCAATCCTCCAACTGCCTAACCTCCTACCCAAAGTGTTGGCACTGCTGTCACAACCTCTGTTGTTTCTACTGCCACTTCTTCTTCCATTCCTCCTTCCTCCACTGCATCCACTTCACCCATAACCTCAGCTTCCATAACTCAAGAAACATCTCCTGCCACCTCTTACCTCTACCATTGCTTCTACTTCTTGTTCACTGGCAATTTCTTCCAGCACCCCTAGCAGCCCTATTTCCTCCACTCTCACCATTTCATACCCTTCCACTACCACTACACTGACATCTTCTTTCTTTTTTACCATTGCCTCCCATTTCCACTATCCTTTCACCCTCTCTTCCTCTACCTTCACTACCCTTTCCCTCACCTCTTATCATTTCCTCCTCCTTATCATCAGTCTTGGACAACCTGACACAGGACAATGCACCTCCCTTACCCATATCCCCTGCTGTCCCTATTTCACAAATGCCTACGGATTCATTGGTAGTACCACTATTACCTGGGATTCAGAAAGTGTGCACAGAATTGGGGTTGCAAGAGCCTCAAACAATATTTGAGGAAGAGAAAGATACATTAACTGAAGTAAGTGATAAGGACATCCAAGAACCTTCAACCAATGTAGAAGTTATTGATATATCTGATAGTCCTCTAGACAAAGATCACATAGAGAAAGTTTTCAAGACTGCACAAGAGAAAGTAATGAAAAATCTAGAGAATTTGGCCCCAGAAGAAGAAAAGGAAGAAGAGAAAAGTCCAGAGAAGAATGAAGAGCCAGAGCAAGAGCAGGAACCACCCAAAGAGCTAGCTATATTTGATAAGGAGGGAGCCTCTGAATTAAACAAATCTTTTGCTCTTGAATGGTTGCAGGACAGAATGACATATCTTGAGCCACAAGTAGAAGTAATGCAGCTTGATCTAAGTACAATCCTTTCATAGGCTCAAAAGCCTAAGAAGTAGAAAAAGGATAATATTCAATCAAGAATCTATAAGAACGAATCAGGATCAAGGATAGTAGAAATAGTAGTCTCGCCAGCTGATGTGGCAAAAGAACAAGTCAGGGCGGAAGAATACATCATATCTATAGTTGATCTAGGACCAGCCACTCATGCTCAAAGAGTGGATGACTTTAAAGGATCAGTCACATCAATTTTGTAGCAATTGGACAAAGATGAAATGTCCAAGAAAGATTTGAAGCAGCAAAATGAAGAGCTTCGCGAATGCCTCCAATTTTTGATAAAACCAATAGATGCAGGAGGAGATATAAGGATAATACCCACTTTCCTGTCTACTGATGAAATGGCTAAATTGGGTGAGGTTAGATCAAAGTCCTAAGGTACAAAGAATTGGTTATTAAAAGTTTTTGAGATGGGATGTGAAACTATTAGTGCCTCTGCCCAAGCACACAAGAAACTGGTGGAATTGCACAAGAAATGGAAAGACTTACATGAAGAGTGTGATTCCTTCGATGAATACTATTCACATATGTATTATTGAATAAAGAGTATCAGAGAATTGCCTGTCCAAACTCTAGTTGTAGAGAATATTTTGACTAGGAATCAGCTGCCCAAGGCCGTTGAATGGTATCAACAACTACTTTGAGGAAAGAAACTTTTGAGAATATAAAAGAAGCCTATAAGCTAGCCAATGAAGAGCTGAGGTCAATCATATATGATATTAATGATTCTTTAAAGGATTGCCAGGAATCATCCTTTGACGATTATACCCCATTCGATATCAAAGAATGAAAAGATAAGTTACATAAGGTAATTTTTGAAGATGCTACGCTTAGTATAGAGGATAGATTGGACAAGGCAAGCGACCTTAGAGCTGAATTCAAGGCAGTTCACAAGGTAGGTGCAGAAATAGAAAAGATATATAGAAAATTCAGTCAAGAGCTGGAGATGTTTGACTACAGGATAAATCATTTAAAAGATCCTAATCCTTTTGAGATTAATCCTACACTTGATGCGTGGCTTACATATCATAACCGGATGGCCAATGAGGACAAAATTGACTTAGACAAAGAGTCTTGATATTATTTTGAATATTCTAAGAATGTAATCCCATCATAATTGTAAATTGTTATATTTGGGGCAGCATGTGACTCTATTTTGTCTTTTTCCTGCTTCTAAAATGTTCTTTTCTACTAATATATTGAGTTGGCTAGTCAAATTGACTAGATTAATGTATCTAGGGGCTATTTTTCATCTTTTTCATAAAGGACAAAATGTAATCCGAGAATTGATGTGATCTGTCATAATTGTATTTATTGATGTAATCTAGACTGTCAGTGTTGAGTTAATCTCCACCGTTCATTTGAAAACTCGGTATGCTACTTTTCTATATAAAGGGCTACTATTTCCTTTGTTTGCAAGAGAGATTTTGATACCAAATTGTTGACTCTATGCCATTTAAAATAATACAAAGCAAGTTTCTGCAGTACTTCTGAGAATTTGTGTCGTGTGTTGATTCATTTTGGTTTTCATGGTTCGCTTCTTGCTCTCTCGTAGTTAGTTAGTTGTGCTTTTATAATGTTCATGGTTTGCTGTAGTATCTGATGAATATTCCAAGTCCATATTTTTAGTTATTTGCTAATGGTAAATAGATGTGTAAAGTTAGTCTGGGCTAATTGTTTGTGCTAAAGTTCAATTGTATTTCATAAGTTAAGTTGCACCATTTATTGGGTATTTAGCAAATGAATTTGATCTAAAAATCTTTTGACCTCCATTGAAGATAGCACCATTTTCTATAGCACTATAACACCCATTTCAGTTTGGTAACTCAGGAACCTGGTTTAAAGTTTTGGAATATTTGTCTACTAAAGATAACCTATGCATTGTGAATGTTACTTAGGATTCTTCTAAAACCCTAAACCTTTTACATTTTCTTTAAAACTACTGTTAGTTATTAGAATAGGAATTTCAGCAACATTTTATCTTGTTTATCAACTAAAATCATAAAAGGGTTTATGTGTATTTGCTGCCCTGCACCTGAAGATTTGCAGATTGCATGTAAGACCCCTTGTAGGTACACCTAGAACATACCAATTGAGAGATTCCAAGCAAGCTAAGACCTAGCTATATTATCCTTGGAGTAGTCTTACCTAGGGTAGGATACTTTTCAAGAGAGGTGTGAAACTAGCAATCACACCTGCGTTGCTGTGTGCTAAAACCACCATCAACACCACCAAAACATGAACCATTGCAATTGTAGGCACTTATCATCATTCTAGAAATCCCTCTAGAACTGCAGAGGAAAACACTTTAATGTAAAGGAATGCAGAGAAAAATACTTTCTCTCAGGCACCAGTGAATAATAAAAAATAGTAGGTTTTACTCTAGTGAATGTAACTCACTCAAATCTTCATATCGAAGGCTCAAACTTGGGATTTTGCATCTTCATCCATGCTTCTAAATAACTTCCAATCCACAAACCAAGATCTTCATTTAGCAATAAATGCGGAGCAATCTTCTAGAATGTTCTTCAGTATGCAACTCACTATTTTCACTGTGATTCACTGTTTACTTTCTGATTCTTTTGGAGGGGTTAATTTTCTCAATATCCTCAACATATAAAGGCTCTAAAAAAATAACAAAATAGGATACAATTGACACCAATGATAACAAAGATATGTTGACATCAATGACAACACCGATTAGGCACATACTTGCAACATCTCATACCACATAACCCCACATAAAGAATGATTTTCCGCATACAAAGAGTATGATGAAGGAAATGTGTACCTCGGGGACAGCTCTTCATATCCTATTATTGGATGAGGGAAGGTAATGTTGTGTTTAAGTGATGGGAGAATTAAAACCCTACCTGGTGTCTTTCATGTTCTTGGATTAGCTAGAAGTTTGATTTTTGTTTCAAAGCTGAATAATTTAGGAATGCATGTGACATTTGATAAGCATGGCTTCAAATTGGTGAGAGGAAACTTGGTGGTAGTGAAGGGGAAAAGATTGGGAACTTTATTTAAGCTAGAAGCCACTACTATTTGTAATGCCTCTTATGTATCCAAGGCTAATACTAAAAATACATGTAAGTTGTGGCACCATAGATTGGGCCACATAAGTCAGTCTAGTTTAAAGACTATCTTAAATAAAAAATTGTTAGACAGTTTATCTTATTCTGATGAGAGTTGTAAATTTTGTGAACATTGTGTGTTTGGAAAATAGAATAGATCTCCATTTCCTTCAGGTAGTAATAAATCTAATGATAAACTGGAACTTATTCATTTGAATGTTTTTGGTCCAGTGGATGTTGAATTAATTGGAAAATCTAGATATTTTGTTTCCTTCATTGATGATGTCTCAAGATTTACCTGGATTTATTTTATGCATCACAAATTAGAAGTTTTCACTAAGTTTAAGGAATTTAAAGTCTTAGTTGAAAAGAAGTTAGATTATAAGATAAAGGTTTTGAGATTTGACAATGGAGGGGAATATTGTTCTAAGGAATTTGATGAATTATGTAAGCATGTAGGTATTGTTAGATAGAAAACTACCCCATATACTCCACAACAGAATGGAGTGGCAGAAAGGATGAATCTAAAAATAATGGAAAGAGCCAGAAGTATGTTGAGTGAATCATAGTTGAATAAATGTTTTTGGGCAGAAGATGTGTGTACTGCAAACTACTTGATTAACAGATCTCCATGTAATGCTCTTGTTTAAACTCTTTATGAAATGTGGACAGGTAAGAAACCTTTTGTTTCACATTGAAGGGTATTTGGCTATGAGGCTAATGTTCATGTGCCTAAATAAAAATGAACTAAGTTAGATCCAAGAGATGAAAAGTGTACTTTCATTAGATATGGTGATAATGTAAAAGGTTATAAGCTTTGGAATCCACTAACTTGAAAGATTATATACCATATAGATGTTATTTTCAGGGAACTTAGTGTTATTTCAGAACCTAAACAACCAAAGGAAAAAGAAGAAAAGGTGAATAAAGTGCATTTTGAATTAGAGCATGAAGATGTACCTCAGGAAGAACATAATGATGGATTGGGAGGTGAAGAAGTGATATAGGAGCATCCCTAGTTTAAGAGAAATCTTGCATCAACCAAAAACATTTGCATTTTAGTTTGTTTGCAGTTCAGTTTGTTTCTTTTATTTTTCTAGTTCAGCTCAGGCAGTTCAATCAGAAGCAGTTCCTACATTTTGGTCCTCATTTTACCACAATTGCATTTTAGACTTTACAGAGCTAGATTTAGCATCTAGATTCATTCATCTACATCATATCCAAAATTTAGATATCCATACATGATTACCAGAAAGATATCGCTATCAAAAGATTGACTATTTTCTTAGAGCAGAGCATCCTGACAGTCTTAGATAATCAACTAAAGGAGAAGAATTGCGGAGCATTCCTTGACTTGTGGAGCTTAATGACACATTATTCAATGATCTTTGGTTTGTGGCCAACCTTCCCTAAAGATTTGCACATTATTCCATTCATTTGAGGAAGTGTTCTATGCATTTAGGTCTGACCTATCCGTGTTCACACATTACAATTCTTCATTGGAATTTGTGACCTTTCTTGGCCAATGTAGAGGAATCTATTGTTCTAGAGATGATATATAATGATGTAATAGATCCTTAGGAAATTAGTTCAAGGATTATCAAGTAGTGATTCACATAGAAGCATTTGATAGTTTAGATTTCAGTGAGGAGCTTCAAAGCTTTATCTTGAGCATGTATGTAATCAGGCCTGTGAGCCCTAATTTTAAGCCCTCATGTTTCCAACCAATCTGTATTTGAATTATATGATGTACTAAATGATTGAATCTGCATTTGCTTAATTTCTTTGATTTGTTTCCATTGTGTTTACTCTTGCTGCATGGTCTGGACAGTTCACTCTGTGAACCCTCCTATTGTGATTGCACCAAGTGGTATCAGAAAGAAATTTTGAATCTTTGGGAGTAAAATTGAATGAAGTTGGTGAGGGAATTATGTAAGATCTTACTGTGGATAGATCACTAAATTGAGGCAGTTTACTTGTGTTACAACCGATCACAAATTGAGAGGCAGTTGTCACCTTATAGCCCAATTGCCAAACATGAGGCAGTTTGCACTTGATCCTAGGAAGAATGCCACCGCGAAGAGTTGTTGCTATTGGAACTATGACTGGTAGAATGGATGAGATGATGCAGATGATGACAACAATGGAAATTTGATTGGATACTATTGAAGAAGATAGGAGAAGAGGATTGACACCGAGACCTAATGTTGAAAGCGATGATGAAGAAGAATTTCAATCTGTTGAACAAACTAGCGAAAACCTAGGAGGTGATGAAGAAGAAGAATTAGATCAAGTAAAGATGCTACGAGCTATTCCAAAGATTGGAAAGAGACCTAGAGTTGATGTGTTGAACTATACTGGTAATTTGAACCCTGAAGAATTGATTGACTAGATAAATGACATGGAATAATACTTTGAATATGAGGAAATTGAGGATCTATAGAAGGTGAAATTTGCAAAGACAAAGTTGAAATGAAATGCTGCTATATGGTGGAAAGAAGTTTAGTTAGAAAGAAATAGGAGAGGAAAAGAAAAGATTACAAAATGGGATAGGATGGTGACAAAATTCAAGAATCAATTTATACCTGCTGACTATGAGTTGGAACTGTTGAAAAGATTGCAAAACTTGAGACAAAAGGAGAAATCTGTGAAGGAGTACACTGAAGAATTCAATAAAATGATCATAAGGATAGGACATAGTGAAGCAAACAAGGATAAAGTGGCTAGATACATCAATGGACTGAGATTGAACATTTAAGAAGAGCTAAACTTGGTAAGGATGACATCTTTGGAGGAAGCATATCAGTTTGCCCTGAAAGTTGAAGAGAAGATGAATAAGAGGCATGATCAGAAGCAGAGAGGCAGAGGAGGTAGATTTTAGAGAGGTAGGACATTTTTTAGAGGAGACAGATCATATCCAGAGCAGAACAAGTTTGACAGCCCGTTTAAGGAGGACAGAGATAATAATAATTACCAGAGAGATGACAGAAATTTTTACTGGAGAGGAAACCCTAGTACATACTGGAATGAAGGATACAAAAGAGAAGGAAGAGGATTTGATAAGAGAACATTCAGAGATACTTGTTTCAAGTGTGGAGGCAAAGGACATAGAGCATTTGAATGTAATCAGGGTAGTGTAAGTAAGAGGACAGAAAATAGTGGAAGAGCAGCCTATGTCGAAGAAGAACTTGTTGGATCACCTAGTTCAGTTGGCAAACCTAAGAAAGGAGAATCACTTGTGATGAGGAGAGCACTATTTCAAGTAGAGACAAATGAGGAACCACTACAAAGGAAGAGTTTATTCAGAACTAGATGCAAATCAGGAGGTAAGTGTTGTAAAGTTGTAATTGATAGTGGTAGTTTAGATAACCTAGTTTTAGAGGAAATGGTGACTAAGCTAAAGTTGGAAAGATTGAAACACCCTAAGCCCTATCAGATAGCATGGATTCAGGATGATCATAAGGTACTGGTGAGTAAACAATGTTTGGTGAAATTCTATATTGGATCTTATCATGATGAAGTCTTGTGTGATATTATGCCTATGGATGTTTGTCATATCTTGTTGGGTAGACCTTGGCAGTATGATAGAAAAGCTATACATGATGGGAGAAAGAATACATACACTATAACGAAAAATGGAAAGAGAATTACTTTGATTCCTTTGGAGGATGATCCTAAGAGTGAAGTATGTAGAAATGCTAGAATTTGTTTGGTAGATGGAAGAAAATTTCTTGATGGTTTGAGACATGAGAATATGTGTTATGCCTTGATTCCTAAGAAGCCTAAAACATTGAAGAAGGAGACTGAAGAGACACAACCAGAGGAGATAAGAGAACTACTGATGAAGTATGAAGACATCATATCAGAAAATGTACCCAAAGGATTACCACCTATAAGGAGTATTAGTCATCACATGGATCTTAACTGGGAGCAAGTTTGCCTAACAAAGTAGCACATAGAATGACACCGGCAGAGAATGAAGAACTAAATAGATAGATACAAGAGTTGTTGAGGAAAGGTTTGATCAGAGAAAGCTTGAGTCCTTGTGTAGTACCTGTAGTGTTGGCACTGAAGAAAGATGGAGAATGGAGAATGTGTACTGATTCTAGAGTAATAAACAAGATCATAGTTAAGTATAGATTTCCTTTACCTAGGATGGATGATATCATGGATTGTTTGAGTGGAGCAAGATATTTCACAAAGATAGACTTGAAGAGTGGATACCATCATATCAGAATCAGAGAATGTGATGAATGGAAGACTGCTTTTAAGACAAATGAAGGATTGTATGAGTGGTTAGTGATGCCCTTTGGATTGACAAATGCATCGAGTACTTTCATGAGATTGATGAATGGAGTCTTAAATAAATTCTTGGGTAAGTTTGTGATTGTATACTTGGATGATATTATGATTTTCAGCAAGACAAAGGAGGCACATTTGTGGCATATTAGATAAGTTTTGTGGAGACTAAGAGAAGAGAAATTGCTGATAAACATCAATAAGTGTAGTTTCATGAAAGAGGAGTTGGTATATTTGGGATTTGTGATTTATGTGGAAGGATTGAAGATGGATCCTAAGAAAGTAAGAGTGATTGTTGAATGGCCTACACTGGAGAGCATTGGAGAAGTTAGATCATTTCATGGATTGGCTAGTTTCTACTGGAAGTTCATCAGAAATTTTAGTTTAGTTTGTAACCCTATGATAGAGACAATGAAAGGTGATAGAAAATATTTCAAGTGGACACCAGGAGAAGATAAAAGTTTTGAATTGTTAAAGCATAAAGTGACAGAGCAACCTGTTTTGGCATTACCAGAGTTCAATAAGGTATTTCAAGTTGATTGTGATACAAGTGGAAATGCAATTGGAGCAGTCTTAAGTTAAGAAGGTAGACCTGTAGCATATTTCAGTGATAAGTTGAATGATGCAAGAAGGAGATATTCAGTTTATGATCAGGAGTTCTATGTCATAATTCAAGCCTTGAAGAAGTGGAGACATTACTTGTTGCCTAAAGAGTTTGTGTTGTCTAGAGATCATCAAGCTTTGTAATATTTGAATAGTCAAGGTAAGTTGAATTAGAGACATATGAGATGGGTAGAGTTCATGTAGAGTTATACTTTTGTGTTGAAGCATAGGAGTGGAAAATCAAACAAAGTTGTTGATGCATTGAGTAGGAGAAGGAACTTGTTGATAGAGATGAGAGTTGAAGTGTTGGGTTTTGATGAATTGAAGAACATGTATGAGGAAGACATTGATTTTATAAAACCTTGGAAAGCATGTAAGGAACCTGTTATGACAGATAGGAGTAAGTGGTTGGACTATTTCATTCAGGAAGATATGTTATTCAAAGGAAGTCAGTTGTGCATATCTAGAAGTTTAATGAGAGATAATTTGATCTAGGAGAAGCATAGTGGTGGATTTATAAGACATTTTGGCATTAATAAGATAGTGGCTTTGGTAAGTGGAAATTACTTTTGGCCTTAGATACATAAGGATGTTAGGAGATTTGTGCATAGTTGTAGAGTTTGTCAAGTTGCAAAAGGGAGTAGTCAGAATGTTGGATTGTATAAACCTTTAACAGTACCGGAGAGACCTTGGGACGACATAAGCATGGATTTTGTAATAGGATTGTTGAAGACACAAAGAGGACATGATTCAATATTCTTAGTGGTTGATAGAGCTTCAAAGATGGCTCATTTCATACCTTGTAAGAAGATAACCAATGTAGTGCATGCAGCTGACCTATTTTTCAAGGAGATTGTGAGATTGCATGGATTACCTAAGGGTATAGTTTTAGACAGAGATACAAAGTTTGTTGGATACTTTTGGAAGACACTTTGGAAGAAGATGAAGATAGATTTGAAGTTTAGTTCAACTTTTCATCCATAGATTGATGGATAGACAGAGGTAGTGAATAGGAGTTTGGGAAACTTGTTGAGATGTTTGGTTGGAGAGAAGATAGGAAGTTGGGATTTGATTCTTTCAAATGTAGAGTTTACATACAATAATTCAGTAAACAGGAGTACTGGAAGAACACCTTTTGAGATTTTTACCAGAGTGAACCCTAGAGGAGTGGCAAAATTAAGAGATATCAACATGGAAGAAAAGAGGAGTGCAGAAGTAGAAGAATTCATAGATCACATGAAGACAATGCATAATCAAGTGAAGAAGCATTTGTAGGACATGAACAGCAATTATAAGGAAAAGACATATGAGAAGTGAAGACATAAGGAGTTTGAAGTGGGAGATGAAGTAATGGTGTACTTGAGAAAAGAAAGATTTCCAGTTGGGACATATAACAAGTTGAAGATGAAGAAGTTTGGAACTTGTAAGATACTCAAAAAAATTGATTCAAAAAATGCATATGAAGTGGAATTACTAGAGACCTTGGGTATATCACCTATTTTCAACATTGCAAACCTTTATTAGTATAATGAAACAGAGTTTAGTGACAGCATGGAAGAAGACTTGAAGAAGCAGTTACTAGAACAAGCACCGGAGCAGATTGAAGATATCTTGGCTAATAGAGTTAGATGCAGCACTAGAGGAAGACAATACAAAGAATATCTTGTGAAGTGGAAAGGTAGACCGGAAGAAGATTCATCATGGATTTCTCAGGTTGAGGTGGACCGTCTTGGTTCTCCCCTAGCCCCAGCAAAGTGAGGGACTCACTTTTTCAATAACCCTAGATGTCTGATGCAGGAGCATCCCTAGTTCAAGAGAAATCTTGCATCAACCAAAAACATTTACATTTTAGTTTGTTTGTAGTTTAGTTTGTTTCTTTTATTTTTCTAGTTCAGTTTAGGTAGTTTAATTAGAAGTAGTTCCTACATTTTGGTCCACATTTTACCATAGTTACATTTTAGACCTTACGGAGCTGGACTTAGCATCTACATTCATTCATCTACATCATATCTAGAATTTAGAGATCCACACATCATTACCAGAAAGATATCACTATCCGAAGATTGACTATTTTCTTAGAGTAGAGCATCCTGACAGTCTTAAATAATAAGCTAAAGGAGAAGACTTACAGAGTATTCCTTGAATTGCAGAACTTAATGACACATCACTCAATGATCTTTGATTCGTGGCTAACCTTCCTCAAAGATTTGCATGTTATTCCATTCATTTGAGGAAGTGTGTTCTATGCATTTAGGTCTGACCTATCTATGTTCACACGTTACAACTCTTCATTGGAGTTTGTGACCTTTCTTGGCCAACGCAGAGGAATCTATTGTTCTAGAGATGATACATAATGATGTAATAGATCCTTAGGAAAGTAGTTCAAGGATTATCAAGGAGTGATTCACATAGAAGCATCTGATAGTTTAGATTTTGGTGAGGAGCTTCAAAGATTTATCTTGCACACATATGTAATCAGACCTATGAGCCCTAATTGTAAGCCTGCATGTTGTCGACCAATCTATATTTGAATTCTATGATGTACTAAATGATTTAATCTGCATTTTCTTAATTTCTTTGAGTCGTTTCCATTGTGTTTACTCTTGCTGCATGGTCTAGACAATTCACTCTATGAACCCTCCTACCGTGATTGCACCAAGAAGTAGAAGAAGGATCGAGTGAAAGTTCTAATGAGGAAGAATCTATTGTGATAGAAGAAGTTGGTATAGATGAGCATGCTGAAGAACCTAAATAGTCTATTACCCCACTTTCAATAAGATCCACAAGATAATGGAACTTAGTTGACAAGTATAGCCCACCAGATTTTTATTATTTTTTTGCTTTATTGAGTACTGATGATGAGCCTAGATCCTATAGGGAAGTTATTCATGTAGATGATAGTGAGTCTTGGTAGTTAGCCATGTAGGAGGAGATGATGACTTTAGACTCTTGTAGCACCTGGGATCTTGTTGGTTTTCCCAAAGGAAGAAAGGCCATAGGTTGCAAGTGGTTCTTCAAGAAGAAGTTTGGAGTAGACAATTCATTGGAGAAGTATAAGGCTAGACTGGTATCCAAGGGCTACTCCTAGAGAAAGGGAGTTGACATCAGTGAAATAGTCTCTCTTATTGCTAAATTAGCTTCTATTAGATTTCTCTTATCCATTGCTACAACTCTTGATTGGGAAATATAGAAAATGGAAGTTAAGATTGTGTTCTTGCATGGAGGTCCTGAGAAAGAAATTTACATGCAACAACCTACAGGTTTGAGGAAAAAGGGAAAGAACATTGGGTTTGTAGATTGAAGAGTTCTCTTTATGGTCTAAAACAATCCCTTAGAATGTGGTACTAGAAATTTGATTCATTTGTGTTGAAATTGGGTTTTGTTAGAAATGAGGAGGATCACTGTGTTTACATTCATTGTATTGGTGATGCTATCCTAATCATTGCATTGTATGTTGATGACATGTTATTTTTCAGCAATACTAAGGGTATGATCAAGGAGTTGAAATCCCAACTTTTAGGCACATTCAAAATGAAGGATCTTGGGGCTGCCAGGTATATTTTGGGGATGGAGATCAAAAGGGATAGAGGTAACAGAAAGATTTTGTTGTCTCAGAGTAAGTATGTGAATACTATTTTGTAGAGTTTTAGTATGCAAGACTGTAACCTAGTTAGAGTTCCTTTACCCATTGGTACTAAGATTTCATTAGCTATGTGTCCAAAGAATGAGGAGGATTTAGAGGATATGTTTAATGTGTCATATGCTAGTGTTGTAGGGAGTTTGATGTATGCAATGGTTTGCACTAGACCAAATATTGCCCAAGCAGTGGGAGTTTTGAGTAGAGTTATGTCTAACCCTGGTAGACAACATTGGAATTATGTGAAGAGGGTGTTTAGATATCTTGCATGAACTCTTAATTATTGTTTAGTTTATTCTAGTACTAATAGTGCTGACAAAACTTTGGACATATAGGGATTTGTTGATGCAGACTGGGCAGGTGACTTGGATAGTCGAAGGTCAACTAGTGGCTATGTGTTTACTTTGTTTGGAGAAGCAATGATTTGGATGAGGGAAAGGTAGCCCATGGTTGCTTTGTCCCCTACCAAAGTAGAGTATATGGTTGCTACCCATGTCGCTAAGGAGGCAGTTTGGTTGAGGAGATTGTGTATAGGTATTGGTTTTGATTGCATGATCATTCAGATTGGTTGTGATAGCTAGAGTGCTATTTGTTTGGCCAAGGATCCTATGCATCATGCTCGAACTAAGCATGTTGATGTACAATATCAATTTGTTCAAGAAATGGTTGCAAATGGACAAATTGAACTGAAGAAGGTAGACACTCAAGAGATTGTTGCAGATGCTTTGACCAAGCCTATGAGCTCAAAGAAATTTGTTTGGTGTAGAGAGGCCATGGGCCTTGCTTCTAGTTCTTGATTATTTTATGGTTTTCTTATGGGTCTTTACAATGTATGATTTCAAATGGAAGAATGTTAGGATTAAGGTGTCATCAACCTTGTAAATCCTATGTAATTAATTACTCTTAAGATTGTTTGTAAATCACCCATAAGGGATGAAAGGTTTCACCAGCAGCGGTCTTGTTTCATCTACATGTTTATATCCCGTCCTTGACACTCTTTCATCCATGATGGGGGGTCATAGGAAGGTTTCCCCCCTATGAGGGGTCTGAGGGGATCATCCCCCTACCGGGGGGTTCGGGGGCCATGTGCCTTGGCAGGAGTTTGGGGGCAACACCCCCGAAACCACATTTTATTTATATTTTATCATTGTAAATCTAGACCATTCGTCATTAGGTCATAGATTTGATGGTTGATATTATATCAGTTCTCTTGCCCTAGACGGTAACCCCCTTTTATAAGGATATTTGTACTACATTTTTATCATAGTTGAGAGTAATGGGCGCTGCTGGATTGAAGATTGAAGAAATAGAGGAAGTGCATGTATTGTAATACCATATATTTGAAGATAATACAACTTGGAGCCTCTTTTCTTGGTGGAGTTTTTTAACCGAAAGGGTTTTCTCCATGTTACATATTGTGTTATTTGTTATGTTCTAAATGCTTGTTATTTCTGTGTAGTGGGTTTTATTTCTATTGCAATCTCTATTGATTCTACATTGTTTAGAGGAGATAAATAAGGTTTGAATCAGATTTCTATTGTGTAGTTTGCACCTTCATTTCTAACAGAAGAGACTAATTTTGTAAGAAGATTAAAGAGATGATCTATGAAGTATAAAGGTATGCTACCTTTTAAGTTCTTTAATTGTGGAAAGGTTGGGCACTTTGCTGCTAAATGCCCTCATGCAAGAAAAGAAAAGAATGAAGAACATAATAACAAGAAGAGTAACAAGCCATTCTCTCCAAAGAACAAGTTCTTTTAGAAGAACAAGAAGAGATTGTACATAAGAGGTGATGATGATTCACCTGAAGAAAGCATTGTCTCAAAAGATGACAATGAAGAAGATTCAGAGACTGAAGGAAATGAATTTTTGTTCATGACAATGGAAGTTGTTGATACAAATCTAAACAATACTAAATTAGAAGATGCTGAAATTGAAGAAGAAGGTGAAGTAGAGTTGGAAGGAGATTTGATATGTGCCCTATAAGAACTTGAGAGTCTAAGGAAAAAGAACTTCAAGTTGAAGCTGCAACTTCAAGAAGATGTGATGTCTAAAAAGCTTGCGGATTCAGAGGAGCTGATTGTTGGCTTGAAGAAACAAGTGGAAGAAGCCAAGAGAATATAAGAAGTCACTGAATCTAATCTAAAAGCTAAATCAAAAGAATGTTTAAAGCTAGAATCAAAAGTGGTATCTTTGAGAAAAGATTTAGAAAAAAGCCAAAAATTAGAGTGACATAAGTAGGAATTTTGAAAAGAGCAGCAACATGCTTGATGAACTAATAAGCAATTAGAGATTTCCTAAGACCATGGCTGGTTTAGGGTTTGAAGAAGGATAGCCTTCTAAATCTAATGATCCTCCTAAAAGGAATGAAGAGAAGAAGAAGAAAAAGGAATATGATGGATTTATAAAAGTTACAGATCTGAAGGCGAAAAGATACAAAGGCCCCCCTCCTACAAGATATTTGAGTATGATCAGGTTTCCTCAATCTTTTTATGGCTATTGTTATTCATGTAATCAATATGGTCATAGGGCTATTAGTTGTAGACTTGTTCCTAGAAGAAGGACTGATTTCATTAGCAAAAAATATTTTGCACCTCTAGGAGATTTCAGGATAGTTTGTTATAAATGTAACAATTTTGGACATATTGCAAAATTTTGTAGATCACATTTTGTAAAAACTAACAAACAAGAAAGAAAGGAAAATGTTCCTCCTAAGGAAGATGTTGCATCAGAATCTCTTGTAAAGAAGGAGAAGCAAAATAAGAGGCCTAGAAGAAGAATGAAGAGTCTTTGATAGTGTAGACCACTTTTCATGCCAAAAGGCAAAATCCATGGGTGATTGATAATGGCTACTCCAGTCACTTGACATGAGATAAAAGCAAGTTTATTATCTTGCAAGCATGGAATGGAGGCTTGGTTAAGTTTGGGGATAATTCATCAACAAATATCTATAGAAAAGGAACTCTTAGCATCGATGGAAAATAAAAAACCCACAATATTTTTTATGTAGAAGGGTTAAAACATAATTTGCTCAGTGTAAGTTAGATGTGTGACAATGGATACAATCTAATTTTCAATGTAAGAGGATGTGAAATTAGGAAAGCAAGCTTTGGTAAGTTAGTGGTTGAAGTAATCAAAATAGAAAATAACATCTACAATCTCAAGGAGATTCAAGGAAGAAATTGTTTGTTGGGATAGGTTGATGAGAGTTGGCTCTGGCATAGAAGATGTGGACATATTAGTTTTGACAATGTTTATGAAGATAAGCTCAAAAGGTGCTGTTAGAAATCTACCTAAAATTAGTAAGCCAACAAACATCATATGCAAGGAGTGTGAACATGGGAAGCAAAAAAGGTCAAGTTTTATAACAAAAGAGTACCCTACATCAAATATCTTGAAGCTAGTTCATACAGATCTATGTGGACCAACCAGAACTCAAGGACCAAAAGCTGAGAGGTATTTTATGCTTTTAGTTGATGATTTCTCAAGAATGACATGGGTTACTTTTCTTAAGGATAAATCAGAAGCTTTTGAGAGGTTCAAGACCTTTAGGTCTATAGTTGAATAGGAGAGTGGTATGGAAATCAAATTCCTGAGATTAGACAGAGGTGGAGAGTTCACCTCCAATGAGTTTGTGAAATATTGTGAAAAGAATGGCATAAAGAGATAGTATTCAGCACCCAAAACTGCATAACGGTGTAGTGGAAAGAAAAAACACAATTGTTAAGGAAATGGCAAAGAAAATGCTTAATAAAGAAAAGTTACTAGACACCTATTGGAAAGATGTTGTACATACATCAATCTATGTGTTAAACAGAGTTCAATTGAGAGTTAATGCAGATAAGACTCCTTATGAGTTGTGGAATGGCAAATCAGCTTTAGTCAAGCATTTCAAAGTATTTGGTAGAAAATACTACATCATAAGGAATGAAGATGGGCTTGGAAGTTTTGATTCGAGGTGTGATGAAGGTATTTTCGTTGGTTACTCTAGTAGCTCCAAAGCTTACAAATGCTACAACAAGTGCCTACACAAAATGGTTGAGAGCGCTCATGTTAAGATCGATGAGGAACAACCAATTTTAAAACAGGGCAAATATGGTTTCCTGGATGAAACGTCTAAAGGAGAGAAGGAAAAAGATGAATGAACCATTAAAGAGGAGGAATAAGAAACAAATTCTAGAAGTGAACTTGAGAACACATCAGAAGATGAGGTGGTTGTAGCAGAAAGTACATCCGCAAACGAACCCACCAAGTAAGTGCAACGAAATCATCCTTAGCAGTAAATAATCAGAGACAAGCATAAAGACATTCAAACAAGGAGTTTTGCAAGGGAAAATGAACAATCAAACTTTTCATTGCTATCAAAGATTGAACCTAAGACATTCACTAATGCTAGTAAAGATGAATGTTGGATCAATGTAATGGAAGAGGAACTCAATCAAATTGAGAAGAACTAGACTTGGGAGTTGGTTCCAAGACCAACTGATAAGAATGTAATAGGCACAAAATGGGTTTTCAAAAACAAGATGAATGAAGATGGAAAGGTCATGAGAAATAAGGCATGTTTGTTTTGTAAAGGATACACTTAGGTAGAAGGGATAGACTTTAAAGAAACATTTGCACCTGTAGAGAGATTTGAAGCCATTCAAATTTTTCTGGGATTCTCTATTTATAATAATTTCAAGGTTTACTAAATGGATGTCAAATCTACTTTTTTGAATGGAAACCTTAATGAAGAAGTCTATATTGAGAAACCTAAAGGATTTCATCTGTCAGAGAAAGAAGATTATGTTTGTAGACTAAAAAAGGCTATGTATGGTATGAAACAGGCCCCTAGGGCTTGGTATTCTAAGCTGGATAATTATCTCCAGAGTAAGGATTCAGAAAAGGATGTGTAGACAGTGACTTGTACTTCAAATTAGAAGGTGTTCACACTTGTTTATTGTTGTTGTTTATGTTGATGACATTATTTTTGGTGGAAGTAATGACAAGATGAGCAAGGAATTTGTTGATCAGATGCAGAAGGAAATTGAAATGTCCATGCTTGGAGAACTTTCTTTCTTTCTTGGTTTACAAATATCATAGTTAAATCAAGGTATATTTATATCTCAAACCAAGTATGCAAAGGAGATGCTCAAGAAGTTTAAGGTGGAAGATTGTAATCCTATAAATACCCCATGATGAAAGGATGCAAGTTGAGCAAGAATGATGAATCACCAGATTTAGATCAAACTTTATATAGATCAATGATAGGAAGCTTGCTATACCTAGCTGCATCCACACCAGATATCATACAAGTAGTATGCATGGTGGCTAGATTTCAAGTTGCTCCTAAGGAATCACATGATCAAGATGAAAGGTACCAAGGCTTATGGATTATGGTATCCTCGAGATAATGATTTTACCTTGACAACATGTACAAATACTAATTGGGCAGGAAGTATGGATGATAGAAGACACACTAGTGGTGGAGCTTTCTTCCTTGGTGATAGGTTGGTATCATGGCTTAGCAAGAAGCAAGATTCAGTTACATTGTCCACTACTGAAGAAAAATATGTTGATGTTGTTTCATGTTGTACACAAGTTTTATAGATGAAGCAGACACTCAATGATATAAAGGTAGAGTTTGTTGATCCTATTTCCATTCTTTGTGATATTACTAGTGAAATCAATATATCAAAGAATCCTGTGATGCACTCAAAAATAAAGCACATTGCCATTAAATATCATTTCTTGAGAGAAAAAATTGCAGATCAGGAGGTTATGATGGAGTATGTCCCCACAATAGAACATATTGCAGACATCTTCACCAAGCCACTTCCAAAGGATACTTTTGAATATCTCAGAAAGAAGCTAGGAGTAATTGCTCCTTCTCACAAATAGAGGTGAAGCTATGACAATTGTCCAGGGAGAGAAGATCAAGGCATATTTTTCCCTGTGTTGGATAATGACTACCTCTTAGGGGGAGCAGGTAGATAAATGACAACTTTTGCTGTCAGTCAGGAGGTTGTTTACTTACCTTTGACATTGATGACAAATGGGGAGAAAAAGTAAGGGGGAGAAACACTAGAGCAAATGGTAGAAGAAATAGAGTAGCACAAAGATTAGATTATGCATAATTTTTTCCATCAATGACAAAGGGGGAGATTGTTAATATATTGTCATTGATGTCAAAGTTGATGTCAAGGTTGGATGTCAGTCAGCAAAGGATGGCCAAAGAAGAACTTTGTGGGTTTTTCCCTTAGTTGGAAAAAATGGACAAGTAAGAACTTTGAGTTTTGCCCTTAGTCAGTAAAAATCGCCAAATTCATAACTCTTTGTATTTTGCCTTTAGTCAGCAAAATTAGCCAAGATGGGAACTCTTTTCAATAAAGACTTAGAGGAAAGAAATAATTATGTTATAGATAAAATCTTCTATTTTTGAACTTGTTCTCAAGTTCAATTTTTCTCTAATTCACCAACAAAAGGGTAAGCGTCCTTTATTGAGCACTTTTTGAAGAAAAGATAAGTCTAGTGTTGTTGGCAAAATAATGTTAGTGGTAAAATTCTCATTTAGAGAACTAGTTCTCAAGTTCTATTTTTCACCAATTTACTGACAATGTAAAAGGAAGCTTCTCAAATCTTAAGTTTAGAAGGTAATCAGAAAAAAGTTAATTTCTTGAACTAGGTCAGAAGTTTGGCATTTCACTAATTCATCAACAGGGTGAAAAGTGGTATTCAAAGTCAAAAGTTCATGGTTTGACCAATTCACCAATAAGAGAGAAAGAGTTGAAGAAAAAGATAGTTGGGAGAATGACTTAGTCAAGGAAGTTCATTTTACTTGAACTAGTTTAGGAGTCCAGATATTCTCCAATTCGCTGACTAGGCGATAAATAGAGTATTGAAGACAAAGATAGAGTTTGTGGTGTTGTGGTTTCACTGATAAAGGTGGTAGAGACTCTCAAAAGTCAAAATTTCATGTTTTGACTAGATCACCAATAAAGACAATAAGGCAAAGTTTGAAGAAATGAACTTTTGCTGATATAAGGAAAAAGGCGACAGTTCAAAAAATCATGGAAATCATTGATAAACGTGAGAAGTGCCAAAGTTCATAAAAGATGGTTTTCGTTGATAAAAGGAAATGGACCAAGAGTAGAAAGAAAGTGATTTTTTTGATAACAGAGAAACAAGTATCAAGGTGCACTATAAGTGATTTTTGCCGATAGAATGGATAAAGCACTAAAAGGTAGAAGTTAGAGTTTTGGAGAAATTGTTAATAAAAGGCAAAAAGTGGTAGATATGAAAAGTTCAAAGGATGAGCTTTTTTCTGATAAAGAGACTTCACTGACAAGTAAAGTTCTAAAAAAGTAATCTTTGCCAATAGAGAAGAGATAGAGATAAGGTTCAGAAAAGACAAAAGTACTATGATAAAGAGAATAAAGAAGATAAAGGCAGAGAGTTCAGAAAGATGGAAAATTGCTGATAAAGGGCTGAAACCCAAAAATCAAGAAATGATAAAGTCAACGATAGAAGAGGATAATGGCTATATTAGAGGCATGATATCAGGATGCAGAATCAAAATGAATAACAAGTGAATGCATGGATATAGTATTGAAGATAAATGAAGTGTTAAACATGCAAAGATGTGTACTGTGGATGGCTAAAGTGTTAAGGATGCAAAGCTAGAGTGTTTTCATGCACATGACTAGAGTGTGAGCATAAAGATGGGCAAGTTTAAGTGAAGTTTTCTAACCATGCAAAAATTAGAAGTATAGTACGCACATGCAAATGATGAGTATATGCAGAGTTAATTACATATAAATATAAGCAACTTGATACAGAATGAGGTTACTGTATAATGGAGACAAATTGATATAACTGTGAGTAGATTTGAGGTGGAGAACAAATCTGGGTGAGCAGAGTGAGAGGAGAACAAATTGAATTAACAGATGTAATTGAGGTTGATGAAGAACCAAATGGATGCATACATGAAAGTGTAAAAATTCAGTAAGGTTGGTACCCACTATGGACTAAGTTGGTGCTCAGATTAGGCGATTGTAGTCTCCTTAGAGTTGGTGCTCTTAAATCAAGGATTTGGTGATTCCTTAGAGTTGGTACTCTTAAATATTGTAATCGATGGTTTCATTTGTGAGGCTAGATTAGGACGGTAGATCCTAGTAGCATTTTCTCACCATGGTTTTTCCCATATTGGGTTTTCCATGTATATATAGTGTTCATGTGTGCATGTTTTCATATTGTTGATGTTACTGCATTGAAAGTCAATTTGATTTGAATACTAGAAGGTTGAAGTTTTAAGTTTTTAGTGTTCTCCTAATTCACACCCCACTCTCAGTAGATTTCTTGTGTTCTAATAGGTACATTTGTCTAGGGAGAGCAATTCATTGAGACATATCTTTATCCCTAGATTGATGGAGGCTACCTCTCAAGGAGAGTAGGTAGTTAAGAAGATGACAAAAATTGATCAGTTAGGGGGAGCTAAAGGAAGATCAGTTCAAAGGAAGACCACTAGCCCCATGTCCTTGATGTCAAAGGGGCAGAAATTTGAATATCAGGTTAAGTGTTGCCATCAATGCCAAAGGGGGAGATTGTTGCATATGTGTTGTCATTGATGTCAATAGTGTTAAAGGTTGGAAGTGGAAGTGACAATCAGAGATGCCATAGGATAGTAATGCAAAGTGATGAGTATATGCCGAGGTGATCAAAGAAGAGAACAAAGGAGTAATAAAGAGATGGATCAGAGAGGTCATGAATTAAAGGGTAAGTTGATGAATGTCAAGTACTATGTATACTAATTGGATCAGTATCATCTATACACAGTTGCACCTTATCTTCTGAAGTTCATTGACAAAGGTTGTGCTAACATGAAGATTCTTGTTTAATAAAAATAATTGTGATTGTTGTTGTATGATGTTGTGAATGGAGTCTCTAGTATGGTGAATGTTGTATTCATTATTTCCTAATGAAAAGCATTGCTTAAATCTTGAGAGAAAGATTCAAGAAGTCTAAGGCACTAAAAGTTGCACGAAAGAAGCTCGGGAGAATGCTTCACATTCCTCCACATTTGAAGGTATGGTCTTGTGGTTTGGGAGTTAGACAGAGACACATGTGAAGGTTGTATGTTTCTAATTTTAGAGCTTGAAAGTTACTGCAGAAGATTCTAGAGCTCATAGAGTGAAGACAATGTTCCTGTGTTGATACAGTCAGAGAACTGTTCTACATTTCTCCGCTTTTGAAGATGAGGTCCTACGGTTTGAAGGAAGGTTATATGTAATTGAGAAGATTGTTATATTAAAGTTTTAGTTGATAAGTTGTATTGTAGAGGTCCTCCATAGTTAGCAGAACAAAGATATATCACGTTGTTGATTCGTGTTGTCTGGAGGAGAAAACAAAAGCCATCGTAGTTCATCTTTTTTCCATTATGTTTGGAGGATGAGTTTAGTTAGTTTATATGTTTGTTCATTTTAGGTTTCAGGTGCTGAAGTGCACTACAAGTTGGTTTTTTAATTCTCTATCTCATAACAAGGTATTCAGTATTTGTATGTGATACCAAGTTTAGTGTCTGTTTGTTTGCGCTAGAAAGAAAACATATATTTTAGAAGAATGATTTTTTGAGACGGTGTATGCAAGTCTTATATTTCTTGTGAAGTAATTCGCATGATGCTAATTGGTCTCTCCCATACTGCTTTAGGTCTGGAGCTATTTTGTAGAAGGATAAGGGTTTGTTGGTTCGACTTGATGTGCTTTGATGATCCCGCCAGATGCTTGGAAGTGTATGCCAGCTTGGAAGAATGTGTTAATAAAGAATAGGTCTTGGATATCACTTGTCTTGAACCACATTGGATTTCTACATCATTTGGATGTCAACTTGGTATGGCCATTGCACATTTCATTCTACACATTTCATCTTAGTTGATGAAGGAGATATATATTTGTTGTTTGTGGAAGGTATAAATAAAAGGACATGTTTGTTGTGGAGTGTGTGATTGAGTGAGAGTGTGCGAGGTTATGTGAGTGAGTGTGGATGTGAAGATGTGTTGAAGACAGTAAGTGTTGACAACTATGCAAAGTAAGTGAAGGTTTGAGTCAGAGTTAAGTGTGTTGATGTTGTAGAGGAAGTTGATCAGTGAGATTTGTTGAGTGAGATGTTTAGAGGTTGTAGCCTCATTCTATAAGTGTTGTTACATTGGATTTCAGAGAGTGTGTCCTCCTTTGGGTTGTAGCCCTAAAACTTGTTGTAATTAGTTTTATCGTTATTTGTGAGGCTAGATTTGGATAGTAGATACAAGAAACTTGCTCACTATGGCTTTTCCCTTCTAGAGTTTTCCATGTAAATCTGGTGTTATGGTTGTGTGCTCATGTGTTGTGCTTTGATCTGCTTAATTTTCTTTATCTTTTGTTTAAGGTAGTAAAAGGTTTCGGTAAATAAAGTTGAATTGGATTAATTTTTGGTTTATACTGATTCACCCCCCTCAATATATCAGTGTGTTCTAACATTTTTTCATAGTCAATAACATTTTTGAACTTCAAAATAATCAGATTTATTTATTTTATAACAAAATTTGATGACAAAATTTGTTTTATCTATTTTATAACAAAATTTTACACCTCTAGATTTTTCCCACACTCGCTCCATACTCTCTACAACAACTATTATGGGAGGAGTTGTGTTTCTGTGTGTGGCTGGGTTTTGTGCTTCGAGCCCTAGAGGTTTAGGAATATGGGGGGGATAAAGTGAGGACAGAACCCATGAATTTCAAAGAATTCAAGGAGGATCTGCAAGTTTGGAGCATTGCGTATGAGAGTAGAATTACGGCTTTCATGGAATCCCTGAATGGTTATGATGAAATCTTGTCGACTCATTTTGCCGAGTCATGGGACGGGAAGTGTTTGGTAAAAATTGGAGGAGTTCAGTTCGTTGTCTCTGAGGCTTCAATTGCTACTATGACTGGATTGCTGTGTTCAGGAAATAGACTTAAAAAGTAGACCCGTATCCTAGATTTGGAGGGTTTGAAACTATTCTTGAAGGAGGGGAAGAAACAAATCAAGCTGCAAGGAGGCTTTGAGTGGGAGAGCCTGGTCATGCCTTGGAATCGGGTATGCTTTCTAATTATGAAGTATTTTACTCTCGAGGGTAGATACAGAGTGTTTTACCACTACCACTTTGCCTTTTTAAATTATTTTCGTCATAAGGCTCTAGTGAATTTCCCCTCTTTCCTACTATCTAGCCTTGAAGCCTTAGTCCTACATACCAAAAAAGTATGTGAAGAAGACCCTGAGGCGATATCGGTGCCTTTGCATCAAGGCCTAAACTTCCACCTGTATCACTACCATTTGGCCCTAAACCCTGCTAAACCCCTAGCTGCCCACCCTGTGGAGGAAAGTTCCAATGAAGAGTCTGAGGACAAAATTCCCTTGAGTGTGAGACTTGCTAAGATTTTCACCCTGATGGCTTCCTAGCCTACCTCCCCTTCCAACCAACCTTTAAGCAGCCCTTTGGGACCCTTGTCTAGCCCACCTTCTAAGACCACCTCTTTTTTGAAAGCCTTCTCTGGTAGACGTTTCTAGCCTCAAACCTTTGAAACCTACCAAGACAAATCTCATGCTGATGTGGTTGAGGGTCTTTGTAATCTGAAAGGTAGGAACCCTATGGAGAATAAAAAACGTAAAGGTGGTAGTCCTTCTAAACATAAAATTGCTAAAAAGAGATGCAGTGAAGGGAGTGATAAGAAAGATGAATAGGGGATCCCAGGGAAGGAGGAGGTTGTGATTGTTAAAGAAATTGCTTTAGGCAAAGATGGGAAACCTAGAAGGGTGACCTTGAGAAGATCCTCTCGATTGGTGGGTAGCCCATCTCAAGGAATCAAGATTGTGGATTATTCCATTATGTTTGATAGGGAAGACACTAGACAAGAGGTTGATACGAAGGGAAAAAAAACTACCCTCGAGAAAGAATAGGAGGGCGTGAGTCACTTTGTGTCGATGAACATTTCTTTCTATGACACCAATGGGGAAGAAACTGAGGTTTAGGAAACCCCTGATAAGGAGGTTATGAGTGCAAGAAGGGATATGGACAACAAGAAGCTAGAGGCTGAGCTTACTGAAGTGAAGTGTCACCTAGTTGTCATGGAAAACAAGGTGATGAATATGATCAGGATGATTCTGAAGACCTCCCTCAAGGTTGCTAATGTCTTTTCTATTCTACAGGTGGACTAGATGAAGAATGTGGATTCTCTACTTGAGGATCAGAAAAATCTTATTAATATGCTCTCTGATGATTGGAAGTCTCTACTTAGTTAGTTGGTTTATGTTTTATGTTTTTATCAGACTCGATTATAAACTTGTTATATTTTGTTAATGTTTTTTGGTTGAACTGTTAGTCAGCTGTTTATTGGCTGTTGGTGGCACTGGGCCTATTTTGCTACCGTTTATCTTTGTTATTGGGTTCTGCTCCTATGCTAGTAGCTTATCTTAATCAAAAACAAAATTTGATGAAAATGATGAGTTAATACTTAGATTTCTAACCATATAATTTTTTTAATATTTTGAATAAGTCATGGTATTTATTTTTATTTTATTTGAATAGTGTCTTCATATTCCTCAATCACATATGTATTGATATTTCTTTATAACTTTTTACCCATTTGTTAAAATTTAGAAAAACAAATATATAGGATTGTTCTATACTTCATTCTTTATGCATTCAAAAAAAAATTTACATTTTTTTATTATTTTTGTGCAAGTTATATGATGCACACACTGAGTGTGATGTAATTTTTAGGATTCATCCACTTTGAAAATCACAAAAGAAAATATTTAATTAAAAATATGAAAAATTACACAACTTGTAGTACTCACTCTTAACTATATTTTTTCCAACTAGTTTTTAAAAATATTGAATACAACAAAATAGGGGAACACACTAGACACTATGTTATATTTTAGTGAGGAAAACAATAACATTTTTGTGTGCACACAACATTTAACACTCTTAATTTTAACCACTTTTTAAAAACTTTAGTAGTTTAGAAACTAGATTTGAAGTAATATAATTCTTGTTCTTATCATATTTTCAAATTTTAAATGCATGCATCTTAAATTACTCATCCAATTTTAGGTTTAGTTTATTTTAGGAAAAAAGTGGCCACTTTTGACCCCCTTTTTGTCTCCCATTTTCATGCACTTACCTAGTGTTGTAATTATTATTATTTTTTGATAATACATTGATTTGGTGCTTGGGAGGTTGAGTTCTTCCAAAAAGGTTTCTTTTAGGGTATATTGGTGTTATCTCTTTTGTGGTTGTCTCATTCTTCTTCTCCTTCTAATCTCTATTATTTTTCTTTTCTAAGTATTGTTTTATATGCTCTCTCTCTCTCTCTCTCTCTCTCTCTCTCTCTCGATATATATATATATATATATAAAATAACTTGTAACTCTCTCCTTGTAGGATTAAGTAGGAATTTTTTTCATATTTCCTTTAAATACCAACATCTTTTACATGTTCCTTATCTAGCCTTTAGGGCCACCATTATCATATCATTTACCTATACTATAAGGGGCAATCTCTTACACATATCTTGATTCTTGTCTCCCACCTATGTGCTTACATGATTATCATATGATAATAAATTTTACCATGTTTCATGCTTATTTTATTATTTACATTTATTGGGGGCAACCTTATTACATGTGCCTACATGATTTTCTCCAACTTATGTGCTTACATGCTTATCATGATCTTTTTTTGTGTTACATGCTTTATCATGCTTATGGATTTTTATCCTCCTCTAATTCCTTACATTGTTTCCCTTTGAGTTATGTTGTATAGTAATAGGCTTGTAGTCATTCCCACCTTAAAGGGAACATTTATCAAACTATTGGTAGAGTCAATCTTTCTTTTACATGATCAAAGTCCTTTGAAATTTTATCTACTTAGTCATATTTTTTTGCATAGTTGGAGCTTTATATCACTTTTCTATAACATGCAAAATCTCTTACCCTTCTCTTTTTTACTTTTATATTTTTTTAGGATAGTTCTTTTTCTAAGCAAGTTGTAGTTTTTGTTTATCTCATTTAATATATGATAGCCATATTTGTTGCAAGATTTTCTCTATTTCACACCTACTTAAATGGAGCACTCATAACAAGAAGAATGAACAATCACTTTATATGGGTTACTATCCTTTTGATTGTCTTTAAAAAATATTTGATTTACATGTTGACTACTTGTTTTACTTTGACATGCATCTACCGAGTAGTTTTCATGCACATCAAAGTGGGGGAAAAATATATTTATGAAAATTGTATACCCATGCTCTTTTCCCTTATGTTTTTGGCTTTCTTTGATTAGATTGTTGTAAATGCAAGAATTATCTAACAACTAGTATAATCTTGCATGAAATTAGCTCATGACATTCCATATCTTGATCCCCTCATCATTGATCCTTGGATTTCGATACCTAATCCATAGGCCTATTATTCATCACCCTAGATCAGATCCCCATGAGTGGATTTGACCCAAGTCACTTTCATAATCACAAATATAATCCTTGAACTTTTAAAATTTAAAATTCAAATTTTCACCTTGCTGACCACTTCATTAGTCATTGTGATCAACTTAGGAGATGCTATATTGATTTGTGTTCTTGGTTACTTTTTAAAGAACATTAATTCAATCATTTGAAGATCATCTAGAATGTTGAAAATGGGAAAAATGTCTAGATCAAAGAGTTTAAAAGGAGAGTCTATTTTTTATTGTCATGCTTGTGACAACATCCTGAGGCCATTGTATGCTTTCTTGTTGTCTTCAATATTTTTACTTAGAGTTGTGAAGTTGGTCTATTAGGGATCTGACTAAGTGAACCTCACAATCCAATAGATTCCCCAAAGGTGTTGCTAATTATGATTTGTCCTTATGCATATTTAGATAGAAAAAAAATCAAGGTGAGTGATTTCCAATATTGCACATTTGTTAGATCAGACCCAAAATTTTTAGATATGGTTTGCATATGGGTTTAGCTCTATGTTTGTAGAGATTAGTTATGCACTCGAGCAAGTGATCTAGAGTGAAAAATAGTCATTTTGCATAACTTGAGATCTTTGTCTGAGTCAAGCCTAAAATTCTATAACATTAACAAATCAACTTGTGACACCTATCAAAACACTTACGAATTCTTCATTATCAATTTTTCAACTAAGTATTACATTTAATTTAATATTTATTTCAATTATGATATTTATATTAGGATTCAACTACATAGTTTTTGAGTCAAACTCATTGACCCATATTTCATGAGTAGTGGTTCGCACAAACCCATATCTCATGAGAACAAATGGTCCACTTAGCACTCATTGCATCTAGGTGATGCTCATAGGGGTGAAGCATCAGGACTTCCTGGGAGGTCACCCATCCCAATACTACTTTGACTCAAGTGCAATTAACCATGGAGTTTTCCCCAAGATCAAGCCCACTTAACTTGCTACCCCATTTACAAAACCTTCAGCAAGTATTGTGCCTTATTGATCATTCATTATAGAGCCCCTTTAACCCATCAATTATTTCAATAATTAATTCCAACTCATTTCCCTAAAACGTATTTATTTATAATTATAATTTAATTAACTATCCTAAAATAATTTATATAAAACTATACATTTATAATACATCAATGCTAGTTGATAGGTCATTCACGCTTAAATGCTTAAATTAATCGTCGGGTGTGCTTCCTACCCAATAGAAATAAATTAAAAAGTGTTTTTATAAACTTCAATATATATATATATATATATATATATATATATATATATATATATATATATATATATATATATATATAGATAAGCATCCCATATAGTAAGTTGACATGAGAAATAAAACATTATAAATAGAATTTAAAAACCAAAAAAAACAAAACAAAACAACTTTGTTTGTTTGCATATACCGATTAAAAACCCCAAAAAAACAAAACAAAACAACTTTATTTGTTTGCACATACCGACCAAATTTATTTTCATAAAAAGTCGGTCGTTTGCACAGGTCGCATTCGAATTTGTTCCTTTTGCCTCTGCAAGGCATTGTTGGCATCTTCCTTCAAGTAATCTCTCTCCATTAAAACCCTAAATAATGATAATGATATTCAAAGGCATCTTATGATGTCATATCCAGCATTAACAACCTGTGTCTGATGCACCACGTATTAAAGAAACAGCTTTTATTAATAGGCATTTGAAATTCTCGATGTAGAGCATGAATTCAACTCTTTCGTTTTCTCTAAATATGTATGTCTATCTTTCTCTTTTGTTGTGCTAGTTTGGCCGCCCACGGCAAGGAGAAAGTGACTGCAGATTTCGGGAAGAACATTGAGAAAACATCTTTCAAACTCTTCTATTTGTGCAAAGGTCATGGCTGACTCGCTCATCTTGAAAGATTCCTTCAATCTACAGTAGTCTCGAACTCTTGTGGCTGACAATATTCAAAGAGATTTGTGAATCGATCATTACCCAGTTTAGTCTAATCAACATTAGACGCTGAAGACCAGTTTTTAAGCATATTGTCATACTCAGAAGCTTTCACAGGCACGTCTTCTGTTTTTGTAGAAGTATTTGGAGCTCTCTTCTCTATTGTCAGAAACAACAGTGGCCATACCCTTGCAGAACACCACTGTTCTATTATGATTATTGGTCATTCTCATCATTCACAGGGTTTAATAGTTAATTACATTTTTGTTTTCTTTTTAAAATTTTACAATTATTTAACACTTTCATGTGTGGATGAGGTGATAGGAAAATTGGTAGAGCCGTCTTCTTGAACGTAGGTAGTTGCAACTTCAAGCCTCATTTTATTACTTCTAAATTTATGTCTCCTTATCCTCTGACCATTGTAGCGAAACTTCACATAATTCTTAGAGTTCTTCACACTAGTAACTTGAATCCTTCTAGTGCACTTAGCTCTTGAGCTAGCACTTGTTGTAGGGGAAGCCAAAGTTTCATAGCTCCCTTCTCCACACACATATACACCGTAGTAAAGCTTAACTAGGTATGTAATGAAACTCCACATAATTTTTAGAGTTCTTCATACTAGTAAACTTGAATCCTTCTAGTGCACTTAGCTCTTGAGCTAGCACTTGTTGTAGAGGAAGCCAAAGTTTCATTGCTCCCTTCCCCACACACATATACACCATAGTAAAGCTTAACTAGGTATGTAATGAAACTCCACATAATTCTTAGAGTTCTTCACACTAGTAACTTGAATCCTTTGAGTGCACTTCGTTCTTGAGCTAGCACTTGTTATAGGGGATGCCAAAGTTTAATAGCTCCCTTCCCCACACACATATACACCATAGTAAAGCTTAACTAGGTATGTAATGAAATTGAAAAAGACACTTCTTTCTTAGAAGTCTGCTTAAATTGCTCACCTTTGTGCTAGGAGAAAACTATGGTACTTGTCTTTCTAGGAAGACTAATACATAGAATCTGAAAAAGAGAACTCTACCAATCTTTTGATCACCTTGTTCATATACAACAGTGGTGACTAGCCCTCTTTTTCTAAAAATAAAAAAAATGTGTTTAGTCATTGAGCCAAATGCATATTAACAATAGTCACCATCCATCAGACTTCCGTTGTAGAAAATGTGTATCATTTTCTTGTCTCCATAGAACTTGGACACTAGTAAGCATAGTTGATTTAGTACACTAAAATTAATACAAACTCGTGGGTGCTTACCTACATAAGTTGAGGCAAAAGAGGACACAAGCTTATTATGCAAGCTTAGAACTTCATCATCAACATTCAAAACTATAATATATCCACATAAGATGGATTGTTCAAGGTTTTAGAAACACAATTTTGAAATGAAATAGGAAAATAATCCAAGAGCGCACATATAAATTTATAGAATGATATAAAATGAATGTCATATAGATTGAAACATTGAAGTACATCATCCTTTAACATAGTATGAACTGCATGCAAAAGAAATTCATTATTCTTCCTATGTTCATAGAAAGAGGAAATGCAAGTTTTAATATGCAATATGGGGTTTTTAATACCATGAAATGCATTTATTACTAGTTTTTCAAAAGGAAAAGCATAAAATTAAATATGAATATTTCCATCATCATATAAAGTTTTTTTTTATAAACTTTAAAATTAGAAGAAAAAATCATAGAAGAAGAAAGTGCATTATTTAGTTGAGTAACAACATGTAAGAGGGAAGAAGGGGAATCAATGTGAACTTTGAACAAATTCAACAAGGGTGTCTAAAATGTGTAGATAGATGCTAAGAAAAGTGGCAAACAATGGGTAATTGGCTAAACTATTGATCAAGATGCCTATCAAAAAGGAAGACTCATCTTAGTTATAAAATGACAAAATGTATTATAGGATTAGGGTAAAAGCAAGAAGTTGGGTCCACGAAGAGGGGAAGTTTTGGCTCAAAAAAAAAAATCACAGGAAACGCGTACGCGCTTAGCTACAAGTACCCGAGCCTAAATCAAAACACGTATGTGTTATGATTCAGGTACACAATAAGAAACGCATGCGCGTTATAAAACGCATATACGTTATAACACATACGCATTATATAACACGTACGTGTTTCTAAAAAGTATTTAATTTTTAAATAAATGACTACCATTTCATTTCTTCCTGCGATCTTTTAGGAGAGGAACAATAACAGAGGAATTCGCATACGCATTCTTCAAGCCCTTTACTAGCCCAAATTTAGTTGCCACCTCCTCCCATCGACGCAAGCGACCTCCAGGTTGATTAAATTCTACATTTTTTTGGCCTTATATGTTGTATTTTTTACTTGTAATTGTAGTTTATTGTTTGTTTATTTTGTTTTTAATTAGCTTGTTTAATTTATAGTTTTAAAATTGTATTTGGAAACAAAATCATTAAGCAAACGAGCAACCATAAATTCCTATTTGAAATCCACAAAATTGATACCTAATTTAACCAAGTAAACCACACAAAACCTAGAGTTACAAATCAAAACCCTAAACCTAGGTTCCAAAAAACTTAGACCTAAAAACTAAAACCCTTATAACCCTAGGACCTAAACCCTAAAACCTAAACCTAAAACCCTTAACCCTAGGACCAAAACCCTAAAACGTAAACCTAAAACCCTAAACCCTAAAACCTAAACCTAAAACCCTGAACCGTAAACCCTAAAACCTAAAACTTAAACCACAAAACCTAAAACCAAAACCCTTCTTAGGACCTATGATTAAGTAGGTATATAATTAATAATTATCACAATTCTTAAATAAGTTAGATATGATAGTATGATGTATTCAGATATAAATGTAGATTTGAAATCCCTAATGTTAATAATAAACATTAGGAAGAAAACTATGTCATGTAAGCTCAATTAGGTTTACCATTTAATGAAAATGAAAATAGAGATTCCATATGGTTAAGTTCTAGGAGAATTTAATAGAATAGGTACACGTAAGAAAATAATTATCCTAAACAAACATAAATAACTAACATTGTATAAAATTGACAATTGGTCAATGTTATAATTACAAAATAAATGAGGACGAGATTCATGCTTAGTTGTATCACTAAATGATGAATATAATTAACAAGGGTATTTGATGTGTAATGTGAGTAACATGTATATCTAACTAGTTTTATATTGGTTGCCAAAATCAAATGTGAGTAATGCATTATATTCTTGTGTCTTTCATAGTCTTCAAATGCAGGCAAGCCATTCTTTCTTATTAGATATTTTTGAAGCTAGGTGCCAACAACAACCACAGAACTAGTTGGATACTCAAAGTTGTCATCATCCACTCTAGGATGTACCAGCTTATGTTTTCTCTCAACACATCTAGCCAACCAATACTCTGTCTCCTCTTCATTCCCCTTAGGTACAACAATAATATACACAGGTCCTATAGAAAAAAAATTAATTCAATAAAGAGTGACATGTTTAATTCACATATAAAAATGCATACATATATAATTGAGTTCAATTTTTAATGTACCTTCTTGTACAAGGTTTGAAACACAATCATAATAATCTGATGCAAACAGTTGATTATCTTCAATTGTTGTTCCATGTTGATTGTGTGTCGATGTAGGTGTTAAGGCTCTTTGTTTCCATTCTTCGACCCATTCTATATTTTCACACGCTTCCCAATCACCTGCAATACAAAATTGACAAAAACATGCAAGCTCCCTTGCCCATATTGTCCATGTGTTTACAATGGAACTCTTAAATGAATGCTATTTTACATATCCATTAATTGTTTCACAATCTTATCGAGTAAGAATATCATTTTGTTCATCTAACCAAAAGAAGCGTCGAATTATTGAGTTGTCACTTGTTCTTGTAAATAATTTTGCATTGCACCAATCTACAATTGCATGTGCATCTCTAAATTTCATTGCATCCTCAAATTTTAGTTTCTCTCTAGCAAGAGCTCTTTTCACACATGCACCTGCTCCATCATGTTCTCTTTTACCATGTCTAGCTTCAAAAAAACTCCATATGTGCTGGATATTATTTTCCTTATGAACTCTACATAACCAATAAAATATCCTAGCATTCTTGAATTGACCCGTGCAATTATCTAACCATATGAGATGTTCTATCATTTGAATTCCTCTCTCTTTTAAATTTTTATAAAATGTATCAAAATAATATTGAACAAACTCAAATGAATGTAATCAATTATCACTCACATAAAAATGGTACTCTCTCAAAAAAATTCTATTATCTTCTCTATTATATTCTCTACTATCATCTACATATCTATATACAATATGAACAAATATGGATACTTGCATTGAATTATAATATTGTGATTGAGTTTCTCCTTGTGGACTAAGAGTATAGTTTTCAGCAAAATTAACAAGTGACAATATAGTTCAAACTGGGAATGCGTTTTTACATGTACAAAATTGACCATCAAGCCAATGAGCATTTTGAGAGTGTTTTACATATTTAGGTACAATCTTATCTTTAAATTCTTTAATAAATGCATACACACTAAATTTTTCCACAATTAGCTCACTACATTTTTTAATTTTTCCATCTTTTAAAGAATATTCAATTTTTTTTTTTTTTAAATCCACTAATTGTTGTCCAAATTCATGTAAACTACTTTCATGCATACATTCTCCTAACAATGAAAAATTACCACATCTATCGCATTGTCCAGAAATACATGCATTTAAATAAAATAAATTTCCATTAAGGGGTTCACAAAACAAACCTACTATAAAATCTTTGATCGTTTCAGGTGGCACATTAATACCACAAATGTCCTACATAATTTGGTTGGCATGCAAAACACAATGTATATATTGAAAAATATCATAATAATAACGAAATTTTACATGAGTTCTACAACAACAAGAGATTCGTTGTTTATTAATTGTAACATACCAAGGTTTACATTTTTTGAATGATCTTTGACTTATGCTTATATTTGGTAAGATTGAATCATCTAAATTTTTTTAATATAATTCAATTTGAGTCATATCTAATAGATGCTTTAGATGAGGGTCACATATTTTTGATCCCACCCTTAATTTTAAAACATCTCTAATATTAGGTGATACTCTTGTATTATCATGCCAATATTTTTCGATTAAAGATTTGATTTCATCAGTTAATTTCATATCTGACCTTGGGAGTCTACCACTAAAACTCCAACATTGATTAATTAGATCTTTTTCAATACTTTCTCTTCTTTTAGCCACTCTTATCAAAGTTTTAGGATTTACTTTTATATATTTACTAATCTTACTTAACATTCTTTTATTTGAAGTTGATTTATTAACTAGAGCAGTTGTTATTCCATGACGAGCTGCATTCTTATCTTTAGATCAACTCTTTTTTCCTATAGAATCAATAGTATTGGCAACACTAGATATGACTTGTTCTACTGAATCATCTTTCTTTTTTGGTTTTACAAAAATGCCTAATTTTTTCATCACTTTTTGTATTTTCCACATTTTCATCAATTACATCATGAGTTGACATTGAAATCCTAATTTTTCTCTATAAAAAAATATTTTACATAATCTATTTCCACGAGTTCTCATTTGTCTCCAAGAAACTTAACTAGGAAGGTTATCTAACACATCTCTTTCAATTGTAAAAAAAATATTTTTATTTTCATTCATACAAGTGGATTCATTTTCATTGAACATGCAAGGGGTTTCATTTTCATTTTCAAACATACAAGGGATTTCATTCTCATTTTCATCAATATGAGGGATTTCATCATTATTTTGTTTTTGCATTGTTTCAAAACTAGAATTATTGATACCATCAATGGTGTATCTAGCTTCAACTAAATAACTAAGATCAATATTATCAAGACTTGAGTTTGAAGACATACCCACATAAATTGTTTCAATACGTGCATTTTTCATATCATTGGGAGGTGGATTTGAAGACATACATGAAGTTGTTTGGATAGATGTTATTTTCGTATCATTCAAAGTTGAAGTTGAAGGCATAGTTGGGTTTGTCTCCATAGTTTCATTTTCTTCTAGATTCACCATCTCCACATTTGCATCATCTACATTCATCTCACGCTTCATGGTTTCCTCTTCAACATTTATGGAACTAGATGCTTCAAAAATTTTCATTTGGCTAATTCTTTCTCTTCTATCCCTTTGTCTTTTTGCCTCCATTTCTTTATTTGCTTCAATTTCTTCGGGTGTTATTAACTTTCTACATATTTTTCTTTATCTTTGCTTTGATCCCATGATTAACAAACCCTCTTGATAAAAACACAAATGATTCTTAACCTATTTTCTAATTGTCACCTCCTTCAAATATTCAAATCAAACTATATAATATGGAGATCCTTTCTTCTATAAACTTTGAAGTACAAAAACATCATGAATACATTCAAAATATCTCTTTTTCTAAATCTTGTTGTAAAAAGTCCTTGTACTTGATTCCACTTCAGAAAATTCAATTTGCAGTTGTCTCTTTCAAAAATTTGAATAGAATATGATCTATTAAGAGATTGTACAAGACAAGAATGCAATAAAATATGCATAAACTGGTGCTTTCAGTCTGTATTGCAGAAAGAGAATGTTGTAGGGAAAAAGTGCTCAGTTGGTTTTTTCCAAATCGAGAAAAAACAGATATATTAGAAACGCGTATGCATTATGTAACGTGTATGCATTTCCTTTTTTGAACGATCAAACAGATAACGCATACACATTTTTAAAAATTTGAATTCCCAATCCACATGCGGCCTCAGTTTTACGCTTGGGAAGGACTTGGCAACCTGACCCTTAGCCTTTGACCTGCAACTAAAAAACTAAGGCAGGTTCAAGAGAAATGTCAAACTTTGACAATATAGTTGATGGACTTTTTTTCTGAATTAATCCACCAAATTAAATCCCATTATAGAACATGATGTCTAGTTTCCAAATATATAATTTTTGTTAATATTGGTTTATGTTTGATATTTTTTAATTAATTTCTAAGTAAACTGGTCCATAAACTTGAAATATTAGGTTTTTTTGTTTTTTAATAACTTTTTTTTGTTAATTTTTTTGTTAAAAAAATATATTACATCAATCTTCAAACAATTATCTACACAATGAAAAAAATTTAAAAAATGTTTAGTTTAGGTCCAATTATGTTGTCCTTACACGTTGATTTTTAAAAATAGCAATTAGGGCCAATAAAAATCAAGAAAAAAATATTCAGAAAAAAATTACAAAAAAATATCCTCATCAATCTTCATGTTGTTAGGTATCTTTTCCCAAAAGGAATTATAAAAATACTTTCATTTAGGTCAAAAAGTGGTGTCCATACACATGCATAGTATGGTAAAAAAAAGTGACTTTTAAAAAGTAATTTTTATACATACCTATCAAAATTAATTTTCTGTAATCTAGGTTTTTGAATAAATGACATATTTAGAAACTAGATTCAAAATACTAAATTTCATATTACTAACTTTTTTCAATATTCATTGTGGAAGTGCTTCAAATTTTCAGTCCAACTGTGACAAATTCTGAAAAACAACAAAAACACTTCCACTTTTTGAGCATTTTGTGGACCCAACTTCTTGCATCAACCCATTATATATTAATTGCAAAGAAGTTGATAGAATATATGGGTACTACTAAGTTGTTCATGGAGAAATACAAGGGACATAAAACAAGACATTTGACAAGGAAAGGGAAATAAGGGGTAGACAAGGGAGGTTTAGAGTGTTTTGGAAATTTTAAAATATTAAAAGAAAGCTTACTTTATAACCCAAATTATAGAAAAATAAATCAATAAAGAGTTTTGAGGAAAAGGGTCAAGTAAATAGTCATGTAGGCTATTTAGTTCACCAAAATGAAAAGGTAGAAATAAAATTATCTTAGTGTTTGTTCTACCTTTGTTTAATTATTCTTAATTTAATAGCTTTTGTGTTCCTATAAAATATAATGAAAGATTTAAACATTCATTTTGACTTAATTTAAACTAAGGAAAAGTGGTTGCTCGTCGAAAGTAGACAATACAATAGTGATAGAAGGGTGTAGTTTTTAGTTATTGATGTCACATTTTTTATTTTGATTTTGATGTGCTGGATCAAGAGCAATTAAGAGCTTGCAATCTAATATTTTTTTCTCTGAGTTTCTATTTTAGGGGGAAAATACATGGTTGGTTTTGTTTGGTCTAATGTAGTGGCATCCATATGGCCATGGTGGTATCTTGTTGTTGTGGAGGTGTCTTGTATGACCATGAAAATTTTCTTTTGTATCTCTACAACCTATTAGCTGCAACAAAATTTGGACATCTAGATGGGTGTTGTTGTAGGTACCTTAAGGAGGTTGATCAACAAAACTTCATTCATGACAATCAAGCCCGACAAGGATTTGAAGAGATTTGGAGAGTGGAAAGCATTTGGAAATGTTCACTATTGAAAATGTTAAGATTTGTACATGGGTGTATCTAAGTACAAAAATGACCTCTACTATGTGTTCTACTAATGATAATGGTTGTCTAGTGTACTTCATGTGTGTTACATTGTGTGTTACTATTTTCTCTTGTATTCTCTCCTTTATTTTAATAACCTTTTTCCTTTAATAAATCATTAAAATGACCATTTTTAACCATTTGGATTTGAAAAGGGATGAGTATACAAACTAAATTTAAAAGGCAAGGGCAAAATTGTAAAAAAATAACTTTTGTTCATTATGGATGCTATCATGCACATTCATGTTCATAGGACACTACCATAGGCATGGTGAAATCTACAATGGCCAAATGATGCGGACTGA
The DNA here is from genome assembly GCA_027924645.1 of Cunninghamia lanceolata. Classification (NCBI taxonomy): domain Eukaryota; kingdom Viridiplantae; phylum Streptophyta; class Pinopsida; order Cupressales; family Cupressaceae; genus Cunninghamia; species Cunninghamia lanceolata. Next base: position 14,988,403 of record BSBN01000523.1, read on the forward strand.
GGTGGAACATGGATGTTTGTCTCTAAAAATGACTAAATGTAAAATGAGTTGTGAAATTATAGGTAGCCAGTATGCTAAATGATCAAAATAGATCATTGTGTAAATTATTACAACAAAAGGAAACCATTTTTGGGTAGCACCGCATTACAAGTTACTAAACACGTATTATAGATAGTTATTAAAACCTATGGTTTAGAACATTGTAAGACCCAAAAGAAATATTCTTTGTTGGAAGATCTATTCTTGACACTCTTGTTATAGCCTGGGAAACTACTAAATGGGACCAATAGTATTTTTAAAAGCATTGATAGTTAAATTGGATTTTGATAAAGCATATGATAGAATTTGCTAGAATTTCAATCTCAAAATGATGTAGTGGCTAGGGATCAGGACCAAAATACATGTAGATGTCCAAGTGCTCCTCGAATATGTATTAATTTACTTCTAGAAGTTAACAGTGTTAAGGGAAAATTGGATTAAACATGAATAATCAATATAGTATATTAATAATACCCAAAACTCAATGAAATATAGAAACAAAGAGATCAATCAAACAAAAGAACTTCAAAAACCTTTGCAAACCTCAATGTTTCATAGCTTCCGTTGGTTGTCTATCTCAATCAATCTTGCACGTATGAATAAGGCACTCAGAGAGTGCACTTCCTTGCTATGATTCCAAGATTGTCAATGGAGAATGGCTATGATAATGCTTTGTAATGAAGAGGAGCTTCACAACAATGGACGTAGTATGGTAACGAGTGTGATCACAAACAATGAAGGAATTGGTGCCAAAGGCGCACTGTAATTCCTGCAAAGTAACAATACTTAAAGCTTAGATGAATGAAATGGAAGAAGATGATGCAATTTATAGATTTGAGAGAGAGAAGATCAATGGTATAGAAAGAATGAGATCATCAACGGTTGAGAACGGTTGAGGAACATGTGTGAATAAGAAGAGAACAAGTGTCACACAAAAGTTGTTTTCTTTGAGTTAACCACTTTCTTTTCTAAAGATAAGACATGTTTTTCATAAATTAGAAATCTTTTTTCTAATTAAAGAGATATTGATAAAAACAAGGTTGATTGAGTCAGTTAACTCAACTTGAGATTTGCTTTTGCAAGATTTGAGAGAAATTAAATAATAAAATATTTAATTTTGTGTGCATGAAGAAAACTTATTTTTAGAAGATTTAGAAGATATTTGAAGAATTAGAAGATAAGAAAATAAATTTATTTAATTGTTGTGCATGATTTGAAAGAATAAATAAAATATTTGATTATATTTTATTTTTGGAGATTAAGAGGATTTAAATAAATTTGATTTGATTTATTTAAATTTGGAAGAATGATTTGATTTAATTAAATAATTAAGAATTATTTAATTTTTGGAAGAATTTAATTAAATAAAAGATTTTATTTAATTTTGACTTTAGAAGAGGTAATTAAATATTTTGATATTTAATTAATTTAGAGGAATGTGAATCGAATAAGTAAATTTGTTTATTTATTTATTAATAGAGGAATTAGAAGGGAATAAATATTAAGAATATTTATTTAGACTGAATCATGTCATTTTTAGGCATATACAAATAGAACAATGAATTGGTCCTTCCCTCTACAACATTCCATCAAATAAGGTTGTCCTCTCTCACCCTTCTTGGGTGCTGCCACAATAATGGGTTACACTTTCTGGGACATCCTGATTTTAGCTGAAATCACATATTTTTAGAAAATATAATGATTTAAGCCTTGAAAGGTTCAATTTAAAGAATTTTAATTGAAGAGGGTTTGATCAAACCCCCTTAGATTCAAATCCCCTTGGATAGAACCCTGCTAGTTTTAAACCATACCTATAATGAAGTCTCCTCTACACCTATCAAAATGCTGATAAAAAACCACTTTTGATTTACCTTTTGGGGGGTCAAATGAATTTATTTAAAAGTTATGTTTTGTAAGTATGTAGTCCTTATTATAAGCTTCCCAAAAAGTATAATATTAAATATATTTAATTTGATTATTATATTTATTTTTATTTCTTGTGAACGTAGGTTTTTCACCAAACATCAAGTTCTTTGTTCTACACACATGGAAAATTAGTAAATTAGTGAATTTTTTTTTTGAAAAATATCTATGCCATAGGTATTAATTTCCTTGTTTCAACAAAAAAAATAAATTAGAATTTCGATACATATAGAAAAAATTATGTTTTATGGAATATGCCTATGTCTAAATTATAGTTGGTTTGAATTCAAAAATTAATTAAAAAATATATTTAAAAAAAATTATGAAACCAAATACATGCCCTATATATCAGTGTTACCAATCTAAATTCAAAAGAATCAGAATTTTATCCTTTGTAGAAAAAAAGTTATGTGCTACAGAATACACATCACTTTAAAAAATGGTGTTTAGTATTAAAAACTAGTTATCAAAGGAGACACAAATTTTTTTATAATTTAACTCTAAATTTTATTAAAAATATATATTTAGAATCTACAAACAAAATCTCACAAATCACTAGTTCACATCATCTTCAAATTCCTAATGGTTTAGCGGCTATAGGTGTCAGAAAGTGAAGATTCAGTTCAAAATGTTGATTTCAATGTCAAGTTTAGCGAAAAAGATTATATGTGCTCATTGTTGATGCATTGGGTTCTCTATTACAAAGAGTCAAACAATTGTACCTGATATCCAATATCTCCCTTCCATATAATGTTGTTAGTAATTCATATTTTTCCAATGATAGAATATTATTTATGTAAAATTTAGAGAAAGAATTGAACAATATCATTGACATTTGGATCTATTTTGTTGTATGTCAAGATCTTATTTGGCTCATCACAAAATAGAATTATTAATTACACATGTTGGTTCCATACCTCAAAGTCTCCCAAAAGAATAGAAATAGATCAAACATGGAGAAATAACTCTAAATCCTAGTATCCCATTTGGCTTGGAGTCATCTCATTTAGATATATGGAAATGATAGCTCAATGGGGTTAAGAAAAAATAATTTAATTGGCTAACAAAATTATTTATTTTATTTAGAAATCCACTTGTCAAATAGAATCTTCTTTTCCACTCATGTATTTCTCTTCTTGTTGTATGTCATCTAACAAAGGCTATTTATAAAGAATTGTGTAAATTGATCTATCCATTCCTTTATACCAAGTGGAATGGTACTAATGGTTTTAGGACCACCTCTTGGTCTCATCACTTCCAACCTAGGTCCAAAGGTGGGCTAAAAATTATAGATCCAAAATCTCAAGGAATCTATTTGATTGCCAAATGGATTCCTAGAGCGGTCAAAGGTGATGCATAATGAAATTTTTTTATGACATAAAATTGCTACAACCTCATTTAAAGAGAATCACTAGAATATTTTTAATTAAAGGGGGTTAAAAATTATTTAGGGTAAAATTTGGTAGCTTTGTCTCAACTAGGTTAAGTACTACGATTTCACCAAACTAAACATTGGGAGGACAAGGATTGAGTGTGCGGTCAATCTATGAGTTACTTGTCTATCCCTTATGCTTGCAGTATCTGATTTCAAGAGCCTAACTAAGGTTTTATTAAGTGTTTTTCTCATAAACCAAGTAAACCATAATTATGCCTTAAATCAAAGATATTTAGAAATCAATAATGAAACAAGCAAAACTGATCATAGAAATGCAGAGAAAGAGTTTCAGAGACCTGCACCTAGATTTTGAGGGCTAACTGGACTAGGGCGCCCACTCCTAGTCCTGAAAGTTCCTAAAACTAGAAATCTTCTGTATAGGCTATCTGGCACTCCCGAATGGTTTCTAGATCCTAGAAATTGCCCCCAGTTGGACTAGGGCACCCGCTCTTTAGTCCCGCAAGTGTCAGAATCTGAAAACTCAAAAGTTTGTGACGACTATATCTACAATATCCTCCTTTATGTAGCTTCTTTCCATGGGAACCTACAAAATATGATCTACACCTACAAAAGAAGGAGAAAGATGTTGCGGTTATATAGGAGCTTGCCTTGGTCAAGCCCCATCTTTGGTATTTCTACCTCAACAATTGCCAGAGATAAAGATTTGTAGAAGTGTGTGCAAACCTAACAATGTGTATGCAGAAATATCAAACCCTAGATGTCTCAATCAAGGAAGATCAAAAAATTTCTTTGAATTAAGAAACACATACAACTTCACCTCAAGGAGATGAAAACAAATGAAGACTTACATGAACAAGAAGGCGAATCAGCAAAGTCCGTGGAGGATCTCTAAGCTCGACGTTAGAGGCTTCAACCCTTCTCCCGATCATACAAAGGGTGTACAAACCCTAGCAAGAGCATGATAGTCTCAAGTTATTGATTCCTAATCTCCATCCATTGCCTCCATGATAGAAAATATAAAATACTTTTGAAAGCTTCAACAAGTCACTGATCTTCAATGGCAATTTTGGCAGAGTTTTGGCATCAAGCTTGCATAAGAATTGTGTGTGTTAAAATGATTTTCAAATGTCTTTTTATACCTAGCTTTAGGGAAATTTAAATTTTGAAATAATGTCTTGATATCACGCGAAATCTGAGAATTTGAAAATGGAATCATGAGGCATACGGCGGGAGTTGACATCCCGCCAAAATTCAAAATGCCAAGAAATAGGGTAGGACTAAGGCACGGGCGTCCAAGTCTAAGCCCCCCATTTTCCATTCAAATTTACTTTTTTGGGGGTCCCAGGGACCTGTAATTCAAATTCCCTTTCTGGGTTCCATCAAAAGGTTACCTCAAAAAGTGAACATTTTGCAACTAGACTTAGTCAATCAGGGTTTCAGAAAGGTCAGAAAGAAAAAGGTTGAGAGGTCACCCAAACTAAGGAGCTAAACTGAGAAAAATTGTACCATACCATGCAGGAGGACAATTTCTAACATTACAAAAATATGTTTTGAAGGGACCCTACAAACCCTTTACAAATAACAAAACATTATCATTACCACAACTAACCCACAACTAAAGCCCAAACAAAAAATATCATGAAACAAAACAAAACAACTAAATAGAACAGTAGAAAAGAAACATATTAAAGCTGCTTAAGGGTGTCTTCTGTCTCCAATTCTTCCATATAAAGGTTGTCTTATATACCTCAAAGCTATTGGGGCTTCTTCTTGTTCCCCTCATTTTTCTTCTTTTTGGTATTTCTTGTCTTGGAGTTGGGGTTGCTTCCCTCATCTTCCCTTCCATCCTTAGCAATGCTTGCACTCTTCTTTCTCAACTTCTCATTGTTATTTTTTATTTCCATTGAGTTGATCTACATGTACCTATTAAAATTTTCTTTAACTTTAGTGATTTCCTATTCCAAGACCACAACCCTAGCATCCTGCTGATCTTGTCCCTTTACAAATTCTTCCTCAATAATATCAAGACTCTCCTTCTGATTATCCAATTCACTCTATAACTTGTTGACATTAGGGATTGCCTCCCAATTATGAAAGATTATCCTCTCTTCCTCCATTAACAGCTAACTCTCTCCACTCTATATTTTAGCCATGATTTCCATTTTAATGTTGAGTCTACTAATCTCAATACAAAACCACTTCATCAAATTTTGTTGCATGTCAAAATTTTAAAGAAGAGAAGTAATGTTCTTACTTAGAATATAGAGGTCCTCAACAACCTCTCTCAATGATGTGGGGTTGGGGTGTAGAAGACTAGGATCAATAGGCATTTGTTGGCAAGGGCTATCTATTCTTGGGAATGGTTCACCCAAGGTTGGTTCAGGAAAGGCTTTGGATTTTCTTTTTTCCATAGAGTAGGGGGTTTCACCACCCCTCTTTGAGATATAGGGGTTTTCTACACTTTCTCTCAACACATAGGGATCTTCCCTTTTCCTCTTACTTTCCCTTCAACTCCCACTACTAGTAGCTATCTCTGGATTTCAAAGGAATCCTCAAAGCTAGACTTAGAACCATAATCAAACCCTATCTTATTCCAACTACTAACTTGCCTCTTAGACTCCTCAGAGGTGTACATATAATAGTCTACTACACTTCATTTCTTTATGTCCTCTTTCTTGTGCATAGGCTAGTCTAAGTGAGGATTCAGTTGCTTAACATGACTTACAATTAGTAGCATTAACCCTTGGTTCTGAGGAATTGTAACAAGGGATTTTCTACAGTATTTCATGGATAGGTCAATATAAGACAACAAGTAGTAAAGAAAGGATACAAGTACAATCCTCCCAAAATGGTTTAGATGGAAAAAATGATAAGAATACACTAATTTAAAACATCCTTCAAGAGTGACATACCTTATTAAACACATTGCTATATCATTCCATGTTGGCTTAAGGGTACTTCTGGCATATCTAGAGTGCAACTTCTATAATTATTTGATTCTTTTTAAAGCATACTTTCATATTAAATCCGTGTTCCCTATTTAATCCATTTGGAAATCTTACTAGAAAGTGTGTCAAGTCTTAATTTGGAAAGACTCTTTGCATCATGGTCTAAGCCTTGCTTTTGTTGGCAATATGTGTTGTCATTGATGTCAACACTTAGAATAAGGTCAATACTTAGGTTGTGATGATGATTGTAGTGAGATGTAGTGATGATATTGATAGTCATGGTTGGTTGTTGATGTTCATGGTTGGATTCCATGACCTGATTAGTAACAGAGATGCAATGAGATGCAATGATGTTCTAGATGTTCATAGTGGGTTGCTGATGTTCATGGTTGGATGTCATGCCCTGATCAGTGTCAAGTCAAGTTGTTTTGAGCATGCTTGTGGTTTGCAAAGCACTGGGATGCAGTGATGTTCATGTTGTTCATGGTTGGATGTCATGCCCTGATCAATGTTAAGTCAAGTTGTTTTGAGCATGCTTATGGTCAGCAAAGATGAATGATGAAATATTAAGATGGGAATTAGAAGCACAAAGATGAATGATGAAATATTAAGATGGGAATTAGAAGCACTAAGATGAAAGATGATACATTAAGCTCATATGTTGAAGGCATGTGGCATATTGTATGATCCCTCCTATTATTCCTAAGGTTGTATATGTTGTTACATAAAGGTTTTGGCCTCTGGAAGTTGGTGAAGGTTTATGTTGTAGAGAATTGCCTAAAAAGACTATCTAGTGAAATGCTTTTCATTCCTCCACGTTTGAAGATATAGTCATGCGGTTCAAAATTTAAGTTAAGTATGATGTAAAGGTGCTAAATCCAATGTTTTAGATCATTTTCCCCTCCACAGTGAAAGTTATGAAGGATAGAGTTTTGGTCTGTACTTTGGAAGAATCAAGTGATGATGAAGATTGTTTAGAATGCTCCGCATTCCTTCGCAGTGATAGATATGGATATGCAGTTTTGAGGATATGTTCACAACAGTGTATGCATGCATCCACATGAGTTTCAGGTGTTTTTGAGGTCAACAAGCTTAGTTTTTAATTGACAGTTGTGATATAGATAGTTTCAGATGCCTAGCTATTCCCAGAGTATATGCTAATGATATGTGCTGACTTGTTGTGGCTTGAAATGATACATCGACTGATGGAAGATGGTCTTGATGATCTGGTGTTGTCTCTAATTGCTCTGCAAGGTGTTTTTCTACCCTCTCCAAAACTGGCTGAGGTTTGAAATGGTGATATTGCCAGGGTATGCCTTTGTCTAGTCGATTGAAGAATATTGAATGTATGCGCCACAATGATGTTGCTATGTGGAGTTCAAGGAAGGTTTGGAGATATTGTATAGGTCCTACCAGCCCATCTGGAAGAAGAACAAACAATTTTTATTCATTCATGAGTACTGCCAAGATTGTGAAGATTGATGTGCTACATGCTTCATTTGTTCTTGCTTACAGGTGACCTGATTCAAATTTGTGAAGCATGCGAATGTTATTCCTTGAAGATTGATGTTGTGAAGAATGTTTAGAACTAGACTAAGCATGTATTGGGATCCACAAGATGTGTAGTTCCTTCTGGAGTAGCATGTTGTTCATGATAGGGCTTGCCCTATGCATGTTTCATGTTGTTTGATCTCTAGCCAGCATGTAAAATGTAATATTCTTATTGTATTGGCCAACTTGTAATGAAATCAATGTAATTTCATGTATATATTGTAAACCTAGTTGGTCTAGGTGAGATATAATTGTGAAAATGAAAATATGAAAGTGTAAAGAGCATAGTATGTATATCATATCCATTGTGATGTGCGACTGAAGGAGAAAGAGTAGAAGTGTTAGAGGCTGTCCTGATTCATCTTGAAGACATTTTGTGACAAAAGAGAAGTGAAGAGTGTGCCTAATTGATCCAATCATCAGAATAAGAAGAATTACAATCATCAAAGGTGTGAGCTTCAATGCCAGTTTTCAAACAATAGAAGGACTAGCATACTATAATCATTTTTGAGTTTGTTCTCAGTTTAGGGAGTAGTTGCTTCCTTAGGTTGTATCCCTAAAACAAAGTCTACAGGGAGGTGTATCTTCCTTGGGAGTGACCCTAAAACAAAGTCTTCAGGGAGTAGTAGCTTCCTTGGATTGTAGCCCTAAATTAAAGTTAGCAGGGAATAGTAGCTTCCTTGGGTTGTAGCCCTAAAACAAAGTTGTGCTTTTTGAGCTTCATATATTGTGAGTTAATCCTCACTGTGGTTTTCCCCTTATTGTGTTTTCCATGTATATCTGGTGTTATGTGTTGATGTGTATTGTGTTGATCTTTTGTGTTTATGTTGATGTTGTAATGCTTAAGTTTTAACTTGCTCTGGAGGTTTTAAAGTTTGTTTAGATACTGATTCCCCCCCTCTTAGTATCTTGGTGTCTTCAATAATTAGTATTAGAGCCAATTTACTCAAAAGATGCTGAATTGCTTTAGGAAGGTCTAAGATGTCTCCTTATGGATCTCACAAGGTCCCTATATTTGATGGAACAAATTATTCATTTTGGAAGCTAATGATGGAAAACTATCTATCTTCTCTAGGGTTTAGTGTATGGAAAGCTATCGTGAAGGGTTACATTGCTCATCATTCTGAGCCTACAGATGCTAATGAGATTAGGTTGTATGATAATAATGCCAAGGTAAAGAGTACTATCATGAGTGGACTGGATGATACAGAACTTCTAAAGGTAATGAGTTGCATATCTGTGAAGGATGTCTAGGTAAAACTTGAAAGCATTTATGAAGAGATAGTAAAGTGAAGCAAGCCAAAATGGAAATCTTCAAGTGAAAATTTGAGACCCTGAGGATGATAGAAGATGAAGATATTGTTAGCTATATGCTCTGAGTGGATGAAATAGTTAATGGCATCACAAGACTTGGTGGTGAAGTGAAAGAAGATGAAATTGTGAAGAAGATAGTAAGAACTATTCCCAAATCTTACAATCATAAGGTATTTGCTATTGAGGAGACTCAAGATTTGGATACATATATAATAGATGAATTTTTTGGCTTTCTCATAGCTTTTGAAATGAGAGAATTTGACAAAGGTGTTCCAAATAAGGAAACAACATTCAAAGCAATTAAGAAGAGAAAAGATGAAGTAGTTGATCAAGATGATGACTTTGATGAGCTATGTAAAGTACAAGAATTCCACAACATGCAAAACTGAAGAAAAACTAAATTAACTATGAGAAAGTAAAGTAGGTAACTTCCATTACATCAACAAGTAGAATAGATAGAAGTAACATCATATTCATACAAGATTCCATAAAAATAATATTGATATTGATATTCAATCATGATACAATCATCTTCTGAGTTCAATTACAAAGTTTTCAAATAATAGTTATACATTTTTAAAAATATGGCCTTAAGCCTTACATAACATTTGAGTTAAAATAAAAGTATACAATTGTCATCAATATCAAAGAGTCCAAAAATTAGTCCTCGATTGCCATCAACCATCTAGCCATTTGCTACATCGAAGGACAAGAACATGGTTCAAGCACTTTTTTTGTCCAACCACGAAGCTTACGCTTCCCTAGTATCCTTCAAACTGAAGGATGTTCGACCCTGCTCGAAGGCCCTAGCAACCTATAAAAAAAGTGCAAGGTTGAATCCGGCGTGTGCCTATTAATCTACATGAATTTCTATCATGAATGCAGCATCTCATCAATAGGATATGGCAGGGAAAATATAAATAAAAGTACTAGGCAATAAACCATTTGTCTCAATGGTACGTATGTCTGTTTCAACATCACATTCTCTTTGGCCAAAGCATTAGTCGTATAACGGTGTGTAGGTTTTGAAAAAGAAAACCTACTTCCTTGTTTTTCCCATACTCGACACCCATCCTAGAAGGCAATATTTCCAAAAATAGAACATAGAAAACAAAACTACATTCTCTTTCAAATCACATTTTACAACAAGGAATAAATCTCCATATATATGCATGCCATAGTTCAAGACAATACAAATTATAATAGAAAATTCAGTAGATGTTTGGTTCCGATGGTAACTAGTTGTCTTAGTTTTATCTATAAGCAAGATGAAACACTTTTCTTTACATAACATTCAACATAAATTCATTCGACAAAGGAGGAGTGCATAAATATTCATAACATTACTATTGTTTCAAGTTTCAAGTATGACCAATTTGCCAGTGATGCTACACTCTCAAATAGTTCTATAAATAGGTACAAGATAAAAATAAATAAATAAATCATATTCAAATAAGCAAAAGTTTATCATCTTGTTGTTTTTTTATAAAAGAAAATTATTTTAATATTATATATACAAAATAAATTAATATATATATAAAAGGAATAAATTCCTATTCTTACTATATATTTAAATATGCCTTTTTCTTTTAAGAAAAGCATAGATAAAGATAGAATCAATTAGAGCTAAAAGAAAGATTTCTTTTATTTAAAAAAAAAATAAAGAGAAACATAAAGTAACTTTATAAGGAAATAAATCTTAATAAGGCTATTTTATTTATGGTTCGTGGAAGCATAGACAAAACATACAAATTGCAAGGATAACCATTCGTAGGGAATGCAACACTCATAGGATATGCTCAAAATGGATTTGATGAGCAGGTTTGTAAACTTTAAAAAAAATCTTCAAAGGCTAACAAGAAAAGATACAAACTTTAAAGGCAAACAAAAGCGATTAAGTGAGCAGCCTGAGTAATCCAAACACTCAATAAGGAAACAAATTTGCAAGGTGCGAAAAGATTTATGGAGCAGATTAGACTGATTTTAGGGATCGATGACCAACTTGAGGATTGTTTTGAGCCAAGATAAAAAATATTCATTCAAGAGGTAAACTCATGACACTAAAGAAGATTTTACACAGTGATCTAAATCACATAGAGTTCCGATCAGACATAATTTTCATATGGAATATACTGACTGTCCAAGCATAATATTAAAAGAAAATAAAGACCAAGCATAAGTAAAATAAGAAGCTAAAGGGATTCTAGAAGCCATAATTTGATTTGCAATATGACCAGAGATTGAAAAGTCAAGAGTTTGTGAAGGTTTATGGAGACCGTTTAAAAAGGACTAAAATATCAATTCCATTATAGATTAGTTTTGGATACATGTTTTGGTCAGATTTGAACATAAATAGAGATTACTTCCAGCTCAAATCCATTATTTATACAAACCAAAGCTGATTATGTGGCAAAGATAGCCCTAAAAATAAGAATACATGTCAATAGAATGCTGATCTAGAAGTAGGAAGTGCTATCCTGGAAGTAGAAAGTCGTTCTGGCCAACTCTCTTCTTCTTTTTCCTTCTATAAAATTCGCTTGCTTGCTTTGATTATGATTCCTTCCAGCTGTATGAGCATATCTTATTTATTCTTATTTTTGTAAGACTCAAAAACCTTAAAAAATTCCCTCTATCTCTCGAACTCATGCAATTTTTCTTCTTTTTTAACGATTCATGCAAATTTCTCTTTTTCTCCAAAAAAAATTAAACATGTCGTTCCTTCCCTTTTTAAAACTTCAAGTCTTTCTTTATTTTTAAAGGAAAATCCCCTCTTCTCTTTATACGTATCTAAGAAAAAGACTATTAATAATATATTTTAAACTAATAGCTTCTAATACTGTACTTTCTTCTAATACTAAACATCAAATGACAAACTCAGTTACGTCCTTCTTAAGCTTAGGCCAAAAGTATAATGGTCTCAATCCTTCCATTGTCTTGGTCACTCTTGGGTGTCCAGAATATGGCACACTATGGATCTCTTCAAGAACCAATTTCCTCAACTCACCTAAATTTGGAATATACATTCTCCCTTGATACCTCAAAAACCCATCTGATTCTAACACATACCCATCAAATTGATGATCTGTGGGGTCTTCTTCTAATGCTTGTTTAACCCATCCATAGTGCTCATCCCCTTACAAGTTTTGAATTACCTTTTGTCTCAGATTGGTTCTAGTAGTCACCATAGTAGCCAGATGTCTTCTCCTGCTAAGAGCATCTACTACCCTTTTCTCTTTTCCTTTTATGTACTCGATTCCAAAATCATACTCGCTAAGGAATTCTAGCAACCTTCTCTATGGTGCATTAAGATTAGGTTGGGTAAAGATATACTTGAGCCCCAAATGATCTGTCTTAATCTCAAATGGCTTACTCAAGAGATAGTGCCTCCACATTTGGAGTTCATGAACAATGGCAGACAATTCGAGATCATGAGGTGCATAATTTAACTCATCCTGTTTTAGGTTTTTCGGTTCATATGCCACTACTTTCCCATTTTGCATCAACACCCCTCCCACACCTTCACCAGAAGCATCTATAATCACTATGAAATGACCATTTGGATCAGGTATAGTTAGGATAGGTGCTGATGTGAGTTTTTCTTTCAACAACTGAAAAGATTGTTCACATTTATCTATCCAATTGAACTTCTTACCCTTCTTTTGCAACGAGGTTATGGGTGCTGCGATTGTTGAGAATCCCTCTACAAATTTCTTGTAGTATCCTGCTATCCCCATAAAACTTCTAACCTTAGTCACAGTCTGTGGTGGAGGCCATTCCATAATTGCTTTGATCTTTTCAGGATCTACTGCTATCCCATCTACTGGAATTACGTGGCCAAGATAGTGCACTTTACTTTAGTAGAATGTGCACTTAGATAACTTGCCAAAAAAATTTCTTTCTCTCAAATGCTGCAAGACTATCCCCAAGTGTCTTTCATGTTCATCAACTAATTTTGAATAAATCAAAATGTCATCTAAGAAGACCAACACAAATTCATCTAGACAATCCCTGAACACACTGTTCATCAAGTTCATAAAAGTTGCTAGTACATTAGTTAACCCAAATGGTATTACTGTGAACTCGTAATGACCATATCATGTTCTAAATGCCATTTTAGAGATATCCTTGTCCTTAATACATAACAGATCTAAGGTCTATTTTGGAGAATACCTTTGCACCTTTCATTTGGTTGAACAACTCATCTATCCTCAGAAGTGGATACTTGTTCTTAATAGTGGCTTTGTTGAGCATTTTGTAATTAATGTACAACCTCAACGTTCCATCTTTCTTCTTTACGAAGATGACTGGTGTGCCCCAAGGTGACACACTAGGTTTGATAAGTCCATGTTTTAACAATTCTTCTAATTGTACCTTAAGCTCATATAGTTCTGTTGTTGTCATTCGGTAAGGTGATTTAGACTATGGTTCTATTCCTGGCATTAGATCTATAGAGAAATCAAATTCTCTTTTAGGTGGTAGTTCTATCAATTCATCAGGGAAGACATCTTTAAATTCTCTAAGAATAGGATACTTATCAAAAGATGGTTCCTAAATAGATCTCTTATCTTTACTATATAAATGGAACAACCCTTCCTTTTAGCCTTTTTCAATTGCATAGTTGATAGCTGTCTTAGCTTAAGGGATGTTCTTGATCCATGAATCTCTACCTGATTCCCAAAGTCATCAAGGCATTTCCCTACTTTCTCTTCACAATCTACTAAGGACTTATGTTCAGACAACCAATTGATTCCAAGAATCACATCATATAATCTTAGAGCTGCAACATAAAGATTGACTTGTGTTTGGAAATTAGGAAGATCTATTCATTGCATACTAGACATGAATCTACTCTTTTCTCTACATTGTTACCATACTATACCATCCAAGAATTTTCCATGTGTCCAAGTTTTATAGATAACTTAGCTACAATATTAGGATCAACAAAACATTCCATAGCTCTTGTATCAATTAAAATAGAAATTGGAAGGCCAAAGAGCTTAATGGACATTTGAATGGGTGTAGCTTGGAAATCCACTTGTTGATGATCTACAGCTGCATGAATCTGGTGTTGAGGAGTTCCCTGTCGATTTCCATCTCTTTGGTTTCCTGTTCATTGAGGACATGCACTTGCATAGTGCTCTCCTCCACAAGTATAACATCCATCTATGGGTCCTCTGTGTCTAGTTGGCATGTCCCTCCTGTTATTGTTACCATTTTAGCCATAGTTACCTCTCTTATTATTTTCCACCTTGGTTTCCATTATTCTTATCCTGATAGTTATTGCCTCTTTTAAGATTCCTTATCTGGTGCTTATTGTTTCCTTGATTGCTACTAGTACCCTGATTGCGACTGTCATTCTGAAACCTTTTATTCTCATTCTTCACATCAAGACTCTTACGGTAGTTTGAAATCTACTGCAGTTTCTGCTCCTATTTAGTATCTTTTTCAAACACTTCATCCATGGTCAATGGATTATGAATATCCACATCTGACCCAATCTATGGCCTTAACCCAAAAATAAACTTATGCATCCTAAACCTTTCATCAAGCTGATACTATGGAACATCCTTCAATATATGAGAGAATTTCTCCCAATATTGTGTCAGTGGTGTTAGTGTCCAAATCAGCAGAGGGTTTGCCAGCTCCAATGCACAGGTAGATTAGGCCAATAGAGGGTTTGAAGGGGAGGTTGTGTGAGCTACCTCCCCTTCACTTTTGGTTCTGCCGCACCAAGGGCGGTATCCCTATAGCTAAAGATTTAACCTTGACTCGCCCAATGATAAAAAGATTTAGCTTTACAATAGCAGGCAAAATACTCTCATGTATGGACCAAGATTTGTATGATAGATCACAAGGCTGGCAATATTCTTGGACATATCTAACTGGTTAGGTATGAGAGCATGCGGGGGTCCTATTCCTACTCCTACAACTAATAGGTTAGAATTATGAAATGGTTTGTTTTGATATTTTGGATGCAAGACAAGGGGTTTTGGATCATAACTACTACACAAGGAGCAAACCGGTGCCTATCTTAGGGCAAGGAGTCAACTAGACGTATACAAGTGAATGGTTTGCACTGGCATTAAAGTTTCAAGGGGTTAGGACTAGTATTTGCCTTACAAACATCACCCAAGGATAAGCATTTAACTGTCTCTACTTACATACATCCCAACTGACATACAATCTTCTCCATACTCAACCTAAAACAATTTAATCCACTCCTTGAATGGAAGTTAAAGGTTAAGTACGTGATACAAAAATCTATACCCTAGAATCTAAGAAACCCTTAGCAACCAAATTCAGAAGAAGAGAATGCATACAACACATGGAGACAGACAGATAAACACATGCAATAATGCATTTTTCATATAAAATGGCAAGAAATTGAACATATGTGCAAGGTGCACTCAAATGCAACTCATAAACTCCAACAGAGATAAAACAACCAAGAAAATGCTCTGTCTTTTGTTATTCCCAAAAAAATTTCCCAAGTCTTCAACTCTGCTACAATGAGTAACACAGTTTGCTTATAAAGCAAGAACCTGTACTTAGCAATTAATTACATGGAATTTCAAAATTTGCTAGATACAAAGCACCATGAGAAATGGCACCCAAAATATTCAATGCAGCACACCAAGGAAGGAGGAGCAGATGAAATCGGGAGATGTGCCACCGTTTATAGATTTTACTCTTAAAGATAGTGGTTGACTTGTCCATCATCCACCAATGCCTCTGCAATTTTGCCATCAATGCCAACCTACCCACAGCTCCTCTCGAAATGCAGCAATGAAAGCATCAGAAGTTTTTCCCACCTAAAAATAGCTGCACATACAAAGAAAACCCTCTGTTTAAACAAAACCATCAATTCATTTCCACCCACCAAAATCTATGGCCCAAACTGCGCTGAAGAGTCACCCACCAATTAGAACGTGCCACGTAGACACCTCGTGCTTCAATCGCTGACTTTTCCCATCGCAAACATGCATTTTGCCCTTTCCACCATATTTTGCCTTTTTCACCTTGTATATGCAAAAGAACATGCATATACAAACAAATTCCTACATACAAAGCATGGACCCCAAATGTTTATAAAACAAATCAAAACTGCACTTAGGTCCCGCCTTGTATCTCTCTTTTGCATATCTCCTTTGTATATTGCACCTGCAAATGCAATATACATACAACACGGATTCTAGTGTAGTTATCAATCGGATTGAAATTGCTTTTGAAATCTAGCATGTATCTCATCCTTTTGTATATCGGCACATACAATGCCATATACATGCAAGCTGCGGACCCCAACCTTAAATTTGTCAATTCACATTTTCCGGTCGAGTCCAGCTTGTAGATCACTCCCTTGTATGTTCAACCTATATATCGCATATGCAATGCAAACATACAAGAAAAAAAATACATTCACCCGGACTTCTGTCTTTATCAACTACATTGCACACCTTTTCGGGTCTGGGCCTTGCATCTTGGGAATGCATGTTCCTTTGCATGTGTGAACATACAATCACACTTGTATATGCAATCGGTGGGTCCCACTATTTGGTTCTTGCCTTGCATGTATCTTTTCTTTGTATGTGCCTGACGTACATTATGCTTTGTATGTCTATGGGCCCCACCAATTGTATATCGGCCTTGCACATTGACATTACACCTTTTCCTTTGCAGCTTTCTTCTTGCACATCACCACCGATGTACCTTTCACTGTAGCGAATGCATGTCAGCTTCTTTGTATGTTGACTTTGCATCTACCCATTGCATGTCTAAACATACAACACAAATATACATGCAAACCCTCACATACAAGTAGGGAATATTCCTAGAATCTATGATTTACATACAACCATTTTTGCACTTTGTGAAGCCGATTTAACATACAAACTGTCTTGTATGCCCGAATGTACATTCGGACCTACATGTACATACAAATGACCATGCACATACAACTGTTTTTCACATTTTTCAATTGAGAAGGCCGAAAGACTTAGAATTTTTTGGATTTTTCGAAAGGTGCCCACGAATGAATACTTGAAACATGGATGTTTATGCAGGCACCAACAAGTGGCATACCTCCTTGAGTGAGGTTTTGGAATTCTATCATTTTCTTGTCAAAATAGAGTTGTGGCAACCACCTCTTCCTAAAGAGCTCAAGGAAGCGGTCCCATGTAACTTCTCCTGGTAACAGTTTCTTTTCAGCTTTCTCATTGTCCCAAGTCGCTACTTCCCTAGTAAGCTGGTAGGATCCCCATATAGCTTTAGTTTCATCAGACAAGTCATGGAGATCAAAATATTTTTCCATATCAATAGTCCATGCTTCTACTCCATCACCTATAGTCTTACCATCAAACTTAGGAGGGGTAACCTTTTTGAGATTCTTTCCTAATTCCTCAACAATTTTGTTTCGATTGTTCCCATTCACTTCACCCCCAGGACATCCAACTTCTTCTCTTCATTCCTCAGCCCGGTTTCCTTTTATTCCTCTGATTTTCTGTTCCATAGTGTTCATTTGAGTTCCCTACTGAGTCAATAGAGTTCCTTGCTGAGTCAAGAGAACTAGGATTTGAGTCAGTTGGTTATTTTGTCCCTCATTATTCTGTCCAACATTGTTATTATTGTTTGCCTCATTTATATTTCCCTCATTATTCCTAGCATTATTTCTTGCATTAGCTTCTCCATTGTTTCCTGTGTCTGGGCTATTGCCAGATCCTAGGATTGCTCCCTTGCTTCCATAATTTCTAGTGTTCATGATGAATTATCTACAAAGAGTTTATAGTTTAGCATAATGGTCCAAAAAGGCCTAGAGTAGAACCATCACTCTGATACCAAATGTAAAGTACAAGAATTCCACAACATGCAAAACTAAAGAAAAATTGAATTAACTACATGAAAGTAAAGTAGGTAACATCCATTACATCAACAAGTAGAATAGATAGAAGTAACATCATATTCATACAAGATTCCATTAAAAAAAATTGATATTCATATTCAATCATGATATAGTCATCTTCTGAGTTCAATTATAGAGCTTTCAAATAATAGTTATACATTTTCAAAAATATGGCCTTAAGCCTTACATAACATTTGAGTTAAAATACAAGTATACACTTGTCATCAATATCAAATGAGTCCAAAAATCAGTCCACGACCGCTATCAACCATCTGGCCATATGCTGCATCGAAGGACAAGAACATGGTTTAGGCACTTTTTTTGCCCAACCACAAAGTTTGCGCTTCCCTAGTATCCTTCAAACTGAAGGATGCCCGACCCTGTTTGAAGGATCTAGCAACGTATAAAAAAGTGTAGGGTGGAATCCAGTGTGTGCCTATTAATCTACATCCATTTCTATCATGAATGCAGCATCTCATGAATAGGATATGGCAGGGAAAATATAAATAAAAGTATTAGGCAACAAACCATTTGTCTCAATGGTACGTATGTCTATTTCAATATCACATTCATTTTGGCCAAAGCATTAGTTGTATAATGATGTGTAGGTTTTGAAAAAGATAACCTACTTCCCTATTTTTTCCATACTCGACACATGTCCCAGAATGCAATCCTTCCAAAAATAGAACATAGAAAACAAAACTACATTCTCTTTCAAATCACATTTTACAACAAGGAATAAATCTCCATATATATGCATGCCATAGTTCAAGAGAGTACAAATCATTATAGAAAATTTCGCAAATGTTTGGTTTCGTTGGTAACTAGTCTTAGTTTTATATATAAGCAAGATGAAACACTTTTCCTTACATAACATTTAACATAAATTCATTCGACAAAGGAGGAGCACATAAATATTCATAACATTACTATTATTTCAAGTTTCAAGTATGACCAATTTACCAGTGATGCTATACTCTCAAATAGTTCTATAAATAGGTACAAGATAAAAATAAATAAATAAATAAACCATATTCAAATAAGCAAAAGTTTATCATCTTTTTATTTTTTTAAAAAGAAAATTATTTTAATAATTATATATACAAAATAAATTAATATGTATAAAAAAAGAATAAATTCCTATTCTTACTATATATTTATATGCCTTTTTATTTTAAGAAAAGCATAGATAAAGATAAAATCAATTAGAGCTAAAAGAAAGATTTCTTTTATTTAAAAAAAAAAGACTAAAGAGAAATATAAAGTAACTTAATAATAATAACAATATAAGGAAATAAATCTTAATAAGGCTATTTTATTTATGGTCTAGTGTGAGTTTTTATTTTTATTTATTTTGATAGAATTTCATGCAAACTGTGGAAGCATAGACAAAGCATATGAACGACACGGATAACCATTCATAGGGAATACAAGACTCACATGATATGCTCAAAATGGATTTCATTTGCAGGTTTGTAAACATAAAAAAAAATCTTCAAAGGCTAAAAAAAAGATACAAACTTTAGAGGCAAATAAAAGCGATTGAGTGAGCAGCCTAAGTAATCCAAACACTCAATAAGGAAACAAATTTGTAGGGTGCGAAAAGATTTCTAGATCAGATTAGACTGATTTTAGGGATTGGCGACCAGCTTGAGGATTATTTTGAGCCAAGATCGAAAATATTCATTTAAGAGGTAAACTCATGATACTAAAGAAGATTTTACACAACAATCTAAAAGAAAAGAGATTGCATAGAGTTTTGATCAGACATAATTTTCATATGGAATACGCTGACTGTCCAAGCATAATATTAAAAGAAAATAAAGACTAGGCATAAGTAAAATAAGAAGCTAAAGGGATTCCAGAAGCCGTAATTTGATTTGCAAGATGACCAGAGATTGAAAAGTCAAGAGTTTGTGAAGGTTTACGGAGACCGTTTAAAAAGGACTAAAATATTGATTCCATTATAGATTAGTTTTGAATACATGTTTTGGTCATATTTGAATATAAAAGGAGCTTACTTCAGACTCAAATCCAATATTTATACAAACAAAATCTGATTACATGGCATAGATAGCCCTAAAAAGAAGAATACACATCAATAGAATGCCGATCTGGAAGTAGGAAGCACTGTCCTAGAAGTAGAAAGTCATTCTGGCCAACTCTCTTCTTCTTTTTCTTCTATAAAATTCACTTTCTTGCTTCGATTATGATCCCTTCCAGCTGTATGAGCATATCTTATTTATTCTTATTTTTTATGACTCAAAAATCTAAAAACATTCCCTCTATCTCCCGAACTCATGCAAATTTTCTTCTTTTTTAATGACTCATGCGAATTTCTCTTTTTCTCCAAAAAAAAAACATGTCATTCCTTCCCTTTTTAAAGCTCCAAGTCTTTCTTTATTTTTAAAGGAAAATCAATTATTTTAATATTAAAAGAAAATTATTTTAATATTCATATATACAAAATAAATTAATATGTATAAAAAAAGAATAAATTCCTATTCTTACTATATATTTATATGCCTTTTTATTTTAAGAAAAGCATAGATAAAGATAAAATCAATTAGAGCTAAAAGAAAGATTTCTTTTATTTTAAAAAAAAGACTAAAGAGAAACATAAAGTAACTTAATAATAATAACAATATAAGGAAATAAATCTTAATAAGGCTATTTTATTTATGGTCTAGTGTGAGTTTTTATTTTTATTTATTTTGATAGAATTTCATGCAAACTGTGGAAGCATAGACAAAGCATACGAACGACACGGATAACCATTCACAGGGAATACAAGACTCGCATGATATGCTCAAAATGGATTTGATTTGCAGGTTTGTAAACATAAAAAAAATCTTCAAAGGCTAAAAAAAAGATACAAACTTTAGAGGCAAATAAAAGCGATTGAGTGAGTAACCTAAGTAATCCAAACACTCAATAAGGAAACAAATTTGTAGGGTGCGAAAAGATTTCTAGATCAGATTAGACTGATTTTAGGGATCGGCGACCAGCTTGAGGATTATTTTGAGCCAAGATCGAAAATATTCATTTAAGAGGTAAACTCATGATACTAAAGAAGATTTTACACAACAATCTAAAAGAAAAGAGATTGCATAGAGTTTTGATCAGACATAATTTTCATATGGAATACGCTGACTGTCCAAGCATAATATTAAAAGAAAATAAAGACTAGCCATAAGTAAAATAAGAAGCTAAAGGGATTCTAGAAGCCGTAATTTGATTTGCAAGATGACCAGAGATCGAAAAGTCAAGAGTTTGTGAAGGTTTATGGAGACCGTTTAAAAAGGACTAAAATATTGATTCCATTATAGATTAGTTTTGAATACATGTTTTGGTCATATTTGAATATAAAAGGAGCTTACTTCAAACTCAGATCCAATATTTATACAAACAAAATCTGATTACGTGGCATAGATAGCCCTAAAAAGAAGAATACTCATCAATAGAATGTCGATCCGGAAGTAGGAAGCACTGTCCTGGAAGTAGAAAGTCATTCTGGCCAACTCTTTTCTTCTTTTTCCTTCTATAAAATTCACTTTCTTGCTTCGATTATGATCCCTTCCAGCTGTATGAGCATATCTTATTTATTCTTATTTTTTATGACTCGAAAATCTAAAAACATTCCCTCTATCTCCCGAACTCATGCAAATTTTCTTCTTTTTTAACGATTCATGCAAATTTCTCTTTTTCTCCAAAAAAAAAAAAAAAAAAAACATGTCATTCCTTTCCTTTTTAAAACTTCAAGTCTTTCTTTATTTTTAAAGGAAAATCCCCTCTTCTCTTTATACGTATCTAAGAAAAAGACTATTAATAAGATATTTTAAACTAATTGCTTCTAATACTATACTTTCTTTTAGATTATATTTTAAGTATTTTTTTTAATATTCTCTCCTTATCTAAAAGTTATTTACTTATTTATTTTTAAAACAAATGAAAGCTATATAAATATCTATATTTATAGGTCATAAAATAGTATTTATTTTATAATTTTTGTAATAAGATTTATTTATTGTTGATAATGTTTACAATACAATATAATTTCTCAATTACATGTTATATTAACAATACAATTTTCACATAATTTTTAATATCATAATTTTCCAGAAGTTCACTTATAAAACTAACTTGTTTAATTTTGATTAAACAAGTATCTATCTTATAGATTAAAGACAAAGCACGATGAAGACAATCAACATTTTTCGATCAAGGCGAAATCAAAAAACATCCATCAAAACAACATGCAATGCAACATTCATTAAAAACATAATGCAATCTATGTGAGTGTGTGTGACACCAGATAAAACCCAACACTTGTTGCCAAATAGTTAGGTCCCCTCTACCTGAGCCATGCTCTTGTCTTTTGATAAGACCTGCAGTCAAACACACTCATACCAATACCAATAGGTTAGTCCCAAAATATAGCCGAAGCAATTGAATCTTAAACTAGTAATACATCTCTAGCAATTTATCCTCAACTAAAGTTTAATGGTTTATATGTATTTAACCAATCAAGTAAATGTGAGAGTCTGAGACGTGACAAGGTATAAGCAAACTTTATTTTAGGGCAGGGTTAAACCCACAGATGTCCCTCAAGCCCCATTTGACATGGGTTTTAGGCCATTTTACATTATGAGTTAAAATGAACATGCATAATAAAAAACAAGGGACCCGGGAGCTAAACTTAGGAGGTAAAAGTCCTAAGGGGACATTTTACAACTAAACATTTAGCCCCTACTTTAATGTATTAATGAATGCATGACCCATACATGTATTAAAGTATGGTCAAAACACAACAAACACGCAAGGCACTTGAAGCTAATCTATACACAAAGATTGAGGAACTATTTCTAGCCCTCAGTCTCAGGTAGACATTAGAGAAAACATGCCACATACATGCCAAACACAATGAAGACAATAATAGGTACGCAAAACACAGAGAAGATAGTAATAGACCCATAAAACATAGAGAAGACAGTATTGAAGACACACAAAACATGATGAATACAGTGAATCCAATGATTATTTCTTGTTCATTTTCATATATATAAATGAATGCAAATACATGGAAAGTAAAAATGCAACACACAACCCAAAATGTAGGAGGGGCATTTTGCCACACTCTTTGGACTACATATTGGGGGGTGAAGACATGCAATACAAATCTCAGAGTGTAGGAGGGGTATTTTGCCATGCTCTTTGGACTAAACTTGAGAACAAGCATGCCATACAAATCCCAAATCATGGGAGGGGCATTTCACCACACTCTTTGGACTATACACATGAAAAACACATGAAATACATGAGCACCATATAGCATGCCAAAGACATACTATACATCTAAAACTTGACAAACAAGGTGATGGAAGGAACTTATTGCTAAGCCCCCATCTCAAACACGCTACAGGCACACCTGACGGTTGGGCTTATGCCACAACAACTACCAAAGACATGCTTAAGGGAGGATACACTAACCCCAACTACTTAGAGAACTTTTGAAGTAAAAATGATGTGCACTAGCTCAAGAGATACACCATCCCCACCTCTGCAGAGGGATTTAAATAAAAAGGATATGCACAATATCCCACCTCCATAGAGGGCTTAATGATTGCAATATAGAAAAGATATGCTCTCGCACCGAAGATACAACATCTTGCCTCCACAGAGGGCTTACAAACACGCTTCATTAGTACCAAAATCATTAGACAACTTACCTTCATATGCCCACACCTTAAGGTGGTTGATATCATGTACCAATATCAAGCACATTAAGGTAGAGAGAAAACACACAAGGGAACAAGAGCTCTCGCAAAGCCCATGCCCCCAAAGGTGACATGTACTTTATAGTCGCTGAATGTTCCCACAAACACACATTTCTTAATCTAAGCAATGCATGAAAACATAGAAGCCAAGGCTACAAAAATGGGTTCGAGTCTGACTATAGCCATGGGGCTTATACTATAGGCATCTAAAAACCAAGTGTAACAACAAGGTGAGACACCCAAAACAAACAAAGTGCACGGAGTAGATGTATTTTTATGATTTGTTAGCATGATAAGACAACATCAAATATCACACATAGTAATTCTACTAGCCAAGCGTTAGATATATATAAATCAACCCTGTCGTCATATATGGACTAGGTCCATTTTTGCTTACTCACTGAAGGGACACACAGTATGTATTAGTATATGTTTGTTTTTTTATCATCTGCCAGCTAGATAGAATCACTAGAAGAAGGTAAACAATAAAATGAGAGGAGAACAAGTGTCTAAGGAATAATCATGTAGGAGGATGCCCCCAGGTCATCAACCGCAACGCTATGCACCTAAGACACAACACACAACAATGAAAATAGAGGAAAAGCAATTTAGAAGAATGATGATACAAATAGAAGAAGGGTCACAATAGAGGTGGTCTCCCGATATCCTTGACCTTACAAGAGTAGCAAGGGTCATCCAAGGAGGCCTAAACAACACATAACACATCACGTGGGGAGCACAACACAAGAGGGGAGGTTACATAAATGAGTAAATAATGATACGACATAGGTGACCACCAGGGTTAGAAATACTTACCTTTTTCTTAAGAAAGGTTTGAACTTATGAGCATCTTAGAAAGGTGCACCATCAAGTTTTGTAAAAAGTGTGAACTATTTGCATTTGTTTGATTTGTATTTTTAGAATGATCAATCGGTGTTTGTTTGTCAAATTGTTGTATATTCAAAATCTTCTATTGTTTGCAAGGAGGGGAATCATTACTATTTCCCACTGATGATAACCATCTTATTCTTTTCTGATCTTTTGATTTCTTATTTTGTTGAATTCTTCTATCATAGTGAAAAGCACTATCTTCCACCGTATGAACCTTTTCTTATGTCATAATCTCTTGTTTTGGTTGTTCTATTTGTCTTTGCAATGTATTTTGGTTAGCTCCTAATCTTTGAAGGGATAATATAGGAGGAACCTCAACATAAATACTATTTCTTCATGGATGAGGTGAATTTGCAACTTTCTTCTTATCCACTTCTATCATGCCCACTATTTCATCATAATCCAGATACTCATCTTCCACTTCTATTGTATTTTGTTCCATCATGTTGTTATCATTATTCTTAGGAAAGGGATTAGTAAAGATCTATAAATTCTAATTCAGAGGAGGAACCAACTTATTTCCATTGTCATTCATACTAGTTACTTGTATAACATTTGAGTTGATGAGGTCTTGTATTTCATGTTTAAGATGCATGCATCATTCAATATCATGCCCTTGTTGTCGATGAAAATGACAAAAAGAATTAGCATCAAAACAAGGTCCTTGCACTCTACTAACATCCAATGGTTTAATCAGAGGAAGATTTAAGAGGTTATTACTCACTACTTGATTCATGATAGAATGTAAGGAGTCAGATATCAAAGTGAATTATCTTTGTTGTTGTCGATTATGAAACGGTGCCCTCTTTGGACTAGTGATAGCAGACACTTGTGAAAAATTGTTTGAATGCTATCCATTAACCTTAATGAAACTCTTATTATTCCTTTTAAAGTTGTTTTGTGAAGGTCCACCCATGGATTGACCAAATTGAGATGATGAGTTTTGGTTTTCATACTGACTAGACAAAAGTTGGTAATCACGAAGGGCAGTGCATAAATGTTTAAAAGAGTTATACTTCATCAAGAGAATCTTATCACAAATGTTAGGTTGTAGATTTGTAATGAGTACCTTATGAACATCCTCATGCATTTGGTATTAAATTTATGCACAAAGAGCTTGATACAAACTAATAAACTCAGTTAACTTCTCTTTCAAACCTTGTTTGCAATGAACTAAATCAATGAAAGAGAATTGAGGTCTAATGTTTTCTTGAAAATGTTGTAAGAATTGATCAACTAGCTAAGAGAAAGAATGTATTGAATTCAGAGGTAAAGAGAAAAACCACTCCAAAGCAGTATCTTTGAGAGATTGCAGGAAAAGTTTTGCTAACAAGTCCTCTTCAAAGTAGAAATCACTACACATAGCCATGAATGCTGCCACATGAGTATTAGGATCACCTTTTCCACCATATTTTTCAAAGTGAGGAGTTTCAAACTTCTTAGGCATAGGAGTTCTTAAGATTGCATAAGATAGAGGATTATGA
This sequence comes from Cunninghamia lanceolata, assembly GCA_027924645.1. Taxonomy (NCBI): domain Eukaryota; kingdom Viridiplantae; phylum Streptophyta; class Pinopsida; order Cupressales; family Cupressaceae; genus Cunninghamia; species Cunninghamia lanceolata. The sequence goes on from BSBN01000523.1 coordinate 15,014,622, forward strand.
GCATGATAAGTTGGTATATTAGGTTGTGAAGAATTTGTCAAGCTCGCCACCTTTTGTTGTAAAGAGGTCATGCCTTGAAAGAGTTGGTTTAAGAGGGCATCATTAGGAGACATTTGAGAATTAGAAGCCATGGTTATGAAATTTTGAGGAGATTGATTGTGAGTGGTAACAAAAGGTGGTTGAGAGTAATTGTGAGTGGAATGTGGTTGTGAATAATTGTAGGTAAGAGGTGGTTGAGAGTGATTATTCATAAAAGAAGTCACCCTAGGTGGTTGGTTTTGATAGTTGAATCCCACGACTTTGTAATTTTGTGAATTAGTACTATTAGATACTCCAATACTAGTGGTAGAATTACTACAAGCATGTGCATTAGTAGTTAGAATTGTCTATGTAAAAGTAGACATTTCAGTAGTCGGTATAGGTGTCGATACTTGTGTATGAGATGGTGATGACATGTTATTAATAATATTCTCACATTCAGTCACTGATGCAGAGCATCTGTGACAGCAAAAGCATGTTCATAACTTCAACATGACCAACACATGGTCTCTGACCCAATAACTTCATTCTACACCTTCCAAGATCTCTAACTCCAAACAAGACTCCCTCTATCCCACCAAATAGGGTCTACAGGACAGCAATCCTTATTCTGTCTTCTCAAGATAGTCACAACCTTATTACTCCACTAGTAAACAATCACACTACCTCCTTGGGGTAGTCTCCCTCTACACAAACCCAATCCCTTTGCAACACATCAATCTATAACATGCACACATACCAATGTCTTCATTGACAAATCAATAGCATAGAAAACAAATCAATTACCTTCTAGGTAATGGCTGTCCTTAAGCCTTCTCTGCAGTGACTGTCTACTGGAGGTCTATTGTCTTCTCACATTGACTATCCCCATTTTTCTAGTCATGGGATCCTTTCTAGATCCAAGAGCATCTTGCAACATACAACATCTCCACTCCTCCATTCACCAACATTCCACTTCTCTGTCACTGATCATCACATACTTGCTGCTGTCCAAGTCACAAGTCATAAACATGAATCTGTAGAGTCATGTGCATGGAATATTCAGACCAAACCATCCTCCTACCCTTCACATTCCTCACAAGGCATTGCCCTCACTAACATACAACCCATTCCATTGAGTAGGGCAGACAAAACTCAATGAAATGGCAAAAATCCATCAGGTAGTCAAACAAAACCCTAAACTAGGTTTTTCAAACCTCTTTCAGACAAAGGAGAAATGCAGAGGGATGGAAGGGTGTCAAGAGCCCAAACAAGATTCAAAGGGCAGGTAACTCAACTACCTAAACAATCATTACCAACACCATCCACTTCCAGCCGTACAAGTACGGATCAATGCATAAAACATCGAACTTATTGACTGTTAACAACAGGTTTAATATAGTTTAAAGCTTAACAGTGATTTCTCCCTCCAAGTTTAATGTCAAGAACTCAAATGAGACTCAAAGCCAAGTTACTTCCCTCCCTCAACTTCCCAATGCATTCATGTGCCATAACATTTCTGTACAGACGCGAGTACAGCAGGAAAAGGCAGAAAAATAGTGTCTTTTTGTTATATCTCTCAAATCTCTTGAATGATCTACACATTACAACTTTCCTTGGCTTAATACAAGCCTCCTACAATGCATGAAAATGTTTTGCATTCCAAAACCATCAATGCTTTCTTGATTTGTTAACTGCTGCTGGTAAAACTATTTTACAAACTTGTCTATTCTGGACTGCATTTACTATTTTTGAGGTTTAAATGCTTTTTGACACTTGGATTAACCTTTGGTATGGTTATATCACACCCACTAACCTAAGACATGCCTTTTAAAGGCTTACAACATGGAAATTTAATTGACTATCCTATAAAAACATTAAAACTCAAATGACTTCTAAGACTGCCTTTTTGACACAAGACTGTCCTCTTGAGGACTACAACAAGAAAACTAGATTCATTTAGACATTTGGACTAAGTCCTATTACAAACATGGCAATAATCCTTATGACAACATTTAATGGTCTCAAAGACCTTATTTAACCAACCAAACTACTTGCAAATTAACCAAAACCTAAACATCTAGGTGCTCCTGCACCATACTCCATGGCATGATGAAAACTCTTGTCCCAAGAGTTAGGGGATCTGCTCCATCCACTCTTCCAACTTGCTGGGATGTTCCTCTGACTGGTGACAAGGAACATGAACTCTCCAAGAGTTATCTTCCTCCTTCTCCAACCTGCATGGCTCCTGTAAACAATGTTAGTACCATAAAACTTGTTTTGGTGTCCTTGCCTGGGACCTTGTTGCTGCAATGCTTCAGCTCTTCTCAACTGGAGGTTCTGATTCATTCCTCCCTGTACCTTCTACTATTTTCCTTCCTTCTTCTGGTTCCTTATAGGGCAATCAATGTCCCCAACCTTGACACAACTCAAGTCCTAAGCCTGCTGCTCTCTAGGACTGTCATCCACCTTCTTCTGTTGTATCTATTTCTGCTGTGTGCAATCACCCTGAACCTGCACATTCAACTTCAATTTCTCTCCAAAGCAAATTGTAACCTGTTCCTTCTTCTCCTCACAAGGTAAAGGAATCAATTTGACTTCTTACCATCTTTGTGCACTACATAGGTATTAGTATACCCATCATGAATAGTCCTTCTCAAATACTACCATGGTCTGCCCAAGATTACATGCCCACATGTCATAGGAATAACATCACACAAAACATAGTCCTGATATGGACCAATTGTGAAGTCAACATAAGCCTTCTTAGTGACCATTACCTACTATTCTTGACTCACCCAAGTGACATGGTAAGGACTGGGATGATCTTCAATCCCAACTTATTCACCATTTCCCAAGAAACTAAGTTATCATCAAAACCTGAATCTACAATCAACTTGCATAACTTTCCATGGCTCAAACAAATAGTTCTAAAAATAAATACCTATGGTGGTTGCTACATCTTGCCTCTTTCCACCATGAGCATCTTTCCATCCATCATTGGAGAGGCTGACGACATTTTTGGTTCTTCTGGCTTCTCCTCCTCTTGTGCCAAGTGAACTCTTGTATCCTTTCTCTTATCAATACCATCCTTCTTAGGACAGTTGAAAGATGTGTGTCCCACCTCATTGCAGTGATAACATCTGCCTGTGAACACTCCTCTTCCTAATCCAAATCTACCTCCACCTCTATATCTACCTCTCTGTTCTTTAGACAACTCCTTACCCTTCTCATTTCTGTTCTGAACTTCATTAGTAGGTCTGCCCCTACCTCTGTTTCCTTTTCCATAACCTCCTTGCCTTTCTTGCTTCCTCTTCACTCTCTCTTCAGCTCTGATGGCTAACTGAAAACACTCTCCAAGTATTTTTGGTACTGCCAACCCAATCTCATCCTGCAAGTTATACCTAAGCCCATTAAGGTATCTTGCCACTTTCTCTTCTTCATCTTCTAATCCACCTCTAATACTAAGCTTATGAAATTGCTCAGTATAGGACATAACATCCATGTCCTTCTACTTCAGATTCTGTCTCATCCTCTTTGTCTGAATGGAGTAATCAGATGGAAGGAATTGGTCCTTCATCATATCCTTCATCCTACTCCAAGAAGTGATTCTTGATGCACCTCTAGCCAGTCTTTCTGTCTGCACACTATTCCACCAGGTAAGTATTGTTCCTCTCAGTTTTGTTTTTGCAAACTTGATCTTCTTCTCATCATTCATCTCCTCATACTCAAAAAAATTTTCCAGGGCATCTATCCACCCTAATACCTCTTCACTATCCATCTTCCCTTGATAGATAGGTAACTCAATGTTTGTCTTTGTCCCACTTCCTTGGACTGCCTTCAGCAATCTCACAAATTTCTTTTCTTTAGCATCCAACTCTTCCTCAAGAGGATTCTCATCAGCATCCTCATCTCCTTCTGAACCATCTTGTTCATCCCCTCTAGGTTTCTTCTCTAATGCTTCCAATCTAGCCAAGATTGTTGCATTCTCCCTTCTCACTTGCCTCAACTCTCTGTCTCTGGCAGCATCTTGCTCTCTTCTATCCCTCAGCTCTTTCTCTCTTGCCTCTAAGGCTTCTCTCAACTCAGAATTCTCTCTTGCCATCTAATTCTTCGGAGGCATCTTTACAACTTTCACAAACCCCCTATCTTCTTCACAAGATCCACTATACTCTCAAGGATCTACTTGCTAGCTCTGATACCAAAAATGATGCAGAGCATCTATGATAGCAGAAGCATGTTCATAACTTCAACATGACCAACACATGGTCTCTAACCCAATAACTTCATTCTACACCTTCCAAGATGTCTAACTCCAAACAAGACTCCCTCTAACCCACCAAACAAGGTCTGCAGGACATCAATCCTTATTCTATCTTCTCAAGACAGTCACAACCTTATTACTCCACTAGTAAATAGTTACACTACCTCCTTGGGGTAGTCTCCCTCTACACAAACCCAATCCCTTTGGAACACATCAATCTATAACATGCACACATACCAATGTCTTCATTGACAAATCAATAGCATAGAAAACAAATCAATTACCTTCTAGGTAATGGCTATCCTTAAGCCTTCTCTGCAGTGACTGTCTACTGGAGGTCTATTGTCTTCTCACATTGACTATCCCCATTTTTCTAGTCATGGGATCCTTTCTAGATCCAGGATCCTTTCTAGATCCAAGAGCATATTGCAACATACAACATCTCCACTCCTCCATTCACCAACATTCCACTTCTCTATCACTGATCATCACATACTTGCTGCTATCCAAGTCACAAGTCATAAACATGAATCTGCAGAGTCATGTGCATGGAAGATTTAGACCAAACCATCCTCCTGCCCTCCACATTCCTCACAAGGCATTGCCCTCACTAACATTCAACCCATTCCATTGAGCAGGGCAGACAAAACTCAATGAAGCAGAAATCCATCAGGTAGTCAAACAAAACCTTGAACTAGGTTTCTAAAACCTCTTTCAGACAAAGGAGAAATGCAGAGGGATGGAAGGGGGTTAAGAGCCCAAACAAGATGCAAAGGGCAGGTAACTCAACTACCTAAATAATCATTACCAGCACCATCCACTTCCAGGTGGTACAAGTACGGATCAATGCATAAAACAATGAACTTATTGACTGTTAACAACAGGTTTAATACAGTTTAAAGCTTAACAGTGATTTCTCCCTCCAAGTTTAATGTCAAGAACTCAAATGAGACTCAAAGCCAAGTTACTTCCCTCCCTCAACTTCCCAATGCATTCATGTGCCATAACATTTCCATACAAGCGTGGGTATGGCAGGAAAAGGCACAAAAAAGCACAAAAAAATAGTAAAAGGTAGAAAAACAGTGTCTTTTTGTTATATCTCTCAAATCTCTTGAATGATCTGCACATTACAACTTTCCTTGGCTTAATATAAGCCTCCTACAATGCATGAAAACGTTTTGCATTCCAAAACCATCGATGCTTTCTTGATTTGTTAACTGATGCTAGTAAAACTATTTTAGAAACTTGTCTATTCTGGACTGCATTTACTGCTTTTGTTGTTTAAATGCTTTTTGACACTTGTATTAACCTTTGGTATGGTTATATCACACCCACTAACCTAAGACATGCCTTTTAAAGGCTTACAACATGGAAATTTAATTGACTATCCTATAAAAACATTAAAACTCAAATGACTTCTAAGACTGCCTTTTTGACACAAGACTGTCCTCTTGAGGACTACAACAAGAAAACTAGATTCATTTAGACATTTGGACTAAGTCCTATTACAAACATGGCAATAATCCTTATGACAACATTTAATGGTCTCAAAGACCTTATTTAACCAACCAAACTACTTGCAAATTAACCAAAACCTAAACATCTAGGTGCTCCTGCACCAGTCACCGACATAACATAATTATGCACTATATGCTCTAAAACTTGAATTGCATTAATACCATCTTGTTCTTCTTTTAACAATTCTCTTATGTTATGAATCATAGGTATAGCTTCTTCTGCTATCCTTTCATATTCTATAAATGCTTGATAATCAGCTAGTTCTTTGTCAAGTTTGTTTATTTGCTCATTAGGTACATGTGTTATCACTTCAATAGGGTCCTCAACATCATGAAATATTTGTTCTTCCATTGTAGGAGGTATGATATCTTGTAAATTTTGTGTTTCTCCTTTTGTAAAGAAGGTGTTCAATGGATTTTCAGAGGTAGGAACACCGTTGCTTTCAGGGGCACTAGAACCTATTAGTCAGATACTTCTCCCTAAAGGGATATTTATATTAGAGCAGTGGGTTATAAGTCTCATGCAAAAGAATACAACACTCAATGCACAAACTAATAGAACAAACCCTAGGAACAAGATATGCTTATTAAAATACACCTAAAATGTTCACTTTTTCCACAATTTTCAATGCAAATAACTAAAAGATAAGGTGTTGTAAGGAAATTGATGAGGGGTAGAAAATTATAACCTTAATATCAGTCCAATAATTCATAAGTATCCTTCACACCATACCTATAATGCAAATTTAGATAGACGACAAGGCTAAAATCTAGCGAAAATGTAAGGCTTTCAAACCCTAATTGTGAAATTAAGACATGAAACTATGGAAAATGATATATGAATGTTTTATAATAAGATTTATGATGTAAAATAGCTCATTACAGATCTAAAAATAATTTTACAAGTTCTACAATGCTCAATGCAAGTGCAATTTCAAGGAAAGATGAGTGAATAAGCTAGTTTTTGTTGAAATTGACTATGTAAAAATGCAAAATTTGAGATGTAAATGCAAAACTAAAAACAAAAATCAGATTTTAATGAGTGTTTTAAAATAGTAGTAAAATCTGAAACAATATTTTAACCACAAACCCTAGCTTTTGGAAAAACTAGGTTATATGAAAAATGCACAATTTCAAGCAAAATCTAACAATTTAAGCATGGAAATGCAATGAAAATGATTATACAATGATGTACTGCTGTAATTTATATCAGATCTGATGCAAAAACTCAGAAATTAAATTAAATTTAATGAAGTTGATGCAAACTATGTCAAAAATGCAAGCCAAGAATGCCAATTTTTTTCAAAATTATCAATTTTTTTTAATAAATTTTCAAATGTAATAAGATGAATGAAATGTAAATCTGAAGTACAACAATCAGCAAGGTGCAAAATTCAAATAAATACATGGCTTCACCAAAATGTTTTATAGGAAAAGAGGGAAGACGAGATTGATAGGTGTTTTAGGTTAGATCCTCCTTTCACTACAAACATTCAAGGCCATTCAATTGAGTTGAATCACAACTTCTGCAAGAGGATTCACCTACATGTTGATGATCACTTGTAATGATGTGGAAATTTAGAAATTGTTGATTAATATATTAATTTTATTCTCAATTATGCTTACAACCCTAATTATGTAAACTTGTAAATAAATAGATGAATCTTGACAAATGCTCGCAAACAAAGATGTAAGATTCAGAGTCGATACATACCATACTTCAAGATTCCAAATCCTAAAATGTTGAGGGCTAAGGGGTAGGTGCCCAAGTCCAAGGTGGAAACTTCTACAGGGACTTCCAAATCTTGTCTGCAACTAATCACTGCTATCTTTGGGATTTTCTGCTTCAGAGACTTGGAGGGCTTCGGGGCGGGCGCCCAAGCCCAGACAGTACTTTTCTTCTCTGATCTGTGCTCTATACTCTCTATCATAGCCTCCTACAACTCCACTTCCATAGAATGTGACACCTATTACCTACAATCATAAAGAAGGGGGTTGGGGGTTGTGGTGTTTAGGAGCTTGCCTTAATCAACCCTTGAAATGGCATTTAAGCCTTCCAATGCTGTTGTTTGATAAAGAGTGTGTATCCCTGTGAGATAGAGGTAAAAACAATGATAAATAATTGATTCAACACAATAGATATCACCTTAGAGGTGTAGCTCACATGTAGATGAAAATCCTTCAACACATGAGAAGATGAAGCCAAATTTGCATAACAAATACAACAACAATATTTTGCTCTACAACAATGAATGCTTTGAATGCTCTAAAATCATAAGTCTGCCAAAAGTTCATAATCATCTTCTAGTTTACAAATGAAACCCTAAACATGCTTATATATGCATTCCCACTACAAATTTTATAATTCAAACTTAAGATGTCAGCAACGAAACCTTTTAATGGTCACTTAGTAGACATTTAAATATAGGACCTACCTAAAATAGGATAGGACTAGGGAATGAGTGCCTAAGACCCTAGGTACTATTTTAGGGTACAGTTAAGCACACAAATATCCCTTAAGCCCCATTTGACATGGGTTTTAGGCCATTTTGTACTAGGAGTTAAAATGAACATGGATAATGAAAACAAGGGACCTGAGAGCTAAACTTAGGAGGTAAAAGTCCTAAGGGGACATTTTATGACTAAACAATCTATATTCCATAGATAGAAGTTGTTCTTTAGAAGATGAGGTTCATGATGATTCAAATGATGAAACACTTTTCATGGCCTTGAATGTTGCTGACAAGAAGGATAATATTAGAAAATGTGAAAAGACTGATACCTTGCAAGTTGACCAAAACAATGATAGATCAATGGTTGTATGGACTATCTTTCATGCAAAAGAAGCCAAGGCTTGGGTAATTGGTAGTGGTTTCTCTAATAATATGACTAGTGACAAGGAGAAGTTTATCATCCTTGAGAAGTGGAATGGTGGAGCTGTTAAGTTTGGTGGTGATGAGTCAACACAAATCTGTGGAAAGGGTACTATAAATATTGATGGGAAGAATAGGATTGAGGATGTCCTCTATGTCAAAGGGATAAAACATAATCTTCTTAGTATCAGTCAGATGTGTAGTAAAGGATACAATATTACCTTTCATGCCAAAGGTTATGAAATCAAGAAGGTAGGGTTCAAAAAACTAGTTACAAAAGGCATCAAGTCATATGATGATATCTATCATCTGAAGGAGGTAAATGGAAGAACATGATTATTGGCTCAATCCAGTGAGTGTTGGCTATTGCATAAGAGAATGGGACACACCAACTTTGACAATATGGTAAAGATCAGCTCTATTCATGTGGTGAGAGATATGCCTGTTGCAAGTATGGGCCTAACTAGTGTTGTCATTGATGTCAACATACTCCTATTGCATTAATGATAAGGATTAAATGAGCTATGTGATGAGGATATTGCAAAAATTAGTCCCAACCAGGAATAGAGAAGAACAGTGAAGATAGTAAGGTAAAGATCCTAGTTAAGATGAAGATCAGAGGATGCGCTTCAAAGGGTTTGTAGATATGTGTCTTGAGATGATCTAGTAAAGATTTTAGAGGTTTGCATGAAGATCTGAAGAAGTTATGGCCACTTAAGTAAAACTAGTTCTGACAGGTGTTCAGAGGTGATAGAGTGATACAGATAGGTCCAGTGAGATCCAAAAATGCAATATCCTATTTTGCAGATTTGGTGGAGTGTTTAGGAAGTCAATGTGAAGTGACAACTCAATTGGTTCGTGATCTGGAGGTTTGCAAGCATCTATTTTATTATGACAGTGATGATAAACTATGTTCTTGAGGTTCCAGATGAAGGAGAGAAGGATTTCAGTAAGTAGATGTAGTGTGGATGATCTTGGTGATTCAGACGAGCTTGTGGAGGTCTTTGGATCGTGTTTAGTTCATGTTGGTGGTCCACATTGGAGTTTGAGCTCGCAATTGAAGAATAACCTCTGGATGATTATGTTCTTCCTAAGCTTGGCCGACCGGATGAGTTACACATCCTACAGATGATCTTGAAGATGTTATGTGAGGATTGGCATGTTCCTAAATCAAGATTGAAGTCTCAGATCTATGTGGCTGACAGTGTTTTGATCTGCATGAAGTCTTTTTGTAATTAGTCTTGTTGTATTTATGTATTTGCTCTGTAATGTATGCCGACTTGGATGATTATCCCTAAGTTGATGTCTTGTGGAAATAAGGAGTTGCAAAACCATTTCAAATGCATCTTGAGGAGATGAGAGTGTGGTAGCGAGGAGGAGAGTAAAAGGTAGAGTAGAAGTATTGGGCTTAAATGGAACTAACTCAAGCATGGTGAAGATGCTATTCTTTAGTTCAAGTATGTAATACTTATTATTCTGTAGACAGTGTGTCTTCTATAGGCAGTGAGCCTCTTGTGAGCAGTGTGCTTGGGCAGTGAGCCCTAATTGGCATGTGCCATTTGGTTCTTTCTATTCTTCTAATAGAGAATACATTCTTGGGTTAGTCACCCTGTGGTTTTTCCCTTAACCAGGTTTTCCACATCAAAATCTTGGTGTCTCATGTGTTAATGTGTTTTTGCTCTTGATTTAATGCATTGTATTTCCATGATTGATTTATTATTATGCTACTGAATTACAAAGTGGATTTAAGTGTTTAATTGGAAGAAAGTTTTGGACAACTGATTCACGCTCCCTCTTAGTTGTCTATCCTTAATCTACAATTGGTATCATAGCTACGTTCCTCTAAAAGGAGCTTAACCACTTGAGGAGATCCAGGATGTTGTCCTACAAGAAGGATAGTTCGAAGTTTGATGGAACCAATTTTACTCTTTGGAAAAGTCACATGCAATGTCACTTGCAATGTATGGGAATACATTACTGGACCATGGCTTCAAAGAAGTATACTCCTCCACAGAATGGTCCAAAATTTGTAGATGAAATTGTAGATGCTGAAAACAATCTACAGACTAAAGAAGCTCTTCTAAGTGCCTTGTCTGATTCAGAGCTGACAAATGTTGTTGACCTACAAACTACTTTTGAGATTTGGGAAAAATTGGAACTTCTACATGAAGGAGACAAGTATGTTAAATATGCAAAGTTACAGAGTCTAAAAGGAAAATTCAAAAATCTGAAGATGAGAGAAGATGAAAATATCACTACTTTTATGCCAAGAGTAAATGAACTTGTTTGTGGCATTAGATGTGCTGGTGGAGTCTTGGATGAAGATGAGATTGTTGGCAAAGTTCTCAGATCCCTTCCTACTTCTTACAAATACAAGGTTGCCACCATTAAAGAATTTAGAACCCATTTAGGTGTCACAAGAGATCAATTGGTTTGTAAATTGGTTGCATTTGAATTGATCAAGTTTGGAGATGCCCCCCCATGACTAAATCTACATTCAAAGCCAATGCCTTCGTAAAAGGTAAACAAAGGTTTGATCTGGGAGAGAACTCTTCAAGGAAACTATCATGGTATGAAAAGCAAGAAAAGACCTAGAAGAAGAAGTAGAAGCTGCTCAACTTGAAGCCCTTATTGTAAAAAGACTACCAAGAGGATCCAGTAAGTATGAAGGAAAATTGCCTTTTAAGTGTTTTAATTGCAATAAGATTGGTCATTTTGCCTCAAGGTGTCTGGAAAGATTTTCAAGGCCAAATCCTAACAGATCAAGGTTCCAAAAGAATCGTTACTATGTTCATGAACATGATGATAATGAAGGAGTGGCAGATGATGAATCAGAGACAGGAAACAAATTTGGAAGTGACTGGGTGTTCATTGCCATCAAGGAAGAAAATCCAATGCCCTCTGTATCTGTCAATCATAAAATTGTGGAAAGAGCTCTGGCTGCCCAAGTTGAAGAAAAGGATGATTGGGTCATTGACAGTGGATGCTCTCACCATATGACAGGTGACAAAAATAAGTTTATAGATTTGGAAAGGTATGAAGGAGGAGTGGTAAAATTTGGTGATAATTCTACTGGCAAAATTAGAGGTAGAGGAACTATTTCTTTTGATGGAAAGAACAAAACCAGTAATGTACTATATGTTGAAGGTCTGAAGCACAATCTTCTCAGTGTTGGATAGTTGGTGGACAAAGGCTATGATCTCTGATTCAAGAATGGAAAATGTAAGATTTTTGAAATTTATGGAACAAAGATTGCATCTGGTACTCAAACAAAAGGTAACATCTTCCACTTGGTTGGTACTAGTAACAACTGCTTATTTGTTCAAATTGATCAAAGTTGGTTATGGCATAGGAGAATGTGTCATGTGAATTTTGATAATATCATCAAGCTAAGCAACACTCAGGCTGTAAGAGATCTTCCAAAATTGGTGAAACCTACAAATAGTTTGTACAAAGAATGTCAGTTGGGTAAACAAAGAAGAGTCTCATTCAAAAGCAAGGAACAATCTTCTACCAGATTATTGGACTTAGTTCATACTGATCTATGTGGTCTGACAAGAATTAGGAGTGTGCAAGGTGATAGATACTTCATGTTATTAATTGATGACCATTCCAAGATGATGTGGGTTACTTTTCTGAAAAAGAAATCAGAGGCTCTTGAGAAATTCAAAATATTCAAGGCTATGGTGGAGAATGAAACTGGATTTAAATTAAAATGTCTGAGGTCTGATAGAGGTGGAGAATTCACATTCGGTGAGTTCATAGAATTCTATGAGAAACGTGGAATAAAGAGACAGTTGTCTGCTCCTAGGACTCCATAGCAGAATGGAGTAATGGAGAGAAAGAACTGGACCATCCAAGAAGCATCTAGAACCATGATGATGGAAGCAAATGTTCCTTAGATCTATTGGAGAGAAGATGTAAACACTGTAGTCTATACTCTCAATCGAGTACAAACCAGAAACAATACCGGTAAGACTCCTTATGAACTTTGGTTTGGCATCACTCCCACAATGAGGTATTTTAGAGTTTTTCGTAGCAAATGTTACATTAATAGAGATGAAGATTTAGGCAAATTTGATGCTAGAAGGGATGAAGGAATTTTCTTGGGTTATTCTACTCAAAGCAAAGCATACTGGTGTTATAACAAGAGATTGAAGAAGATTATAGAAAGTACAAATGTGAAGGTTGATGAAGGGATTGAAAAACCCTTAAGGTTTTATGAATGTGATGAAGATGATCAGAATGATGTTTTGATCCAAGGAGTCCAAGCCTCTTCTGAGATTCAGATCCAGACTTATCCGGTAAATCAGGAAGAAGAGATAAGTTTGAATGAACTTGTTGAAGAATCAGGAGTGCAAGAAACTCCAAAAGTTCCCAGGTATGTAAGACTGAACCACTCTAAAGATCAGATCATGGGTGATAAAAGCAAAGGTGTACAAATAAGAAGAAGGATTGCTCGAGATTCAAAAGAGTATTGTCTGATTTCAAAGATTGAACCTAAGACAGTGAATGAAGCTTGCAATGATGAAAACTAGACTAAAGCAATGAAGGAAGAGCTGATGCAAATTGAGAAAAATCACACTTGGGCTCTTGTTCCAAGACCTAAAAACAAGAATGTGATTGGAACCAAATGGGTCTTCCAGAACAAACTGAATGAAGTTAGTGAAGTAATCAAAAATAAAGCTAGATTGGTCTGCAAGGGTTACTCTCAAATAGAAGGAGTTGATTTTGAAGAAACTTTGGCTCTGGTGGCAAGAATTGAAGTAGTTAGATTATTTCTTGCTTTTGCTGCCTTCAAGATTTCAAAGTATATCAGATGGATGTCAAGTCTGCCTTCCTGAATAGTGACTTGGAAGAAGAAGTATACATTGAGCAGCCAGATGGATTTCAATTGTCTGATCATGGTGATATGGTCTGCAAGTTGAAGAAAGTATTATATGGACTCAAGCAAGCCCCAAGAGCCTGGTATGAAAGATTGGATAAACATATTTTGAAGATTGGTTTGAACAAAGGTACTGCTGACAGTAATTTGTATTTCAAAATTGATCATGAAAACATCTTGATTGTTGAAGTGTTTGTTCATGATATCATTTTTGGAGGAAGAGATAGTATGTGCAAAACTTTTGCAAATCAAATGAAAAGTGAATTTGAGATGTCCATGCTTGGGGAAATGAATTTCTTCTTGGGTCTACAAATCACTCAAACAAAGAAAGGAATTTTCATTTCTCAGACCAAATATGTGAAAGAATTGTTGAAGAAATTTGGGATGGAAGAATCAAAACCAATGAGTACTCCCATGGAAACCGGATGTAAATTGAGAAAAGATGATGACTCTCCTAAGGCTGATAAAAAAAAGTACAAGTCAATGATTGGAGGATTATTGTATCTCACTCAAACTAGACCTGACATTATGAATGTTGTTGGTCTTGTTGCTAGATTCCAAGCTGATCTTAGAGAATCTCATGTCATGGCAATCAAGAGGATTTTTAGATATCTAAAAGGGACAATTGAGTATGGATTGTGGTATCCCAGAGATCATGATTTTTCTCTTCATGCATATATAGATGTAGATTGGGTAGGAGATGTGGATGACCGAAAGAGTACCAGTGGTGGAGCATTCTTTTTAGGGAAGAGATTGGTTTTTTGGCTGAGCAAGAAACAAGAGGCAATATCTCTGTCCACTGCAGAAGTAGAATATATTGTAGCAGGAGGTAGTTGCACTCAAGTCTTCTGGATGAAGCAAATGCTAAGAGACATTAGAGTGGAGTATGAGGAACCTATCACAATCTTCTGTGATAATTCAAGTGCAATAAATATTTCAAAGAATCCAGTGTTGCATTCAAAGACTAAACATATATCCATCAAGTTTCACTTTTTGAGAGAGCAAGTGAACAAGAATGAGGTCAGATTGGAGTTTGTGCCTTCCAAGGATCAGATTGCAGATATCTTTACTAAACCTCTACCTAAGGACTCTTTTGAGTATCTCAGGGAGAAATTAGGGGTTATTACCCCTCCGGTGATGAAGTAAGATGCATTGATGTGCATCAGTCTGGTGGATATCACAGTCATATCTTGTGGTCTGGATTGATGATGGGGAGCTACTACTCAGGGGGAGCAGTTGGTATGATTCTAAATTGTTGAAGTTGCAAGTATATGCCCTTTGCCATTGATGTCAAAGGGGGAGAGAAGACATGTGAAAAACAAGTGGTTGCTGATCAAAGGGGGAGTAGTAAAGGAAGAGAAGACATGTGAATGGTTGTTGTTGATAAGGGGAGTTGTGTCAGTGAGAAAAAGTTCTTGTCTTGATGGTTAAAATAGTTTTTCACATCATATGTTGCCATCAATGATAAAGGGGGAGATTGTTGCAAGTATGGCCATAACCGGTGTTGTCATTGATGTCAACATACTCCTGTTCAATTAATGATAAGGATTAGATGAGTTGTGTGTTGAGGATATTGAGAAAATTAGTCCTAAACAGGAACAAAGAAGGATAGTGAAGACAGTAAGGTAAAGATCCCAGTTAAGATGAAGATTAGAGGATGCGCTTCAAAGGGTTTGTAGATATATGTCTTGAGATGATCCAGTAACGATTTTAGAGGTCCGCATGAAGATCTGAAGAAGTTATGGCCACTTAAGTAAAAATAGTTCTGGCAAGTGTTCAGAGGTGATAGAGTGATACAGATAGGTCTAGTGAGATCCAAAAATGCAATATCTTGTTCTACGGATTTGGTGGAGTGTTTAGGAAGTCAATGTGAAGTGACAAGTCAATTGGTTCATGATCTGGAGGTCCACAAGCATCTATTTTATTATGACAGTGATGACATACTATGTTCTTGAGATTCCAGATGAAGGAGAAAAGGATTTCAGTAAGCAGATGTAGTGTGGATGATCTTGATGATTCATATGAGCTTGTGGAGGTCTTTAGATCGTGTCCAGTTCATGTTGGTGGTCTACATTGGAGTTTGAGCTCACAATTGAAGAATAATCTTTGGATGATCGTGTTCTTCCTAAGCCTAGACGACAGGATGAGTTACACATCCTACATATGATCTTGAAGATATTATGTGAGGATTGGCATGTTCCTAAATCAAGATTGAAGTCTCAAATCTGTGTGGTCGATAGTGTGTTGATCTGCGTGAAGTCTTTTTGTAATTAGTCTTGTTGTATTTATGTATTTTCTCTATAATGTATGTCGACTTGGATGATTATCCCTAAGTCAATGTCTTATATAAATAAGGAGTTACAAAGTCATTTCAAATGCATCTTGAGGAGATGAGAGTGTGGTAACAAGGAGGAGAGTGAAAGGTAGAGCAGAAGTATTGGGCTTAAATGGAACTGACTCAAGCATGGTGAAGATGCTATTATTCAGTTCAAGTATGTAATACTTAATATTCTGTAGACAGTGTGTCTCTTGTAGGCAGTGAGCCTCTTGTGAGCAGTGTACTTGGGCAGTGAACCCTAATTGGCATGTACCATTTGGTTCTTTCTATTCTTCTAATAGAGAATACATTCTTGGGTTAGTCACCCCATGGTTTTTCCCTTAACCGGGTTTTCCATGTCAAAATCTTGGTGTCTCATGTGTTAATGTGTTTCTGCTCTTGATTGAATATATTGTATTTCCATGATTGATTTATTATTTTGCTACTGAATTACAAAGTGGATTTAAGTGTTTAATTGGAAGAAAGTTTTGGACAACTGATTCACCCCACTCTCAGTTGTCTGTCTTGAATCTCCAATGCCCAAGATAACCAAGCCAACAAAGACATTATGCAAGGAATGTCAAATCAGAAAGCAGACAAAGACAAGTTTCAAGTGATAGGAGTACTTTTTTTCAATGCCACTGGAGCTAATTCATATTGAACTATGTGGCCCTACAAGAGTAAAGAGTCAACAAGGTGAAAGGTATTTCAGTTACTTATTGATGATTATTCTAAAATGACTTGGGCTACTTTCTTAAGAGAAAAATCAAATACCTTTGATAAGTTTAAGGTTTCAAAGATATGGTTGAGAATGAAATGGATACTAAGATCAAATGTTTAAGGTCTAATAGAGTAGGTGAGTTTACTTCAAATGGATTTGATAAGTTTTGTGAATATCATGGTATTAGGAGACATCTGTTAGCTCCTAGGAGCCCTGAACAAAATGGGGTAGTGGAAAGGAAGAATAGGAATGTGCAAGAGATGGATAGGGCAATGTTGAAAGATGTAGATCTGACTTACATGTACTGGAAGGAAGTAGTTCACATTGTTGTCTATCTAACCAACAGAATACAACTAAGGGTCACTAAGACCTCTTATGAGCTATGGTATGGAAGACCCCCTATTATCAAATACTTCAAAATATTAGGTAGCAAATGCTATATCAGAAGAGATGAAGAGGACCTAGGAAAGTTTGATTTAAGAAGTGAAGAAGGGATCTTTCTTGGTTACTCAACCAGAAGCAAGCCCTATAGATGCTACAACAAGAGATTGGGGAGGATGATTAAAAGCACAAATGTCAAAGTAGATGAAGATTTTTATCAGATCTCACAAGAACTAGAGGACTCCATATTTGATATTTTTCCATGCATTGAAGAAGAAGAAGAAGAAGAAGAGAAAGAAGAAAAGGAGCAAGAACCAGAGTAGATACACAAGACTCCAACAAAGTATGTTTAGAAGAATCATTTAGTAGATCAGATCATTGGGGACAAGAATAAAGGTGTGCTGACCAAGAGAAGTCTTGCAAAAGCATGTGAGCAAGTAAACTTGTGTTTATTATTAAAGTTAGAACCCAAAACCTTTGTTGATGCTAGCAAATATGATGGATGGATAAAGGCAATGGAAGAAGAACTAAATTAGATAGAGAAGAATGAGACATGGGAATTGGTTCCTAGACCAACAAATAAGAATGTTATAGGCACAAAGTGGGTATTTTGGAACAAGCTGAATGAAGATGGTGAAGTTGTAAGGAACAAAACAAGATTGGTATGTAAGGGCTATTCTCAAGTTGAAGGCATTAATTTTGAGGAGACTTTTTCTCTAGTAGCCAGGATGGAGGCAATCTGAATGTTTCTTTCCCTTTCTAATCAGATAGATGTCAAGTCAACATTTTTGAATGGTGGTCTAGAGGAAGAGGTTTACATTGAGAACCTAGATGGTTTTCATATATTAGAAGATCCAAACATGGTGTGCAAACTCAAAAAGGCTTTGTATGGTCTCAACCAAGCACCTAGAGCTTGGTATGCTAAGTTGGATAAGTACTTACTTCAGCAAGGCTTGAAGAAAGATACTACAGATAGTAATATTTACATCAAGGAAGAAGGAAATATGATATTGATAGTTGTAGTATGTGTTGGTGACACCATCTTTGGTGGAGATGATGATATGTGCAAAAAGTTTACAAAGGAGATGCAAAATGAGTTTGAGATGTATATGATTGGTGAGATGTCTTTCTTCCTTAGACTTTAAATTGCTTAGCTAGATGATGGTATCTTTATTTCTCAAGCTAAGTATTCTAAAGAGATGTTGAAAAAATTTGGTATGGAGGACTCTAAACTAGTGAGTACTCCTATGGTCACTAGATGTCACTTGAGCAAGAATGATGAGTCTCCAGAGGTTGATCAAACTTCATATAGATCCATTATTGGAGGATTGTTGTACTTGACTACATCTAGACCTGATATTATGGATGCAATATGTGTGGTTTCCAAATATCAATCTATCCCCAAGAAAACACATGAGAAGGTAGTGAAAAGAATATTCAGATACTTGAAGGGAACTCTAGACTATGGCTTATGGTATCCAAGAGGTAATGACTTTGATTTGAGTGCCTACACTGATGTTGATTGTCCTAGTTGTGTTGATGATAGAAGAAGTACAAGTTGTGGTGCTTTCTTTTTAGGAAGCAGATTAGTTTCATGGTAGAGCAAGAAGCAAGATTTAGTATCTTTATCAATTGCAGAGGCAGAGTATATTGTAGCAACATCCTGATGTACACAAGTGTTGTGGATGAAACAAACCCTAAATGATATCAAGGTATTGTATGATGAGCCTATTCCTATTTTGTGAGATAATACAAGTGCTACCAATATTTCCAAGAATCTAGTGATGCATTCTAGAACCAAGCATATAGTAATCAGGTATCACTTTTTGAGAGAGAAGGTTGCAGAAAAGGAAGTAAAGTTGGAATATGTTCCAACAAAGGATTAGATTGCAGATAATTTCACAAAGGCTCTTGCAAAGGACACTTTTGAAGATATCCAACAGAAGTTAGGGGTAATTTCCCCTCCTTTCTAGATTCATAGTGGTGCATATGTCAAGGGCGAGTTCATGCTATATCTTTTTCTTGGACTGATGGTGGCTACCTCTCAATGGGAGAAGGTAGTTGTGGTTGTTGATAGAGGGAGCCTTGAAGAAGGGAGAGAGAGAGAGAGTGTGTGTGCCCCTTAAAAGAAGAGTTTGTGCCCTAAGGGGAAGAAACATTTGCCTTTTGTCCTTAATGTCAATGTTGCAAGTATGTGCTAATCAGTGTTGTCATTAATGTTAGCATGCTTAGGTTATCATTGGTGTCAACTGTGTCTTCTGATATTGTTGATTGTTGCCTAATTGAGTTGTCATGTTAAAGTGATTTGAATGCCTTATAGAAGTGCTGATGATGTTGGTATAGTGCTCTTGTTGCTAAGCTTCCAAGTGATTTTGAGAAAATTTGCTCTCTAGAGAAAATGGTGTGTTGCAGAGTATTCTGGCTTGTAGGATATTGACTATGTTTTTTCTCTGCATTTCTTCTGTGTTGAAGACCAGAGTGTGAGATTTGGATATGTTTTAGAGAAGTATTTGAAGATCTAGCCACTAGTAGAAAAACAAAGATAAATGACTAAAAAAACTACCAAAAATTGGTCATGTGATCAATAGTTTGGTCACATGACCATTGGTAGTTTATTGTCAGTCATTTATCTCGTGACCAAATTTATGACCAAACAAATTTTAGTCATTAATTTAGTCACTTAATTTGGTAGTATATTTAGTCATTAATTTGGTAGTATATTTAGTCATCAATTTGGAAGTATATTTATTCATCAATTTGGTAGTATATTTCATAATTTGGTAGTATATTTAGTCACGTGACCATTGGTAGTTTATTGCTGGTCATTTATCTCACGACCAAATTAATTTGGTAGTATATTTGGTAATTTGGTAGTATATTTAGTCATTTAATTAATCCTCACAAATTTATGCATATAAAATTCAAGTATCATAGATATTCAAATGTTGAGAGAAGCATCATGAAATGAAGACTAAAATGCTTGAACAAATATTATGAAAATTTATTTCATTAAGTCTCACTGGTTACATTCAATGTCTCATTGGCAAAGCAAAACCTCACTAGCATCACTGGCAACTTGTCTCACTAACTGTCTTACATCATTTATTGAACATTCATCTCAGATCATTTACATCATTTACATCATTTATTAAACATTTATAAAATATGTTTCTCCTTATTCAAAAAAACATTATCTTAGCTCATGCACTATTAAACAGTGAATTTGTATTAGAGCATTTCACATTCAAACTCTTCCTTGTGAAAGGAAGCTAGGTGTGCAAAAATTGCTTCATACACTAATCTAATGAGGAGAGATGTATGCAAATTCAATTTTAGTTCTTACAACTACAGCAACATAGAACATCTAATAGAGATATTGTAGTAATATACATACACATGAAAAGTAGACAGAAGAGAGAAAGAGACAAGATATACATGGGGAAAACCCATACGGGTGAAAAACTGCACACTCCAAAACATAGCTCAAATGTATTAC
The DNA here is from genome assembly GCA_027924645.1 of Cunninghamia lanceolata. Lineage (NCBI taxonomy): Eukaryota > Viridiplantae > Streptophyta > Pinopsida > Cupressales > Cupressaceae > Cunninghamia > Cunninghamia lanceolata. Next base: position 15,035,094 of record BSBN01000523.1, read on the forward strand.
AGTAAACAATAACAGATTACAATACAGTTTTAGAGCCAATGCTCTTTCAGGAGTCTTTGAATGTCAAATCTGGAGATATTCCAGTAGCATAATAGTACCAATACAAAAATGCTACTTATATCCCATCCAAGCACCTATTTTTATAGAGTTTACAAGGTAAATATGTAACCTTCTAGAGATGGGCGTCCATCTTGGACTCATGCCCCAAAACCCATGCCTAAGGACACTTGTCCAACATCCCATCCCAATGTGGGCACCTTGTCCCAAGATAGGCTATGACAGATGCTCTTATGCACCTTACAACTGTCATAGAATCTGTCATAACTAACAGCACTAACAAATGTAAGAGAATCTGTCATATAATAACTAAAAATATCTTATTCCTCTTACAACATGTCATAACTTCCCTTGACCATGCAAAGATGCCTTTCTCTCATGCAAAGATACTCACCGACACTTGTCATTAAATAAAAGTCATTTGAGGTTTTGGGGGCGTTGCCCCCGAGCCCCCACGGGGGCACTACCCCTCGACCCCACCCTGTACCATGATAGGGACGATGCTAGGGGTGCTGCCCCTGGACCCTGCAAGGGGCTCCATCCCTTGACCTCATCTTAGGGGCACTGCCCCCAAACCCCCCTTAATTATTCAAGGGGGAAACCGCGACTACCAAAGTCAACAAAATTTATCTTGCTATATGTACACAAGGTGCTGACTATGCCAACTCAACATGGGATAAATAAATACAATATTAGGAATTTACAAAGGTTGAGACACCTTAATTCCCAACACCTTGCTGGTATTCACCTTTCATGTATCAAACAATGTATCAAGGTGAAAACCTGTCTTGACATCAATGCCAAAACCACAATGTTAAAGGGGTCAACAAACTCCCCCTTTGGCATTGATGTCAAACCTGCCAAGTACCTGAAAGAACAATCATGATAAGCACCAAAAACTACCCAACTTGAATGTAAATATCATGAAATAATAAAAATCATCATTGTAATGAATCTAAAACAACAAACTAATCTAGCATGACTGTTACAGCTTATATGTCCATAGCATTGACTGAATGGAAAGCATCATATACCACTGTACTATATCATACATCTCCCCCTTTTGACAACAATGCCAAAGGTGAGGGATAGGAAAATAGAAAGAGAAGATTGTTGTTACCAACTACAGTGCCAAGAACCATAAAAAATGAAAGATATCAACTGTATTAGACTACCACTATCCTCATCTAGTTGTTAAAGTAGAAATAGAAGCATTATCAACAACAAAGGTCAGCAATATACCAAGAATGTAATCATCAACATAATCAACTGAAAGTATCAAAAACCAATTATCAAAAAGTTAAAATCACTGTGAAACTTGTGAACAAATACCAAATACCAAAGTATCAATGTTAGAACAAAGAGAGAATAGAAAAATTTGCAAATCACTAAGATAATGCCTGTAGGATACTGTCAAACCACAAATCACCAAATACTATCATGCCAACTGTCACTATAAACCAATGGTACAAAGAACCTGAAAAGAGATCACAAACTAAAACAATGGTGAAGCTTGTTTATCACTTATCACATTAATGCATCATACATACATAGTGAGCATGTCAACAGAAACTAAAAACATTAGGAATAAAGAATAGGATTAGAAGCTCCCCCTAAATCAACTGAAAGACCAACTAATAATGTCAAAAACTACTAAGAAATTCATAAGTACCAATTGTGCCAAGTGAAATGGTGCAATGTTACCACTTGTCAAATGCATTACCAACTATATCAAATTACCAGACATTATTCATTTGCCAACTCACTGTCACAGCATATAACCAACTCACACTGTCCAGTACCAGCTTACTGTCATAGCATATATCACAAAGTGATTAGTACAAATGAATAAAAGAATTAAAATAGTATGAATAGAATCTACGAATATCAACTAAAGTTTATGAGTATCAACTAAATGTAAACCAGAGCCAATAGCACTGCAACTAAAATGCACACCAAACCATCTGAATATCAATCAAAATCATGGCATCAAATGAAATGATCATAAGAACCAAAGTAGATACAAATCAAAAAATATGACTTAAGCCTATCTCAATCACTGCCTTAAAGGAGAAAAAACTGTCAACCACTATACCAAGCATTGTGAGTAACCACTGAATCAACAACTTGAAACCATGAAGAACCTTGGACATTGAAGGAATGAATATTGTATCCTGCCATTAACTGCATACTATAGTTGTTTGTCACTTGTACTGTTATTGCTCAAATGTGATTTGTAGATCACAATGTAAGACCATTAGATCAACTAACCAGTCACTTCACTGATCATCAAAGGAAGACAAATCATTATACACTACTCTGAGATCACAAAGGAGATCACAATGATAATCAACATCATGTACCAAGGATCACCAATAGCCATCAATAAGGAAACCAGTACTGTGATGAGTCTCCTAACTGATTATGGTCATTTTACTCAAATAAATACAAACTTACAACAATACTAATAAGAAAATCCCTGAAATGATAAGCTTTGGCAACAAACTATGTTCAAGCCATCAATCACTGTGTTTCAACTTTTTGTCAACTACCACTCACACTTAAGAAGGCATCAACTAAACAAGCACTGCTTAAATTGTCTCCATACAACAACAAACATCTAAATTTGTTTTGTATTCAAGCACTACTCATGTTCATGCAAGTTCAAGTACCAAGGCATTATCCTCAATAAACTATCCATAAGTTAACAAAGTCACTATTCAAGCACATATCTATCACTTCCAAGCAAATGATGTGTCTAAACAAACTCAAAATACTATCAAATAAACAATGATTGCAGGATATGCACAAAATGGATTTGTTGAAAACGCTTTAGAAATTTTAAAGCAAATGCAATTGGCTGGTGTAAAGCCAAATTCCACAACCTTTTCTAGCATCGTCCTTGTCTGTGTCAAAATGGGAGCTTTGGAATAGGGTATGGACATCCATCAAGACATAAAGGATAGAGGAATTTTGTCAGATGTTGTAGTTACAACTATCCTATTAGACATGTATGCAAAATGTGGAAGCATAGACAAGGCATGTGAACTATTTCATAGAATGCCTCAAAGAAATGTGGTCTCATGGACTGTAATGATTGCAGGATATGCACAAAATGGATTTGTTGAAAAGGCTTTAGAAATTTTAAAGAAAATGCAATTGGCTGGTGTAAATCCAAATTCCACAACCTTTGCCAGCATCCTCCCTGCCTATGTCAAAATGGGAGCTTTAGAATAGGGTATGGACATCCCTTAAAACATAAAGGATAGAGGAATTTTGTTAGATGTTGTAGTTGCAACTGCCCTATTAGACATGTATGCAAAATGTGGAAGCATAGACAAGGAACATGAACTGTTTGATAGAATGCCTCAAAGAAATGTGGTCTCATGGACTGCAATGATTGTAGGATATGCAAAAAGTGGATTTGTTGGAAAGGCATTAGAAATTTTAAAGCAAATACAATTGGCTGGTGTAAAGCCAAATTCCACAACCTTTTCTAGCATCCTCCCTGTCTATGTCAAAATGGGAGCTTTAGAATAGGGTATGGACATCCATCAAGACATAAATGATAGAGGAATTTTGTCAGATGTTGTAGTTGCAATTGTCCTGTTAGACATGTATGCAAAATGTTGAAGCATAGACAAGGCACGTGAACTATTTGACAAAATGCCTCAAAGAAATGTGGTCTCATGGACTACAATGATTGCATGATATGCACAAAATGGATTTGTTGAAAAGGATTTAGAAATTTTAAAGAAAATGCAATTGGCTGGTGTAAATCCAAATTCCACAGCCTTTGCCAGCATCCTCCCTACCTGTGTCAAAATGGGAGCTTTAGAATAGGGTATGGACATCCATCAAAACATAAAGGATATAGGAATTTTGTCAGATGTTGTAGTTGCAACTACCTTGTTAGACATGTATGCAAAATGTGGAAGCATAGACAAGGCACGTGAACTATTTGACATAATGCCTCAAAGAAATGTGGTCTCATGGACTGTAATGATTGTAGGATATGCACAAAATGGATTTGTTGAAAAGGCTTTAGAAATTTTAAAGCAAATGCAATTGGTTGGTGTAAAGCCAAATTCCACAACCTTTTCCAGCATCCTCCCTGCCTGTGTCAAAATAGGAGCTTTGGAATAGGGTATGGAAATCCATCAAAACATAAAGGATAGAGGAATTTTGTCAGATGTTGTAGTTGCAACTACCCTGTTAGACATGTATGCAAAATGTGGAAGCATAGACAAGGCACGTGAATTGTTTGACAGAATGCCTCAAAGAAATGTGGTCTCATGGACTGCACTAATTACAGGATATGCACAAAATGGATTTATTGAAAAGGCTATAGAAATTTTAAAACAAATGCAATTAGCTGGTGTAAAGCCAAATTCCACAACCTTTGCCAGCATCCTCCCTGCCTGTGTCAAAATGGGAGCTTTGGAATAGCGTATGGACATCCATCAAAACATAAAGGATAGAGGAATTTTGTCAGATGTTGTAGTTGCAACTGCCTTGTTAGACATGTATGCAAAATGTGGAAGCATAGACAAGGGACATGAACTGCTTGACAGAATGCCTCAAAGAAATGTTTAATGTTCCCTTGGTGGCAAAGGAGTGGCATTGGTAGGAGATCTATGCATCGGCCAAAATCAGAGACTAGTCCCTTTGACATTCTAAAAAGAGCAGTCAACGTACCCTACAGTGATGTGTATGCTACAGTGGAGTCACCTTGGTTATCGGTGTCACAAGCAACATCGAGGAGACCTAGAAATGAGTCTCTTTCATATGGCAAATACAAGCTATGTTCAATGTGACAAAGACATATCAGTGTGTTAAGACAACTTATGTTAACACTATTTTTTATTTGGATCCTAAAAATGTTGCACAACTTATGTTCTTCTCTCAAACATCTATCCAGAAGTGGGCAGGTGTGGTGAGGTAAGTAGATTGATGAAAGATAGAGGATATAAAAAATCCCCAGATGCAGTTGGACAAGCTTCCTGCATCACTGTGGGAGCTATCAAGAGTCAGTGTAGGAGTGCACTCCCGTACTAACTCTTGACAGCTCCCGCGGTGATGTGGGAAGCCTGTCCAACTGCATTCGGGGAAGGATAGAAGAATGTTGTCATTTGTTGTAGTGGCAACTTCCCTAGTAGACATGTATGCAAAATGTGGAAGCATTGACAAGGCATGTGAACTGTTTGGCAGAATTCCTCAAAGAGATGTCATCTCATGGAATGCAATGATTGTGGGATATGTACAAAATGGATTTTTTGAAAAGGCTTTAGAAACTTTCAAGCAAATGCAATTGGCAAGTGGAAAGCCTAGGTTCTCTTGTAATATGTATGGACCATCACTTTGATAGGACCCAGTGCTGATGATTTTCTGTCTGAAATGGAACACATCTTAGAGAAATAAGAATAGACTTCTCTTGTCTTCATGCTTGATGAAGGTGTTGGATCTAGGGCATACAACTGAGAGGGGGGGGGGGTGAATCAGTTGTATAAAACTTCTTCTCATTCAAACACTTAACTCACTGTTGTTAGTTAGCAGCATATCAAATAATCATCCATGGAAGCATAATACATAAACACAAGAGCAGATAAGCATCAACACATTGAACACCAAGATTTTGACGTGGAAAACCCGGTTAAGGGAAAAACCACGGGGTGATTAACCCAAGAATTATTCTCTGTTAGAAGAATAAAGGAAAGATGAATGGCACATGCCAATAAGGGCTCACTGCCCGAGCACACTGCTCACAAAGAGGCCCACTGCCTACAAGGAGACACACTGTCTACAAAGTGATGAAAATCACAGTCTTGAACTGGAGAATGACATCTCTACCATGTCCGGATCAGTTCCAATTAAGCCCAACAATCTCTGCTCTGCCTTTTGCACGTTTCTTCGCTATACCATGCTCATCCTTACACCACACTCTGAAATGGACTCACAAACTGTTATTTATACAAGACATCGACTTAGGAACAAACATCTAAGTCGGCAAACAACCATAGGAGTATCCGCAAGATGAATAACACATCCGGTCGGCCATCACAAGAACATTCGCAGGATGAACAACTCATCCGGTCGGCTACACAGAGCAAGAACTTCATCCGGAAGAATAACTTCAATTCTGGGCTCTACTATCAATGCGGACCAACAACAAAACCTAAACATGATCCAAGAACCTTCACAAGCCTGTCTGAATGTCCGGATACATCCGCACTTCCTCTGCTTACTGGGATCTCTCGTCTTCCTCATCCGGAACTTCAAGAACACAGTCTGTCGCCACTGTCACAATGCAAGAGGTACTTCCGGACCTCCAAATCATACACAAATCAGGATGATACATCATAAGGACATCCCAAACACTCCTTCCAATCCGCAGATTAGGATAATACAATTCCGGACCTCACCGGACCTTTTTGTGATCCTCTGTCACCTTCGGATACTTGCCGGACCCGGTTCTATATCGGCAGCCACAACTCCTTCAGATCTTCATGCGGACCTCTGAAATCTTAACTGTAGCATCTCAAGACTCATATCTACTAACCCTTTAATCCGCATCCTCCGGTTCTCATCCTATACAGTACATTTACCTTCTTCTCATCACTGTTCTTCACTGTTCCTGACTGAGACTAATTTTCTCAATATCCTCAGCACACAGCTCATCAAATCCTTCTTGTCAATGTAATATGAGTATGTTGACATCAATGACAACACTGGATAACCTCATACTTGCAACAATCTCCCCCTTTGTCATTGATGGCAACATATGATGTGAAAAACCATTAAGACAAGAACTTCATCTTTTCATATGTCTTCTCTTCCTTTACTGCTCCCCCTTTGATCATCAACCACTTATTTTTCACATGTCTTCTCTCCCCCTTTGACATCAATGGCAAAGGGCTCATACTTGCAGTTCTCATGCATCAGAATCATACTAGCTGCTCCCCCTTAGTTGCAGCTCCTCATTAGTCCGGATCACAAGATATGACTGTGATAGCCACCGGACTGATGCACATCAGTGCCATCTTAGTTCATCACCGGAGGGGCCATGACCCCTAACTTCTCCCGGAGATATTCAAAGGAGTCCTTGGGAAGAGGTTTGGTGAAGATATCTGCAATCTGATCCTTGGAGGGAACATACTCCAATCTGACTTCTTCCTTGTTTACTTGTTCTCTCAAAAAGTGAAATTTGATAGATATGTGCTTAGTCTTAGAATGCAATACCGGATTCTTGGAAATATTAATTGCACTTGAATTATCACAGAAAATTGTGATAGGCTCCTCATATTCAACTTTAATGTCTCTTAGCATCTGCTTCATCCACAAGATTTGAGTGCAACTACCTGCTGCTGCAATGTATTCTGCTTCAGTTGTAGACAGAGATATTGCATCTTGTTTCTTGCTTAGCCAAGAAACCAATCTCTTCCCCAAAAAGAATGCTCCACCACTAGTGCTCTTCCGGTCATCCACATCTCCTGCCCAATCTGCATCTGTGTAAGCATGAAGAGAGAAATCCGGATCTCTAGGATACCATAGACCATACTCAACTGTTCCTTTCAAGTATCTAAAAATTCTTTTGATTGCCATAACATGAGATTCTCTAGGATCAGCCTGGAATCTTGCCACAAGACCAACAGCCTGCATTATATCTAGTCTAGTTTGAGTGAGATACAACAATCCACCAATCATTGATCTATACTTTGTCTGATCTGCCTTTGGAGAATCATCATCTTTGCTTAACTTACATCCGGTTGCCATAGGAGTGTTATTGTCTTTGAGTCTTCCATACCAAATTTCTTTAACAATTCTTTCACATATTTGGTTTGAGAGATGAAGATCCCCTCTTTTGTTTGAGTAATTTGCAGACCCAAGAAGAAATTCATTTCACCAAGCATAGACATTTCAAACTCACTTTTCATCTGATTTGCAAAAGTTTTGCACATACTATCTCTTCCTCCAAAAATGATATCATCCACAAACACTTCAACAATTAGAATGTTTTCATGATCAATTTTGAAATATAAGTTACTGTCAGCAATACCTTTGTTGAATCCAATCTGCACAAGATGCTTATCCAACCTTTCATACCATGCTCTTGGGGCTTGCTTCAATCCATACAAAGCTTTCTTCAACTTGCAGACCATATCATTATTATCAGACAATTGAAATCCATCCGGTTGTTCAATGTAGACTTCTTCTTCCAGATCACCATTTAGGAAGGCAGACTTGACATCCATCTGATATACCTTGAAGTCTTTGAAGGCAGCAAATGCAAGAAGTAATCTGACTGCTTCAATTCTTGCTACCGGAGCAAAAGTCTCTTCAAAGTCAATTCCTTCTATTTGAGAGTAGCCTTTGCAGACCAATCTAGCTTTGTTTCTGATTACTTCACCAGCTTCATTTAGTTTGTTCCGGAAGACCCACTTGGTTCCAATTACATTCCTGTCTCTAGGTCTGGGAACAAGATCCCAAGTATGATTTTTCTCAATTTGCATCAGTTCATCTTCCATTGCTTTGGTCCAGTTTTCATCATTGCAGGCTTCATTTATTGTTTTAGGTTCAATCTTTGAAATCAGACAACATTCATTCTGATTTTGAGCAATATTCCTTCTAGTTTGTACACCTTTGCTTCTGTCACCTATGATCTGATCTTCAGAGTGATTCAGTCTTACATACCTTGGAATTTTGGGAGTATCCAGCACTGTTGTTTCTTGATCAGCCTCATTCAAATCTAACTCTTCTTCCTGATTTACCGGATCAGGCTGACTCTGTCTCACCGGAGAGGATTGAGGTCCTTGAACACTGTCTTGGTCATCTTCATCAAACTCATAAAATATTGAAGGCTTCTCAATTCCTTCATCAACCTTCACATTGGTGCTTTCTATCATCTTCCTCAATCTCTTATTGTAACACCGGTATGCTTTGCTTTGAGTGGAGTAGCCCAAGAAAATTCCTTCATCACTTCTAGCATCAAACTTTCCTAGATCTTCATCTCTTTTAATATAACACTTGCTACCAAATACTCTGAAATATTTCACAGTAGGAGTGATGCCAAACCAGAGTTCATAGGGGGTCTTACCGGTGTTGTTTCTGATTTGAACTCGATTGAGAGTGTAGACTGCAGTGCTGATAGCTTCTTTCCAAAACATTTGAGGAACATTTGCTTCCAACATCATTGTCCTAGCAGCTTCCTGGATGGTCCGGTTCTTTCTCTCAACTACTCCATTCTGCTGTGGAGTCTTAGGAGCAGACAACTGTCTCCTTATACCCTGTTTCTCACAAAAGTCAATGAATTCACCAGATGTAAATTCACCACCTCTATCAGACCTTAGACACTTTAGTTTCAATCTGGTTTGATTCTCCATCATAGCTTTGAAGATTTTGAACTTCTCAAAAGCTTCTGATTTTTCTTTTAGAAAGGTAACCCACATCATCCGGGAATGATCATCAATTAACAACATGAAATATCTATCACCTTGCAGACTCTTGATTCTTGTTGGACCACATAGATCAGTATGTACTAATTCCAATAATCCGGTAGAAGACTGATCTTTGCTTTTAAAAGAGACTCTGCTTTGTTTGCCTAACTGACATTCTTTACACACACTATTTGTAGGTTTTATCAACTTTGGAAGATCTCTCACAGCCTGAGTATTGCTTATTTTGATGATGTTATCAAAATTTACATGACACATTCTTCTATGCCATAACCAACTCTGATCAATTTGAACAAACAAACAACTTTTATTTGAACCAACCAGATGAAAGATGTTACCTCTTGTCTGAGTACCGGATGCAATTTCAGTTTCGGAGCTTGTAAAGATTCTGCATTTTCCATTCTTGAACCGGAGATCATAGCCTTTGTCCACTAACTGACCAACACTGAGAAGATTGTGCTTCAATCCTTCAACATACAGTACATTTCCTGTTTTGCTCTTACCATCAAAGGAAATAGTTCCCCTACCTCTGATTCTGCCAGCAGAATTGTCACCAAACTTTACCATTCCTCCTTCATATCTTTCCAAGTCTAAGAACTTATTCTTGTCACCAGTCATATGGTGAGAACATCCACTGTCAATAACCCAGTCATCCTTTTCTTCTACTTGAGCAGCCAAGGCTTTTTCAACAACTTTGTGATTGACAGATTCAGAGAGCAAGGGATCTTCTTCCTTGATGGCTATAAACACCCACTCATTTCCGGATTTGCTTCCTGGTTCTGATTCATCATCTGTTACTCCTTCATTGTCATCTTCTTCATGAACATAATAGCAATTCTTTTGAAACCTTTGTCTGTGAGTATTAGATCTTGCAGATCTCTCCGGACATCTTGAGGCAAAATGACCAATCTTATTGCAGTTGAAACACTTAAAGGGTAGTTTTCCTTCATACTTACCGGATCCTCTTGGCAGTCTCTTTGCAATGAGGGCTTCAAGTTGAGCTGTTTCTGCTTCTTCTTCTTCCATGTCTCTTCTTGCTTGATCATACCATGACATTTTCTTTGATGAGTTTTCACCCAGATCAAATCTCTGTTTGCCTTTTACATAGGCACTGGCTTTGAAAGCAGATTCAGTCTTGGGAGGATCATCTCCAAACTCGGTCATTTCAAATGCAGCTAGTTTGCCAGCCAGTTGTTCTCTTGTGACAGTTGTGTGGGCTCTGAATTCATCAATGGCAGCAACTTTGATTTTGTAGGCAGCAGGAAGGGATCTTAGGATTTTGCAGACAATCTCATTTTCATCTAAAGTTCCACCAGCATTTCTGATTCCACATACCAGCTCATTTACTCTTGGCATAAAGGTAGTGATGTTTTCATCATCTCTCATTTTCAATCTTTCAAATTTCCCTTTCAGACTTTGCAACCTTGCACTTTTGACAAACTCATCTCCTTCATACAGAAGTTCCAGTTTAGTTAGGATCTCATATGCAGTGGGTAGGTCAATGACATTCGAGAGATCTGAGTCATTCAATGCGCTTAGAAGAGCTTCCTTGGTCCGCAGATTGTTTTCAGCTTCTGTGATTTCATTCAGAGTAGTCGGACCACCTTGTGGAGGTACATATGGTTTTGAAATCATACCTAGATATGCTTTTCCCATGCATTCCAAGTGACACTTCATGCGACCTTTCCAGAGAGTGAAGTTGGTTCCATCGAACTTCGGACTATCCTTCTTGTATGACGACATCCCGGATCTCCTCAAGCGGTTAAGCTCTTGTCAGAGGAACTTGGCTCTGATACCAATTGTTGGATCTAGGGCATACAACTGAGAGGGGGGGGGTGAATCAGTTGTATAAAACTTCTTCTCATTCAAACACTTAACTCACTGTTGTTAGTTAGCAGCATATCAAATAATCATCCATGGAAGCATAATACATAAACACAAGAGCAGATAAGCATCAACACATTGAACACCAAGATTTTGACGTGGAAAACCCGGTTAAGGGAAAAACCACGGGGTGATTAACCCAAGAATTATTCTCTGTTAGAAGAATAAAGGAAAGATGAATGGCACATGCCAATAAGGGCTCACTGCCCGAGCATACTGCTCACAAAGAGGCCCACTGCCTACAAGGAGACACACTGTCTACAAAGTGATGAAAATCACAGTCTTGAACTGGAGAATGACATCTCTACCATGTCCGGATCAGTTCCAATTAAGCCCAACAATCTCTGCTCTGCCTTTTGCACGTTTCTTCGCTATACCATGCTCATCCTTACACCACACTCTGAAATGGACTCACAAACCGTTATTTATACAAGACATCGACTTAGGAACAAACATCTAAGTCGGCAAACAACCATAGGAGTATCCGCAAGATGAATAACACATCCGGTCGGCCATCACAAGAACATTCGCAGGATGAACAACTCATCCGGTCGGCTACACAGAGCAAGAACTTCATCCGGAAGAATAACTTCAATTCTGGGCTCTACTATCAATGCGGACCAACAACAAAACCTAAACATGATCCAAGAACCTTCACAAGCCTGTCTGAATGTCCGGATACATCCGCACTTCCTCTGCTTACTGGGATCTCTCGTCTTCCTCATCCGGAACTTCAAGAACACAGTCTGTCGCCACTGTCACAATGCAAGAGGTACTTCCGGACCTCCAAATCATACACAAATCAGGATGATACATCATAAGGACATCCCAAACACTCTTTCCAATCCGCAGATTAGGATAATACAATTCCGGACCTCACCGGACCTTTTTGTGATCCTCTGTCACCTCCGGATACTTGCCGGACCCGGTTCTATATCGGCAGCCACAACTCCTTCAGATCTTCATGCGGACCTCTGAAATCTTAACTGTAGCATCTCAAGACTCATATCTACTAACCCTTTAATCCGCATCCTCCGGTTCTCATCCTATACAGTACATTTACCTTCTTCTCATCACTGTTCTTCACTATTCCTGACTGAGACTAATTTTCTCAATATCCTCAGCACACAGCTCATCAAATCCTTCTTGTCAATGCAATATGAGTATGTTGACATCAATGACAACACTGGATAACCTCATACTTGCAACAGAAGGTCCTCAAAGATCTAGTTGGTGTCAACAGCTAGTAGGAATATTCATGGATCTCATAATAGAAAGAGAATCTATGACAGATTGATCATGCTCTACAAAAAAAGTCTGCAAACATGTTGCTCACATGGTATGTAACTATCTGACTCCATATGGAGCAGAAGGCAGTAAAATCTAAGCTGTTATAGGGGAATCTCAAACAACAAGGATGTGTACAGGTTATATTATGTGGGTTGCATATGTAACTGTCTTCAAAGTACATAGATCACAGATAATAGTGTAGGATCTTAAACATTAAAGTTTCTTTCAGCTCAGTCCATGTCACTTTCAAATAAGCCTTATAAGATCTCCACATAAATGCCTTGACTAATTTCTCTTTTTGTAAGATCTTGTGCATTAATGGAGAACTCTATGGCCAGGGGATTAGAGGGAGGTGCCTCTCCCATCCAAAGTGACAACTGGCCATGCATTGACAAATAAAGCATAGTAACAATGTGGAAGACCATTGAAGTGAGGAGTGGATGAGGCTTAGAAAAGCATTGTGATTGGTAGTAGTATCCCTTGATCAATCTACACCCAACCTTGCCCCAAATATGAGCTCCAAATCCCTCAGCCATAAAGAAATGTTAGGTAATAAGCATGTCAAAGAGACAAATATTGGTTCAGGATATCCTGAAATTTAAGTTGAAAATGTTATGTGCCCAAAGTGATAAATATAATATATCCTTTATTAAGCCTCACTTCAACTATAGGAATCAAGCTAAATGGCAATCCAGAGAATACCCCACCTAAATAAATGCAAGATGAAACCACCTCAACATGTCATCCTTCATTAGTAAAATTTAAAAATATTGGACACCCATTTCTTGAGCATAAATAATGCATAATTTTGATTTTTATTAAGGTACACAAGTAGACCATGTTCACAAAAAAATGAACAAACCAAATCTAGTTTTGTATAGAGGATTGTTTGAGATAACAGAACAATGTCATAGAAATAGGAGGCTAGAAATGGTGACTTCCAAATAGCGTGTAGCTAGTTTTATCCCTAAGGTCCTCTGCCATACAATTCATCAATACATAGGTCAAAAAGTGTGGGCAATGGGCATCATTGCTTCATTCCTATGGTACTATGAATTTCATCTATATTACCCATTTTGGGGAAAATCAATACCATTATAGATCTCATAAAAGATCATCAATGAGGAGATCACTAAATCTTAAAGGTAAAATTTAAATTTGTTCTCTTAGAAAGTAGCTTGAAACTACATCAACAAAATGTGGAAGTAATGACAAGGCATGTGAACTGTTTGGTAGAATGCCTCAAAGAGATGTCATCTCATGAAATACAATGATTGCAGGATATGCACAAAATGGATTTTTTGAAAAGGCTTTAGAAACTTTCGAGCAAATGCAATTGGAAGGTGTAAAGACAAATTCCACAACCTTTGCTAGCATCCTCCCTGCCTGTGCAAAAATGGGAGCTTTGGAATAGGGTATGAACATCCATCAAAGCATAAAGGATAAATGAATTATGTCAGATGTTGTAGTTGTAACTACCCTGGTAGACATGTATGCAAAATGTGGAAGCACAGAGAAGGCATGTGAACTATTTGAAAAATTTCTTGAAAGAAATGTGGTCTTGTGGAATGCCATGATTGCAGGATATGGACAAAATGGATTTTTTGAAAAGGCTTTACAAACTTTCAATCAAATGCAATTGGAAGGTCTAAAGCCAAATTCCACAACCTTTGCCAGCATCCTCCCTGCCTATGCCAAAATGGGAGCTTTGGAATAGGGTATGGACATCCATCAAAGCATAATGGAAGGGCGATTTTTGTCATAAATTATAGTTAGAAATGCTCTAGTAGACATGTATGCAAAATGTGGAAGTATAGACAAGGCACGTGACCTGTTTGACAAAATGCCTCAAACAAATGTGGTCTCATTTGCCCTTCTACAATGTATGAATGACATTAAAGGTCAAATGAATTCAATTGCCATTAGCAGTCAACATGTTACCTTTATTTTGGACTATGTGAATTGAGGAAGGCTTTATAAACTTTCATGCAAATGAAATTGGTAGGTGTAAAGCCAGATTCCACAACCTTTTCCAGCATCCTCTCTTCCTATATCAAAATGGTAAGCTTTGGAACAGGGTATGGACATCCATCAAGGCATAATAGAAGGCAGATTTTTATCAGATATTATAATTGGAAATGCTCTGATAGACATATATGAAACATGTGGAAGCACAAACAAGGCACATAAGTACAGAACATTTCTGGTACTTAGCTTGACTGGGGCTGATCATAACCAAAAGTATTGAATCCAAAAATAGGGTAGTTCAGGGCAAATCATATATCCAGATTTGTTGTTTGGTTGTCATGCACTACTGTGAAGCATGATTTAATGTGCAGATACACAGGTTAGAATTCATGTCAGTGGTACATCTCACCTGAGTAACTATCATCATCTTCTAAAATATGTTTACCAGTAGACATTATCCTAGGTTTGCAACAGTAACAAACAAAAGTAGCATTTTTTGATTTACTCTTTACATTGGGAGTTTTGGTCAGTGTTGCTATTGTCATTTATTCTGAGTTTATGTAGTGACTAGTAACATATTTTCCAATGCAAAACCCTAGATTTGAATTTCATCTACTCTAGGACATTACAATCACCAGCATAAGATGGAATTCAATCACTCATATATAAAACCATTAATCTTCCATCACCAACAAGGACTATAGCTTGGCTAGTCCTAGTTATAGCCATATATTGGACTTGTAAAATCACCTTAACATTGGATCTCAATGTCTGCATAGCTGACCATTTTTAGCAGTTCCCTAACCATATAGAACTATTTTAACTAAGAAAAGTATGCGACTAAATATATATGTTTTTACAAGAAGTGGTTTTACCAAAAACAACAATTCAATACATTTCATATTTTAGAAAAAATAAAAAGCCATCTGCAATTACATCAACAACCTAGACATGCCAAAAAATTACCATTGGCTTTACTGGCAACAAGAATATACTAGATGGAACTCATAAAGCTTCATATTCCTAGTTGATACATTTCAAGATGATTGAACTTGGAAATTTACAAAGAGGCAACATTTAAGGAACAAGTTGCAAAAGATGCATGAACCAAAAGTATTAAGCAATCAATAATAATTCTTATGATAAAATTCCCATAACTGGTAATTGAAAGTAAATTGTATTGACATTTCATTCACATTTTTGAAACTATGCAGTGTCTGGGTTAACAAATTCTGGTAAGGAAAGATCAAAAAGAAGTTTCGGTACATTTGATTAGTTCTGGTCATTTTTTAGAGAACACCATGAGAAACTTAAAAAGGGAAATGGTTTCCCAGTTCATTAACTCCTTGCCACCTACTACTACTCAATGAGTTAAGTTAAATAAGTTTTCTATGTTTTATAGGCTTTGTTAGGTGATTCTTCAAATCCAACTCTAACTAAAAGTGACTAATTTTGTTGCTTCTAGAAGGCAATTTTTAATCAGTATTCTAAGCTCAGATGATTTTTCAAATCAAAATCACCACAATCCACAAAGGACCAGTTTGTGCATCCCTTGTATCAAATCTATTTTTTAATGGAACTTTACTATTTTGACAAATATTCTACAAAGTTACTTTTTTTCATAAATTAATTAAAATGAACTCATTTATACATAGGGGAAAAGACCCAATAGGTGAGATGGTTCCAATGGCTGAGATAGTATTTGTGCATTTGAGGCCCAATATTTTTAAAATTTTAGTACTAGTAGTTGTGACTTTAAGGTTGTTAGTGTTACTACAAGTACTAATAATTGAATGAAATGTGCCCTTTGGATTTAAAAAGCAACCAATCATGTGATGCCACATTAGCACACCAACAAAACATGACTTAATGCACACCTATTGGTCCACCCTTTTTTTGAGGGAACTATTTGACACCTCAACAAAAAGCATGCTGATGTGGCATCATATTTGATGATGTGGCCCTAAAACCTTAGTTATAAGTAGGGGCCTTGCCAAGTAAGCTGCTGTAAAAATTTTGGAGTGATTCGAAATTGCCACGTATGATTTTGAGAGGTGTGAAGTTAGTGTGCTCAACTACTGGGTCCTCTCCCCTATTATGAGGTTAACTTGAGGCCATATTGTAATTACTAATTATTAATATGAATATGGAGCCATCTTAGGGCCACCATTTTAATAATTGATCAAAGGTATATATTGTGAGGTTAACTTCAGGCCACATTGTAATTACTAATTATTAGTATGAATATGAAGCCGGCTTTGGGCCACCACTGTAACAATTGTTCAACGGTATATATTGTGAGGTTAACTTGAGACCACATTATAAGTAATAATTATTGGTATGATTGTGAGGTCAGCATAGGGCCACCATCGTAACAATTGTTCAAAGGTATCCTTGCATAAATGGAATTGGTTGTGCTTTGGAAACCAGTGCTTATCCTTCGCTAAAAAATTTCTTTGGAACCAATTTTGAATTTAGGTGTCTTAAAAATCTTGCATAGCATTTGAACCCTTAACCTTACCAGCCCAAACTCAAAATGTTTAGTGATTAATGCAAGATTTTACTAGTTAGTGGAAAGTATCCTTACTTAAGACCATTCCATATTCTCTAATATACTTTTATTTGCAAAAATAAGAATATGCTCACTACTCTTAAACTATATAAAGGATTAGCCCATTAGATGTAGTCTATGGATACAACACAGAGGATATAGAGGATTATTCCATGACTGTGAAGGTATACACTAACATAAATAGAACAATTTACAAATTCCACCAAAAAGATTAATTGTTCAACTATGATTTGGATCCTAAAAATGCTGCACAACTTATGTTCTTCTCTCAAACATCTATCTAGAAGTGGGTAGGTGTGGTGAGGTAAGGAGATTGATGAAAGATAGAGGAATTAAAAAAATCCCTGTATGCAGTTGGATTGAAGGGCATAAAATGGTACATGCTTTTTGTGTAGGAGACAGATCACATCCATAAACAAAGGAGACCTATGCAAAGTTGGAGAAATTGGCTTGGAAGATGAAGGCGGCAAGGTATTTTCTAGATTCAAGAATTTACTTAATGCTATGGAAGGATGGGAAAATGAATTATTTCTCTACCACCATGGTGAGAAGCTGGCAACTGCATTTGGTTTGTTAAACATGCCCCATGGAACAACTATTAGAGTTGTTAAGAACCTTTGAGTATGTGTTGAGTACCACACTGCAACAAAATTTATCTCCAAGATTGTCACAAGAGAAATTGTTGTGAGATGTGAACCCTTTCCATCATTTTAAACAGGGGCAATGTTCTTGTAGAGATTATTAATGATGCTAAATGAAGCAATCTGAAAAATAGGCTTACACTATAATAATGTGCACCATGTCAGATTTCCAACTAGCGAGTGTAAAGCCCAAATCCTCAACCTTTGCCATCATCATCCTTGCCTATGCACATTTTGAAGCTTTGGATGAGGATATGGAGATCCATCAAACCATAATTTGAAGTGGATTTTTGTCAGATGTTTAGTTGTAAGTGCCACTTCTGATCATGAAAGCCTTCACAAAGACTTATTAACAAAATTCAATAAAGAAGAATAGAATTTATACACAAATTCCCTTGTGAATGATTCCAAATTGTAATAAATTTCTTTGTAGCTTATAATGTGTGGATAAGAATTGACATTCCTTGTAGTTTCCTATGCCATTAATTAAAAGGAATCTAGATCTACACATTCATCTTAGATGCATTTGCACAGTTGAAGCCTATTGTTTTAAATCCTTTACACAAGTTTTCCATGGGTTAACCTATGATAACATGTCTCCTAGCAACATAACAGTAATCCTCTCAAGGGGTTCTTAAATACCACCAATCTAGGTTAATTTATGCTGAGTTGTGTGCATAAAATAGATTACATCCCTTAAAGAAATGTGGTCTCATGGACTGCAATGATTATAAGATATGCACAAAATGGATTTGTTGATAAGGCATTAAAAACTTTCAAGAAAATGTAATTGAATATACATATATAGAGAGAGAGATGTATGTGGAAGCATAGACAAGGCATGTGAATTGTTTGACAAAATCCCTGAAAGAAATATGGTCTAATAGAATGTAATGATTGTATGATATGTACAAAATGGATTTGTTGAAAAGGCTTTAGAAACTTTCATGCAAATAAAATTGGCAGGTGTAAAGCCAGGTTCCACAACCTTTGCCAGCATCCTCCCTGCTTGTATTAAAATGGTAAGCTTTGGAATAGGGTATGGACATCCATCAAGGCATAATAGAAGGCAGATTTTTGTTAGATATTATATTTGGAAATGCTCTGATAGATATATATGAAAAATGTGGAAGCACAAACAAGGCACACAAACTATTTGATAGTATGCCTCAAAACATAATACCCAAGTTCAAGTTTAACTACAGAAAAAACATAAATTCTCTAACAAGGAAACATGCTTAATAAAATAATGAAAGTTTGGCTAAAGACTAAATGAAGAGAAATTTGGTATGAATTTTTGGTGATGGTACAACTCACCAAAAGGAAAATTTACTAATAGTATGACTAAGCAGATAAAAAGCTATTAATATGAAATTTGACCAAAAAATTAGCAATTTTTTTGTGAGCAAAGAAGATAGTGTACAAAACCTAAGGGATTGGCAGGGGCAACTTTGGTCACAAGGTATCTTGTGTGCCAAGTTGATGTGCAAACTAGGACAAAACATAGAAAAAACATATTTTTACCTTTTATCCTTACATCCAACAGTAAAATTTAGCCTAAGAGAGCACAATTAAGCCCTAAATCTCCAAAGAGATTCTGGATGAATGGAAGGAGGGGCTCATGCACAAAGATTCTATGTTGACTAGGCAAGGACCTTAAAAAACCATTTTTTACAATTTCTTTACTTACTACAACAAGACTCACCTTAAGGGAGCATATTTAAAACCCTACGCCCCAAAATGAAAATATGAGTTTATAAAATGCAGATGAGTTGTGTGATTAGGAAATCTTAATCGAAGGTAAAAACACAAACTAAATGCATGCCAAACAAGAAGTTATGCCTTGATTTGAAGACCCAATCTCATCAAAGGGGAAGGAGCTTGCACCCAAGAGTTCCTAAGATATACCCTAGATAATGAAAACAAATGTGAAATGCTCTATTCTAATGCAACTCACAAGCTAGCTCAATAGATATTTTAGCATGGTAACATTACTTGGAATTGGATCCCAAAATGGGTTGGAGGATGTTGTATTTATAAACATTTTGGAGATATTTTGATCCAAGGGTTGGGATTGATTTGGGAGATCAATGGTGGAGGATGAAGGTGATGTGGAGGGCCTAGATTTCATCTTGGGAGAATGGAGGGCTAGGAATAAAGATGAATTTTAAATTCATCTTGGGAAAGGGGTGGAGTTAATGAGGTTGGGTGAGATGGAATATGTGTGAATTAAAAATTCACATGGGGAAGGGTAAAATGAATTAAAAATTCATTTGGGGATGAGTGGACATAAATGAGGCATGGCATGGGTAAGGGGTGTAAGAGATATTAAATGTGATGTTGGACATATTTATATAAAAAAATAACTTATGTGGGATATATTTCAATTTTTTATTTGGAGGATGTGGGGAAGGGTGTTAAACTAGGTTTGACCACTTTAATAGGAGGTTAAGATTAATTAAATAAGGTTTTATTTAATTAATCCTACGGCTAGGATGAGATAGGCTAGGGTAGGCAAATTAAATAATAGCTATTTAATTACCTAGGGTAGGAATAGGTCAATTAATAGGCTGAATTAATTAGTTAAACATGATGTAGCTAATTAATTATGTTTAGTGAGGAGGGAGAAATTGACCAAATAAATATTGCATATTTATTTAATCAATGGGCTAAAGTTTAACTATTGAATTGATAGAATTAATCCAATTGTTGGGGATAAAATGATGAAAAATTAGGTGATGAAGGGATAATTAATTAAATAAAAATTTAATTAATTGATTAGAAGGGAAATTGGTATGTATAGGGATGTCGGGAGTCGGTTTGATGATAAGGACATTTTTAGGTGTCTACATTTGCCCCTCTTTGACGTGGTGTCAGGAGATAGGAGGGAAATGGCATCAGGTCAAAGAAAGATATGCCCCAACTGCTAGGAAGGAATAGGATGGGTGAGGGATGCCCCCTCGAGAGGTCACCAAAAAAATAAAAAAAATTTAGGTGAGCTCTTGAAAGGACGTGACGGGAGTGAAAGTTGGATAGATGATGGAAAAAGATGACGGGAAGAAGAACAAAGGAAAAAGGTTGTGATCTGCACCCTGGAGGGGAAAAAGAGTGGGTGGAAGGATGACATGGATTACTATTTTTAGACAAGTGGGCCCTAAGGGTGTCACATTTGCACACATTGAACCCGTGAGAAGAAGGAGCAAAGGAGAGATGGTAGAGCGCAATCCCTGACTCCCATGACTCACACACATTTTTGAGTATTTTTGATCATATGGCTGGGCACTAGAGGCTGGACCTCAGGTAGGGCCTAACCTTGGCTTTGTGATTTTTTGATTGTGTCTCATTTTTTGTGTTTAGGAATTGGGTTTTGGGATTGTGGTGCTATCACAAGATCATGCAGTGTGAAAAATAAGCAGATTAGTGCAATCCTCTGGATTGGAGCTATCCACTAGGGTAGAATAGAGGCGGATTGGCACCAAATGCTTAGCTTTTTGGTGCCATCCTCTGTATTGGCACAATGTGCATAGGGTTTCAGATTCTGGTGCTTTGGCGCCAAATGGGTATTAGGGTAGTGGTATGTTCTAGACTAGCGCTATTTTAGATAGTGGCGCTATATTTAGGTTTAGTGCAATATAGAGGATCAGCGCCATATGTGATATGTACATTGTTGGGAGAACTGGTGCTATTCTTTAGATTAGGGCCAAGTGGCAGGGTGGCACCATTCATGAAAATGGTGCAAAGTGGCTTGCGTAGTGGCGCTATTATCTGCAATAGCGTCATGAGGAAAAGCGGTAGCGCCATTGTTATAAATGGGGCAAAATATGGTCTGTTTTGGCACCTAATGATTCTGGATTTCAATATTAGAAGAAAAGGGATGATTCAAAAGAAGATAGGTAGATTTTTGACCTAAAAGTTGTGGATGCAGGAGACGAGGTCATTTATAGTGTCCTCACGGGAGTGACACATGCCATATGTGATGGCAATTTTTGATCAATTTGATGATGCCACCTAGGCTTGACTGGCGAGGCTTGATAGCTGCATCTATGCCAGTGTTGCGAGCTCATAGAGCTCTAATTACTATAGTTGTTGAGTGGTACCAGCCAGAGACTTGTACATTTTTGCTTCCTACTGGCAAGATTACTATCACTCTTGAGGATGTTTATCGCATCCTCAAGCTACCTATTCATGGCCGTTGGGTGACATACGACATGAGGAGGGGACGGAGGGCCCTGATCAGAGTGTTTGGCTGTGATCACATGGCTTTGTCAGCAAATAAGTGGGAGATGAGTTATGAGGGGTCACTGGTGGCGGGTACAGAACACTTTGCTTTATTCCTATGTGCACTGATTGGTGGCGTAGTGATGCCCGATAGGAGGGGCAGGGGATTTTTGGTTGGATGGGGAGAGTTGATTGAGGGGATGGTCAAACATGAGACCATGTATGCCTAGGGACCGGCGATGTTGGCACAGCCCTATCATGAGATGCATATAGTTGTCTATCACTATGATTCAACTTTATCAGCTAGGGTTACTTTGCTACATGTGTGGATCTGGGAGCATATTGTGGTCACTTAGACAAGATGTGGGTACTATCACCATCCGTTTGAGGCCTTTGTGTTCCTGTATCAGGATGCTGAGTACACATATACTGGATAGGTTCGGTATTGGAGATGGGTGATGGATGATGTCATTCAGGTGACCTGGCGACCTTATGTCAGAGTGGAGCCATGGCTAGATGATGATGTGCACATGTCTTTTACTTTCTATCAGTGCTACTTGATAGGTTAAGGAGACCACATGATTGACATGTATCTACCATTGTGAGTTATGCAACAATTTGGGTTACGACAGGATGCCCCTAGTAGATGGCAATTTTTGTACGGACCCATCAGGATGTCTGGTATTGGCCTACAATTATACAGCCCTAGTTTGCTCTAGAGGATTTTGTGGCTTTGTAGCCATTGCGGTGGGATTGGCAAAGTACTGTTAGGGATGCAAGTACTACTCCTACATATGAGACATGGTGGAAGATGTGGTGACTGACTCGGTTCACTGACCTAGTAGATGAGGCAGTCCATGCGGAGGAGGCGGTGGGGTTAGGGGATGAGGAGTCCAAGGATGATGGGGATGATGATTCTAATGGAGATGATTTCCTGGAGGAGGGTGAGGAGATTATTGTAGACTACCTCATGGAGGTTGGAGGGGATGGAGAGGAGAGGGAGATTGGGAGGGATGGGCAGCCGATGGATGTGCTAGTAGCAACAATAGCTGGACAGGTGCCCCAGCAGCAAGTGAGATAGTAGGCATCTGTACAGTAGGTGCCTATTGAGCAGGTTTAGATTGGAGTGGTGCGACGGCATGGAGGGCCTCAATAGCGTGGGGGATAGCCAAGGGTGGACAGGGGTGTTCTACCCCCACCGCAGGTATCGCAGCAGTAGTAGGTTGTTGCAGTAGGGCAGCAGGCAGAGGCGGGCACCTCAGGGGCAGGTGGAGAGTCAGGGCTTCAAGGGTCGACCTCTTGTCAGTGGCCTCAGAGTGGAGAGGATGAGGAGGTTGAGACTGTGTGGGCACAGGTAGCTAACTTATAGGAGGTTTTAGAGAGCCGTGAGGTAGAGGTAGTGTAGTTGCAGGGGACAGTGGCCTTATTGGATGGTTCTAATGGATAGGTGGCTGCATTGCGGGCATAGTTAGCCTAGGCTTAGGGTGATATAGTAGCTTTGACAAGAGAGAGGGATGCGGCACTTTCTAGGGCACAGCAGGCAGAGGCTACGGTGGGTAGTTTGTAGGCTTCAAGTGCCAGTATGGCCCCAATTTTGACATTGATGTAGACACAGACACAGTTGTATCAAGTACAGGGATAGTTGTCTTAGGTACAGAGGCAATTGTTAGAGGCTAGAGGATGGGTGGATTATTATCAGGGCCTCTATCATGTGGTAGTGCCGACAGAGCAGCGTGCACCGAGCTATAGTCAGATCAGTGGATCAAGGTCATCTAGGTCACAGATCTAGATCAGTTTAGTCTATTCAGCAAGCAATGGGTCCCCCATCACATGTCCCCCAGTAGGTTCCATAGGTTCAAGTTCAGCCGTAGCCATAGCCATAGCCACAGACAGGACCACAGCCACCACCAGGGCCAAGATCCCCCAGTGCATCAGAGAGAGGGTCCTCTATGTGATAGTTATATCATTTTGGCCCTTGGAGGCATTGTATCATGACATGTTATTATAGTTTTTGATGTATATATATGAGCGATGTATATTTTGCGATCATCATGCATGATATGATGCTATTTGATGGCTTATTTGTTTATTTATGATGCTTTTATATGGTAATGATGATGCTTATGTTGATGGATGTAGTATGCTTTATGGATTATATGCTATAGATGTGCTATGTTTATGCAATTTATTATGTTGATGTTATGGATGTACCTATGGATGTAACCTGATGGATGCAATGATGGTTGAGTTGTTTTGGTATATGCATGTTTGCGATCTATGGACTATGATGTATAATGCAAAATAAATGTTCATATTAATAAACATTTATTATGGATGTAAAATGCAATGGAAATGTATGTTTAGGTTATGTCTGGAAATATGGATATGCAACTAGATGTAAATTAAAATGCAGCTAAATGATTATGATTGTGATTATGCAATGTAACTAAATGATTATGAAATGATATATGGCATGCAATGTAATGATTATGGAATGTAATGATTTATGATTTTAAAATGCACCTACCTGATGACAAACTAAATGATTATGATATGCAACTAAAGGATTCTAAAATGCACCTAAGTGAATTGCAAATTAAATGATTATGATATGGAAACTAAATGACTCTAAAATGCACCTAAATGACATGCAAATTAAATGATATATGATATGCAACAAAATTATATGTAGGATTGAAACTAAGTGATTTAAGAGATGCAAATTAGGTGATATGTGAGATGATTAAGTCTTGATACACATGATGTTCTTTGTTGGACCCTGGGTGGTGGGGTTGTGTGATAGGGGAATAGGTGGGGAGAGGATAAGGGTGGATGGATGGGGTACAGGTATGATTGGCTGCGGCTAGATTGGGGGGGTGTTAGGATGGTTAATGAGGGAGTTACTAGGTCATGAAACACCATGTCATTAAGCAAGGGATATGGTTTGGTTCAGGATGTGTTGAGTGAGAGTAAGTTGGAGGAGTGGGATTAGTGAGGGGATTTGGAAAGTGGGGGGGGGGGAATAGGCTAGGTGATTATGAAATTTAGGCCCAGATGGTAGAGTTGAATAAATGATTAGCAAGAGATTTGAGCTAGTAATAGTAGTTGCATAACATTAATTGAGAGTATTTCTTGGTTTATTATAGCAATGTAGGATATAGTTCACAAAGGTATGGGATGACCTAGGTGATGATATATATACCACAATTGCATGGACTAGACCTGCAAACAATAGGTTGGTTTCATGCATGCCCAAGGTAGTATAACCTTGCCTAGCCTAGGAAGGGGACTCATAGCGATGAGTGCTAATAGTACATATAAGGTATTGATGCCTATATATGCAAATGAGGCACATCATGCTAGAACTGACCCAAGATTTAGGATATGAATACTATTCTTGGAGTAATGAACCCAACCCACAAGCACAACATACAAAAACAATGACCATGTCTACTCTAGGTGTTGTCTGCCAATTGCCATGATATAATGAGATCAAGGTAGCTTTGGAAATGACCTAGAGTGAGACAAAAAGATAAAAATCAATAATCAAAATGACCAACAAAAAGATACAAATAGCCTTTGTGTGCTCTTGCCAAGATACATGTTGATAGAAGGATAGATTCTTGTCTATTGTAGGAATGATATATCCTAGGACGCAAATCAGTTGGATCTAGTTGGATAATTTTTGAAAGCTGGGCAAAAGGATAGTTAGGTCATGTGTGGGATTATAGTTGGTATGTTGATTGATGTTTTTTGTGTTAGGGACCGTGCTTCAAGTGTATACTTGGCGTGTGTATCATTTATTGGGTCTAGCAAGCTCAATGTATGGGGACCATCCAAATGGGGTGGATGGGTGCATCTTAGGTACCTGAGTACTAGATACATCTTCGTATTCCAGACTGCCTACATACCTTGTGTCCACAGGATCAAGGTACTTTCAAGATGTGGGTGAGATGAATATGTAGTTTTGGCATGACTTGATGATGTGGGAATGGTTTTGTGATCATGAGAGTTGATGGATGTTGATGGTCGCGAGTTACAGCGAGATTGATGTATGGGTGATTTACAGTAAACTGTTTAGGAAGGATTTTTTGAATTTTGATGATTTTCTATTGTTTTTTAGATTTTTTTTATTTTCTATTATTTTTGGATTTTTACGATTTTCTATTGTTTTTGGATTTTTGCGATTTTGTAGCTATACAAAAGGAAGATTACAAGGATCCTCATTCCATGAGTTAGCCTTGGGTGAGATAGTGCAAGGTGGGGATGATGGGACTTGATGTTTCAGAATTCCAAGCCATGGGATGTGTGCGATATGAAGTGTTGTGATGAAAAGAGGACTTATTAGATGGTAGAACCAACCGCTACACATGGCGCCTGAAATAGGTTTTCACCATGGTACCAATTCAAGGTGTCACCGAAGTGATTTTCACCATTGGATGTCTTTATTACACTCAGGTTTTTCTTGATTTTTTTGATTTTTTGGATTTTTGGTACTCGATGGTTTATGCGTAGAATTTCTTCATATGTAGAATGTTCATAGGCTCATCCAAAGGTTGCCCGTTGGGCGTTGCAAGCTGGTATGCTTCTGATCCATAGGTGGCTGTGATGACATATGACCCTAGCCAATTAGGTTCAAACTTTCCTTTCTTAGGGCACTCCTGCAAGTTTTTCTGGTTTTCCATAAGGACAAGGTCACCTACTTCAAATTTTTAGTTTATAATTCTCTAGTTATAGCTTCTTCTGAGGTGATTTTGATAGGCCTGTAGGTGGTTCAATGCATCTAGATGTTTCTCATCTAGTAATTCTAGCTAATGCAACCTTGTGACTCAGTATTCCTCATTAGTGATTATGTTTTGCAGAGATACTCTTAGGGATGGGAGCTTGACCTCAATAGGTAAAATGGCTTCGGATCCAAAGACCAGGGAAAATGGAGTGGCTCCTGTGGGGGTACGGATGCTTGTATGATAGGCCCATAGGGCAAGGTTGAGCTGGAGGTGCCAGTCATGGCTAGCTTCATTAACTATCTTCTTTAGAATGTGGAGGATGGTTTTATTTGAAGCTTTTGCTTGACTGTTTCCTTGAGGGTAATATGGAGTGGAGAAGTGGTGTTGGATTTGGAATTTTTTGCACAAGGTGCGAACTTCCTAGTTCTTGAATGGATTTCCATTGTCTGTGATGATGGAATGAGGGATACCATAATGATAGATGATATAATGGAGGATGAACTTGGATATCTAGGTTCCAGTGGTGAAGGTGAGTGGTATTGCTTCCACCCACTTAGTGAAGTATTTGGTAGCTGTGATGATGAACTTATGGCCATTGGATGATGGTGGATGTATTTTACCTATGAGATTGAGTCCCCATTGTGAAAAAGGTCATGGTATCATAATTGGTTGCAATTCGTGTGCTGGTGTGTGAATGAGATCTCCATGTTGTTGACATGGTAGGTATTTTTTGATAAATCGGTAGGCGTCTCGTTCCATGGTTGGCCAATAATATCTGGTCCTCAGGATCTTTCTAGCAAGAGTGGGTCCACTTGAATGTGCCCCACAGATGCCCGTATGTACCTCTTGCAAGGCCACTTCAGCTTCCCTAGAGTCTAAACATCATAAAAGCGTGCCATCAAGACTCCTTTTGTATAGGGTATCTCCTACAAGGGTGAAGTGGGAGGATCGACGGATGAGATATTTTTGTTGTGAGGTAGATAGGTTAGGAGGGATGATGTTATCATGGAGATATAGATAGGTTTCTTGATACCACGAGGATAGGGGACCAATGACTTCACAGACTAACTCCAATTGTGGAACATCATATGCTGGAATAGTGAGTTCTTTTATTAGGAATTTGTACTTCTTGTTGTCTTTCTTCATGTCAACCAGGGATCTGATGGTGGCCATGGCATCTGCAGATTTGTTGTTTAGCCTTGGTATTTGTTCAAAGTGGATGTCATCAAAATAGTCTTTAAAGTCATCGACCATCTTTTTATAAGGAAGGTGTTTATCATCTTTGGTCTTATACTCATTATTTACCCGTTGGATGACTAGTTGAGAGTCTCCATACACTATCAGCTTCTCAATTCTCCAGTTGATTGCCATTCAGAGACCTGTGATAAGGGCCTCATACTCTGCCACATTGTTGGTACATGGGAATGTGATTTTGAATGACTTGGGGATTGTGTCACCTTGAGGGGTAACAAACAGAACACCTGCCCCTAAGCCTCTGTGTGTGTATGATCCATCAAAGTACATTTTCCATGTTTCTGTTGCCGGTGTTATTGTCAAGATGGCTTCGTCAGGGAACTCTGCCAGTGTAGGATGTTCTGCAAGAATGGGTGCTTCAGCTAGCTAATCAGCGATAACCTGTCCTTTGATGGCTTTTCTCTCAGTATATTAAATGTCAAATTTAGTGAGGATCATGACCCATTTTGCCATTCTCCCAGTAAGAGCAGCTCTGTTTAGTAGATACTTTAGTGGATCGATCTTGGCAATGAGCTTGGTTTTGTGATTGAGCATGTAGTGTCTTAGTTTTTGTGAAGTAAAGACTAGGGCTAGACATGCTCGTTCAATTGGTGTATAGTTTAGCTCATAGGAGATCAGGATGTGGCTGATGTAATATATGGTTGTTTCCTTCCCTTGTTCCTCGAGTTGTGTTAATAAGGCTCCAATAGCTATTTCTGTTGCTGAGATGTATAATAGGAGGGGTTATCCTTGCCTTGATGGAGTTAGAATAGGGGGATTAGCTAGATAACCTTTTAGCTAGTTGAATGCAGCCTGACACTAAGTGTTTTAGACAAAAGCTATGTCCTTTTTGAGTAGATGTTGGAATGGTTGACATTTATCAGCAAGTTGAGTAATAAACCAACAAATGGACTGGAGTTTCCCTTGCAGACTTCTTAGCTATTTTAGGGTTTTTAGAGGAGGCATTTCAATGATGGCTTTGACTTTTATGAGGTCTACCTCAATTCCCCTTCTGGAGACTATGTATCCCAACAGTTTTCTGGAGGTGACCCCGAAGACACATTTCTTTTGATTCAAGCGGACATTGTATTGCTCCAGTCGGTCGAAGATCTTTGCTAATACATCCAGGTGTTATTCCCATGTCTTTTATTTTCCTAGCAAGTCATCCACATAGTCTTCCATGATGTGGTAGAAAAGATCATGGAAGATGACAGTCATAGCTCATTGATATGTGGCTCCAACACTCTTTAGGCCAAAAGGCATTACCACCCAGCAGTACATCCCCCATGGACATATGAAGGTTGTCTTGTGTTGGTCCTCTTCTACGATCTTGATTTGATTATACCATGAAAAGCCATCCATTAGGGATAACATCTGATGTCCTGCCATAAGATCCACTATCATGTCGGGAAGTCATCCTTCAGGTAGGCTTTTTTAAGATCTTAGAAGTCAGTGTAGCAATAGATTCAACCATCTGGTTTGGTTACTGGTACTAGGTTGGAAACCCATTTGGGATAATCAATTGGTCAGATGAACTCGACGTCCAGTAGTTTCTTCAATTCTGCTTTGACTAGGAGGGCCACCTGGGGGTTCATTTTTCTGAGCTTCTGTTTCACTGGTTTTGCATCAGATGTACTGTAAGGTGATCGATGACTAAAGCAGGATCGATCCCTAGCATGTCTGCATAAGCCCACAGAAAATTTTAATTTTTGCATTTGAAGAAGGCTAATAAGTTTTCCTACTCTTTTGTGTTGAGAGATTCTACCCTAAAGGTGATTTTCAGCTCTTCTTCCCTCCCAAGATTCATTTCTTGAGTTGACTCTATCAGGATGGGTGATCCATCAGGGTATACCTTCTCTATCTTGGGAAGGCCCATGCTTCCATCTCCTAGCGTCTTGTGGAGGTTTTCACTGGGAGATACGTCTTTTATTTTTACTATTTTGGGATCTGACACTGCCGCAGAACAATTTTCACCATCAGATCCATGTTTGATTTTTATACTTTTGTGACTGGAAGCAGGGGTTGTCTCCCCAAAATAGGTAGCCATATCGAGTTCCATGATGTATCCTACTCTATGATCTCCCAGGGGGAAGTGAGCTCTAACCCCCATCATTTCAATGATTGCTTCATCATTTGGTGCTATGTCAAAGACAGGAGGTCCCTGTTAGTGCTAGTCTATGAGGTCTGGGTATACAAGGGGTAAGTCATTGGATGAAGAGGCGAGGGTGGTGACTGTGTACATGGTGCATATGGATGAGTCAAAGCGGTGAAGTCACTAAAGGAATCTTGATGGCCTGTTTCATTGACATTATCGACTTCAGGGGAGACTGTCATGACCTCGGCTAGGATACATTTGCCAGTAGTGAGGATACATTGTCGTTGACCATATCCTAACCCTTGGGTATAAGGATTTCTTATCGCTTAGACTGGTTCCACAATCCCCTATTCATGAAGGCTGATATCACCTTGTCCTTTATAGCCCATGTTTTTGACAATTTCTGACCCTTTACCATAGATCTTTATATAGCTAGGATGATATGTCTTTGAGCACATCTTGATCAAGGAGATGTTTCCTCTCAAAGGTAGGTGACTGTTTGCATTTGATGACAACTGTATTGGCTTCTTCTTACTTTGGGGTACCAAACATTTTAGGGTTGGGTAACGTGCCCACACAAAAGTTGCCATGTAGGTCATATTCCCCACATCCCATGTCACTAAGCTTGATCTTGACCTCAGGCGGTGGAGGTGTTTGGGATGAAGTTGTGGCAATGTTGGTGGGGTCGATGTATGAGGTAGATGTTATGGGATTGGCTTTGGTGATGGCTTTGTTATATGGAAAAAAGGTGTGGTCATGGCCTTCCAAGAAACTATAGTATTGGAAGGGGTAGGGATCAGCATAGATAGTTACTTCTGTGCTATTGTGAGGCAACTTTAGACATTGATGGAATGTAGAGGGGACGACTTGCATGACATGGATCCATGGTTGGCTGAGAAGAATGTTGTAGGGGAGATCAAGATCAAGGACCTGACATTTTGTTTCCATTATCTTTTGTCCCACTTGAATAGGGAGCTTGATAGTACCCTCAGATAGTCATTCAGTGTCATCATACCCTTTGATTGTTATGCATTCACTGGTGTCTACAACCACATCTGAGTATCCCAATTGTTTTAGTAATTTAAGAGTGCACAAGTTTGGGCCAGAGCCACCATCTATCAAGACTCTCTTGATGATATGCTTGTGGATACGGACTTTGATGTGTAAGGCATCATAGAGTGAGTTTTTAGAAGCAGGAAGATCTTTTTTCTAAGAAGGTGAGATGATGAGGTACAGTGATATGGCCCACCATGGCTTGGAATTGATTGACATTTAGGTTGGCAGGAACTTGGGTTTCCAAGAGTGCTTTATTAAGGACTTCTTTATGGAGAGGTGACGTGTGAAGTAGCTCAAGTATGGAGATTTACACAGGGGTCTTTCCTAGATGTTCTAGGAGGTTGTACTGATTGGTAGGTGATGGGCGCGTAGATGGACGATTGGGGAGGGAGTTTGATGTGGATGTAGGCATTTGATCAGTGGTAGGGGCTGTACGGATGGATACGCAGCCACGACAGGTTGTGATGGTGCAATCAGGTGCTTGAGCCTGAATGGTGATGGTGGTGACATGGTTAAATGATGGTTCTGTCCACCCCATAATAGATTCATAGGATGAGGGAGGTGGGGTGACATTGTAGGCTTGATTAGATGATGAGGCTTTGTTATGATTGGGCAGTGGATCCTTGTAAGCTCCTAGATTAGCATTAGGTGATGGTTGGGTGCTTTTCTCAAGATTAACTTTGTTCTGATTGATGAGGTCTTGCACACAATGCTTTAACTTCATGCAATCAGTGGTCTTATGGCCCACAATGTGGTGGTAGTCGCAATAATAATTTTTGTTGTACCACGTGACTTTGAGCTCACTCTCTTGGTGGGGTTTAACAGGTGGGAGAGTGATCAAACCCTTCTTTAGACATCTATCAAGGATATCCTCAATTGGTTCCCCTAAAGGTGTGACTTGTCTTTGAGGTTTGTTTTGTTTGGATTGCCCCCTAAGGATATTTACATTGGCGGCATATGTTTGATTTTGTACATGTTGGACAACTTTCACATCAGTGACACCATCATTCAAGGTATTTTTGTTCTTTCCCCAATTGTGTGGCTTTTCATTTGATTGTGTGTTGTTGTTATTTGTATTGGGGACGTTGATATTGAGTTTGTTGTTGTTTTTGCTATTGGACTTGTCATATAACTTGATCGAGCCCTTGGCAATGAGGGCTCATTCTATGGTAGTACCTTTGTCAATGACTTCTTCAAAGGTAGACACACAAAGGATCTGTAGGTGAAACCCTATTTCTTGATTTAGGTTAGTCACAAACATGGTGACTAATTATTTCTCAAGAATGGGCCAAGGGAGTTTGCTTGCTAAGCTTCTCCACCTCTGCAAGAAGGAAGCAAATGATTCTCCACCTTTTTGTTTTTCGTTGCAAAGGTTTCTCATAGATATTTCATGTTTGAAATTATAGGAGAAATGATTCACAAATTTTTTTGTGAGCTCAGGGAAAGACCTAATGCCTGGGGGAAGATGTATGAACCATTCAGTGGCTTGACCACCAAGGCTTCTTGGAAATAGTTGTTAGACTTAGGGCACACAACTAAGAGGGGGGTAAATTAGTTGTGTAAAACTTTCTTCAATTTAAACACTTAAGTCTTCTTAGTGATTAGTTATATATTAATCATAAACCATAATGCATTCAAATCAAGAGCAGAAACATAACAACACATAAGACACCAAGATT
The DNA here is from genome assembly GCA_027924645.1 of Cunninghamia lanceolata. NCBI lineage: Eukaryota > Viridiplantae > Streptophyta > Pinopsida > Cupressales > Cupressaceae > Cunninghamia > Cunninghamia lanceolata. The sequence goes on from BSBN01000523.1 coordinate 15,067,966, forward strand.
TTGACATGGAAAACCCGGTTAAGAGAAAAACCATGGGGTGATTAACCCAAGATTGTATTCTCTGTTAGAAGAATAGAAAGAACAAAATGGCACATGCCAATTAGGGCTCACTGCCTAAGCACACTACTCACAAGAAGCTCACTGCCTATAAGAGACACATTGTCTACAAAGAAATAAGTATCACATACATGAACTAGAGAATAGCATCTTCACCATGCTTGAATCAGTTCCATTAAGCTCAATACTTCTTCTCTACTTTTCGCTCTCCTCTTTGCTACCACACCCACATCACCACACCAAAAGGTGAGTTCAAACTGACTTCGCAATCCCTTATTTATACAAGGCATCAACTTAGGAATGATCATCTAAGTCGACAAACATTCATAAGATCATCCGACAGATGCATAACTCATCCGGTCGGCCTGTCTCAAGAAGAACACCATCATACAGAAGTTACTCTTCAATTGCGAGCTCCAACTTCAATGTGGACCACCAACACGAACTGGACACAATCCAAAGACCTCCACAAGCTTGCCTGAATCACCAAGAATATCCACACTTCTTCTACTTACTGAAATCCTTCTCTCCTTCATCCAGAACCTCAAGAACACAGTTTGTCATTACTGTCACAAAGGAATAGATGCTTACGGACCTTCAAACCATGAACCAATAGAGTTGATACACCACAAAGACTTCCTCAGCACTCCCTTAAATCTGCAGAATAGGAAACTTCATTTCTGGATCTCACCGGACCTTTCTTGTTACACTCTGTCACCTTTGAATACCTACCGGAACTAATTTTACTTGAGCGGCCACAACTTCTTCATATCTTCACATGGACCTCTGAAATCTCTACTAGATCACTTAAAGACACATATCTACAAACCCTTTAATCCACATCCTCTGATCATCATCCTATCTTGGACTTTTTCCTTACAATCATCACTTGTTCTTCACTGTTCCTGATTGAGACTAATTTTCTCAATATCCTCAGCTCATGGTTCATCCAAACCTTATCATTAATGCAACAAGAGTATGTTGACATCAATGACAACACTAGTCAGGTCCATACTTGCAACAATCTCCCCCTTTGTCATTGATGGCAAAATATGATGTGAAAAACCATCAAGACAAGAACTTCTCCTTACTGTCACAACTCCCCCTATCAACAAAAACCATTCACATGTCTTCTCACCCTTTACCGCTCCCCCTTTGATCAACAACCACTTGATTTTCACATGTCTTCTCTCGCCCTTTGACATCAATGGCAAAGGGCACATACTTGCAATTTGACCACTTCAGAATCATACCTGCTGCTCCCCTTGAGTAGCAGCTCCCCAACATCAATTCAGATCACAAGATATGACTGTGATACCCACCAGACTGATGCACATCAGTGCACCTTAGTTCATCACTGGAGGGGCAATAACCCCTAACTTCTCCCTGAGATACTCAAAAGAGTCCTTAGGTAGAGGTTTAGTAAAGATATCTACAATCTGATCCTTGGATGACACAAACTCCAATTTGACTTCATTCTTGTTCACTTGCTCTCTTAGAAATTGAATGCAACACTAGATTCTTAGATATACTTATAGTACTTGAATTATCACAGAAGATTGTGATAGGTTCCTCATACTCCACTTTGATATCTCTTAGCATCTGCTTCATCCACAAAACTTAAGTGCAACTACCTACTGCTGCAATATATTCTGCTTCAGTTGTAGATAGAGATATTGCCTCTTGTTTCCTGCTTAACCAAGAAACCAATCTTTTCCCCAAAAAGAATGCTCCACCACTAGTACTTTTCCGGTCATCCACATCTCCTACCCAATTAGCATCTATATATGCATGAAGAGAGAAATCATGATCTCTAGGATACCACAGACCATACTCAATTGTCCCCTTTAGATATCTAAAAATCCTCTTGATTGCCATGACATGGGATTCTCTAGGATCAGCTTGGAATCTAGCAACAAGACCAATAGCTTGCATAATATCTGGTCTAGTTTGAGTGAGATACAACAATCCTCCAATCATTGATCTGTACTTTGTCTAGTCTACCTTAGGAGAGTCATCATCTTTTTTCAACTTACATCTGGGTGCCATGAGAGTATCAATTAGCTTTGCATCTTCCAAACCAAATTTCTTCAACAATTCTTTCACATATTTGGTCTGAGAAATGAAGATTTCTTTCTTCATTTGAGTAATTTGCAGACCCAAGAAGAAATTCATTTCACCAAGCATAGACATCTCAAACTCACTTTTCATTTGATTTGCAAAAGTTTTACACATACTATCTCTTCCTCTAAAGATGATATCATCAACAAATACTTCAACAATCAAGATGTTTTCATGATCAATTTTGAAATATAAGTTACTGTCAGTAGTACCTTTGTTGAAACCAATCTTCAAAAGATGCTTATCCAATCTTTCATACCAGGCTCTTGGGGCTTGCTTTAATCCATACAGTGCCTTCTTCAACTTGTAGACCATATCACCATGATCAAACAATTGAAATCCATCTGGTTGCTCTATATACACTTCTTCTTCCAAGTCACCGTTTAGAAAGGAAGAATTGACATCTGTCTGATATACCTTGAAATCCTTGAAGGCAATAAAGTCAAGAAATAATCTGACTGCTTCAATTCTTGCCACTGGAGCAAAAGTTTCTTCAAAATCAATTCCTTCTATTTGAGAGAAGCCCTTACAGACCAATCTAGCTTTATTTCTGATTACTTCACCAACTTCATTTAGTTTGTTCCGGAAGACCCATTTGGTTCCAATCACATTCTTGTTTCTAGGTCTGGGAACAAGATCCCAAGTGTGATTTTTCTCTATTTACACTAGCTTTTCCTCCATTGCTTTAGTCCAGTTTTCATCATTGCAAGCTTCATTCACTGTTTTAGGTTCAATCTTTAAAATCAAACAATACTCTTCTGAATCTTGAGCAATTCTCCTTCTTGTTAGTACTCCTTTGTTTTTATCATCTATGATCCGATCTTCAGAGTGGTTCAGTCTTACATACCTAGGAACTTTAGGATTTTCTTGCACTTCTGATTCTTGATCAGGCTCATTGAGACTCATTTCTTCTTCCTGGGTTACTAGATTAGCTTGAGTCTGACTGACAGAAGAGGCTTGGGCTCCTTGAGTCTGAACACCATTCTGATCATCTTCATCATATTCATAAAACCTTGAGGGTTTCTCAATTCCCTCATCAACCTTCACATTTGTACTTTCTATCATCTTTCTCAGTCTTTTGTTATAACGCTGGTATGCTTTACTTTGAGTAGAGTAACCCAAGAATATTCCTTCATCACTTCTAGCATCAAACTTTCCTAGATCTTCATCTCTTTTAATGTAACATTTGCTACCAAAAACTTTCCTAGATCTTCATCTCTTTTATAGTAGGAGTGATGCCAAACCAAAGTTCATAAGGAGTCTTACCAGTATTGCTTCTGATTTGAACTCGATTGAGAGTATAGACTACAGTGCTGACAGCTTCTCTCCAATAGATATGAGGAACATTAGCTTCCATCATCATGGTCCTAGAAGCTTCCTGTATGGTCCGGTTCTTTCTTTCCACTACTCCATTTTGCTGTGGAGTCCTAGGAGCAAACAACTATCTCTTTATTCCATGTTTCTCATAGAACTCTATGAACTCATCGGATGTGAATTCTCCACCTCTATCAGACCTCAGACATTTCAACTTCAATCCAGTTTCATTCTCTACCATAGCCTTGAATATTTTGAATTTCTCAAAAGCTTCTAATTTCTCTTTCAGAAAAGTTACCCACATCATCCGGGAATAGTCATTAATTAGTAACATGAAGTATCTATCACCTTGCATACTCTTGATTCTTGATGGGCCACAAAGGTCAGTATGAACTAAGTCCAATAATCCTGTAGAAGACAGTTCCTTACTCTTGAATGTGATTCTGCTCAGCTTACCCAACTGACATTCTTTGTACAAGCTATTAGTAGGTTTCACCAATTTTGGAAGATCTCTTACAGCCTGAGTATTGCTTATCTTGATGATATTATCAAAGTTCACATGACACATTCTCCTATGCCATAACCAACTCTGATCAACTTGAACAAATAAGCAACTTTTACCAGTGCCAACCAAGTGGAAGATATTACCTTTAGTTTGGGTACCGGATGTAATCTCTGTTCTGGAGCTTTCAAAGATCTTGCATTTTCCATTCTTGAACTAGAGATCATAGCCTTTGTCTACCAACTAACCAACACTAAGAAGATTGTGCTTCAATCCTTCAACATATAGAACATTACCAATTTTGTTCCTTCCATCAAAAGAAATAGTTCCTCTTCCTCTGATTCTACTAGCAAAATTATCTCCAAACTTCACCACTCCTCCTTCATACCTTTCCAAATCTATGAACTTATTTTTGTCATCTGTCATATGGTGAGAGCAACCACTGTCAATGACCCAATCATCCTTTTCTTCAACTTGGGTAGCCAGGGCTCTTTCTACAACTTTATGATTGATAGATACAGAGGATATTGGTTCTTCTTCCTTGATGGCAATAAACACCCATTCATTTCCTGATTTGTTTCCAGTCTATGATTCATCATCTGTTACTCCTTCATTATCATCTTCTTCATGAACATAGTAACAATTCTTTTGGAACCTTGATCTGTTAGGATTTGGCCTTGAAAATCTTTGTAGACATCTTGAGGCAAAATGACCAATCTTATCCAGTTAAAACACTTAAAAGGCAATTTTCCTTCATACTTACCAGATCCTCTTGGCAGTCTCTTTGCAATGAGGGCTTCAAGTTGAGCAGTTTCTACTTCTTCTTCTTCCAGGTCTTTTCTTTCTTTTTCATACCATGACAATTTCCTTGAAGAGTTATCTCTTGGAACAAACCTTTGTTTACCTTTTACAGAGGCACTAGCTTTGAATGTAGATTTAGTCTTGGAGGGATCATCTCCAAACTTGGTCATTTCAAATGCAACCAATTTGTCAGCCAATTGGTCTCTTGTGATAGTTGTATGGGCTCTGAATTCATCAATGGCAACAACCTTGATTTTGTAAGAGGCAGGAAGGGATCTGAGAATTTTGCCAACAATCTCATTTTCATCCAAGACTCCACCAACATTTATAATTCCACAAACAAGCTCATTTACTCTTGGCATAAAAGCAGTAATATTTTCATCATCTCTCATCTTCAGTTTTTCAAATTTTCCTTTCAGACTCTGTAACCTTGCACATTTAACATACTGGTCTCCTTCATGCAAAAGTTTCAATTTTTTCCAAATATCAAAAGTAGTTGGAAGGTCAATAACATTTGAAAGCTATGAATTAGATAATGCACTTAGAAGAGCTTCTCTAGTCCATAGATTGTTTTTAGCATCTGTGACTTCATTTGGAGCTTTTGGACCACCCTGTGGACATACATATTGTACTATAACTATGGTCTAGTATGCCATTCCCATGCATTACAAGTGACTCTTCATGCGACCTTTCCATAGAGTAAAATTTGTTCCATCAAACTTCAGACTTTCCTTCTTGTAGGATGACATCTTGGATCTCCTCAAGTGGTTAAGCTCTTTTAGAGGAACTTAGCTCTGATACCAATTGTTAGACTTAGGGTACACAACTGAGAGGGGGGTGAATCAGTTGTGTAAAACTTTCTTCAATTTAAACACTTAAGTCTTCTTAGTGATTAGCTGTATATTAATCATAAACCATAAGGCATTCAAATCAAGAGCAGAAACATAACAACACATAAGACACCAATATTTTGACGTGGAAAACTTAGTTAAGGGAAAAACCACGAGGTGATTAACCCAAGATTGTATTCTCTGTTAGAAGAATAGAAAGAACAAAATGGCACATGCCAATTAGGGCTCACTGCCTGAGCACACTACTCACAAGAGGTTCACTGCCTACAAGACACACACTACCTACAAAGAAATAAGTATCACATACATGAATTGGAGAATAGCATCTTCACCATGCTTGAATCAGTTCCATTAAGCTCAATACTTCTGCTCTGCCTTTCTCTCTCCTCTTCGCTACCACACCAAAAGGTGAGTTCAAACTAACTTCGCAATCCCTTATTTATACAAGGAATCAACTTAGGAATAATCATCTAAGTTGGCAAACATTCATAAGATCATCTGACAGATGCATAACTCATCTGGTCGGCCTGTCTCAAGAAGAACACCATCATACAAAAGTTACTCTTCAATTGTGAGCTATAACTTCAATGTAGACCACCAACATGAACTGGACATGATCCAAAGACCTCCACAAGCTTTCCTGAATCACTAGGAACATCCACACTTCTTCTGCTTACTGAAATCCTTCTCTCCTTCATCTGGAACCTTAAGAACACAGTCTATCATTACTGTCACAAAGGAATAGATACTTGCGGACCTTCAAACCATGAACCAATAGAGTTGATACACCACAAAGACTTCCTCAGCACTCCCTTAAATCCGCAGAGCAGGAAACTTCATTTCTGGATCTCACCGGACCTTTCTTGTTACACTCTATCACCTCTGAATACCTACCGGAACCGGTTTTACTTGAGTAGCCACAACTTCTTCATATCTTCATGCGGACCTCTAAAATCTCTACTGGATCACTTAAAGACACATATCTACAAACCCTTTAATCTGCATCCTCTGATCATCATCCTATCTTGAACTTTTGCCTTACAGTCATCACTTGTTCTTTACTGTTCCTAATTGAGACTAATTTTCTCAATATCCTCAGCTCACGGTTCATCCAAACCTTATCATTAACGCAATAGGAGTATGTTGACATTAATGACAACACCGGTTAGGCCCATACTTGCAACAATAGTCTCATTAGATATGTATCGTTGTTCGAGACTTCCAAGCAAGCGAGGTAGAACTCCCTAAGATGATCCCTAGGGTCTCCCTTTCCCTTGTATTTGTCAAAATTGGGTGTTTCAAAATTTTTGGGGAAAGGGGGCATGTACAGTGTTTAATCAAATGCATAGGGACACATATCCTCGAAATAATAATGCTTAGGTTTGCCCCCAATTTGTATATCATCTACTTTTTGAATCAGGTTTTGTACAATGCTCATTAGATCCAAGGTTAGTCGCGGTTGTGGTGTGTAGGTTTGTTGATTGATGAGTTGTTGGAGATTGGGTGGGATTTGATGTTGGAGGTTTTGGGGGATCGTGTTTTGGTACTGTGGGGTGGTGTTTTGGTTGAGTTGTGCTGATAAGAGTAGATTTGTTGGATAATATGTGGAGGTATTTGGGGGTTGGGATTATGTTGTGTTGATGATGCTATTGGGTTTTGTAGATACGTGAGGTTAGATGGATTGACATTGGATGGGTTGACGTTGGATGGGTTGACATGAGATGGATTGACGTTGGATGGGTTGGTCGTGTTGTGAGGTGGTTGTGAAAAGAATTGTCTCATGTAGGCTATGGTTTGAGGGTTGAGTGGAAGCACACTTGTGGAGGTGCTTGTATGTGTGAGGTTCCCTTGGATGCCTAAGGTGATTTGCAGAATGGAAGAGTGGATGCTAGTTGTGGTTGTGGATGTGGTGACGGGTTAGGAGGTGGTAGGATTAGAGACACTTGCGGGGATTGTAGATGTGGTAGCATTAGAGCTTGTAGTGATGGTAGATATGGCAGGAGTTGAGATTTGTGAGATGATAGGTTGGGTGTTTGATGTAGATGGTTGGGAGGATGTGGTAGGATTGATATTAGAGGTGGATGGTTGAGACGATGTCGTGTTGTGGGGTGGTTGGGCACCAATTTTGAGGAGGTAGTCAAGATATCTATTTGGATCCGACCTTAGGATTTTGTCAAGTAAGTCCATGTTGTTGGCATCTTGTGTAAAGTTCAAGACATCTTGGTCATCTTGGCTAAGGGTGGGTGGTGGTGGTGGTTGTGGTTGCAAGAAATGAAAGGGATTTTCATTGGGATTATATGTCAGAATTTGAAAGATTGTAGGTGGGTTGTGTGTTTGGCTGATTGGTAGGTTGTTGTCATTGGTATTAGGCATTCCTATGCCCATATATTGTCCAAAGTCTACCATTGCTTGATTCTTCTTGTGTTGTGATCTCATTATGGGCATGCAAGTGTATGGATTTGGTTTTGAGGTGGATGGAAGGGGGATGGAGACCTTAGAGAATCTGGATTGATTTTGGTGGACCCAAAGAAGATGTGGTATGGAGTAAAAGATGAAAGGGTGATTGTAGCGTGGTAAAGGATAAATTTTTCACTTTTAAGAGATGAATCTTCCAAAAAGTGTCAATCTAAGGATGATAAGAGTGGGTGATATTGATGTTTGTAAAGTTTTGGACCAAAAAGTAGATGATAGATGATGTTTGCTTGAGGATGATTTGACGAAAGGGGTTTTGATGTTTTAAAAAAATTAGATGAACTAGGTGTTTGGTATGAGAGATTAGGATGACGGTTTTGAAAAAGGATTTGAAGATTGGTGGATGAGCTTAAGTAAGATCTAGTTTTTTGTGTTGCACAAATGGATATTTCTCTTTGTTTGGGGTAGACTAATGACCTTACACAAAGAAGGATGATTATTTTACTTGAAAGGTTGACTAATGACTCTCCAAGCAAAATATGTTCTAAAAGATGAAATCTAGATCTAGTCTTAGCTCAAAGGGATGACGAGTTTTGGATGTTGATTGATGGCTCTTTGATGGGTGTTTGGATTTGGAAGATTTTGGATATGTTTTTGATGAGAGAAGTGAAAGTATTTTGGGAAGGATTTTTTGGTAACAAGGATGCTTGTTTGGTCTAAAATGTATGCAAAGATTAATGAGGATGAATGGATATGAAATTGAGTGGATTATGGTATTAGAAAAGGGTCCGATAATGATAATGATTGATTCTCTTAGGTCAAAATGAAGGTATGATTTGAAAAATTTGGATAAAATGAGTGGGGTATTGATGAATTTTTGGAAGGTGTTTATGGATTATGGCAAAGCAGGCCCTAAAGATCACAATGGAATTTTCTCTGGTTTTAGGCAAGTCAACCTGCAAATAGTGCCAATCCATAGGTGAAATAGCTCCAAAAGCAGACAGAGTTGGCGCTGAAATAGGTCAATGTTGGTCGAGGTTCTGAAAAAGATGGATTTTGATGACAGATTTGGATTTGTTTTGATATGAAGTTTGATCAAATTATTTTTATTATCTCTTGGCAAGTTTCTTAAAAGAACTTCAAGCACAATAACACACAATAACCAATATTTTGTTTGTGAAAAGACATGTGATTTTCTTAAACAAGCACTTTGCACAACCTAAGGCGAAGATATGATAGTATTCGTTGAATCCCTTAGCTACACCTATTCGAAGCAGGTAGCTCTAGGATCTTGGTAGCACCAGCTCCCCCTTACAGTGCACTCAATTCTCACGCATACCAAGATCTAGGTTTTCATGAAGGCTTGTCCCTCACCAAAGCTTAGGATTGTCCCTGCTACCTCAGCTAAGAACCACATGAATCAGGGCCACTTCAAAGGTTACCCTTCTGCATCAACAAATAGAAGGTTTTTGGCTTTCTAAAACAAATGTTCATAGTAAGTGCATTCGTTTAGGTGGCCATACATGTAGTAGCGCTACTCTCCATTATGGAGTCTCCCAGCCTCCAAGGGTTATGCCTTGGAGGGTTTTGGGGGAGGTTGGCTATCGGTATGGCACAATAACACCTGTTGCTTGTGACTTTCATCACAAACACATTATTTTATATAGCAGCTCGAAAGAGCTTGGCTTTAGCTTGTTGCCGCTTGGGTCATTCCCACCTTTCGAAGCGGGGTGGCAGGCCCTCTAAGGATTTAACAAAAGCAACACAACCACAAAATATTTCTGATCCCCAAGTTCATATAAGGATGCGAGGGGAGAGCATACATATATTTTGTGCTTGTGTCACACTAAACAAGGTTCATTTTAGTTCTTTGGATTATGTTGGGGGTGATTCATGCAAGTGTTGTGAGAAGTATTTGATTCCCAAGGTCACCAATGGTGCGAGGGAAGAGCATACACTTTTCACCATACAAACATCATCACAAAAACACTTCACACAAATTTGATTTGTTTTCTTGTTTAGATGAGTGAAAAATGTAGATTGTTGTTCTTTTTAATCCAATGAGTTATGATGCACTTTGTGGTTCTTTTTAAAAGCTCAAAATTGAAATATTTGTGAAGTTGTTGGCAAGTACTTATGAATTTTAGAGCACCAAATTCAAATGTTTTCTAAGCTAAGGCACACAAAGATTTGTTTGTTGTTGTTGATCAATTTTAGGGCACCAAATTGAAGTTTTTGTTTATAAGCTAACATATAAGGGTTCTTTTTTTTTAAAGTACCAATTGAAGCATTCTTTTAAACTAAAGATAAAAACCCTACGAGAACTTGTTAATGGATGTAGAATGATGGTGATGACCTGCAAATAGCCTATCAGTCCCTGCACATAACCCAAAGTTAGCCTATAAAAATAGTGCTAAAATAGAGACCAAATAGCACCACTACAAACTCAAATGGTGCTACTGATAGAAATCGACCTAAAAAAACCTAGCACCCTAGACAATAGCATTGATATACATACAGACAGCGCTGATTTACAAAATAGTGATAAAACAGGATACAGACCGTGCCAAAATAAAAGATAGTGCTAAAATAATATATAGAATGCATCAAAATAGACAATAGCATTAAAATAGTTTGCAGAAGGCACTAAAATAGTTAATAGCACTAATGTGTATATAACAAGGCGCCATTGCACATGCAGTTGAACAGTCTGGTCAACAGTTGAAAATATTGCTGCTCTGGGTGCCGATAGCGCCGATACAAGCTTGAACTTGTCAGGCCTACAAAACAAAGGTCTTCCTAACCAAAATAGAGGGTTAGACTACAAAGGAAATGATTTGGTTAGTTCTTGTTAGCCTAATGAATGGAAAGCAAGACAAGATAAATGCCAAAATGTATGTTTGGTTCTTAATAAAATTTTGGCATGATCTCCCCCCCTTTGTTCAAGATGCCTACAAAAAACTGAGAGCAGATGACCCAAGAAAATATCAGGAAGACTAAACAAGTTAGATGGATTTGTGAGTGAAAGTTAAGAGAGAAAGTGCTATGGAAAATAGTGCTAAAACTGTAGATAGTGCTCAAATGCGCCACAGATGGTGCCACTACATAGGTAAATAGCGCCAGACCTGTAAAAGCACGTCTCAAACAACAAAAACTCACAAAAAGTTGATTAGATTTAAACCTTGTGGGTCCCACCGAGCGTGCCAATGTGATTAGGAAATCTGAATCAAAGGTAAAAACACAAACTAAATGCATGCAAAACAAGAAGTTATACCTTGATATGAAGACCCAATCTCATCAAAGGGGAAGGATCTTGCACCCAAGAGTTCCTAAGATATACCCTAGATAATGAAAACAAATGTGAATTGCTCTATTCTAATGCAACTTACAAGCTAGCTCAATAGATATTTTGGCATGGTAACATTACTTGGAATTGGATCGCAAAATGGGTTGGAGGATGTTGTATTTATAGACATTTTGGAGAGATTTTGATCCAAGGGTTGGGATTGATTTGGGAGATCAATGGTGGAGGATGAAGGTGATGTGGAGGGCTTAGATTTCATCTCGAGAGAATGGAGGGCTAGGAATAAAGATGAATTTTAAATTCATCTTCGGAAAGGGGTGGAGTTAATGAGGTTGGGTGAGATGGAATATGTGTGAATTAAAAATTCATTTGGGGATGAGTGGACATAAATGAGGCATGGCATGGGTAAGGGGTGTAAGAGATTAAATGTGGTGTTGGACATATTTATATAAAAAATTGACTTATGTGGGATATATTTCATTTTTTTTATTTTGAGGATGTGGGGAAGGGTGTTAAACTGGGTTTGGCCACTTTAATAGGAGGTTCAGATTAATTAAATAAGGTTTTATTTAATTAATCCTAAGGCTAGGATGAGATAGGCTAGGGTAGGCAAATTAAATAATGGCTATTTAATTACCTAGGGTAAGAATAGGTCAATTAATAGGCTGAATTAATTAGTTAAACATGATTTAGCTAATTAATTGGGTTTAGTGAGGAGGGAGAAATTGACCAAATAAATATTGCATATTTATTTAATCAATGGGCTAAAGTTTAACTATTGAATTGATAGAATTAATCCAATTGTTGGGGATAAAATGATGAAAAATTAGGTGATGAAGGGATAATTAATTAAATAAAAACTTAATTAATTGATTAGAAGGGAAATTGGTATGTTTAGGGATGTCGGGAGTCAGTTTGATGATAAGGACATTTTTAGGTGTCTACAAGTTGAACTCTAAGCCCCATATGCCAGGTTGAACTCTAAGCCCCAAAATGAAAATATGGACAAGTTTAGAAAATGCAGATAAGTAGAAGCAGGTCCCATACACCAGGTTGGTGTGTATATATGGACATTTAGAAAACATCAAAATGTCGAGTAATTTAGCAATTTTTGGTCTCCAAGAAGCAAAGAAGAAAGATAATGTAGGGGCTGACCTGTACAATTTCTTCAGTAGAAGCAACACATCTTAGCAAGGTTTGATCTTTGGGAAAAATCCATATTTACATCTTGGTATCCTCTTGCATTTGTTCAATAATCTTCCCCCCCTTTCCAAGAAACCAATGTGAAGAATCTACGAGCTTCCACCATTCGGGCGAAAAATCTTCCACTTGCTACTAGGCCAGTGGAATAAACAACAGTGCATTAGGATTCAGCATAGGGTTTACCTTTCTGGTTTCAAGATGGGTGCCAAAATTTTTATTAAATTTTAACCATTTTTCTTTTGGCGCCCATTGTTTCTCCTCTAATCAGCGTATCGGCGTGACACAAAAATGTGTCACGTTGATTATGCCATGTCTGCTCCATCAATGTGTTAGGAAGTTTAATATTAATATTATAATATTATATTATATTATAATATAATAATTATATAATATTATAATATAAATATTGTATTATATTATAATATAATAATTATGTAATATTATAATATAATATTATATAATATATAATATATATTATATTATATAATAAACTGATAAAGGGCTAGATCTTTAGACAGATAGGAGAGGTCACATGGAGGGGGCAGAGATAGCCCCTAGACATTTTATGTAGGCCGGCTGATCTATTTTCTGATAGTCGGAAAGTGTGATTGAAGGCCTCGATAGATGTTGGCAAGGTGGCAAGTAATGATGTTTTTGGCAGGTCAGGGCTGGACAGTCACTTCCTCGAGGTTTGCAGATCATTAATGGGCATGTTGTGTCGTGGCTAGTGCGCTGAGATAGATTGAAGAACCAAAATAATCTAGCTCTACTTGTGGGAATTAACGTCTGAGTTTTCTCTCCATTTATTCCTTTGGTCTAAGTGGACATTTATTGCCTTGCCTTGTATTGTCTTTGAATTCATGGATTATGATCAAATTGGAAAGAAAAAAGAATAGAAGAGTAATAGTCATTTTTATTTGTCTAACCAATTATTTAGTTGTGTGTTTTGCCTAATGACCAAATTAGTCATTTATTTAGTCATTTATTTGGTTATTTATTTAGTCATTTCAACCGATGACCAAATTAGTCATTTATAGCTGTGTTGCAAAAAGTTTTGGTCACGTGACCAAAAGTTTTGGTCATGTGGTCATTTATTTGCCATATTTCTACTAGTGCTAAATCCAGAATTTGGTGGTCCAAATCACTATGTAGTAGAAGTTATGTTCACCAGTTTGAAGACTATAATTGACAGAGTTTCTGGGTTGTGCAAAGGTGTTTGGGAGAAAGTATTTTGCTCCACATTTCTCCCCAGAATGGTTTTAGATGATGTGGTTTTGAACTTATGTTTATAAGGTCCTTAGCTATATTCGTTCCAAAGGATTTGTGATTTGGTGCTCCAGAAAGCAAGTTATTGAGTAGCAGAGCTTAGCAGTGTTGATTATAAGTTGTCTTCAAGTGAGATTTGTTGTCTTCAAGTGAAATGTTGTAGCTGGATTTGTTGTCTCCTAGGAGATTTTATGTTGTTTTTGGATGTCTCTAGATCATGTTAAAGGCTTGTTCTTGGTTTGTAAGTTATGGTTATGTTCTTGGAAGCGTGTTCCTAAAGATCCTAGTGTTAGCATCGGCTTTGGCTGACCTAGTTGTTTACACTCTTTACAAATGTGCTTCATGGATTGTGGAAGTGTGTTGAAGTGTGTGAAGATGTATTTAGGTCCAAACTAAGCTATGAAATGTTCTACCTTCATTCCTTTGCTTCACAAGAATGTTTAGGTCCAGAGCTAATTTGAATTCTATATGTTTACCAAACTTGAAGATTGTTCCAAAGGTTGTAGAATGTATTTCTGACCTTGATGCATATTATAGGGTTGACAATTGATATAAATAAGTGAAAAAGATTAATGTGTTTGCAAGAAGTGTGTGAATATGAGAAGATAAAGATGTTTGTGTTGTAAGGCCGTGAAGGTGATATGTATTGTGCTTCATTGGAACTAAACTCAAGCATGTGGTAGATGCTATCATATCAGCTCTTGGCAGTGAGCCACCTCTCTTAGCAGTGAGCCATCTCTTTCGGTAGTGAGCCACCTCTCTTGGTAGTGAACCACATCTTTCAGAAGTGAGCCTCTTTATAATTTAGTATTGATACTACTATATACTGTGAGCTAATCCTCACCATGGTTTTTCGACATAAATCTAGTGTTCTCTTGTGCATGGTGTTGATGTGATTAAGTTTTTGTTATTTGTTTTCTATGTTTAAATCATCATAACAAAATTAGGGTTTATGTGAGTTTATATGAATTTATGTGGATATAATTATGTTTGTGAAAGCTTAAAGTTTTTGATACAATTGATTCGTCCCCCCCTCTCAATTGTCTTGTGCATTCAACAATCAAAGGGGGAAAGAGAGAAATGTACATCTAAGGGGGAGTATGTGTTTCCATCAATGAAAAAGGGGGAGATTGTTGGCAATAAGTGTTGTCATTGATGTCAACACTTAGAGAAAGGTTAGCACTCAGGTTGTGCTGATGATTGCAGTGAGATGTAGTGATGATGTTGATATTCATGGTTGGATGTCATGACCTGATTAGTAATAGAGATGCAGTGATGTTCTAGATGTTCATAGTGGGTTACCAATATTCATGGTTGGATGTCATGTCTTGATCAGTGTCAAGTCAAGTTATTTTGAGCATGCTTGTGGTCTACAAAGTAGTGGGATGTACTGACATGTTCATGATGTTCATGGTTGTATGTCATGCCCTGATCAGTATTAAGTCAAGTTGTTTTGAGCATCCTTATGGTTAGTAAAGATGAATGATGCAATATTAATAAGGGCATGAGAAGCACAAGATGAATGATGAAATATTAAGATGGGAATTAGAAGCACTAAGATGAATGATGATACATTAAGCTATGTTGAGGATGAGAAGGTGTTGTAGATGGCTTGTGGCATATCATATGATCCCTCCTATTGTTCCTAAGGTTGTATATGTTGTTATATGAAGGTTTTGTCATTCAACAATTGGTATGAGAGTGAGGGTTCCTTGGAAGAAAACCTAACAACTTAAGGTAGATCTGGGATGGTGCACAAGAAAGACATTCCTTAGTTTGATAGAATTGACTATGCCTTCTAGAAGGTACAGATGCAAAGTTATCTTATTTCTCTTGGTTTTCATGTGTGGAAAATGGTTGACAATAAATACACTATACCTAAAGATGATCCAGAGACTACAAGTGAGATAAGGGATCATAAGATAAATGGCAAAGCTAGAAATGCCTTATTGAATGCTCTATCTAACATTGAAATGGCAAATGTTCTGGATCTAGAAATCGCTCATGAGATCTGGGAAAAATTTGTGAGTATCTATGAAGGTGATAAATCTGTTAAGAAAGCCAAGATGTAGAACTTGAAGTCAAGTTATGAAACTTTGTGAATGTTTGAAGATGAGAACATAACAAGCTATAAGTAGAAGGTTAATGAAGTTGTCAATGGCATCAAAGTTCTTAGTGGAACTCTGACTAATGAAGAAATTGTGAATAAGATACTCAGAACACTTCCCAAATCTCATAGTCATAAAGTGTATGCCAGTGAAGAATTGATAGATATAGGCAATTTTTCAAAAGATTAATTGCTCGGTAAACTGACTACTTTTGAGATGAAAGAATTTGGTACTACTAATGGTCCTATGAAAGTTGAGACTACTTTTAAAGCTAAATCAGAAAAGGTTGTTAGATCAGATAAGTATGCTATGGAATCAAATGATGAAGACTTTGATGGAATTAAGGTAAACTTTGTAAATAGAATGAAGAAGGGAACTGGAAAGTTTAGAGGTAAGTTACATTTCAAATGTTTCAGTTGTGGTAAGATTGGTCATTATGCTTCAAGATATCCTAATAGAACTTTGAAGATCAAGAATAGAGAAGGTAGAGGTAAGATGGTAAGGAAAAGTTACTATGTTAAAGATAATGAAGGTGTAACTGATGATGAATCTAATTTTGAAGATGGTAATGCTAGTGAATGCTTGTTTTGTTGCTATAAAAGAACACCTTTCTACTAAACTTGCAACATGTGTGAAGGAAGGAAATTTAGAAGAAGAGAAAGAGATGTCTGCATTTCATGCTAGAAAGGAAAAAGATGAATGTGTCATTGACAACAGATGTTAAAATCACATGATAGGAGATAAGATTAATTTTGTTAAATTGGAAAAGTATGATGGAGGACTAGTTAGATTTGGTGATGATGTAGTTGGTAAGATTTGTGGAAAAGGGTCAATTACTTTGGATGGAAAGCATAATATAGATGATGTTGTTTATGTAAAAGACTTAAAGAATAATCTTCAAAGTATTGGACAGATGTGTAATAAAGGATACAATCTAATGTTTAAAGACAATGGATGTGAGATAAGGAAAAGCTTTGGAACAATAATTGTTGCTGGTAAGAAGACTCATGGTAATGTTTATCATTTGAAATGTACTAACAATTGTTGTTTGTTGGCTCAGAAAAATGAAAGATGGTTATGGCATAGGAGAATGTGTCTTATTAACTTTGATAATCTAGTGATAATAAGCTCAGTTCAAGCTATAAGAGACCTGCCTAAGATTGTGAAGCCTTCTAATGCCATTTGCAATGAATGTCAATTTGGGAAGCAAACAAAGACAAGTTTCAAGAGTACAGAACAAACTTTTACCAACCTATTGGAGTTAGTACATACAGATCTATGTGGTTCTACAAGAATAAGAAATCTACAAGGTGACAGGTATTTCATGCTACTCATTGATGATTATTCAAGAATGACTTGGGTTACTTTTCTTAAAGAAAAATTAGAAGCCCTAGACAAGTTCAAGGCATTTAAAGAAATGGTTGAAAATGAAATGGATTTGAGGATCAAGTGTCTAAGGTCTGACAGAGGTGGTGAGTTTACTTCAAATGAATTCAATTATTTTTGTGAAGAACATGGGATAAAGAGACAATTGTCTACTCCTAGAACTCCTCAGCAAAATGAAGTAGATGAAAGGAAGAATAGAATAGTTCAGGAAGCTGCTAGAATAATGATCAAAGAAGTTGACCTTGTGGAAGTATATTGGGAAGAAGCTATTCATACGGTTGTCTACATTCAGAATAGAGTGTAAGTCAAAGCAAATGGAACAAAGACACCTTATGAGCTATGGTATGGAAGAACTCCTACTGTCAGGTATTTCAAAGTTTTTGGAAGGAAATGCTCTATCAGAAGAGATGAAGAGTTGGGAAAGTTTGATGCTAGATGTGATGAAGGCATATTTCTTGGGTACTATACTAAAAGCAAAGCTTACCAGTGTTACAACAAAAGGTTGAGGAAGATCATTCAAAGTGTAAATTTAAAGGTAGATGAAGATATTCATAAAGTCTCAGAGCTTGATGGATATGAGTCAGATGAGTCTGCTAATACAGAAATTGTTGAGGAAGACAAAGATAAGGAAGTTCAGATTGATGAAGAAGAAGCTCCAAAAAGAGTTCCTAAAACCCCCAAGTATGTGCAAAAGAATCACTTAGAGGATCAAATCATTGGTGACAAAAACAAAGGAGTTCTAACAAGAAGAGTTGCAGAAGAATAGGTAAATCTCTGCTTAATTTCAAAGGTTAAACCTAAGACTATCTCTGAAGCATGTAAAGATGAACATTGGGTCAAGCAATGAATTAAGAATTGGTGCATATTGAAAAGAGCAAGACTTAGGAACTTGTCCCTAGGCCTACAGATAAGAATATGATTCTAACAAAGTGGGTTTTTAGCAATAAGTTGAATGAGAATGGAGAAGTGGTAAGAAACAAAGCTAGACTTGTATGAAAATTCTACTCACAAGTGGAAGGAATAGACTATGAGGAAATGTTTTCTCTAGTGGCAAGACTAGAAGCTATTAGGTTGTTTCTAGCTTATGCAGCACATAAATATTTCAAGTTATATCAAATGGATGTAAAGTCTGCTTTTCTAAATGGTGAGTTGGAAGAAGAAGTATATATATAGAAACCAAATGGATTTTAGTTATCAGACAAACCAGACATGGTATGCAGATTGAAGAAGGTATTGTATGGACTGTAGCAAGCTCCTAGAGCTTGGTATTCTAGATTGGACATGTATTTGTTGTAGTAGGGATTCAGTAAAGGGTTTACAGATAGTAATTTGTATATCAAGGTAAGCAAATATCAAATTATAATTATAGAAGTCTATGTAGATGATATCATCTTTGGTGGAAAGGAAGGTATGTGTAAGAACTTTGCAGATGAGATGCAAAAAGAATTTGAGATGTTAATGTCTGGTGAGATGAACTTCTTTCTTGGATTGCAAATTAATTAGACAGGTAAGGGAATTTTCATTTCAAAATCAAAGTATGTCAAGGAGTTGTTGAAGAAGTTTGGAATGGAAGAATCTAAACTAGTTTTTACTCCCATGACAACTAGTTGTAAGCTGAGTAAAGATGATGAATCTCCTAAGGTTGATCAGAGGAAATTTAGATTAATGATTGGTGGACT
The DNA here is from genome assembly GCA_027924645.1 of Cunninghamia lanceolata. Lineage (NCBI taxonomy): Eukaryota > Viridiplantae > Streptophyta > Pinopsida > Cupressales > Cupressaceae > Cunninghamia > Cunninghamia lanceolata. The sequence goes on from BSBN01000523.1 coordinate 15,086,970, forward strand.
GCTACACCTAACTACTACCAGACTAGATATCATGCATGCAGTTTGTCTTGTGGCAAGATTTCAATAAGATCCTAGAGAGTCACATGTCATGGCAGTAAAGAGGATATTTATGTATTTGAAGGGCACTCCAGATCATGGTTTGTGGTATCCTAAGAACAATGACTTCAACCTAAGTGCCTATACAGATGTAGACTAGGTTGGATGTGTAGATGATGAGAAAAGTACAAGTGGTGGTGTGTTCTTTCTTGGAGATAGAGTTATGTCATGGAAAAGCAAGAAGCAATATTTAGTATCATTATCTACTGTAGAGGTAGAGTACATTACATCAACATCATGTTGCACACAAGTGGTATGGATGAAACAAGATCTAAGGGATATTAAATTTGAGTATGAGGATCCAATTCCTATTTTTTGTGATAACACTAGTGCCATTAACATTTCAAAGAACCCAGTGTTGCATTCAAGGACAAAGCATATTTCTATTAGATATCACTTTCTGAGAGAGAAGGTTGTATAGAAAGAAGTGAAGCTTGAGTAGGTGCCTACAAAAAATTGGGTTGCTAACATATTCACCAAACCTCTTCCTAAGGACACATTTGAGTATCTCCAGGAGAAGTTAGGGGTTATTGCCCCTCCTTTATTGAACTAGTTGTAAAAGGAAGTGCATCAGTCCAGTGTGATTCAGGAGTCATTCTTTTCTGGATTGATGATGGAGGCTACCTCTCAGGGGAGCAGGTAGTGACATTGGAGAGTGTTACAGTAAGAAGAAAGTATTCAAAGTAGTTAAGAACAAGTGCAAGTATGTGTAGTATCATAGTCAGGGGGAGAAAGCTTGAAGAAGGTGTGTCACCCTTTGCCATTGATGTCAAAGGGAGAGAGAGTTCATGTGAAAAAAAGAGACAATAAGATGTATAAAAGAAAGGGGGAGAATGAGATTAGTGCATAATTGTGTCATGATAGTTTTTCACATCATATGTTGCCATCAATGACAAAGGAGGAGATTGTTGCAAGTATGTTCTAACCAATGTTGTCATTGATGTCAACATACTTAAGTTGTCATTGGTATCAACTATGTCTTCTGATATTGCTGATTGTTGCCTTACTGAGTTGTCATGTTAAAGTGTTTTGAATGCCTTATAGAAGTGTTGATGATGTTGGTATAGTACTCTTGTTGCTGAGTCTTCCAAGTGCTTTTGAGAAAATTTGCTCTCGAGAGGAAACAATGTGTTGCAAAGTATTCTGGCTTGCAGGATACTGTCTGAGTTTTTACTCTGCATCTCTTCTATGTTGAAGACTAGAGTGTGAGATTTGGATATGTTTTAGAGAAGTATTTAAGATGATAAATCCAAAATTTGGTGGTCCGGATCACTATGCAATAGAATTTATGTTCACTAGTTTGAAGACTGTAATTGATAGAGTTTCTGGGTTGTGCAGAGGTGTTTGGGAGAAAGTATTTTACTCCGTATTTCTTCATAGAGTGGTTTCAGGTGATGTAGTTCTAGACATATGTTTATAAGGTCCTTATCTATCTTCATTCCAAAGTATTTGTGATTTGGTGCTCTAAAAAGTAATTTATTAAGTAGCAAAGCTTAGTAGTGTTGATTGTAAGCTATCTTCAAGTGAGATTTGTTGGCTCCAAGGTGATTTTATGTTGTTCATGGATGTCTCCATATCATATTAAAGGATTTTGATTGGTCCACAAGTTATGGTTATGTTCTTGGAAGTGTGTGCCTAAAGAAACTACTGTTAACACCAATTTTGGCCAACCTAGTTGTTTACACTCTTTGTAGATGTCCTTCATGGATTGTGGAAGCATGTTGACACATGTGAAGATATATTTAGGTATGAACTAAGCTATGAAATATTCTACCTTCATTCCTTTGCTTCTCCATAATGTTTAGGTCCAAACCTAATTTGAATTGTGTATGTTTTCTAACCTTGAAGACTGTTCCAAAGGTTGTAAAATGTATTACCAACCTTGGTGTATATTCCAAGGTTGATGATTGATATAAATAATTGATAAGGATTCATGTGCTTGTGAGAGGTGTGCGAAGATGAGAAGATATAGATGTTTGTGTTGTAAGGAATTGAAGGTGATATGTATTGTGCTTCATTGGAACTGAACTCAGGCATGTGATAGATGTTATCATATCAGTTCATGACAGTGAGCCACCTCTTTTGGCAGTGAGACACCTCTCTCGGTAGTGAGCCACCTCTTTCGATAGTGAACCCCTTTGGCAATGAGCCTCTTTGTAATTTAGTATTAATAGTACTATACATTGTGAGCTAATCCTCACCATGGTTTTTCCATTTTAGGGTTTTCCATGTAAATCTAATGTTCTCTTGTGCATGGTGTTGATGTGATTAAGTTTCTGTTATCTATTTTTCATGTTTAAATCATCATAATAGAATTAGGGTTTATGTGAATTGATGTGGATGTAATTATGTTTGTGAAAGCTTAAAGTTTTTGATATAACTGATTCACCCCCCTCTCATTTGTCTTGTGCATTCAATAATCAAATGGGAAAGAGAAATTTACATCTATGGGGGAGTTTGTATTTCCATCAATGACAAAGGGGGAGATAGTTGGCAATATGTGTTGTCATTGATGTCAACACTTAGAGAAAGGTCAGCGCTCAGGTTGTGATGATGATGATATTCATGGTTGGATGTCATGACTTGATTAGGAATAGAGATGCAGTGAGATGCAGTGATGTTCTTGATGTTCATAGTGGGTTATTGATGTTCATGGTTGGATGTGATGCCCTGATCAATGTCAAGTCAAGTTGTTTTGAGTATGCTTGTGGTCTGCAAAGTAGTGGGATGTACTAATGTTCATGGTTGTATGTCATGTCCTAATCCGTGTTAAGTCAATTTGTTTTGAGCATGCTTATGGTCAGCAAAGATGAATGATTCAATATTAATATGGGCATGAGAAGCACAAAAATGAATGATGAAATATTAAGATGGGAATTAGAAGCACAAAGATGAATGATGAAATATTAAGATGGGAATTAGAAGCACTAAGATGAATGATGATACATTAAGCTATGATGAGGATGAGAAGGTGTTGCTGATGGCTTGTGGCATATTGTATGATCCCTCCTATTGTTTCTAAGGTTGTATATGCTTTTATATGAAGGTTTTGGCCTCTAAAAGTTGAAGTTTTCTGCTCCAAAGAATTGCCTGAAAAGACTCTCTAGTAAAATGCTCTACATTCCTCCACATTTGAAGATATGGTCATGCAATTCAAAATTTAACTTAAGTATGATGTAAAGGTGCTAAATCCAAAGTTTTAGAGCATTTTTCCCTCCACAATGTAAGTTATGAAAGACATAGTATTGGTTTGTACTCTGCCAAAATCAAGTGATGATGAAGACTGTTTGGAATGCTCTGCATTCCTCTGCAATGACAGATATGGCTATGTGATTTTGAGGATATTTTTACAGTAGTGTATGAGTGTATCCACATGAGTTTTAGGTGTTTTGGAGGTTTGCAAGTTTAGTTTTCAAATGATAGGTGTGATACATATAGTTTCAAATGCCTAGCTATTCCCAGAGTATATGCTGATGATGCACATTAACTTGTTGTGGCTTAAAATGATACATTGGCTAATGGAAGATGGTCTTGATGATTTGGTGTTATCTCCAATTGCTCTGCAAGGTGTTTTTTTTTCTCTCTTCAAAACTGGCTGAGGTTCAGAATAATTATATTGTTAGGGTATGCCTTTGTTTGGCCGACTGAAGAATATTGAAGGTATGCACCACATTGATGTTGCTGTGCAGAGTTCAAGGAAGGTTTGGAGATGTTGTATAGGTCCTGCTGAGCCATATAGAAGAAGAATAAGTAATGTTTAATCATTTATGAGTACTACCAATATTGTGAAGACCGATGTGCTACATGATTCATGTGTTCTTGCTTAAGGGTGACCTAATTCAAATTTGTTAAGCATGTGGATGTTATTCCTTGAAGAATGATGCTATGAAGAATGTTTAGGACCAGACTAAGCATGTATTAGGATTTGCAAGTTATGTGGTTCCTTCTGGAGTAGCGTGTTGTTTGTGATAGGGCCTTCCCTATGCATGTTTCTTATTGTGTGATCTTTGGCTGACTTGTAAAATGTAAAATTATTGTTGTATTGGTGCACTTGTAATGAAATCAATGTAATGTCATGTATATATTTTAAACCTAGATGGTCTAGGTGAGGTATGATTGTGAAAAAGAAAATATAAAAGTGTAACGAGTAGAGTATGTATATCATATGCATTGTGATGTGTGACTGAAGAAGAAAGAGCAGAACTAGTGTTAGAGGTTGTCTTGATTCATCTTGAAGACATTTTTATGATAGAAGAGAAGTGAAGAGTGTACCTAATTGATCCAATCATCAGAATAACTAGAATTACAATCATCAAAGGTGTGAGCTTCAATGTAAATTTTTAGATAGTAGGACTATCATACTATAATCATTTTTGAGTTTGTTCTCAGTTCAGGGAGTAGTTTCCTCCTTGGGTTGTAGCCCTAAAACAAAGTCTACAGGGAGTTGTAGCTTCCTTGGGAGTGACCATAAAAAAAAGTCTTCCAGGAGTAGTGGCTTCCTTGGGTTGTCACCCTAAAACAAAGTCAACAGGGAGTAGTAGCTTCCTTGGGTTGTAGCCCTAAAACAAAGTTGTGATTTTTGAGATTCATATATTGTGAGTTAATCCTCACCATGGTTTTTCCTTTCTTGGGTTTTTCATGTATATCTGGTGTTATGTGTTGATGTGTATTGTGTTGATTTTTCATGTTTATGTTGATACTGCAATGCTTAAGTTTTAATCTACTCCAGAGGTTTTGAATTTTGTTTAGATACCGATTTACCCCCCTCTCAGTATCCTGGTGTGTTCAACAACTTCTTCCTTAATTTGGTGGAATAAGAATTTTCAATACCATGAGAAATATTTGGCTATTAGCTTTGTTGACCACTGATATGTGACTATTTTATTATAGCTCTAATTGATGATTTTATCACCATTCATATCATTGTTTCTTTTGTTTGATCCTTGCCATGTGTATGTCTTGTTTCTTGTTTCTTTGCTCTTGCTTCTCAATATGCATTCATGGGGGCTTGGTTTGTAAAAGTCCATGTGAAGGTCAAAGAAATATGTTATTCTTATGCTTTTATATTGGTTTGGTTTTGAACTTGTTATTTGTAGTCACCTTTCACTTAAGTATTTCATTCCTTTTTATTAGATGACCAATTACCTATTGTAGACACCTAAATTTGTCCCCAAATTTGTCCGTGTCTTGCAACACCTAGTCAAATACATTATTAAGACATCATGTAGCATTTTGTCCAAATCCCATTCTTAACTCCACTAATTCCATTAGCCAATTAATTAAATCAATTTTATTTATTTAATTAATTTCCCATTCATAATCCCATCCCATCCTAATCACCTAGCCAATTTATTTAATTAATTTCCATCAAACATTATCCCAACTAATTCAAATAAAATATTTGAATTAGGTCCTCACCTTTCACCACATTCCAACACTTGTCCACCTTTCATTTGAATCATGTGTGGTAGTACATTTTTCATTTAATATCCTTTTTGTGTACATGATCACACATAAACTTATTAAATAAATGTTTTTGTGTACACGGTCAGCCTTATCCTCCTTTGTACACTTGTCACATGACTACACCTTCCTTGAAGAGTGGGAATAACTAAACAATCCTAGTCATCCACATCATTTAATTAGCCTTTCAATCTCAACCATCCATCCAAATCAACCCTTTCCTATAAATCTACCCCCTCACCCAAGCCATTATCATGCATCCACCTTTCAAGTATCCTTATTCTGCTGAATTTTCAAGATGCATTGAGTTTGACTATCCTTATGCTATTAAAATATCATTAGAGCCTTTGCATCATTAATCTTTCATCTCTTCATCTTTCATCTTCCATCTTTCATCCAATCTTCCATCTATCATCTTCATCCTATGCTAATGTTATGCTGCCGAATTGAGCAACCAACATATCAAATCACTCAATCAATCAACTTAGCTATCATGCATCTATCTATTCAAGGTATTGAAGATTTGGATTAGGTAATGTATTTGTATTGTTTTATCATTTTCATTTTATCCAAATTTTTCATTATTCATTTTGGTGAACCTGACGTGAACATGCCCAATTAGATCGAATCATTAGTTTTTGCAGGTTTTTGTTGCAAAAATTTACATCTTCTAACCCTAGTTTGTCAAGTTTTGGGAGTGAATTGTTGTAGGTGATCTCTTGGGATGAAACCGACCTCACCATTACGTTTGAGAGGCTGTTTCCATGAATTTTGACTATAAACTTCATAGGGTTTGATCCTAGGAAATATTTATGAAAAATTTTGAAAATCTTTTACCTCACAAATCGTACAGTATGGATCCATACCATACAGATCTGTCATGTAGTCTATGGAAATCCTAAATCCTATCAATCTTGGTTTACATTAATAGTTTGACATTATCCTTGAGGTGGATTACAAGTTAATGGTTGCAGGTTTTGTTTCATTTGCAGGGTTTAACTTTTGTATTGCAGGTTCTAAAATTTCTAATTAAATGATATATGTTACATAGAGATCTTGTTTGCAGATTTAAATGTTTATGTTTGTAGGTTAACAAAAAATTTGTTGCATGTTTGATGACCACCAGTGCAAACCTTAATTTAGCTACGACTGTTTTGAATCCCACCACCAATATTTTTGGTCACCACTACCTTCGATAGTTGCCTCCCCATTTTGAGGTGGCTTTGTTAGTGTTCTCCTTATCAGTCATTATCCTGTCAACATCTCTTAAGCTTCTCTCCACCCATCAAAAAACCCCATCAAAATACTAATGTTGCTCTAAGTTAAACCTTAAGTCATCTATTGTTTGATCTCCCCATGTTACTCATTGAAAAATCCTAAATCCTTGTTGATCCATGCACGAAATTCCTCTGTTACTGCTTTGGCTTTGATATCTAAACTCATCTCGTCCACCACTACCCATTGGTCACCACTAGAAATCCATTGTTGATTGGGCTTTTACCCTCAGTCACCACCCATCCAAATCATTATTAGCACCTTTGAGGAAATCTTCCCACCACTACAGTGCTTAATGTCACCTCCTACACATCGACTAAACCTTCCCATCACTACCTCTTAGCTTTTGTTGACATCTGCCTTTTTTCAAAACCACGTTGCTATTTATCTCTCCAACCAAAAATTTCCTTACACCCTATCACTACTTAGCCACATCCATTCCCTCTGAATCATCTCTTTCAACATAGCAGTTTATATTGCATTCATCTCACGGGATTTGGCATCTTAAGGCTGTTAAAAACATTTCATAGTGGTCTTTAACCATTTCAGGTGGTCATCATAGTTATTGCTAGCAAATCTAAAATCCTTCGACAACTCTTTGTTTTCATGTCATAGGCACAAACACCTTGAGTCACTGGTGAATTAAATAATTCCAATAGCGATCATTTCAACAATGAAGATTGTATGAAGTGTTCGAAACTATCTCACATTGTTAAAAAAAATCATGCCAAAGGTTATCCATAGGCATTGAATTTCCATGGGCCAGTAAACCATCTGCCACCTATGGTAGAGTCTCTTCAGACGACAATCTCATGCCCAGCATAAACTTCAATCAGCGGCCTTAATACCAACCTCTACCAGCATTGATGTTCCAACCACATATTCGATATAGTCAGATCTCCAAGCATCTGGCAGTTTGTGTTCCTCTATCCCTAGCGACAGTACAAACAAAAGAATCAACCATTTATGGTTAAGTTAGTGGTAGTCTTATTTCCTTCCGATAGCCTTGTAACATTTCTCTAGCAGTCCAAGTTTGATCTTACGTGATCCTCATTTGTTGGTAATCGATAGTCATCGATCAACAGATTACAACCATCGACAATTTCGTCGGCACTTTGGCAGCTTTGCAAATCCAACATAGGTAGAAGTTTTGATTCATCAGTCATTTTCTAATTTTGGTTGGTTGGATTTCTAAATCAATAGGTAGGTTTCGCAAAGTCATTGTGGCAATCTATACTTGTTCCATTTTCAAAGATCTTTGGTCAACATCCACCGGCTGACTTACATTCTGTGATCGAAAACTTTTAAGTATTTGGTGGTATCTTCATTTAAATCATGTCAATCTACAAAGTATTGAATTAGAAACAGTCTTTAGATCTCCCAGGCAATCTCATCTCCCTCAATTGGATTTCGCAATCTTCAGGTCGTCAAACCAAGATCACAGCTTGACGAATAATACTTGCATCCAGCGGACTCTGCACATTAATCAACCAGCTTCAAACAAAATCCAACAATCCTTAAACATTGCATTTACTAGTATTTTGATAGTCTTAGTTGACCAATCCAAAAGTCTTACTGCAATCGTAGTCTTGGTTTAGTTTTAACATTTATGACTGGCCACTTGGAGCTATAGGACCTCGGCCTCTCCTTTTTATTTTTGCCTTTCCTCAGCTCTTGGTACTATGGGAGATCAAGAGCTTTGCTGAGCCTAACTATAGACTCTAATCACCATCACCTAAACCATTGGCATATGATCACTTTTATTAAACTGTCAGTGGTCAAATGCAAACAACCAGGTACCTTTGTGTCTTCTACATGCCCTAGAAGGGCATTTTTTTCTTTTTACTATAACAAGAGCATACGATGTCCAAATCATGCAAACAAGGACTCATTGGAAATATAACTAGACAAGCTATGTAGTGGAGAAGAAACTATCAGGTGACTATATAATTTTACTAGCTTTTTTTGCAGTCAAAGTTAAACTTGCATTTAAACTTCAATCGAGCATAACTTGACCAAAATTTATTGGATTTCAAAGATTTTTTTTTAAAGTGCATGAAATTTCCTAAAATTTCTACTTATGGAATCCATTCAACTGTATCAGATCATCTTAATCATTTTTTATTAGATTCTTCATTTTTCGCATATCACTTTCATGGGTAAGTTTACTTGTTTCTTTTTGGAATTGGTGACTTGTAGGTGAATCAAAGGAGCTGGAGCAGCATTTGGATCAGTCACAACAGCAAGTAGAAAGCAAAAATAATCTGGGTGCATTCATTCCATCTTTCATATCTTAATCATTGTTCAATCACATCATTAAAAATTGGGCTTAAAACAAACATTGTTTGCAATCACATCATTAAAAATTGGGCTTAAAACAAACATTGCTTGCAATCACATCAAAAATTGGGTTAAAACAAACAAGTGTCTTCCTACACATTTGGGCTTTGGATATAAAAAGAACAAGTGCTTGAATTGTTTTCCTCACATCTCATTTTGTAAGGGTCAACTAAGAACTGTGAGTGTTAATCAAGTGACAGCTCACTTGGTTTTCTTTTGTCATACCCTTCTTAGGAGGCCTGCTTGGAGACACACCACTCCAAGGGATGACCTCAAACTAAGGTTGGATCAAAAGACACCCTCGTTTGGGAGTTGAAATCTTGTCACTCTTGGCTAAGCCCCAAAGAAATTTATACCTTTGGGAAGTGAAGGTGAAGGGTGGGCTACCCCTTTCTCCCAACTGTGTGATAAGATTTCGCTTTCATTGCACCCTTAGTCAACCTTGTGCAAGCTAGCCTAAGACCTAATTGGCCATACCCACTTGACTAGTCATAAGGCTTGTTGATGTGTCTTCTATGTGTGTTTTCTTAATCATTACATTCTTCATATTTCAAAGTCAAAATTTTCTTATGTGTCTTGTGTGAGTGATTCATGTGTGTGTATGCATAATCATTTGTTTGAACATTGCCAAATCAAGATATAAATAGAAAACACATAAACAAGTCATCCTACACATCATATCCAACTCATTTTCATCCACATCATCTAATCTTGTTATTCCACATCATATCTTAATCATATCCAAACCAATTTCATCCTAAACATATCCTAGTTACATCTATACACATTCCTAATCATTACACATCATCTAACATTCCAAGCCAAATCATCCTAGTCACCTTCATCCTAAGCACTTCATCCTAGTCATCTAAGAAATCACTATCCAAATCATCCACATCATCATCATAATCCTATTTAAACACTTGCTAAAAAGGTCTTAACCTTTAAACACTTGTGTGACACCATGCCAACATTAGAAGACCTAGCACAAGAATTCATTCACATACTCCACCAAGATCAAACAAGCCAATCACCTCACTTGCAACAACTCATAGTACAAGCACAATACCTCATGGCCACTTGTCAAACTCAACAAGAACATCTTCCTCTATCCATTCACTATCAACCTCCATCTTAATCCCATGTGTCACCTACATCATCATATCAACCTCATCCATCCACATGTCACACCAATCCTTCATCAACCTATCACAATCCTTTCAATGTCAACCCTTATCCTTATCAATCTATATCACAACAACCATTATCCTATACAATCCCTCCACCACAAAATCATCACAACTTCCAACATATTCAACCACAATCATATGTGTCACTCATCCAACCTAATCCATCCACTTATCATGACAATTCCACATCAACCTATCAACCTCCACCCCAACATTATCCAATTCCTCATTCCAATATTCCAACACATCACCAAACCCATCCACAAGGAAACCAAGTGTCCTCACAAGAAGCACCTTTGATAGACCTAAGTCCACCTTTCCAACAAGAAGCACATCCAAGTCCAAGTGGCCCCTTGTATATAAATCAAGCAAGCCCAAGTTATCCTATGCAAGACTTAATAACCTTTGATAAGGGATATACCAATCTAGCTAATGCATCCTATGAGTCACCTCCACCATCCAATCACATGCCAACACATGAGCCAACTAGTCCTATCTTAACACCTTCATGTGATCCCAATCCTATTCCATTGATCCATCAACCTTAATCACCTTCATCCCCATGTTCCACTAACCCTTCATTAAAAGATTTCATGGAGATACTTTTGGAAAAATTGGTCTAAGTAAATTTGATTGAGCTACACCCACTAAGATCATATTCTCCACCTATTTATAAACATAAGTGGTATAAAGATGATGAATATTTTACATACCATAGGTGTAAGGGCCATGCCATATCCACTTGTACACAATTTAAAATATTGGTCAAGAACCTAGAAGATTGTGGTAAGATTGTGTTAGATAAAACCAATATATCTAATTCCATTATTCTTCCATCTAGCCCAAATCCCAATCCATCCAATCCCATTATCCATCTAATAAGCCTTAATCCTAATCCTACAACACCATCCACCCTTATTTTCCATCCCCTATATTGTCCATTCACCAATATAGTTGCAAAGGATGTGATCCATTGGCTACTAACAAGGGATAGAACACCCCCATGTCAAACACCCATTCATGAGCCTATAAAAGAGTCCAATACCATGCCTATTCTTCTAACCCCATCATGTGATCCAAAAGCCATTAAGCCTATTCATGAACCTCCTATCATAAACCCAAGTCAAGACCCATCATACCTTCATGTTTTTGACCAAGAACCTTCCATTTCCATTCAAGAAACCCAAGTGGTATGTCAAGAACATAATCCAAAGCATGTGGAAACATCAAGCCCTCATCCTAATCAAGATCAAAGCACTTCCATTCACCCTATCCATAACATGTAGCTTTTCCATGATCAAGATGATATCCATAATGATGAACCTATCCATGAGCAACTTGATCCTATTCATACCCCTTCAACCATTCATGAAAAAGACACCTAAGACCTACATGCTCCATCTAATGAAAGTCTTGTTGACTTACTTGAGCATTCACCCCATTTCATGGTCTTCATTCAAAGAAAAGAGACCTCTTCATCTATCCATAATAAGCAAACTTCCACTCATCATGATGAGACACTTCTCCCCCAAGAAAGCATAGAAGATCAAACAAATAACTTGGATCTTAGTGAACACAATGAACATAATCAAGGTCTTAATTATTCTTCCATATCATCCATCAACTCCACTTCAAATCCACCATCATATGCCCTTGGTCTTACCACCCTCATCCATGAATGTTCTTCTATAGGACAAAAATAACCTTTGTCCTCCACCTCACCTTCTCCATCCAATAAAGAACTCAAGTCTAGTTCCCAAACTACACCTAGTCCCATTGTCCATCACATACTCCAAAACATGAACTACCAAGGTAAAGGCTTAGGCCTTTATGAACGAGGTATTTTGGATCCCATCCATGTCAAAGTCCCTCCATGCTCATATGGCCTTGGATACACTCCCCAAGGTAAACAATCTAAATATGTTGGTAATTCCTCAATTCATCCTAAGTCCATCACTTTCCATCGCACATCTTGTCATATACCCAAAACATATGTTGCCATTCCACCTCCATCATCCTACAAATGTAAAAAGCATGTGACCATACACCTTCCACCATCAAATTTACCTCCATTTCTTCCAACTCCAAATATCCCTCCATCCACTTTACCACCACTTCTACCAATGCCTAATTATCCACTTATCCATAAGTCCCCTAAAAATCCTAATCATGACCAACCAATGCACATATTGTCTAAACATAAAGCTTCCACTCATTCCACCAAACCCATGGGATTCAAAAATAAACATTTGGGTGCCTTTATCCATAAAGCCAAAAGTGCTACCAAAAATCCTAAAGGTCATCATGCCTTAGGACATCAATTCCAAAAGTCAAAGAAAAGTACACCTAAAAAGCTATACAAGCCCATACGTCCAAAAGAAAAGGTCAAAACCAAAATGGTTTTGGTCCTTAATCAAAGAGAAAGAAAGTCAAATGAGGCATCTACCTCTCAAAAATCCCAACCATCCCATTCCATCTAAAAATCCCACAAGAAAAATAAAAATAATAAAAATACTAAGTCTATGTGGGTACCTAAATCACTCAATCACCCATCTCCTAAGCAAACATCCCCATTGCTTCCTACACCACCTTCCCAGCAAAAGATTCAATGTTTATCACAATGTGTTTAACCATTGGTCATGGTTCCCTTCCATTACACAACATTTCCACATACCTCAATCTCCCCACCTTTCATTCACTATCCTACATATCTTCCCCATCATATTCCTATGGTCCATGCTTTTTCATAAACCTTCCATCCTTTGTCATAAGCCCTACATAATCCACATCGTAATCTACTATCCCTCATTCCATCCTTGCATGAACCTTTTATAATTCACATCATAATCCATTATCCACCTAATCCATCTTCCTTTTGTGCAATCTCCTACCAACATCGACAAGCATAATGACATGGTCCGTGTGATGACATCATTCTCTAATGGGACTATCAACCTTCATGGAACTAGACACTTGAGTCCCTCCTATCCATTACCATGGTGAAAACCTACCCACAAGCACCATGTGTAATTGTCATTCTATCCCATCAAAAAAAAAAAGTAAAGAGAAATCCCTTCGTCCATCGGTGAAAACCACCCTTGGTGGTGCCTTGGATAAGTACCATGATGAAAACTTGGCAAACAGGCGTCATGTGTAGGTTGATCTTCTATGTCACTTACACTTGGGGGCACATAGTCTCATCCATCTTATCATTTCCAACCTATCATTTTCCATCTTATCATGTCCTATCTTGCCATATCCTATCCTACCATCCTTAGCCATTACACCCACATACCTATCATATTGAGAATATAGATCCTCCCTTCCTCCTTTTGATCTTGATGAAGAAATATGGGCAAAATGTTGAAATATGCTTTGGGTATATCTTGATATACTTCCATCCTTTCCATTCATCCATCCTATTATCCACCTATCATAAGCCTTGTCATGTAAAATCCATCATATTGTCCTATTGTCATAAGCCTTGTCATGTAAAATCCATCATGTCATCCTTTTGTCATAAGCTTTGTCATGCAAAATCCTAATTCTATACCTAGAATGGGGCATGTTATTCCTATGCAACATAGCCTTTGGAGATCACATCCTATCTCCATTATGAGGCCTACATCCATCCACTATAACCTATCCTTGTATCCATCCATATATCATGAGCCTTCCATCCCATTGACTATTACTCATCCTTTTATCCATCCTATCCATCCTCCATCATCCTTGCACCTAGGATTGTTTCTTCCCTTGTCATTGGTATCTAGAAAAAAGGCTACCCCAAATTGTAAATCCATTGACATTTAAAATATTCCCAAAAACACAAAAAATTCAAAACATTTAAAAAACACAAAAAAATAAAAACATCCGAAAAATTAAAAAAAAATCAAATATCCAACAAAAAAATCTAAGCAATAAGATCAATCATCATCAAAATATCCATCACATCAAATCCATCAAAATCCAATTATCAAATCAATTCATCAATCCAATCATTAATCAAATCATTAAATCCATCAAAACCATCAAATCAAATCAAATCACATCATCAACTCAAATCATTTATCAAATCCATAAAAAAATATCCAATCAAATCATCAAATCAAGCCAATCTATCAATCAATCAAAACCGCATCAATCTAATCCATATCATCACATCATCAAACATCTAATCAATCCATAACTTGATCAATCCATCCACCTTCATCATCACCATCAATAAAACACAAATCAAAACTACATCTCATCTCTATCATTAAGTGCCTTGATCCCGTGGATACAGGGTATGTAGGCAATATGGGCTATGAAGGAAGTACGCAGATTCAGGCATAGGCAACACACCACTTCCATCTTCCATCCTTCTTCCAATCTTCATCAATCATCAATCTGCATCCATCTCACATTATTCTATCATATATTTCCACATCATCAATAAAAACATCCTCCAATCAATCCAAACTAACCAAATCAATTCATCAAACCAATTCTTCTTCAATCATTCTAATCAATCACATTCATTCACATCAATCCAATTCATCAAACAAATTCTTCAATCATTTCTTCCATTCATCCTCATCAATTCAATCCAAGAAATGATCTAAATGTAAGTCATTATCAATCCATACCAATTTAAGCTAATCAATCAAGTCAAATTATCCAATTACATTCTTGGTCTTGATCCTAACCTTGTCGTAAACCAAATCAATCAATCAATTAATCAATCATCCTTGTGTTGATCTAGGGATATATCATTCCCACAATGACAACACTATTATCGTCATTACTATCATCATCATCATCAATCAATTACTTAATCATTGGTTTATAGCTTGACAGGGGCAATACCTTGTTTGTTTTTGAATCATTTGTGCATGATTGCTTGCTTGCTTGTGTGTGTTATCTTTTTATCTTGCATTTGTATCACATTTGTATCATTCTAGCAAATATTCATATCTTGTGTATGTTGGAATAGCTTTTTGCATGATCCTTTGCATCTAAGGTCACATCATACCTTTTGCGCATTAGGACATTAATGCTCTAAGTTTACTCCCTCATACGTTAGACAAGGTTATATTATGCTAGGTGCACAAGACAAATCATCACCCTGGTTCTTATACCTTGGTTTATAACGTCTAGTGCTATATCAAATATCATGGTTGCTCACTTTTATTGCACCATAACGCATCATTCATTTCTTCTATCCATTCCCTTATATTTCTTTCTTGACCAATCTATTTCATTTCGATAGCCTACCCGTGTTTGTCCAACCCACCTATCCTCTCGAGGGGGCATCCTCATCCTATCCCTCCCATCCTAATCCTATTCTTCCATCATCATCCCATCTTTCCATCATTGCCCTATCTTTCCATCATCATTATCCATTTTCCTCTATCCATACCTTCATTTCTTTGAAATGATGATACTCAACACAAATCTTATCATCTTGAACATCATCTCAAAGAGGGGTAAAATGTAGACACCCAAATTTGTCCCCAAATTTGTCCATGTCTTGCAACACCTAGTCAAATACATTATTAAGACATCATGTAGAATTTTGTCCTAATCCCACTCTTAATTCCACTAATTCCATCAACCAATTAATTAAATAAATTGTATTTATGTAATTAATTTCCCATTCATAATCCCATCCCATCCTAATCACCTAAACAATTAATTAAATAAATCTTATTTATTTAATTAATTTCCATCAAACATTATCCCATCTAATTCAAATAAAATATTTGATTTAGGTCTTCACCTTTCACCACATTCCAACACTTGTCCACCTTTCATTTGAATCATGTGTGGTAGTACATTTTTCATTTAATATCCTTTATGTGTACATGATCACACATAAACTTATTAAATAAATGTTTTGTGTACACGGTCACACATGACTACACCTTCTTTGAAGAGTGGAAATAACTAATCAATCCTAGTCATCCACATCATTTAATTGGCCTTTCACTCTCAACCTTCCATCCAAATCAACCCTTGCCTATAAATCTACCCCCTTACCCAAGCCATTATCATACATCCACCTTTCAAGTATCCTTATTCTACTGAATTTTCAAGATGCATTGAGTTTGAGTATCCTTATGCTATTGAAATATCATTAGAGCCTTTGCATCATTCATCTTTCATCTTCCATCTTTCATCCAATCTTCCATCTATCATCTTCATCCTATGCTAATGTTATTCCACCGAATTGAGCAACCAACATATCAAATCACTCAATCAATCAACCTATCTATCATGCATCTATCTATTAGAGGTATTGAAGATTTGGATTAGGTAATTCATTTTTATTGTTTTATCTCTTTCACATTTATCCAATTTTTTTATTACACCTATTTCTATGGATCCATAACTTACTAGCTTGGTTGGTAAACTACTTATCTATAGATCTATTGATACTATAGATCTTGAAGTCAAAAGTGTCATAACCATCAATTTAGTGAGTACTTAACAAATTAAAGCATATGGACAAGGGAGTATGGACTATCCATTTGACAACTTACAAATATACCAAAATGAGTCTATGCTATTGATCAAGGATAAGTTTGGAAGGCATCAACTAGTGGGACCAAGAAATTTATATGTGGCCATGTGTCTAACTCTAGTGAATATATGTAGATCAGTAGATTATTGTGGTATGTACTTTGACAATCTACATATCTACCAAAGCCATTGAACATGAAGGCAAGTTGATCTAGATCATCAATTGATATCAAGAATTATGGTTGGAACTTCTCAAGTGGCCATATAAAGTGTTTATGATGTGTCTATATATTATAATCCTATCAATTGCATTATTTCGTTGGATCAAATGGTGTGAATTTATAGCAATCTACAAATTTGCCACAACCATTGTGTAACTCACAAATTTTCACTACACCTTATGTTCTTAATTAGGAATTTATCCTCTCAATAAATTGAATGAGTATTAGTAGCTCAAAGCATAGCCATCATGTTCTCATAGTAAAATGTGGAATAACTAGCAAGATGTTATCAATTATGATTTGTTTCCCTTAGCTAAAATTTTAAACAACTAGCATGGCTTGCTACTACTTCTAGGTCTTTTTTGAACAACTAGAACTTAGAAGTCTTTAAATCCTCTTCCAAATAGATGGCACAATGAGGAAAAACAAAAAATGATGAAGGAAGATAACCAATTGAGAAGAATTTTTGGTATTTCATTTCTCTATATCAAGGGATAAATAGATTAACAAATAAGACATGACTATGTGAAATGCTTGATATTGAAAACAACACAAAAGCGAATGCTAATAAAATCATGAATCAAGGTGGAAGTAAGTAATAATAGGGATGTAATGGAGTTATGTAGAGGTAGAAAATAACCTTGGAGTATTAAAGGAATCCCTAGGCTGAAAGGAATGGAGCTTGTAGGCTTATATGTTTGAAAAGGCCACTTAAGAATCCTAGGTTTTGAGATAAGTCTTTTCCTTATGGAAACAGAAGTTTGCCATACAAAGAGGGTTTTGTGATAAACAATAAATCTAGTTGTGTGGAGATGTTAGAGAAGCCCATGTCTTTAGGAAAGAGTAAGACAACGTGGAAAGAACTCACTTATCTTATGAGATGGTTGCCCACCTATACGAACTTGAAGCCCATAAAAAATAAATCCCACATACAGAATAAATCAATGGAATACTCAGCATAATAAAAATTAAGGTCATGGAAAAGGATTTGTAGAGGTTATTAAAATAAAGGAAAATAGTGAAGATTGAATGAAATAATAGGAATTAAATTCTACATGCTAAGATTAAAAAATGGAGTGCATCCTTAAGACTTAATAATCGTCAAACATCAATTCCAATAGACCCTATCATTTTTTGAAACATCAAAAGGGTTGTTAGGAAGAATATCATACTATTTTCTAGAATGGATTACTCGTTAGATGAACCATGAGCTTTATCTTTGTTTATTGCACTCAATCACCATTGATCCTTAAGATAGATAGTGGTTCCTAAAGTTTTTGAAAGGTATTTAAAGGATTTCCAGAGCTCTTACAAATTTCCATTGGTTAGCATTAATTGAGTCGACAAATGGTGGAACCAAAAGGCAAGTTGAAATCTTTGCCAAAAATAAGAGTCCTATATTTCTATATTGTGGGATAGTTAATAAATCTTTGTTTTACTAAAAAATTAATCTCAAAGCTCATAGGTTGGAGCTATTAAATAATGATTCATTAATATAAACTAAAGCGAGAGGTTATTCCTATAGTCAAATTAAATTCTTAACAACCATAGATTTCTTTAATCCTATGGTCCACATGAGTTTGAAAAGCATTTGGAAGAATATTAGATAGAAAATAGCATGATTGGATATCAATTGATGATTTGGCAACATGGTGGAGCCCATGAGTTCAGATTATTAAATAAGGATTTGCCTAATAAAACAATTAAGTTCACCCACATATAATAGAGATCTATTAAAGTAATTAAATTAAAGTTCATGAGTAGGAATATTCACTGGTAGGTAAAAGAATGGAGCTATAATTAATTGTTTTCACTACTTGGTTTTAAAGTAAAGAATGGAGCTATAATTAATTGTTTTCACTACTTGGTTTTAAAGTAAAGATTTAGGCTAAATAGAATATATCAAGCTTAGATTTATTAAAAGTAAGAATATCAAAGCCCACATATATTATAAATCTTTTCCTTATTAGTGTAAAAAGCAAAGAGGAGTTTTTGGTGTAGTTTTTTATTCTTTTTCAATTGTGTATTAGATATTTTCCTACACGTAGCTTAGTTTTTTTAGGTAGGATTATTTATGTTGGGAAAGGTGTCTCAACCTTTCATCCAATGTTACATGTTTAATTATTTATTGTATTTATTTATTTCTTTGTTCTTACATAGGAAATATGGCATCCCACTTTGAAGTGAAACTTTTGGCCACATGTCAGATACTTTAGAATGTGTAAGAAGTTGTAAGAGCATCTAATGTCATTATGACATTGTAAGATGTGGGGGTTACTTATGATAGCTTTATGACACATGTAAGAGTATAATTATAGAGAGTTACATAGAACACTTAAATTTTGAAAAAAATTGTGGCACATGTTATGATGCATCACAAGGAATCTTTGAATGGAGATAATGGAGCCAAAATAGAGTGCCCAAGTTGGTGAGTTGGCTATGTCGTGTAGAGCGCACCATAGCAAATTTTGTTTTTTTTGAGCTCAATTTTAAGCCTAGGTGAAATTTTGGGTTTTAAAATGTTGCAATAAGCCCACTAGAGGCATGACCAAGTAGTGGAGAGAGTGGAAATTTGATTTTTTGCCTTTTTTCTAGGCATGCTTTTTGGCTACAGTTTAGTGGAAGGCTAATTTTAGCCTCTTTCCTTGCTTTTCCCATGATGGGAAGTTATGTAAGGTAGAGTTTCTATTGAAGAACATTCATTCATGCTTTTTCCATGCGAATGTGTGAAGAAGAGGTGAGGGAAGTGAAGAAATAATAGAGATTTTACTATTTTCTGCAACTTTTCTATGTTTCTTGTTGTTTCTATGCCTGGTACATGCCCATACAGTATAGTCAAGAGATCAAATGTATAGAATCATGAAGTATGTAGGCTAAAATTTCATTTGAATTTAATTAGGGGTATTGACATTGGATTTGAAGCATTTTGCAATCGTTTTTTGTTGAAACTACTCTTAAACTCTAGGTTTGGAGGGTTTTAGTGAAACAATGGGTTTTTGACCCATTCCACCTAAGACCCATCTCAATAATGGGTGGAATGGAATTAAATAGCTTATGTTTTCTTGTTTATTGAATTGCATATGTAGGGGACTGGTGTGGATGGACTGTTGGATCAAGTTGAACCTAATATCATCATGTATTAAGTCTTTCTTTGCATTAGTAGACTAGTGAGTTGATGAGAAGTTGGCTTGGGATAACTCAAAAACCCTAAAAACAATATATTTAGTCCATTATCGATCTGATTGATGCCCTGGAGTAGGTCTTGGGAGCTCAGAGCAAGTTTCACATACACTTGCTATGTTGAGGAGGCCTAATTAGGCCTAAATCAGTTGGAACAATCATCTTTTTGAGGCCCATGTTACAAAGTAACCCATGTTGTATGTTTGACATATTTTGTAACTCCTTGATAGGTATCCAAAAATCTAGTTTTCTCATGGGTTTGTTATGAATCCTTCAAGTTATGCTCCAAAAACCTCATTTCTAGGGCTAGAAGCAAGTATGGTCATTTACAAGGGAACATCAAAAAGGGTTTAGGATCAAACCTTCAGGTTAGTTTCATCAATTTCAGATCATCATGCTAGTGTGGTCTTAGGTGTCTTAAGGGTTGGGCATGAGTCGCATGCATTCTACCCATGTTGAGTTACCTTTCCCTCTCATTGAAGTCTTGTATTGTGAGAGAATAGTCAAACCAATGTATGATCAATCAAGTGGTCATTGAAGTCTGCATAAGACCCTTCCCCTACTTTGCATCACTATGATATATTATGACAATGTAAGATAATCCTATAAGGTTAGAATGTTGAATAATCATGAGAGTTGGGCATTAAAATTCCCCATGGAGATTTGGGCACCATTTTTGGGAGAGATATTCTTCCATGGTTTATGGTTTACCCTTTGTGGTTTCTAGATATGTATCTTCTATATATTGGTTCTTAGGATGGAGATGTAGTATGGTTGATTTTGCAAGGGGTCATGTTTCCAAATTTTCTCCAAACTTGTGGTGATTGTTCTCTTATGAAGGATTGATCCTCTTGATGTATTGTAACTAGATTGGTATTGTGAATACATTGGTTTAAGATTTGGAGGCTAGTTTTTTTAAGAAACAATTTTCATAGGATAAACATTGTGTCACTAAGGTATAGTATTTTGTGTGTATATTTTCCTTTTGAATCTACATGATCATATTTTGCATGCATTTATCTCCTCACTGATTAGTGTAGGAAGTGTTTCCACTATTATCTTCCTTTCATTTTGGTATCAAATCTAAATCAACTCTATTTCCTATGTAGTAGGAAAAAATAATTTTTTGGACTAATCTTGGTTTGAGTGGGAGCCATGTGTAGAAGATCTTTGTTTTTAGAGAATATTGAAAGTACATCATGGTTGGAGATTGAGTAGTTTAATGGCACAAACTTTGAGCTATACAAGATGAAGATGGGTGATCTATTAATAGATATAGATGTGTTGTTAGGAGTATCTAGAAGTTAACCCACATGTATGAAGGATGAAGATTGGGACATATTAGATTAAAAATATAGAAGCCTCATTCAACTTTATTTGGAAAATTCAGTGCTCTTGAATGTTGCAGAATAATCCACTACTAAAACTAGGTAGGAAAAGTGAGGAATGTTGTACTAGGATAAATAAGATGAGTCATGCTTCAAGGAGTTCCTCTTTCTAGAAGAGGTGGTGACTCTGTTGTCAAAGAACAAAGAAAGTTTGATTGTTGTTGTTACTTTGTTTGTTGTTAGTGATTTGAATGCCCCATCTCAATGTGCAGCAGTTGGTGTTCAAAGGTACACATGGTTTTCTTCCTACCTTTTGAAGATTGAGTTCCTTTCATGGTTAAGGAACATACAATTTGTAATACCTTTGTTTTCTACCCTACATTGTATAATGTTTTAGTCATGATCTCTAGGTGTGAATTTGAAGACTCTAGGGATGCTCCTTCATATGCGTCTTTCTATCTTTCAAACCCTAGAAACTACATCAAATTATATACCTATGACCATTCTAATAATGCTTGTTCTAGTCATGGCTCTACATTATATGCAAGCCCAAACTTATATGAATCCATGCAAAGTTAGGATGAGTTTTCTAGGCAGTAATATGAAATTGATAAAGGAAATTATCTAATAGAGTCCATGTTATAGTAAAAAAAAGAAATTGTAAAATGTATTAGTCTATTAGAGTCTAGGGTACACTCCTATGCTTCCCTGCTACCCCTAGAAATCATATTTCTTAGTTTCCTATCATTCCCATAGATCCAATTTATAAGTAGCTAGACCTCTTCTAGGTTGATTACAAAATGTAGAACATGCCAACCAAGGTCTATCGTCGGATGCCAAAGTTTGATGGGTATAGCATTTGGGAAGGGGACACACATGCTGATGAGTTTTTAGAATTTATGGATGAATTCAGTTTGAGGATGAAGACATGTGGATGAGGTTTTTTGTTAGTTCCTTATGTGGGAAGGCAAAAGAATGGATTTAGATTTTTCCAAGGTAGTACTTTGCCTCATTGAATGAACTTGTGACTGCATTTGAAAATGAATTTGCAAAAGGTCTAGACCCTGCTAATCTTGTCACAAAGTTGGAAAAAATTAGAAGACAAGAGGGAGATTCTAGTATGGATTTCAGTCATAGGTTTATAGTTACCTTTTCCAAGATTCCAAATGATTTCAGACCTAACACACTTGCTTGTATTGATATTTTTTTCAAGCATTTGAAGTTGGATTGAGTTTAGTACAAGAATATTTGAAATTATTGAGCATGCAACAAACCTATTTATGCCTAGACTCCATGGAGAAGGTAAGGGATGATTTTACAGTAAGGTTATTATCCACAAGTGTTGGTGCTACTAGTAGTGAACAAGATGATATGAATAACAATCATGTGGATGCAACTACTCAAATGAGTCTAGCATGAAATCAAGATGATTGTGTAATTAGAAGGGTAGAAGTTAAAGATGGTGAATCATATGACAATGATGCAGATGATAAAGATAGTGTGTGCATCCACCTTTAATGTTAGGAACCCATGCTTAACCCTTCTCTTTACTTTGTTAGTATATTATTGTTGAACACATATGCTTTGTAAGTTGTCCCATGAGTATATTGTATTATCCCACATTCATGGGAAGTAATAGTTGTTTAGATTAGACTTAGTATATAAGTATGTGTTGAGGCCAATGAAGGCATCCACAAATTTATTGTATTGAGCTTGCTCAAAGGAGGTTGCCCCCTTGAAGTGGCTTGCGATCAATAAATTCCTTTTGTGTTTTTTCTATTTTTGTTATTTCGTGCATTTTTTATTATATTGTTGCAGGAGGTTCCTCTCATTTAACTAGATAGTTCATCAAGTAAAGATGAAAATGATGAAATCCATGATGACTTCCAGCTTGATGTTGAGGAAGATGTGTACAAGAATGATGTGTTGAAGCTAATCATGTTGTGTGTTCACATCCAAGTGATGTTCAAGGTGAGAAAGAAATGGGTTTCTTGTTTGAGGTGTTACCCTCTTTTGTTCCATTGGATGATGAAGAAGAAGTTAATGCTTATTTGCATGAGGTTGATGTGGATACAATTGCACTTGATTATAACTGATCAAAGACAAGTGTTGATGCAGTCATGGAATGTCATTGTGAAGAACTTTCCCTTGATGAATGTGAAGGTGGTGATCATGTGGATGCATATGAGAACATATTTCTTTGGTGCAAGGTTTTCTATCTTCCTCATGCTGAGTGTGCTTCATATAGGCCACCAACAAATGTTATCACTAGTTTTAATGAGGAAGAAGAAATGTATCATAAGTTAGTTTGTAGTAGTGAGTATGACACATCACATTGCCATAATGAGCTCCCATTTTGTATGAAAAAGGGGGATGATGATGAATGGGGTTTAATGGCTAGATCCTTCTTTCACTACAAACATTCAAGGACATATCAACTAAGTTGAATCACACTTTTACAAGAGGATTCACCTATAGGTTAGGCTGTCACTTGGAACAATGTGGAAACTCATAAATTATCAATTAATGTATTAATTTAATGCCCAACTATGCTTAAAACCCTAATTATACAAAATCAGAAGTAAACATATGAATTACGACAAGTGCTCACAGACCAAGACAGTAGGTAGAGATTAATTACTAACCATTTTTCAAAGTTTGTGATATGGAATACTCAGGGACACTGGCACTCACACCCCTATCCAAGGTGGTGTTTTCTTCAAGGAATCTTGATCTCCTTTCGACACTGATGATCACTATATTTTCTATTTTTATCCTGGGATATGCGGAGGATACTAGCACTAGTGCTCGAGTCCAAGGCAAGGTGTTCTTCAGGATGTTGGATCCTCTTTAGATGTTGATTGTCATTGTCATAATGATTTTTGTGTTCTCAACCTCAAAGGACACTAGCACTAGCACCCGAGTCCAATTAGTACTTTTCTTTAGAGATTCAAAAACCTTATCTTTTGCAACCTTCCTCTGCAACTCCACTCCATGAAATCTGATACCTATAACTTGCAATCACAAGGAGTGTGGTTGGGGGTTGTGGTGTTCAGAGGCTTGCCTCAGTAAAGCCCCAGAAGGACATTCAAGTCT
Organism: Cunninghamia lanceolata; assembly: GCA_027924645.1. Classification (NCBI taxonomy): domain Eukaryota; kingdom Viridiplantae; phylum Streptophyta; class Pinopsida; order Cupressales; family Cupressaceae; genus Cunninghamia; species Cunninghamia lanceolata. Next base: position 15,111,666 of record BSBN01000523.1, read on the forward strand.
TCCCAACACTATTGTTAGATAAAGAGTGTGTATCCCTGTAGGATAGAGGCAAAAACAAATTGATAAATGATTCAAACACAAATAGATATCACCTCAGAGGTGTAGCTCACGTGTAGATGAAAATCCTTCAACACATGAGAAGATGAAGCTAAATCTACAATCACAAACACAACAACAATACTCTACTCTGCAACAATGAATATCTTGAATGCCCTAAAATCATAAGTTTGTCAAAAGTTCATAATCATCTTCTAGTTTACAAATGAAATCCTAAACATGCTTATATATGCAACTAAACACATTCTCGCTAAGAATTTCATAATTCAAAATTAAGATGTCGACAACGAAACCTTCTAATGGTCATAAAACCAACATTCAAATTTGGGACCTGCCTGAAATAGGGTAGGACAAGGGCATGAGCACCCATGTCCATAGGTCCTATTTTAAGGTAGGGCTAAGTACAAAAATGTCCCTCATGCCCCATGTGACATGGGTTTCAAGCCATTTTCTTCCGAGAGTCAGAATGAACATGCAAGATGCAAAACAAGGGACTAGAGAGCTAAACCTAGGAGGGAAAAACTCCAGGGAGACATTTTCTGACATAACATTTAGCCCCCACTTTAATGTATGTATGAACACAAGGTCCATAAGGTCTATACATGAATTAAAGTATAGTCAAAACATAGAAAACATGCCAGGCACTTGAAGCTAATGCCTACACAAAGATAGAGGAACTATTCCTAGCCCCCAGTCTTAGGTAGACATTAGAGAAAACACACCAAACATAGTGTAGATAGTATCATGCATGAAAAACATGAAGAAGATAGTAATAGGCACACAAGACACGAAGAAGACAACATTGAAGACACGTAAAACATGATGAATACAGTGAATGCAATGATTATTTCTTTTTCATTTTCATATATATATATAAATGCAGATGCAAGTACATGGAAAGTAAACACACAACCCAAAATGTAGGAGGGACTCATCACCACATGTCTTTAGACTACATATGGTGCAACAGACATGAAATACAAATCTCAGAGTGTAGGAGGGACTCATCGCCACATGTCTTTAGACTACACTTGAGAACAAACATGCCATACAAATCCCAAATCATATGAGGGACTCATAGCCACACATCTTGAAACTATGCTTGGGAACAAACATGCCATACAAAACTTGAGTGTAGGAGGGACTCATCGCCACATGTATTTAGACTACACAAGGGGGAAAACACATGGAAGACACGCGGAAGACATGAGCACCATATAGTATGCCAAAGACATACTATACATCTTAAACACAACAAACAAGTGATGGAAGGAGCCTATTGCTAGGTTCACCACCATCTCAAGCACATTACAAGTACACCTGATGGATGGTCTTATGCCACAACAACTTCCAAAGACACACTTAAGAGAGGATACACAAACCCCACCTACTCGAAGGACTTTTAGAATAAAAAGGATGTGCACTAGCTCAAGAGATATACCATCCCTACCTCCGTAGAGGGCTTTCAAAATGAAACACCATCTGCCTCACGAAGACACCTTACAGTGAAAAGGAGGTATACGCAATAGATCAATGTATGTATACATGTTTTATTACTATAAAATTCATCAGACAACTTACGTTATATGCCCCCACCTTAAGGTGGTTGATATCATGTACCAATATCAAGCATGTTAAGGTAGGAAGAAAACACACAAGGGAACAAGAACTTTCGCAAAGCCCATGCCCCCAAAGGTGACATGTACTTTATGATCTCCAAATGTTCCCACAAACACACAATTTCCTACAAAGAGAGGTTAGAAATATTTCTCTAAGATAATAACCACATCACATGATCCAAAAGTAATGCATGAAAACAATCATATCAAGAGCTGAGGTTACACTACAGATTTAAAAACTAAGTATAATCATGGGGCTATACCGCAAAGATCTCATAACTGAGTGTAACGAAGGCAACACCTAAGATAAACAAAGTGCACAGAGTAGCAATATTGTTATGGTTTGTTAGAAAATATAAGACATCATCAAAATATCACATGAAGTGATTCTACTAGCCAAGTTCCAGATAACATATATATCAACCTCATCATTTATGGACTAGGTCCATTTTTGCTTACTTGCTGAAGGGACACATGGTCCGTATCAATATTATTTATTTTTCATCATCCGCCAGCTAGATAGAACCACTAGAAGAAGGTAAACAATAAATCAAGAGAGGATAACAAGTTCCTTAGGGTCGTCACACATTAAGGTGCCCCCAGGTCACCAACCACAATGCTATGCCCCTAGGACACAACACATAAAAACAAAAATAGAGGAGAGGAGCAATATAGAAGAATGATGATACAAATAGAAGAAGGGTCACAATAGAGGTGGTCTCCCAGTATCCTTGACCTTACAAGAGTATTAAGGGTCATCCAAGAAGGCCTAAACAACACATAACACATCACAGGGGAAACACAACACAAAGGTAAAGGGTTAGAAATACTTACCTATTGATACACCCATATTAGAATTTGTGACTTGCGAGCATCTTAGAAAGATGCTCTATCAAGTTTTGTGTGAAGCTTGAGTGGTTCATATTAGATTGTTCTTTGTTGTCAAAAAGTCTATATGGCACTTATCTATCGAATCTTTGTATATGTGAGATCTTTTGTTGCTTATGAGGAGGAGAACCACTATTATTCCTACTGATGATAATCATCTTACTCTTTTCTGATCTTTAGATCTCTTATTTTGTTGATTTTATCTATCGTAGGGAGGACTATCTTGCACCGTATCAATGTTTTATTTTGTCATAATTTCTTGATTTGGTTGTTCAGTTTGTCTTTCCAATCATTTTAGTTATCTCCTAATCCTTGAAGGGATAACAGAGGAGGAACCTCAACATAAATACTATTTCTTCATGGACAAGGTAATACTTTAGTATTTTCCTTATCCACCTCTATTGTAGCACTTATCTCATTGTAGTTCAAATAGTCATCTTCTACTTATATTGTATTTTGTTCCATCATGTTGTTATCACTATGTTTAGGAAAAGGATTAGTAAAGATTTGTAAACTCTAATTTGGAGGAGCAACTGACTTATTTCCATTATCATTCACACCAGATACATGTATAACATTCATGTCGATGAGGTCTTGTATTTCATGTTTAAGATGCATAGATCATTTAGTATCATGTCCTTGTTACTGATGATAGTGATGAAAAGCATTAGCATCAAAATAAGGTCCTTGCATTCTACTAGGATCCAATGGTTTAATTAGAGGAAGCTTCAAGAGGTTATTACTCAGCTTGATTCATGATAGAATGTAAGGAGTCAGATATCGAAGTGAATTATCTTTTCTGAAATGGTGTCCTCTTCGGATTAGTGATAGCGGACACTTGTGAAAAGTTATTTTTTGAGTTCTGTCTGTTAATCTTGATCAAACTCTTATTATTTTTCTTAAATTTGTTTTGTGAAGGTCCACCTGTGGATTGATCAACCTAAGTTGATGAGTATTGGTTTTCATACTGACTAGAGGAAAGTTGGTAATCACAAAGGGCTGTGCGTAAATATTGAAAAGAATTGTAGTTCACCAAGAGAATCTTATCATGAATGTTAGGTTGTAGATTTGTAACAAACACCTTCTGAACATCTTCATCCTTCATCTACTATTAAATTTGTACATACATAGCTTGTTACCGACTAATAAACTTAGTTAACTTCTCTTTCAAATCTTGCTTGCAATGAACTAAATCAATCAAAGAGACTTGAGTTCCAATGTTTGCTTGAAAATGTTGTAAGAATTGATCAACTACCTGTGAAAAAGAGTGTATTGAATTTGGAGGTAAAGAGAAAAACCATTCTAAAGCAGTATCATTGAGAGATCATGGGAAACATTTTTCTAACAAGTCCTCTTCAAAGTAGAAATCACTACACATAGCCATGAATGCTGCCACATGAGTATTAGGATCACCTTTTCCACCATATTGTTCAAAGCGAAGAGTTTCAAATTTCTCAGGCATAGGAGTTCTCAAGATTGTATAAGATAAAGGATTACGGGCATGATAAGTTGGTATATTAGGTTGTAAGGAATTAGTCAAGATCATCACCTTTTGTTGTTAAGAAGTCATGCCTTGAAAGAGTTGGTTTAAGAGGACATCATTAGGAGATGTGGTTTGAGAATTAGAAGCCATGTGTATGAAATTTTGATGGGATTGGTTGTGAGTGGAAACAAAAGGTTGTTGAGAGCAATTGTAAGTGGAAGGTGGTTGCGAATAGTTGTATGTAAAAGGTGGTTGAGAATAAGTAGTCATAAAATAAGTCACCTTAGGTGCTAGGTTTTGATAGTTGAATCCCACAGCTTTGTAATTTTATAAATTAGTACCATTAGATACTCCAATACTAGTGGTAGCATTACTACAAGCATTTTCATTAGTATTTAAAATTGTTGATGTAAATGTAGACATACCAGTGGTCAGTATAGGTGCCGATACTTGTGTATGAGTCGGTGATGACATGTTATTAATAACATTTGTACATTTAGTCACTAGCATATCATTATTATGTACTATATCAGCTAAACCTTGAATTACATTAACACTATCTTGTCCTTCTTTTATCAGCTCTCTTATGTTATGAATCACAATTATAGCTTCTTCCACTATCCTTTCATTTTCCATAAATGCTTGAAAATCAGCTAGCTCTTTATCAAGTTTTTTTATTTTCTCATTAGGTACATGTGTTACCACCTCAATAGTGTCCTCAACATCATGAAATATTCGATTTTCCATTGTAGTTGTAGGAGGTATGATATCTTGCAAAATTTGTGTCTCTCCTTTTATAAAGAATGTGTTCAATGGATTTTTAGAGGTAGGAATGTTGTTTCTTTCAGGAGCACTAGATCCCATTAGTCTAATACTTCTCCTCAAAGGGATATTTCTATTAGGGAAATAGGTTATACGACTCATGCAAAAGCATACAACACTCAATGCACAAGCTAATAAAACAATCCCAAGGAACAAGATATGTTTAAGATCTAAAATGCTTGACTTTTAACTTTTTTCAATGCAAATGCCTAAAAGAAGAGGTGTTGTGAAATAATTAAAGAGGGGCAGAAAATAATAAGCTCAATATCAATCCAATAATGAAGCAATATTCTTCACAACACACCTATAATGCACTTCTAGAGAGATGACAAGGCAAAATCTAGTGAAAATGCAAGGTTTTCAAACCCTAGACATGAATTTATGCAAAAAGGACATTATGATGCAACACTACAATTAGAGATCAGTCCTAAATGAGTGTTTAAAAGAGTAGTAAAATTTGAAACAAGATTTTAACCACAAACCCTAGCTAATGTAAAAACTAGGATATATGAAAAATACACAATTTCAAGCAATTTTTAACAAATTAAGCATGAAAATGTAATGCAAGTGATTAAAATAAGATGAATTTCTGCAATTTAAATCAGATATAATGAAAATAATAGATATTAAATGGAATTAAATTAAATTAATGCAAATTATGCCAAAAATACAAGCCTAAGATGTCAATTTTTTCAATTTTTTTAATTTTTTTTTGTAAATTTTCAAATGCAATAAAATGAATGAATTCAAATCTAGAGTACAACACTCAGCAAGGTGCAAAATTCAAATAAACATAGGTTCACCAAATTTTTTTGTATGAAAAATGGGGATGATGATGAATGGAATTTAATGGCTAGATTCTCCTTTCACTACAAACATTCAAGGACATATCAACCAAGTTGAATCACACTTTTACAAGAGGATTCACCTACAGGTTAGGCTGTCACTTGAAACAATGTGGAAACTTAGAAATTATCAATTAATGTATTAATTTAATGCCCAAATATGATTAAAACCCTAATTATGCAAAATTGGAAGCAAACAGATGAATGACGACAAATGCTTGCAGACCAAGACAGTAGGAAGAGATTAATTACTAACCATTTTTTGAAGTTTGTGATATGGAATACTCAAGGACACTAGAAATCACACTCCTATCCAAGGTGGTGTTTTCTTCAGGGAATCTTGATCTCCTTTCGACACTGATGTTCACTGTATTTTCTATTTTTGTCCTGGGAGATGCGGAGGACACTAGCACTAGTGCCCGAGTCTAAGGCAAGGTGTTCTTTAGGATACCAGAGCCTCTTTAGATGTTGATTGTCACTATCACAATGATTTATGTGTTCTCAACCTTGGAGGACACTGGCACTAGTGCCCAAGTCCAAGTAGTGCTTTTCTTCAGAGATCCAGAATCCTTATCTTTTGCAACCTTCCTCTGCAACTCCACTCTGTGAAATATGATACTTATAACCTACAATCACAAGGAGTGTGGTTGGGGGTTGTGGTGTTTAGAGGCTTGCCTCAATCAAGCCCTAGAAGGATGTTCAAGTCTTCCCAACACCATTGTCAGATAAAGAGTGTGTATCCCTGTGGGATAGATGCAAAACAAATTGATAAATGATTCGAACACAAATAGATATCACCTCGGAGGTGTAGCTTGCATGTAGATGAAAATTTTTCAACACATGAGAAGATGAAGCTAAATTTGCAATCACAAACACAACAACAATACTCTGCTTTGTAACAATGAATATCTTGAATGCCCTAAAATAATAAGTTTGTCAAAAGTTCATAATCATCTTCTAGTTTACAAATGAAACCCTAAACATGCTTATATATGCAACTAAACACATTCCTGCTAATAATTTCATAATTCAAACTTAAGATGTTGGAAACAAAACCTTCTAATGGTCATATAACTGACATTCAAATTTGGGACCTACCTGAAATAGGGCAAGACAAGGGCGTGAGTGCCCATGTCCACAAGTTCTATTTCAGGGCAAGGCTAAGCAAAACAATGTCCCTCATGTCCCATGTGACATGGGTTTTAGGCCATTTTCTTCCGGGAGTTAGAATGAACATGCAAGATTCAAAATAAGGGACTCAGAAGCTTAACCTAGGAGGGAAAATGTCCAGGGAGACATTTTCTGACACAACAGCTTTAAATAGTGGGGTACTTAGAATAACTTGATTCTTCACATGAGGTGTCTCATGGTGTTGAGTTTTGTGCTAATGATTTTGATTGAAACTTGAATCATGCTTATGATTTAGATATTGAGAGTTGTAGTAGCACAAGTGAAAGTGGTGTATGTTGGCCACCCATTATCCAAGAGTTTGATGACATGTGTGACTATGAAGCTTTCCTTTTTGTAGGTCAAGTATATATTGCTGGGGGTGATGGTGTTGTACCCAAAATGGAACCATTTGTATGCGTCCAACATATAGATGAAAATAATGTTGAGCAGTAGCCCAAATGCTAAATTGATGATCAACATGTTGTAGCTTAGTTTGGAGGTATGCCAGAGCTGGAATTTTTTAAGTTTGATTTTAAAGAAGATCCATCTTCTTTTGTAGATCATTAGTACAGTAAGGCACATTTTTCTATGCCATGTAAATTGGAGGTGTTCTCCTTTTCCCTTAGTTCACATGAAGAGGTCAGTAGGTATGATAATGTTGCATCTTTGGTAATGAATGCTTGTTTCCATCCATTTCTTTGGATGCTGACTTAATTTTTAATGTCTCACCCCATGCTACTAGGAACAAGCATGATTTGATGAGGAATAGGTCAAGCACTTATTATCTATGGCTGCCCTACAATAGTAATGTTTATGGTGAAGCAAGCCTTCACTTCATGGGTAGTGGTTGCAGTTTGGTGCATGCTAGTAAAAGACATCATTTGTTGTAGATGGGTGGTAAATGTTGTAGATAACTAAATTTGACTATATCTTACAACATTACATTTCGACATATTTTGTCCTAGGTCCTCTTCCATGACCCCTTTCATCACTCCCATTAGTTAAATAAATTATATTTATTTAATTAATTCCTCTTATCCATTTATCCTCTTCTTGCATAAAATTAAATAAATCTTATTTATTTAATTCCATTTATCCTCCTCTTGCATCAAATTAAATAAATCTTATTTATTTAAGCTCATTTTCCTCTCTAATTTAAATAAATTAAATATTTATTTAGATTCCACATGTCTCTCATAATTTAAATAATTTTATTATTTAAATTATTTATCCCCACTCATATCTCTATTTTTAACCTCATTCATTGTGCATCATAAGCACTTCCTCTCCAGAATCAATTAAAAATCCCACTCATTCCCACTCACATCGCTATTTTTAACCTCATTCATTGTGCGTCATAAGCACTTCCTCTCCAGAATCAATTAAAAATCCCATTTATTCCCACTATTCTCCTAATTTTGGCCTCCTATCATACCCCTTTATTGTGCATCATAAGCACTTGGTTTGACTCTCAATCCTGTCCGTCCACCTCATCCCCTCTCCCTTCAAATTCTAGCCATCAATTTGATTCCCTCTCTATCTATAAACTGAAACTCTTATTTCAATTTCAAAACCTCACACACTCTCATCAAATTTCTATACACACACATATCTATGAATCTTCATTTATCTCATATCATTTTCCATCATTTTCTATCACGATTATGCTAGTTGTGTGAGCAGCCCACAAATCATCCAAAGGACAAATCAATGGAGGTTGGGTCCACTTCATTCTGTCCTATCTGAAGTCCAATTTTGTGTAAGGTTTGAAAATATTTACATTGTTTATATTTATGTTATTTCTTTACATGATTTTATGGATTTCATTTTGGCACACCTGGTTATTTATTGACTCATTTCCCTTGATCTAGCTTGCTTTTTGCAGGTTTTATTAACTTTTTGTTGTAGGTTTATGCCATTTTTTGGATAAAACCCTAGGTTTTAAAGATTTCATCATATCTTCCAAATGACTGTGTATTTTTCTACAATATTTTAACTATAGTTTTTATACTGTCTAAGCATGCTCCAAAAGAAAAATCACGTCTTTATCATTAGTTTTGAATGAGTTATAACGGTTTTAGTTTTGTTCATAAATCTACATTTTTATATGCAAATCAGCATTTTTTCTAGAAATTGTTACATTTCTAGAAAGCTCTTGAAATTTTAATGGGGGTTTGTTCTTTACAGATTTAATTTGGAGGTCATATGAGGTGTGAAATGATCAAATCTTTGTCAATTGTAGGGTTTTCATAAATCTACATTTCTGGGCATAAATCAGCGAAATTTTCTGATTTTTTGATTTTTCTAGAAAGGTCTCAAAAAACTAGTAGGGGTTTATTTTATAAGTTCTTAATTTTCAGGTCAAAAACATTTCCAAATGGTCAAATCTATGTCACTATCTAAAAAAATGTATCTAAAATTACAATCTTCTGATGAGTTCATCTTTTTATGGCTGCATTATAACATTATTTTCTGATTTTTTTAGGGATTTGGTTTTGTGCTAACACTTTGATTGCAGCTATCTCATTTGTCAAAAAATGGAAATTCAAACTACTAATGGTGGTTTTGCAAGGCTTTCATAGATTAGATATCTTTTTCAAATGTTTGTTTGCACATAGATTAACTAGGGGGTTAATTAATCAATGTTTGATGTACTTGAAAGGTGGTAGGTGTATGCTCTCACCTTGTGCAAACTCGGTGATCAGAAGCTAGACCCATCTTTTTTATGTTTTAAATCCCTTAAAGGGTCTGCCTCCTGATTTGTGAGAGGGAGTGACCCAAGTGGTACTTTCGTTTTGGTCTGCTATATAAATAATTGTGGTTGTGATGAAAGTCATCAATCACCTAGTGCAGATGTTCTATACTGACAGAAGTCTCCCTTAGTATCCATGAGATGTGTAAAAACCCTTTCTAAGGGTTGGGAGTGTTGAATGTCAGGAACATTGAGAGGGGGGGTGAATTAGTGTTCTATAAATCTTTTCATGTACTTTTACTTTTAACCATTTCAAAAGAATAATCCAATATAAGAAAAATATATAACTAAACAACATCCACAAAAGCATGACACATAACACCAAGATTTTATGTGGAAAACCCAAAGAGGGAAAAACCACGGAGAGGATTAGCTCTCATAAATTTATTGCAATCTTTACAGAAATGATGTTCAAGCTTGGTCACTCCACGAGCCTAGAACATGCTAGTTTACAACCATGAAGTACAACTAGGTTTAACAGGCTCACTGCCTCAATCCTAAACCTAGCAAGATTACAATAAGGGTTGTTAAACCCTACTAGAGGCTCACCACTGGCTTACCATCTTGATAACAAAACCTTGCTTCCAAACAGATCACACATGACATCTGAATACTGCTTCAGCATCTACACTATTCTAGGGTACAATCATTTAATAATTGTATTCTGAATCCCAAGTCTTCATCGCTGTTGATCATCTAACTCTGCTCCACTATTCGCATCTTTGAATCACACCCATACTTCACACACTGCTCAAACAAATTTCATCGCCTTTATATATCTGCATCATGATTTACTTCATAATCAGGTCAGCATCAAAGAAGTGAAATGTGTACATAAAATATGTACCTTGTCACTCAATCCAATGCACTAAGTGTTGTGTGGACCCAAATCTTCTCCCAAGCATGTTCATATAGGTTGGCTCTAATCTTCCAATTTCTTACATAAATCCTCCAATCATTAACTCTTCTCCGCACAATGATTTATCTCACTAGTCAGCCTGTTCCTCAAGAACATACTTAATAACTTCATCTACTGACTTACAACTTCTACTACTGATCACAAAACACTTCCAAAATCATGTAAAGGACTCTTTACACATTTCCAATCTTATCCTCATAATTGCAAGGCATCATATCATCTTGCGGAGAAATGTGGACTATCAAAACTCAGACTCTATCTTTGTCAAGCTCTGTCAAACACTATGCCGGTAGTTAGTGGCTTGTAGCTATCCTTCTGGTGAACTTCAGATCTCCTAACTCTGGAAAAAGACACTTCATACAAGTGTTTACAACACCTTGAGACCGCATAACAAAATACTTATCTACAGAGGAATGCGGACCATTACACTAGAAACTGTTCACTATTCCTGCTATACCTTTGCTTACCCGGACTTAGACATTCCTTCAAGATGACTTCAGGAGAGGATCAGGACTTAATCTCTAAGGCATAACATTGTCAAACAACTAAGAACATCATACCTAAACTACATTACTAGATCATCATCTAGAAAGAAATGCAGAGTAGTCTACCAGGCTATTCTTCAACATACCACTCACTGTCTATACTGCACTTCACTATAACTCACTTGTTTCTTTCAGAGAAGCTAACTTTCTCAATATCCTCAACATACAAGTCTTCTAAACAAGTAATAGAATAGGATACAGTTGACACCAATGACAACAAGAATATGTTGACATCAATGACAACACTGATTAGGCACTTACTTGCAACAATCTCCCCCTTTGTCATTGATGGCAAGATATGATGTGAAAAACTGCAACAACCATCAAGACAAAGATTCTCCCCCTTTCTCTTTACACATCTGCACTCTAAGTTTTTCACATGACTTCTCTCCCCCTTTGACATCAATTGCAAAGGGCACATACTTGCACTCATCTACTCTGTTCTAATCTCTCTTCTAAACTTTTTTCAATTGACTTCTCCCCCTTGATGCTTTCCTGATTGCAACTTTGGTTCTTTATGTGAAGTTCTCTTCTTCTTGGTTTGCCAATTCCCACTTTAGGATCTTGCTGCAACTGATTCCCCTTGGAGATAGTTCCATTATCTTCTTGACTTCAACAACCATCTCTGATTATTACCTGCACTACTACACCTTTTTTCTTTTATTGCTTTTAGTGCTCCCTCTCAAGAGTACACTTCAAACCATATCTAGAACCTTTACGTGCTATCATTTCTAGAGTAACATTTCATGTCTTCTCAAAACTTTAGACATGACTTTGTCTACAGATTTTCTTCTGCTAGCTTCCCTTGTCATCTTTCTTCTCCCTTTTAGTTTCCATAATCATGTGAACCTTACTCTCAACAAGTCCAATTTACATTGCATTAACCTCTTCCTTTACTTTACTATGCCTCTGAGTTTTATCTTTGGATGTCATGGTCTTCTATTAGCATAGCCTGCTAAGGAGCTATAAATAGGTCCACACTTATTCTTCTTTGTCTCATATTTTGGTTTCTTGATGAAATTTGCTTCTTCCTTCTACTCGTTGGTTGATGATTTGCCCTCTGCCTTCTTCCTTTGAGGGTTCCTTTTCTCCTTTTCTTCTTTCAATCTTGTTAACCTTTCTTGCATTTCCCTTACAAGTTTTGGGGCATTCTTGCCTAGAACATTTCCTCTAATCTCCTACCCTTCTCTTCAACAACTGCTACTGCTGCCTTCTTTCCTTTTTATTTTTCCTTCTTTGTTGTTGTAGATTCCCTAGGTTCTTTAGGTTTAGTGCCAGCTTCATCTAGCAATATTTTCTACCTTTACGGGCTCATACTCAATATTCTCTGATTTAGGTGCTTTATTTGCCATAGTCTTGGATAGTTCTGGACCTTGTCCTAGTTCAACCAGGTCCTCCTTATCCTGGTTAGTTCTTCTACTTTTCTTCTTCTACTGCTTTTGTTTCTTAGATGCAGATGAATCACTACGAGGTAGAGGATCTTGAACATTTGCAGGCCCTTCTTACTTTTGACCCTTGTCAACATATATCATCACTTATCTTGCACTTTCTTGATACTTGATCATTTTAGGCTTTTGCATCCTTGCCTTTTCTCTGAAGTAAAAGGACTTCTATGTCTTTCAACCTTGTTTTGATCTTGTCTACTTCTAAATAATCATGTTTATTCTATGCAAGCTTCATCTCCTTCCTCATCCTATCCCTTTCAGCAACCAGACTTGATGGCCTTGCAGAAACCACCTTCTTCTCCTATAGCATCTACTTTATAGTTTCTGTAGAACAGACAAAATTATTTATTTTCTTCAGTGCATTTTTCTTTTCTTCTACATTAGAGATTTGGCCCTTAGTGCACTCTACTTCCCATTCTCATTTCTTAAAGTCTTTCTTAAGGGGTAGCTAATCAGACACCCTCTCCATCTTCCATCTAGTTACACTATCATCACTGCCTTAGACACAATCTAGGTACTTGTGGATGATCCTATTCTCAAATTTGTAATGCTTATCAGCCTTGGTTGCATCTACATTCCTAACCATGTAGAGATAGTGAATACGTTGTCCTGACCTTGACATGCCAATCTCAATTCTCACAAAACAACCCACACTGATCTATTTGAAGAATGGCTCCATGAACCACTTAGCAAGCTTTGATCCCTGAATTGTTATACTCTTAATATCTTCAAAGGAGGGAATATCAGAATTTGTACCTTCTCCAGCACTATCATCTGGATCTCCATGACTTCTTGAACATTGATCCCTGTTACTAGAGGATGATGGACTAACATTGGGACTAGCATGAGACTTTCATCTTCCAGGTGAATAATCCCATCTTCTAGATGACCCAATAGTGTCCCTTCACACTCTCTACACATCTAAATCATGTACCTTCTGTCTCTTTGCAAATAATTCATTTAAGGTATTTTCTTTCACTATCATGGTATATTTCATAGAAGAGTACATCTATGAAGATGGTGGCCCTATATCTTTTTCCCTCTGATTCCTAGTCTCATTTTGTTGAGCTTTAGCCCTTTCCTACATCAAAAATTATCCCTCACCTCTGTTCTTTCTACAAAAATTATCTCCTTGTCTAGTTCAGACAACTTTCGAAGCCATTCCCTATTTTCATCATCTTTGTACAAATCACTGTCAAATGATAATCCATCACTATCTAAATCATCTCTTTGGCCCACATCATTATTTTATTTTTCACTAGAATCAAATCTCTTTTTCAAAGGTGTCCTTGTCCCAGATGTCTTTCTATCATCAGAATCATCCCCATTATCAGAATTGGAGTTGCTGCCATCATCTAAAATCAGATTACTTCCTCTTGGTTGGAGCTCAATTCCTTATGCTTTCCATCATGGATGTTAGTTCAACCAGCTGCCTCCAGCAGTGAATTCTCAAGAACCACCATAGTCCTTGCTTGATTTACAACTGCTACAAATACAACCTTCTAGGGGTATCTAAATGTGTATGACCAGGTAGAATGTGAAGAGATTTAGAGATCAAATAGGTTCCTTTTTAATCTTCATGCAACTGACTGAGTTGCCATTAAATGCTCAAGGCTGTTGAAAACCCCTCACTATAGAATATGGTCAATTAGGAGTGTTCCACAATATGCCACATTAACTCTTTTTCTTCTAGTTCTTCCTTCAAGAGATGTGTCATATCAGGTTTCATCATATACCTTCGTGCCAGATTCTGGCACCCAATTTCTGGCTGGGGAATTTGAATTTTCTACACTGCTCCCCCTAAGCCAGAGCTCTCAATTTACTTCCCAGATGAGGTATTTGCACTAGATACTAGTGCAGATAGATCTCTATCTTCAATTACTCCTTTCTTGGTCCATACCTTGTTAATTTCTTTCTTGGTTTCAACTAGATTAACTTTCTCTTTTCCCTTGTCATTTCTCTGCTCTATTTTCCTTTCTTCAAAATAACGATTTCTCTTCACATTCTTGCTTTTACAAAACTTTACAATATGTCCAGGTTTGTTGCAATTGAAACATACCACATTCTTTTGTCCTTGAATCCTTCCATTGACTAGATTTGATTTGCATTTATTAACCATGTGTCCAAATCTATTGCATGCAAGACACCTTTTATTGAATGATTGATTGTTCCTGATATTTTGAAAATTAGTTCTTGCCAAACTTTTGCATTTATTTGATTTGTGTCCCATTTTGTAGCATGCATTTCACCTAATAGAGTTCTAACTTACTTTACTTCTGCATACAACTTTATGACTAGTTCTATTGCAAGTGAAGCATTTACCTTTGAATGATTGTTCATTCCTCCCACTATTGAAACTTTTCATGATCTGATTTCTACATTCATTTGCTCTATGACCAATTTTCTTACAATTGAAACACTGACCAAAGAATAATGGAGTCTTTTGATTTATTCTACTTCTATACCAAGTAGCCCTATGACCAAACTTATTACATGAATTATAATAACCATTGAAAGATGGGTACCTTTGAACATTTAGTTGTCTGACCGAAGGTCTTCTAGATCTTCTTCTTTGATTTCTGAACTAGTATCCTTTGTTTTGCCTTAATTCAGTGCTTATCTGACTAGAGTTTAAACTTTCTCCTTTCTCAAATCCTAATCCATGTTTGTCATCAACATTCTTCTGGCTAGAAATCATTTCATCAATCTTGGCAGTACTTATCTTGAAATTTTCTTCAAAGCTTCTGGCCTTTTCTAGATCTATTTTTAAACTTATAATCTTTTTTTCAAGTTTTGTATAGTCTTCTAATCTGTTCTTCACAATCAGATTTAGATCATCTTCTTCTCTTATTCTTTTTGCAACTTTCACTTCCAAATCCTCTAGGGCTTCATTTGCTGATAGCAATTGGTCACTGACTTCTTTGTATTTGTCTTTGAATTTCTTGACTTGCTCTTTTATCTTTAAGATGCATTCATCTGCTTGTTGCAAGTTTTCTTTTAGATCCCTAACTTCTGCTTTAGAGTTTTCAAGATCCATAAGAGTTTCTTCTAGTTGATTGTACCTTTCATAATTTCCATACCTTCTTGCTGCCATGATCACACTATCCCAGATCTTCCTTAAGTTATTAAACTTCTTCCAAGGAACTTGGCTCTGATACCAATTGTTGAATGTCAGGAACACTGAGAGGGGGGGTGAATTAGTGTTCTATAAATCTTTTCATGTACTTTTACTTTTAACCATTTTAAAAGAATAATTCAATAGAAGAAAAATATAACTGGATAGCATCCACAAAAGCATGACACATAACACCAAGATTTTGCGTGGAAAACCCAAAGAAGGAAAAACCACGGAGAGGATTAGCTCTCATAAATATATTACAATCTTTACAGAAATGGTGTTCAGGTTTGGTCACTCCATGGGCCTAAAACATGTTGGCTTACAACCATGAAATACAACTAGGTTTAGTAGGCTCACTGCCTCAACCCTAAACCTAGCAAGATTACAATAAGGGCTATTAAACCCTATTAGAGGCTCACCACTAGGTTATTGCCTTGATAACAAAACCTTGCTTCCAAATAGATAACACATGACATCTGAATACTGCTTTAGCATCTACCACTATGCCAGGGTATAGTCATTTAATAATTACATTCTGAATCCCATGTCTTCATCGTTGTTGATCCTCTAACTCTGCTCCACTATTTACATCTTCACATCACACCCATACTTCACACACTACTCAACTAAATTTTATCACCTTTATATATCTACATCATGATTTACTTCATAACCAGGTCGTCATCCAAGAAGTGAAACATGTACATAAAAAGATGTACCTTGTCACTCAATCCAATGCACTAAGTGTCGCACAGACCCAAATCTTCTCCCAAGCATGTTCATATAGGTTAGCTCTAATCTTCCAATTGCTTACATAAATCCTCCAATCATTAACTCTTCTCTGTACAATGATTTATCTCACTAGTCAGCCTATTCCTCTAGAACATGCTTAACAACTTCATCTGCTGACTTACAACTTCTACTGCTGATCACAAAACACTTCCAAAATCATGCCAAGGACTCTTTACACATTTCCAATCTTATCCTCAAAACCACAAGGCATCATATCATTTTGCGGAGAAATGTGGACTATCAGAAGTCAGACTTTGTCTCTGTCAAGCTCTGTCAAACACTATGTCAATACTTAGCAGCTTGTAGCTATCCTTCCAGTGAACTTCAGATCTCCTAACTCTAAAATAAGACACTTCATACAAGTGTTTATAACACCTTGAGTTTGCATAACAAAATACTTATATGTGGAAGAATGTGGACCATTGCACTAGACCCTATTCACTGTTCCTTCTATACCTTTGCTTACCCAGACTTAGACATTCCTTCAAGATGACTTTCGGAGAGGATCAGGACTTAATCTTTGAGGCATAACACTATCAAACAACTAAGAACATCATACCTAAATTGCATTACCATATCATCATCCAGAAAGAAATGCGGAGTAGTCTACCAGGTTCTTCTTCAACATACCACTCACTATCTATACTGCACTTCACTGTAACTCACTTGTTTCTTCCAGAGAGGCTAATTTTCTCAATATCCTCAACATACAAGTCTTCTAAACAAGTAATGGAATAGGATACAGTTGACACCAATGACAACAAGAATATATTGACATCAATGACAACACCGATTAGGCACATACCTGCAACAGGGAGGCCTCTTAAATGAGTGAACCATTGCATGTATAGATACCAAATTATCCTAAAACACTGACTAGAAACCACTTGTTGTAGAGGCCAAAAACCTTTTTTACTTGTTGGTGTAGGAGGTCGAACATCTGAAGCCACCCTACATGTACTATTCAAGGTAGAGACAAAAAATCCCTTGGTTCATAAGATCTCCGGATCTTTGGGGTAAGAGATTTGATGCGCCCATGCCGTGGTGGGGGAGCCAGTGTCACCAATATCTCTAGTTGTCTTCCTTGTCTTAGTATATGGAGTAATCCAAGTGGGGACTTAGCAAGTCGTATCCTCTTTCTAGCCTAGGTTGTGCATGCTTATGAGTGTTTTCAAATTTGTCGAGACTAGTGAATTTTTTTTGGCTAATCTAGGCCCTCATTTAGACTTTTACTCTAATTTTGTATTAGAGTCATCCAAAACTTTCTGTCTATTGTGTTTTGTGTGTGTGTTCAAAACAAACACTTTCCACTTCCTATCAGACATTTGGCCATTGTGTTTTTTTGCTTGAAGTGCATTTTAGTCACCATTTGTCATAGTGAATCCTAAGAGGTCCTTTAATTGATCAAATCATCCAATCCATCTATTTCATCTTACTCATATTTGTATCCTTGAACCTAATCCAACCCTTATTCATCAAAATGGTTGTGATCTTCAACAAATATAGGCCAAATTCAAAACCATATATACTCTGAGGTGGGCCAAAATTTACTCCTAATGATGATGAGGATCTTGTAGAATTTGAGGCATACTTGGAGGAACAAATTGAAATCCAAAGACTTCAACCTATATGTAACTCCATCCCAACACTAGAGCAAAAGATCCTAGCACAAGAACTACAAGACATCGTCTGAACCTTCCACTAACTAAAACAAGCCCTAAACCAACAAATCATATAATGACTACAAACCATTAGCCAAGCACTTCAACAAAACCAATCACCACAAGTACAACAACTCCTATTTGAAATCCAACAACTGATGAAATATCTATCTCAAAATCCTTCACAACATGAGCATGCTAATACTAGTTGATCCTTAAGCTATCTTAATGATACTCTTGAGAAGGGAAATACCACATTAAGTTTGGAATCATACACCACTCCATCTACTAGTCCTCCATCATCATCCAATAGAATACCTATCCCAAAGCCTAATAATCCTACACCAACACCACCATCAAACTTTCCAAGCTCTAATTCATCAACCAAAGAATCCTTGAATGATTTTCTCCAGAGATTCTTCATAAAATCTAAAAGTAAAAGAAAAGCTATGGAAAAATTATCTAAATCCACTCATCCAATTTCATCCCCATTTAGCAAAAGTAATCCTAATCTTAATCATAAGCCTACACCATCTACCATTATTATTCATCCATTAGATTGTCCATCTACCCATATATTTATGAAGGATGTGATCCATTGGATACTAACAAGGAGTCAACCATGTCAATCATTTCCTATCCCTAAGCCTACCAAGGAACCTTCCAAAACCATGTCCATTCCTACAACCTTATCATATGGTCCACAACCCCTAGAGCCTATTCAAGAGTCTCCCCCATGAGCCCAAGTGAAGCTTTGTCATGCCTTCATGTTATTAACCATCTAGAGCATACCAAGCCTCCTGAAGAGTCTTCCACTCCCATCAAACCATAAGAGATAAGTCAAGGGTATAATCCTAAGCATGGGAAACATCAAGCCCTCATCGTAATCAAGATCAAATCACTCTCATTCAACCCATGATCAAGACATTATCCATGATGAAGAACCTATCCCTGAGCAACTTGATCCTATTCATACTCCCACAAGCATTCATGAGAAAGACACTCAAAATCCACATACTCCACTTAATAAAAGTCTTGTTGACCTACTTGAGCACTCACCTTGTTTCATGGCTTTCATTCAAAGCAAGGAAACTTCTCTTCCATCTAGCCCTATCCATGATCCACCAACTTCCACTTCCCATAATGAGACACTTGCCTCCCAAGAAAATGTAGAAGATTAAACAAATAACTTGGATCTAAATGAACATAATGATAATCAAAATCCTAATGATCCTTCCACATCCACTATCGACCCCATTTCAAGTCCACCATCATATCCTATCAGTTTATCCACCTCCATCCATGAATGTTCATCCCTAGGATAGAAACAACCTTTGTCCATCGCCTCACCTTCTCCATCCAATAATGAACTCAAGTCTAGTTCCCAAACTACACCTAGTCGCATAGTTCATCGCATCCTCAATAACATGAACTACCAAGGTAAAGGCCTAGGCCTTCATGAATAAGGTATTTTGGAGCTAATCCATGTCAAAGTGCCTCCACACTCATATGACCTTGGATATACACCCCAAGGTAAACAATCTCAAGATGTTGGTACTTCCTCCATGCCTTTTAAATCCACCACTTTCCATAACAAGCCCTATTAGACACCCAAAACATATGTGGTCATTCCACCTCCATTGTCCTACAAATGTCAAAAGCATGTGACCATACACCTTCCATCATCCACTTTACCTCTACTTCTTCCAACTCCTAATAACCCACCATCCACTCTACCTCCATTGCTTCAAACACCTAACATCCCTATCATCCATAAATTCCCTCATATTCCTAATCATGATCAACAAATGCACACATCGTCTATTCATGAAGCTTCCACCAATTCCAAGGGATTCAAAAGTAAAAATTTGGATGCCTCTACCCATAAAGTAAAAAATCCTAAGGGTCCTAATGCCTTAGGACATCAATTCAAAAAGTCAAAACAAAATACATTTAAAAAACTATCAAATCCCATACCTTCAAAAGACAAGGTCAAAACTAAAATGGTTTGGGTACGTAAGCAAAAAGCAATCAAGTCAAATTAAGCATCCACATCTCAAAAATCCCAACCATCCCAATCCATTCAAAAATCCTCTTCCATCCAAAAATCCCACATCCAAAGAAAAAATCATAAAAATCCTAAGTCTATGTGGGTCCCTAAATCACTCAATCACCCATCCTAAGCAAACATCTCCATTGCTTCCTACACCACCATCCAACCAAATGCTTCAATGTTTATCACAGTGTGTGCAACCATTGGTCATGGTTCCCTTCCATTCCACAACATTTCCACATGCCTCCATCTCCCCATCTTTCCTACTATCCCACATATTTCCCCCATCATATCCCTATGGTCCATGCTTTTACATAATCCTTTCATCCATGATCCACATCATTATCCACTATTATTCCCTACATAATCCATATCATTATCCATTATCCCCATCCATCCATGCGTAAACCTTTCATAATCCACTATCCAATCCCTTACCAACATCTATGAGCATCATAATGTTTTACATGGTCCATGCAATGATATCCACCTCTAATGGGACTATCAACTTTTATGGAACTAGGCACTTGAGTCCCTCCTATCCATATTCCCCTTATTCCATCCAAAAATTCAAAAAATAAAAAAATAAAAGAAAGCAAAAAAAAGTCAAAAAAAAGTAAAGAAAAATCCATTCACCAAATGGTGAAACCACCCTTGGTGGCAGCTGAATCCTCCTGGATGTTTTCAATAACCTTAACATTTGTACTTTCCACGATCCTTCCCAATCTATTGTTGTAACACTAGTAGGCTTTGGTCCAGGATGAGTATCCAAGACAAATGCCTTCCACATACTTAGCATTGTTCTTTTCCATTCTGACGAGGCATTTGTTTCCAAAGATTTTGAAATATTTCATAGTGGGTATTGATCTACACCATAACTCAGCAGCGTCTTTCCTTCTTTGGTTGTTACTTGAACTCTATTTAACGCATAGACAGTGGTTTGAATTGCTTCCTTCTAAAATACATCTAGTAAATTTTCTTCTTCCATCATTAATTTTGCATTCTCCTGAATAGTTCTACTTGCTTCTTCCATTATCTTAATTTTGACAGAGAGATGTTTTTCTATCCCATAGGTTTCACAAAATATATTGAAATCATTGGATATAAGTTCTTGTTTGCCAATTCTTAGGCCTTTGATGTCCATGCTTAGCTCATTTTCAAGGGTTTATTTAAAAAATTTGAGTGCCTCTAGAATCTCTATTTTATCCTTTAAGAAACTGACCCAAGTCATTCTAGAAAAATCATCAATAAAAAACATAAAGCACCTGTGACCATGGAGGCTTGGTATTTTTGTAGGACCACAAAAGTTTGCATGATTCAATTCCAATCGTTCAGTGGAGGATCTTTCTTTATCTTGCCATACTTTTCTTGACAATCTTTGACATTTCCTGCAACTACTATTACTTGAATAATCAATCTCTGGTAGGTCCTTCACAATTTGAATTGAGTTTGTTAAATTATCAAGGTTTGTATGACAAAGTCTTCTATGCCAAACCCAACTTTTATTTGTATGAGATGTGTATCCAAGAAAGTCACTTTTTCTGAGATGATAGAGATTCTTTTATGTTCTTTTTGTAATTGCTATTGTAGCTCCAGACTTTTCTTTGATTTCAAGAGAATGATTTTCAAACACAAATTTGAATCCCTTTCTGCATAACTATCTGACACTTACGTGATTTTGTTTCAAACTTTTTATATAAAGAACATCTTCAGAAATTTATCTGTTGCCAAAATTTGTCGATCCTATTCTGCAAATTTTAGTAGTGTAGTCATCTCCAAACCTGACTAGCCCTTCATTGTATTCTTCTAGACTAAAAAAATTACTTCTGTCACTAGTCATGTGGTTTGAGCAGCTACTATCAATAACCCAATAGTCTTCATCACTGGTACAATCTTTAGAGCATCTTCAATAGTTGACATTATGTTCTTTGTGAATCTCTTTCTTTGACAATTTGTTCTCGATATCTCTTGATGAGAATTTGGGTGCATCAGAGAGTATTTTTTTCCTTCCAATAGGATCTCCCTCAAGCTGTTAGGCTTTGTTCAGAGGAACCTTGCTCTGATACCAATTGTTGAAAACAAGGCAGATAATGGAGAGGGGGGGTGAATCAGTTATCTCAAAATTTCCTTAATTTTCTTTTCTTTCATTATCTCAATATTCAATGTTATATCAAAACATGAAAGCATATGTAATCATAAGAGAAGAAATAAAATCAACACACATAACACAAGGATTTTTACGTGGAAACCCTGTTAAGGGAAAAACCACGGGGTGTCTAACCCAAGATTGTATTCTCTATTAAAAGAATAAAGGAGTACAAAATGACACTTTCCAATTAGGGCTCACTGCCTGAGCACACTGCTCACAAGAGGCACACTGCCTATAAGAGACTCACTTTCTACAGAACTTATAGAAGATAATCAAGTGTTTGAACTGATCAGATGCAACTACAAATGCAAGAGTTTAGTTCTGGTTAGGCACAATATAGTGATTTGATGCACTTCATTCTTCCTCTGTTCAATGTTGTTATTCAGTCACATACCAGACTTGAATTTCCGTTCTCACACTTATCCCTACTTTTCTTTGCACCTTATTTCTTCACATCTTCAACACACACACTTACATGCTAGAATCCATCTGGTATATATATCCACATCAAGGATTTTCATCAACTTTCTAGTCGGCAACAAGAACACTCAAGATATTTGTAAGTTATTGATCTGTCGGCTGAATCCATGCTTGATTTTTGATGTGTATCAAAAGCTTAAGCATAGAAGTCATTAATTTTGTCAGCCAACATTTTATAATCCCACAAATTGCTTGATCAACACCTTTTACTCATCCGGATTGAAGTCTAATACTCTATCGATCAGTTCTGCCTCTGTCTGCTCTGCCTGACTAGAACCCACACTCAGATGCTCATATCTTTTTCATGCTTTATCACCAGAGACTAAATCTATGGAATACAATAGTAATGATACCCCTATTGACTTGTCCAAGTCTATATCTTACTAATTTACACAATCTGAGAGATCCAGACTTGATTGTCGGACCTTGTTACATACTCTATTCTTGTTTACCAGACTAAAACAATCTCCAATCTATCTTCTAGTATAGGCATATTATGCACTATGGATGTGTGGGATAGACTTTGTTGCCACCAATGATAACACTTATGAAGCCACATAGTGTCTCTTGCCAATAATCTCCCCCTTTGGCATTGATGGCAACACTAAGTGAAAAATGGCTAAGTGTTGTAGTAACTCCCCCTTGGCTGATGCTCTATCTTTTGCACTGTTTTACCGGAGCCCCCCTTAGTTGGACTCCACATTTTTTACTACTCTTCATTCCCCCTTTGACATCAATGGCAAAGGGTGGAATCCACATACCAAAATTTTGCAAAAAATATTCTATACATGGCCACATAAGTATATATAAATCATATGTTATACTTACATATACTTAAGTATATCTGCAAAAGTAGTTTTCACCTGTACAAACTTTGTGGCCCAACTCTTCTTCATCCTATCCAAAATGGAGAAGTGACCACTCAAAAAAATGCATATGCTTTTGCCCTTCTTAAATCTGCTGGATCACTGGTCTGGGCTGTGGTTTGAGCATCTGTCAAGGGCTCATGCATTGCCTCTAGCTTAGGGATAATTATCCCTCTGAGTTCACCCATTCTGTTCATTATGTTCTTCTTTTCTTTGTCCAACTTCTTTATTTCATTTATGATAACAATAGCCTGGCATTCTTGATTCATTAGAGAGGAAGAAAGGGGGTCAAAATTCTAAACTAGGCTTGACAGTTTTTCTTCTTGTTCTTTTACTTTCTCCTCAATGTCTTTTGTCACTTTAGGCCAAGTCAGACAAAATTTGAATAAATCCCCACTGTCTTTGAGAGAATTTTCAAGGATCTTCATTCCAATGCCTAGGGTCCTTCTATTATTAGCAATAAGTCCTTGTACCTCAGTGAATCTTTTCTCCAAAAACTCTTTCCGAACCTTTATTTCTGTTGATTTCTCTAAAGATTCAAAGTGAGTGTTAACATAATTGACTAAGTTTTTTAGATTACAGGATGGTGAGGCCGAAGGATCCTTTTGATAGGTTGACATGATCTTTTCCAATATCCTAGATGCACTCTCCAATAGCTCACAATCCTCCATATGTGATTTCAAAAGTTTCTCTTTAGCCTTGGCCTGAGCAAATGATGTAATCTTCATTTTCTGTACTGGAGAGAGTGTCTCGATTTAGAGGCCCTTGAAGTAGCTCTGGTTAATCTAACTCAACAACCTCTTTGTTTAGGAAATTATGCACTGTCTTTGTAGAGTCTCTTGCTGATGAATTAGATTTCTTTCCTTTAGAGATATTAGGGCTATCCGGTTTGGATGTGTCATTGCAAACTGTTTCTGCTTGTTCTTCTTTTTCTTTGTCCTCCTTTTCTTGCATATTCTTTTCTTCTCTTCTTCCTTCCTCTTTTTCTCCAATGCCTGGAAGATTTGTCTTTCCAGCTGTGGGATCAGTATCTACTACTTTATGAACTTCCTCTACCGGAACAGAGGAGTCTAAGTCCTTAGACTTCTCTTCATCTATTTTCTTTAATCCTTCGACATCCTTGTTAGAAAGTTCTTCATTGATTACATTTAATCCTTTAACATCCATGGTAGAAGGTTCTTCGTCTATTTCCTCTACAATAGGAAGATTGAATCTCTTCAATGCATTCTGGAGGGTATCTTTTGTTTTTTGTTTCTCTTGCTACTTGGTCAGTTTCTCCAAGCATGAGTTTGTTCATTTTTACCTTGCTCTGGAACTCATCTTTACACTCCTTGAAAATCATGTCCATTTGTTTTGGAGCGATGGAAGGATAAAGCTGAATTGCTATCTACTCCTGAATATCTAGGTCTTTTGCCATTGCATTCTCTTTTCTTATCTCAAGTACCTTTTCT
Source organism: Cunninghamia lanceolata (assembly GCA_027924645.1). Classification (NCBI taxonomy): domain Eukaryota; kingdom Viridiplantae; phylum Streptophyta; class Pinopsida; order Cupressales; family Cupressaceae; genus Cunninghamia; species Cunninghamia lanceolata. The sequence goes on from BSBN01000523.1 coordinate 15,136,781, forward strand.
AGGCTCTTAGGAATTAATGATATAATTTCAATGAAGGATTTATTGTAAATGTTCAAGTACCTGACAGTAGCCTCTTCTAGAATTCTCTTGTTAGCATCACTGTATGCACCATAGAACTCAGTCACCGGCTGCAAGTTCCCATCCACAATAACTGCCTTGATGATGTCATCAATGGAAAGAGTAGGCTTTTCAACAAATTCCTCTACCTTCTCTTCCTCATTTCTGCTAGTAGAGAACTGTTCGGATGTTCTCTTCTTCTTCATTTTCTTGATTTCTTCATCTGATTCTATTTTTTCATCATCCTTATGGCTTGTATATGTTCTTGAGGCTTTGGTCTTCATTCTCTTTTCACTTTTATCAGATGGCTTGACTTCTAGTTTGGTAGCTTTTGAGCTTTTAGGAGTGACATGTGCAGAGCTCTTGGAAGATCTAGTCTGGGAGGAGGCTTGCAGCAGAACGTTTCCTTTCTTTGCTTCTTGCCTCTCTTTCTCTACCTTCTCCATTTTCTCTCTATTTGCATCTACTACCTATTTTGATAAGCCAAATCTTTTGGCAATTTCTTCAACTTCCTTTCTTACTAACCTTTTCATCTCTAGCTGTCTTAACTCAACATTTATTTTTATACTTAGCTCTTTAAAGGTGCTAAACCTTTCTAGTTCAATGTCCTTAGGCTGGCTCAACAAGTGTTGAATATGCAGCTCCAAGATTTTTTCATTGACCTCATATCCCATAGGCATTATCCATACAGTTCTTGGCTCAATTGCCTCTATTAGACATTGATTAGTGTCAACCATAAAGCAAACTATGTCCTTGTATTTCTCAACTATAGACTGTGGTATTCTCTCTCTGGCTTACATCATGCTCTAGAAGTTCTTGAAGTAAACCCAGAGAGCTGTGTTTTGGGCTTGAACATCACCAAGTCCAACATGTAATCTCTGATCTAAATTGCAACGGGTTTATCATTTTGCTAGACCCAGCCATTTGATCTAGGTAGCTCATTCATATAATAGAAGAATACACACAGTATTACACTACCATATTTAAAGGAATTTTTGTTATCCTTTTTTATCTTCTGCAAGTTCTCCAACAACTGATTTAGAAGAAGCTCACATAGATCATAATCTACATCTTCCCTCAACATCTGATATGCAACATAGATTGTTATACTAGACACAAAATTCTCCCTGCTCAAATGATAAATTTTATAGCCGATTATCATTGAGGCAAACTTGACATCTGGATCTGTGATCTCATCTATGGTCATTGCTCTTTTGTCAAATTTTGATCTGGTGGCTTCAGTTACCATTTGGTTCTTCACAGATTTGAGTGTGGGTAACCCACCAGATGAATACAGTTCGGTCACTACCCTAATAGCATCTTTAGTTATCTTGAATGGCCTCATTAGCCACATAAAATTATCATGCATCCTACTTAGAACCTACCAGACCCAATCATCTTCTGCAAAACATGGAAAATGTATGCAATGTTTGAAGTGTTTGTCCCGGAGGGCCTTGAATTCAAGTTTGAGTTCAAAATTTTCATCTATTAGCTTTTCATGCTTTAGGGTTTGAAGTAGGAGCCAGAATGAATCACTGGTTGAATTCAATTTTCAGTTGAACTTGAGTGAATTATAGAATCTTCTTCGCATAGCTCTTCTTTTCTTCTTTGTAGTGCAAGTGTGTAAATAATGAGTGAAAGAACCCTTTTATCCTTGCGCAAATCCTAATTTCCTTTTATGATAAATGCACAACTTAAGTTATTCAGTTTCCCTATTTTGAGAGATATTTTCTTAAATCACTATGCAAAACTTAGAATCATTGTCTGTGAGGATTGACAACGTATCTTCTTTTCTTCAATCATGTCATGGGTCCACAGATCAAAGCATTCCAATTTTGAATCATACCGGATCTGTCTGTGAAATTATACTTTACTAGATAGCTGTTGGAACCAGATTAACTTGAGCAGTTATAAATCTTGCAAAATTCCATGCGAACCTTTCACATTTTGACTAAAGGTTATTTGGAGGTTTTTCTGAGAACCCTTTAATCCACAGCATTAGATGTTTTACTCAATGTGCTGAATTTAGGCACTAGCTGATTGGCTGGGGGAAATTGTTTTCTCTGTGACTCCCCCTGAGCCAGAGCTCACTTTTTTAGTTTCTGGAAGGAATATTAGCATCAGATTCTAGTGCGGATCCATCCCCAATATTCATTGTACTCCTTTTTACCCAAATCTTGCTCATCTCCTTTTGAACTTCATCCACATTTATTTTACCTTTACCTTTATCTTGTTTCTGATCAGGTTCCACGGGACCTTTTCTATCCTAATTTCTACTTCTGCAGAATTTGGCAATATGACTATATCTATTGTAATTGTAACATACAACATTTCTTTTCTTATTTGATTGATATCCTCTTGATTTGCATTGATTAGCCATATGTCCCATTCTATTGGATGCAAAGCATCTAACATTGAATGAATTGTTTACTTGCATATTTTTGCATTCATGAGATTTGTGACCATACCTTTTGCAATTAAAACATTGTCTGGAGAAGGATGGATTATTCTGATTCATTCTCCTCCTACACTAATTTGCTTTATGACCAAAATTGTTGCAATTGAAGCAGTATCCATTGAAGGATGGATATCTTTGAGCATTTGGTTATCTTACTAGAGGTCTTCTAGGCCTATTTCTTTGATTTCTTGATCCAAAGTTCTTCTGACCAGATCCAAAGCTTTCACCTTTCTCATATCCCAAGACACACTTATCATCTACCCTCTTTTGGCTTTCAAGAAGAAATTCAAGTTGGGCTGAGCTTATCTTGAATTTTTCTTTGTATTCATTTGTAGTTTGAAGATCTTGTTTAAGAGTGTCTATCTAATTTTTGAGTTGTTCTTCATTGTCTCTAGCTTCTTCAAGATTAGATTCAAGATGCTTGATTATTCTGTGAATTTTGTGGTAGTCCTCTATTTTCTCCTTGAGGGATTGTTTTAGATTTTTTCAATCTTTCTTTTTTCTTCAATTTCTTGGGTGAATCTCATAACCCCTGATTCCATTTCATGCCTTACCATAATGACTTCTTTTGATAGCTTCTCACATAGCTTATTTTTCTCATTCAGATCTTCATTAGTATCATTGACTTCACTCTAATTGGCTAGTTTTTTAAGTAGTTCCTTTCTCTTTTTCACAGAGATACTAAGTTTTTCTTTTAGCTCATTTATGAAATCATTAGCTTGTTTGAGTCTTTCTCTCAAATTATTGACTTCAGAGTGGAATTGTTCAAGATCATCTAGGGCAGACTAAAGTTGTTCCTTCATACCATATACATCCATTGAGATTCCTAGATCTTCCTCAAGCTGTTAGGCTTTGTTCAGAGGAACCTTGCTTTGATACCAATTGTTGAAAACAAGGCAGATAACTGAGAGGGGGGGTAAATCAGTTATCTCAAAATTTCCTTAATTTTTCTTTCTTTTGTTATCTCAATATTTAGTGTTATATCAAAACATGAAAGCATATGTAATCATAAGAGAAGAAATAAAATCAACACACATAACACAAGGATTTTTATGTGGAAACCCTGTTAAGGGAAAAACCACGGGGTGACTAAACCAAGTTTGTATTCCTTGTTAAAAGAATAAAAGAGTACATAATGGCACTTGCCAATTAGGGCTCACTACTCAAGCACACTGCTCACAAGAAGCACACTACCTACAAGAGACTCATTGTCTATAGAAATTACAGAAGATAATCAAGTGTTTGAACTAATGAGAAGCATCTACAAATGTAAGAGTTTAGTGCTGATTAGGCACAATACACTGATTTGATGCACTTCATTCTTCCTCTATTCAATGTTATTATTCAGTCACATACCGGACTTGAATTGTTGTTCTCACACTTATCCCTACTTTTCTTCAAACCTTATTTCTTCACATCTTCAACACACACAATTACATGCTGGAATCCATCTGGTGTATATATCTGCATCAAGGAGTTTCATCAACTTTCTAGTCGGCAACAAGAACACTCAAGATATTTGCAAGTTATTGATCTATCAGCTGAATCCATGCTTGATTTATGATGCATATAAAAATATTAATCATAAAAGTCATTAATCATGTTAGCCAACAATGTATAATCCCACAAATTGCTTGATCAACACCTTTTACTCATCCGGATTGAAGTTTGATACTCTGTCAGTTAGTTCTTCCTTTGTCTGCTCTGCCTGACTAGAACCCAACACTCAGATGCTCATATCTTTTTCATGCTTTATCACTGGAGGCTAAATCTCTGGAATACAATAGTAATGATACCCCTATTGACTTGTCCAAGTCCGCAACTTACTGAGTTACACCATTTGAGAGATCCAAACCTGATTGTCATACCTTGTTACATACTCTTTTCTTGTTTACTAGACCAAAACAATCTTCAATTTGTCTTCCGGTATAGGCATATTATGTACTGTGGATGTGTGGGATAGACTTTATTTCCATCAATGACAACACTTATGAAGCCACATAGTGTCTCTTTCCAACATAGGCTTGGTCACTCCACGGGCCTAGACATACTGTCTTACTATCATGAAGAACAACTAGGTATAGCAGGCTCACTTCCTTAACGCTAAACCTAGCAAGATTACAATAAGGTTTGTTAAACCCTGAGGGATATTAAACCCTACTGGTGACTTACTGCTAGACTCACTGCCACGATTAACACCTTTCTATATTTACAACTAAAGTACAATAATTCCCCTGCTCTGCTCTTCCTCTACTCTACCTTTGTACCTTTCTTAATATATTTTCATTTTCACTCAAGGACACCTTTTCCACAACTCAACTATAAGTATTTATACATTACATCAACCTTGGAATGATCATCAAGGTCAGCATCACAATCATCAACCATTGGAACAATCTCTAAGGTCGGTATTACAAATATTTACAAAATAGGTCCTGACCTATTGCAACATCATGCAAAGGGAATGAAATGTAAATAATGCTATGTCTTAGCTGGGACTCAAACATGATCTTCCATGCCACAACATGCTTCCACAATCTTCCAAAGATCTCTGCAATCACTAGGATCAACCAGGTTGGCCAAGACTGGTTACACACTACATTATCTAGGAAAAATCTTCACACACCATATGAATTTCTTAATGCAAACCAAAGTCTAGATAGGAACATGATTAGGAGACATCCACAAGCATGCTATAATCATCAAGAGTAACCACACGAACCTTAACCACTTTATCCATAGGAATCTTATCACTAGAACACATGAACTTCACTGTCTTCAACTATCATAAAAGAAATATATCTTGTAGACCACCAAACCATGAACCATTGACATTGTAAGAACTTATCATCATCCCAAACTTCCCTCTAGAACCACAGAGCTAAACAATTTATTTCAAAGGAATGCGGAGAAGAATACTTTCTTCTTGTCCCAACTAATATTATAGAATAGGTAGGTTTCACTCTGGTGAATACAACTCACTCAGATCTTCATGCGGATGGCTCAAATCTAGAATGTAGTATCTTTAGACATATCTCTAACTTACTTCCAATCCGTAGACTATGATATTCAATTAGAAATAAATGTAGAACAATTTATAGGATTGTTCTTCAACATACAACTCACTGTCTGTACTGCACTTCTCTGTAAGTCACTTGTTTCTTCCAAAGAGGCTAATAGTCTCAATATCCTCAACATACAAGTCTTCAAAACAAGTAATAGAATAAGATACAGTTGACACTAATGACAAGAAGGATATGTTGACACCAATGACAACACCGATTTGGCACATACTTATAACACCTTTGCCATTGATGTCAAATTGGGAGAAGAAATGAAGCATGTGAAAAACATTTGAAAAGAGAAGCATGAAGATGGGGGGAGCAATGTGTAAAGATAAAGGGTGAGTTGCAACAATTTTTCACATCAAGTGTTGCCATCAATGCCAAAGGGGAAGATTGTTGGCAACTTGGCAAACATCATTAAGAGAGAGACATCGTTGGTATGATAATGAATGATTGTGCATGATGTATTAAGGTATTGTCATTTATAGTAACAAGAAAAGGAACAAGGTTAGAACAGAGGTTTTGATCCGTTGAAGAAGACTTAGTCATTTTGGCTAAGTGTTCGCAGTACACAAGAGACAGGGACAGAGAGGCAGCCCGTAATGCTGGCATTGTTTTGCAATTGAAGATCAGATCATGTGGTTCAGGTATGTTGTTTTCAGTCCCTAAGTGATCTTATATCCAAGATTTTAGCCCTTGATAAGTACTAGAAGCATATCTTCAAACACTCTAAGTTCAACAGAGCAAAATATAGTGCTATACAAAGCAGAACACTCAGTTGATTTGGTCTGCATTCCTCCAGTATTGCATATCTTGATATGTAGTTTTGAGGTGTTGTAAACACTTGTATGAAGTTTCTAATTCCAGAGTTTCAAGTTTTGAAGTCCACCAAAAAGATAGTTATAAGCTACCAAGTATCGCTACATGGCTTGACAGAGTTTGACGGTGACAAGGTCTAAGTTTTGATGGTCTGCATTTTGTCAGAAGAAGATATTTTGCTTTGCAGTTCTAAAGGTATGATCTATGATGTCTAAAGAGTCTTTGATATGTTTTTCAGCAAGTCTTGTGGTCTGCAGTAAAAGATGTAGTTTGACAGATTAAGTGAACTAGTGGCAGTCTATGTTCAAGGCCGACATGATAAGTTTAATTTGTATGTGGTAAGTTCTATTGTTTAGAACTTAATCCTAAGTGGTGGAAATATTGAGGCCAACATATGAGAAGGTATTTCAAATGTTGTTTGGGTCTATTGCAAATTTTGGTGAATGAATTTGGTCGACAAGGTACATAAGGCATGACTATACGCTAACCTTATTAGGCTGACCTGATATGAAGATTCTAAGTGTTGCATATATATATATATATATATATATATATATATATATATGTGATTGAATTTAGTGTTTGGGTGTAGAGATGTGAATGTGAATTAATGTAAGTGTGACATGTGAAGTAAGGTGATTTTGTGGAGGTGATAAGAGCAGAAGAAGAGAGATCTTGTTCCATGTAAAAGTAGAGCAGTGAAATAGATCAGTCAGAGATGAAGAGTTTTGAGACAGTACATCTGTGCTTCATTGGAACTTTAACCATGCATGTGTAGATGCAATCTAAGCAGTTCAACTTGGTAGTTAGCCATTCTTCTTTCTTCTTTCATTCTCTAGGCAGTGAGCCTATTTTGGTAGTGAGCCTTTCTTACAGTGAGCATTTGTTTGGGAAGTGAGCCCTAAGGAAGTGAGCCATCTTGTAATTTGGTATTGTTATTACATATTTATTGTGAGACAACACTCACTATGGTTTTTCCTGTTTAGGATTTTACACATAAAAATCTTGGTGTTTATGTGATGCTTTGTGGTTGTTTCTTATGTGCTTAATTTGCTTTGTTGTTATCAATTGTGGAAAATGGATTAATGATTTAATAAGTAAAAGGTTTAATATAATACAGATTCACCCCCCTCTCAGTATTCTAGGTGTTCAACAATGAGGCATTTTATATTTCATCAGAGGCTTGAACTCTATTAGAGGTCTATTCATCTTACAGGCCACTACATGATTTTAGGATCTTCCTCATGCATCTTTGACCTTGTTATAGTTTCAAAGCCTACACTTACTTTTCTTAGACCCTCATAAGAGCCAAAAAACTTTAAACAATCTTAAAATGATGCATAGGCTTCTTTCTCCCATAGTAAACATGATTCCTATGTATATATCTTCATACTCCTTAGGGTTATATACCTCATTGACCTTTATAAGTTGGATAGAGATTTAGGAATGGTTGGCAGGGCCTTTTACACTCTTATGCATACTCTAGGGTTTAAGTATACTTTGTAACTCTTTTTACAAACCCTAAATGATCTAACATGATCTAGTTTGTATGTGGATCTAACCAACAACATATGGGTTGGATAAAGAGACCTATGATAGTTTAATAGAATCTGAGTAGTTGCATAGGTTTTAGAAATCTTTGACAAAGCTCTAAAACCTCTAATACTTCTTGACAGACCCCTAAAAACCTTGATAAATTTCTTAGACTCTAAGAAGAGGTCCTTTATGATTTGATAAGTTTTCAAGAACTATAAAGACCCCTAGAATAGATGTTTCAAACTTACAATGAAAGCATATACCTCCTAGGGTTGTATAGGCTCCTTTAGATTTCATCACTAATCCCCTTGTTACTTTACAAACCTCAAAAGATTCACAAACTATACATGAATATATAGGGTTTTTAAGGAATGTTCTTTCATCTATGGAGGTATTTCAAAGTCTATAAGACTTCATATGACTAAATAGTCTCTTAAAATTTAGTCAAATATTCCTCATGACTATTATAGACCTTAAAATAAAAGTGTAGACCCTTTTAACAATGCTTGACAGGGTTTTAATTGTATTTTGATAGACCTTGGTTTTGATAGGCTTAAAGATCAAAACTAAAGATATAGACCTCTATGACTTCTTGATAGAGCTTCATTGCACTTGATAGACCTCTACACCCTTCTCATCAAATGTTGCCCCATGTTTCATCATTTGACCATTCAAATAGTGCATATACAGACTGTCATTCCTCAACCAACTTATTAACTACCTTACATGGTTTTTCACACTTAATAAAGAGTCTCTAGAGTCTTGATAGTCTCTTCAAACTTGAAAAGACTTGTTCAAGGTTTGATCACACCTCCACTATTTTGTAAATGTTTAGAAGAATGTTTGGAATCATATTTTCTTCTAGTTTTACCTCTATCTACTCTTCACTTAGAAAATTGTCTGCAACATCATTGTATCATTAAAAAAGAACCTCTACTCCTTTCAAAAAGAACTGGAATAGAAAATATGGATCTACAAAAGAATACATTCTTAGATCCTTTCAAAAATGGTCAAAAGAGGATGAAAATGACACCAAGTACTCAGGAAAATAACCATCTTTACTACAACACCTTCTAGGGTTTCCTTACTTTGTATTTTTATCAACAACAACCTTTTGTTTAAAAGATAATTACAATCTAAAATGATCTATATTGACCATGGAACCAAATATTCACCCTTATAGGTTACAAAAATGCATCATGTATCATTCTTCCAAACCCTAGAGCAATGAAATAGTTGCACTATTTTCATTCTGCCAATCTATGAAATACATAGTGGATCTTCTTGGTTTTTGATGACCTTCACATTCTCATGGAGTCTCAAACATTTGGAGTCTTTGTAATATATTTTTTCACAAAGAATCCAACCTGTAGGTTATGTAGAATAGTCCTAAAAATCCAAAACCTAAAACCTAGACTCAAATATCTAGACTCATATTCAAACTAGGATTCCCTCCATGATAAGTGTAAATAGGTTTTTGGAGATTTTAAGGATTTATGAAAACTTTTGACTATAATGTGTCACTAATCATGGCAAAACAAAGGCATTTTTCACTTTTTAACATCATAAAACCTCTTTCAAGACTTTTGAAGACTTCAAAACATGATTAATGTTTTAGAAAGGTTATAAAATGACCATTACATACCTCTAGGAACAACCCAAGACTATTTGAGTTGGAAAGAATAAAATAAGTGAATAGTTACTATTTTGAGTAGTGTTATACTCTTCTTCATTTGAATGATGTCCTCTACAACAATTTGATTGTCTTCTTTCTCTAGAGAGCCATCCTCTTCCTTTGTAATTATCCCACTACTTCCTTTCCAACTTCTCTTCTACCTTCAAAGCATATTACTAGGCTACTTCCACTAATATCACTCTAATCATACTAAACTCACCTTGAATAGATTTGTAAATTTTGTTAACATACCTTGCAATATTTTCTTCGTAATCCTCTATAGTCTAGCCCAAATGTTGAGCTTGTAAAATTCCTTTGTGTAGTCCTTAACTGAAAGGAAGCAAGGTATACAAAAATGGTTCCTACACTAAACTTATGAGGAGAGTGTTGTGTAAATTTTAATCTTTTAGCAATTACCAAAAGTAGAAACACATATAAACATAAAATAAATAATATACCACAACATAGGCGCACATGTGGAAAACTCTTTCAAGAGAAAATTCCAACACTCCAAAGTAGCTCAATGTATTATTAAGTAAACAACATAGTTACAATTCACTTGTAGAGAAAGCCTTCACACGAGTATCACCAACCATAGATCTAGAGGAATTCCAACAACATAACAATGAGGGTAAACTTTAAGAACTGGCCCCTAGAAAATTCTATAAAAATCTTGGTGAATCCCCTATGTTGCGATATAATCAACTTGATGATTTGTTACAAAAATTGAACTGAAGTCATAGAGAGTGTGGCTATTTTATGTTAGAATACCATTTTAAAAATAAAATGTTGACTATTTGAAACCCAAAATTTATTCTTGTTTTTAATCAAATTGGCGAATGAGGACCTAATTTTTTCATAAAATATTAATTTAGTTGGAAATATAAGGCTAAAATTTTCCTAATTTTTTAATTGAGGTGGCGAATATAGGCTAGATTTCTGATAATTTTTTAATTGAGGTGGCAAACTAATCTTAAATTGCCAACAAAATTTTAATCAAGGTGGTGAATTAACACCTAATGTAATATAAATTTTTAATCATGGCACTGGTGAATTAAAACATAATGTAATATAAATTTTAATTTTGGTTTTGTACTTTTTGTATCTAATTAATACTGAATTAATATTGATTTGAAAGTTTTTTTAAAGAAAAAGGTGCAAAGCACCTATACTATATTAATATCAAAAGTCATCAAAAATTACATTGAAGGGTTCCACAAAGCTAGAAAGGGTACTATAGCTACCATGAAAAAATACAAGGATAACTTTTACAATCAGATAATCAAAGTTAGAAAGGGCACTATGGACACCATGAAAGCATACAAGGATAATATTTTACAATTAGGTAATCAAAATAAAAAATATCATACGCTCAATGCCAACCGAAGGTAGTACTAAAGCCAAGAGAACACATCCAAAAAACCACACCACCTTGAGACACTCACACCCTTACTCAAGGTCTTGAGAATCCATAGTGTCATCAACAAGAGGAAAATGAATAGGAGGAAACAACATATTAGAATTCTTGAGCCAAGGACTAGCATCTAGCACATGCATTCATAGGAAGTGAATGGCATTAAATATCTCTTTTATGCAAACATTGAATCCTGGTGGTAACTAGAATTTGTGCATTTCCAACACTGAATTTAGAACATTCCCGTAGCCAAAATGACGCCCCTTTTGGAGAGGGTTATAAAAGCATGCTAGAGTAGGAGAACTTTGAAGGAATTGGATGGAAAATAAACCACCCAAAGGAGCCTCGTCTTCATACATGTCATAGTTTTCCATCGCTGACTCTGTAGTGACAAGATATTGATGAATGTAAGAGAAGGCTAGAGTTTCCACAAACTCTGCATTATGCACTAGATCCATAGTGTTGGAGAGAAAGAAGGAAGAAAGCTTCAAGTAGAGAAGCACCCACAGGAATTCCTACAAAAAACCTTCCCCACCATATAACGTACTGCAAATTCAACTAGAACACAATCAAAGTCAAAAACCTTTTGCAATTTGGTGGAGTCATAGGCCCCCAATTCCATGGGTTCCCATTTATGGGGATGAATATAAATATGACAATTCTTTATAAAATTATTCATGGTTATGCAGAGAGAGTAGGCAAAATATGAGGGTGGGGAATAAAGTAATAGGTGGAAGTTACAATTGAAAACTCAACAACTAGTGATATTTGAAGAGAATGTTGCCATTAATAAATAAATTTAGTATTGGATCCGGTGCATGACTGATGATAGGAAATAAGATATCAAAGATTGTAAACATAAAAGTAAATTAACTCCCAGCAAAGATGATGTTGTGTGCTTATATCTTGCATCGCATAATAAATATTTCTAATTAATTCCACACACGTGAACTAGCATCTGTGATATCATCATCTATAACATTTGTATTTAATTTTGCACATGTAAAATATCTATTTGAATGGTTTTTGAGATGCATACAAATAATATCTAGACATCTATAATAATATGTCAAAGCCAGAAGGCCATCCTTTCACTCACATTATTACATAGAAGGGATTATTGTATTCTTATTCACTTCCTTCAATTTAAATAAAACATTCATTTAATTTAGTTTTAAATTACATAAATGAAGATGTAATTGTATGCTTGACCAAAAGTTATAATATTCATTTTGTGGAAATCTTATTGAGCTCTTCAAATCATGTCCTTCGAGATCATCAAGCCTCTCTTCTTCTTGCATTCTAATCGTATAGAGACAGATTTCCATGGACTAGTGTCACACAATAGGCTAAACATTATCCTCAATTTTCCATTGGATGAGGTAAAGGTGGCCATTAAGGAAGTCATTGACATTGACTACCTGAAACTTGATATCAAGATTCTACATGTCAATTCTGAGGTAGCATCTTATTTCTTGTCAAATGTCATGTGAGTCACACAATCCACAACATCAATGGTGTTGGTGGTGGAAATGTTTGTCTAATCACAATTCAGAGTAGGGTTGCCTATAGTGGAAATAATGGACTAGCACTTCCCACAAGAAACTTTACCAATTTGTGGAAATCTTATTGAGCTTTTCAAATCCTGTCCTATGAGATCATGGAACCTCTATTCTTCTTGCATTCTAATCATAGAGAGATGGATTTCTGTGGACTAGAGTTGCAAAATAGGTTAAACATTATCTTCAATTTTCAATCAGATGAGCTAAAGGTGACTATTAAGGAAGTCATTGGCATCGACTACCTAGAACTTGATATCAAGATTCATGTCAATTCTGAGGTAACATCTTATTTCCTGTCAAATGTCCTGCAAAGTACACAATCCACAACATCAATGGTATTATTGACGGAAATTTTTATCTGATCACAGTTCAGAGAAGGGTTGCCTATAAAGGAAATAATGGACTAGCACTTCTCACAAGATACTTTACCAATTGTTAGAGATGAGTTCAGAGGCATCGCTTCTATTGGAGCACTCTGGGAGCTAGATAATAGAATGATGAGGCTTGCAGAGGATCTTCAAACACTCTGGGAAGTCATACTCACCGATAATTTGGGAATTTCTACTACGAGTGTTATGGGTATTCTAGATGAAATGAGAACTCCTTCCATTAGTTCTCATCCCTTTGTAGATAAAGTTCATTTAGAGCACACCTATCGGGCGGCACTATTTGTTCTAGGTTTAGCCAACAATACTAACTGCAACAGAGATTCTATAGGAAGGTTACTAAGATAGTTTTTAGTAATTAGTATAGAATTTTGTAAATATTATAGTAAATAATTGTTGCAAGTATGGGCCTAACCAGTGTTTTCATTGATGTCAACATAATCCTATTGCATTAATGATATGGATTGGATGAGCTGTGTGCTGAGGATATTGAGAAAATTAGTCTCAATCAGGAACAGTGATGATAGTAAGGTAAAAGTCCAAGATAGGCTGAGGATCAGAGGATGCGGTTTATAGGGTTTGTATATATGTGTCTTAAGGTGGTCCAGTAGAGATTTCAGAGGTCCGTATGAAGATCTGAAGAAGTTGTGGCCGCTCAAGTAAAACTGGTTCTGGTAGATGTTCAGTGGTGACAGATTGATACAGGTAGGTCCGGTGAGATCCGAAAATACATTATCATGTTCTGTGGATTTGAGGGAGTGTTGAGAAAGTCTTTGTAAAGTATCAATTCAATTGGTTCATGGTTCAAAGGTCTGCAAGCATCTATTCCTTTGTGACAGTCATGACAGACTATGTTCTTGAGGTTCTGGATGAAGGAGAGAAGGTTTTCAATAAGCAGATGAAGTGTGGATGTTCTTGGTGATTCAGGAAAGCTTGTGGAGGTCTTTGGATTGTGTCTAGTTCATGTTGGTGGTCCACATTGGAGTTGGAGCTCACAATTGAAGAATAACTTCTAGATGATGGTGTTCTTCTTGAGATTGGCCGACCGGATGAGTTACACATCATGCGGATGTTCTTGTTGATGTTTGCTGACTTAGATGATCATTCCTAAGTTGATGTATTGTATAAATAAGGGACTGTGAAGTCATTTCAAATGTGTCCTTGTGGAGATGTGTGTGTGATAGCGATGAAGAGAGTGAAAGGCAGAGCAGAAGTATTAGACTTAAATGGAACTGATTCAAGCATGGTGAAGATGCTATTTTCTAGTTCAATTAGGTGATACTTATTTCTTTGTAGACAGTGTGTCTCTTGTAGGTAGTGAGCCTCTTGTGAGCAGTGTGCTTAGGCAGTGAGCCCTAATTGGCATGTGCCATTTTGTTCTTTCTATTCTTCTAATAGAGAATACAATCTTGGGTTAATCACCCCGTGGTTTTTCCCTTAACCAGGTTTTCCACATCAAAATCTTGGTGTTAATGTGCTTCTGTTTTGATTTGTTGCATTGTGTTTCCATGATTGATTTACTATTATGCTACTAAATAACAATGTGGAGTTAAGTGTTTAAATTGGAAGAAAGTTTTGTACAACTGATTCACCCCCCCTCTCAGTTGTCTGCCCTAAATCTAACAATTGGTATTAGAGCTAAGTTCCTCTACAAGAGCTTAACTACTTGAGGAGATCCAGGATGTCATCCTACAAAAAGAATAGTCCAAAGTTTGATGGAACCAATTTTAATCTTTGGAAAAGTTGCATGACATGTCACTTGAAATGTATGGGAATGCAGTACTAGAACATGACTTCAACGAAGTATACTTCTCCACAGGGTGGTCCGAAATCCCAAAGTGAAATAACAGATACTGAAAATAATCTGCAGACTATAGAAGCTCTTCTAAGTGCATTATCTGATTTAGAGATTTCAAATGTTGTTGACCTACCAAATGCTTTTGAGATTTGGGAAAAACTGGAACTTCTACATGAAGGAGACAAGTATGTCAAATGTGCAAGGTTACAAAGTCTAAAAGGAAAATTTAAAAATCTGAAAATGAGAGAAGATGAAAATATCACTACTTTTATGCCAAGAGTAAATGAGCTTGTTTTTGGAATTAGAAATGCTGGTGGAGTCTTGGATGAAAATGAGATTGTTGGCAAAATTATCAGATCCCTTCCCGCTTCTTATAAAATCAAGGTTGTTGCCATTGAAGAATTCAAAGCCCATACAACTGTCAGAAGAGATCAATTGGCTGGAAAATTGGCTGCATTTGAAATGACCAAGTTTGGAGATGACCCCCCCAAGATTGAATCTGCATTCAAAGCCAGTGCCTCTGTTAAAGGTAAACAAAGGTTTGATCTGGGAGAGAACTCATCAAGGAAACTTTCATGGTATGAAAAAGCAAGAAAATACCTAGAAGAAGAAGAAGTTGAAACTGCTCAACTTGAAGCCCTTATTGCAAAAAGACTACCAAGAGGATCCAGTAAGTATGAAGGAAAATTGCCTTTTAAGTGTTTTAACTGCAATAAGATTGGCCATTTTGCCTCAAGATGTCCAGAAAGATTTTCAAGGCTAAATCCTAACAGATCAAGGTTCCATCAGAATTGTTACTATGTTCATGAAGAAGATGATAATGAAGGAGTAACAGATGATGAATCAAAGATAGGAAACAAATTCGGAAGTGAATGGGTGTTTATTGCCATCAAGGAAGAAGAGCCAAAATGCTCAGTTGTAGAAAGAGCTCTGGCTGCCCAAGTTGAAGAAAAATATGACTAGGTCATTAATAGTGGATGCTCTCACGATATGGCAAGTGACAAAAATAAAGTCATATATTTGGAAAGGTATGAAGGAGGAGTGGTAAAGTTTGGTGACAATTCTGCTGGTAGAATCAGAGGAAGAGGAACTATTTCTTTTGATGGAAGGAACAAAATTGGTAATGTCCTATATGTTGAAGGATTGAAGCACAATCTTCTCAGTGTTGGACAGTTGGTGGACAAAGGCTATGATCTCTAATTCAAGAATGGAAAATGCAAGATTTTTGAAAGTTTTGGAATAGAGATTGCATCCGGTACTCAAACTAAAGGTAATATCTTCCACTTGGTTGGTACTGGTAAAAGTTGCTTATTTGTTCAAGTTGATCAGAGTTGGTTATGGCATAGGAGGATGTGTCATGTGAATTTTGATAATATCATCAAGATAAGCAATACTCAGGTTGTAAGAGATCTTCCAAAATTGGTGAAACCTACTAATAGCTTGTGCAAAGAATGTCAATTGGGTAAGTTGAGTAGTGTCACATTCAAAAGTAAGGAACTGTCTTCTACCAGATTATTGGACTTAGTTCATACTGATCTTTGTGGTCTAGTAAGAATTAGGAGTGTACAAGGTGATAGATACTTCATGTTACTAATTGATGACTACCCCTGGATGATGTGGGTAACTTTTCTGGAATAGAAGTCAGAAGCTCTTCAGAAATTAAAAATATTCAAGGCTATGGTAGAGAATAAAACTGGATTAAAATTGAAATGTCTGAGGTCTGATAGAGGTGGAGAATTTACATCTGGTGAGTTCATAGAGTTCTATGAGAAACATGGAATAAAGAGATAGTTGTCTACTCCTAGGACTCCACAACAGAATGGAGTAGTGGAGAGAAAGAATCAGACCATCCAGGAAGCATCTAGGACCATGATGATGGAAGCAAATATTCCTCAGATCTATTGGAGAGAAGATGTCAGCACTGCAGTCTATACTCTCAATCGAGTTCAAATTAGAAGTAATACCGATAAGACTTCTTATGAACTTTGGTTTGGCATCACTCCTACTATGAGGTATTTTAGAGTTTTTGGTAGAAAATGTTACATTAAAAGAGATGAAGATCTAGGAAAGTTTGATGCTAGAAATGATGAAGGAATATTCTTGGGTTACTCTACTCAAAGCAAAGCTTATCGATGTTATAACAAGAGACTGAAAAAATAATAAAAAGTACAAATGTGAAGGTTAATGAAGGAATTGAAAAACCCTTAAGGTTTCATGAATATGATGAAGATGATCAGAATGGTTCTCTGATTCAAGGAGCCCAAGCCTCCTCTGAAAGTTAGATTCAAACTAATCCTGTAAATCAGGAAGAAGAGATGAGTTTCAATGAGCCTGATCAAGAATCAGAAGTGCAAGAAATTCTGAAAGTTCCCACGTATGTAAGACTGAACCACTCTGAAGATCAGATCTTAGGTGATAAAATCAAAGGAGTACAAACAAGAAGGAGAATTGCTCAAGATTCAAAAGAGTATTGTCTGATTTCAAAGATTGAACCCAAGACAGTGAATGCAGCTTGCAATGATGAAAATTGGACTAAAGCAATAGAGGAAGAACTGATGCAAATTGAGAAAAATAACACTTGGGATCTTGTTCCCAGACCTAGAAACAAGAATGTGATTGGAACAAAATGGGTCTTCCAGAATAAATTGAATGAAGTTGGTGAAGTAATAAAAAATAAAGCCAGATTGGTCTACAAGGGTTACTCTCAAATAGGAGTTGATTTTGAAGAAACTTTTTCTCCGGTTGAAGCAGTCAGATTATTTCTTGCCTTTGCTTCCTTCAAGGATTTCAAGGTATATCAAATGGATGTCAAGTCTACCTTCCTGAATGGTGACTTGGAAGAAGTGTACATAGAGAAACCAGATGGATTTCAATTGTCTGATCATGGTGATATGGTCTGCAAGTTGAAGAAGGCACTGTATGGACTGAAACAAGCCCCAAGAGCCTGGTATAAAAGATTGGATAAACATATTTTGAAGATTGGTTTCAATAAAGGTACTATTGACAGTAATTTATATTTCAAAATTGATCATGAAAACATCTTGATTGTTGAAGTGTTTGTTGATAATATCATTTTTGGAGGAAGAGATAGTATGTGTAAAACTTTTGCAAGTCAAATGAAAAGTGAGTTTGAGATGTCCATGCTTGGTGAAATGAATTTCTTCTTGGGTCTACAAATCACTCAAACAAAGAAAGGAATCTTCATTTCTTAGACCAAATATGTGAAAGAATTGTTAAAGAAATTTGGGATGGAAGACTCAAAACCAATGAATACTCCGCGAAGATGATGACTCTCCTAAGGCTGATCAGACAAAGTATAGGTCAATGATTGGAGCACTGTTGTATCTCACTCAAACTAGACCAGACATTATGCAGGTTGTTGGTCTTACTGCTAGATTCCAGGCTGATCCTAGAGAATCTCATGTCATGGCAATCAAGAGGATTTTTAGATATCTAAAAGGGATAGTTGAGTATGGTCTTTGGTATCCTAGAGATCATGATTTCTCTCTTCATGCATATACAGATGTGGATGAACAGAAGAGTACTAGTGGTGGAGCATTCTTTTTGGGGAAGAGATTGGTTTCTTGGCTAAGCAAGAAACAAGAGGCAATATCTCTATCTACAAATGAAGCATAATATATTACAGCAGCAGGTAGTTGCACTCAAGTTTTGTGGATGAAGCAGATGGTAAGAGATATCAAAGTGGTGTATGAGGAACCTATCACAATCTTCTATGATAATTCAAGTGCAATAAATATATCTAAGAATTCAATGTTGCATTCAAAGACTAAACACATAAACATCAAGTTTCACTTTTTGAGAGAGCAAGTGAACAAGAATGAAGTCAGATTGCAGACATCTTTACTAAACCTCTACCTAAGGACTCTTTTGAGTATCTCAGGGAGAAGTTAGGGGTTATTGCCCTTCCAGTGATGAACTAAGGTGTACTGATGTGCATCAGTCTTGTGGATATCACAATCACATCTTGTGGTCTGGATTGATGATGGGGAGCTGCTACTCAGGGGGAGCAGCAGATATGATTCTGAAGTGGTGGAAATTGCAAGTATGTGCCCTTTGCCATTGATGTCAAAGGGGGAGAGAAGACATGTGAAAAATGAGTGGTTTCTGATCAAAGGAGGAGCAATAAAGGGAGAGAAGACATGTGAATGGTTGTTTCTGATAGGGGGAGTTGTGACAGTAAGGAGAAGTTCTTGTCTTGATGGTTAAAATAGTTTTTCACATCATATGTTGCCATCAATGACAAAGGGGGAGATTGTTGCAAGTATGGGTTTAACTGGTGTTGTCATTGATGTCAACATACTCCTGTTGCATTAATGATATGGATTGGATGAGCTGTGTGCTGAGGATATTGAGAAAATTAGTCTCAATCAGGAACAGTGAAGAATAGTGATGACAGTAAGGTAAAAGTCCAAGATAGGATGAGGATCAGAGGATACGATTTAAAGGGTTTGTAGATATGTGTCTTAAGGTGGTCTAGTAGAGATTTTAGAGGTCTGCATGAAGATCTGAAGAAGTTGTGGCCACTCAAGTAAAGTTGGTTCCAATAGATGTTCAGTGGTGACAGAGTGATACAGATAGGTTTGGTGAGATCCAGAAATACACTATCCTATTCTATGGATTTGAGGGAGTGTTGAGGAAGTCTTTGTGAAGTATCAACTTGATTGGTTTGTAGTTTGAAGGTACACAAGCATCTATTCCTTTGTGACAGTCATGACAAATTGTGTTCTTGAGGTTCTAAATGAAGGAGAGAAGGTTTTCAGTAAGAAGATGAAGTGTGGATGTTCTTGGTGATTCAGGCAAGCTTGTGGAGGTCTTTGGATCATGTCCAATTCATGTTGGTGGCCCGCATTGGAGTTGGAGCTTGCAATTGAAGAATAACTTATGGATGATGGTGTTCTTCTTGAGATTAGCTGACCAGATGAGTTACACATCCTGCGGATGTTCTTGTTGATGTTTTCCAACTTAGACGATCATTCCTAAGTTGATGTATTGTATAAATAAGGGATTACGAAGTCATTTCAAATGTGTCCTTGTGGAGATGTGTGTGTGGTAGCGATGAAGAGAGTGAAAGGTAGAGTAGGAGTATTGGACTTAAATGGAATTGATTTAAGCATGGTGAAGATGCTATTTTCCAGTTCAAGTAGGTGATACTTATTTCTTTGTAGACAGTGTGTCTCTTGTAGGTAGTGAGCCTCTTGTGAGCAGTGTGCTTAGGCAGTGAGCCCAAATTAGCATGTACCATTTTATTCTTTCTATTCTTGTAACAGAGAATACAATCTTGGGTTAATCACCCTGTGGTTTTTCCCTTAACTGGGTTTTCCACATCAAAATCTTGGTGTTAATGTGCTTCTATTTTGATTTGTTGCATTGTGTTTCCATGATTGATTTACTATTATGCTACTGAATAACAATGTAGAGTTAAGTGTTTAAGTTGGAAGAAAGTTTTACATAATTGATTCACCCCCCCTCTCAATTGTCTACCCTAAATCTAACAATACTATAGTTTTTTGTAAATTCCTTAGTAGTTTTAAGATCTTTGCTTCAGAAGACATGGAAATTTAAGTCCAACTATTCAAGTCTTGAAACATGTAATATTTTTGTTAAGCTCAAATATAATACAACTATACAAGTTATTTTAATATTGTCATTTCTATTTGCCCCTTTGAAAGAATGATTACATTTGAATTATAGTTATTTTAATATAGTCCCTCCAACTGACAAGTCACCTTAGCTAGCCAATGGTGTTGCACAACTATGCCAACTTAGCATTGGATTTACTTTAAATAGACGTATGGTTCAAGAGGAATTGATTAAATTTTATCTCTCTTAAAACTTAAAGTACAATTTCCCTATCAACTTCCACTCCTACAAATTTGATGGATGATGTAGCTATACAAATTAGATCTAGGACAAATTAGCCTTTCAAACTATCGACCAATGGTCCTGCATCCTACCCTGACCAATGTCCATTTTTACTTTGACACCCATATGTCATTGATGTGGTTAAATGGTTTGATTTGATGGGGGGATCAATATAATGTCTGAATGGGATGACATGGAAGATCTTATTAGACTAAGATCCAGTTGAAATAACTACCAAAAAATAATGTAAACACCTAAATAAATGCATGCACACTTAGAAAATTAGCTAATGGTGCTACGAGTTGTTGCATGCCCTGATGAGGTTAAATCATTTGAAAAGATGGGAATTAAAGGACATGCAATATCTCCATGCAACAATCTATGATGCATAATTACCCAAAAAGAATATAATTCTGCATATAAACTTTAATGCATAGGACTGCACAAAAGGATGACATTAATGTAGGCCCCAAGAACTAAGCTATTGGCCAATTGTGCAGCTACCTACCCTCACTGACTTATATTTTTACTACCAGCAATGTGTGTCATTGATGAGTTTAAATACTTTGATCCAATGGGGCAAGACACATATAACATGGGAATTAATTGAGATGTAAGATCTTCTTGCAATAATTGAAGATTTTCTCAGAGTAATTATGGAAAAAGAATGTAATTATCAAGAAAACGATGCTAGGACAGGATGCCACTTCAATTTAGCATTGATGACATTAAATAGTTTCATCTGATGGGGTAAAAA
This sequence comes from Cunninghamia lanceolata, assembly GCA_027924645.1. Lineage (NCBI taxonomy): Eukaryota > Viridiplantae > Streptophyta > Pinopsida > Cupressales > Cupressaceae > Cunninghamia > Cunninghamia lanceolata. The sequence goes on from BSBN01000523.1 coordinate 15,158,191, forward strand.
ATTTGAATTAAATGACATCTACGATATTCTCAAAATGTAATCAGAGATTCACATGTGAGTAATAAATGCATACAATGTATCAGAATTATGGATATACTTTCAATTTGTATTCTAATTAAAAATTACTCACGAGACATTAATTCAATAGCATTACAGGTAGACAAGTGGAAATTTTAACAAACCTATATGTACTTCATGTTAGTTTTAGGATAGACAACTGAGAGGGGGGGTGAATCAGTTGTCTCCAAAGCTTCTGTTCTTTAAATCCTTAAATCCTTCTTATATTTCAACAACATAATAATCATTCAATCATGGAAGCAAAATGCAATAACTCAAGAGCAGAAACACTTTCAACACATAAGACACCAAGATTTTAATGTGGAAAATCCAGTTAAGGGAAAAACCATAGGGTGACTAACCCAAGATTTTATTCTCTGTTAAAAGAATGAGAAGAACAAAAATGGCACTTGCCAATTAGGGCTCACTACCTGAGCAAACTGCTCACATGAGGCCCACTTCCTACAGGAGACACATTGTCTACAGAATAATATAAATATTATATACTTGAACTGGAGATTAGCATCTTCACCATGCTTGAGACAGTTCCATTTAAGCTCAATACTTCTGCTCTACTTTTCACTCCTCTCCTCTCTATCACTTTCTCATCATGACCATGGATACATTTGAAATGACTTCACAAATCTTATTTATACATGACATCAACTTTGGGATGATCATCAAAGTCGGCACAACACATACTTTATTTTATTACAAAGAAATTACACAAATAAAGCTTGACTTATTACAAAAACTTCATCCACATCACTTCCCTGTTGACCACACATATCTGGGACTTCAATCTTCTTCAAGGAACACACCACACTTCATAAAACATCTTCAAGATCATCTGTAATATGTGTAAAACATCTGGTCAGCCAAGACTAGGAAGAACATTATTACTGAAAGGTAAATCTTCAATTATGAGCTCTATCTTCAATGCGGACCACCAACATGAACTGGACACAATCTAGAGAGCCCCACAAGCTTGCTTGAATCACCAGGAACATCCACACCACTTCTACTTATTGAAATCATTCGCATCTTCATCCAGAGCTTTAAGAACACAGCCGGTCATCACTATCACATTAGAATAATTGCTTGCGGACCTCCAAACCAAGAACCAATTGAGTTGTCAATTCACATTGGCTTCCCAAACATGCCACCAGATCCGCAGAACAAGATATTGCATTTCTGGATCTCACCGGACCTATTTGTGTCACTTTGTCACCTCTGAACAACTACTAGAACTAGTTTTACTCATATGTCCATAACTTCTCCAAATCTTCATACAGATCTCTGAAATCTTTACAAGAGCACCTTCTAACACATATCTGCAAACCCTTTGAAGTACATACTTTGATCTTCAACTAACTAGAATCTTCACTTCATAGAACTTCACTGTCTTTACTATTCTTTATTTCTGATAGGGCTAATTTTCTCAATACCCTCAGCACACAACTCATCCAATCCTTGACATCAATGACAACACCGGTTAGGCCCATACTTGCAACAATCTCCCCCTTTGTCATTAATGGCAATATATGATGGTCAAAACAGGTTTGACCATTAGGACAAGAACTTCTCCTCAATGGCTCCCCTTAACAACATCAATCAATCACATATCTTTTCTTTCTTCATTTCTCCCCCTTTGATCAACAATCTCTTTTATTTTTCACATGTCTTCTCTCCCCCTTTGACATCAATGGCAAAGAGCACATACTTGCATCAATACTTCAGAATCATACAGACTGCTCCCCCTGAGTAGCATCTTCTTATCATCAATCCGGATCACAAGATATGACTATGAGATCCACTGGATTGATGCACATCAGTGCACCTTAATTCAGAACCAGAGAGGTAATAACCCTTAACTTCTCCCTGAGATACTCAAAAGAGTCCTTAGGTAGAAGTTTAGTAAAAATGTCTACAAGCTAATCCTTTGAGGGTACAAACTCCAATCTGACTTCATTCTTGTTCACCTGCTCTCTCAAAAAGTGAAACTTGATGGATATATGTTTTGTCTTTGAATGCAACAACGGATTTTTTGATATATTTATTACACTTGATTTATCATAGAAGATTGTGATAGCTTCTTCATACTAATGTCTCTTAGCATTTGCTTCACCCAAAATACTTGAGTACAACTACCTGCTACTACAATATACTCTGCTTTTGCAGTGGACAGAGATATTGCCTCTTGTTTCTTGCTCAGCCAAGAAACCAATCTTTTCCCCAAAAAGAATACACCACCACTAGTACTCTTCTGGTCATCCACATCTCCTACCCAATCAACATCTGTATATGCATGAAGAGAGAAATCATGATCTCTAGGATACCATAAACCATACTCAACTGTTCCCTTCAGATATCTGAGAATTCTCTTTATTGCCATGGCGTGAGACTCTCGAGGATCAACTTGGAATTTGGCAATAAGACCAACAACATTCATAATGTCAGGTCTAGTTTGAGTAAGGTACAGTAGTCCTCCAATCATTGACCTGTACTTTTTCTTATCAGCCTTAGGAGATTCATCATCTTTTCTCAACTTACATCCAGTTTCGATAGGAGTATTCATTGCCTTTGAGTCTTCCATCCCAAATTTCTTCAACAATTCTTTCACATACTTGGTCTGTGATATGAAAATTCCTTCTATGTTTGAGTGATTTGTAGACCCAAGAAGAAATTCATTTCCCCAAATATAGACATCTCAAATTCACTTTTCATTTGATTTGCAAAAGTCTTGCACATACTATCTTTTCCTCCAAAAATGATATCATCAACAAATACTTCAACAATCAAGATATCTTCATGATCAATCTTGAAGTACAAGTTACTATCAGCAATACCTTTATTGAAACCAATCTTCAAAATATGTTTATCCAATCTTTCATACTAGGCTCTTGGGTCTTGTTTGAGTCTATACAATGATTTTTTCAACTTGCAGACCATATCATCATGATCAGACAATTGGAATCCATCTAGTTGCTCAATGTATACCTCTTCTTCCAAATCACCATTCAGGAAGGCAAACTTGACATCCATCTGATATATTTTGAAATCCTTGAAGGTAGCAAAAGCAAGAAATAATCTAACTGCTTCAATTCTTTCCACCAGAGAAAAAGTTTCTTCAAAGTCAACTCCTTCTACTTGAGAATAACCCTTACAGACCAATATGGCTTTGTTTCTGACTATTTCACCATCTTCATTTAGTTTATTCTGGAAGAACCACTTAGTCCCAATCACATTTTTGTCTTTAGGTCTGGGAACAACATCCCAAGTGTGATTTTTTTCAATCTGCATCAACTCTTCCTCCATTGCTTTAGTCCATCTTTCATCATTGCATGCTTCACTTACTGTTTTTGGTTCAACCTTTGAAATTAGTTAATACTTCACTAAATCTTGAGCAATTTTTCTTCTTGTTTGAACACCTTTGCTTCTATCTCTTATGATCTAGTCTTCATAATGATTTAGTCTTACATACCTGGGAGTTTTGGGAATTTCTTGCACTTCTATTTCATAGACAGGTTCATTCAACCTTATCTCTTCTTCCTATATTTTAGGATTCTCTGGATCAATATGAATCTAAACTGCAGTTAGGGCTTGTTCTTCTTGGACTAAAACATCATTCTAATCATCTATTTCATACTTATAAAACCTTGAGAGATTTTCAATGCCTTCACCAACCTTCACATTTGTACTTTCTACAATCTTTCTCAATCTCTTGTTATAACACCAGTATGCTTTTCTTTGAGTAGAGTATCCCAAGAATATTCCTTCATCACTTCTAGCATCAAACTTTCCAAGGTCTTGATCTCTTTTGATATAGCACTTACTACCAAAGACTGAAAAATTTCATAGTGGGGGTGATGTCAAACCAAAGTTCATAAGGAGTCTTACCAGTATTCTTCTGATTTGTACTTGATTAAGAGTATAGATAGCAGTGTTTATAGCTTCTCTCTAGTAGATTTGAGGGACATTTACTTCCATCATCATGGTTCTAGATGCTTCCTGGATGGTCTAGTTCTTTCTCTCCACTACTCCATTCTACTATGGAGTCCTTGGAGTAGATAACTGTCTCTTTATCCCATGTTTCTCACAGAATTCTATGAACTCTCTGTATGTGAATTCACCACCTCTATCAGACCTGAGACATTTTATGTTCAACCCAGTTTCATTTTCTACCATAGCCTTGAATATTTTGAACTTCTCAAGTGCTTCAGATTTCTCTTTTAAGAAAGTCACCCACATCATCTAGGAGTAGTCATCAATCAGTAACATGAAATATCTATCACCTTGTAGACTCCTGATTCTTACCGGTCCACATAGATCAGTGTGTACCAAGTCCAACAATCCAGTAGAAGATTGTTCCTTACTTTTAAATGTGACTCTATTCTGCTTACCCAACTGACATTCTTTGTACAAACTATTAGTAGGTTTCACCAATCTTGGAAGATCTCTTACAGCCTGGGTGTTGCTTATCTTAATGATATTATCATAATTCACATGACACATTCTCCTATGCCACAACCAACTCTAATCAATTTCAACAAATAAACAACTTTTGCCAGTACCAACCAAGTGGAAGATGTTACCTTTTGTTTGAGTAATAGATGCACTCTCAGTTCCAGAGCTTGCAAAGATCTTACATTTTCCATTTTTGAATCAGAGATCATAGCCTTTGTCCACCAACCATCCAGCATTGAGAAGATTATGCTTCAGACCTTCAACATACAGTACATCACTGGTTTTGTTCTTTCCATCAAAAGAAATGGTTCCTCTGCCTTTGATTCTACAAGCAGAATTATCTCCAAATTTTACAACTCCACCTTCATATCTTTCCAAGTTTATGAACTTATTATTATTGCTAGTCATATGGTGAAAGCATCCACTATCAATGACCCATTCATCATTTTCTTCAACCTGAGCAGCCAGAGCCCTTTCTATCTTAAGATTGGCAAATTCAATAGGCATTGTATCTTCTTCCTTGATGGCAATAAACACCTAGTCACTTCCGAATTTGGTTCTTATCTCAGATTCATCATTTGTTACTCCATCATCATCTTCTTGAACATAGTAACACTTCTTTTGAAATCTTGATCTATTAGGGTTATGCCTTGAAAATCTTTCCAGACATCTTGAGGCAAAATGACCAATCTTGTTGCAATTGAAACATTTGAAAGGCAATTTTCCTTCATACATACCAGATCCTCTTGGTAGTCTTTTTGCAATAAGGGCTTCAAGTTGAGCAACTTTTGCCTCATCTTCTTCCAGATCTTTTCTTTCTTTTTCATACCATGATAATTTCTTTGAGGAACTCTCTCTTGGATCATATCTTTGTTTACCTTTTGTAGAGGCATTAGGTTTGAATGCAAATTCAATCTTGGGAAGAGCATCTCCAAACTCAGCCAATTCAAATGCAGCTAACTTCCCAACCAATTGATCTCTAGTAATTTTTTATAAAGATCTGAATTCCTCAATAACAACAACCTTGTGTTTATAAGAAAGAGGTACGGATCTGAGAAATTTGGCAACAATCTCATCTTCATCCAAAGTTCCACCATCACATCTAATGCCACAAACAAGCTCATTTACTTTTGGCATAAATGTAGTGATATTCTCATCTTCATTCATCTTCAGGTTTTCAAAATTTCCTTTCAAACTTTGTAGCTTGGCACATTTAACATATCTATCTCCTTCATGCAGAATTTTTAACTTTGACCAAATTTCATATGCAGTTTTTAATTCCACAACATTTGTTAGCTTTGTATTAGATAAGGCACTTAGTAAGGCTTCTTTACCTATAAGATTATCTTCAACATCTCTGATTTCATCTAGAATTGTCAGACCATTCTTTGGAGGAATATACTCTTTTATAGTCATGTTCCAATATTGAACTCCCATACATTGCAAGTGACATTCCATGTGACTTTTCCAAAGAGTGTAGTCCATTCCATCAAACCTCAGATTATCCTTCTTGTAGGAAGACATCCTAGATCTCCTCAAGTGGTTAAGCTCTTTTAGAGGAACTTAGCTCTGATACCAATTGTTGATTTTAGGACAGACAACTGAGAGGGGGAGGTGAATCAGTTGTTTCCAAACCTTCTGTTCTTTAAATCCTTAAATCCTTCTTATATTTCAACAACATAATAATCATTCAATCATGGAAGAAAAATGCAATAACTCAAGAGAAAAAATAATTTCAACACATAAGACACTAAGATTTTAACATGGAAAACCTGGTTAAGGGAAAAACCACAGGGTGACTAACCCAAGATTGTATTCTCTATTGAAAGAATAAGAAGAACAAAAATGGCACTTGCCAATTAGGGCTCACTGCCTGAGCACACTACTCACAAGAAGCCCATTTCCTACAGGAGACACACTATCTACAGAATAATATAAATATTACATACTTGAACTAGAGATTAGCATCTTCACCATGCTTGAGACAATTCCATTTAAGCTCAATACTTCTACTCTACTTTTTGCTCCTCTCCTCTCTATCACTTTCTCATCATGACCATTGATACATTTGAAATGACTTCACAAATCTTATTTATACATGACATTGACTTTGGGATGATCATCAAAGTCGGCACAACACATACTTTATTTTATTACAGAGAAATTACAAAAATACAACTTGACTTATTACAAAAACTTCATGCGCATCATTACCCTGTCGACCACACATATATGGGACTTCAATCTTCTTTGACGAACACGCCACTCTTCGTAAAACATCTTCAAGATCATATGTAACATGTGTAAAACATCCAGTTGGCCAAGACTAGGAAGAACATTTTTACTCAGGTAAATCTTCAATTACGAGCTCTATCTTCAATGCAGACCGCCAAAACAAACTGGACACAATCTAGAGACCCCCACAAGCTTGCTTGAATCAACAAGAACATCCACACCACTTCTGCTTACTAAAATCATTCACATCTTCATCTGGAACCTTAAGGACACAGTCGGTCATCACTGTCACATTAGAATAATTGCTTGTGGACCTCCAAACCATGAACCAATTAAGTTGTCAATTCACATTGGCTTCCCAAACATGCCACCAGATCCACAGAACAAGATATTGTATTTCTAAATTTCACCGAACCTATTTGTGTCACTCTATCACCTATGAACAGCTACCAGAAATAGTTTTACTCATACGGCCATAACTTCTCCAAATATTCATGCGGATCTCTGAAATCTTTACAGGAGCACATTCAGACACATATCTACAAACCTTTGAAGCACATACTCTGATCTTCAATTGACTGGAATCTTAACTTCATAGAACTTCACTGTCTTTATTGTTCTTCTCTATTTCTGATAGGGCTAATTTTCTCAATATCCTCAACACACAACTCATCCAATCCTTGACATCAATGCAATAGGAGTATGTTGACATCAATGACAACACTAGTTAGGCCCATACTTACAACACTTCAACTTGCCTAATTTGACACTTTAGTGAACCTCCATTAATAATGAACTCAGATAAATGCATAAGTCCATTTAATTTTATGTTTATCTCATAGCAGCCCATAAAATATGTTAATTTTACCATTACAATTTATAGTCTGTAGCATTCCTGTAAGAAGAGACATTTAAAGCAAGTTTGAAAGCTAAGGTATTCTTGTAGCAGTTAGGATAGGAAACAATTGTAAGGAGTAATGGTGTTTATCACAGAAGCTATATGGAGAAGGTAAATCAAGTTTTAGTTGTGTTTGAATTTTTCATTAAATACTCAAGTTCAATAGTTATTGTTAACAATAGTCCAAAATTTATTTTTATTTATAATAGTTTATTTGCACTACATTTCTGGGCTACACAAAATGTTATCTATTTCCAATGAACAGAATGAAGAATTACAATCCTTTCTACATAGTGATATAATATGTTGAGAGTTAGCAGTTTTGGCTTTGGCCAATAAGCCATACTACTACAACTTGTTAGTTGAGTTCAACTGATTAGACCATAGACATGACAAACTTAGAATTGGAATTGATGTATGGATGTGGTGGTGTAACATGAGTGAAAATGATAGTTAGAAAGACTTGATAAATTTAACCCTTCTTTTCTATCCTCATTGTTACCCTCATCTGGTGTTGTCTTATAGATACAATTCAAAATTCAAGGGATGCTAATCACTGACATTTTGAGTGACAATGTTCTTCAATATGTCATGGAAAGGTTCCCCATCAACTGGTTCATTTTGGATTACACTGAAGAATTTGTAAGACCTCACAGAATTCATGCTCATAGATGAGAAAGATTTTGGAGGACAAGGGCAAGGATAAACTATTGTTGAAGGTCCAAGGATGTTTTCAAATTTTTCCTCTAGCTTATTTTAAAGGCCAAGGATAAACTATTCTAGTTTTCAAAGCTGCCTGTAAGTGTAGTAGTGTAGCTTGTAACTTGTTACTATTGTTTTGTGACATATGTAAATAACACATTTAGGGTTTTCTAGTGTTTATCCTCAAAAGAAATATGGTTTTGTGGCTTCAAATTATTCAATAATGTTGAGAAAGTTAAACAAATGTAAATACTAAATGCCCATTTCATTTCAGTTATTCTTTTATTTGATATCACAAATATATATCAAGCTTTATAAATACTAAAATTAAATCTATTCCAAGATTATCTTAAATATATGTGCAATATATATATGTGAAATGTATAAACTACAATGCAAAAATAGCTGCTACAAATTTGACTTTAGTCTTAATAATAATAACCTTCTCAAATTGCCCTGTCTACAATAAAAACTTAGCTTCAAAACTTTGGCCTGATGTCACACCCCAAATTTTGACTATGATTTAATTTTTACTTGCATGTAATTAGAGGTTAATAATACATGAATTAATGATTTGAAGTTGTGTGAAAATGTCAGGATAAATCAATGATATCATGAATTTATATTAATATGACTAGAATTTTGACATGTGATTATAAAATGTTATAATTATTTATTCATAAGTTATGCAGGGACTTCCGAAGGTCATAAATTTTGACTCGGATGTGGGTTTTCTATGAAATTTTAAAGGTTGGACCTTGTCTTGGCACTTTTTTAGGGCTTGAAACTTTCATCTTGGTCCTCAAAATGGCAATTTAGTGTTTTTTTTCTAGATTTTTAAAAGGTTGCTTTTGTAATAACTCGAAACTCATGTTTTGAATTTAGAATATTAGTTGGTCGTTCATCCTACCTTAGTTTTAGGAAGCTTTTGGGAAAAAACTAGATTCTCAAGATATGATTGTAAAATTACCTAAAATGGCAAAATCTGACAATTGTCGAAATATGCCAAAAAAGGTAATTTTTTATTTTTTTGTTTTCTTGGATATAAGAGATTTTTCTCTCATTGTAGTAGCAGAGTTGATGAATATGAGTTTTTTAATGTTCTAGCTTCCAAATCTTTGGCTCTCATATGTTTAATGGCATAATTCTATTGAGTGTATGTTGTGTGTTGCATCAATAAGGTTTATGAATTGACTAACGATGCACTAATCCCAGTCTGGTGTAACCAGGAAACATGTTTTTCCACCCTCTGACAAAGAGAGGGAGAGCATCATCAGAGAGAAGAGAATAGATGTCTGGATAAGAATAGATTGTTTGCCTTCTAAGTCTTGTGCCTTCATAGTTTAGTGAACCTTCATCGAGTATGGTAAGTTATGTAAAAATTGACCATGTTGGGTGAATATTTTGTGGTGCAGGAGCACCCGCACATGATCAGGATATAGGTCCGCATGATGACATACATGATCAGGATATAGGATAGTTATCAGCATGATGACAGGATAGTCTATTTTTAGTATGTTTGACTTTATCATGTAATAAGGTCCATTGGACCGATGCTATGTATTAGATCAGCATAGGAGTATGTGTAGGCAGTTAGAGATCGGGATAAGATAGTCTGAGTTGTCCTCTCTCCCAGCCGCTTGGAAGCTCCCAGCCGCTGGGAAGTGAAGTTGGTAGTACTCGAAGGATTTGTGATATATACCTTCGATCTGTTAGGGTTTAGACATATGGGTAGTTCATAAAGATAGTTCATATTGAGTTTGATAGGTGTTATGTTCAGGAGAGTAGTACTGGTGATATGCTGTACTGGTGATCAGTCCAGATATTGTGAAGTAGAATTGTAAAAGCAGGACATTTGAATCTCAATTGAATAAGATCTCATCTTTTGCAGTATTTGAGTTGATCAGTTGTATCTGTGTTGATTTCCTTTTCTGTTTGCAAGTTAATGGGCACTTTCAACCCTTCCACCGGTTGAACCTGCAAATCGGTGGAATGGTCCTGTATCATAGTTTAGTTTACATTTGTGTTTTCTGTTTATGCATTGCATTGTTCAGGAGATCAGTTAGGAGCATGCTGTGAATCAGCCTAGCATCCTCATGTGCTAGGTCTAGAAGATAAGTTGTTAGATTTTGGTTTGAAGGTGATCCGGCCCGGTCGTCACATGATCTTTGTGAAATAGAGCGGTTCGGAGTGCTTACATGCAGTGGAAGGATACACAAGAGTCTGCATGTGCGTTTCCAGTCGGAACGAGCCGCATCATCATCTGCGGATCCATCGCCATCAGGATCGGGTCATGAAGTTGTTGAAGTTTGCATGTTGCAAGTGCATCATGATGTTTTGAGTTGGATATATACTCAGTGTATATATCGCAGTCAGGATCATCTCTCGGGGAAGTTCACCATCCGCATATCGCTAACGGATGCGGTGTGAAAGTTAAGTTTTTTTGGCTAAGTGTTGAAGAGTTCATCAGGATGATGTGTGACGTCATCGTCATCAGGATATGACGTCATCGTCATCAGGATATTAAGAAATCCCTCAATGTGAGTTTATCCTGTTGTCACTAAGTGGTAAGGTATCGGCGTAGGCAGGAAGTTGTATTAGCATCATCAGGAGGTTTCGAGGAACCGGATGAACAATATCATGATGCTGTTGCTTGTATCGTCGGGCAGTGGAGCGTCGAAGGCAAGTTGTTGAAGTGCAACGTCATCAGGATATTTGGAGCAACCGGATATTTGGATATCTTGCTGACGAAGGTGATATTGAATATCATGATGATGCCGCTTGTATTTGGCACCCGATGAACAGTGCAACCGGAGGATGTTTGCGCCCGTTGATTATCATGATGATGATGAGAGGCGACAAACGGAGGAGGTAAATAGTAGTCGACAGGAGGATATTTGCGATCATCCGAAATATGATGATGCTGTTGAAATGTGATGATGCTGTTGGTGTCTCTAGGAAATATGATGATGATGTTCAGCCGATAGAGAATTTTATCATGCTGTTTGTATTGTTGGCTACTCCTTCTTGTTAGTTAGCCTCCGTTGCGTCCCACTCTGCATCATTTTGTTATCAACTAACTGATGACAAAATGGTTATATCAACCACAGTATGATGAGATAAATCTCTCCTCTTAGAAAGGGGAGGCTCCCTTCTTATTGCTAACTATAATCAAATAGTAATTAACTAAGCTTATTTACACTAAAACTATCCATGGGGTGTTTCCATATCATCTAATTCTCTTATTTCAGAATATATGTTCTCTTACAAACTTACAATAACAATCCCATGATGCTTAAAATATGTAATGAGCCACAAACTACTAATTGGAGAAATAATCACCAATATCTAATTAAGTTAAACAAAGGAGTAACTGAAATGATACTAGTATGTGTCAACACCAAGAAACCCACAAAAGCACAAAGTCTTTTGTTGGTTCTTATGCCAATTAGAAATAAAAAAAGTATGGAATATGATGCAGCCCAAAGTCTTCATTGTATGCCACAATTAGATCAAACAATCACAGATGATAACTTGCAGCCCAAAGTCTTCAAGTCACCTTTGATCATGAACATAAGACATAAATCCAAAGATGATATCGTAGCTCAAAGACTACAAAATCAGATTTAGAACACCTAAATATTTAATTCCATGCCATGATTCAATCACATACACAAGAGATTGCAATAGAAAGACTTAAGAACAATTCCAATGCACCACAAGCTTTGTTCAAGACAAGATTGAATGCCAACTTGCTTCACTTCTATTGATTGAATAAGATTTACACTTTTGAACACAAAGTTTCAATAGGCTCCTCAATTTGGCAACATTTCACTTCAATAGCTAAAAGATCATATTTACAAAAGAGCCCCCTCTTAGTTATAGAGGGAAGCTATGAGAAAAAATAGGAAATCTACAACTACTTTGACTTATTCAATGACAAAGTACAATTTGATTTGGGACTCTGTACTTCTACTTCATGTAATTGCATATTACAAAAAGACATGTAGGATGTCATTTACATATTACAAATTACATAATGAAAGCATAGAAAAATTAACTAAGTGTCCTAAGACACAAGAATTTCTTCCTCTTTGTCCTTCTCCAAGAAATCACCGTATCTCTTCAAGGCGGCCTGAACTTCATTATTGTTAGGTCCTTGTGTATGCTTGGAGATGGTGAGTACTTTGATGATGGAGCCTGTTATGGTGACAGGCCCACTCTTGTGCTTATTCATGATCCTTTGTAGCTTGTCCAAAATCACTTGAAAATCCACTAACTTGTCAATAGAAGCCAATGATAAATCTTCTGATTCTATCTTCGTATGTGTAGTGTGGTGATTCTTGAACAACTATATCAATAGGGAAGGTGTGTTGGCCATCATCTAACATCTGATAAGGAAGTTCAACAAGCTTGTCTGAAAAGTCCAGAGCTTTGTCTATGCCTTTGTCCAGGTCTTTCTTTAAATCTTTAATTAAGCTCTGGATGACATCTTTCTTGTTTATCATCGCCTCCCTAAACTCAACATACCTTTTCCTATTGGGGACCACCCCATGTTCAACCAACACTTCCATCTTGAAATCTCATAGCTTGTTCCATGTTTCAAGATCTTGTTTTATCAGTTGCATGTCTTGAGAAAGTATCTCAAGTGTTTGGTTAACTTATTTCTTTACCTCGCCCAAATTGTTATAAAGTTCAATGGAAGAATTTATCAACTAAGTACCTTGGGCAAATATCCTCTTAATCTAGGCACTAACTACCTGACCTTGAGCACCAATATTTTCAGCCTTTTGAATGGCTTCATCATCAATAGTTGTCTTAACAGGTTCTACCTGCTCTGATGATTGTGCTATCTTGAGTAGAACTAAAGTGAGATGTTCTACTTGTGCCTTAAATTGATCCTTGATCAACTTGTCCATGTCATATCTCTTGAGCAACGCAGGTAATGTTGCTTGCAAATCTTCCTTGGAACTTTCATGCATTTTCTTGCCAAGTTCTATCCTTGAGGTAGTGTAATCGAAAGCTTAGACTTCATTAACATTTTTGTCTGATGGAGGCATAGCTACCTTAGCATATTTGTTCCCAGATTGATCAACAAGCACCCTTGATAAGGTTTTGGCCTTCTTAGTTGATTTGGGCTATACTGGGACTAATTGGTCCCAAAATCAAAGTCATCCAGGGATACGACTTGTTTCTTTCTCTTAGGCTTTTGTTAAATTAGCCAAGGTGGAAGGATGGAGGAATAATCTCTTGTTTTTGTCACCAAGGTTTGTGATGATGGGGTAGGACCTATGGACTATGAAGAAGATGGGATATTAGGTGAAATGACAATGGTGACAATTGGCGGGGTTTGAGTTAACACTGCAATAGGAATCTCAACACTTGACACTTTAGATGTGGATGCAGATAAGTCCAATTGTGTAGTAATGAATGTGTGAATCATAGGTGATGATACATCTGATAAACTAGGCAAAGGGGAAAGTGAACCAAACATATTCTCTATATTGCCATGAGGTCTTTCAAACAATGACTCATTGGTGGGTGAAGAAGGGGATGAATGAACTGACATAGTGGGTGTAGTACAAATAGTAGAAACAATAGGAAAAGATTGTTCACTCGAAGAAATAGGAGTAGGGGTTTGCACTGCAAATATTACAGGAGGAGAGGAGGGAAGTTTAACCTAAGCTGACTCCAATTGAGAAGTGACAGGAGGTTCTTGTGACTCCTCAGTTGTAATTTCTTCTTCTTCAACATCCACATGGGCAGATGTTCCCTCTTTTTGTTTCCTTTATCCCCTTTGGTCTTGAAAACAAACTTTGGCTTCTTTCTAGTATTGGGAGTATCTTCCTTATTCTTTGTTCTCAATTCTTCCCTTTTTCTAGAAGTTCCTTTAGCCTGCTCTTCTTTTGATCATGTATTGAAAAGATTTATCTTTATTCCTTTCTTCTATAACCAAACATTGGTGTTTGCAAGAATCAATTGGAACCTTTCCCTTATTGAAGTCATCTCCTTTTCAAACCATTGTATTGGTGGAAGAGGAGTGTCAACAATTTTATTTCTCACATATGTATAACCCACTATATCACCTTCTTATTGCATGTCCTTAGGAATATAAACAAGCTCAAAGTTTCTGATTTGTTCTAAGGTAAGCTGACTGAAGTCTAACTTCCTTATCTCTTCATCATTTATGTGATTAGACCATATATCTTCAATTTTATGCATGTGAGTATAATTCCCCTTAAGCTTGTCCTTCATGCTACGGTAATCAAAATTTTTACTTTTCTTATACCTCTTCATGGTTACCCACTGCATTTCAGTTTCCATTGATTTGGCTCTTGGAGTTGTGGATATTGAATACTAGCCAATGGTGACTAGGAACTTGAAACCAACTCTATGAGCTTCTACTTGTTTGCTATGTACATTCATTATCTGTCTACATGACTCCATTAGTATCATCTTGTCTCCTGGATATCTCAGCAACATGTAGGGTTTCCCATTAAAACAACCAACTCTAATATATGTAAAACTAGGAAACTATAGAAGTATACAACTAAATATTTTCACTTGCTCCCAAGCTTCATCAGATTTACTCATGTCTTTTCAAGTTCTTTCTCAAACATACAAATATAACTATAAAAGAATGCATCATTGAACCTTCTGAAGTGCTTGATGCTCTCTTTCAATGTTTGTTGAGGGTAGTATTCATACACTAGAATATGCCTTCTATCATCTTCTGAAGTTAAACCAGGAAAGTGCCTCATAGAAGCATCAACATACACTAAATATGAAGTCATATAGAACATCAAAGAAGTTGACACTTTTGAGAGTTGTTCACAAATTGAGTCACTGATTTGCTTACCCAAAAATATCTTCTGATTACCCTTCTTTATGACATATATGTACTAATACATCCATTCTTCAAAAGTATTAGAGGTTGCAGGCCTTTTGACTTTGCTCAAGAGAGTAATCAGATCCCCTAACTCTTCAATGAACTCACTCTAGAAGATATCCTTTGGCCACCTTGCAATTGTAGGCCTAGGAGTCTTGAACCACCAGTGTTAATGATTTTCTTACACTTCTCCACATTCTTGTCATAGTGATCTTGGGCTAATTCCATGGTGATATTAGCATAATCATCAATGTCAATGCACATGAAAATCTTATCAAAGAATTCCTCATCCAACTTTATCACCACTTTACAATTTGCATCTGTCATGCTCTTGCTCTCTTGATTGAAATTGGCAGTTGCTGCCAACACAAAATCTAGATTCTGAGCTGACACTGGAAAGGCAGAAACCAAATGGATGCTACTATTGAGAATAGCTTGCATGTTTGCAGTGACAAGCTATTTGTTCACTCTCTCTAAAAAATTTGACATGTCCACTTGTCTGATTTCTGTATCTCTAATATTGTCCACATTAGACTCCATAGAAGGAATCAAGATCACACCTTGATATTTGTACTTCAAATTTTTCTTCTTGGGAGATGGGTCAATCATTTGGCAAAAGACTACAAAATGAGTTTCAAAAACCTTCCAGAGTTAGAATAATTTCAAGTGTCCAGATCCATGCAGTTGTGTAGAAAATCTGCACTTTTACATTTCAGAATTGAGTTTGGTGTAGTTTAGAGAAAATTCTCCAAACTACATGGGAATTTCTCTTTTTGGTGTAAAGTTGGAAAAAAATTTCACCTTTACATGGGAGTATGAATTTAGGTGTAGTTCAGAGAAAATTTTCTAAACTATACTTAGGAGAAGACAAAATGAAACAGATGCAAGTCAAAGAATTTTCTCTGATTTGCATCTTTTAAGGGTAGGTCGATTTGATGCAAGTCAAAGAAAATTCTCATTCTTGCATGTGACACTACAAAAAATGGGTGTACACTTTGGAGAAAATTCTCTGAAGTGCACAAGGGGTAGATCTCTTTTGGTACACTTTGAAGAATTTTCTTTGAAGTGCATGGGATAGAATATGCAACTGTGAGTTTCAGTGACTAAGTATATGATGTTGGATGTTTTTTTGGATATTTTAGTCCAATTAACACCCTACAGATATATGGTGTTAATTGGAGAAAAATCTCTAAATAACATAACAAATTGGAGTTTCAAAACAAATAAACAGTTTAAAAATTTAGAAAGAAATCACAAAAGGTTAGATTGATGTTGCTCATAGATTTTTCTCCAAATGACATAATGGGTAACATTTAACTCATAGGGGGTCAAGAGAATAATCTCTATGACCTTTTTTAGGCTTAGTAGAAAAGTGCAAAGCACAATCATGTAGGGTTTTACAAGTAATGGGCGTTTAGGGTTTTGTCTTATTAACATAAACTTATAAAACCATTCAATAGAATGCATAGAAAATGATGGTAGAAATCACATGGTAAACGTCATAGGAAGAAATAAGAACACATACTTGTAATACAAATTTGATGCAAAATCTTCATCGATATCCATGGTAACTCAGTACAATCATACAACAATGAGCAAGAGAAAATAGGGAGTGTTTAGGGGAAAATGAGTTAATCAAAATAGATTAGAAAACCCAAACATCTACAGAATAATAAAGATAAAAAGAATAAACAAATAACAAATGATACCTTCACCTTTTACCTTTTGCTTTCTATAGTTCACCTATCCTTCTTTGATCTTGATAATAAAAGCCCTCAGAAGCTTTTGCTTGCTTGCTTGTTTGAAGATGACAAAGAGTGAATGGCTGTGATACTTGTGTATTTGAAGATGAACTTCAAATACAGAAATGGAGGATGCTATGAAGTGCTCAAATGAATGTGGGGGTGCCAAAGGCGCGTCGATATCTTTGCAGCATAAGTTTGCTCAAATGATGGATTCTGAAATGAAGAAGGAGAGGGTTGTATTTATAGAGATGTGTAGAAGAAGATCAATGGTTGATGATAAAAGGGAAGATCAATGAAGGAGGATTGTTGAGGAACGTGCAACAAATGGAAGAAAGACATGTGTCATTCAAAAAGAAACTTTGTTGAGTTAAAAGCTTTCTTGATGAGCATGAGTTTTCATTTTCTTTAAATTAGAATTTATTTTTCTAATTTAAGAGTAAAGTTGCTTTAAAGTTGCTTTAACTCAGCTTTTACTTTTGTATGACAAGAAGAATATATTTTTAGAAGATAAGAAAGATTTTTGAAGATAAGAAAGCAAATTAAATAAATAAATTTATTTTTAGAAGATATTGAAGATAAGAAAGCAAATTAAATAAATAAATTTATTTAATTTATTTGCACATGATTTTGGAAGAATAAATAAAATATTTAAATATATTTTATTTTGTGGAGATTTAATTTAAATAAATTTGCATTTTATTTAAATTTAGAAGAATGGATGATTTAATTAAATAATTAAAATTATTTAATTATTTTAAAAGAATAAGGTTAATGTAGATGAAATTAATTAAATAAATGAAATTTATTTAATTAAATGGGAGGAAGTGAATCAAATAAATAAATAAATTTATTTATTTATTGATAGAGGACTATGAAGACGAAATAAATATTTAAAATATTTATTTAAGTAGTCATGTCATTTTTAGGTGTATACATTTTGCCCCTCTTTGATGCAATGTGTTTTATCATGTTGTTTCAAAGAATAATAATTTTTGACAGTGATACATGCCCCAGTTTGCCCCAAGTACAAGTTTAACAACAGGATGCCCCCTCAGGATATTGGACGGGGAGAAGGTAGAAGGCGTGAGACGTACAATCTCACGATGAGATAGGTTGATAGGAGAAGAAATGGTTGGATGCAGAAGAAAGAGGTGAATGATATGGGATGCAAGATAAAATGATGACACACACAAGCAAGCAAGCAAGAATGCACAAATGATATAAGAACGGTCAAGGTATTGCTCCCGTCAAGCAGTAAACCAAAGATATAGATTGATGATGTCTGGTTTCAAGAATGAAACATGTCGTATAAGACTCCGGGTCTAGTTTCGACAATGCAACATCCTGTCTAAGACATTTGATATGATAACAATATATGACAGTGTTGTCATGGCAGGGAACGATATATCCCTAGACCAACATGAAGGACAGTTATGACTGATTGATATGGTTTATGATAAGATTAGGATCAAGACCACTGATCGTGATTGGATCATTTGACAAGATTGACTTGACTCAATTGGTATGGATTAAGGATAAACTTGCATTTGGATCGCTGCTCAGGTTGACAGCTAGAACTGTTGATGAGAGATATGAAGACATAGAAATTTGATTTGATAGAAGAATGACTTGACAGAAGAAATCACAAGATTTTCTTTGTAAACATTGATACGCTGCATAGAATATTATTGGATGGGATATGGAGTGCAATTGGATGTGCTATGGATATGGATATGGATAGGAATTGCAATTGGATATGGTATGCATATGGATATGGATAGTTGTCATCTTGATATCGCAAGTAGTTTGGAGTGCTTATTTCATCATTGGGATTTATTATGTTGTAAGAAAATACAAGCATCTAGGTATAATTAAACTGAGACGACCTGAGTATCGCTTACACGGATTTTGATTTAGCAAGTTAATACAAGCATCTAGTCAAAATTGAATCTAGATGACCTGAGTATTTTTTTGCATTTCAACAGGCAAGGATTGCCCCTTTTCATGTTTAGACTTCGGAGTCCTCGATTATCTTTTGCTGAACACGTCATTAGACAGAAGTCGTCACATTACTAAAGTTTAATCCACAAGCAATAGACAAACAAAAATTATGCCCCCATCATAGCATCTCTAGCTTTTGGCATCCTCGAGTAGCATAGGAAGACATAATGACAAAAATTCAAGACCTTGTAAGTTAACCTGTTGACAAAACATTCTTGCATTAGATGTGTCTTTTGCCATAATGGATCTAGAATTGTTTGAAGTGTTTTGACATGGTACTCTACTTTGTTTTGGATAGGTTGATGTTTTGAGTCAAGATTTTTGTTGTTGGGTAGTTTGCTTTGTTGTGCTTGTCTGATGAAGGTATCACAATCCTTTATTGGTATCCTCTTTAGAACAGTGGCATTCAAGAACCCAAATCCGTAACTAGGTTGACGAGTTGCCCCTAGTTTTAGACGAGGATCAACTTATTATGGGTGAGACGACAACAGATATGGAGTGACGGACCCTAAGGGACTGACCTAGTGCCTCGGGGACTCATTGCTAAATGGCCTTGCCTACGTGATGACGCAGAGGTGACGTAGTTTGACAACGGTCCAAAGGACTGGTTCAAGATGAATGATGTAGAAGACACAAGAGACATGACATCGAAATGGATGGAGGGAGTGGTTTGTCAAAGAATAGCACCTGTTTACCAGGTTTTCACCACTTACTTTTATTTGCAGGGAAGCCAAGAGTACGCATGATGCCTGTTTGCCAGGTTTTCACCATGGTACCTATCCCAAGCGCCTGTTTCCCAGGTTTTCACCATAGGACAATTTTTTTGTTCTATTTTTTATCACTTTTTTAATTTTTTTGGATTTTTTTAGGACTCCCTTACATTGGGGTTTTCAAGTATAGAACTTGCGAAGGTGCATGTTGTTGATAGGATCATTGAATAGTTCACCTTCAGATGTTGCCAGTTGATATGCCCCTGATCTGTAAGCTGCAATGACGACATAGGGACCTAACCAGTTTGGTTCAAATTTTCCTTTCTTTTCACGATCTTGTTGATTTCTTAGATTTTCTCTTAGGACTAGATCGCCAACCTGGAAGACCCAGGGCTTCACCTTGTGATTGTAACTTCTAGACATGCGTTGTTGATATGCTTTCAGGTGGTTAAAGGCTTGTTGCCTTCGTTCTTTGAGCAGCTCTAGTTCTTGGAGTCTGGTTACTCTATACTCTTCGTCAGTTATGAGACCTTTTAGTGAAACTCTCAGGGATGGGATCTTGACTTCAATGGGCAAGATTGCTTCAGATCCATAAACTAGGGAGTATGGTGTTGCACCTATAGGTGTGTGGATGCTTGTGCGGTAGGCCCACAGTATAGGATTCAGTTGGACATGCCAGTCACAGCCAACATCATTGACAGTCTTTTTTAGGATTTTTAGAATGGTTTTATTCGATGCCTCCACTTGACCGTTACCTTGAGGGTAGTATGGGGTTGAAAAATGGTGTTGGATATGGAATTTGTCGCATAGTTCCCTGACATCTTGGTTTTTGAAGGGTCATCCATTATTACTGATGATGGACGAAAGGACACCATAATGACAAATGATATAGTTCAGGATGAAAGAGGCAATTTGCTTGCCTGTGATGTTGGCTAGGGGCACAGCTTCAATCCACTTCGTGAAGTACTCTGTGGCAGTGATAATGAATTTATGGCCGCTTGAGGAACGAGGGTGGATCTTGCCCACTAAGTCGAGTCCCCACTGACAGAAAGGCCAAGGAGTTGTTAATGGTTGTAGCTCCTACGCTGGTGAATGTATCAGATTCTCATGGATTTGACATTTCTTGCATTTCTTCACAAAATGATAGGAATCTTGTTCCATCGTTGGCTAGTAGTACCCCATGCGTATGAGTTTCTTGGCTAGAGTAGGACTGCTAGAGTGAGTTTCACATATACCATCGTGAATTTCACTTAGAGCAGTTTGATATTCCTCTCTATCTAGACACCTAAGGAGGGTACCATTGAGACCTCGGTGATATAGGGTCTTTGTGATAATGGCATACCGGGATGCCTGTCAGATGAAGGTTCTTTTCTGGTTGCTGGAGAGGTCGAGTGGGAGGGTGTTCTCTTTTAGATAGGCAAATATTTTGCCATAGAGTGGGGAATCGGCTCCTACAATGTGGCATATGATATGGGAATCTGGGGTGTCATAAGCAGGACAAGAGACTGGCTCTACTAAGAACACATACCGTGTTTGATTTCCTGGTATGTCGAGGAGAGATGCAATTGTGGCCATTGCGTCGGCAGCTTTATTCTCGATCCTTGGTATCTGTTCGAAAGATATTTTGACAAAATATTCCTTGAAGTCATCTACCATTCTTTTGTAAGGAATCAATTTCTCATCCTTTGTTTGGTAGTCGTCATTCACTTGATTGATAACCAGTTGTGAGTCACCATAGACTTGGAGTTCCTTGATGTTCCACTCAACTGCCAGTTTGATATCGATAACCAAAGCTTCATATTTCACTACGTTGTTAGTGCAAGGGAACATTAACCTGTATGACTTTGGAATAGTGTTGCCATTAGGTGTTATCAATAAGATACCTGCCCCCGATCTGTGTTGTGTGTATGAGCCATCGAAATACATTTTCTAGTTTGCTATGTTGACATGGAAGATAGATTCATCTAGAAATTTGAAGCTTAGGAGGATGTTATCCATTAAAGGTGCATCTGCTAGTTGATCTGCAAGCACTTGTCCTTTTATTGCTTTTCTATCCCATTTTGATAATCTACCTATTAAGGCAGCCTTGTTAAGTAGGTATTTCAGTGGGTCAATCTTTGCCACTAGCTTGACAGAGTGTGATAGCATGTAATGTCTCCACTTTTGTGAGGCGAAGACGACAGCTAGGCATGCTCTTTCAATAGGTGTATATTGTAGTTCGTATCCGACGAGTGTTTGACTGATGTAGTAGATAGCCTGTTGTTTTCCATCATAGTTCTGTTGTGCAAGTAAAGCTCCTAGAGTTGTTGGTGTAGCTGAGATGTACAGTAATAGAGGCTTGCCCTGAATAGGTGGGATCAATACTGGTGGTTTCATAAGATATTCTTTTAGTTGCTGAAATGCCTATTCACATGACTCGTTCCATTTGAAGGGTACATTTTTTTATAGCAGATGAGAGAATGGGTGGCACTTGTCTACCAGTTGGGAAATGAACAGCCTAATAGACTGCAGTTTGCCTTGTAGGGATCTTAATTGTGTCAGATTTTTGGGAGGTGGCATTTCCATGATTGCTTTCACCTTAGCAGGATCCACTTCGATACCATTTGCAGATACTATAAATCCCAGTAATTTGCCTGATGTAACCCTAAATACACACTTCTTTGGGTTAAGTCGCACATTGAATTGTTCCAGTCTGTTAAAGATCTTGTCTAGTACTGCTAGATGCCCTTCTCTTGTGAGAGACTTTGCTAGAATGTCATCGACGTAGTCTTCCATTATAGTATGCATCATATCATGGAAGATTGTTGTCATGGCTCTCTGATATGTTGCCCTAGCATTTTTCAGACCAAACGGCATAACGTACCAACAGTAGGTGCCCCAAGGACATGTAAATGCAATTTTGTGCTGGTCTTTCGGTGCAATCTTTATCTAGTTGTAGCCCGAGAAACCGTCCATGAGTGATAGCATAGTGTGTCCTGTCGTAAGATCGACAATCATGTCTATGTTGGGTAGAGTGAAGTCATCTTTGGGACAAGCCTTGTTCAAGTCTCTGAAATCATTGCAAATTTTGACTCTACCATCTGGTTTAGCCATCGCTACTATATTTGAAACCCATTCAGGATAGTCAATGGGCTTGATAAATCCAACGTCTAACAGCTTTTTTAGTTCCTCCTTCACCATGAGGGCCACATGCGGATGCATTTTTCTGAGCTTTTGTTTGACCGGTTTAGCCCTTGGAGCTAGAGATAAATGATGCATGATAAGATTTGGATCCAACCCTGGCATATCAGTGTATGTCCATGCGAAGTTGATCTATTTTCTTTTGAAGAAATCTGTAAATGTTGGTTTTTCATGTTCTATTAGAGCCTTTGCCATGTGGATCATTCTAGGATTATCACTTGTGTTGACATTGATTGCCTCTACCAGTTCTATCAAGATTGACGATCTCTCCTGATGTGTAAGATTGGGGAGAGAGTCAAGCCTTCCATCCTTCGGCGCCTCAGAGAGGTTTTCACCATTGGATACATCTTTATTTTTACTGTTTTGATGATCTAACACTGCCGCGGAGCAGTTTTCACCATTAGATCGTTCTTTTATTTTGATGTTTTTATGACTGAAAGGCTTGGCTCTCTCTCCAAAATAAGCCTTCTCGTTGAGTTCAATAGCATAGCTAGCTCTGTGGTCTACTGCAGGTAGATGATCCCTAAGCTCAAGAAAATCTATGATGGCATCATCATTTTCAAAGGTATCAAGCTCAGGGGTGGTGCCTTGTAGGGCCCAGTCTATAAGTTCAGGGTGTACCAAAGGTAAGGAATCATTGGGTTGGTTTGGCTCAATGATGTTGATGGTAAGGACAGAATTGTTGAGGGAACGGACAAAGTCTGCGATGGTACTCACTAGTAGGGGATCTGTCGAGGGAGGTATCACTCTTTCCTCATGATTGTCATTATTGTCGTTATGCAGAACGGATTCTAGCAGTCTATCTCTTAGACCTTGTCTCTTATTCGCAGGGGTTGGGTCATACTTGTGGACAACGTCAATATCCTTTTCATCACAAGATAGCTCAGAGAGGCTATCCCACTCATATTCGTTAGAATCTGTTTCACTCCCCAGTTGCATTCTCTGAATTTATTCAACCAGATTGCTAGTGGATGCTTCTGGTTGTTTGTCCTTATTTTTGTTGTTTCTGTTATTTCTTGGTGCTCCAGTGTAGCCTAGCCCTGTAGTGTCTCAGGCTATTAAGGTATGAGGTTGGATGGGTTCAGTGCTACCATCCCTTCTTGAACCAAGTGGACCGTGTCCTTCATACCCCATTCTTTGTAGCATCTGAAAGCCTTGACCATACTGTTATGTTGGTATAGTGGGATGGTCATGTTGCGCCAAGGAACTAGCTTCATCTTTGTATAGCCACTGTAGGACATCTTTTTCATCACTTTCGTCTTCTAGGCTTCCCCATTTTACAAGTGGTCCTTTGGTAGGCTTCTCTACTGCGGATGTTTTTAAGATAGGCCTCCCATAGAATCTAGGAGATAGAGGCAGTTGTGCCAAATAGAGGGACTGAGATACCGTGTATTCACCCAAGCCTTTGTCTTTGAGTTGGAGTTTAGGTTGAGGTCCTCCAGAAGAGGAAGCAAGTGTAGCTGAATCAATCAGAGATGACAAGGATGCAGAAGCACGATTGTTGGGTATCACAACTTCTAGTTTTGGTTGAATTGAGTTGCAGTATTGATAGGGGTTAGGATCACCTTGGATGGTGACTTCTTGTCCTTCATGCAGGAACTTGATACATTGATGGTATATAGAAGGTACTGCTTTCAAGGCATGTATCCATGGTCGCCCAAGGAGAATGTTGTAAGCTAGTTCCATGTTAAGGACTTGACAAGCTCCATCTTTGACTACAGGGCCAACTCTGATTGGTAGTGTAACAATTCCTTTGGATGTCCTTTCTTCCTCATCATAGGCTTTTATGGTGATTTTTATTTTTAGATCTATAGCCTTCTCTGAAAACCCTAATGTAAGGATTATCTTCAGTGTGTAGATATTTGAACCAGCCCCTCCATCTATTAGGACTCTTTTGATCTTGTGCTTGTGTATGAAAGCTTCAATATGAAGGGAGGCGTTATGGGGTTGAGTGATAGACATATCATCCTTCTTAGTGAATGATAGGGAGTGCGGTGAGGTGATGTGACCGACCATAGTTTCGAATTGTTCTTCAGCTAGGCTCATGGGAACGGAGGCTTCTTCTAAGGCTTTGTCAAGTATAGACCTATGAGAAGGAGACAGACGTAGAAGTTCCAACATGGAGATGTGTGCAGGTGTGTTGTGGAGTTGATCCATGATACTGTATTGACTGAACGGGGGAGCGGAAGCTCCTCTAAGGGTGACCTTGTTACTACGGGTAGTAACGTTGCAATCTAGATCCTTGTTGATAGTGATCACATTGATGTGTGAATCACCCTCTGAGATATGGTTAACAACATAGTCAAAGCTAACATTTGTGTAGTTTGCATTGTTAGAGCCACTATTATTTTTGTTAGAAGGTCCTCCCTGCTCGTAGTTAGGAAGAGGATCCTTGAATGCCTGATGATCACTATTGTAGGTATGTCCATGAGATTGTTCGTTGACATATATTTTATTTTGCTCTATTAAGTCTTGGATTATATGCTTGAGTGCAATAAAATCATTTGTCTTGTGCCCCCTATTTCGATGGTATTCACAAAAATCATTATCGTTCCACCAACGGGGTTTGACCTTTGGTTTGTACTCTCGTGCTAAGGGAAGCGTTATGAGATTGTTGGCGATTAGCTTCTGTAGGGTAGTTTCTAGTGACTCATCCAAAGGTGTGAACGTTCTCTGAGGTTGGAAGTTGCTAAACCTAGATTCGGTATTTCGTGGTTTGTCTTGCGGGGGGTTATTTTGAGGTGTTGATAGATTGAAAATTGGTTGCTTAGGTGCCACATTTTTGGCATCGACTACCCCGTCGTTCACAATATTCTTATTTTTCGTCTAGAATCTAGGTTTGTCATTATTGGTGTTGGTATTGGGAGAGTCTTTATAGAGTTTGATTTGACCTTTTGCGATTAGGGCTTTTTCTATGATGAGGCCCATCTCAATGACCTTAAAAAAAGATGTAGGACATTAGATTTGGATTTGGTAACTTAGATCCATTTGCAGATTGTGTACAAACATTTCTAGCATCTATTTCTCTAGTATTTGGTGTGGGCACTTGCTTGCCAGTTGTCTCCATCTCTATAAGAAGGCAGCAAAAGATTCTCCTCCTTTCTGTTTGGTGTTACAGAGATCCAATATTGAGATGTCGTGCTCAATATTGTATGAGAAGTGGGTGACAAATTGGTTGACAATTCCATTGAATGTTTTAATACTAGGTGGCAGTATAGAGAACCAATCCATGGCTTGTCCTCCCAAACTCCGTGGAAATAGTCGCATAAGGTAAGTGTCGTTATGTGTGACCTCTAGACAAGCAGCATTGAACTCTCTAATATGATCTCTCGGATTGCCCTTCCCTCAATATTTATCAAATTTAGGCACCTCAAATCTTGAGAGGAAGGGAATCATGATTAAGGACCTATCAAAAGGATATGGTGAAATATCATCTAGGGTGTAGTTTTTAGTCGATGTTCCTGTTTTCATGTCTGACATTTGCTATTGGAGAGCTTCGACTTTTTGGTTAATTAGACTTAGGGCATCCAAGGAGTCTATTGTTGCTTTGCTCTTATCCGTGGGTACTTCATCATGTCTACTTCCTTCAGGGATTCTTTCTTCGTCAGTTTCTTTGAGATTCTCCACATCATAATCCTTAGGGAATTTGGCTCCTAGACTTGCTAGATGTAAAATGTACTTTGATGGGTCTTGGGCAAGCACCCCTTCTAATAGGCGTAGAAATTTTGGGTCATGCTGCGTGTGGAGGATCTCGTCTATGGAAGGTTCTTCATTATTTTCGTGACCGTCAAAAATACTTTTCTCTACCATTTCTAACTGCTTTTATTTTTGTAATCTTGTCAAGAACATGCAAGGTAGTAAAGAGATGGGATGAGGTGAGATTGGAAGATTTTGAACAAGGTGCTAGGATGAAACAATGTTTTAGCAAGGTTCTTCTTAGATCTAGGTGGTATCAAACAAAGTGGGATATACAAAAGTGATAGTCAAAAGCTAGGATGTTAGGAATCCGTTACTTGATGTTGACTAGCATTTGCACAACCCCCTAGTGGAGTTCCGAAAGGATAAGTAACCCTTAATATGGGAGCCTCACTAGGTTTTTGCTTGAGATTTGATTTTGATCAAGAATAATTTGGGCTATAACCTTGTTGGAAACTTGGAAGAAAGTGGTGAGATTTTGGATGAATAAGTAGCTATGGTGTGGATAAGAGAGAAGAGGTTGATTTTGCAAGGTCTTTGATCAGATTTTAAAAACTAGAATAGGTTTGAACTAGTTTTTGAAAAGTATTGACAAATTTTGCTCTTTGGAAGATACTAGATTTTTACTCTCAAGTTTAAATGCACAACAATAGAAGTCAAATGCATAACAAGTCAATTCAAATGTGCAAACAGTCGATACAGATGCGTAATTCTGGCTATTTTCTTGTTTTTCTTTGAATTTCAGAAATTTTTGGATCATTTTTATGATTTTTCAGTATTTTTGGTTTGAAAAACTTGGTGTTTTTGATGATGTTGATGTTTAATTATGGCAAAAAACACAGCAAACACAGAGAAGTTTTCCATGATTTTTATCTTTTTATATATTTTTTTGTGTTTTTGGACTATTATGACTCAAAACAAGTACAACCTAGGCTGGATGAGACATTATCCGTTGAATCCTCTAGTTGTGCCACTCAAAGTGTGTAGCTCCAGGATCTGGTAGCACCAGCTCCCCTCCACGGCACTCACTTCTCACGCATACCAGATCTGGGTTTCCTTAGGCTCGTACCCCCACCAAACCTTAGGATTGTCCATGCTACCTCTACTAAGAGTCAATTGAATCGAGGCCACTTCAAGGGCTCTGCCCTTTGCATCAATGAATAGGGGTTTTTGGCTTGCTACACAATTGGTTCTTAGTTAGGGCAACCGTTCGAGTGGTTACACATGCGGTGGCGCTACTCTCCATTATCGAGTCTCCTAGCCTCAAAGGGTTACGCCTATGAGGGTTTTGGGGGAGGTTGGCCATCGGTGTAACATAACAGCACTCGTTGCTTGAGGTTTTCACCCCAAGAACAATTTATTTTAAGTGGCTTGGTAGGGCTTGGCTTTAGCCTTTTACCACTCAGGGTCATTCCCACTTGGATAGGCATGCATCCAAGGGCAGGCCCCCCTAAAGGTTTGACAAAAAGATTGACAAGTCTGGCACTTTGATCACCCAGTTAAGGGGAGAGCATAAGCCTATTGTCATTCACAAGCACAGAGTACAGTGGTTAATCCAACCTAGTTAAAATAGAAAAACTAAATGGGCTAAGCTAATTTGTGCACTCACACGATTGTTAACTTGAAAAGTGAGTAATCATAGCATTGTTCATTTCCCGTTTGTTAACTTTGAAAGTGATTAATCATAGCATTGTTCATTTCCCGTTTGTAAAAGAAAGCAGTGATTAAGCTAGAAAATGAATCAACAATGCAAGATAGCAGTTTGGTCCAATTACTTCCTTCCTAGTTAGGGACTATGTGTAATTTGTCATGAAATGCATTTGATTACTTCACCCTTAGTTAGGCTAGATGAACTAAGCAAAATATCTAGATGACCTAATCCAACCACTACTCCTACAAAACAGACGTTAGTTCTAGCATGCAAGAGTCAGAAAACCCAAAACAGGAATTAGAAGATAGATGCGCAACACTGCAGCCTGAATGCGCAGAAACAGGGAGTGTGTGACTTTTTGAATGGAAGTGCAAATATAGAGATCAAATGCACAAAAATACAAGGCACAGGCACAAAAATAGTAAATGCATCATTTAAAGGGTTGTATGTGCAAGACTGGCTCTGTCAGAAACTTGTTCGTCACCTGTACGGACTTGTCGTAAAGAAAACTTAGATTTTTTTTATTAGTAGAGGGGCAAGGGCCCCACGGTGGGCGCCAAAATGTTTAAGGGAAAATGAGTTAATCAAAATAGATTAGAAAGCCCAAACATCTACAGAATAATAAAGATAAAAGGAATAAACAAATAACAAATGATACCTTCACCTTTTACCTTTTGCTTTCTGTAGTTCGCCTATCCTTCTTTGATCTTGATAATAAAAGCCCTCAGAAGCTTTTGCTAGCTTGCTTGTTTGAAGATGACAAAGAGTGAATGGCTGTGATACTTGTGTATTTGAAGAAGAGCTTCAAATACAGAAATGGAGGATGCTATGAAGTGCTCAAATGAATGTGGGGGTGCCAAAGGCACATCGATATCTCTGCAGCATAAGTTTGCTCAAACGATGGATTCTGAAATGAAGGAGAGGGTTGTATTTATAGAGATGTGTAGAAGAAGATCAATGGTTGATGATAAAAGGGAAGATCAATGAAGGAGGATTGTTGAGGAACGTGCAACAAATGGAAGAAAGACATGTGTCATTCAAAAAGAAACTTTGTTGAGTTAAAAACTTTCTTGATGAGCATGAGTTTTCATTTTCTTTAAATTAGAATTTATTTTTCTAATTTAAGAGCAAAGTTGCTTTAAAGTTACTTTAACTCAACTTTTACTTTTGTATGACAAGAAGAATATATTTTTAGAAGATAAGAAAGATTTTTGAAGATAAGAAAGCATAATTAAATAAATAAATTTATTTAATTACTTGTGGATAATTTGGAAGAAAAGAAAGCAAATTAAATAAATAAATTTATTTAATTTATTTTTAGAAGATTTAGAAGATAAGAAAGCAAATTAAATAAATAAATTCATTTAATTCATTTTTAGAAGATTTGGAAGATAAGAAAGCAAATTAAATAAATAAATAAATTTAATTTATTTTTAGAAGATATTGAAGATAAGAAAGCAAATTAAATAAATAAATTTATTTAATTTATTTGCACATGATTTTGAAAGAATAAATAAAATATTTAAATATATTTTATTTTGTAGAGATTTAATTTAAATAAATTTGCATTTTATTTAAATTTAGAAGAATGGATGATTTAATTAAATAATTAAAATTATTTAATTATTTTAGAAGAATAAGGTTAATGTAGATGAAATTAATTAAATAAATGAAATTTATTTAATTAAATGGGAGGAAGTGAATCAAATAAATAAATAAATATATTTATTTATTGATAGAGGACTATGAAGATGAAATAAATATTTAAAATATTTATTTAAGTAGAGTCATGTCATTTTTAGGTGTATACATTTTGCCCCTCTTTGATGCAATGTGTTTTATCACGTTGTTTCAAAGAATAATAATTTTTGACAGTGATACATGCCCCAGTTTGCCCCAAGTACAAGTTTAACGACAGGATGCCCCCTCAGGATATTGGACGGGGAGAAGGTAGAAGGCGTGAGACGGACAATCTCACGATGAGATAGGTTGATAGGAGAAGAAATGGTTGGATGCAGAAGAAAGAGGTGAATGATATGGGATGCAAGATAAAATGATGACACACACAAGCAAGCAAGCAAGAATGCACAAATGATATAAGAACAGTCAAGGTATTGCCCCCGTTAAGGGGTAAACCAAAGATATAGATCGATGATGTCTAGTTTCAGGAATGAAACATGTCGTACAAGACTCTGGGTCTGGTTTCGACAATGCAACATCCTGTCTAAGACATTTGATATGATAATGATATACGATAGTGTTGTCATGGCGGGGAATGATATATCCCTAGACCAACACGAAGGATAGTTATGACTGATTGATATGGTTTACAACAAGATTAGGATCAAGACCACTGATCGTGATTGGATCATTTGACAAGATTGACTTGACTCGATTGGTATGGATTAAGGATAAACTTGCATTTGGATCGCTGCCTAGGTTGACAGCTAGAACTGTTGATGAGAGATATGAAGACAAATAGAAAATTGATTTGATAGAAGAATGACTTGATAGAAGAAATCACAAGATTTTCTTTGTAAACATTGATACGCTGCATAGAATATTATTGGATGGGATATGGAGTGCAATTGGATGTGCTATGGATATGGATATGGATAGGAATTGCAATTGGATACGGTATGGATATGGATATGGATAGTTGTCATCTTGATATAGCAAGTATTTTGGAGTGCTTATTTCATCATTGGGCTTTATTATGTTGTAAGAAAATACAAGCATCTAGGTATAATTAAACCGAGATGACCTGAGTATCACTTACACAGATTTTGATTTAGCAAGTTAATACAAGCATCTAGTCAAAATTGAATCTAGATGACCTGAGTATTTTTTTGCATTTCAACAGGCAAGGATTGCCCCTTTTCATGTTTAGACTTCGGAGTCCTTGATGATCTTTTGTTGATCAAGTCGTTAGACAGAAGTTGTCACATTACTAAAGTTTAATCCACAAGCAGCAGACAAAGAAAAATTATGCCCCCATCATAGCATCTCTAGCTTTTGGCATCCTCAAGTAGCATAGGAAGACATAATGACAAAAATTCAAGACCTTGTCAGTTAACCTGTTGACAAAACATTCTTGCATTAGATGTGTCTTTTGCCATAATGGATATAGAATTGTTTGAAGTGTTTTAACATGGTACTCTACTTTGTTTTGGATAGGTTGATGTTTCGAGTCAAGATTTTTGTTGTTGGGTAGTTTGCTTTGTTGTGCTTGTCTGATGAAGGTATCACAATCCTTTATTAGTATCCTCTATAGAATAGTGGCATACAAGAATCCAAATCCGTAACTAGGTCGAGGAGTTGCCCCCAGTTTTAGACGAGGATCGACTTATTATGGGTGAGACGACAATAGATATGGAGGGACAGACCCTAAGGGACTGACCTAGTGCCTTAGGGGCTCATTGCTAAATGGCCTTGCCTACATGATGACGCAGAGGTGACGTAGTTTGACAACAGTCCAAAGGACTAGTTCAAGATGAATGATGTAGAAGACACAAGAGACATGACGTCGAAACGGATGGAGGGAGTGGTTTGTTGCAGAATAGCGCCTGTTTACCAGGTTTTCACCACTTGCTTTTATTTGCACAGAAGCCAAGAGTACGCATGATGCCTGTTTGCCAGGTTTTCACCATGGTACCTATCCCAGGCGCCTGTTTGCCAGGTTTTCAACATAGGATGATTTTTTTGTTATTTTTCCAATTTTTTAATTTTTTTGGTTATGTTTTTTATCACTTTTTAAATTTTTTTGGATTTTTTTAGGACTCCCTTACATTGGGGTTTTCAGGTGTAGAACTTGTGAAGGTGCAAGCTGTTGATAGGATCATCGAATAGTTCACCTTCAGATGTGGCCAGTTGATATGTCCCTAATCCGTAAGCTGCAATGACGACATAGGAACCTAACCAGTTTGGTTCAAATTTTCCTTTCTTTTCACGATCTTGTTGATTTCTTGGATTTTCTCTTAGGACTAGATCGCCAACCTGGAAGACCCGGGGCTTCACCTTGTGATTGTAACTTCTGGACATGCATTGATGATATGCTTTCAGGTGGTTATAGGCCTATTGCCTTCGTTCTTCGAGTAGCTCTAGTTCTTGGAGTCTGGTTACTCTGTACTCTTCGTCAGTTATGAGACCTTTTAGTGAAACTCTCAGGGATGGGATCTCGACTTCAATGGGGAAGATTGCTTCAGATCCATAAACTAGGGAGTATGGTGTTGCACCTGTAGGTGTGTGGATGCTTGTGCGGTAGGCCCATAGTGCGGGATTCAGTTGGACATACCAGTCACAACCATCATCATTGATAGTCTTTTTTATGATTTTTAGAATGGTTTTATTCGATGCCTCCGCTTGACCGTTACCTTGAGGGTAGTATGTGGTTGAAAAGTGGTGCTGGATATGGAATTTGTCACATAGTTCCCTGACATCTTGGTTTTTGAAGGGTCATCCATTATTAGTGATGATGGACGAAGGGACACCATAATGACAAATGATATAGTTTAGGATGAAAGAAGTAATCTGCTTGCCTGTGATGTTGGCTAGGGGCACAGCTTCAATCCACTTCATGAAGTACTTTGTGGCAGTGATAATGAATTTATGGCCGCTTGAGGAAGGAGGGTGGATCTTGCCCACTAAGTCAAGTCCCCACTGACAGAAAGGCCAAGGAGTTGTTAATGGTTGTAGCTCCTGTGCTGGTGCATGTATCAGATTCCCGTGGATTTTACATTTCTTGCATTTCTTCATAAAATGATAGGAATCTTGTTCCATCGTTGGACAGTAGTACCCCATGCGTATGAGTTTCTTGGCTAGAGTAGGACCACTAGAGTGAGTTTCGCATATACCATCGTGAATTTCACTTAGAGAAATTTGATATTCCTCTCTATCGAGACACCTAAGGAGGGTACCATCGAGACCTCAACGATATAGGGTGTTTGTGATAATGGCATACCGAGATGCCTGTCGGATGAAGGTTCTTTTCTGGTTGCTGGAGAGGTCAGGTGGGAGGGTGTTCTCTTTTAGATATGCAAATATTTTTCCATAGAGTGGGGAATCGGCTCATATGATGTGGCATATGATATGGGAATCTGGGGTGTCATAAGTAGGACAAGAGACTAGCTCTACTAAAAACTCATACCGTGTTTGATTTCCTAGTATGTCGAGGAGAGATGCAATTGTGGCCATTACGTCGGCAGCTTTATTCTCGATCCTTGGTATCTGTTCAAAAGATATTTTGATGAAATATTCCTTGAAGTCATCTACCATTCTTTTGTAAGGAATCAGTTTCTCATCCTTTGTTTGGTAGTCATCATTCACTTGATTGATAACTAGTTGTGAGTCACCATAGACTTGGAGTTCCTTGATGTTCCACTCAACTGCCAGTTTGATACCGATAACCAAAGCTTCATATTCCGCTACATTGGTAGTGCAAGGGAACATTAACCTATATGACTTTGGAATAGTGTTTCTATTAGGTGTTATCAATAAGATACCTGCCCCCGATCTGTGCTGTGTGTATGAGCCATTGAAATACATTTTCCATTTTGCTATGTTGACATGGAAGATAGATTCATCTGGAAATTCAAAGCTTAGGGGGTTGTTATCCGTTAAATGTGCATCTGCTAGTTGATCTGCAAGCACTTGTCCTTTTATTACTTTTCTATCCACATATTCGATATGGAACTCACTAAGAAGCATGACCCATTTTGATAATCTACCTATTAAGGCAGCCTTGTTAAGTAGGTATTTCAGTGGGTCAATCTTTGCCACTAGCTTGACAGAGTGTGATAGCATGTAATGTCTCCACTTTTGTGAGGCAAAGATGATAGCTAGGCATGCTCTTTCAATAGGTGTATATTGCAGTTCGTATCTGACGAGTGTTTGACTGATGTAGTATATAGCTTGTTCTTTTCCATCATAGTTCTGTTGTGCAAGTAAAGCTCCTAGAGCTGTTGGTGTAGCTGAGATGTACAGTAATAGAGGCTTGCCCTGAATAGGTAGCATCAATACCGGTGGTTTCATAAGATATTCTTTTAGTTGCTGAAAATCCTGTTCACATGACTCGTTCCATTTGAAGGGTACATTTTTGTGTAGCAGATGAGAGAATGGGTGGCACTTGTCTGCCAGTTGGGAAATGAACTGTCTAATAGACTGCAGTTTGCCTTGTAGGGATCTCAATTGAGTCAGATTTTTGGGAGGTGGCATTTCCATGATTGCTTTCACCTTAGCATGATCCACTTCAATACCGTTTGCAGATACTATATATCCCAGTAATTTGCCTGATGTAACCCCGAATACACACTTCTTTGGGTTAAGTCACACATTGAATTGTTCCAGTATGTTAAAGATCTTGTCTAGTATTTCTAGATGCCCTTCTCTTGTGAGAGACTTTGCTAGAATGTCATTGACGTAGTCTTCCATTATAGTATGCATCATATCGTGGAAGATTGTTGTCATGGCTCTCTGATATGTTACCCCAGCATTTTTCAGACCAAACGGCATAACACACCAATAGTAGGTGCCCCAAGGACATGTAAATGCAGTTTTGTGCTGGTCTTTTGGTGCAATCTTTATCTAGTTGTAGCCCGAGAAACCGTCCATGAGTGATAGCATAGTGTGTCCTGCCGTAAGATCAACAATCATGTCTATGTTGGGCAGAGGGAATTCAACTTTGGGACAGGCCTTGTTCAAGTCTCTAAAATCATTGCAAATTTTGACTCTACCATCTGGTTTAGCCACCAGTACTATATTCAAAACCCATTCAGGATAGTCAATGGGCCTGATAAATCCAACGTCTAACAGCTTTTTTAGTTCCTCCTTTACCATGAGGGCCACATGCAGATGCATTTTTCTGAGCTTTTGTTTGACCGATTTAGCCCTTGGAGCTAGAGATAAATGATGCATGATAAGATTTGGATCCAGCCCTGGCATGTCAGCGTATGTCCATGCAAAGTTGATCTATTTTCTTTTGAAGAAATTTGTAAATGCTAGTTTTCCATGTTCTGTTAGAGCCTTTGCCATGTGGATCATTCTAGGATTATCACCTGTGTTGACATTGATTGCCTCTGCCGGTTCTATCAAGATTGATGATCTCTCCTGATGTGTAAGATTGGCAAGAGGGTCAAGCCTTCCATCCTTCGGTGCCTCAGAGAGGTTTTCATTGTTGGATACGTCTTTATTTTTACTATTTTGATGATCTAACACTGCCGTGGAGCAGTTTTCACCATTAAATCATTCTTTTATTTTGATGTTTTTATGAATGAAAGGCTTGGCTTTCTCTCCAAAATAAGCCTTCTCGTTGAGTTCAATAGCATAGCCAGCTCTGTGGTCTCCTACAGGTAGATGATCCCTAAGCTCAAGAAAATCTATAATGGCATCGTCATTTTCAAAGGTATCAAGCTTAGGGGCATTGCCTTCTAGGGCCCAGTCTATAAATTTAGGGTGTACCAAAGGTAAGGAATCATTGGGTTGGTTTGGCTCAACGGTGTTGATGGTAAGGACAGAATTGTTGAGGGAATGGACAAAGTTTGCGATGGTACTCACTAGTAGGGGATCTATTGAGGGAGGTATCACTCTTTCCTCATGATTGTCATTATTGTCATTATGTGGAACAGACTCTAGCGATCTATCTCTTGGACCTTGTCTCTTATTCGCAGGGGTTGGGTCATACTCGTGGACAACGTCAATATCCTTTTCGTCACAAGACAGCTTAGAGAGGCTATCCCACTCGTATTCATTAGAATCTGTTTCACTCCCTAGTTGCATTCTCTAAATTTGTTCAACTAGATTGCTAGTGGATGCTTCTGGTTGTTTGTCCTTATTTTTGTTGTTTCTATTGTTTCTTGGTGCTCTAGTGTAGCCTAGCCCTGTAGTGTCTCAGGCTATTAAGGTATGAGGTTGGATGGGTTCAGTGATACAATCCCTTCTTGAACCAAGTGGATTGTGTCCTTCATACCCCATTCTTTGTAGCATCTAAAAGCCTTGACCATACTATTCTGTTGGTATAGTGGGATGGTCATGTTGCGCCAAGGAACTAGCTTCATCTTTGTATAGCCACTATACGTCATCTTTTTCATCACTTTCATCTTCTAGGCTTCAGCATTTTACAAATGGTCCTTTGGTAGGCTTCTCCGCTGCGAGTGTTTTTAAGATAGGCCTCCCATAGGATCTAGGAGATAGAGGTAGTTGTGCGAAATAGAGGGACTGAGATACCATGTATTCACCCAAGCCTTTGTCTTTGAGTTGGAGTTTAGGTTGAGGTCCTTCAGAAGAGGAAGCAAGTGTAGCTGAATCAATATGAGATGACAAGGATGCAGAAGCACGATTGTTGGGTATCACAACTTCTAGTTTGGGTTGAATTGAGTTGTAGTATTGATAGGGGTTAGGATCACCTTGGATGGTGATTTCTTGTCCTTCATGCGGGAACTTGATACATTGATGATATGTAGAAGTTACTGCTTTCAAGGCATGTATCCATGGTCGCCCAAGGAGAATTTTGTAAGCTAGTTCCATGTCAAGGACTTGACAAGCTACATCTTTCACTATAGGGCCAACTCTAATTGGTAGTGTAACAATTCCTTTGGATGTCCTTTCTTCCTCATCATAGGCTTTTATGGTGATTTTTCTTTTCGGATCTATAGCCTTCTCTGAAAACCCCAATGTAAGGATTAACTTCAGTGTGTAGATATTTGAACCAGCCCCTCCATCTATTAGGACTCTTTTGATCTTGTGCTTGTGTATGAAAGCTTCAATATGAAGGGAGGCGTTATGGGGTTGAGTGATAGACATATCTTCCTTCTCAGTGAATGATAGGGAGTACGGTGAGGTGATGTGACTAACCATAGTTTCGAATTGTTCTTCAGCTAGGTTCGTGGGAATGGAGGCTTCTGCTAAAGCTTTGTCAAGTATAGACCTATGAAAAGGAGATAGACGCAGAAGTTCCAACATGGAAATGTGTGCAGGTGTTTTGTGGAGTTGATCCACGATACTGTATTAACCAAATGGGGGAGCGGAAGCTCCTCTAAGGGTGACCTTGTTACTACAGGTAGTAACGTTACAATCCAGATCCTTGTTGATAGTGATCACATTGATGTGTGAATCACCCTCTGAGATATGGTTAACAACATAGTCGAAGCTGACATTTGTGTAGTTTGCATTGTTAGAGCCACTATTATTTTTGTTGGATGGTCCTCCCTGCTCGTAGTTATGAAGAGGATCCTTGAATGCCTGATGATCACTGTTGGAGGTATGTCTGCGAGATTGTCCGTTGACATATATTTTGTTTTGCTCTATTAAGTCTTGGATTATATGCTTGAGTGCAATACAATCATTTGTCTTGTGCCCCCTGTTTCGATGGTATTCGCAAAAATCATTGTCGTTCCACCAACAGGGTTTGACCTTTGGTTCGTACTCTCGTGCTGAGGGAAGTGTTATGAGATTGTTGGCAATTAGCTTCTGTAGGGCAGTTTCTAGTGACTCATCCAAAGGTGTGAATGTTCTCTGAGGTCGGAAGTTACTAAACCTAGATTCGGTATTTCATGGTTTGTCTTGCGGGGGGTTATTTTGAGGTGTTGATAGATTGAAAATTGGTTGCTTAGGTGCCACATTTTTGGCATCGACTACCCCATCGTTCACAATATTCTTGTTTTTCATCTAGAATCTAGGTTTCTCATTGTTGGTGTTGGTATTGGGAGAGTCTTTATAGAGTTTGATTTGACCTTTTGCGATTAGGGTTTTTTCTATGATGAGGCCCATCTCAATGACCTTAAAAAAAGATGTAGGACATTGGATTTGGATTTGGTAACTTAGATCCATTTGTAGATTATGTACAAACATTTCTAGCATCTATTTCTCTGGTATTTGGTGTGGGCACTTGCTTGCCAATTGTCTCCATCTTTGTAAGAAGGCAGCGAAAGATTCTCCTCATTTCTATTTGGTGTTACAAAGATCTAATATTGAGATGTCATGCTCAATATTGTATGAGAAGTGGGTGACAAATTGGTTGACAATTTCATTGAATGTTTTAATACCAGGTGGCAGTCTAGAGAACCAATCCATGGCTTGTCCTCCCAAACTCCGTGGAAATAGTCACATAAGGTAAGTGTCGTTATGTGTGACCTCTAGACAAGCAACATTGAACTCTTTGATATGATCTCTTGGATTGCCCTTCCCTCGATATTTATCAAATTTAGGCACCTCAAATCTTGAGGGGAAGGGAATCATGCTTAAGGACCTATCAAAAGGATATGGTGAAATATCCTCTATGGTGTAGTTTTTAGTCGATGTTCCCGTTTTCATGTCTGACATTTGTTGTTGGAGAGCTTCAACTTTTTGGTTAATTAGACTTAGGGCATCCAAGGAGTCTATTGTTGCTTTGCTCTTATCCGTGGGTACTTCATCATGTCTACTTCCTTCAGGGATTCTTTCTTTGTCATTTTCTTTGAGAGTCTCCACATCATAATCCTTAGGGAATTTGGCTCCTAGACTTGCTAAATGTAAAATGTACTTTGATGGGTCTTGGGCAAGCACCCCTTCTAATAGGCATAGAAAATTTGGGTCATGCTGCGTGTGGAGGATCTTGTCTATGGAAGGTTCTTCATTATTTTCGTGACCATCAAAAATACTTTTCTCTGCCATTTCTAACTACTTTTGTTTTTGTAATCTTGTCAAGACCATGCAAGGTAGTAAAGAGATGGGATGAGGTGAGATTGCAAGATTTTGAACAAGGTGCTAGGATGAAACAAGGTTTTAGCAAAGTTCTTCTTAGATCTAGGTGGTATCAAACAAAGTGGGATATACAAAAGTGATAGTCAAAAGCTAGGATGTTAGGAATCCATTACTTGATGTTGACTAGCATTTGCACAACCCCCTAGTGGAGTTCTGAAAGGATAAGTAACCCTTGATATGGGAGCCTCACTAGGTTTTTGCTTGAGATTTGATTTTGATCAAGAATAATTTTGGCTATAACCTTGTTGGAAACTTGGAAGAAAGTGGTGAGATTTTGGATGAATAAGCAGCTATGGTGTGAATAAGAGAGAAGAGGTTGATTTTGCAAGGTCTTTGATCAGATTTTAAAAACTAGAACAGGTTTGAACTAGTTTTTGAAAAGTATTGACAAATTTTTCTCTTTGAAAGATACTGGATTTTTGCTCTCAGGTTTAAATGTGCAACAGAAGTGAAATGCGCAACAAGTTGATTCAAATGTGCAAAGAGTCGGTACAGATGCACAATTCTAGCTATTTTCTTGTTTTTATTTGAATTTCAGAAATTTTTGGATCGTTTTCAAGATTTTTTAGTGTTTTTGGTTTGAAAAACTTGGTGTTTCTGATGATGTTGATGTTCAATTATGGCAAAAAACATAGCAAACACATAGAAGTTTTCCATGATTTTTATCTTTTTATATATTTTTTTGTGTTTTTGGACTATTATGACTCAAAACAAGTACAACCTAGGTTGGATGAGATAATATCTATTGAATCCTCTAGCTATGCCACTCAAAGCATGTAGCTCCAGGATCTGGTAGCACCGGCTCCCCTCCACGGTACTCACTTCTCACTCATACTAGATCCGGGTTTCCTTAGGCTCGTACCCCCACCAAACCTTAGGATTGTCCCTGCTACCTCTACTAAGAGTCACTTGAATCGAGGCCGCTTCAAGGGCTCCACCCTTTGCATCAACGAATAGGGGTTTTTGGCTTGCTACACAATTGGTTCTTAGTTAGGGCAACCGTTTGAGTGGTTACACGTGCGGTGACGCTACTCTCTGTTATGAAGTCTCCCAGCCTCAAAGGGTTACGCCTATGAGGGTTTTGGGGGAGGTTGGCCGTCGGTGTAACACAGCAGCACTCGTTGCTTGAGGTTTTCACCCCAAGCACAATTTATTTTAAGTGGCTTGGTAGGGCTTGGCTTTAGCCTGTTACCACTCAGGGTCGTTCCCACTTGGACATGTGTGCATCCAAGGGCAGGCCCCCCTAAAGGTTTGACAAAAAGAATGACAAGTCTGGCACTTTGATCACCCAGTTAAGGGGAGAGCATAAGCCTTTTGTCATTCGCAAGCACAGAGTACAGTGGTTAATCCAACCTAGTTAAAATAGAAAAACTAAATGGGCTAAGCTAATTTGTGCACTCACATGATTGTTAACTTGAAAAGTGATTAATCATAGCATTGTTCATTTCCCGTTTGTTAACTTTGAAATTGATTAATCATAGCATTGTTCATTTCCCGTTTGTAAAAGAAAGCAGTGATTAAGCTAGAAAATGAATCAATAATGCAAGATAGCAGTTTGGTCCAATTACTTCCTTCCTAGTCAGGGACTATGTGTAATTTGTCATGAAATGCATTTGATTACTTCACCCCTAGTTAGGCTAGATGAACTAAGCAAAATATCTAGATGACCTAATCCAGCCACTAGTCCTACAAAACAGAAGTTAGTTCCAGCATGCGAGATTCAAAAAACCCAAAACAGGAATTAGAAGACAGATGCGCAACACTGCAGCCTGAATGCGCAAAAATAGGGATTGTGCAACTTTTTGAACGGAAGCGCAAATATAGAGATCAAATGCACAAAAATACAAGGCACAGGCACAAAAATAGTAAATGCATCATTTCAGAGATTGTATGTGCAAGACTGGCTTTGTCAGAAACCTGTTCGTCACCTGTATGGACCAGTCTTCAAGAAAACTTAGATTTTTTGATTAGTAGAGGGGCAAGGGCCCCATGGTGGGTGCCAAAATGTTTAAGGGAAAATGAGTTAATCAAAATAGATTAGAAAACCCAAACATCTACAAAATAATAAAGATAAAAGGAATAAACAAATAACAAAAGCTACCTTCACCTTTTACCTTTTGCTTTCTGTAGTTCACCTATCCTTCTTTGATCTTGATAATAAAAGCCCTCATAAGCTTTTGCTTGCTTGCTTGTTTGAAGATGACAAAGAGTGAATGGCTGTGATACTTGTGTATTTGAAGATGAGCTTCAAATATAGAAATGGAGGATGCTATGAAGTGCTCAAATGAATGTGGGGGTGCCAAAGGCGCATCGATATCTCTGCAGCATAAGTTTGCTCAAATGATGGATTCTAAAATGAAGAAGGAGAGGGTTGTATTTATAGAGATGTGTAGAAGAAGATCAATGGTTGATGATAAAAGGGAAGATCAACGAAGGAGGATTGTTGAGGAACGTGCAACAAATGGAAGAAAGACATGTGTCATTCAAAAAGAAACTTTGTTGAGTTAAAAGCTTTCGTGATGGGCATGAGTTTTCATTTTTTTTAAATTAGAATTTATTTTTCTAATTTAAGAGCAAAGTTGCTTTAACTCAGCTTTTACTTTTGTATGACAAGAAGAATATATTTTTAGAAGATAAGAAAGATTTTTGAAGATAAGAAAGCATAATTAAATAAATAAATTTATTTAAGTACTTGTGGATAATTTGGAAGAAAAGAAAGCAAATTAAATAAATAAATTTATTTAATTTATTTGCATATGATTTTGGAAGAATAAATAAAATATTTAAATATATTTTATTTTGTGGAGATTTAATTTAAATAAATTTGCATTTTATTTAAATTTAGAAGAATGGATGATTTAATTAAGTAATTAAAATTATTTAATTATTTTAGAAGAATAAGGTTAATGTAGATGAAATTAATTAAATAAATGAAATTTATTTAATTAAATGGGAGGAAGTGAATCAAATAAATAAATAAATTTATTTATTTATTGATAGAGGACTATGAAGATGAAATAAATATTTAAAATATTTATTTAAGTAGAGTCATGGCATTTTTAGGTGTATACAGGGAGCATGAAAAACAACGAGGAAGCAAGAAGAATTAAATAGAAAAAATGAAAATTAAATAGGGTTAAAGATATATAAATCAACATTAAACGACATTTAATGCCGAGCGTGCAGGGACATGAGTGTAGTTGCAAAGAATTTGTTTGCAACTACATATGTAGTTGCTGAGAAATTCTTCACAAATACACATGAGTAACTTAACAAAAATATACAAGTGCACTGAAAAACAATGACATCACACTCAAAGAGAAAAAAGACTAAGTCATGAAACTTGACTTTTGCAATTTTTTCAAATGGCAAAAAGTGATCCAAATCAAAATGATTTTTCAAAGCGTCGGAATACACACAAGACCAATCCTTTTTTGTCTCTATTTATCTTCTTAGAGGATGTGGGATACAAAATAGACAAGTTTCATAGGGGTTATCCCACGAATTCAGGAAGCAAAAATTAAGGATAACAACTGAGATAACTAGGGATCTTCCTTCGATCATCCTTTGAAATGATCAAAGGGAGAAGAATCCCATAACTCTAAGTGCCTTCATCCAACCATTGGGCTATAGAGTCAGGTGACAAACATAGGCGACAAACAAAACATAAGATGACAAAAAAAAAGACCAACACATAAATATACAAATTGTACAAACTTCTATGTCACTTCATTGAGTGAACAACTTCATATGTTGTCCACTGTGAGGTAGTATAAAAGGTATTCCATCTTAATACGCCAGAGGAAAACTATTTTCACCACAAAATTGGTGTATCATGAAAGGTCCTCTCCACAAAGAATCAAATTTTCCATGCATCCCTTTCAACTCTCTTCTCTTGTCCCATAACAGAACTAGATCTCCAATTTGGAAATCTTAGGACTTTGCTTTCTTGTTGAAGAGCTTCTTAACTTGACTTTGGTGCTTTGCAATGCGATCCACCACCCTTACGCATTGTTCCTCAAGTTCACTAAGAAACATAACATGCTTGTCAATGGAACTATCAAAAGTCTCATCCTCAATTACATTAGCCAACCTTAGAGCAGACAACTCCAAGGTGATGGGAATCTCAGAATTCAAACCATATAGGAACTGAAATGGAGAGATGCCAATTGCCCACTTGGGAGTGATAAGATCCACCCACAATGCATCATACAATGCTTTATGCTAGGATCTCTAATTTTCATCAACCAACTTCCTGATTATGGTGACTAGGTTCTTATTGCTTGATTCAGCTTAACCATTCAGTTGGCCACAATAGTTAGAAGAATGAGAAAGAGTGATTCCATACTCAAAATAAAACTCTGTTATCTCATGAGATGAGAAACAAGTAGCATTTTCTGCTACTATCTTGTTAGGCACCCCAAAATGTGAGATAATATTTTCTTTGAGGAAGTTACAAACCACCTCTAAAGTAGCATGCTTTACAGGAATAGATTCCACCCACTTGGTGAAATAATTAGTAATTGTGAGAACATAACTATATCCTGAACTCGATGGTTGATTCACTGTACCAATGAAATAAATACCCCATTGCTGGAAGGGTTCTTGAATCACCACTAGCTTGAGTAGTAGAGCTACCAACTTGGGTTTCCCCACAAACTGCTAGCACAATTCACACTTGCGCACCTAGTTGTATGCATCTTGAAAGAGTGTGGTCTAGTAGTACCTTGCTCTCAAAATTTTCTAAGTTGTAACTAGAGCTGAGAAATTTTCTTCGCATGCTAAGATGTGAAAAGAATCTAATAGCTTGCCTTGTTGTGCTTTATCCACACATCGCAGAAAAATTCTATCAATGCTTCTCTTATACAAATCATTATCCCAAAGAAAAAAGTTTGCGGCCTTAAGCTTGATTGTCCTTTTCTCTTTATATGACAAATGCTTGGGACATTCTCCATATGAGAGGAAGTGTGCAATGTTTGAATACCACTCATTCGTTGTGCTCACAAACAAGACTGTGGGAAGTCTTTTGGTATTCGTTTCCTCATTAGTGGATATCTCTTCTGGTTTATTATTAGCAATAAGATGACATAAAATTTTCCCATGTACTAGCTTTGTGGGTCTAATCTCCATGTTATACTATTAGATCTTAGCAATCCAATTACCTCTCTTACACCCAAATTCTTGTTGAGTCAAGATGGACTTGACTATCGAATCAAGGACCAATGCAATAGTATGGGAATTTAGAATGTAATACCTAAAGTGTTTAACTGCTTTTACCACAACATAAGCATGTTTCTCCATTGGTGAGTACTTAAGCTCATGAGTCTTCAAAGGACAACTCATGAAATCTATTGGAGATTCAATCCCTTCCTTGTTTTGTTGCACCAAGATTGGGGATAGAGTATGCTCTGAGGCATAGCTATACATGATAAAGTCTTCATA
The DNA here is from genome assembly GCA_027924645.1 of Cunninghamia lanceolata. NCBI lineage: Eukaryota > Viridiplantae > Streptophyta > Pinopsida > Cupressales > Cupressaceae > Cunninghamia > Cunninghamia lanceolata. Next base: position 15,202,598 of record BSBN01000523.1, read on the forward strand.
ATAGTCTGAACAGACTAAGATCAGAGCATGAGCAATTGCCTCTTTTATGTCATTAAATGTAGTTTTCCCTTCCACACTCCAACAGAAGGTTGATTTTCCTTTCATCATATCCATGATATGATGAGTCTTCTCAGCAAAATTTGGAACAAATCTTCATAGGAAGTTTACCTTCCCAAAGAAAGAATGTACTATTGTTCTATTGGAAGACAGGGTAAGACTCTGAATGAATTTGACCCACTTAGGATTAATCTTGGTACCTTAGACACAATGTGCCCAAGAAGATTACCTTATGTAACCCCAAAAATGGATTTCTTGGGATTGAGTGGGATACCATGCTAGCAGCAGTGATAACTCTAAGGAACCCCCCCAAAAAAACTTATAAAATCCTGGCAAATCCTAGCTAAGTGCTATAATTTTCCTGGCGAATCTTTCTTTTTTTTGAAAAAAATATTAATTTTCCTAGTGAATCTATGCACATTTTAGAAATTATTATAAAATCATGGTGAATCATAATGAATAATTAGTAAAAAAAATTACAATGGCAAATCCTAGCGAATAATCACTAAAAAAATTAATTAGAATGGCGAATCTTTCCTTTAAAAATTTACATAGTTGGTTGGCGTAGTCCCCCTATATATATTTTTGTGTTTTGTAATGTTGAAGAAGGGGCCTCGGGGTGGTAGCCACCGGTGGGATCAAGGGACAGCACCCCTTGCAGAGGTCAAGGATCGCATCTAACCATAAAAATTTAAATATTTAAAATTCTAATTTAATCAATTAGTTATAAATAAACTCTATATTTAACCCATCTCTCTAAGGCAATTTAAAATGATAAACTAATTCAATAGAATAATAATAAAAAATTCATTGCACTAACCCTTAAAAGAATTAAGGGAATAAAATATATGTCCCTTCATATTAAATAATAAATATTTAAAACTACATGGAATAATAAAATCCAAGTATAAAAATAAGAACAAATAATTATTTATTTCTAAACCTTAGTCAAATATTATCATGATTACGTGCACTGATAAAATATAAAAAATGAATAAATCACAATATAAAAGTACATTTTAAAACAATAATAAAGCATAATACTCCACTAAAAACTCAAGTTAACTACATTTTAGGAGCTAAATATGCAACTTCTATTATATTTAAAACTTGTTAAAACAATAATATATTGTACAAATACTTTTCTTTCTACCTAATTCTTTCATTTTTTCCTAATTGTTTTGTTGGAGAATGATTTTTTAAAAGCTTTCATTTTTTCCTAATTGTTTTGTTGTAGAATGATTTTTTGAATGCTTTCATGTTTGTTGTAGATTGATTTTTTAAATGTGAATCTGAGAAACCCATTTCTCACCTCCTCCATTTTGATGGACTTCTCTATTTCTTTTGTTTATCTCTATTATTGACTTTATTTTTTGCAAATGGTTAACATTATTTTTAAATGGTTTATTTATTTGAATTGATATTGGTATTAACACATGTTGCAGGTAAAATCTGAGGGAGGAAATTTAAAAGTTTCACATTATTTGCATGGACATGCATGATTGTAGATGAAGGATTTTATTTTTATTTTAATTATTTTAAAGAATGTAAAATAAAGAATACATGTTTCTGCATTTTCTCTTAAAAATTTTAAAACATAAAAACAACCATAGATGTTTATGTTTTAAAAAAAGTTAAAACATATATTTTTTGTTTTAAATATGATGATAAGAGGGAGTAGGGCCAACAAAAAATGCTACAATTTTTTTTAATCTATTGAATTTTGTTCTCTATTTTTTTCTTTATTTTAGATTTTTTTATCACAAATTTAATTTCAATCTAAAATAGTAATGAAATCTACAATTTTGTGCATCAATAACAATATGTTTATCAAATGAAACTAAACAATAAATCAAATTAAAAAAGACTAATTTTGCACCTTATATTTTGTCTTGTAGGGGCCTCTATGAGATCTGGATCAACAAATTGGTATTGGATTTGGATTTGTGTCTAGAATTGAACTATAGGTATCTGCAAGCAGACTTTGGATCAATTGTTGGCAATGAATCTACAACTAGAAGGAAGTGATGTTATAGGCTATGTTGCCTATCCTCTACTGGTGATCGTGCTGCTACTGTGACTAAAGTTTCTTTCTAGTGATAGGATGGATCCGTGCATGGGACCTTAGCTTAGGGTTTATAATGGCTTTGATTTTAATTTGGTGGAAAAGAAATTCTAGGCCTCAAGCAAGCCTTTTAAAAGGCATGTGCTTATGGCCCCCAGAATCAAATAAGAACCTTGAGATCAAATTCATAATTAACCATAATAAACAAATCCATATTAAAAGAAAAAATAACCCTAAAACTACATAATAATTTATTACTAAAGGTGAATATTATCCCAAAATTAATGGCAAGAATATAATATTACTGGCGAATACCATTAAGATGTATAATTATATTATAAACTATTGGTGAATCACATTTAATAAGGTATCATGTACCTGGTGAAATAATTCAACTTATTAGTTTAAAATAATAACATTTTTGTGAATTAATTAATACTGAATTATTTTTTGTAAAAATGGAGCAATTTAGTCCCCTTTGTAGCTTGATATAGTTGCCATTTTTACAGGCCTCTATTTCAACTATTAGCCAATTGGTGAAGATTCGCCACTAAAAAAATCCCTGGCTAGCGGCACCTTTCAAGCAGTTGCCATAAATGATGACAATGATCTTGGCAATTCTTAGAAAAGATAGTCAAATCATCAAGGTAAACTATAATAAACTTACCCATCTCATCATGGAAAGCCAGGTCCATCACCCTTTGAAAAGTGGCACCAGCATTGATCAATCCAAAAGGCATTCTGTGATATGCAAAAGTTCCCCATAGAGTAGTGAAGGTGGTCTTGTGCTTATCTTCTTCACTTACTTTCACTTGGTTGTATCTTGAGAAGCCGTCTAACAAAGTCAATATTTTTTAACTTGTTACCATTTGTAGAACTTGATCCATTACCGACAATGGGTAATTATCTTTCAGTGACGATTGATTCAAATTATAGAAATCCGCACAAACACAGATTTCTTCATTCTTCTTTCTTACCAAAACAATATTAGCTATCCATGTTGAATGATGGATAGGAAAAATAATTCTAGCATTCAATATTTTTGGATCTCAGCAAGAATGGTACCTGAGATTTTTGGGTTGTACTACCTTTGTTTTTGTTTATGAGGCATAGAAATTGACTTGAGAGGAATCTCATGTTGAACTTCTTTAGGATGAAAAGACTTCAAATAATCATATGAATAAGCTAGCACATCAATGTGCTGCTGCATAAGTGTTACAAACTTTTTCCTTTCCTCCAACAAGCAACATTTCCCAATATTCACCATTTTGGAATCATTTTTTGTACCCAGATTGATTTGTTCAACCTCTGTCGATGAGTCTGGTCTAGATTGTTGTTACCATTTAATAAAGTGATCATGCTTATCAAAACAAATTTCTGGAGGGACCAATCCTTTGGGAATCTTATTCCCTTTCAGCTATAATACTTCTTTACCAGTGTCCTGAATCACTTTAGAGATTGATTCTCGAGGAGGAGAATCACTCCCTTCAAAGTACAATTCACTAAAATTTTCTACCTTTTCCAAAAAGGCAATGATCTGGTCATCACTATTAAAAATTTTCCAATGATTGGCATTGTCAGGAACACTGGGTTGTATTGTACCTCGTACACATGCCCCATTTCAAAACAGGGACCCCTCTCTATCAAATTTGGTCTAGGATGTCAAGTAGATTTTTTTTCACCTCCTAAGTGGTCAAAGTATGTTTTGGCCATGTTTGAATGATGATGTTGAAAATCATTTCCAAAATTTGCTAAGTTAGATCTTTGTATCTCTTCTGATGGCCTTGAATAGCCCTTTTGCGCTGAATTGCATCCCAACCAACCTTTGTACTAATTTGCCTCCCAACTGACTTCACGTTAAAATCATTCATCACCAACTCTGGTGCTAGTTTTCCTCTCGATGGACTTTTGCGCTTAAATCAATTGCCTCCGACTTGCGCTGTATTGTTCAATCACTGACTAAGTCAAATGAGGCCAAAATTCCCACAAGTCCGAGAGGCCTCAAAGTCCCGTAAACTGCATAACGTTGAGTTTATGGTCGCAACATTAAAAAAACCTTTTGCTGACTAGGTCCGTCACATCTAATTTCCCTGCCAAGTCTGAGCAAATGAAAAGTCACGCGAAAACCCTAATTTATCAACTGACACTATGTACATCGTGCATTAATGGTGATTTCACTGGAGACAATACAAGGATTGCCTGCATTGTTTAAGTCATTTTCTGCATTTTTGATAAAGTTTTTGGAGAGCCCATTGTAACCTACTGAGCATTTTTCACCACCATTGCCCTCGAGTTTGATCCTGCGACTGCTTCCTACCTGTGCAAATTGAACACATTTTCTACAACTAATCATGTAGGGTTCCAAATATCCTCTTTGAGCTTTCACTGTGTGCAGTTAGGGTTTCATTTCAAGCACATTTTCTTTTCAAACAACATATTTAGGGTTTCAGCTAGGGTTTTGTGCATGAATTGTTTGGTTCTCCCTCAAAACCTAGTTTGAATTTATCCTTGAAAACATAGTTGGATTACCATGAGCTAAAAAGAACAACTTAACTAGGCCTGGCCATAGTTTGAAAAATTCAAACCCTTTTCATAAACTGGAAAGACATCTAGTCTTGGCTCTAAACTCAGGTCCGACTGACTTGTAAACATTTCAACTCATCTAGTTGGTCGGTGGTAGTTAAAATTTGTGCCGCGCTTTAAAACCCATTCAGCACTAAAAACGTCAACTTCTGACCTACATAGCTTTGTCATGTTAACCAATTAGATTGATGGGACCTCAAAACCCCGCAAGCTTTGAAAAGCTATTTAGCACTAAAAACCTTTTGTGCCGACCTTGTGCTAAATGACTTCATCTTTGACTTGGTTAGACACCTCGAATATCTCTGCAAATCGGTGACATCCAAAGTCCCGCTGAAAATAAAAATGGCTCTGTGCTAGAATTAATCCCATCTGACCTTGCACTGAAACACTCCTTCACCAACTTAGTCGGTTGACCCTGAATCTCGTGCAGGTTCGACAAAGCCAAATCCCACACAAGTGTAGCAATTGTGATCTCAAAGAGACTTGCACTAAAACCTGACCGACTAACTAACAACCAATGAAAGGTTGGTGACCTTCAAAAGTTGCGCAAGTCAGTAACATCCAAAACCTGTGCAAAAGCAAGAAGAGAATGGACACTAATAGAACCTTGGGTCAGACAAGCCCATTTCTTCTATTGAGGGCGGTAGACCTCAATTTTAGCACTTTTCTACCTATAGGTCGGTTGACCCTAAAACTAGCACAAATGATGCAAAATGACTATGTTTTAAGAACTTTTAAAGGGAAAATGTCAGGAATGATGAAGTTAATGTTGTGATACATAGATAATTATGTTTTTCATGCTTTCAATAAAATGCCTTACAACATTAAATGTTTTTTGTGTGCATTAATGGTGAATTGCTATGAAGTAGGTGCAATGGTAATAACTATTAGATTTGAGATTCTTTAAAAGGGGCATATCAGTAGTATTAGCAGACTCATTAAAATTCATCTCAAACTTAGGAATGTGAAAAATTCTCAAGGTGTTAGACTTATAAGGTCTAGTCCTACAAATTAGATGACTGCCTGAGCTCAAGCCATGAAGTATGAATTCAAGGAAATCACTCCAGAGACCAAGATTCACTCCGAGTGGATTGATGTAGGAGACACAAATCTAGGTCACATAGACTTAGATGATTTCAGGTTGAGAATCTTTGGCCCAAATCCAACTCCTAGGGCCAAAACACTCAAAGACAATGGTATATCACAAGTTGTTGCCTTCCCTACCTCAGTGCAGTATGTAGAATTGATGGTAACATGTGTAGATAGGTATGATATCATGACTAGGACAATTCAAACTACTAACGGGGATATCCTGTCTGATTTAAGTCCACCCTCTCTGGATGAGACCTTTGATATTCTATGGCACAGTCATGACTATGCAAGACAAACAAGGATCAGAGGGGACTTACAACAAAGATGTGGAGGGATGTAGGAAACACATGAATGATCATTGGGCTAAAAATAGGTCCTCCCTTAGTAAATTTCCCTAAGTACTATATAGGAGTTATTTTCATGATGAGATTAGAGATTTGGTAACTTTTCTGAGTAGAATATATGAATTACCTTCAGCCTCCACTTTTGAGGGGTGGATGTTCATTATCATAATTGAGATACTGAAAGGGACTAAGTTCCATTGGTCCCAAATCCTTAGTGACAACATTCATGAGGCCTTCGGTAACTTCAAAGAGAAGAGGTACTTCAAATGGACATCTTATGTCGTCTATGCATTAGCAAGGAGAAATCACTCTGTTGGGTTATCCAAGATTGGAGAAGTTGGGATTGATGAGCAAACCCAAGTGAAAGTATATGAGTGTTACCCGCAGCTAACCTCATCTCAATCTTTGATACACTTTAAAAGGGTAAATGGTGCTTTTACAATGTATATAGCTAGATTGTTGTAAGGTAATACAGCCTTGAGGATCTCCACTGAAGCAATGAATGAAGTAACTAAATATGGTAGGTGGTACATTCAATTTGAAAAATTCATGTATCTAAGAGTACAAGGCTTCACTGGGATGGCTTATAGACTTCCCAGATATCCTGATGACAAGACAATGCTTCTAGAATTGTCTAGACAGTTGATACCCTATGTTGAGAAAATCAAGCACTTACACATAACCAATGTTTAGTTTCCTATCAGATTTGGCAAGGGGAATTATGCATGCCCTTCTTCGGCATCAACAAAACATTCTGACAAGGAACTTCAACTCCTCAATTTACACTACTACAATGCAAGGGATCATTTCGATCCAAATAAGGTGATGGAAAGATTTGTAAGTAAGAAATTGTTTCATAAGATACATATTGAAGACTTTTGGGCCAATTGCGTGGATGACTATGAAGTTATGAAGAAGGCTCATTGAAGGCTACCTCTAGCCTTCATCAAGAAGTTCCACATTATTGCAGTGCTAGATCAATTAGAAGATGATGATAATGTTATGGTTAGAGGAGCTTGGGAAGCCCAATACCATCAACCCATCCCATTAACGAATTAGACAAATGCAAAAGAAAGCTCTTTGGATACCATAATGAGAGAACCAATCAAATTGAGCAAAGTGTAAGCAAGGGGTCAAGTGGTTGCTTTGGAAGGACAAGGAGTATAGCTTACCTATACTACATTAGAATTAGATAAGGACTCTGGAGGTGATGAGGATGAACCAATAAATGTCATAGATGAGGCAGAGCCAATTGAGAAATAAAAATTAGACAATGAAGAACATATATCCCTCTAATAAAAAGCAAAGAAAGCTAAGAAGCCATCTGTAAGGCCTTCTTTTAAGAAAGACCAGCCTCCCTCCACCAGGACAAGGGCCTCCAAGAAAAGAGATATGCCAAGTGGCCCTAGGGAAGGTTCTAAGGCCAAGAAGGCAAGGGTGAAGGGGGTAACTAAGGAGGATGCTACAATACAAGAAGTTACTAATCTGCCAACCTCCCCATCTCCTGCCACTCAAAGTGTAAGCATGGATGCCCCAACCTCTATAGCTTCTACTACTGCATCCACTTTACCCATGACCTCAGCTACCATTATCCAAGAAGCATCCCCTGCTTCCACCTCTCCCACCTCCACCATTTCAACTACTTCCTGCTCATTGAAAATTTCTTCCAATGCCCCTAGCAACCCTATTTCCTCCACTGCTGCCACTTCATGTCCCTCTACTACTACTACACCTACACTTCCTATTTCTTCCACTCAATTATCCACCCCCATAGCATTACCTCCTATTTCCACCATCCTTTCACCTCCTCTTCCTCTACCTCCACTACCTTTTCCTTCACCTCTTGTCATCTCTTCTTCCTTGTCAGTAGTATTAGCCAATCTAATGCAGACCAACATACCTTCACTACCCATATCCACTGCAGTTCCTATTTCACAAATGCCCGCAGATTCTTTGGCTATACCGCTGCTGCCCATAATTGAGAAAGTATGTGCAGAGTTGGGTATACAGGAGCCTGAAGCAGAATAATTATCTGAGGTAGAAAAGGATATATTGATGGAAGTAAGGAAGCTTCAAATGAACCTCTGACTAAGATAGTCAATGTTGAAATTATTGATATATCTGATAGCCCTCCAGAGAAAGGTCAAATGGAGGAAGTTTTCAAGGCAGCCTAAGAAAATATAATGATAAACTGGGAAAACTTAGCCAAAGAAGGAGAGAAAGAAGAGGAGATGAGTACAAATAAAGATGAAGAACCAAAGCAAGAACAAGAACCACTTGAAGAACTAGCTATAACTAATAATGACGAAGCCACTGAATTGAATAAATCTTTAGCACCTGAATGGTTGCAAAGTAAAGTGGCATATCCTGAGCCACAAGTAGAAATAATGCAGGTGGATTTGAGTACTATCTTGTCACAAGCTCAGAGGCCCAAGAAGCAAAAGAAGGCAAAGATACAATCTAGAATTTATAAGGATGAATCAAGGTCCAGAATTGCAAAGATAGCAGTCCTGCCAACTGATGCAGCCAAAGAACAAGTCAGAGTGGAGGATTATGTAATCTCCATAGTTGATTTGGGACCCGCCACTTGTGCTCAAAGAGTGGATGACTTTAAAGGATCGGTTACATTAATTTTGGAATAGTTAGACAAAGATGAGATGTCCAAGGAGTTAAAATAGCAAAATGAAGAACTCTACACTTGTCTCTAGTTTCTAGTCAAGCTAGTCGATGCAGGAGGAGATATAAGGACAGTGCCCACTTTCCTATCTACTGACGAAATGGAAAGACTAGGCGAGGTAAGGTCCAAATCCCAGGGTACTGAAAAATGGTTGTTTAGAGTTTTTGAGATGGGATGCGAGACTATCGATGCCTTTGCTCAAGTGCATAAGAAGCTGGTGGAACTTCATAATAAATGGAAAGATCTGCGCGATGAATGTGACTCCTTTGATGAGTATTACTCTCATATGTATCCGTGGATAAAGAGCATCAGGGATTTACCTACCCAGGCTCTGGTAATAGAAAATATTCTAACTAGGAACAAGCTGCCCAAGGCCGTTGAATGGTATCAACAACTACTTTTGAGGAAAGAAACTTTTGAAAACATAAAGGAAGCATATAAGCCAGCAGATGAGGAGCTACGATCAATTATATATGATATCAATGATTCTTTGAAGGATTTCCTAGAAACATCCTATGATGACTAAGCCCCTTATGATATCGAGAAATGTAAAAGCAAATTACATAAGGTAATTTTTGAAAATACCGAGCTCAGTATGGAAGATAGGTTGGATAAGGTAAGTGACCTCAGAGCTGAATTCAAAGCATTCCACAAGGCTGGTGTAGAGATAGAAAAGATATACAACAGATTTAGCCAGGAATTGGAGATGTTTGATTATCAGATCAATCATTTGAAGAATCCAAATCCGTCGGAGATCAATCCTGCACTTGAGGCATGGCTGACTTATTGCAATAAGATGGTTGGCGAAGACAAAATTAATTTAGATGAAGAGTCTTGATTATTATTTTGAATTTTTTTAAAATGTAATCCCATCATAATTGTAAATTGTTGTATTTGGGGTAGCATGTGACTCTATTTTGTCTTTTCTATGCTTTAAAAATGTTCTTTTCTATTAATATATTGAGTTGGCTAGTTGAATTGACTAGATTCAATGTATCTGGAGGCTATTTTTTGTCTTTTTCATAAAAGACAAAGTGTAATCTGAGAATTGATATGAGCTGTTACAAGTGCATTTATTGGTGTAATCTAGACCATTGGTGTCGAGTTAATCTCCACCATTCATTTAAAAACTTAGTATGTTGCTTTCCTATATAAAGGGCTACCATTTCCACTTTTGTAAGAGAGAATTTGATGCCAAATTGTTGACATTCTGCCATTTGAAGTAATACAAAGCTAGTTTCTGTGGTGTTTTTGAGAATTTGTGTATTGTGTTCCTTATATGGTTTTTATGGTTCGCTTCTTGTTCTCCCATAGTTAGTTGTGCTTTATAATGTTTATGGTTTGCTGAAAGTATCTAATGAATACTCTAAGTCCATACTTTTAGTTATTTGCTGATGGTAGATAGCTGTGTAAAGTTAGTTTGGGCTGATCATTTATGCTAAAGTTCAATTGTATTTCACCAGTTAAATTGTGCCATTAATTGGGTATTTAACAAATGAATGTAATCTAAAAATCTATTGACTTCCATTGAAGATAGCACCATTTTCTGTAGTACTGTAACACCCATTTTAGTCTAGTAACTCAAAAAATTGGTTAAGTTCTAGAGTGGTTTTCTACTTAAAGTAACCCACACATTGTGAATGTCACTTAGGATTCCTCTAAAACCTTATACTTTTTTACATTTTCTTTGAAAACCATCGTTGGACTAGGAATTTCAGTAGCATTTTACATTGTTTTATCAGCTGAAAATCATAAAAGGGTTTATGTGTATTTGTTGTCCCTACTTGAAGATCTGTAGATTTCATGTAAGACCCCTTGTAGGTACAGCTAGAACATACCAACTAAGAAATTTCAATCAAGCTAAGACCTAGCTATATTATCCTTGGAGTAGTCTTACCTAGGGTAGGATACTTTTTAAGAGAGGTGTGAAACTAGCAATCACACCTGCGTTGCTGCGTGCTAAAACCACCATCAACAGGTTGAAAAACCAATTCAATGCATACTTACTTCTCTTGAAATCCTTATGAGGAACTATGAGAATAGCTGATACAACCAAAGAATCCACCCTATCATTGTATTCCCTTGGGACTATAGATATGTTGAAGGCATCAAAATCTTCTATGCAATCCCAAACATGATTATAGTAATGCTTTAACCTTTCATTCTTTGTTTGATATAGATTTCTCACCTAACAAACAATCAGCTTGACATCACCTTACACATGAAGATTCTTAATTCCCTGATTGTGTGCAACATCCATTCCTAATAGTAATGCTTCATACTCTGTAGTGTTGTTAGTGTTGTCAAATTGCAACTTGAAAGAAAAGGGGAAGATTTTTCCTTTTAGGGATAAGAGAACTATTCCAACTCTAGATCTAGTGGAAGAACAACTACCATCAAATTCCAAAGTCCAAACATCATTTAAACTTCCTACTTTGGTAGTTTTGAAATCTGGAATCTTTTCACTTAAAGAGGATGAATCATCAGTTACTTAACCTTCACTTGAATCATCATCCAATGACTTAGGAACTTCATCAGGAGTCAAGAAATAGGAGCCCATTCTAGAGGACTCAAAAAGAATTTGAGCTTTTTGATACTCAGATTTTGTCACAGTGTACTTAGCTTCCCTTTCAGGATGAAGTTCCTACATAACACCTTTGACAGGTATTCAAGCCTCAGACCAATCCATGTTGATCTCACCACCAACATCCTTGCAAAAATTCTACCCCAACAATATTCCATATGAAGCTGGGACATCAGCTACAAGAACCGTCATCTTTATCCTCTTCTTAGGAAAAGAAGCAAATGCAAATTGAGCATCTTTGATTTTCCCTATGAGGGGCACTTGCTTGGTTTCCATAGAGAAACAATGACCAAAAGTCTTTGTTAAAGTTAATCCCAAAGAATTATCTACTTTGGCTAGCATCACATTATTAGAGGCACCTAAATCAATGACACATTTACTAAGTTTATGACCATTGACAAGTAAGGAAATATAGAAAGGTTCTATTTTCCCAGGAGTAGATGAGGAAGTTGCAATGAGGTTGCTTTCTACAGGCCTTGGTTTAGGAGCAACAGGTGCATTTTTGGAAGAGTCTCTACTAGAATGGGCTCCTTTGTTTTTGACAAACTTGGCCAGTCTCTCAAATTGTTTGGGGTTAACTTGGAGATACTCAACCTCTGACATTTGGATTTTAGTCTTCTTAGCATGGTTTATAATATCAAAAGCTTGGTAAGGATTTGCTAAACAAGATGAGGGATTTTGTACTTGGGGTTTTGGATTTGGTGCACATTTCTCAACTAGGTCTAGGAAAGCTCCCTATAGTTGGCGTGCATCAATACTGGGTCTAGAGAAGCTCCCTACGGTTAGGTATTGAAACTCTTGTTTTAATTTTTATTAACTCTTATGTGATTAATGTTTCTCTTTTTACAACTCCTTACATGTTGAACCCACTGAGAACTCCATGTCATGGCATGTGTTCAAGGAGCCACTCCTTACCTACTCCTAATCCTCTTCAAAGCCATCCAATGCATTGATTTAACAAACTGAGTGTGGCATGGATTTCAATGCACCAGAAATCCCAAAAATACAACATGCTCTAAAAAGATACAGAATCATATTTTAATTGGGATACAACTCATCCCACAAATAATTTCATGAATTTATGTGTGGCATGCAAACCAATGCATAAATTTTCAACATAATATATTTTTGACAATATTCTAAAAGATATAAAATCTTCAAATAATAGGGAGACTACTCATCCCACATTCAGATTCATCAAGGAAATGCCTACAAAGTAGTTTTCATGTTTTCCAAATATAAGAAATACCCACAAGGCCCTTAAAACTCTATTAGAGCTCCCTATGGCACCTTGACCAAGTTTGACCAATTTTCTAACTTTCATTTACAATGGCTATGGAAAAATTGACAACAACCCATTATAGATAATTGTACAACATCCCAAATCTTTGATAAAAATGAGTTGGTGGTTTCTAGAATAATTTTGACAAGGTTTTATCTGTTTTGGCATGTTTCCAAAGCATGAACAAATGAAATAAAATAAATAAACAATTGAAGTAAATATCTATTTTTTTTACCAAGTAAAGCCATTTCAATCCATTCTTGATGAAATGGAAAAGAGGGAAAACCATAGAACAATTTATTGAGTGAGTTTTGAGATTCTTACCTTTCACCAAGCAAAGAATCCAAGAAAGAAATGAAGAGTTGAACGTGATCTTTGAGAAAACAATCACCAAGCATCAACGAAGCATTTGATTCCAATTCTAAACTCCAAGGAATACAAGCAATCCTTCCTTCAACGCACACAAAACTCCATTTTTGTAAGCATGTGAGGGTTTGAAGAAGTTGGAGAGAAAATGAAGCCTCCTAAATCAAAATTCCTTTTTTCCCTTTTATGCCCAAAAGCCCTACTTTTTCCACAATAAAATATTCACTTAAGTGATTTTAATAAATCAAACTCAATACTATTACCATGTACAATGAAACATTTAACCATTAAATCCAATCACCAATAATTAAAATATTTCCTTTGTAATCACATTTAAAGGCATTTAATCAAAATGCAATAATGCTTCAATTTCACTAAAAGCACCCATGTAAACCACTTCAGTCGACAAGAAATTAGTTAATCAACTAAAATTGATTATTTCAAATAAGTTATTTTTATTTGATCCAATCTCAGTCCGAAAATACCAAACATGTCATACCAAGCATTCAGTTTCCTAAAAATAAAGTAATTCTACCTTTTGACAGGAAAAATATTAATTTTTGAAATTAAACTGAAATCACTCAAATTTATTCCTCAAGCATATCATGATGCAATAAACATTTTCACTAAGGTAGAAATAATAATTTTCAATTTAAAGTCATTAAATTAATCCAAAAACATAGAAAACATGTTTTTGAAATAATTTAAAATAAATTGCAAGAATGCTAAGGAAACACACATAAATGATTCCAAGCACACATTACAGGTTTCCACAACACAAGGATAAGGGTGATATGACTTAGAATCCCATGTCAACCTTCTCCATATTTCCCACATTAGTTAACACCTATAATTACCACACACACTCAAGTAAACCATCAGGTGTACCTTCTCCATACATAAAATAGCCAAAGCACATCATAATACACAATGTGGCATAATATCACATAAGCATCATAAACATGATTCAACAATCAATTGACAACATAAAATCATATATGCATAAATCATCTAACATAATCATATTAAAGAAATCACATCCATCCATCATATTATGCAAATAAAAACAATGAAGCTAAAGCGTTGCAATAATCTAACTCACATGAAGACAACGTCTACATCCCATAATGCATAGTTGGAAAGCCAAATAATAATGCAAAACCCCATCAAAAACACCTCAATGATCATCCAAAATACACCTTAAGAACTCCTCGATGGTACAATAGACCTCATCAACAAGTTTGATGTAATGCATCAAAGAAGGAGAATCATATATTACACCGATATACACACAATACAACATAAAGCTCATGAAATAGAAGCACATCGGATGAACACTAGGGTGGGCATTATAGACATGGCTATCCTTTAGCCCTATTTTTGTATGTGCTTTTTGGCGATGCCCTATATTTCCTCCTTTAGCATGCTCATCCTGGTCAACTCGTTTAAGGTATTTCTCTCCCACAAAACTCTCGTGTCCTAAAATATCACTTAATTGATGATAGTATGATCTTCATCCAAAACAATGTTGAAGAATCCTCCAACACTTTGGATATATTGGATCTCTTTTGTTCGGTCTTTGGGTCTTAATTGTCCATGAAGAAAACAAGCTACTTCATGACTAGAGTTGCTCCCCTAGAGTGGATTCCTAAAGAATGACATTTGATTAGAAATGGTGCAATCACAATATATTTGGGTATCCCCTTATGCCTTGTGATCTCACTCTTTGATATGTTGAAATGGTTATTGAAAATACTTTAGGTCAAATTTCACTCTTGGAGAAACAAATTCCTTTAAATGGATAACTACATCTAGCTAACCAATAAGATCCTTCTATCTAGCCACACCTATGCTTCAGGGTAAATTTCCAAAGCCTTGTTGCACTTTTATAAAGGAAATGGCCAACACTAATCTAGATTTTTAACATGAATCACTAGAAAGTGACATTTATGTTTTGAATTTCAAAATAATGTTAAACTAATGAAGTGTGGATTTTTTAGTGTGTGTGTGTATATATATATGAATGTAGTTTTTTGTAAAATTGACACTATAACTTGGTTTCTAATAAAATGTTAAAAAATGAGGTTAAGTGGGACATCATTTTTTATATAGTAATTTTTTTTTACATTTATAACTTGAAACTCTAGTGCATGGAATAATTTTTTGCCTATTTCGATAAATATATATTTTTAAATAAATATTGAAATTTATCTGTATTGAAAACATAAGTGTTTCAATCCAAAATAGAAAATGATTCTATTGTCTCAACATGGAATCTTTCTCTAGTGCATAATATTTTTTTTTTTCATTTTTTAAATAGATTTTAGTATTTTTTCCTTGATACTACAATCAACCTTATATTTTTGTGTTAGTGACCTACTTTTAGTAAAAATAAAAGACAAAATATAAACACTAATTAAAATATTAAAATTTTTATATTTGTAAAAAATACAATTATAGATCTACAAAAGGGTACTTTTAGATTTTTTTTTTAAAATGTTATTTACATGAATAGGAGTTGTGAGAACATTATGTTTTTCAAATAATTTCATTTTTTTTTGTAAATTATCCCTCAAGTGATGCTACAATATGTATCTGTTAAGGGAAAATTGGATCAAATGAATAAACAATAATATTAATATCAAGTTACCCAAAACTTCAATGAAATAGTGAACTAAGAAGATTAATCAAATAAAGCAATGAATAATAAAGCAAACCTTCCTCAATTCGAAGCTTCCATTGATTTCCTATCACAATCATTCTTGCATGTATGAAATAGGCCCTCAGAGAGTGCACTTCCTTACTTTCTTTCAAGAATGTCAATTAGGAATGCCAGTGATATTATTGTAATGAAGAGGAGCTTCACAACGATGGTAGTAGTGCGTAGTGCATAGTAGAGAATGTGATCACAAGCAATGAAGGAATTGGTGCCAAAGGCGTGCTATAATTCCTGCAGAGTAACAATACTTAAAGCTTGGATGAATAGAATGGAAAAATGAGGTTGCTTTTATAGACTTTGGAAAGAAGAGATCAGTGGTATAGAAGACTTGAGAAGATCAACGGTTGAGAATAGATGAGGAACGTGCAACGAATAAGAAGAGGACATGTGTCTTTCTTTCTTTTGCATGAGAGGAATTAAAGAAATAGAAGAATGAGTTAAAGCAATTAAAAGAATATAAAAATCAGTTAAGTGATTTAAAACAAGAAGAAGGGATTTGCATGAGAATAAGAAGATATTTTACTTTATTAAATATTAGGAATATTTAATTGCATGTGCACAAAGATTGAATTATATTTAGAGATAACTCAATTAGAAGAAAAAGCCAACTTAAATAAATAATTGATTTATTTAAATTTAGATATTATTGGAAGAAAACAATTAAATAATTGGTATTATTTATTTAGAAGATAAGAGAGCAAATTAAATAAATAAATTTATTTAATTGTTGTGCATAATTTTGGAAGAATAGATAAAATGTTTGATTGTATTTTATTTTTTGGAGATTGAGAGGATTTAAATAAATTTGATTTGATTTATTCAAATTTGGAAGAATGATTTTGATTTAATTAAATAATTGAGAATTATTTAATTGTTTGGAAGAATTTAATTAAATAAAGGATTTTATTTAATTTTGACTTTAAAAGGGAAAATTAAATATTTTGATATTAAATTAATTTAGAAGAATGTGAATCGTGTCATTTTTAGGCGTATACATTTTGCCCCTCTTTGATGCAATGTAGTTTACGGCATTGCCTCAAAGAATAAATAGTCTGATAATGATACATGCCCCAGTTTGCCCCTAGTACAGGTTATGACGATAGGATGCCCCCTCAGGAGATTGGATGGGAAGAAGGCAGAAGGACATGAGACAGATAATCTCACGAAGAAGAAGGTTAGAAGAAAGAGCCAACTGATATGTGATGCAAGATAGAATGATAACACACACAAGCAAGGAAGTAAGTATGCACAAATGATACAAGAACAAACAAGGTATTGCCCCTGTCAAGCGGTAAACCAACGATATATGATAGTGTTGTCATGGTGGGGAATGATATATCCCTAGAACAACATGGCAGACATGTTGTCATGGTGGGGAACGATAGATCCCTAGAGCAACATGAAGGATAGTGTCTGGTTTCAGAAAAATGAGGCATGTCGTGTAAGACGCATGTGTTGGTCTGATTTCGACAATGTTACATCCTGCATAAGATAAATGATTAATTAACTGATCGAGTTGGTTTATGACCAGACAAGGATCAAGACCACTGATTGTGATTGGATCATTTGACAAGATTGACTTGACTTGATTGGTATGGATTAAGGATGGACCTACATTTTGATCACAGCTCAGATTGACTGGGTTGAGAAGAATGGACCACAATGATAGATAGAATACCGATTGATAGAAGAATGAATTGATAGAAGGAATCACAAGCTTTTATTTTATACTCTGTGGTTTGGATCTTTATTTGCATGGGATACAGTATGGATGCTTTGTGGATGTGAGTGAATGTGAATGGTTTTTTTTTTTTACATCTTGATGGTGCAAGTATTTTGAAGTGCTTATTTCATCATTGGGTGATTTTTGAAATGTTGTAAGAAAATACAAGCATCAAGGTATAATTGAACCGAGATAACCTGAGTATCGCTTACATGGATTTTGATTTACCAAGTTAATACAAGAATCTAGGTATAATTGAACCAAGATGATCTGAGTATTTCTTGCGTATCAACAAACAAGGATTGCCCCTGTTCACATTAGACCTTTGATGTCCTTGATGATCTTTTGCTGATCATGTTGTTAGACAAGGCTTCACATTACTAAAGATTAATCCACAAACAACAAACAAAGAAAATAATCATGCCCCCATCATAGCATCTCTAGCTTTTGGCATCCTCAAGTAGCATAGAAAGACATGATAGCAAAAATCAAGACTCTGTATTTTTACTATGTTTCCAATCCACAAAGCATTTTTGCATTTACATGTGTTTTTTTCTTTCCATAATTTGGGTAAAATCATTTAGAAGGCCTTAGGTGTTTATTTGCTTTGCTCTGGATAGGTTAATATCCTGTGTCAGGATTTTTGCTTGAAAAGAGTGGGTTTTGTTTGCGCTTGCTTTCCTAGTGAGAAGATTCCACAATCTTTATTGGTGAGACGGACCCTAAGGGACTGACCTAGTACCTCGGGGGCTCATTGCTAAATGGCCTTGCCTACGTGACGACACAGAGGCAACGTAGTTTGAGGTAAACCCTAATGGACCATGGATGGACTAGAAGAAAGATGACAAGAAATGGGGCGGATGGGACTGTGGGAGCCTCGGGGGTGCATTTGAGAAATGGCCTTGCCTACGTGACAATGCAGAGGCAACATAGTTCATGGACTTGGACCATGGACACTAATGAGAGACACTATGCTAGGCTGACATGATGGATACAATATGGGACAAAACCTTGGTTGACAAAGCAACAAAGAGATAGAGTATCAAGCCATGATAGTTTATCGTTAGGATTTTATTATGGGACAGATATGGATTGAATGGGACACAAGGAAGAATGGACACAAGGTGATTGGTTTCCTAAAGATGGAGGAAGCAGTTTATCACAAGTACCACCTATTTACTAGGTTTTCACCACTTACTTTTATTTGCATGAAAAGCTAGAAAGTATACATGACACCTGTTTGCCAGGTTTTCATCATGATACCTATCTAAGGCACCTATTTGCCAGGTTTTCACCAAAGGACAATTTTTTTTGTATTTTTTTTTATTTTTTGATTTTTTTTGTATTTTTCTAATTTTTTGTATTTTTTATATTTTTATATTTTTTTGTATTTTTTTTTTTTTTTTTTTGTATTTTATGCCCCCCTTACATTGGGTTCTCCTAGGTATAGAACTGTCGAAGGTGCATGCTGTTGATTGGGTCATCTAATAGCTCACCCTCTGATATTGCTAACTGATATGCCCTCGATCCATAAGCAGCTACGATCACATAAGGCCCAAGCCAGTTGGGTTCGAACTTGCCTTTCTTTTCCCTATCCTGTTGATTGCGAGGATTCTCTTTAAGTACCAGATCTCCAACTTTAAAAACTCTTGGGTGAACTCTGTGGTTATAGCTTCTTGACAGCATTTATTGATATGCTTTGAGATGGTGAAAGGCTTTCTGTCTCCTTTCCTCTAGCAACTCTAGTTCTTGCAATCTAGAAACTTTGTACTCTTCATCTAATATGAGACCGTTTAACGACACCCTGAGAGATGGTAATTCAACCTCTATGGGGAGGATAGCTTCTGAGCCATAGACAAAGGCATAAGGGGTAGCACCTATGGGAGTGTGTATACTGGTTCTGGAGGCCCACAAAGCAGGATTGAGTTAGATATGCCAATCACAACTAGCATCATTAACTATCTTCTTGAGGAGTTTCAAGATGGTCTTGTTGGATGCTTCAGCTTGACTGTTGCTTTGGGGGTAATAGGGTGTGGAGAAATGGTGTTGGATTTTGAATCGGTCATAGAGTTCTTGGAAATCCTAGTTTTTGAAGGGTCTTCCATTATCTGTGATAATGGATGAAGGAATTCTGTATTTGCAGATGAGGTAATTTAGGATGAATGAGGAGATTTTCTTACCTGTGAGGGTGGTGAGGGGGATGGCTTCAATCCACTTAGTAAGGTACTCAGTGGCGGTTATTATGAATTTATGGTCGTTGGAGGAGGGTGGATGGATCTTTCCCACAAGGTCAAGTCCCCATTGGCAAAAGGGCCAAGGTGTCATTAAAGGTCTCAACTCTTGAGCTGGTGCATGTATCAAGTTCCCATGTATTTGGCACTGCTTGCACTTCTTCAAAAACTGATATGAATCTATTTCCATGTTTAGCCAGTAATAACCCAAACACATGAGTTTATTAGCTAAGGACAGACCACTAGAGTGTGTTCCGCAAATCCCTTCGTGCGCATCTTGTAAGACAGTTAGGGATTCTTCTCGTTCTAAACAATGGAGTAAAGTACCATCTAGACCACATCAATATAGGGTGTCAGCAATAATGGTATAGCGAGAGGTTTGGTGTATAAAAGTTCATCGTTGGTTTGAAGATAAGTCAGGTGGGAGGGTGTTGTCCTTGAGGTAAGTGTAGATCTTACCATACCAAGGTGAATCAGATCCAACTAAAAGGCATATGGTATGGTTCTCAGGAAGATAATAAGCTGGTTGCCGAATAGTTTTCACTAAGAACTCGTACCGTGATTCATTCTCTGGTATCTTGAGAAGAGAAGCAATGGTCACCATGGCATCTGTTGCTTTGTTCTCAATCCGTGGTATCTTCTCAAAAGAGATGATCACAAAGTATTCCTTAAAGTCATCAACCATCTACTTGTATGGGACAAGCTTTTCATCTTTGGTTTGGTAATCATCATTGACCTGATTTATTATTAGTTGAGAATCACCGTAGACATGTAGCTCTTTGATTTTCCACTCTGTTGCCATCTTGAGACCAATTACTAAGGCTTCATATTCTACTATGTTGTTGGTGCATGGGAATAACAAATGGTAAGACTTCGGTATGGTGTCTCCATGAAGAGTTACAAACAAGATTCCCGCCCCCAATCCATGGTTTGTGTAGGACCCATCAAAGTAGAGCTTCCAGGAATGTGTTGATATATTGAATAAGGATTCATCCAAAAACTCAAATTACATTGGTGTGGTGTTCTGTAGTGGTGCATCCGCTAACTGATCAACAATAATTTGTCCTTTGATAGCTTTTCTGTCTACATACTCAATGTTGTATTCACTTAAGAGCATTACCCATTTGGCTAGGTGACTTGTAAGAGCTGCTTTGCTTAGTAGGTACTTCAGTGGATCTATTTTTGCAATAAGTTTTACAAGATGTGCAAGCATATAATGTCAGACTTTTTGGGAAATAAAAAATACCGCAAGACATGATCTTTCTATCTAAGAGTATTGCAACTCATAGCCCACTAATGTTCGACTAATGTAGTAGACGACTCTTTCTTTATTCTCATAATCTTGTTGTGCTAGAAGAGCTCCAAGAGCAGTAGGTGTAGCAGATATGTAAAGTATCAATGGTTTCCCTTGGATAGGAGGCATGAGAATAGGTGGATTCATAAGATACTCTTTTAGTTTGTTGAATACCTCTTCACATTTCGCATCCCATCTGACTGGAATTTTCTTGTGTAGGAGATGACTGAATGGTTGACACTTGTCTGCCAGTTGTGATATGAATCTACAGATTGACTATAGCTTGCCTTGTAGAGATCTTAGTTGAGTGAGAGTCTTGGGTGGTGGCATGTCCATAATAGACTTGACTTTGGTGGGGTCCACCTCTATTCCATTTGTTGATACAATAAAACCTAGGAGTTTTCCTGAGGTGACTCCAAACACACATTTCTTTGGGTTCAACCTTACTGAGGTGACTCCAAACACACATTTCTTTGGGTTCAACCTTACTTTGAATTTCTCAAGTCTCTGAAAGACCTTCTCTAACACATCCAGATGTGATTCCCTTGTGAGTGACTTTGCTAGGATATCATCTACACAATCTTCCATTGTTATGTGCATCATATCATGAAATATAGTGGTCATAGCCCGCTGATATGTGGCTCCTGCATTCTTTATCCCAAATGGCATGACATTCCAACAAAAAGTGCCCCATAGACAAGTAAAAGTTGTCTTATGCTGGTCTTCTAGTGCTATCCTAATCTGATTATATCCTGAGAAGCCATCCATGAGAGATAACATGGTATGCCCTACTGTTAAGTCGACTATGATATCTATATTTGGCAATGGAAAATCATCCTTACTACAAGCTTTGTTTAGATCTCTAAAGTCATTGCATAGTCTGACTCGGCCATCTGGTTTTGACACTGGTACAATGTTGGAGACCCATTCCAAATATTCTATAGCTCTGATGAGTCCTACATCTAGTAGTTTCTTTTACAAGCAGTGCCATGTGTGGATGCATCTTTCTAAGCTTCTGTTTTACTGATTTCACTCCTGGATCTAATGGAAGATGGTGTCGAATCAAATTAGGATCTAACCCTAGCATATCTACATATGACCAAGCAAAATTAACTTGCTTTCTCTTGAAGAATGGTATAAACTTAGTCTTCTCTGGTGGGGTTAGAGACTTAGCGAAGTGAATGATCTTAGGCTATTCCTCTGTTCCAATGTTAACCGGCTATGTGGGTTCCACAACAATTTGAGACTTCTCCTGGTGCATGTCATTGGGGAGAGTGTCAAGTCTTCCATCATCAGGTGCCACAGTTAGGTTTTCACCTTCGAATGCGTCCTTTCTTTTTACTGTTTTGGGATCTGACACTACTGTAGAACGGTTTTCACCATCAGATCCAATTTTTATTTTGATATTTTTGTGACTAGAAGGCTTGGCACCCTCTCTAAAATAAGCCATGGTATTAAGTTCAATAGTGAAACCAATTGTATGGTCTCCTTTGGGTGGGTGGTCCCCAAGTTCCATGTAGTCAATATAAGCATCATCATTTTGGAACATATCTAGTTGAGGGGTTCCTTGTAGATCCCAGTCAATAAGCTCAGGATGCACAAGGGGGAGGGAGTTGGAGGATAGATCTGATTCATTGATAGTTTGAATGGATATACTAGGAGTATTGGTAGGGGGAGTGTTTGGGATGCTACTTTCCTCCAAATTGTTTATTGAGATAGAACTTGAACCTTCCTCGAAAGTCATATTCTCAGAGATATGCAAATCAGACTCTAGTGGTCTATGCCATAGTGTTTGTCCCTCATAATAGGGGCTATAAGTTTGAATGGTATCAACCTCTTTGTCATCGTAGGAATGCTCTATCAGCTCATCCCACTCATATTCATTGGAATTTGTGTATCTGTCCACTTGAAGTGTATGGATCATTTCCACTAGACAAGCATTTTCTTTAGCTTTGCCCTTATCTTTATATCCTAGGCCTTTTGTATTTCTAGCTAATGAGGATGAAGAAGGTTGAATGGGTTCTATGATTCCTTCTTTTCTTAGGTTGATAGGGCCTTGTCCTTTGTAACCCATTCTATGTAGGATAGCTTCTCCTCACCCATAGAGTTCTATTGGGAGCCTAGGTGGTTCCTGTTGTATGTTCTCTTCTTCTTCGATATAAAGCCATTGTAGGACACCTCTTTCCTCTGTTTCATCAGATAAGGTCCTCCATTTTACGAAGGGAGTTGTGGGAGCTATAGGAGGAGAAAATGGCTTTGGAAAATGCTTGGGTCGACCAAAGGATCTAGGAGATAAAGGCATCTTGTCTAGATTAGGTTGTGCTCAATGGAGTATTCCCCAACTCCAGTTTCTTTGATGCTAATTTTTTGCTCTTTGGGCTTTGATGAGGAAGCTTCAGAGGTATGATCATGTTGTGGGGTAGGGGATGTAGATGCTCTATTGTTTGGTATGATGCAATCAAGTTTTGAAAGGACAAAGTTGTAATGCTGGAAGGGGTTAGAGTCACCTTGGATTGTGACTTGCTTGCCATTATGTAGGAATTTTATGCATTGGTGACAAGTAGAGGGAACAACTTTCATGGCATGAATCCATGGTCTTCCTAGGAGAATATTATAGGCGAGCTCCCTATCTAGGACTTGGCACACAACATCTTTTATTATTGGTCCCACTTGTATGGGTAAGACTATTGTTCCCTTTGTAGTTCTCTCCTCTTTATCATAGGCTTTGATAGTAATCTTCTTCCTTGGATCAACTGCATTTTCAGAGAAGCCCAATGTAAGGACTAGCTTTAATGTGCAAATATTTAAACCAGCTCCCCCATCAATGAGAACCCTCTTGATGCAGTGCTTGTGGATGAAGGCAACAATATGTAGAGGGGTGTTATGAGGTTGAGAGATTGAGAGGTCATCTTGTTCAATAAATGATATTGTACTTGAGGCGATCAGATTACCTACCATGGCCTGAAACTTCTCTTGGGCCAAGTTAGTGGGGATGGTGGTTTCCACTAAGGCTTTATTGAGAATCTCCTTATGGGAAGGAGATAGATGCAACAACTCCAAGATAGAAATGTGGGCCGAAGTCTTCTGTAGTTGGTCTATGAAATTATACTGATGAAAGTTGGACTGAGAAAGTGATGACCTTGGAGGGACGGTATTCAATGTGACTCTATGACTACGGGTAATGATATTGCAATCATTGCGGTTAGGCTCTAATTGTTGGTGGGGCATGACCACATTGATTTGTGGGACATGCTATGATATGCAATTGATGGTATAGTCAAATGGTACACTTGCATAGTTGGCATTATTATTCCCACTATTTTGATTTTGCATGTTGTGATTGTTGTTGTTGTCGTTGTTGTTGTTGTTGCCATTGTTGTTATTACTATTGTAGTTATTTCCGTTGTTGTTATTGTTGTTGTACGACCTGTCATGATTGAGAAGTGGATCCTTGTAAGCCACATGTGTCTCATTGGAGGTATGTTGTTGGGTTCCTCCTTGATTTTGATCAAGTACATCTTGAATGACATGTTTGAGACAGATGCAATTGTTGGTCGTATTTCCCCTTCCTCTATGATACTCACAATAGTTGGTGTCTTTCCAATAGTGAGGTTTAATTTGAGGCTCATAATCACTTGTTGGTAGTAGAGAGATTTCATTTTTAGCCAATAGCTTCCTCAATGCAGATTCTTGGGACTCACCTAGTGGTGTGAACTTTCACCTTGGATTTGAGTTGAACCACAGTCTTGGCTCCCAAGAGAATGTTTTATTGGGTATAACATTGTTTGCCTCTCCTTTGAGAGTGAATATGGGTTGTTGCTTAGGAGCTACCACCTTGGCATCGACTACTCCATCATTGACGACATTTTTGTTTTTAGTCCAAAACTTTGATTTGTCAGTCGTATAATTGGAGGTAGGTGTTTCCTTGTATAACTTGATTTCCCCCTTGGCGATCATAGCCTTTTCGATGAACAATCCCATTTCAATGACTTTCGAGAATGAAGTTGGGCATTGTATTTGTATTTGATAGCTAAGATCGGTATTGAGGTTATGGACAAACATCTTTATTAGTTGCTTCTCTGGTACATCATATGAACATTTACTTGCTAGTTGTCTCCATCTCTGTAGGAAGGTGGCGAATGATTCGTTGCTCTTTTGCTTGGTGTTGCATAAGTCGAGCATGGAAACTTCATTTTCAATGTTGTAAGAGAAGTGCGTGATGAATTTGTTGACTAACTCATCGAAAGATTTGATGCCCGGTGGGAGCCATGAGAACCACTCCATGGCTTGACTACCTAGAGATCTAGGGAATAGTCTCATTAAGTAAGTCTCATTCTGAGCTACTTCCATGCATGCTACGTTGAATTCCCTAATGTGATTTCTAGGGTCCCCTTTCCCTTTATACTTGTCAAATTTAGGAACTTCAAATCGAAAGGAAAATGGTGTCATGTTCAAACTTTTATCAAAGGGGTACAGTGCAATATCTTCCAAAGAATAGGTTTTAGTGTTTGTACCCGTCTTGAGATCTGACATTTGTTGCTTTAGACCCTCGAGTTGTTTCCTCATTTCTTCCATAGGAGCACTTGGGTCTATGGCTTTCTTTCCTTTTTCATTATTATCCTCTATGTTTGTGTCTAGGGATTTCTTTCCCCTTTCTTCATGATTATTCTCCACATTTTCTTGGATTGTCCTTATATCAAAATTTGTGGGGAGTTTAATTCTAAGATTCACAAGATAATAGAAATACTTGTGAGGATCATCATGGAGCACTTTCTCTAACAAACGCTTGAATTTCTAATCTTGGAGGCTTCCTTAATAATCTTTGTGTGAGATTTCCTCATCACTATCATGAGGAGTGACAATACAGTTAGATGATCCAACCATATCAAGTTACTTTTTGTACTGAGATCTAGTAACAACCATGCAAAGTGATGAAGGATGAGGTGGAATGGGACTAGAGATTTTGGCAAGGTGCTAATGGAGACTACTAAGAATGGGATACTTATGACAAGACTTGGACAAGGGACTTTCTCGATCAATGATTCCAAGTAAGATGGCCAATACAAGATTGTAGCCACTAGTAAGGGTACTCGATACCTGTCTTACTATGTAGGGACTAGTCATGCACCAAGACCACTAGTGAGGTTCTGTGACCTACTAGGGTTACTTGAATCCAAAGTGATATGAAAAAGGGGCCTATGCTGACCTGAAATGGGATAGCTTTGACTTAGGACTAGAATGACCTAATAGAAGGTGAATGAGATGACCAACAAAATAGAGATTTTGACATTAAATGGGTGTGTTAGCACTAATTTTGGTCTGGATCTGAGCGTAGGATGTTGGAGGGTTTTTTCCTTTTTGGGCCCTAAGTTTCCTTGTTCATCGCTATGATTTTCTCTATCGGCAAAACTTCTTTTTGGGTACTCAGATTTTGCTTGAACCATCATTTTGAACCATCGTGTTGACCCTTTTGGTTCAAGGTTCAACGGTTCATGGGCTTAGGCTCCATTTTTTTCCGTCAATGAATTCTTTGTTCATCTGTGTTATCGGCGTTGAAATTCTCGGTTGAACTTCTCTTTTGAACCATCGGGTTGAACTGGTTCAGGGTTCAATGGTTCAATGCCTTATGATTTTGGTCTTATTGGTGTAACGTTCATCATCGGGTGGACGGTGGAGTGTTGGCCCGACGGTTTGCAAGGTTGGTTTCGGTGTGACATGTTCTATCAGGCTAACTATTGGAGGGTTCACCGATATACAATGTTTGGCCGATGGATATGTTATCGGCGAGAGCTGTATTGTCGACCTGAGTGTTTTGAGTTATGCTGACAATGGGAGGTTTGGCCGATGAGGAGTCATTGGTGTGTGTCTGGCCGATGGAGGAGCAGAGTGTATCTCGTTGGTGCATCGGCGAGACTATTGTGATCGGCTGGGGAGATTTTGGTTGCTCCAACGGTGTAAGTCACACCGACGGAGGTGGTCTTCAGCGTGACCTGTGTTATCGGTGAGGATGGATTGTGTTGGGCCGACAGTGGAGGGTCTGACCAATGAAGGGGGAAGCTGATATGTTATCAGCGGGAGTTGTTCTATCGGCAGCAGTCTTTTATGGTTTGCCGATGGAAGGAAGTCACCCCGATGCAGAATGCCATCGGAGTAAGGTTGCATATTGGGTTAGCGGTTGGAGGGTCCGCCGATGGGGTAGTGTCAGGCCGATGAGGATTTGGAGTGGTCATCGGTGAGAGTTGGTCTGTCGGTGAAGGAGCTTTTGGCTAGGCCGATGGTTCTTCTCTGGCCAATGGGGATGTTGGAGGCTTTCAGGAGTTGTTCATCGGCGTCATTGGCTATGTCGGCTGAGGGGTTTTTTGCTTGGTCGACGATATTGGTCTGGCCGATGGTGGTAGGATGGTAACTGCTAACGGGGTGCGAGCTGGTCATCGGAGAGACTCATACTATCGGTGGAGATCTGGAGAGTTAGCCCGATGGTGCATCTCTAGCTGATGGAGGGGATTGTAATGTAGCGGTTGGCAAGACAATTGAGCTCGGCAGGAGATTCATGGGCTTGGCCGATGGTGTTGATCTCGGTGATGGGCTTTGGGTGAAGGAGCGTGTGTCGAGCGTGGCAAAAGCACTCGACACCTATTATGCAAGTGACTATGCTTTTAAACTACTAAGGTAGTCTCCTCACCGTGCATGTGGGACTAATCTCCCTGTATAATTTGAAACTACGATAGAAGCATGTTTTGGCGGGAAATTCTTTTTGAGCGCTGCAATGTTTTTCCTAGCGGTCGCGGGTGGTTGAGCCATCAATGGCGACTGTAGCTAGGGCATGGGCGAGTTGTTGAACAGTCATGTACCTAATTTTTAGCATGAGGACTTCCAGATGGTGGCGCATGGCTCGAGGCCCCCCTTTGTCTGCTGCATTAATATCTTCTGAGCGCCATTCCTTTGTGGGATCTGTATCTGGTGGATTTTTGTAAAAGCCTTGTAATTAATTGCTGTAGTACACTTTCTAGCTGATATAAACAGACTGTGTTACCATTGTTTTGGTTGTTGAAAGTTGAACATTTGGCTCTGTAATACAATACAGCTGATTTGGTTGCTCTGTACAGCAAAACCTGTGAGTTTATGTATCTCTTGTTGTACGTTTTTGCATGAATCCACTGATTTCATGGATAATTTTATATGAGAAATGCTATGTTAGCATGTGTTTTGTTAATTCTATCTCCAGTATTGCATGTATCTTTCTTCTGAGTCTGGATATTTAAGCAATGTTTGAGACTCTAGAACATAGAATTCCTGTGTTGAATGTCTGATCTCTTAACTTCTGCTCAAGGGGTAGATTAAATTGTTCTCAGATTGAACATTGGGAAGGGTATACTGCAGTAGGGATGCCATAAGTATAGATAGCTTAACACTCTGTATTGGGAGATATCTGTAGGGCAGGTATCATATGTATCCCCCTGAAATCTAGTTTTAGTTGTTCATGCATATCATTCACAGGTGTATGTCCACTGACTCCAGGCCCTGGATAGGCACCAATCTTGCTTTGTGTTTGTGTTACAACCATGTCCAGCTTTGCATCCAAACTTAAAATCAAAATCAAAATCTAAAACAATCTTTAGGACATTAGAATTAGTTTTAGGATCCTTAGTCCTCTATCTACAACTACAAATAGGCCCAAAGCTAGCCCCTTTGCTCTTATCTTTTAGTTTTGGTCTACTTACAGGAGGACTTATCTGCTTTCTGTCAGCATCCCAGCCTTTGTATGTATATCCTCATGGATGTTGAGTAGGGAATACCCCCTAGGTCTTGCAGAGCCTGAAGAAGAAGAGGAGATAAAATATAGAGTCTATCTCCTATACTATTAGCCCCTGGCCCAGAGATCCTGTTGATCATTGATGGCTACATTGTAGGGAAATCTAGGAATAAGCATCCAGTCTGGGAAAAAACCAACAGAAATTGGTGACTCTACTGGGGAAGGACTGAAAAAAATGATATATTTGTGACCCATCTGAGTCACAACAGAAATTGGCGACTCTACTGGGGATGGTGATTTGAAAATTGTTATTTTTGTCCTCCTTGGTGAAATATCTGTGTGCCCATCCGAGTCACCAACAGAAATTGGCGACTTCGCTGGGGAATTTGCGAAAGAACCCTGTTTTCAAAAGAAAACAGTTCCTAGTAACAGGTGGCGACTCCGAAGTAATCTCCCAACCAGTCAAAGTAAAATTTATATGCAGGGGAGAAGATCCCAACAAAATCCTTTATTTGAAGAGTTACCAGTAACAAGAAGAATGATGTATAGAAGAAAGGGAGCTGTCTTAGTCAGTCATGAGGGTTCCCCCAGAAAAAATGATGATATGCAAGATAACCCTAGGCGATCAGGACAGCATGTGCCTTACTTTTCAAATGCAGAAGCTGATATTTAGGGTGCATATGAGAGGCAACAGGGTGGTAGCGTGAGAATGAGGTCAGAGGTGTTCCAAGAATGCCCATTTCTAGACCCTAGTGAAAGGTTTGAAGAGGCAAAGTCTCTGAGGGATGATGAAGATGAAGATCAGAATATGGTAAAACCATCCTCCTCTAGGCCTAGCGAGGAAGAACTAGCTGATGAAATTAGGAGCTTAAGGGCCGAGTTCGAATATCAGCAGGCAATAACAATCAGAGATGACCTGAGGAAGAAAGTGCAAGCTTTAAGGACTGCCCAAAATAATTCAATTCCTACCCTTGAGAATGCAAATGTGCAGAGACATCAATAGAGAAATGAAGTGCAACATCAGCATAATGATGAGAGAAAAAATGTGAATGATGCTAGGATACCACTGAACAATGTAAGAAACCAGAATGCAAACAGAAATATTAATATTAATCAGTTTGACAGACAGCCCATGCAGTTAGATAGATTCAGACAGCTAGTATTTGATGGTATTCCTGGGTATCGTAACCCCATTGACAAGCATCTGAGGCTGCAAGTGCCTAAATTTTCAGGAAACAACAGAGTGTCAAGAGAAGATCATCTAAAGGCCTTTCAAAATGTCATGGATAACTTTGAGGTTGAACATGAGGATGTTTTCATGAAGTCATTCATGCAATCTTTAGTAGATGAGGCAAGGGAATGGTATAAGAATCTGCCTGACCGGAGTATTTCATCATGGGATGATTTTAAAAGGATGTTCAAGGAGCAATATGGTGACAAAACTAACCCTAGCTTTTTTGTAAATGAGTTTACCAGTATCACTAAAGGGTCAAATGAGCAGGTTGTAGATTTTAATGCAAGATTTACTAAAGTGTTAAACAAATTGCCACATCACATGAGGCCAAATGAACCTATGTGCATAATATTGTATATCAACGCCTTTGATGCAAAAACTACATATGGATTAAGAGATAAAAGTCCTGCTACTATCAGGGATGCTTTCAGAATTGCAGTAAATATTGAGAACAACAGGAAAGCATCAGGCAAGACTAACAGAAGGGATGATATGAAAATTCTACAGAATCCAAACAAGCCTCAGAACACTCAAGGTAATACATCTGCCCCTGAAGATAAGATAGACAAATTGGCAAATGTTGTTAAGGACCTAAGCTACAGACTAGCTAGAAGTGAAAAAGGGATAGGTCCTGATAGGCAAGTCTATCAAAGGTAGGAAAAGAGGCCATCATTGCATGATATGCCTTATAATACCAATTGGCATAATGGTAAGCCTATATTCCCACATAACAACACAAATCAGAGGACTCAACATGTCAAAGAAACTCCTGATCCTCTAAAGAAAGCTGTAAATATTGTTGATGATACTCCATGGTGTATAATTTGTCAGATGCCACATTCACAGTCACAGTGTATGATTGCTCAGTCCTTGTGTGATAATACTACATCTTGTAATGAATGCAATGAGCCACATTATGTGTAAGATGATGATGTTAATATGATGTCCACAAGCAGTGGATACCCCATTTATGATGCTGATGAGAGTATAGATAATGGAATTCAGGCCTGTCAACAGGACTTTTATGATGAAGGTAATGAAGAGAGCTATGTGTATGCTCAGAGCTCGCATAATTTTCTAAGTAACTTACAACGACCTTCTGATGAGGAAATTAGGGCCTTCACAGCTGCAGCAGTGGCCCAAGTCAAGAGTAACTATAATCTCAGAGGTAAAGCTCAGATAAGCAGCCCACATCAACCAGAAGATGTTTCTGCAGGTCAACCAGTGCATGGTCATAAAGGAATTGAACCACAAAAAAGGCAGTGGGGTAATAATAAACAGAATTTTAGACATAGAACAGGTCATGAATCCCAAGGACCGGAAAATAGAATCCCTCAGGCTGAAGATCAAAGCAAAGGTTCCCAAGACAAGAATGATGATCAGAGAACTATGAAAGTAAAAGCTAAATCAGCTCAGGATAAAAACAAGATTATGGAGCAAGCTACAACTGTTATACAAAATTATGCTCCATTTGATATAGCTCAAGTCCTCTCCCAGGTAAAAGTCTCTGTTCCACTTATGGAATTGATGAAGGTTGAAGAGATCAAGAATAGGACAGTATCCCTAATTTCAGGGGTGCCTCTTCAAGCTAAACAAAATGTTCAGACCCAGGGTGAGAAACATGTCATGTATAATGAAGAAGATGAGGCTCCTGAAGTCTATTTAGGAGTGACTATGACAAAGTGTCCTTCACAAGTGGAACCATTTTATGCATCCCTGGTTATAAATGGAAAAATAATTAGAAATTGTATGCTTGATTCTAGAGCATCTACAAATGT
This sequence comes from Cunninghamia lanceolata, assembly GCA_027924645.1. Taxonomy (NCBI): domain Eukaryota; kingdom Viridiplantae; phylum Streptophyta; class Pinopsida; order Cupressales; family Cupressaceae; genus Cunninghamia; species Cunninghamia lanceolata. The sequence goes on from BSBN01000523.1 coordinate 15,234,380, forward strand.
CATGCCTTTGGCCATCATGCAACAAGCTGGATTGAAAATTGACAAGGCATGTGGAAAATGTTATGCTATGGATGCCAGAGAGGTACCAGTTATTAGAATCATGAAGGATGTAGATTTCAAACTGGCAGCATTTCCTAAAAAGAGATATAAAATGAATATAACAGTGGTCGACATCAAGCCATAGTATGGCATGTTGCTGTCAAGAAGATGGGCTGCATTAATTGGTGGAAGTATGCAGCTGGACCTGTCATATGCCATGATTCCGATGAATGGTAGGGATGTTAATCTAATCAGAGAATAAAGATCATCAGAGACAGTGGAAGACCAAGAAGCAGAGGAACAAATATGCTTTGTAAACACTGACTGTGATAACTTCAAGGTTGTCTCAGATGATAGAGAAGATAAAGAGAAAAATGTCTGCAGTGAAGAGCTGGATCAGCACGGTCTGTGGACCATGTATTTTGATGGAGCTTGTGCAAAAGAAGGCTCTGGAGCTGGAGTTGTTTCCCTGTCTCCAAATTGTAAGCTCCTCAAATTCCCCTTCTTGCTGAGGTTTGCCTATATAAACAACATTGTAGAGTATGAAGCTTTACTTTTAGGCTTAAATATAGCTCTCAAACATGGAATCAAAATGCTAAGAGTATTTGGGGATTCTGAGCTGCTTGTATCCCAAATTAGAGATAGGTATGATTCAAAAAACAAAAGATTGAAACAATACAAGCATGCTGTTTGGGATACCATTGAACTATTTGATGCATTTTCAATAGGCTGGGTAGAGAGATTAAGGAATGTTATGGCTGATTTCTTAGCTAATGTTGCAATAAGGCCAGATGACATCACTCTGTCAGATGTTACAAATGTAGAAGTTAAAATCAGGTCTGTAGTACCAGAAAACATATGCAGTTGGCAAGTGTTTAATGATGATAGGGACTTGTTAAAATTTTTGCACTGCATAGATGAATATGAGAATCAAGAAATTGATTTCTAAGCTTTTGTAGAGACTATAGATGGAAAAGAAACTCTTGTGGGAAAAGAGATAATTCAATTGAAGACTAATAAAATCCCTAGAGGGTTAGTAGCTTTGGAAAGAGCTTTTGACAGTAGAGACCAATTGGTCACAAGGACATCTCCCACAAATAAGGAAGATTTAGAAGAGATAAATTTGGGGACATCTCAGGCCCCCAAGAAGGTATACATTGGTAAACAGCTCAAACCACACATCAGGAGTATGCTGATTGCATTACTGAAAAGGTATAGACATGTTTTTGCTTGGTCATATGAGGACCTAAAAGCCTATAGGGAAGATCTATTCCAGCATGAGATCCCATTGAAGCCTAGAGCTAAGCCATTCAGACAGAGGCAAAGACCTATTAATCCTACCTTAGCTCCAAAGATGCAAGAAGAACTTAAAAAGCTTAGGGAAGCTAGAATAATTGTGCCAATCAGACATTCAACTTGGGTGTCTAACCTTGTCCCAGTCAGAAAAAAGAACGGTGATATTAGGCTTTGTGTTGATTTCAAGAACTTGAATGTATCCTCTTTAAAGGATAACTATCCACTGCCTAATATGGAAGCTATGTTGCAGAGAGTGACTGGTTGTGAACTCTTATCCATGATGGATGGATTTTCAAGTTATAATCAGGTGAAAGTAAAGGAATCAGAATAGTATAAGACTGCCTTCACCACTCCATGGGGAACTTATGTATATGTTAGAATGCCATTCGGATTAACAAATGCAGGTGCTACATTTCAAAGAGCAATGGATGTTGCTTTTGCAGGGTTGATTGATTCAATCCTGGCTGTATATCAGGATGACTTGACTGCATATTCAAAGAAGGAAGAGCAGCATTGTTTGCATCTAGAGCAGATTTTCATAAGAGCACTAGAGTATGGTATTTCTTTAAATCCAAAGAAGTGTGCTTTTGGGGTGGTTGAAGGAAAACTCCTAGGGCACATTGTTTCCAAGGATGGAGTCAGGATAGATCCAGAGAGAGTGGTTGCTATTGACAGAATTCAAATGCCAAAAACTGTAAAAGGAGTTCAGTCCTTCTTTGGACAGATAAATTTTGTTAGGAGATTTGTTCCCAACTTTGCAGAAACTACAAGGAACATTTCTAAGATGATGAAGAAAGATGCAACTGTCAACTGGGAAAGTGAAGCAATAGAATCATTTCAGAGTATCAAAGAGGCAATCAAGATGGCCCTTGTTCTTAAATCTCTTGATTTTTCTAGGCCATTCCAAGTATTTTCATTTGCTTCCTTTCACACTGTTGCTGCGTGTTTGCTACAGAAAAATGAAGATGGTTTTGAACAGCCCATAGCTTTCTTCAGTATGTCCTTGCAGGCTTCTGAGTTGAAGTATGATATTATGGAAAAATAGGCATATGCACTAGTCAGAGCCATCAAAAGTTTCAGACCATACCTGGTAGGATCACATATAATTGCGTATGTACCCCATGCAGTAGTCAAAGACATATTCACTCAACAGGAGGTGACCGGAAGAATGTGCAGATGGATAAATAAACTGCAAGAGTTCAACATAGACATACAAGTTACCAAGTTGGTAAGAGGACAAGGATTAGCCAAGATGATGGCATAGTCAAACTTGGAAGCATGCCAAGTTAATGCAGTCCAAAATGAGAGTGTAAATGTATCAAGATCTGAATGGTACACGGATATTATCTACTACCTACAAAATCTGAATTGTCCTTCCCATTTCAGTGACAGTCAAAAGAGGACTTTAAAGTTACATGCAATCAGGTATGTTATTGTTCAAGGTGAGCTATACTGGAAAAACCCTGATGGTGTGCTGCTGAGATGTGTGGATGAGGATATGGCTAACAATGTTTTAATTGATATGCATAAAGGATTATGTGGTGGACATTATACTACCCAAACAACAGCTCATAAGACTCTCAAAGCAGGATATTGGTGGCCCACTCTCTTTTCAAATGCACAAATGTTAGTGAGGAAGTGTGACCCTTGCCAAAGATTCTCAAGAAAATTGAGATATGATGGTGCTTTACCCCTCAGAACTGTAACTGTGGATGCTCCATTTCAGCAATGGGGAATTGACTTCATAGGGGAAATTATAGACAAGTCAAGTGGGGGACACAGTTAGATTTTGGTGGCAACTGATTACTTTACCAAATGGATCGAGGCCATTCCAACTAAGAGAGCTACAAGTAAGGTGGTGATGGATTTCATACTGGAAAATGTTATCATCAAGTTTGGAGTACCATTCAAGATAGTCACTGATAATGCTATGTGCTTCAGATCAGGTGAATTTGTTGATTTTTGCAATAGGTATGGGATAAATCTATCATATGCATCACCATACCACCCACAAGGAAATGGTCAAGCAGAATCAAGCAATAAAAGCATCATGAAAATTATCAAGAGGATACTGGACAAGAACAAGAGAGCTTGGGACTCAAAATTAAAGTTAGCAATATGGGCTGACAGAGTGACAGTAAAAAAGGCTATTGGAATGTCACCCTTTGAGCTTGTATATGGTGCATCAGCCAGATTGCCCATAAACAATCTCCTACTAGTTTACAGATTCATCCAGGAAAATGATGAAGAGATTGAAGACTCCATGACAGAAAGACTAAATTAGCTGGTTGCATTGGATGAGAATAGAAGGAAAGCACACCAGATCAACCTCAAGAGACAACAAGATGTGAAATATTAGTTTGACAGGAGAGCTACAAAAAGGAAGTTTCAAGTCAATGATCTGGTGCTCATCTGGAATGCAAAAAATTAGGACAAGGGTAAACATGGTAAGTTTGAACCCTTATGGATGGGCCCATATCAGATTTGCAGTATTCATGGGGAGGATTTTTATTTCCTCCAGGCCCTAGATGGTGAATTTCTGGAATTGCCTATGCATGGTCAATTCCTTAAGTTCTATTTTGCATAGATGACTTGTCGCTGTGCACATTTGTAAAAATATGTATATAGTGTAAATGTCTTGTACATGTTTGTGCCTTTTTGGTTTTTGCCTAGTCTGCCCGAAGATCTAGTTCTCACTGCAGGTTTTTTACTTGCACGTCCCCATTCGAAGCCAGTGTTAGCACTAATTTTGGTCTGGATCTGAGCGCAGGATGTTGGAGGGTTTTTTCCTTTTTGGGCCCTAAGTTTCCTTGTTCATCGCTGTGATTTTCTCTATCGGCGAAACTTCTTTTTGGGTACTCAGATTTTGCTTGAACCATCGTTTTGAACCATCATGTTGACCCTTTTGGTTCAAGGTTCAACGGTTCATGGGCTTAGGCTCCATCTTTTTCCATCAGTGAATTCTTTGTTCATCTATGTTATCAGCGTTGAACTTCTCGGTTGAACTTCTCTTTTGAACCATTGGGTTGAACTGGTTTAGGGTTCAATGGTTCAATGCCTTATGATTTTGGTCTTATCGGCATAACGTTCATCATCAGGTGGACGGTGGAGTGTTGGCCCGACGGTTTGCCTCTGGCCGATGGAAGGTTAGCGGTTTGCAAGGTTGGTTTTGGTGTGACATGTTCTATCGGGCTAACCGTTGGAGGGTTCACCGATATACAATGTTTGGCCGATGGATATGTTATCAGCGAGAGCTGTATTGTCAGCCTGAGTGTTTTGAGTTATGCCGACGATGGGAGGTTTGGCCGATGAGGAGTCGTTGGTGTGTGTCTGGCCGATGGAGGAGCAGAGTGTAGCTCGTTGGTGCATTGGCGAGGCTATTGTGATCGGCTGGGGAGATTTTGGTTGCTCCGACAGTGTAAGTCACACCGACAGAGGTGGTCTTCGGCATGACTTGTGTTGTCGACGAGGATGGATTGCGTTGGGCCGACAGTGGAGGGTTTGACCGATGAAGGGGGAAGTCAATATGTTATCGACGGGAGTTGTTCTATCGGCAGTAGTCTTTTATGGTTTGCCGATGGAAGGAAGTCACCCTGATGGAGGGTCCACCGATGGGGTAGTGTCAGGCCGATGAGGATTTGGAGTGGTCATCGGTGAGAGTTGGTCTGTCAGTGAAGGAGCTTCTGGCTAGGCCGATGGTTCTTCTCTGGCCGATGGGGATGTTGGAGGCTTTCAGGAGTTGTTCATCGGCGTGATTGGCTGTGTCGGCTGAGGGTTTTTTTGCTTGGCCGACAATATTGGTCTGGCCGATGGTGGTAGGATGGTAACTGCTAATGGGGTGCGAGCTGGTCATCGGAGAGACTCATACTATCGGTGGAGATCTGGAGAGTTGGCCCGATGGTGCATCTCTGGCTGATGGAGGGGATTGTAATGTAGTGGTCGGCAAGATAATTGAGGTCGGCAGGAGATTCATGGGCTTGGCCGATGGTGTTGATCTCGGCGATGGGCTTTGGGTGAAGGAGCGTGTGTCAAGCGTGGCAAAAGTGCTTGACACCTATTACGCAAGTGACTTTGCTTTTAAACTACTAAGGTAGTCTCGTCACCGTGCATGTGGGACTAATCTCCCTGTATAATTTGAAACTGCGATCGAAGCATGTTTTGGCGGGAAATTCTTTTTGAGCGCTGCGATGTTTTTCCTAGCGGCCGCGGGTGGTTGAGCCATCAATAGAGACTGTAGCTAGGGCATGGGTGAGTTGTTGAACAGTCATGTACCTAATTTTTAGCATGAGGACTTCCAGATGGTGGCGCATGGCTCAAGGCCCCCCTTTGTCTGCTGCATTAATATCTTCTGAGCGCCATTCCTTTGTGGGATCTGTATCTGGCAGATTTTTGTAAAAGCCTTGTAATTAATTATTGTGGTACACTTTCTAGCTGATATAAGCAGACTGTGTTACCATTGTTTTGGTTGTTGAAAGTTGAACATTTGGCTCTGTAATACGATACAACTGATTTGGTTGCTCTGTACAGCAAAACCTGTGAGTTTATGTATCTCTTGTTGTACGTTTTTGCATGAATCCACTGATTTCATGGTTAATTTTATATGAGAAATGCTATGTTAGCATGTGTTTTGTTAATTATGTCTCCAGTATTGCATGTATCTTTCTTCTGAGTCTAGATATTTAAGCAATGTTTGAGACTCTAGAACATAGAATTCCTGTGTTGAATGTCTGATCTCTTAACTTCTGCTCAAGGGGTAGATTAAATTGTTCTCAGATTGAACATTGGGAAGGGTATACTGTAGTAGGGATGCCATAAGTATAGATAGCTTAACACTCTATATTGGGAGATATCTGTAGGGTAGGTATCATATGTATCCCCTTGAAATCTAGTTTTAGTTGTTCATGCATATCATTCACAGGTGTATGTCTACTGACTCCAGGCCCTGGATAGGCACCAATCTTGCTTTGTGTTTGTGTTACAACCATGTCCAGCTTTGCATCCAAACTTAAAATCAAAATCAAAAGCTAAAACAATCTTTAGGACATTAGAATTAGTTTTAGGATCCTCAGTCCTCTGTCTACAACTGCAAATAGGCCCAAAGCTAGCCCCTTTGCTCTTATCTTTTAGTTTTGGTCTACTTATAGGAGGACTTATCTGCTTTCTGTCAGCATTCCAGCCTTTGTATGTATATCCTCATGGATGTTGAGTAGGGAATACCCCCTAGGTCTTGCAAAGCCTGAAGAAGAAGAGGAGATAAAATATAGAGTCTATCTCCTATACTGTTGGCCCCTGGCCCAGAGATCCTGTTGATCATTGATGGCTACCTTGTAGGGAAATATGGGAATAAGCATCTAGTCTGGGAAAAAACCAACAGGGTGGAAAAATGACTGGAAGGTAAGACCTGATCTCTGAACCTAAAACTAGACTGAAATGGGTACCTAGAACTTGTAAAATTTTCCTCTCAAAAATTGTGCAAGTGCTCATTGTCACGCATGTGCCGAAACAAATGTGCTGTAGAAATTGATAAATGCGCCGTAAGTCAAGACAAATGTGCTACACTGGTAAAAGGTAAATGCGTTGTAACAAATAGTAAAAGTGTCATAGGTCGGAAGAGATGCGTTGCAGGTCGGCACAAATGTGCAGCAATAAAGGATGGATGCGCCACTCTGGCCTTAGTATTTTTGCAATTTTTTGGAATTTTTTTATGTTTTTGGTACTTTGGTTGCAAGAAGGTTTCTCCGATCTAATTTTCAGAATTTATGGCAAGAAAACACAACAAACACATAATATTTTTATGGTTTTTTTTTTTGTGATTTTTTGACTCTTTTTGGACTAAAAAGAAAGAACAAGTACAAATCCTAGGCTTCAAGTGGTTTACAAAGGGTTTTGGCCACTAGAACAAAGGTGAGTAATAAAGGCAACAATTTGAGTGGTTATACATGCAGTAGCACTACTCTCCATTATAGAGTCTCCCAGCCTGCAAGGGTTGTGCCTTGGAGGGTTTTGGGGGAGGTTGGCTGTCAGTATAACACAAATTCACTCATTATTTGAAGCTTTCACTCCAAACACAATTTATTTATAGTGGCTTGGAAGGGCTTGGCATTTAGCCTGTTACCACTTAGGGTCATTCCTACTTGGATGAATGGTATCCAAGAGCAGGCCCCTCTAAAGGAAAAACACATGCGAAAATGATATGTCTAGCATTTTGGTCATCCAAGATAGGGGAGAGCATAGGCCTGGTATCATTCCCAAAACACAGAATACAGTTGTTCTTTTCCCCTAGTTAAAATGAGAAAAACTAGATGAGCTATCTACTTGGGCAAGCACAGAACTTTGAAGTGATAACAAGATAGCAATGGTCTAGTTTTAACCAAGATAGCAATGATGAGTTCAATTTTATCCATGTAGCATGAATTGTTAACTTTGAAATGATGGTCAATCGAGATAGCAATGGTTCAGTTTTACCTATATAACAATGATGAGTTTAATTTTATCCACGTAGCACGAGTTGTTAACTTTGAAATGATGGTCAATCGAGATAGCAATGGTTCAGTTTTACCCAGATAGCAATGACGAGTTCAATTTTATCCAGATAGCAATGAGTTGTTAAATTTGAAAAGATAGCAATAGAAATGATTCAATGACATGCAAGATAGCAATGATTCAATTACCACTTTCCTAGTTAAAACTACGTGAGATTTGTATGAACATCTGTTTTACTTTCCCTTTAGAAATCAAAGTGTGAGCTAACAAGTGCAACTATATGAATCTAAACCAGTACCTAGCTTGCAAAACAGATCAACAGAGTTCCTGCAAAGACGTCAGCATTAGCAAAAATCTTCCAAAAACCCCTAAAATTACTGCCTACAACATATGCGCTGCTTCAGAGATTGAATGCGCAGAAATAGTCAACAGAAGTGCCATAATACATATGCACTGAAATAGAGGATAAAAGCACTAGAAAATAGTGTATATGTGCTGCAATAACCGATGCGCTATCTCAAATGGTAAAAGTGTTGTAACAGAGTATGTATACGCTGCGTTAATGAAAGCGCCATGACAGATGATAGATGCACCAAAGCAGAGAGTATGCACTATGGAAATGTATGCACTATGATAGGTAACAGATGTGTGTTAGGAAGTGATGGATGCGCTATTTCCTCTTGTGTACAGCTTTCTAAAACATAAAAACTTAGTTTTTGGGTTAAATTTGGGGCTAGGCCCCATGGTGGGTGCTAAAAATGTTAAGAGAAAATTGGATCAAATGAATAAACAATATATCAATATCAAGTTACCCAAAACTTCAATGAAATGGTGAACTAAGAAGATTAATCAAATAAAGCAACGAATAACAAAGCAAACCTTCTTCAATTCGAAGCTTCCATTGATCGCCTATCACAATTGATCTTGCATGTATGAAATAGGGCCCCTAGAGAGTGCACTTCTTTGCTTTCTTTCAAGAATGTCTATTGAGAATGGCTATGATGATATCGCCATGAAGATGAGCTTCACAACGATGGTAGTAATGTGTAGTAATGAGTGTGATCACAAGCAATGAAGAAATGATGTGGGTACCAAAGGCACGTTGTAATTCCTGCAGAGTAACGATACTTCAAGCTTGGATGAATTGAATGGAAGAACAAGGTTCAATTTATAGACTTGAGAAAGAAGAGATCAATGGTATAGAAGACTTGGAAAGATCAACGATTGAGAATAGATGAGGAACGTGCAATGAATAAGAAGAAGACAAGTGTCTTGTTTTCTTTTGCCTAAGAGGAGTTATCAAGAATAGAAGAATGAGTTAAAGCATTTAAAAGAATACAACAATCAGTTAAGTGATTTAAAACAGGAAGAATAGATTTGCATGAGAATAAGAAGATATTTTATTTTATTAAATATTAGGAATATTTAATTACATGTGCACAAAGATTGAATTATATTTAGAGATAACTCAATTTAGAAGAAAATGCAACTTAAATAAATAATTCATTTATTTAAATTTAGAGAAGATATTATTGGAAAAAAATAATTAAATAATTGGTATTATTTAATTTAGAAGATAAGAGAGCAAATTAAATAAATAAATTTATTTAATTGTTGTGCATGATTTGGAAGAATAAATAAAATATTTGATTGTATTTTATTTTTAGAGATTGAGAGAATTTAAATAAATTTGATTTGAATTATTCAAATTTGGAGGAATGATTTGATTTAATTAAATAATTGAGAATTATTTAATTGTTTGGAAGAATTTAATTAAATAAAAGATTTTATTTAATTTTGACCTTAGAAGAGATAATTAAATATTTTGATATTTAATTAATTTAGAGGAATATGAATCAAATAAATAAATTTGTTTATTTATTTATTGATAGAGGAATAAAGATGGAATAAATATTAAGAATATTTATTTAGACTGAATCGTGTCATTTTTAGGCATATACAATATCTAGCCAACACTTTTAGTTGGAAAAGTTGTGTTTCAGATCTAGTTTATCTAGAATGAATCCAATTAGAACATATGTTTTAGAAAAATGACTTTTAGTTGGAATGCTTAAATTTATTTGTGTTGATAAGTTGGCCTAAAGTGGGACACAAATTTGAACTTTCATTCTTTATCTTATTGGTTACTCTCCAAATATCTCTATGAACAATTAACCAAACTTGTCATAAGATTTTTCTCGACCAAATAGAATAACAAGAGATGCATGCCAACATCATCATGAACTTGTTGCATTCAACCAAAGGATAGGGGTGGTCTTGTTCTAATGATGCCAATGCTTAAAGCACTTTTCTTATAGATAAATGGATCTCAAAGCCCTTCATCAAGATGCCCAAAAAAGTCTTAGCTTGGTGTTACATTACTTCTCCCAATACCCTCATCCCATGTCATTTAGTTCACTAGGAAAAAGTGTTACTTGCACCAAAATTCAAAACTAATACTTCAATAACCTTCAACAACTCATAAAATACCTAGAAAGTGGTGTCTCAACACCACTTGGTTTGATCAATGTCTTTAGAATGGTCTTAGCTTTCCTACCTCCTCTATTTAGTGGAATTATTTTGTTCAATGCAATGACCATCCTCTTGATCTCTATAAACAATTTAAAGGAAACAAGTTATACTGTAAAGTCATTCAAATATTTCATGACTTATGGGACCTTCCTAACCTTCAATAGAAGTAATGGAAATAACTTTGTGATTAATTCAAACTATCTTGTACAAACAAAATGGCCATATTAGTTACACATTTATGGAAATATAGTCCCTTGTTATCAACATGTCCACCTTCCACTATTGTAATTTTTTTAGGACTAGAAGTGGCTAAATGGATATTTTCCTCCTTTCTCTTTGGTCAATCTATGGACCCCTTCTTCACAAGATCTAATATGAATTATATATTAACTTCAAGAAACAATGTTTGTTTCCTCGCTTAACATGGGTGAAATTCAATGTCTCTCTTTGGTGCTCAAAAACTACTTTAGCTCAAATTACCAATTGGTATTTGCATGTGTTTCCTATAGATCCACCCTATCCTTTGTGTCTTTTGTAAGAAACAAGAATCCATCAAACATGTGTTCTATTTTTCCTTGGGCTCACCAAGCATGACATGATGTTTTCTCTACACTTCATGTTGCCTTTATTTGTCATCTTACTTAAAAATGTGTTCTCCTTGGCCTCTTATTTCCCCACAACCTAGTCTTTAAAACTTATTAGAAAACCATTTTCAAACATATTTAGAAATTATGATTTCTATATGGCTATGTTTTTAGATATTGTATATCTATGAGGAGTTTTCATGTAATTAATTTACTCTAACATAATTTTTCATAAGGTGAACTTCACTTTCCTTTATTAGACTCTCTTTATACCTGAACAAATCTTTCCAAACAATTTCCTAGTTTTCAAAGAAAATCGAAGTAGGTGGAGAAAAACCAAAATGTACTAGCCAAAAAACTTGACAAGAGCACTATCAATGCTATAAACCTATCTAGTATTGACTTCTTTCTCCATAATGAAGGTAGATTCAATAGAACTAATTATAAGTATATTTGAAGCATCCAACATACTATACATCATATGAGAGTTGAACTAAATATATATTTTTTGAGTCACTAAGGATGCATTATGCATCAGAGATGAACTAAATATTAGTTTTAACACTCTTATTATTGAAAAGTTTAAGTTGTAACTATTTTTTGTGAAGTTATCACCCTTCAAGAAATTTTCATATTTAAATTTTAGATTTTTGAACTATTTATATTTAACTTTATTGTTACCTTTTTATAAGTTGTCTTTAATAATTTCTGATATATGTAACTCATATTAAAAGTTTTATTCAATACAAAACTAAATAAATTTAAACTTTTGTAATTAAATGTTAAAATAAAACTAAAAAAGAAGGATTTAATGGCATCTATATGTGAATAGTTTATGAATTGATGAGTTGAAACAATTTTATATTATGAGAGTATTTATTTTTCTATGTCTTTATGTCAAATGCATTTTATCTATGGATTGTATATAAAATTATTATTATCTACCTATAAATTTATTGTCTATATAATATTAAATTGAATATATAGATTGAATATTTGTTAGGTAATTAAGGATTGATTCTTATCTATTAAACCATCTCGTTTATTGTGAATATAAAATATGTTTTTTTTTAAATAAAGATTAAAAAGTATTTAAAACATAGATATTCTAAATAATATTTTACATCTAAATATATTAATTGATATTTTATATTTAGATATTTTAAATACTATTTTATATTTAGAAATTTTAAATAATATTTTATATTTAAATACTTTATTCATAATGGAATTTGAGAAAGATAATGTTTTAGTAGGTTTAAGAATTTTATTATTTATTTTTCAATATTTTAATTAGAAGTATGTGGATCTAGTTTTTTGTGAAAAGTATTGTAAGAATATTATTTGATATTTGTCAATTATATATTTTTTTAATTTTTTAGGTGATATAAGTGTTAAACATCCTTTAGATTCTAAAGACATACACTTGAGTGAGGACAACTTTATGAGATATCATCTCCTTTTACCTATAATTATTAATATTTTTTATTCTCTTACTTATACATTGAGGATGGAGATTTTAAATGCAATACTTTAGTATGGAATTACAAATTACCACTACACCACACTTTAATAAAAAAGAATATTATATTTATATGAATCTTTTAAGAAGATTGATAACAACTCTCCTTTTAATAAGTAAAGTCAATGATATTAGTTATCACTTCTATGGAACTATAGTTTTTTGTTATAAAAATGCCCACTTTCCACCCTAGTAATTTCCTTAATAACTGGAAGTGGCCAAATGGTTGTAGATTTTTATCATTTCTCTTTTGTGAATCTATTAACCCCTTCTCAACAAGATCTAATATGAATCTATTAACTTCAAAAAGCATTGTTCTTTTCCTAGCTCAACATGGGTGAAACTCAATGCCTCTCTTTGGTTCTCAAAAACTAACTCACAAGTCTAGCTTACTATGTGGAAACTAATTTACTTCAAATTATCAATTGGTAGTTGCATTTATTTCTTACAAATAAACCCTATACTTTGTTCCTTTTGTAAGAAAAAAGAATCCATCAAACATGTGTTCTAGTTTTTCCTTTGGGCTAACCAATCATGGCATGATGTTTTTGCTGTTATATGGAGCCTAATCAGACTCGGAGGTTAAATTTTCCCCACTTTTATTGGCGTGGTTTCCCCCCAAATTCTTACAGAGTCAAGGGGCAGCACCCCCAAAACCTCACATGGTTTTTTATTATTTTATAAAGGTGTCGGGTGTTATTTTTTCTATTGACCAACATTAAAAAACCCTATTTTTGTAACCAACATAAGGCTTGATAAAAGCGGCTAAGGGTTAAGGTTTTTGTTGATATTGTATTGTAGCATTTTATAGCAATATTGAGTTGCAGGGATTGCTAGTTGTAATCAATTTGATTTACTGGATAATAATATTAGAGACTCTATTGGTGGATGTAGCCCAAGTTTGGGTGAACCATGTTAAAACTTGTCTCTCACTGATTATTATTTCTGTGTATTTTTTTATTCCTCTGTTTAATCTTTATTTGCATTTAATTGATATCTTCTATTGGCTAACCCTAACAAGTGGTATCAGAGCGGGTTGTGTTTGATTATCATCTACAGGAAGGTCTCATGGTTGAGTGGGAGCAATGGCAGATGAGGGTAAATTGAAGGTCGATAAATTTAATGGGCAGAACTATCAGTTATGGAAGATGCAGATGGAGGATTACCTCTACCAAAAGAATTTATGGATGTCGTTGGAAGGAGTAGCCAAGAAACTAGCAATAATGACTGATGAGGATTAGAATCTTCTTGACAAAAAGGCATTGGAAACAATTCAGTTGTGCCTGGCACCATCAGTGGCATTCAATATAATGGAAGTGAAGACAACAAATGGTCTAATGAAAGCTTTGGCTAAATTGTATGATAAACCCTCAGCCTCAAATAAGGTATTTCTCATGAAGTGTTTGTTTAATCTAAAAATAGTTGAAGTTGGATCTGTGACAGATCATTTAAATGAATTTAATATGATTGGCAGTTAATTGACTTATGTAAATGTAAAATTTGATGAAGTTAGAGCTCTCTTGAAATTATGTTCTTTGCTTGAAAGCTGGAGTAGTTTGGTAATGGCGATTAGTAACTATGTTTCTTGTTCAAATACCCTAAAATTTGATGATGTTGTTGGTGTTATTCTAAGTGAGGAAATTCGTAGGAAAAGCTCAGGTGGATCCACATCAGGCAGTGTTTTGAATGCAGAAAGCAGAGGTAGATCAAAGGAGAGAGGAAAAGGTTCAAGAGGTCATGGGAAGTCATGAGGAAAATCAAAGGATAAGAGATCCCAATCTAGAGGACAGAAGGACTGTTGGTATTGTGGGAAACCAGGTCATCTGAAGAAAGATTTCTAGTCTCAAAAGAATAAAGAAGGAGACAAACAAGAAGGTAGTAAGGAGGCAAATGTGGTAAGTAGTAAATCTAAAGATGATGCTTTGATTCTTTCCCTAGATAATGCTAATGATTCATGCATTTTAGAATCAAGGGCCTCATTTCATGCTACGCCCCATAGAATTTATTTTCTTGATTATGTCCAAGGGGATTTTAGGCTAGTTTATTTGGGAGATAACGAACCCTGTTAGATTGTTGGAAAGGGAAGAATCAAGATTAAGTTACAGAATAGGAATCATTGGCTACTACAAGAGGTAAGGCATGTTCCAAGGCTTATTAGGAATTTAATTTCAATAGGGCAGCTAGTTGAAGAAGGTTGCATTGTTACATTTACTGATAAAAATTGAAAGGTTTCAAAAGGTACCTTAATAGTAGCAAAAGGTGTGAAAGTAGGCACCTTATATCTTTGTGCAGATCATACTATTCCTTCTACTTTAGCTATTGTAGAGAAAAAACAAATAGGTTTAGGAATAGTTGTTGTAGGTTCACAGGAAGAGATTGAAACAGTTGCTGCAGGTTCTGAGACAACGTTGTGGCATAATAGACTTGGGCATATGAGTGAAAAAGGTATTAAGGTACTTCATTCTAAGAAAGTTTTACCAGGTCTGAAATGTATTAATATAGATTTTTGTGAAAGTTGTGTGTATGGAAAACAAAAGAGTTAGTTTTCTCAAGGATGGGAAGAAAAAGAAAGATGAAAAGTTGGAGCTTACGCATACAGATGTATGGGGATCGGCTCAGGTATCTTCTCTTAGTGGTTCTTGGTATTATGTTACATTCAAAGATAATGCAACTAGGAAGGTATGGATTTATTTCCTTAGGCAGAAATCTAATGTATTTGAAACATTTAAGAAATGGAGAAGCTTGGCTGAGAATGAGGCAGGTAAAAGATTAAAATATCTCAGATCAGATAATGGTGGTGAGTATTGCAGCAAAGAATTTGAGGATTATTGTTCTTTTAATGGACTTTATAGGTAGAAAATGGTTCCAAGGACTCCATAGGAGAATGGAGTGGCTATACGCATGAATAGGACAATAATGGAGCATGCAAGGACCATGAGATTGCATTTTGGGCTACCTTTAAACATGTGGGTAGAGGCTATCAAGATTGTTGTATATTTAATTAATAGAGGTCTTTCAGTTCCTTTGGGCTATGGTATTCTAGAGGAAGCATGGACATGTAAGAAGGTGAGTTATTCTTTTCTCAAAACCTTTGGATGTGAAGCATTTGCACATATAGATTCTGAAAATAGAACAAAGCTAGATGCAAAATCAAAAAAGTGTACCTTCATTGGATATAGCATTGATAAATTTGGTTGTAGGCTTTCAGATTTTGAAAATTAGAAAATTGTGAGAAGCAGAGATGTTATATTCAATGAAAGGTGTTGTACGAAGATAAGTTACAGTAGCATAAGAAGAAAGAAAAGGATTATGTAGTGTTGGATGATACTCCAAATAGTGATGTTCTAGTGGTTCCTCATGCTTTGCAACAGCAACCAGAAATACCACAAACTCCAATGAATGTTAGATGATCAATAAGGCTAAGTAGACCTCCTTAAAGGTTTTCTCCCTCTTTGTATTCTATTTTGTTAACAGATGTTGGTGAACTAGAAGGGTATGATGAAGCTATGTAGGTGGATACACAAGTTTGGTGGGAGCTTACAATGAAAGAAGAAATGGACTCCTTGCTAAAAAATTAGACTTGGGAATTATGTAAGTTGCCTACAGGTAAAAAGGCTTTACCAAACAAATGGGTTTACCGGCTGAAAGAGGAAGATAGAGGCAAGCAAAGATTTAAAGCCAGGTTAGTTATAAAAGGATTTGCACAGAAAAAAAAGCATTGATTTTGATGAGATATTTTCTTCGGTTGTCAAGATTACTTCTATTCATATTGTTTTAAGTATTGTGGCTGCTGAAGATTTGCATTTGGAGTAGCTAGATGTAAAACCTACCTTTCTCCATGGTGATTTGGAGGAGGAGATATACATGGAACAACCCCAAGGATTTGAGGTCAAAGGTAAGGAGAAACTAGTGTGTAGCTTGAAAAAGAGTTTGTATGGCCTAAAACAAGCACCTCGGCAATGGTATTTGAAATTTGATAGTTTTATGGCTAAGCAAGGCTACAGGCGGTGTAATTCTGACCATTGTGTTTATTTTAAGAGGTTGCATAATGACAACTACATTATTTTATGTTTATATGTTGATGACATGCTTGTAGCTGGGTCTAACATGGATCACATAAGAGAGTTAAAATAGTAGTTAGTACAGTCATTTACTATGAAGGATTTGGGGGTAGCAAAACAAATCCTTGGTATGAAAATTTGTAGAGATAGGAAGAACAGAAAATTGACTCTATCTCAGGCTGATTATGTTGAAAAGGTGTTGCAGAGATTCCATATGGAGAATGCAAAAGCTATCAGTACACCTTTGCCTAGTCATTTGAAATTGACTAAGGAGATGTGTCCTAATACACCAGAGGAAGAAAAAATGTCCAAGGTACCATATGCTTCAGCTGTAGGAAGTTTAATGTATGCCATGGTATGCACGAGACTAGATATTGTACATGTTGTAGGATTCATAAGTAGGTATATGAGTCATCCTGGATTGGAGCATTGGAATGCAATAAAATGGATTCTTAGATATTTGAGAGGTACATCCAATAAACACTTATGTTTTGGGGGCTCTAATACTAATTTAGCAGGTTATGTAGAATTAGATTTGGTAGGGGATATTGATACCAAGCGGAGTACTACAGGTTATGTCTTTACTGTAGGTGGGACAGTAGTGAGTTGGATCTCACAGTTGCAAAAGGTGGTTGCTTTATCCACCACAGATGCAGAATATGTAGCTGCAATAGAGGCAAGCAAGGAGATGATATGGCTGCAATCTTTCATGGAAGAATTGGGTAAACAATAGGCTAATAGTTATTTGTTTACGGATAGTCAGAGTGTCATACATCTTGCAAAGAATTATGCCTTGCATTCAAAGACCAAACACATACAGTTGAGGTATCACTTTATTTGGTCAGTGTTGGATAATGGACAGTTAAGGCTAGAAAAGATACATGTAGATGAAAATCCAGCAGATATGTTTATGAAGGCAGTGACAAGGGAGAAGTTGAGCTCCTCTTTAGCTTTGGTTGGTCTTCTAGACTGAAAATAATAAAAATAGAACATAATCCAGGGTGCTTATTTCTAGTGGGAGCTATAGGATCAGTGGTGTTATGATTAGTCTCCAAGTGGGAGATGATATGGTGTGGAGTCTGATTAGTCTCCAAGTGTTGTTATATGGAGCCTACTCAGACTTGGAGGTTAAATTTTCCCCACTTTTATCAGCGCGGTTTCCCCCCAAATTCCTATGGGGTCAAGGGGTAACACCCCTTGCGAGGTCCAAGGGCAGTGCCCCTGAAACCTCACATGGTTTTTATTATTTTATAAAGGCATCAGGTGTTATTTTTTCTACTGACCGACATAAAAAAAACCCTATTTTTGTAACCGACATAAGGCTTTATAAAAGTGGCTAAGGGTTAGGGTTTCTGTTGATATTGTATTGTAGCATTTTGAAGCGGTATTAAGTTGCAGGGATTGTTGATTGTAATCAGTTTGATTTACTGGATAATAATATTAGACTCTCTATTGGTGGATGTAGCCCGAGTTTGGGTGAACCATGTTAAAACTTGTCTCTCACTAATTATTATTTCTGTGTATTTTTTCATTCCTCTATTTAATCTTTATTTGCATTTAATTGATATCTTCTGCTGGCTAACCCTAACAATTTTCTCTATTGTTCATGCTTCCTTGAGTTGTCATCTTACCTAGAAATTAGTTCTCCTTGGCCTCTTATTCTCCCACAAGCTAGCCTCTAAAACTTGTTAGAAAACTATTATCAAATGTATTTAAAAATTAAGACTTGTAGATGGTTATTTTTAAAGATCTTGTATATCTACAAGAAGTTTGAATGCAATTACTTTACTCTAACATCATTTTTCATAAGGTGAACTTCATTCACCTTTTACAAGACTCTCTTTAGACCCAAACAAAGGTTGCCAAACAATTTTCTAATATTCAAAGATAATTGAAGTAGTTGGAGTAAAACCAGTATGTACTAACCAAAAAACTCAAAGAGATCACTATCAATGCTATTATCTCAATTACTATTGATTTCTCTCTATAATTAAACTAGGCTCAATAAAGCTACTTATAAGTATATATGAAGCATCCATTTTACTATACATAAGATGGAGAGATGAAATGGATATTATTGTAATGTTTGAATGGTAACTTTTTGTGTAACTACCACCCTTTAACAATTATTAATATTTGGATTTTAAATTTTTGATCTATTAATATATTTAACTTTATTGTTACATTTTCTAAGCTATCTTTGATGTATGGAACTCTCATTAAAAGATTTATTCAAAATAGAGAACTAATAAAATTTAAACTTTTGTAATTAGAGGTTAGAAGAAACCTATAGTTTATGCATTGATGAATTGGAAAGAATTATATTCTGAGGATATTTATGCTTCTTTGTCTTTATGTCACACACATTTTACTTATGGATTGAAGATAAAATTATTATTTACCTATAAATTTATTGTTCCTTTTGATGATTTATAATATTCTTGAATATATAGGTTAAATATTTGTTAGGTAATTAAGGATTGACTCTTATCTACCAAATTATTAAATTTATTATGAACATAAAATATTAATTTTTTCCTCCAAAAATAGAGATTCATAAATATTTTATATTTGAATATTTTAAATAGTATTTTATATTTAGATATTTTAATTAATATTTTATATTTAGATATTTTAAATAGTATTGTTTATTTAGATATTTCAAATAATATTTTATATTTAGATATTTTCAATAATATTTTATCTTTAAATATTTTGTTTATAATGGAGTTTGAAAAAGATAATGTTTTATAGAGGTTTGAAAATTTTATTATTTATTTTTCAATATTTTAATTATAAGTATGTGGTTCTAAATTTTTGTGAAAAGTACTGTAAGAATATTATATGATATTTTGTCAATTATATTATTTTTTTAGTTTTTAAGGTGTTAGAAATATTAAACATCTTTTAGATTCTAAAGACGTACACTTGAGTGATGACAACTTTATGAGATATCATCTTCTTTTACCTATAATTATTAATAATTTTGTATTATCTTACTCATACATTAAGGATGCAAATTTAAAATGCAATATCTTAAGTGTGGAATTACAATAACTTACCACTACACCACACTTTAATATAAAAAATAATTATATTTCTATGACTCTTTTAAGAAGATTGATAACAACTCTCCTTTTAATAAGTAAAGTGGGTTATAATAGTTATCACTTCTATGGAAATATAGTCTTTTGTTATAAAAATGCCCACCTTCCACCCTTGTAATTTCCTTAAGGACTACAAGTGGCTAAATGGTTGTAGATTTTTATCATTTCTCTTTTGTCAATCTATGGACCCCTTCTTCACAAGATCTAATATGATTATCTTAACTTCAAAAAACATTGTTCATTTCCTAGCTCAACATGGGTGAAACTCAATACCTCTTTTTGGTGCTAAAAAACTAACTCAAAGTCTAGCTCACTACTTGGAAACTACTTTACTTCAAATTACCGATTGGTAGTAGTATTTGTTTCTTACAAATCTGCCCTATACGTTGTGCCTTTTGTAAGAAACAAGAAGCTATCAAACATGTGTTCTAGTTTTTTCCTTGGGCTCACCAAGTATGGTATGATGTTTTCTCTACTCTCCATGTTGCCTTGGGTTGTCATATTACTTAGGAATTTGTTCTCCTTGGCCTCTTATTCTCCCACAACTCAATCTCTAAAAATTGTTAGCAAACTATTGTCAAATGTATTTAGAAATTATGACTTGTATATGGCTATTTTTAAAGATCTTGTATATCTACAAGAAGTTTGATTACAAATACTTTACTCTAACACCATTTTTCATAAGGTGAACTTCAATCACCCTTTATAAGACTCTCTTTAGACCCAAACAAAGATTGCCATATGATTTCCTAATGTTCAAAGATAATTGAAGTAGTTGGAGAAAAACTGAGATGTACTAGCCAAAAAACTTGAGATCACTATCAACACTATTAACTTATTTGGTATTGATTTCTCTCCATTATGAAGCTAAGCTCAATAAAGTCACCTATAAGTATATCGGAAGCATCCATTGTACTATAAATAAGATGAGAGATGAAATGGATATAAGTTTTAACACTCATATTATTGTAAAGTTTGAATGGTAATTTTTTGTGACTATCACCCTTTAACAATTATTAATATTTAGATTTTAAATTTTTTAACTAGTAATATATTTGATGTATGACACACTTATTAAAATCTTTATTCAATATACATAACTAAATAAATTTAAACTTAAATTGTAATTAGACATTAAAAGAAACCCAAAAATGATCCAGGGAAATGAAATCTATATGTAAATAGTTTATGCATTGATGAATTGAAAAGATTTATATTATGGGGATGCTTATGTTTCTTCATCTTTATGTCACAAGCATTTTATTTATGAATTGTAGATGGAATTATTATTTAGCTATAAATTTATTGTTCATTTTGATTATTTATAATATTCTTGAATATATAGGTTGAATATTTGCTAGGTAATTAAGGATTGAATCTTATCTACCAAATTATTAAATTTATTATGAACATAATTTTTTATTTCCTCTAGAAAATAGAGATTAATAAATATTTAATATTTAGATATTTTAAATTGTATTTTATATTTAGATATTTTAAATAATATTTTATATTTAGATATTTTAAATAGTATTTTATATTTAGATATTTTGTTTATAATGGGATTTGAGAAAGATAATGTTGTATAGAGGCTTGAAAATTTTATTAGTTATTTTGCAATATTTTAATTAGAAGTATGTGGTTCTATTTTTTTGAAAGGTTGGTAAAAAGTATTGTAAGAATATTGTTTGATATTTTATCAATTATATTATTCTTTTAATTTTTTTAGGTGTTAGAAGTCTTAAATATCCTTTAGATACTGAAAGGGAGTGAGGATAACTTTATGAGATATCATCTTCTTTTACCTATAATTATAATTTTTTTAAATTCTCTATGAGGATGAAGATTTAGAATACAATACCTTAAGTGCCCAATTACAAGATTTAGAATACAATACTTTAAGTGTCCAATTACAAGATTTAGAATACAATACCTTAAGTGCCCAATTGCAACAACTTACCACTACACGACACTTTAATATAAAAATTATTAATTTTTTTATGACTCTTTTCAAGAAGATTGATAACAACTATCCTTTTAATAAGTGAAGTCGGTGATATTCAATCAAAATGTCACTTTCTTAAGTCTTCCTTGTTTCCTTTTCTCTGAAGGCTTCTCTCCCGTCATTTTCTCCATTACTGTATGTTTTACTATTTATATTTTATAAACATATAAACAATTATATCATAATATACCCAGCATGAATCATCGTCGAACTTTAATTTATTTAAGCTAATTTTATCTGCAATACTTATCCATCTTACTGGATAAATTATAGTCTTATTATCGCATTCAATCTTGAAGGCATGGACAGACATCAAATTTGGTTTGCTTATGAAGTGACCTTTTGACGATAAAAGTTCCCACTGGCCTGTACTTAATTTTCAACTGAATTAAACATGGTTAGTTTATCTCAAAAGTAATAATACCTGTGATCTACTGTAATCATTTTTAAGGTGAGAACTGTCTTGATTATGTCAGACCATTCTAATACATATTTATTAAAAGGCTGTTTCTTTAATAAGTAGTGCCTCACACATAGGTTGTTAATGCCGGCTATGACATCATAAGATGCCTTTGAATATCATCATTTAGCCTTTAAATGGAGAGAGATTACTTGAAGGAAGATGCCAATAATGCCTTCCAAAGGCAAAAGGAACAAATTTAAATGCTACGTCTCGAAACAAAACTTTGTTTTTTTAATGCAAATAAAATAATTTGGTCTTATAAAAGGAAGTGTTTACTTTGTACTTTTTCTTTTTGTCTAGGTTTTTTAATGTATTAAATAATGTTGAAATTATAATATATGAATAGTTATTAAGTTGTAGAAATATAAATATATTTAAAGAAAATATTAGTATAGAAATCTAAAATATATAATGAAACAAATATTAAGAAAAGTTGTCAAAAGTTAGTACCAAAAGTAACAAACAACAAGACTATTTTTTAAATATGGGAGTTGGACACTTTACTCCAAGTTTTGTAGCCATGTACTATGTAGCTATGTGCATGATCTTGATATACATAAGAGTGTCTTTGCATATTTTGTCTTCTTCATGAATTAAAGAATCATTAGCTTGCATTGAAGCCACACCTTTGCTCATAACATTCACCCTCATGTTTTCATTGCCCTAATTAACCTTAAGTTGGCTGATTTGTACTTTGATTTGCTCCATTTTGTTGGTGAGTTCTTTTTTTCCTTTAACATTTATTTTTGACAAGATTGGAAATTATAGTTTCTATATGAGTATAAGTGTTAGAAAACACACTTGAACATCTTATTCTCCATAAATGTATAAGAAAAACATGTCTAAGGTGTTTGAAAAAATAGGATTCCTTGATGACATCCTTGGATAAGGTCATCAACCTTAGTAGGACTACTATAAAGAATTTTTCTGCAAGTACTACCATGTGTGGTTGCAAAATCTTGACAAACAAGTAGGGTTAAGTGCATTCAAGCAAGAAACCCAATCAAAATCAAACAAACACCTTTAGTTTGAAAAAAATGAAGGAAACAGACAACATGCTAATGTAACATAAACACAAGCATTATAACTCCATAATATTTTGGATGTGCTCCATGATGAGTTGCAATGATATACAATGGATGTCTGTTGCTCTCTTGCTTGAAGTTGCTAAATCTGATAACATGTACTTACTTGAGGATGGATAGATGGATTGTCCTTTGGATAGAGTTCCTTAAATAGACTCTCCATCATGGACATGGAGAGTTGAGATTTGATGATGGGGTGAAGGATGAGGATTTCTTTGCATGGATGTGCAAGCTAGCCGCATGACAAGTGTAAGAAGAAGATGAAATGGACTCAATGGATGGAGGAGATTTTCTTAAATTGCATGGAGGTGGGAGATGCAAGTATGTGGGAGAATGTGGAAGAGACAAATGGATGAAGGATATTGAATCTTGAGATGGAGGGTGAAGATTTCTCCAAGTTGCATGACACACATGTGTGAGCATGAGGAGGAGACAAGTGGTGGAGAAGACATGGGTGAAGATGAATGTCCTAGATGATGTTGAGGTTTGAAATGAATGGTGAGGATTGGAAGGGAAATTCTTTTGGATTGTAGTGGAAGGGGGTTTAATAGTTAATTTAGAAGCAAATGAATGAGGGTTAACCTAATTAATTAAATAAGCATGTCTTATTTAATTAATTAGTTGGAAGAAGGTTGGTTTAGGTTAATATGATTTAATTAATTGATGGAGGGGTTATTTTGATTAGTTAAATAAATATGATTTATTTAATTAATTATTAGAGGAAAGATGGCCTAATCAATTAAATAATTTTATTTAATTAATTAGTGAAGATGTGATGTAGGATTAATTATGGGGATTGATAAAAGCATGACAATGTCAGGTTAAAATGCATAAGAAGATTTTAAGTGTCTATATTTTGCCCCTCTTTTCAATATGACGTCATGATCGCAAGGGATTAATGTTTCAAAGAAACAGAATGTGGAGTTGAAATGGTGATGAGTTGACCTAAATTATTAGGATAATGGTGGTGAGAGAATGGTAGGGAAATTGCCCCTCAAGAGAGGTAGTGAGTTAATGGGGACCTGAGGGGTCACTTGAAAGAAAAAATAGGGCCTAAAAGTGAATCTAGAGGGAAAAAATAGGGTTGGGGAGGAAAGAAAACATTAAAATGGATAGAAGAAAATGAATATGGATAGAAGCTAATGGCACAACTATTTATATTAGATTATTAATGGCACATGGCTTGTGAAAATGATGATTCTATCTTAGATTAGAGAAATGATAATGGAAATGTGATGAAAGAAAATTAATGAAATTGATAGAATATGAATGTGTGGATAGAGTATGAATGTGATTAGTACCATGATGTGATATTTGTGATGATAGGTGCATGCTGAAGAGGTAGTTTCCATGTAGAGAGAAACCAAATTTTGCTATAGCATTGGCCTTATGCATCATGATATAAGGAATCATGATGTTGTGCCAAGTGCATGAAGGACAAACCCAAAAGAATAGGTGAAAAGCAAGTGTATGTTGTATGGCACCATAATATGGAAGATCATGATGTCATTATGGCAATATACTGCAAGGAATGTTACAAATACAAAACAAAATAATAAAATATACAAGCAAGCATACATAAACAATACAAAGGCAAATAAGATTTTTCCCCTAGTCAAGCTAAAAGTCAAAGATTGATTGATGATAATGATGATAGAATTGTTGATGTGGGAACAATATATCCGAAGAACAACATGAGGATTGGAAATGATATCTCCTGATAATGATGAGTTACTTAAAACTAATAAAGGCTTGCAGCAAGGCTAGGAACTTGAAACATATAGATGCTTTTGTATAATTTTCTAGATTGCTTGGAAAGATTTATGTGAATGTTTCTACTTTACAACTATATTTGGATTGTGTCACTAGGATTGTTATGTTGTATTGTGTTATGGATTAAGATGGGTTGCATTTGGATGGATGGCTTTTGGGTTGTCTTTTGCTTTTTTTCCTAGATGGGATTGTTGCTTCAATGTTGTAACCAATGACAAGGGAAAACCAAGTCTAGCGACATAGGTGAAGGGGGGATGGGATGGAAGAATAAAGAGATTGTAAATAGTGGAGGGTGTTGGTTCCCAAAATTTCAAGTCCAAAATTTGAGAGCATATCTCCTCCTTTCAACCTAGGGGTGTCGTCAAGAAGGTGAGAAAGAGGCTCATCCACAAATATAGGATGGTTAACGCCAACTAATGAGAGTGGGTATGCTCTCCTACACTTCAGGATTAGCTAGACCTAAGAGGAATATTCCTAGAGGCATGAAATAAAGCAGAAACGGATAACCACATCCATACCCAATGCACACTTGACCTCCTAGAATTGTCACTAGATCAAGATAGATTGGCTTCATAAACCTCTAATAAAGATAATTACTACACCATGCACATGCACCTAAAGATGATAACATTTATAATCCACAAGATGAATCCACTTAACTTTACATACACAAGTTACAAGGTGTAGGCATACATGAACATGATTCACAAATGATTTAAATTGTTTCTTATTGCTTAGAATGATTCCCTGGTTATAACATAGAACCATGAACAACAGGTGAAACTCTAAACTACTTCTACTCCTATAGCTACCCAGAATAGATGATTAATATAAAGAAAGTGCTAGCCCTTCACCAAACTAGACCAATGCCCACTCCATTGGGAAATAGAGTCGTGAACAACAAAGAGGGAAGAGATGCATCCAATAAGCATCAAGAGAACTAGATGTGCATACACATAGAAATCTCATATTCAATCCCATATGATAAACATACTTAGTAATCCATAAAAGAAATGTAGAAATCCATTTGAAACAAAGGAATGACTCATACAAAAAGAGTTTATAAGATTTAAATATTATCATACATTATCAAATCTCCATTACAATCATACTAGCAAGTGTGAAAAGAGAGGATGAGTAATTGGGTTCAAACACCCCCTTGAACAACTACATCCTTCCATGGAGACATAATACCATATGAAGATATTTCTTACAATATTATTCCTATGCTATACCAAATGCATTCTTCCATTTTCTACCCAAACAGTTTCCTTATTCGATGCCCTAAAATCACCTAAGGCACTTGCAGACCTAAATTGGCTTAAAGACCAACCTTTATTACATCTTCATTGCATGTATATATCATTACATTTTCCTCTTGTTGAGTTTGGGTGGGAGAATAGGTTAGGGCATCCAACTTCTACAATAAATTCCATCTACCCACTCACCAACTTCCAATTTGGATGCATTAAACTCTGGACCCACCTCCAATTTGGTCAATTTGTGTAGTAATGGCACTTTCTAGGAGATAAGGACACATTTAAATAGACAAACCCATGAAAAACACATTTCCAACACTTTAAATTTTTAATTTTACACTTGTCAAAACTTTTGGGCTCACTAGGAACTTTGTCAAGGAATTCCTAACCATTAGGAACTCGCTGAAACTCTCTTTCTTCATCTTGTTCCTCTTGTTCTGACTTGTCAGTGATTTCCCACCCACTAGGAACTGACTACTTGCTTATCTCTTTTTCTTCTTCTCTTCTTTGTCTTCATTTGTCGATGATTTCCTACCAACTAAGAACTCACCAGCATCTTCATCTTCTTCCTTTTCTTCCTTCTTGCCTTGGTCCCTTTTTATATCTCTCTTCTACCTTGTTCAATTTCTCTTTGTTCCTAGTTGTCAAGAACTTCCCAACAACTAGGATCTCTCTAATTTCTCTCCCCTCTTCATTCTTTCTTCTTTATCTCCTTGTCTAGCATATTGGGGTTTAGGACCCTACTAGGAACTAATTTAGGGATTTCCTTGGTTCTTAGAACCAAGGAAATCACCAAAGTCACCCTTCATTTCTTCTCTTTGCTTTTTTTTTTGTCGAGAGTTCGGGGGTGGCCAAGAACCTTTTCAAGGATTTCATTGGTTCTAAAAACCAAGGAAATCACTGAAGCCTTCCTTCTCTTTTGTTTTCTTTTTCTTTCCTTCTCTTGTTCCACTTTGTCAGGTAGTTCCTGACAACCAAGAACTTGTCAAAAATAGGAACGTAGGAACCCATCAAGGTTTTCCTTGGTTCCAAGAACCATGGAAAACTATAAAAAGTTCCTAGAAGGCCCAAAATGGCTGACAAAAGGGGAACAATTATAATATTTTATGTTTTTAATATTTTTCAAGGGTTTATGCAGGTATTGAAACAAGTTAAGAAACAAGAAGGCAAAATTAAGATTTTTTTATGGATATTGGGCATAATTAGGGCCAACAAGACACCAAAACTGGCTCTATTTGGGGATGTGTGCCAAACTTGGCATAGCGAGAACCAGCTATCTCCAAGGCAGAATACAAAAAGAAAAACACAACAGGGGGAAAATGCAAACAATGTATTTATAATTAGGGTGTATATACAACAAGGATTACAGTCATGGGCATGAAGGCATAAAGAAATGATGATTGTAATCAATATTTTAACACAAGGCAGGTCAACCCTGCAAAAGATGAATGATGCTACTTGTGTCTTTTAAAGACAAGTTGAATGAAGGAGTTGATATCCCTCAAACCAAATTTATATTTGTAGCTAGGGATTTAATCAAATTTAGTGTCAAAAACAACAAACTAACTAAACCCTAACAAGCACCATAAAGCACAAACTAGCATAAAAATGAAAATAGAAATGTAAAGAAAACCAATCTTCAAGCTAGGTTTGTTTGATCTCCATGGCTCTTCTCAATCTCATATAAGAATGTAGGATGTCGAAGGATTGTTGATTGCTCACTGTTGTAGTATAATAGAGCTCAAGCATTGCATGAAAATGACTTGTGTGAGAGAGGGGGTTTGGAATGGAAAATGAAGTTTGATTTATAGAAGGAGAGGGAATCAAATGAATGGCTAGGATTAGAAGGGAGATGGGATGAGGTGGATGGACATGATTGAGAGTCAAACCTAGTGCTTATGATGCACAATAAAGGGGTATGACAGGAGGCCAAAATTAAGAGAATAGTGAGAATAAATGGGATTTTTAATTGATTCTGGAGAGAAAGTGCTTATGATGCACAATGAATGAGGTTAAAAATAGGGATGTGAGTGGGAATAAGTGGGATTTTTAATTGATTTTGGAGAGGAAGTGCTTATGATGCACAATAAATGAGGTTAAAAATAGAGATATGAGTGGGCATAAGTAATTTAAATAATAAAATTATTTAAATTATGAGAGACATGTGGAATCTAAATAAATATTTAATTTATTTAAATTGGATGATGGAGGAAAATGAGCTTAAATAAATAAGATTTATTTAATTTGGTGCAAATGGAGGACAAATGGAATTAAATAAATAAGATTTATTTAATTTGATGCAAGAAGAAGATAAATGGAATTAAATAAATAAGATTTATTTAATTTTATGCAAGAAGGGGATAAATGGATAAGACAAATTAGTTAAATAAATATAATTTATTTAACTAATGTGAGTGATGGAAGGGGTCAACGAAGAGGAACTAGGACAAAATATGTTGAAATGTAATGTCGTAAGATATAGTCAAATTTAGGTGCCTACATTTTTCCCCTCTTTGAGATGATGTTTGCGACTAAGAGAAGTAACATCATTTCAAAGAAGAAAAGGTATGGATGAAGGAAAAAGATGCCCCAGCCACTTGAAGGGGTGATGAGGAGGAATGATGTAAGGGTGGGATGCTCCCTCGAGAGGATAGGCGGGTTAGAAGAACACAGGTAGGCTCTCGAATAATGAAAGGGGTTGATCAAGGAAGAAAAATAAAGGAATGGATAGAAGAAGTGAATGATGCGTTATATTGCAATGAAGGTGAGCAACCATGATGTTTGATATAGCATTAGACATTATGCACCAAGGTATAAGGACCAAGGTGATGATGTGTAGATCGTGCCCTAGCGTAATACAACCTTGTCTAGAGACAAGATATGAATATTAGCTAGGAATGATTTGGATTTGTTGCAAGTGCAAGATAAAATGATAACACACACAAGAAAGTAAGCAAGCATGCACAAATGATACAAAAACAAACAAGGTATTGTCCCTGTCAAGCTATAAACCAATGATTGATTGGTTGATTAATGATAGATGTCTAGTTTCAGGAAATCAAACATACCATATAAGATGCCTAGTCTGATTTCAACAATGCAACATCCTATATAAGACAATTGATCGATTGATTAATACTAGTGTTGTTGGCCATGCAAATCAACACCAGGATTTGATTAATGATTGATTGACTAAATGATTTGGTTTATGTCAAGATTAGGATCAAGACCATTGATGCAATTGGATAATTTGGCTTGATTGATTAACTTGATTGGTATGGATTGATTTGACTTGCATTTGGATCATTGTGTGAATTGATTTGATGATTTGAAGAATTGGATAATGGAAGAATTGTTTCGAATTGAATTGTTTTGATTGAATGGATTAACTGATGATTGGATTGGATGAATTGAATTGATTAAATTGATTACAAGAATGGAATTGAAGAATTGATTTCATTGATTTATTGGAAGAATTGATTTTATTTGATGTGATTTGAATGATTAGATGATGGAAGAATTGTTTTGATTGAATGGATGAATTGATGATTGGATTGGATTGGATTTGAGTTGATAGATTTGAAGAATTGATTAGGTTGATTTATTGGAAGAATTGATTTGATTTTATGTGATTTGAATGATTGTATTAATTAGAAGAAGTGATTTGATTGATGGAATGGTTTGTATTGAATGATGATTTAATTTGATTTTGTTGCTTAAATTTTTGTTGGATATTTGATTTTGTTTTTGTATTTTTGGGAATATTTGATTTTTTGTGTTTTTAAATGTTTGATTTTTTGGGATTTTGATAATGTTGGAGTACAAAACAACACTGAGAGGTGGGGGAGGTGAATCAATGTTGTATAAAATTTTAACATTTCAAAGCTTAACTCAAAGATCTTGTGCAAAGGAACTCATTTAAAACATAGTCATCAAGATATGCAAACTAGAATTCAAAAAATTAAATAAGGATGACCAAATATATACAATATAATCAACCATAAAGAGAAGACATGACATAGGTTTTGATGAGTGGAAAATCCTCATAGGGATGAAAAACCACTCTAATCTGCCTCACTGGCTTAATCATGAAAATCATCAATTATAGAGCCTCACTGGCTGACGAATCCCTCACTGGAAACAAATAGGTTTCACTGACCATGCAAGCCTCACTGGCTACAATATGCCTCATTGGAAAAATATACAACTTCATATTAATAAAAAAAATTAGAGGGTTTCTTTGTTTCAATACAATGCTCATAACCACATATCATTCTTTCTTAGTCTGGAAATCAAATTGCTCTGCATATGTTCTCCATAATGTCTTCTCAATGTACTTGAATCACCTGCAATATCATCTCAAAACATTCTCTCTTCCTCTTCTATTTTTTCTCTTCAAAAACCACACATCTCATTACATAATTTTCTACCAAAAAATATATCTTCTGTTGCATATATCAATCCTGTGATAAAAATTCACAATGAGCCTGCAAATATTTCCCTCTTCTCTACATGACCTTTCATATTCTTCTTCTCTCTAATTCATTTTCCCTTTTCAAAAATAAAAAACCCTTCATTTTCTTCTTCTCTTTGCATTTATCTTCACCTATAAAAGTCTTCCATTATTTAAAAAAATCTTTAATAATATTTTTAATTCAACTACCTTGTTAAGAAAATAAAAATCCTTTTTTATTTTCACTTTCTAAAAAATCCTTTACATAAATTCAATAATCATCACTAAAAAAAATCTCCACAAAGTGATTTTCTCACATTTAGAAGAAAACAATAAATCTCCTTCATTTATGCCTTCAATATCACAAGAGAGTTTAAAATTAGAAAATAAAATCTCCTTAAGATAAGGCTTTAAAAATCACCACAAACTAACCTTAGAAACTATCTAAAAATAGTCTTAAAAAACAAATCCACTGCAGTCACAATATATATGACAGTTACAGGCCTGTCAAAGTCAAAGCAAGTATGTGAGGGCACAAATTTAAATAATGTCCATCGATCTGCAAATGAGCACCCATTGATCATTCAAAGAAGGCCGTCGATTAAGAATTGGTGCCTAAACACATAAAGGAAGACCGATGCCGATGGGAAAAGAGGAAAAGGGCCGGTCATCAATAATGTGTAAAGACCCCTCTAGAGGGTCATGTTAAGTGAAGTGACCTATGATAACATGTCAATGACTGATCAAAACAAAAAGTGCAATTCCTTATGATGGGCAGTGGAGGGTTTTTAGGATCTTAAAAGAATTTCAATGTACATATAACCCTAGAAGATAGAGATAAGAATAGACTCA
This sequence comes from Cunninghamia lanceolata, assembly GCA_027924645.1. Classification (NCBI taxonomy): domain Eukaryota; kingdom Viridiplantae; phylum Streptophyta; class Pinopsida; order Cupressales; family Cupressaceae; genus Cunninghamia; species Cunninghamia lanceolata. The sequence goes on from BSBN01000523.1 coordinate 15,265,894, forward strand.
GCAACATTTAGACAACCATTATACTGACATTGGATTTAGGGTTTGGAATAGGATTTTAAGATTTAAGACTTTATAAACCCTAGAAAGGATCACTAACAAAACTTAAGCTCTGCAAATAAACAAAAATTTCAACTTAAGTTGCCTAGTATAAGGCTCAACACAACTTCTCTAAAGACATATGACCTCAAGTGACAAAAGCATATCACACACACCTTTGCTCATCAACACATGATACCAGTTCATGATGTCAAGTGACAAAAACTAAACTAAACTAGGTCCAAACTAAACATCATATCATCATTGAACTCTTGATACAAAAGAGACACCAACTCATTATCAGAGCATCATAGAAAACAAACTTCTTTGATTTTCTGTGAACATCATGTCCTGCATCACATATCATGTCTTGCATCTCATTGACATGAGTAACACCAACAACCTTGAAAATCAAGATCATGAAATAATCCATCCTGATCAACATAACACTTAGCATCATACAATGCCATGTAGACCTTGTAATCAACCTATATCAACAAATCACCAAAAAGACATAAGAAGACACGTTGTGCTCTTGAAGACACATTATGCAGTTATGAAGACTTGCATTTTGACCATCCTGAGATTAAACATCTATTGCTTGTGATAAAATGATAACATCCTGACATGTTGACATGACATGATAATCAAACACAAAAATACCTCATCTTTGATCACATCTGAACATCTTCCTAGGTTCTTTGACAATCGATCAGCTCCTGCACTACTTTTGACATCAATGGCAATTATTACCATCAATCTCCCCCTTTGTCATTGATGGAAAACCCAAACATACTCCACATACTCTCTCCCCATTTTTGACATCCAATGACAAATTATAAAAACTCCCCCTATGGAAAACATAATGAACCAATAAATACTCCCCCTAGGAAGAAAAACTCATATTACTCCTGAAGTTGAAATCTACAAATTCACCATTGATTGAGAAGATGACAAAACACTGGTATATCATTGTGAAGCATCTATAAACTGTCACTTTGTATCCTTACTCTGTATCCATTGATCAACTCACCAAAAAATACTATTCCAAGAAGGCACATCTGATCTAATGAAGACAACTTTGATAGATCATCACCATAATTATCCATAAGCATGACTTGCAATCAATACCATAACTAAGAAAAAATGTGAACACCCAACATAAACCATATCAATTCACACCACTGCTTGCACTATAAATTATAAAAGAGATTAGATTAGGTCTGTGACAGTGATCATTTTGTAGAAACACCACAATGAGACACCTCAATAAGATCTATGACTTACCTCAACTTCAACTCCTGAGCCAAGTTTCATGACAAGATAAACACCCATAGCATGAAGCATTCTAACCATGCTCTCATACACCAATGTCTGAAATTCTAACATAGAAGCTCTGCTGCACCAAAGAAGGTCTACTGCTCCAAGATTGTAACTATGTTTGCTTCCACTGTGTTATGCAGAACTTCCTTCTGTTGTTCCCTTTTTACCATTCAAACAATTCACATATCATTGGCACTTTTAAAAACATATTATAGTCAAAGCAATGTATCCAAATAATATTACATAAAACTAATGTGTGAATCATGTATAATACACAGTATTGTTTCACTGATCCAAACTTACTTACTGACATTCCAAACCTGCATTGTCATTACAAGCACTCAAGTTCAAGTTCACTACCCCTATATTGCAGCATAGACATATCACATCATTGAATGATATCATATTCATAGAACATTCATAGAATTGGTTGTCTTTTGACTCACTATCACAAATTACTTCTCTTCACTCCTTGATACATAAGACTTCTTACTTTGTCATGGTTCAAAAGACATTTACACTATTATGATTCAGATTTTATGACTGTCATAATGACTGTCCTGAACAGTCATTGCACAAATTGGTATAATCTTCAAACAAAGATACCCAATAAGATCATCATAAAGATATCATCATAGCTCCTCCTCTTAAGCTTGTGAATTCATGTTAGCATCAACACTGCAGAGATAACAATTTGATGAAGTCAATGAGTTTTGAGAGAAACATCAACAATCATCTCAGACATCTATGTGTTTTGTCCCATGGACCTTTGTATGCACTACATTTCAGCTTAGATTGATATGGATCTATTGTCCCACAACTTTTATTGTAGCATAAGTAACATGGATGCTAATCAAAGATTACAAAAGCTACCTTATAACTTTGCCTATTACATCCCTTTGTTCATCAAAACTTACTGTTAATACCTATACAAAACCAAAATGCCGAGACATGTGTTATGAATTGATTTCTTCCATTTGCAACCTCCTTAGCCAACATATGCTAACATTTGATGAGAGCTCCTTATGAAAAACCTTGAAGCAAAACTTATCTTATGAACTTATATCTTGATTGGTATTAAAGACATGATATGAGCCTATATACAAACCTCTACCTGATAGTACCTTATCATTACCACTACAACTTTGTCATGCTGACACAAACACCACATGAAATCTAGTACAACCTGTCACTATCCAACACCTCATATTCAAACTAACATATCAAGAACACTCTAAACTACAACATCAAGAACAAGATCAACATCATTACAACTCAACATTTGAAAGTATCAACATGATATGAACAAGATATAAACAAGGTCATTCAACATCATCAAACTCTTTGTGCATTGAACCCCTAAACATCTTATCAACATCTTGTATGCATTATGACATCAATGACAACATGAACCACTGATCACCTATATCACTAACATACACTAAAGATCAACATAGTTATCAACATCATCATCAACTACATGAACTTCATTTCATAAGACTGATATGAGTAGTATCTTAGAAAACATTATCAGGCAAGAATCTAATAGTATGATAAACAAGACAAGATTATCATATTGACAAGCACCAAATGATCTCCTCTTGAAACTTCTTGGGGATAATTTATAGGACATGAACAACTCCCCCTTACTTCGTGTTATATATTATGCAACTGATGATGTGAGTTGTGCAAGATGCACAAGCTTAGGATCTATCTTCTCTTGTCTTTGTTTTGAGTCTCCAAACTTTCACAAGTTCTTTCTTCTTCCAAACTTTTTCAGCCTCTTTCCTTTTCAAAAATTTCAAACCAGGTGATGCTATTCTTCCATACATTTTGCAACTATATGCTTTGTGACCAGGAGAGTTGCACTTGAAACATACAAGACTAGTATTCCTTCTGCAATCAACTGCTTTGTGTCCAAAATGATTATAGGTAGAAAAATAACCAAAAAATGAATAAGTATACATGTACATATATGCTTGTCTTGCTGGAGCATCCCTTCTTAGATTTCTCTTCTGATTGTTCATCTTGATAAACTCATCTTTGGTTTTCATCTCAGCTTCATTCTTCACATCTTTCTTGAGTTTTTATTCTAAATCTTTATCATTCCATTTTAATGTTCCAGGAGTGAATTCAATCTTCTTTTTGCCTTTAGGAGCAGTAGCATGATGACTTAGATCAATTTTCTTTCTAGGAGTCTCTTTATCCTTAGATGTCTACCCCTTGGCATAGCCATGTCCAATAGTGTCCCTATGTTGTTTTTGTTTACCCAGCATCTCATATAACTTGGTGGTGCTCTCTTCAAACTCCTGACTTCTCTTTGACATACTCTTGAGATTTTTAATATCGTTTCTCAAGGTAACAATTTCAGCCTCTAGTTTTAGACATTAAATATATTTTACTTCACATTCAAACTTAGTAACATCTACTATTCACTTGGATTCTTCAATTTTAGTTTTTAGGCTGATAATCAATTTGCCTGCTTCATTAATTTGTGTCCTTAAATTCACAATCTGATTTCTTGCCTCTTCAAGATCTGAAGATACTCTTTCAAGGTCTAAAAGTGCTTTGTATTTGGAGTCTTTTTCTTGTTGTAGATGTAACTCTAATCTCTAGTTCTCCTTTTTATATTTCTTGATCTCACCCAAAACACATATGAGTTTCAACATCAACCTCACATTCTTGTTCATAGTCAGTCATAATGTGATCTTCTTTTTCTGAATCGGATTGGACCTCTTCTCCTTCATATGAATGTCTTCTATCATTGTCACTTTCCTCAGACACCAAGTTGTCCTCTCCTTCAAGTGCATCATCTTGATATATTCTAATCAACTCCTTCCACACATCCTGAGTTGTTTCACAATGCATAACTTTACAACAAACTTCATTAGATAATCCAAACAGAATGGCCTTCTTTGCTATATGATTGCATTCATAAGCCTCTTTGTTATTTGTAGTATTAGGTGATTGAGAGGAAATAAAATACCTATTCTCAACTAACATCCACACACCATACCCTAAAGAAGATAGATAGACTTGCACTCTAATTTACATCAAATAGGGAAATCTAAACCATCAAAGAAAGGAACTCCAGAAAACTCTTCCTCTAATTTAATACCTAACTTGTGAGACATGTAGATCAACATTTAGGTTTGGTATAGATGATACCTTTTGACTAGTATGTGACTTGTCATTTCTTCTGCCCTTATTTCTTCTACATTTTCCCATGGTACTCCACTATCAGGACCTACCCAAGTATGTTAGACTTCAAAAATAGAACCTAGGCTCTAATACCAATTGTTGGAGTACAAAACAACACTGAGGGGGGGGTGAATCAGTGTTGTATAAACTTTTAACATTTCAAAGCTTAACTCAAAGATCTTGTGCAAAGGAACTCATTTAAAACATAGTCATCAATATATGAAAACTAGAATACAAAAACATAAATAAGGATGACCAAATAGATACAATATAATCAACCATAAAGAGAAGACATGACATAGGTTTTGATGAGTGGAAAACACTCATAGTGATTAAAAACTAGTCTAAACTGCCTCACTAACTTAATCATGAAAACCACCAATTACAGAGCCTCACTGGCTAATGAATGCCTCACTGACCATGCAAGGCTCACTGGCTACAATATGCCTCACTAGCAAAATATACAACTTCAGATTAATAAAAAAAATTTAGAGGGTTTCTCTGTTTCAATACAATGCTCATTACCACATATCATTCTTTCTTAGTCTAGAAGTCAAATTGCTCTGCATATGTTCTCCATAATGTCTTCTCAATGTACTTGAATCACCTACAATATCATCTCAAAACATTCTCTCTTCCTCTTCTATTTTTTCTCTTCAAAAACCACACATCTCATAACATAATTTTCTGCCAAAAAAGTATCTTCTACTACATATATCAGTCCTGCAATAAAAAATCACAATGAACCTGTAAATATTTCCCTCTTCTCTACATGACATTTCATATTCTTCTTCTCTCTGATTCATTTTCCCTTTTCAAAAATAAAAACCCTTCATTTTATTCTTCTCTTTGCATTTATCTTCACCTATAAAAGTCTTCCATTATTTAAAAAGATCTTCAATAATATTTTTAATCCAACTACCCTATCAAGAAAATAAAACCCTCTTTTATTTTCACTTTCTAAAAATTCCTCTGCATAAATTCAATAATCATCACTAAAAAAATCTCCACAAAGTGATTTTCTCACATTTAGAAGAAAACAATAAATCTCCTTCATTTATGCCTTCAATATCATGAGAGAGTTTAAAATTAGAAAATAAAATCTCCAAAAGATAAGGCTTTAAAAATCACCACAAACTGCCTTTAGAAACTATCTAAAAATAGTCTTAAAAAACAAATCCATTGCAGTCACAATATATATGATGGTTACAGGCCCATCAAAGTTGAAGCAAGGATGTGAGGGCACAAATTTAAACAATGTCCATCAATCTGCAAATGAGCGCCCATTGATCATTCAAAGAAGGTCGTCGATTAAGAATTAGCACCCAAACACATAAAGGAAGACCGATGTTGATGGAAAAAGAGGAAAATGGCCAGTCATCAATAATGTGTAAAGACCCCTCTCGCAGTTCATGTTAAGTGAAGTGACCTATGATAATAGGTCAACAACTGGATAAAACAAAAAGTGCAATTCCTTATGATGGGTAGTGAAGGGTTTTTAGGATCTTAAAAGAATTTCACTGTAGATAGAACCCTAGATAGAGATAAGAATAGACTCAACAACATTTAGACAACAACCATTATATTGACATTGGATTTAAGGTTTGGAATAGGATTTTAAGCTTTAAGACTTTATAAACCCTAGAAAGGATCACTAACAAAACTTAAGCTCTGCAAATAAACAAAACTTTCAACTTAAGATACCTAGTATAAGGCTCAACACAACTTCTCTGAAGACATATGACCTCAAGTGATAGAAGCATATCACACACACCTTTGCTCATCAACACATGATGCCAGTTCATGATGTCAAGTGACAAAAACCAAACTAAACTAGATCCACACTGAACATCATATTAGCATTGAACTCTTGATACAAAAGAGACACCAACTCATTATCAGAGCATCATAGCAAAACAAACTTCTGTGAACATCATGTCCTACATCACATATCATGTCTTGCATCTCATTAACATGAGTAACATAAACAACCTTGAAAATCATGATCATGATAACATCCATCCTAGTCAACATAACACTTAGCATCATACAATACCATGTAGACCTTGTGATCAACGTATATCAACAAATCACCAAAAAGACATAAGAAGAAACATTGTGCTCTTGAAGACACATTATGCAGTTATGAAGACTTACATTTTGATCATCCTGAGCTTGAACATCTATTTCTTGTGATCTCACCATCATATCTATTGCTTGTGATAACATGATAACATCCTAACATGTTGACATGACATGATAATCAAACACAACAATACCTTGTATTTGATCACCTCTAAACATCTTGATGGGTTCTTTGACAATCAATCAGCTCCTGCACTACTTTTGACATCAATGACAATTATGACCTTTAGAGAATATTTGATTTTTTTGGGATTTTTGAAATGTTTTGAGATGTCAATGGATGACAATTTGGGTAGCCTTTGTGCTAGATACCAGTGACAAGGGGGAACCAAGTCTAGGTGCAAGGATGAAGGTAGAATGGATAAACAGATGGGCAAGAGTAGATGAAATTGAAGTGTACATCATAAAGGAGGTGGAGGATGTGATCTCCAAAGTGTATGTTGCATAGGAATAACATTCCCCATTCTAGTTAGGATTTGACATGACAAAGCTTATGATAATAGTAAAGATAAGATGAATTGGTTTGGAAATGATGGAAAAATGGGTAATGATAAGAGGGTAAGGATACAATTTAGATTGAAAGGATGAGCTATATCAAGAAATATCTAAAACATTTGTCAACATTTTACCCCCATATTCTTATCAAGATCAAAAGGAGGAAGGGTCGATGAGTGGGCTTAATAGGATAGGAATGGGTATGCAATGGATAAGGATGGTAAGATGGAGATGATAGGATGGAAGTGATATGACGAAATGGATAGTTTGGATGAGACAATGTGCCCCCAAGTGTAAGTGACATAGGAGATCAACCTACACATGATGCCTATTTGCCATGTTTTCATCATGGTACTTATCTAAAGAGTTCTTGGGTAAAAAGAGCAAAGGTATATTGGCAAAGAAAAGGAATTGCAAATGAGCATATCAGAGTTTAAATTGAGTAAGAATAGAGAAGTGGTGAGAAATAAGGCAAGGCCGTGTGTAAAAAGGTAATCAAAGATGGAAAATGTAGCTTAGGTGGCACAAATGGAGGCTATTAAGTTGTTTCTAGCCTTTATAGCACATAAGGACTTCAAATTAGATGTGAAGACTGCCTGCTTGAATGCTAGGTTAAAGAACACATTATTTCAACTAGATTGATGATAAGGGAAGCCTGTAGAAGAAAACTTGTAGACAGAGTCATGTCTGAAGCTTTGAGAAGACAAGATATGTTACTCCAGAAGTGATAGCATGTGAAGGTTCTAATATGATCTAGTTACGGTCTAATGTGTACTCCTAAGAGGGAGTAGTTAGAGCAATAAAAGGAAAAAGGTGTAGCAATGTAGGTAGTAATCAAAGATGATTGCTGAAGTCAAGAAGATTATGAAGCAGTAAGATCCTAAGGTGAGAATTGACAAACCAAGGAGAGATCTTCACATGAAGAACCAAAGTTGCATTCAGGAAAGCATCAAGTAATGGGGAGCATTCAGTTGAAGAAAATTTAGAAGAGAGATTAGATCAGAGCAGAAGAGTGCAAGTATATGTCCTTTGCCATTAATGTCAAAGGGGGGGAGAAGTCATGTGAAAAACTTAGAGTGCAAATGTATAAGAGAAAGGGGGAGAACTTTGGAGAAAGAAAGAGTGTAGGTGTGTAAAGAGAAAGGGGGAGAATCTTGTATTGATGGTTGTTGCAGTTTTTCACATCATATGTTGCCATCAATGACAAAGGGGGAGATTGTTGCAAGTATGTGCCTAATCGGTGTTGTCATTGATGTCAACATATCCTTGTTGTCATTAGTGTCAACTGTATCTTATTCTATTACTTGTTTTGAAGACTTGTATGTTGAGGATATTGAGAAAATTAGCCTCTCTGGAAGAAACAAGTGAGTTATAGAGAAGTGCAGTACAGACAGTGAGTTGTATGCTGAAGAATAGACCGATCAATTGCTCTACATTTATTTTTGCTTGAAGATTGTGATCTGTAGATTAGAAGTAAGTTAGAGATATGTCTGAAGATGCTACATTCTAGATTTGAGAAATCCACATGAAGATCTGAGTGAGTTGTATTCACTAGAGTGAAACCTGCTTTTTCTGTAAGATCAGTTAGGACAAGAAGAAAGTATTCTACTCTGCATTCCTCTGCAATAAAGTATTTGGCTCTGTGGTTCTAGAGGGAAGTTTTCAATGATAATAAGTTCTTATAGTGGAAATGGTTCATGGTTTGGTGGTCCGCAAGCTATCTTTCTTTTTTGACAGTTGAAGATAGTGAAGTTCATGTGTTCTGGTGAGAAGATTCCTATGGATAAAGTGGTTAAGGTTCATGCAGTTGCTCCTAATGATTATAGCATGCTTGTGGATGTCTCCTAATCATGTTCCTATCTAGACTTTGGTCCACATTAAGAAATTGAGATGGTGTGTGAAGATTGTTCCCAAATAATGTAGCATGTAACCAGTCTTGGCTGACTTGGTTGATCCCAGTGCTTGCAGAGATCTTTGGAAGATTGTGGAAGCATTTTGTTGCATGGAAGATCATGTTTGAGTCCTAGCTAAGTCATGGTGTGATCTGCATTTCATTCCCTTTGCATGATGTTGCAATAGGTAAGGACCTATTTTATAAATGTTTGTAATACCGACCTTGGAGATTGTTCCAATGGTTGATGATTGTGATGCCGACATTGATGATCATTCTAAGGTTGATGTAATGTATAAATACTTATAGTTGAGTCATGGAAAAGGTGTCCTTGAGAGAAAATGAAAAGATATTAAGAAAGGTCCAAAGGCAGAGTAGAGGAGAGGCAGAGGAAAGAAGAGGAAGAGCAGAGGAAGAGTAGAGCAAGGGAATTATTGTACTTCAGTTGCAAATATAGAAATGTGTTGATCATGGCAGTGAATCTAGCAGTAAGTCACTAGTAGGGTTTAACATCCCTTATTGTAATCTTGCTAGGTTTAAGGTTGAGGCAGTGAGCCTACTAGACCTTAGTTGTTCTTCATGGCAGTAAGCCAGTATGTTTAGGCCTATGGAGTGACCAAACCTGAACATCATTATTTCAAGATTGCAATATATATTGAGAGTTAATCCTCTCCATGGTTTTTCCCAACCTTGGGGTTTTCCACGTAAATCTGGTGTCTCTTGCATTTGATGTTCTATCTATGGTTAAGTTTTTGATTTCATGCACTCATGGTTAAATCATAATAATTGTGGATAAGTGATGAGTGTTTAAATTGCAGAAAGTGTTTAATTTTTTGGGACAACTAATTCACCCCCCATTTTAGTTGTCCAGTACATATCAAAAAAAGGTGTATGATACAAAGATATGTACAAATTGCCAAAATTTCAAAACTATTTTTGTACTTTTCACATAAATACAAGTGAAATCAAAATATCTTATTGTTGTTCAGGGAGAACATCTTTGTAGATATTCTTTAGCTGCACCACTTCTTCATCCCAACTAACCTTAGCATCACTCAAGACTAGTATGTGTCCATTAATCTAGGACACCAACTCTTCTTCTTTCTTCACGGTAGCAAGGGCCTCAGTGATTTGCCTTGTCTTATCTGATGTTGCTACTAGCTTGGTTAGGGATGCAATTTTGAAGCTTGCTATCTCCTGGAGCTAGCTCATTATATGCTTTATGACCTCTCTCTGAGCCTGTAACTTGTGTATATTAGAATGAATAGTCTCAACTTAAGCCCTCTGAATGCCAATAACATCTTTTACCTAGTCATAGTTTTTGGAAATCTTCATTATTTGAGCTTCCCATCCATTTATTTTCTTTTTTATTTCCTTAGTCTTATCTGGTCATGTAAGACAAAATTGATATAATTCACTAGCTTCTTTAATTTCCATCTATGCATATTCTATGCTCTTGTCTAACAAAATTTTATCTTGAGAAAATTTGTCATTTAGCTCCACTAACCTTTTTTCATCAATCTCTGCCCTTACCTTCTTTTCTGAAACTTGTTCTAGGGACTCAAAATGAGAATTGATTGATTCCATTAACTCTTTCATTTGTGCAGCAAGGGCCAATGATGTGTCTCTCCTTATTCCAGACATTAATTTTTTGAAAATTGTTGATTCATCTTCTATCAGCTCACTATCCTCCATATGAGATTTCAATATCTCTTCCTGTACAGTGGCTTGAAAAACTATACCAAGTTTTAGCTTCTATAATGGGGACATTGTAGAAAGGTTAATAGTTCCTTGCAATAGCTTAGGTGTAGTTAAAATCTAAGCTTTCTTCTACTTCTCCCAAAACTCTCTCAAAGAGTCAGCAATGTCTCTTTTGTCTTTAACATGAGACACTTCATGAGACATCTCAGCATCTTGTCTCTCTGGAGGAGGTGTTTGACTATGCTCTTGTTCATTTCTTTCTACTTCTGGAGTAGGATTGTCTATCATTTGTTCATTTATCTCTTCTCTCTACTCTTCTTGTCTCTCAGGTATATTCTCTTCTAGAGCTGCCTTTGCTTCTTTAGACTTGTTTTCTCCCTTAGGTTCTTTTATTTCCTCATCTTGACCAAAACTTATCGAAGGAACTATTCCACTTTGATCCCCACTTCATTCTGTATTCACTTTCTCTTCATTCCTTATGCTCACCAGAGGATTAACTATACCTTGCTCCATCTTTGGTTCCATATTTATCTCTAGAATTACATTGTCAACATCAACATGCTGCTCCTCTTCATTTGTGTCAACAGTAGTTGGGATTTGCAGCTCATGCAACACTTTTAGTGTTATCTCCTCAGTCTCCTTTACTAGTTTCTTAGTGTCACCAGACATCAAAGCATTGACTCTCATCTTGGTTCTAAATTCATCACTAAGCTTCTTAGTGAATTTAATATTTTCTTCTCTTGTGATGTTTGGGAAAAGTTTCAACAAGACATATTCTTTTATCTCAGCATCTTTAGACATGGCCCCTTATTTCCTTTCTGTCATGATACTAGCTAAACTATCTCGTAACTCATTTATGACTTCAATTAATGTTTTACTAAACATGTCCAAGTATCTTACAACTATTATCTCAATTATTAGCTTATCTGCATCTGATCTTTCATCATACATGTTAGCAATGGGTTTCAAGGTTCCATGCTGAACAAATGCATTGACTATGGCTTCCAAGGATATAGTTGCTTCTTCTTCTCTATTCTTAGTCTTTTTCTTCTTTCTTCTTCTTCTTATCCTTAGCCTTTTTGGAGGGCTTCTCAGTAGTGGATTTATCTATTTTTGCACTTTTTTCTTTAACTTCCTCGTCTGTTTATGTTTCCTCTTCTTCTTCTTTTCCTCTAAGGCTTACATATACTCTCTTTGTAGCCTTTTCTTTCTATCTTTTCTTCTTCTCTTCTAGATTCTTCTTTGGCACTTGCTCTATCTTTTCTTTCTTTGGTCCAAGGCTCTTGGAAGTAGCTGTTGTGGAGGTGGAGGCTCTTGTTCTTCTTCTAGAGTTGGAGGTAGACTTTTCTTTCTTAGATTTCTCTTCTTTCTTCTCTAGAGAACTTGATGTTTGTCCTACCTGAGTACTTGCAGCCTTTGATACCTCTGCCTTGGCTCTTGCTTTATGTATTTGTTCATCTGTAAATCCTTGGCTTCTAACAAACTCATTTGCAATTTTTCTTGCATTCTTCTTGATTTCTGGTTGTTTTTGTTCCATAAACACTTTTAGAGATAATTCTTCAAATGTTTCAAATCTTCCCTCCTTAGGGTCTTTTGGTTTACTCAACATTAGATCTGCCAAACTAGTTAAGACATTCTTTATGACTTCATATCTCATGGCTAGGACCCATACAGTTCTAGGTTCTATAACCTCCATAAAGCATTTATCCTTGTCCACCATGAATACAATATCCTTTTCATATTTCTTGACTATCTTTTCAAGGATCTTGGCCCTAACCTACATTTTCTCTTGGAAATTCTTAAAATATCCCCATAAAGCTACATTTTGTTTGTCAACATTTCCCAAACTCTGCAAATGATTTATGATTTGTGCTGCTACTGGTGAGTGACCAAGACAACCAATATTATCCATACTTGGTAACTCCTTTAGAAAATATAAAAATAGGCATATGATCAAAGTTCCATTCTTGAAGGGATATTTTGTGTCTTTTGTCCCTTTTAGGTTCTCCATTAGTTGTTGCTAGAGCAACTCACATAGATCATAGTCTGTGTTATTCTTAACCATATCATATGCTATATATATGGCCGTTGCAGAGATTGAGTTCTCCCTGTTGGAGAAATAGACCTTGTAACCAATGACCATTAACGCAAATTTCACTACTGGATCCATAATATCATTTATAGTTAATGCTCTTTTATCAAATGTTGCACTTGTCAACTACATTACTCTATTGTTCTTCATAGAATTCAATGTTGGAACCTTTCTAGAGGAACACATGCCAGTGTCTTCTTTGATGGCATCCTTTATTATCATATAAGGCACATCAAGCCAAAAGAACTCATCATGAATCTTGCTCAAGACACACCTAACCCAAGCATCATCTGAGAACATTGGAAAGTCCAACCAACTATCCATATTCTTCTCATAATGGCACTATATTCTTTTTTTAGCTCAAATTTTTTATCAATTAGTTCCTTCAAGTAAATTTCCCCTAAATTTCCATGATCATATTCATCTAGATTTGCATGTATATATGCCGTAATGTCTTCCGTATGTATACCACCATGTAGAATCTCAGAAAATGTGCCATCTAGATCAATCTCTAATGATTTAAAGGGATTCTTTTTGAACTTAGGGTGAGGCATCTCTATTATCTCAACTACTTGAGGCGTATACATCTTTATAGACTCAACACAAAAAATTTCAAGAGAGACAATGGTAAATACCTTTTGCTTCTGCTGCGATTTCTTCATGAGATGCTTGAATTTGCCTTAGCTTGCTTCTCAAATCTCTTTGGTTTCTTGAGAGTTTGAATGCAAAGTAATTTTTCTTTCAAATGAATTCCTTATATCCTCTTTTCATCAAGACTTAATCGTCATAAATGCTTATTTCAAAACGTTGTCAAAAAATTTCTTTGTTACTCATAGTCGATCCAAATTGCTCCGCAATCTACTGTGTTAGGTTCTTTTCTACTAGAATCTTCTCCAAAAGATCTGGTAATCCATCTTACAACTCATATCTTCATGTTGGATATCAGTACCACACTTTTGGCTAAGGGAGTAGGATTTTCAATTTATGCTCCCTTTGAGTTGGAGCTCCCAATTTACTTCCTAGAGGAAGTACCTACACCAGAGTCTAGTGTGGACTCATTCTTGACTTCATGTGCTTCCTTCTTAACCCAAATCTTGCTCATCTCCTTCTTGATCTCTGTTAGTTCTACCTTTTGTACCAATTTCTTCATTTCTACCTGATTATCCTTCTTCATATTCTTGCTTCTCCAGAACCTTGCAATATGTCTAGACCTATTGCAATTGAAGCATACAACATTTCTCTATCCATTGTTCCTTTCATTCATCCTTGATTTGTATTAGTTATTCTTGTGTCCAAATCTATTGCATGCAAAGTAATTTCCATTGAAAGATTAAGCATTCCTTCCATTATTATAGTTGTTTCTTATCTAACTTCTACATTCACTAGCTCGATGACCAAACCTCTTGCATAAAAAGCAGTTACCTTTGAAAATTTGAGTGTTTGTTCTATTATTGTAACCATTCCTTATCTGGTTTCTACATTCATTATCTTTGTGACCTAGTTTATTGCAAGTGAAACACTAACTAGAGAATGATGGAACATTTTTATTCATTTTGCTCCTACATTGAGTAGCCTTATGAGAAAAATTATTGCAAGTATTACAATAATCATTGAAAGAAGGGTACCTTTGAGCATTTGGTTTCCTAACTAGTGGTCTTCTAGGTCTGTTCCTTTGATTCTGAATCTATTTGCCTTTGTCCTTCTTGATCTCAGCATTCTGTTCTTGAACAGTTTTAGTACTTTCACCTTTCTCCAATCCCAAGCCTTCTTTATCATGAGGACTCTTTTGACTTGCAAGTATTCTATCAAGTTGGGCAGCACTCACTTTGAATTTATCTTCCTAAATCCATGCTTGTTTTAGATCATCTTTCAGATCCACAACTTCTTGTTCAAGCTGTGTGTAGTATTCATATTTTCTTTTGACCAATTGATTGAGGTCTTCTTCTACTTTTTATCTTTTTACAACTTCCACCTTCATATCATTCAAGGTTTCATTTGCAAATATCAATTGTTCACTAACCTCCTTATATTTTTCTTTGAACTTCTTGACTTGCTCCCTCAATTTCTTGATGCACTCATCTGCTACCTTGACATTATCTTTCAAATCCCTATTTTCTAATTCAACCTTTTCAAGATCTTCAAGGGAAACCTTGAATTATTCTTCACTAACAAGCATGCAATCTTCTTCTACAGTTGAATCAATTTCTTCAGGAGGAGTAGAATACTTTTTACCTTCCATGTGTTCAATCTCCAAGATCTTCCCCAAGCTATTAAACTTCTTCCAAGGAACCATGCTCTGATGCCAATTGTTGAATACCCATAATATTGAGAGGGGGGTGAATCAGTATTCTATTAAACCTTTTACTTATTAAATCATTAATCCATTTGCCACAATTGATAACAACAGAGAAAATTAAGCATAGAAGAAGAAACCACAAAGCATCACACATAAACACTAGGATTTTTACATGGAAAACCCTAAACAGGGAAAAATCATAGTGAGTGTTAGCTCACAATAATTATGTAATAATAATACCAAATTACAAGAAAGCTCACTACCTTAGGGCTCACTGTCCAAAGAAATGCTCACTGCAAGAAAGGCTCACTACCAAAATAGGCTCACTGCCAGGTTGAACTGCTCAGATTGCATCTACACAAGTATGGTTATAGTTCCAATGAAGCATAGGTGTTTAGTCTCAAAACTCTTCATCTCTTACTGCTCTATTTCACTACTCTACTTTTACATGGAACAAGATCTCTCTTCTTCTACTCTTATCACCTCCACAAAATCACCTTACTTCACATGTCGCACTTACATATATTCACATTTGCATATCTACATCCAAACACTGAATTCAATCCCACATATATATCTGCAATACTTAGAAACTTCATATCAGGTCGGCCTAATAAGGTGTAGCATGTAGTCATGCCTTATGTACCTTGTCAGCCAAATTGATTCACCAAAATTCACAATGGACCTGAACAACATTTGAAATACCTTCTCATATGTCAACCTTAATTGTTCCACCACTTAGGATTAAGTTCTAAATAATAGAACTTACCGCATACAAATTAAACTTATCATGTCAACCTCAAACACAGACTGCCACTAGTTCACTTCATCTTTTAGACTACATCTTTTATTGTGGACCACAAGACTCACTCAAAAACATATCAAAGACTCTTCAAACATTAGAGATCATACCTTTAGAACCGCAAAGCAAAATATCTTCTTGCAGAAAAATGCAAACTATCAGAACTTAGACCCTATCATAATCAAACTTTGTTAAGCCATGTAATGATACTTAGTAGCTTATAACTATCTTTCTAGTGGACTTTAGAACCTGTTACTCTAGATTTAGACACTTCATACAAGTGTTTACAACACCTCAAAACCACATTTCAAGATATGCAACACTGGATGAATGTGGACCAAATCAACTAAGTGTTCTACTCTAAATAACATTGTATTTTGCTCTACCAGACTTAAGAGTGTTTGAAGATATGCTTCCGATACTTATCAGGAGCTAAAATCTTTGATATAAGATCACTTAGGGACTACAAACAACATACCAGAACCACATTATCTGATCTTCAACTGCGGAACAATGCCATCCATTACACTACCTCTCTGTTCTAACCTTGTTCCTTTTCTTGTTGCCATCAATAACAATACCTTAAAACATCATGCATAACCATTCATCATCATACTAGTGGTGTCTCTCTCTTAATGATGTTTGTCAAGTTGACAACACTCATAACAATTGATAAAGCTTACAAAACTCAAAAAAACATCAAGCTTTAGAGTTTAAATTCTTAGCAAACATTTGAAGGTTTGTCCAATAATTTAAGGGAGCTCTGTTAAGAGTAAAAGGGTCTATTGCCAGCCTAAAAAGTCTACAAAATAGTAAATAAGTACTATTAAAGGGTTAAAATGTTGTATAATCATTTGAGGGTCCATGATGCTTCTAAAAACTCTGTCAAACAACTAATGGGCATATACAAACGTGTCAAGTGAAGGTAGAATATGCATAAGAATAAAGAGGTATGTTGAACCACATCAAAGATATGTAGAGTATGGAGGTTTCTACAAGTTAAGATAAATATCTACATGTATTTTCATGCCCTAAGGAGGTCTGTATATCATTCTTAAAAGCACCATATAACCTTAAGAGGTATGAAAGTATCATTAATCTTGGATAGGTTTGAGACAATATTAAATGAAAGGGTTCAATGGCAATAGGGAAGAGATCAATTCTTGGAAGGGTTCAAAGTAACATGCACAGGTTCAAGGGTATGTGGAAGAGGTAAGGAGACCATGTACAAATAGAAATGAAGTCATTCAAGGTCATAAAACAATGATAAAAGCATTGAAATGGGCAAATATGAGACCATTTCATAGGTTTGCTCCTAGTTGAATACACATTGTGTATTTTTACTTCTTTGAGATCGATAGGCTTAAAAAGGGCTTGTTCATCTTCTCAGAAGCATGGTTGACCCTATTGAAGGCTTTCTTGAACTTTTGAAACATGTCAAGATACTGCTCACATGTGCTTAGTATTGAATAAGTAGGGCATGGATTAAGTTTAGTTAAGGGTCATTAATGAAACATTTAGGAGTTCATACTAAAGAAGGTTCTTCTCCCATGCCTTCAAGGAGTCAAAATAGTTGTAAAAAGAAAGGAGATATGCCCTATTTTCATGAAAGAATAGTTTGAATCGTATTAATGGTAGTTGTTGAAATTTTTTAGGAAGGTGGACAATCATAAAGGGCCAACTGCATGCAACTAATTTGGAATCTTTAGAGTAAAACAAGGACAAGTCATCATGAAAAATTTTCCCATGCCCTCAAAAGTGAGTTTTTAGGGAGAAAATTTAGGAAATGATCCCTCTCTATGCCCAAGGAGTTGAAACAAGCATTCAAGAGGTTTGACTGAGACTTGGTGGTGAAGTCACGGTAGGAGGGTTCACAGAATGAACAATCTGGACCGTGCAACAAGAGTAAACACAACAAAAATGACTCAAGAAATGGAATAAACATAGATTCAGTCATTCAATATATCATAGAATTTGAATGCAATCCAGCCTGCAACATGCGGGCTTACAACTAGGGCTCATAGGCCTAATTACATGCATGCACAAGATAAAGCTTTGAGGCTCGTTCACACAAAATCTAAGCTATCAGATCTTTCTTAATGAATAGTTTGATAACTACTTTCCTAAGGATCTATTACATTAATATATATCAACTCCAGACCAATAGATTCCTCTACGTCAGCCATAGGTCACAAACTCCAATGAAGAGTTGTAATGTGTTCACAGATAGGTCAGACCTAAATGCATAGAACAATTCCTCAAATGAATGGAACAACATGCTAACCCTTGGGGAAGGTTGACCATGAACCAAAGGACATTAAATGATGTTGCATTGAGATCTGCAAGTTAAGGAATGATCTACAAGCCTTCTCCTTTAGCTGATTATCAGGAACTATTAGAATGCTCTGCTCTGAGAAACCAGTCAACTTCTGATAGTGATATCCTTCTGATAACTATCCAAATGCTCTGAATTCTTGATATTATGTAGATGAATGAATGTAGGTGCTAAGTCTAGATTTGCAAGGTGTGAATTGCCAAAACCAGACCACAAGTTGAAACTGCTTCTGACTGAACTCCTTTGAACTGAACTAGAAAATGAAAGAACTGAAATGCAAATGTTTTTGGTTGATGCAAGATTACTCTTGAAGCAGGGATGCTGTTGCATCAGACATCCAAGGTTATTGAAAAAGTGAGTCCCTCACTTTGATGGGGCTAGGGGAGAACCAAGATGGTCCACCTCAGCCTGAGAAATCCATGATGAATCTTCTTCCAGTCTACCTTTCCACTTCACAAGGTATTATTTGTATTGTCTTCCTCTAGTGTTGCGTCCAACTCTGTTGTCTAAGATGCCTTCTATTTGCTCCAATGCTTGTTGTGGTAACTACTTCTTCAAGTCTTCACTAAACTATACTTCAGATACTGATAAAGATCTGCAATGTTGAAAATAGGTGAAATACCCAATGTCTCTGGCAATTCCACTTCATATGCATTTCTTGAATCAAATTTCCTGAGTATCCTACAAGGTCCAAACTTCTTCATCTTCAACTTGTTATATTGCCCAACTGAAAATCTTTCTTTTCTCAAGTACACCATTACTTCATCTCCCACTTCAAATTCCTTATGTCTTTTCTTCTCATCATCCTTCTCTTTGTACTTACTGTTCATATCGTCCAAATGCTTCCTCACCTGGTTATGTACTATCTTCATATAGTCTACAAATTCTTCTCTTCTACACTCCTCTTTTCCTCTGGACTGATATCTCTCAATTTTGTAACTCCTCTAGGATTCACTCTGGTAACAATCTCAAAAGGTGTTCTTCTGGTACTCCTATTTACTAAATTATTGTATGCAAACTCTGCTTGTGAAAGAATCAAATCCCAACTTCTGGCTTTCTCTCCAACCAAACATCTCAACAAGTTTCCCAAACTCCTATTCATTACCTCTGTCTGTCCATCTGTCTGTGGATGAAAAGTAGAACTGAACTTCAAATCTATCTTCATCTTCTTCCAAAGTGTCTTCCAAAAATATCCAACAAACTTTGTATCTCTATCTGAAACTACACTCTTAGGTAATCCATGCAATCTTACAACCTCCTTGAAAAATAGGTCAACTACATGCACTACATCAGTTGTCTTCTTACAAGGTATGAAATGAGCCATCTTTGAAAATCTGTCAACCACTACAAATATTGAATCATGTCCTCTCTGTGTCTTAGGCAATCCCATCACAAAATCCAAGTTTATGTCTTCCCAAGGTCTCTCCGGTACTATCAAAGGCTTATACAATCCAATGTTCTGACTACTCCCTTTTGCAACTTGACAAACTCTACAACTCTGCACAAATTTCTGAACATCTTTACATACTGAGGCCAAAAGTAATTTTCACTTACCAAAGCCACTATCTTATCAATGCCAAAATGTCCTACCAATCCACCACTATGCTTCTCCTTGATCAAATTATCTCTCATTGAACTTCTAGGTATGCACAACTAACTTCCTTTGAATAACATATCTTCTTGAATAAAATAGTCCAACCACTTACTTCTATCTATCACAATAGGCTCCTTATAGGCTTTCTAAGGTTTTGCAAAATTAGTGTCTCCCTCATACATGTTCTTCAATTAATCAAATCCCAACACTTCAACTCTCATCTCTGTCATCAAGTTTCTTCTTCTACTCAAGGCATCAACAAATCTGTTTGATTTTCCACTCCTATGCTTTAACACAAAAGTATAACTCTACATGAACTCTACCCATCTCATATGTCTCTGATTCAACTTACCTTGACTGTTCAAATATTACAAAGCTTGATGATCTATACAGAACACAAAATCCTTAGGCAACAAGTAATGTCTCCACCTCTTCAAGGTTTGAATTATGGAATAGAACTCTTGATCATAAACTGAATATCTTCTCCTTGTATCATTCAACTTCTCACTAAAATATGCTACAGGTCTACCGTCTCGACTTAATACAGCTCCAATTGCATTTCCACTTGCATCACAATCAACTTGAAATACCTTATTGAAATCCAGTAATTGAAAAGTAGGTTGCTCTGCCACTTTCTACTTCAACAACTCAAAACTTTTATCTTCTCCAGATATCCACTTAAAATCGTTATGTCACCTCTCATTGTCTCTGTCATAGGGTTATAAACTGAATTGAAATTTCTGATGAACTTCCGGTAGAAACTAGCCAATCCATGAAATGATCTAACCTCCCCAATTCTCTCTAGTGTAGGCCACTCAATAATTGCTCTCACTTTCTCAGGGTCCATCTGCAATCCTTCCACAGAAATCACAAATCCTAAGTACACTAGTCCTTCCTTCATGAAACTACATTTCTTTATGTTTATCACCAATTTCTCTTCTCTCAATCTCTGTAAAACTTGTCTAATATGCCACAAATGTTCCTCTTTTGTCTTACTAAAAATTAGAATATCATCCAAGCACACAATCACAAACTTACCCAATAATTTCTTCAAGACTTCATTCATCAACCTCATGAAAGTATAATGCATTTGACAATCCAAAAGGCATCACTAACCACTCATACAATCCTTCATTTGTCTTAAAAGTAGTCTTCCATTCATCTCCCTCTCTGATTCTGATATGATGGTATCTGCTCTTCAAGTCTATCTTTGTGAAATATCTTGCTCCACTCAAACAATCCATGATATCATTCATCCTAGGTAAAGAAAATCTATACTTAACTGTGATCTTATTTATTGTTTTGGAATTGGTACACATTCTCCATTCTCCATCCTTCTTCGGTGCCAAAACTGTAGGTACTACAAAAGGACTCAAGCTTTCCTTGATCAAACCTTTTCTCAACAACTCTTGTATCTATCTATTCAATTCTTCATTCTCTGTTGGTGTCATTCTATGTGTTGCTTTGCTAGGAAAACTTGCTCTCGGTATAAGATCCATGTGATGACTAATACTCCTTATAGGTGGTAATGCTTCAGGTACATTATTTAATATGATGTCTTCATACTCTGTCAGCAACTCTCTTATCTCATCTAATTCAGTTTCTTTCTTCAAAGTTTTAGGCTTTTCAGGATTCAAGGCATAACACATACTTTCCTATTTCAAACCATCCAAAAATTTCCTTCTATCTACCAAACAAATTCTAGCATTCCCACATACCACATCTTTAAGATCATCCCCCAAAGGAATCAAATTAATTCTTTTCCCTTTTATTGTTATAGTGTATGTATTCTTTCTCCCATCATGTATAGCATTTCTATCATACTACCAGGGTCTACCCAACAAGATATGACAAACATCCATAGGCATAATATCACACAAGACTTCATAATGATAAGATCCAATATGAAATTTCACCAGACATTGTTCACTCACTAGTACCTTATGATCATCCTGAATCCATGCTATTTGATAGGGCTTAGGGTGTTTCAATCTTTCAAACTTCATCTTAGTCACCATCTCCTCTAAAACTAGGTTATCTGAATTACCACTATCAATCACAACTTTACAACACTTACCTCCTGATTTGCATCTGGTTCTAAAAATTTTTTTCCTTTGTGGTGGTTCCTCATTTATCTTTGTTTGAAATAGTGCTCTCCTCATCACCAATGATTCTCCTTTCTCCGATTTGCCAATAGAACTAGGTGATCCAACAGGTTCCTCTTCAACATAGGCTGCTCTTCCACTATTTTCTGTCCTCTTGCTTATACTGCCCTGATTACATTCAAATGCTCTATGTCCTTCACCTCCACACTTGAAACAAGTACCTTTGAATGTTCTCTTATCAAATCCTCTTCCTTCTCTTCTATATCCTTCATTCTGGTATGCACTAGGGTTTCCTCTCCGGTAAAAATTTCTGTCATCTCTCTGGTGAGCATTGTTATCTCTGTCATCCTTCCTAACTAGGCTATCAAAATTGTTCTACTCCATAAATGGTCAATCATATCTAGAAAATGCTCTACCTCTCTGAAATTTACCTCCTCTATCTCTCTGTCTCTGATCATGCTTCTTATTCAACTTCTCTTCCACCTTCAAGGCAAATTGGTATGCTTCATCCAAAGATTTCATCCTTACCAAGCTTAGTTCCTCTTGAATGTTCAATCTCAGTCCATTGATGTATCTAGTCACTTTCTCCTTGCGTGCTTCACTATGTCATATCCTTATGATCATCTTATGAAATTCTTCAATATACTCCTTCACAAGTTTCTCCTTCTATCTTAGGTTCTACAATCTTTTCAACAATTCCAACTCATAGTCAGCATGTATAAACTAATTCTTTAACTTTGTCACCATCCAGTCCCACTTTGTAATCTTTTCTTTTCCTCTTCTGTTTCTTTCCAACTAAACTTCTTTCCACCATATAGCAACATGTCCTTTCAACTTTGCCTTTACAAATTTTACCTTCTCCAGATCTTCAATTTCTTCATTATCAAAGTATTCTTCCATGTCATTTATCCAGTTAATGAATTCTTCAGGATTCAAGTTACCAATATAATTTGGCACATCAACTCTAGGTCTCTTTCCAATCTTCGAGATAGCTTGCAACATCTTTATCTGATCTGATTCTTCTTCTTCATTACCTTCTAGAGTTTCACTAGTTTGTTCAATAGATTGAAATTCTTCTTCATCACACTTTCAACAATAGGTCTCAGTGTCAATCCTCTTTGTCTATCTTCTTCAACAACATCCAAAAAAATTTACATTGTTCTCATCAATTCCATCATCTCATCCATTCTATTAGCCATTGTAGCAATAGGAGGAACTCTCTGTGGTAGCATCTTCCTAGGATCAAGTGTAAACTGCCTTAGGTTTAGCAATCAAGCTACAAGTGACAACTACCTCTCAATCAGCGATCGGTTGCACACAAGTAACCTGCCTTAGATTGATGATCTACTTACAACAAGATATTATGGAATTCCCTTCGCCAATTCACTCCAAAGAATCAAACTTTCACTCTGATACCACTCAGTGTAGTCATGATAGGAGGGTTCACAGAATGAACAATCTAGACCATGTAGTAAGAGTAAACACAATCGAGACGACTCAAGAAATGGAACAAACATAGATTTAGTTATTTAATATATCATAGAATTCAAATACATTCTAGCTGGCAACATGCGGGCTTACAACTAGGGCTCACAGGCCTAAGTACTTACATGTGCAAGATAAAGCTTTGAGGCTTCTTTGTACAAAATCTAAACTATCATATCTTTCTTATTGAATAACTTGATAACTACTTTCCTAAGGATCTATTACATCAATATATATCAACTTTGGACCAATAGATTCCTCCATGTCGACCAAGGAAGGTCACAAACTCTAATGAAGAGCTATAACTTGTTTATAGATAGGTCAGACCTAAATGCAAATAACACTTCCTCAAATGAATGGAAAAACACACAGACCCTTGGGGAAGGTCGGCCATAAACCAAAGGACATTGAGTGATGTGTCATTGAGATCTACAAGTCAATGAATGATCCACAAGCCTTCTCCTTTAGCTGATTATCAGGAATTATTAGAATGCTCTGCTTTGAGAAAATAGTCAACTTCTAATAGCGATATCCTTTCGGTAACTGATCCAAATTCTCTAAATTCTTGATATGATGTAGATGAATGAATGTAGGTGCTAAGTCTAGATCTGCAAGGTGTGAATTGCCAAAACCAGACCACAAGCTGAAACTGCTTCTAACTGAACTGCTTTGAACTGAGCTAGAAAATTAAAGTACTGAAATGCAAACAAACTGAAATGCAAATGTTTTTGGTTGATGGAAGATTAATCTTGAACTAGGGATGCTCCTGCATCACTTGGGATAGGTAGTTAGCTTTTATTCTCCACCAAAATACTTCCTATATTCTCTCTAGGATGTTTGGTACTTTGACATGTACATATGCATTGTAAAGAGACAGGTCTCTATAATTTTGTAAGAGACTTTTGTATACTATTTTCTAAGAAGTTGTTTTAGCCTTGACTATCAACAAAGAGTTGTATTTTTTGTCATTTCTTCATACTATAACACTATGCTTCTATGGAAGAATCTTAAGTTTCCCTTATGAACATTAGTTCCTTTTACAGATTCATCTTCTTCTCCTAACCTTTGTGAGAGTGTTTATGAATTTAAGCAAGTGTAGGGTAGATTCTTGAGATTGTCTGTGTTAAATAAATAGGTCCAAGATTCTAGTATACTGAGTTTGTAACAACTATTTATCCTTCATGATCAATAAAATAAATTGATGTTATGTCTTTCTCAGACTTCTTCACTATGTTTTATTGAAAGATTGAAAGCTTATCTTGTGGATGACTAGTCCCTTTTGTATTTTTAGTATTCTATCCTAACCTTTGTGGAAGATTTTATGAGTTTGTGTGATAATAAATCATCCTTTTGATATCATTGTTATGCTTAAGAAACAGGTCTAGAAATCTATAATCATTAGTGCATCACCACATTTTTTTTAGTCATTTTCCTTTTATCCCTTTCCATTGATGAATGTTAGAATAGGATAGGTTTAGTTTCAACATTTGAAATCACACTCTAGATAGGGAACCCGTCCTTCATCTATAGGTTTGACCTCAAACAACAAGGTCCCACACCTTGAGGTCACACCCATTATATCCTTGGATTGTTTGAACCAAGTTCAAATAATGGCACAAATCCAAGTGATAATAGTAACTTAGTCAAAACATGAGAGGAAGAAGGAATTCCTCAGTAAGATGGTATTATGAAAGAGGAAGAGGTAGAGGCTTTATCAAAACTTGTTATAGATGTGAAGAGGCTAGTCATAACGCATTTGACTATCCATAATTATAACATAATAGTGGTAGATTAAAT
This sequence comes from Cunninghamia lanceolata, assembly GCA_027924645.1. Classification (NCBI taxonomy): domain Eukaryota; kingdom Viridiplantae; phylum Streptophyta; class Pinopsida; order Cupressales; family Cupressaceae; genus Cunninghamia; species Cunninghamia lanceolata. The sequence goes on from BSBN01000523.1 coordinate 15,291,192, forward strand.
GAGGTGAGAAATCACATTACCCAAGGGAATGGAGAGAATATCACTTCACCCAAGCACACAGATGAACTTCAAAAAGGAGAATCTCTCAGGATGAGGAGTGTGTTGTTGAAACCATCTAAGGAGGAGTGTGAGCCAATATAGGAGAAAATTTTCTTTATAAATATATGCAAGTCTAAAGGAAAATATTACAAAGTCATTGTTCTGATGTAGAAGCATCCCTGGTTCAAGAGCAATCTTGCAACAAACCAAAAAAAAACATTTGCATTTCATTTTGTTTTCTTTCATTTTCCAGTTCAGTTTAGTCGGTAGCAATTACTGTATTTTGGTTAGCATTCTGGCATAGTTTCATTTCAGACCTTGCAGAGCTAGACTTAGCATCTAGACATATTCATACATATCCTATCCAAAATTTAGATCATTTGGATCTTGTATTGGAAAGATATCGATATTAGAAGATTGATTATTTTCTGAGTAGAGCATCTTGATAGTCTCAGATAATCAGCTAAAGGAGAAGACCTATAGAGAATCTCATGACTTTTGGAGCTAAAAGACACATCATTTAAGGAACTTTGGATTGTGGCTGACCTTCCCTGAGATCTACACACTATTTCATTCATTTGCGGAGGAGTTCTTTATGATTAGGTTTGACCTATCTATGTACACACGTTACATCTCTTTCATCAGAGTTTGTAATCATCCTTGGCTGATTCAGAGGAATCTTGTGTTCTGGAGATGATATATAATCATGTAATAGATGCCTAGGAAAGTATTTAATCATATAGAGATAGTTTGATAGTCTGAATTCTTATCAAAGGTGCTTCAAAGTTATATCTTCTGCATATTCTATAATTAAGGAATCAGGCATGTGAGCCCTAATTGTAAGCCCACATGATGCTGGCTAGTTGTATTTTTGAATCAATGATATATTGAATGACTGAACCTACATTTGCATTCTATCTTTGAGTTGTTTATGTTCTGTATACTCTTTTTGCATAGTTTGGACTGTTCACTTTGTGGACCCTCCTAACCATGATTGTACCAAGTGGTATTAGAGCGAAGTTCAAATCTTTTGGGAGTGAATTGAGAAAAGTTGGCAAAGGAATTCTGTAAGATCTTGCTATGAATAGATCACCAAATCTAAGGTAGACTACTTGTGTTGTCAACCGATCGCTGATTGTGAGGCAGTTGTCACCTTGTAGCCTGATTACTGAATTTGAGGTAGTTACACTTGATCCGAGGAAGAAATGTCACCAAGGAGAATACCTATTGTTGGTACTATGGCTAGAAGAATGGATGAGATGATGGAAATGATGAAAATGATGTGAGTTTGCCTAGATTCTGTTGAAGAAGATAGATAAAGAGGACTTACACCTCGACCTAATGCTGAAAGTGATTATGAAGAATTTCAATCCGTTGATCAAAATGAAGTAACCCTAGGAGATGAAGAAAAAGTATCAGATCAAGTCAAGATGTTGCGAGCTATTTCAAAGATTGGGATAAGTCTTGGAGTTGATATACCAAATTATGCTAGTAATTTGAATCTTGAAGAGCTGATTGATTGGATAAATGACCTAGAAGAATACTTTGAATATGAAGAAATTGAAGACTCGAAGAAGGTGAAATTTGCAAAGACAAAGTTGAAAGGACATGCTTCTATATGGTGGAAAGAAGTTCAGTTGGATAGAAACAAAAGAGAAAAAGAGAAGTTTACAAAGTGGGATAGAATGGTGATAAAATTGAAGAATTTGTTTATACCTGCTAACTATGAGTTGGAATTGTTGAAGAGATTGTAGAACCTAAGACAAAAGGAGAAATCTGTGGAGTACACTAAAGAATTTCATAAGATGATCATAAGAATAGGACATAGAGAAGAGAACAAGGAGAAAATATCTAGATACATCAATGAACTAAGATTGAACATTCAAGAAAAACTGAGTTTGGTGAGGATGACAACATTGGAAGAAGCATATCAGTTTTCCCTGAAAGTTGAAGAAAAGTTGAACAAGAAGCATGGGCAAAGATAGAGAGGTAGAGGAGGTAAATTTCAGAGAGGTAGAACATTTTCTAGAGAAGAGAGATCATATGCTGAGTAGAATAGACAAGAGAACACATTAAAGAAAGAAGATAGAAATAACAATGCATACCAAAGAGATGACAGAACTTTCTACCATAGAGGAAACCCTAGTCCATACCGAAGTGAAGGATACAGAAGAGAAGGAAGAGGACCTGATATGAGAACATTCAAAGGAACCTGTTTTAAATGTGGAGGTGAAGGACATAGAACATTTGAATGTAATCAAGCGAGTACAAGTAAGAGGGTAGAGAATAGTGGAAGAGTAGCCTATGTAGAAGAAGAACTTGTTGGATCACCTAGTTTAGTTGGTAAACTTGAGAAGGGAGAATCACTTGTCATGAGGAGAGCAATATTTCAAGAAGAGACAAATGCGGAACCATCGTAGATGAAAATCTTGTTTAGAACCATATGTAAATCAAGAGGTAAATGTTGTAAAGCTGTAATTGATAGTGGTAGTTCAAATAATTGGGTTTCAAAGGAGATGGTGACTAAGCTGAAGTTGGAAAGATTGAAACACCCTAAGCCATATTAGATAGCATGGATTCAGGATGATCATAAGGTATTGGTGAGTGAACAATGTTTGGTGAAATTTCATATTGGATCTGATGCAAAGCAAGGACTTACTCAATGCAACAAGACTCTTCTCATACACTACATACAATGATATGACTCAAATAATGCTTGCATACACCCTAGATCACCCTAGACACCTAATTTCAATGGCCCCAAAAGGCATGCAACAAGGAAATCATATGAAACAATGAAAATTGGATTTTTTGAGACCTTATACAATTTTTATGGTGCCTCACAACTCATTCTTACTGTAGGTAAGTGATTTCATGGATCTATTTTATCAAACCCTAAGGAAACTAGGGTTCTACCCTATTTTAACAAGGTTTTGAGAGGAACAATCCTCTATAACTCACCAAGATCAAAAGATATCAACTCCAAACCTTTAAAATATTGTAGTGCACATCAAAATAGTCCTTCCTTGAAGTTTTCAAAATTTTCCAATGGTCAAAACTCGAGAAATGAATCTTTTATTCATGACTGGAAACCCTACGCTGAATCCTGCCTATTTTTACAAAAAATGCTCTAAAATGCACAAAACACCATGAAATCTCATGAAACAAAAAGAAAATGAAATAAGAGAAGTTTCTCCATCTTCTTGAACTAGTTTAGGTCCGTACTATACCATACAGGGTTGTACACCTAGGGTTTTCAATCTGATTACACAGAAAAATACATAAAAATGTTTCAAAATTGATGTATTACTTCCTCCAAATCTTCTCCAAACCTTTGGTCATGTTTACAATGGATATTTATGCTATTCCCAATCATATCCCAACTTCCAAGCAACCCACAACTATTTTTTAATTAAAGTTTGAAAAGTTGTCATTACAACATTGACAATATTGACAATATTTGAGCAATTTTTACAACTTTTGCCTAGATTGCACCTGATGACCCAAAATGGTCCTAGATTGACTTAGAATGGTCTCAAATGACCTTATTTACATAAATCAAGCCAAAACAAAACAAAAACCAAAGCTTCCCAACATGACCCAAGGTGCATCAGGGTGCCCCTGCACCATACTCCCCAGAGGAGAAAAAGAGATCAAGTTCCACTTGAGGTAAGAGAAGCAATATTGTACCCATGCTTGAGAATGTCTTCTTTAGTCATCCATGTCACATCTTCAATGGGAAAACCCCTCCATTTGACTAATTATTGGAGATATGTCGTATTCCTATTCTTTTTAAGTTCCTTGGTGTCTATAATGCACTCCAACTCTATAGGCCTTCTAGGTGCAAGGTCCTTGACCCAATCAGCATTTGAGAGTGAAGATGAACCTATTCCATCACCTGCAACAACATCCTCTTTGAAAGGGTACAAATCAGAGACATTGAATATAGGAGATATGCCAACTCCTTGAGGTAGTTCAATCTCATATGCATTGCTACCAAATTTGTGCACAATCTTGCAAGGCCCTATTTTCTTCATTTGCAATTTGGAGTATTGACCCTTGGGGAACCTTTTCTTCCTAAGATGGGCCAAAACCAAATCCCTGACCTTGAAATCCACTTCTCTTCTTTTGAAATCTGGACTTCGCTTGTATTTGTCAACACTATTTTGAAGTTGCTCCCTAACCTGTTGATGGATCTCCTACATTACAATAGCAAATTGCTCCTCCTCAACACTTGGTCTATCCATACCACTCATATCCCTCAATTCAAATACCCCTCTAGGTTGCATACCATAGACAACTTGAAAAGGACTCTTTCTAATGCTACTATTCATGGAATCATTATAGGCAAACTCTGCTTAAGGCAAGACAAGATCCCATTGAGTAGAATGTTCTTTGGAGAGGCATCCTAAGAGGTTTCCCAAGCTTCTATTAACAACTTTAGTCTGCCCATCAGTTTGATGGTGATAGGCAGAACTAAAACTAAGATTAGTGCCTAGTTTCTTCCACAAAGTCCTCCAAAAATGCCCAATAAACTTACTATCTCTATGTGAAAAAATACTAAGAGGCAAACCATGAATTTTTACCACTTTCTTGAAGAATAAACCTTCAATGTATGATGCATCATTGGTGCTTTTTCTAGGGATGAAATGAGCCATTTTTGAGAACCTATCAACCACAACATACACTGAATCAAAGCCCCTTTGTGTTCTAGGTAATCCCATGACAAAATCCATGCTAATAGACTCCCAAGGCCTATTTGGAATAGGAAGAGGCTTATACAACCTGACATTAGTGCTATATCCCTTGGCCTTTTAACAAATAGTACATTTTTCAACAAATTTCGTTACATCAGTTTGCATTTTAGGCCAAAAATAATGTCTTCTTAACTACTCCAAGGTCTTATGGAGACCAAAATGACCTGGAAGACTACCACTATGCTTTTCCTTTATAAAATTGTCTCTCATTGATCATTTAGGCACACAAAGTTGTGCTCCTTTGAAAAACAAATCATCTTGAATCAGAAAATCAAGCCATTTATCATTAGTGCTGCTACAAGGTTGCTTGCAACATGCATATATCTCTTTGAAATCAGCGTCTTTAGCATACAAACCTTTTAAGGATTCAACTCCCACACTTTGTAATTGAATTTCTTGCACCATTAGAGCCTTCCTACTTAAAGCATCTGCTACTTTATTGGACTACCCCTTCTTATGTTTAATAGTGAAAGTAAAAGTTTGTAAATATTCCACCCATTTGACATACCTATGACTGAGTTTCTCTTGATTATTCAAAAATTGAAGAGCATGATTATTAGTATAGAATATTAATTCTTTAGGAAGGAGGTAATGTCTCCATTTTTTCAAAATTGTACCATAGCATACATTTCTAGATCATAGGAGGAGTATTTCTTCTTGGCTTCATTAAATTTTTCACTAAAGAAAGAAATAGGTCTATTTTCTTGACTCAACACAGCTCCTATAGCATAGCCACTAGCATCACATTCAATTGTAAAGACCTTATCAAAATCAGGTAAAGCTAATATAGGTTTCTCTGGTGCCCTTTGTTTCAAATATTGAAAACTCTTTTCAGCTTCACTAGACCAAACAAACTTCTTTCTCTTATCTCCCTTTATGGTATCAATGATTGGAGCACATATATGACTAAAATTTCTAATGAATTTTCTATAAAAGCTTTCTAAACCATGGAAACTTCTTATATGGATTTCCTATATGACTGATTTGGGTGTAGGCCAACTTAGGATAGCTTCAACCTTACTTGGATCCATCTTCAAGGTGCCCTTTGTAATCACAAAACCAAGATATACCAACCTTGTCTTCATAAACTCGCATTTCTTTAGATTAATCATTAGTTTCTCTTCATTCAATCTTCTCAAAACCAAATCCAAATGATGCAAATGTTCTTCCTAACTTGAACTGAAAACAAGAATATCATCAAGATAAACCACTACAAACTTACTAATAAAATGATTGAGCATTTTATCCATCAACCTCATGAAGGTACTAGGTGCATTGGAGAGACCAAAGGGCATCACAATCCAATCATAAAGCCCTTCATTTGTCTTAAATTCTACCTTCCATTCATCCCCTAGTTTGATCTTGATTTGGTGATACCCACTCTTGAGGTCTATTTTGGAAAAGTAGCATGCTTCTCATAGGCAATCCATCAAATCTTCTATCCTTGGAATTGGGAATCTATACCTAATTGTGATCTTATTGGTGGCCCTAGAATTAGTACACATCCTCCATTCACCTCCCTTCTTAGGTGCTAGGACAGTTGGGACTGCACAAGAACTAAGGCTTTCTCTAATTAGCCCTTTGTCAAGCAACTCCTACACTTGTTTTCTAAATTCTTCATTCTATTGTGGTGTCATATTATAGGCTGCTTTATTAGGCAAACTAGCCCCTCGTATGAAGTCAATGTGATGGCTAATATCCCTCATAGGAGGAAAGGTGTTTAGGATTTCATCTACCACTATATCAGCATACTTATTTAGCAAATCTTGGATCTCTAAAGGCAACTCATCCAACTTGACTGCTATTATAACAATCCTAAGCTTGGCTATGATGGTAAAATCCATATTATCCTCTTCCATGGTCTTTAGGAACTCCTTCTTAGCTACCATCATCACACTATGTCCTACTTGTGGTTCTTCACTTTCATCTTTCAAGGGTGTAAGAGTGTAAGAGACCCCATCCTTTTCTATGACATAGGTTTTCTTGCTACCATCATGGAATGCTTTCCTATCATACTGCCAAGGCCTACCAAGTAGCCTATAGAAAACATCCATAGGGATGAAGTCACACAAGGCCTTGTCCTTATATCCCCCAAAATGGAATTCTACCCAACTTTACTCATTCACCAACACTTGCTTCCCTTTGTTTAACCAAGAGACCTTGTATGGAGTGGCATGAGGCAATCTTTTCAACTTTAACTTCTCTACCATTTCAATAGAAACCAAATTGTCAGTACTACTAGAATCAATGACAACTTTACAACATTTACCTAGGTATTTGCATGTAGTTTTGAAGAGTGGATTTCTTTGAGGTGGTTCCTTCTCCATGGGCACTTTGATCAGGTTTCTTCTCATCAACAAAGACTCTCCAACTTCTGGGTCAGCATTGTGTGATGGAGAATTGACACTTTTAGTATCTTTACCTTGTACAATTTGATTCCTCCTTTAACTTCTAACCAAAGTAGTGGACTGTTCTTTAGTACATTGTCATGTCTGATGGCCTGCAAACTTATTGCATTTATAACATTTTCCAGTGAATCCACTTGATCCTCCTCTACTCCCAAATCTGCCCCTAAAATTTGGTCTTCTTCCTCTAAAACTGCTCCTTGAATCAGACGTTTGTTCTTGAGCATTACTTGTCTCTCCTTCAGACCTTTGGGACTATCCTCTACTAGAAAATGTCCCTCTTTCTCAAAATTCTTTCCTCTACCCCTACTCTACTTTTATTGTCTCCTTTTCAACTTGTCTTTAGCCTTCATGGCTAGTTGGAAACATTCTTCCAATGTTCTAGGACTTGTAAGACTTAGTTCATCTTGTATGCTATACTTGAGACCATTTATGTATCTTGCAATCTTATCTACATCATCCTCCATGTGGCCTAATCTAATGCTCAACTTGTAGAACTCCTCTGTGTATGTTTTCACATTCATATCTTTTTGCTTCAAGTTTTGGAGTTTCCTATATAACTAAATGGCATAGTCACTAGGTAAGAATTTTCCTTTGAGTTTGGCAACCATACTATTCCAAGAGGTGATTTTGGATTTTCCCTTCTTCCTTCTCTCATGTTGCACATAGTCCCACCAAATGGATGCATGAGCCTTCAAATTTGTTCTTGCCAATTTCACTCGTTGTTCTTCAGGCACATTTTCAAATTCAAAATATGTGTGTCTGGTTCTCCTATCCAATCAAGAAGTTCCTCACTATTTAGACTTCCTCCATACACTGGTAGTTCCATCTTCACTTTGGAACCTTACCCTTTGACTTCCTTTAGCAATCTTTCCATTCTCATCTCATCAACATCCCTCTCTCCCTGAGGTTCTTCCTGGTGTGAATTGGTTTCATCTATTCCTCCTCCTTCTTCTGGGTCACTCAAATCTCTTGTGATCACCCCTCTTCTCTGAGTAGTTTCAACTACTACAAGTCTAGCTTCAAAGATGGCCCTCATCTCCCTCATCTCTCTTTTAAAGTTCTCCTTTATCTCCCTTGCCTCTCTAGCAATTGGATTTTCTCTCAGAGGCATCCTTACTTGTCTTCAATTCAACCTTTCCCTCTTATTTGGATTTGATACCAAAATTATGTAGAGAAAGGACTTACTCAATGCAAAAAGACTCTTCTCATACACTACATACAATTATATGACTCAAACAATGCTTGCATACACCCTAGATCACCCTAGACACTTGATTTCAATGGCCCCAAAAGGCATACAACAAGGAAATCATATGAAACAATGAAACTTGGATTTTTCAAGACCTTCTACAATGTTTATGGTGCCTCAAAACTAATCCTTACTATAGGCAAGTGATTTCATGGATCTATTTTATCAAACCCTAAGCAAACTAGGGTTCTGCCCTATTTTAGCAGGGTTTTGAGAGGAACAATCCTATATAACTCACCAAGATCAAAATATATCAACTCAAAACCTTGAAAATAATGTAGTACACATCAAAAAAGTCCTTCCTTGAAGTTTTCAGAATTTTCCAATGGTCAAAACTTGAGAAATGAATTTTTTAGTCATGACTGGAAACCCTAGGCTGAATCTTGCCTGTTTTTACAAAAATTTCTCTAAAATACACAAAACAACATGAAATCTCATCAAACCAAAAGAAAATGAAAGAATAAAAGTTTCCCCATCTTCCCCAACTAGTTGCAAGTCTATATTATACTGTACAAGGTCATACACCTAGGTCTTTTAGTTTGATTACACAGAAAAATTCATAAAAATGTGTCAAAATTGATTTATTACTTCCTCCAAATCTTATCCAACACTTTGGTCATGTTTACAAGGCATATTTATGATATTTCCAATCATCTACCAACTTCCAACCAACCCACAACTATATTTTAATCAAAGTTTGAAAAGTTATCATTACAACATTGACAATATTGACAACATTTGAGCAATTTTTACAAGTTTTACCTAGATTGCACCTAATGACCCAAAATGGTCCTAGATTGACTTAGAATGGTCTCAAATGACGTTATTTACATAAATAAAGCCAAAAAAAAACAAAAATCCAAGTTTCCCAACATGACCCAAGGTGCATCAGGGTGCCCCTACACCAAGATCTTATCATGATGAAGTATAGTGTGATATTATGCCTATGGATGTATGTCATATTTTGTTGGGTAGACCATGGTAGTATGATAGAAAATCTTTACATGATGGATGAAAGAATACATATACTATAACATCAAATAGAAAGAGAATTAATTTGATCCCTTTAGAAGATGATACTAAAAGTGAAGTATGTGGAAATGCTAGAATCTATTTGGTAGATGGAAGGAAATTTCTGGATGATTTGAGATGTGAGAATATGTGTTATGTTTTGATCCCTAAGAAGCCTAAAAATCTAAAGACTGAAGAATCACAACTAGAGGAGATAACTAAGTTGCTAATAGAGTATGAAGACATCATATTAGATAATATACCTGAAGGATTGCCACCAATCAGGAGTATTAGTCATCACATGGATTTTATACCTAGAGCTAGTTTGCCTAACAAAGCAACACAGAATGACACCAGTAGAGAATTAAAAAATTGAATAGAAAGATACATGAATTGTTGAGGAAAGGTTTGATTAGAGAAATTTTGAGTCCTTGTGTAGTACCTACAGTGTTAGCACTGAAGAAGGATGGAGAATGGAGAATGTGTACAGACTCTAGAGCAATAAACAAGATCACAGTTTAGTATAGATTTCCTTTACCTAGTGTTGTAACATAAAATATGAATTTCATTGTGTGATAGGTGAAAGTCAGGTGTGGAAGATCAGACATAGTCATGAAACCCTAACCCTACCATCATCAAGGAATCTAACCTAAATGAAATCAAAGGATAATGCAATTCAAGCATAACATCACCTAGACCGTGCGATTCCTTGTTTGAGAGAGAGATGTGGACTGCTTCTTCAACAATAAGCAATTACAAAGCTAAAAGCTGCCAGGATGGATGATAAAAGCTCAAATGCTCAGATTCTCAAGATGATAATGTAGGTGCTATATGATTGCTGGATTGCTGGATGTTTCATATGGAGTGAGAGGGTGTTTATATAGAACTCAACCAAGATCAATCAACGGTGGAGATTCAGAGGCTATGTGAATGGCTAGGATTGAAAGTTACTAAATTTAGATCCAATTAGTTGTGCATGTGAAGGATTTTAAATGAAAGTTGTCTTACAACACATGATGAATGGGAAATGGACAAGTGTTGAAATGTGATAAATGATGAGGGCTTAATTCAAATAAAATATTTGAATTAGTTGGGATATGAGTTGGAAATTAATTAAATAAATAAAATTTATTTAATTAATAGGATAAATGAATAAAATGAGATAAGACATGATGTGGAGTTAATTAAATAAATACAATTTATTTAATTAATTGGCTAAGTGGATGAGAATGGGATTTTAATTAAATAAATAAAATTTATTTAAGTAATTGGCTAATAGATTAGTGATTTAACAAGGTGTCGCTAGACATGGACAAATTTGGGTGTCTACATTTTGCCCCTCTTTGATACAATGTTCGATAGAACGTTGTGTCAAAGAAGATGTGAGATGTGTTCAATAAACAAGTTATGCCCCAGTGTAACTGACAGGTGATGCCCCCTCGAGAGGTAAGCCAGGCGAACCAGGAAGGGCTGGGTTGGCTCTCGATAGAAGAAAAGGCTAAAAAGAGGGCAGATGCGAAGGAAAGGGGGGTTGCATGGAAGAAAATAGGCTGTGGCATAGAAGAATTAGGGTTTTGAGAAGGGCTATAAGTAGGTGCTTCAAGGGCAAATAGGCTCATTTGTGCTCATTTGTGCTTAGAAACTTAGAGAAATCCAGAGCTCCTGAGAGTGAGAGTGGCAGAGCTAGTAGGATGGTGATTCCACGCAGAGATCATCGTGCGGAGTGAGTGAGGACACATGGACGACCAGAGGGAGCAGGCGCACCAGTATGTTTCAAAACTTTTCCCAAAAGCGTGTATTTAATAGCCTAAAAGCATAATTAATTCACACACGTCACCAAAAGCGACTAGGTTAGGATATGGCACATTTAGGTCGCTTATGTAGGAATAGAGATCGCTTGTAGTAAGTCAGGTCGCTTATAGGCGCGGGTAGGTTGCTTAGGGAAAATGAGGTCGCATCCTGTCGGCGGGAAAATATTGGCAAAAATGCGCATATAAACGAAAATGAGTCGCTTATGAGCAAATAGTAGTCGCATAGGGTAATACAGTGCGCATATGAAGGCAAGTAGCTCGCATGGGGTAGATAGCGCACTTATAGAGCTAGAATAGGCGCATATGGGTAGGTAGCTCGCTAATAGTGAAAAGCTAGGCGCATATAAAATAGAGCTCGCTTTTAGGGTAAATAGAGTCGCACATTGGATATGACTTGCATATGAAGGAATAATGAGCGCATAGGGAAGTTTAGGTCGCCTATAGACAAAACAGGTGCACATGTGCAAAAGAGCTCACGTTTGGTCAAAACAGAGGTGCATATGGTAAAGTGGGTCGCTAATGAGCAGGAAAAACATCGCATGTAGTAAAATGGACCGCTTATAGTAGGTGTAGGATAAAATAGCAGATAGATAGGCAAATTTTGATATGGATGGCTAATGGAATGGACTGACAAGGGTAAATGGATGATGCAGGATGTACTACCGCCATTGCTATCACGGGAGCCCCATCTGAGAGATTTGCGGCTGGTGAGACGGTTGGATGCAGAGGAGCTACTGGTGTTAGAGATCCTGGGCTTAGAGCATGTATCCCGATTGGAGCCAGTTCAGGCACATCGAGGGCTGATGACAGCGATGGTGGAGCGATGGATGAGCGAGCACAGTTCATTCTTGTTACCGACAGGAGAGGCGACCATTACCTTAGAGGATGTATTCTGGATTTTGAGGATTCCGATAGATGGGGATCGTGTAGATTATGATCCGGAGATGGGTCCAGCTGCATTCAGGAGATTGTTTGGGACACCAGACATCGGAGCAAAGGGTTCAGAGATACCGATGGGGAGGATGGAGGAGCTCTACGACAGATTATAGCGGGTGGTAGTGGCTATCATTAGATGGCTAGTGGGTGATAGGAGAGCCAGAGGTTTTCCTGTAGGATGGGGGACAGTGATGGAGGGCATGTTCTCCTATGGCACGAGATATGCATGGGCAGAGTGCATGTTGGGACAGCTCTATCATTACCTGCATGATTGCGCGTACATGTTTGGAGCCAATATGTCAGCAGGAGTGATAGTTCTGCATGTATGGGCATATGACCACATTCCGGTGACGAGACCAGAGGGATGGGTTGCTAGAGCAGCAGGAGAGCCATTTGCATGGATGTATAGAGGAGCCTTGACTTATCGACAGCGCCGAGGGGTGGTATACTGGCGGCGGAGATTAGATAAGATAGACAGATTTGTATGGAGGCCATGGCTAGGATGTGAGCAATGGGAGGAGGAGGATGCGGAGCTTGCCTATGCTAGACAGGCGAGATACATTTTTGGACGCGGCGTGTATATTATAGAGCGCTATTTGCCAGAGAGAGCCCTGAGACAGTTTGGAGAGCCACAGGCAGTACCTGTAGGTGATGCTGTTTTTGGGAGGACGAGGCAGGAGGTGTTCAATTGGGGTCTAGAGGTTGTGGTGGACACAGCCTTGGCAGAGAGAGATGGACTGCAGCCAGTAGCATGGCAGTGGAGACAGGGTCCTGCAGATCCAGGCACATTGCCAGAGTACGATGTATACTGGGTGACAGCCAGGCCGACTCGGTTGACATGAGATGGGGAGATTGGAGAGATTGGGATGGAGAGACCAGTGCGGAGGCGACGACGACGGGCTCCACCAGCATAGGCAGTAGTGCCAGCTGCACCAGGGATACAGATGCCAGGGCAGGTGCCAGGTCAGCCTGCTATATTAGCACAGCCACAGGCACAGATCGGAGCAGGAGATGATGTGGGTATTCAGCAACTGCGGAGACAGATCAGAGAGGAGAGGAGATGGAGGCAGCAGGCACAAATGAGGCTGAGGAGAGTGGAGATGGATAGGCATCAGGCCGTGATTAGTCTGCGGCATGCTAGAGCACAGGCACAGACTTATCAGGCTCAGCTACAGTTGGGAGCACAGAGAGGGGATGGACAGGATGACGGTGCTCTTGCTAGAGTGACAAGAGAGAGGGATACAGCTAGGCAGCATGAGTAGATGATGAGGCTTGAGCGAGATACTGCAGTACAGCAGGAGCAGGCTATGAGAGCAGAGAGAGATGGTCTGCGAGCTGAGAGAGATAGGGCCGTGCAGCAGCTGCAGGGGATGACTAGTGAGCGAGATAGAGCAGTGGTTGCCTTGGGGACTGATGGAGCTACCATGTACTTAGCCACACAGTTGACAGCGGTACAGGCCGAGCTTCGGAGAGTGCAGGGTGAGGCTGAGTATTACAGAGGCTTATATTATGGAGCTGTGCCGGCAGAGCAGAGACAGCCTAGCTTCAGGAGCAGGTCAGGGGCTTCGAGCTCACGGAGGTCAGGTGGATCTCGATCAGTAGCTTTAGTGATGGGGCCACCGAGAGATGACGGACCAGGTACAGGACCTGTTGGTGGTGGTGGTCAGGGCGAGGGAGCTGGCAGTAGTCGCTAGGGCATACCTTGTTGACATTGTATCATGATGAGGCCTAGAGCCATTGTTGTACATTCATTCTTTTCAGGGCTCAGCTTGTATTGTAGACACTTGTATTTTGACACACATGTATATATATATATATGGCAGTTTTGGCGATCTATATGATGTTATAATGGTTGTGATGTTGATGTTATGATGGCTATGCATGTTATGTGTATGGATGATAGATGGATTATGGATGGATGTTTATGCAAATGGTAATGGATAGAAAAATGTTTGAATATGTAAAAGGTAATGATATGAATAGATGTATGCCTATAGGTAGATGGTAATGAAAGAGATATATATATATAATGGACTTATGTATGGCTAACACTTGTTTTGCAGGAGCGGGAATATGGAGAAAAGATGATGTAAATGATTGATCTTGGCTGAGGATGATGGAACGAATGGATAGATAGAATGAATAAGTAGGATGATGATGGGCAACTTTCAAGTAATTGCTCAAAATGAAAAGAAATGCAGTCCTTATGTTTGATATAGCATATGGACGTTACGCACCAAGGTATAAGGAACCAAGGTGTCGAGGTATCCAATGCAGAACTAGCATGTTACAATCTTGTCTGAATGCATGTGGTCAAAATGTGGAGCCAACATGCACAAGATATGAATAACAGCTAGTGTTGGACTTTGACGCTACAAACAATGGTTTGAGCTTATCTCCACTACACATAATGATAGCTTGCTGGTTATATGTATGGAGTTAGTCTTAACATAGAATAGTCTCAAATGCATAAGAGACTGTTTAGCTTCTCAGATGCTAGAGATATTGATATGTAAGATGCTAATCCCAAACACGTACAAGATACCAATACGCATAGGAAGAGAATAAGATCATCCCGTAAACACGGCATACGAAAGCGATATGACCATGCCCCAGTCCTTACTTCATCGCAACATACCAAGATATAAATAGATCAAGGCAGTCTTGATTAGTTATAGAAAAGGGACAAAAGATAAATCAAAAGATAAAACAAAAGATACTGTCATCATGTTCTCTTGCCAAATTTTGGGTGCTCTTGGATGGATCAAGCTGGTGCCTTGTTAAAAGGAAAGCTACATCCTGTTGAAGGCTAAAGTTATTGATAAACGGCTATAGCAAATATTGGCTTAAGACATGTGGACAAATAGCTTCTGGCATACCTTTGATTGATTAAAGTGCTTGAGCTTGCAATATACACATGGATTGCTTCTTGTTTGAGCTAATCAAAGAGAAGAAGATGGATGATGGATGAAGATGAAGAAGATGGGGTGGATCATCGGTGCTTGAGTACTGGAAAATTCCTTCGTATTCCAGACTGCCTACATACCCTGTATCCACGGGATCAAAGCACATTTACGATGAAGATGAGACATGATGAATATGTAGTTCTGGGTTTTATTGATGATGTAAGTGATGAAAGATAGAAGAATGTGAGATGAAAGATTGAAGGATGTTTAGAAGAAAGATGAAAGATAACTGATGAAAGGGGCTATCGTCTTAGCCTGAATCAGAGTGCTTCCTTCGCATCTCAGATTGCCTACATACCCTGTATCCACGGGATCAAGGCGTCAACGATAGAGCTAGATGTAGTTCTTATTGATGTGGCTAATCGGTTGGATGTTTGATCAAGTGACGTTTGTTGCGATTGTTGGATGAAGGTGGATGGATTGCGAAGATATGAGTCCGGGTTGCAAGTCGTTAGATCATATTTGTCGATGGACATGTGCCATGGCTGAAGTTGATAAGGTGTGCTGTGTTGTAAGCTGAGTTGTTTGATGTGTTATGAGCTAGAGATAACAGGATCCACTTCCAAATAAGACTCAACAAATGCCCCCAGTGTGGGATGAGGGTTATTATGTAGAAGCGACAATGCAGAAAAGATGTAGCCAAGAGGCTAAGGTGCCAAAAGATATAGATATCATGACAATGTCTCAAGTATGATAGCTAGCATTGGCAAAGGATGAAGATGAAAGGCTATGTGTGAGATTGCGATAGGACTTATGAGTATGGCTTATACAAGATGTAGTGGGAAACATGATCAAACGAACCAAACAAATGAGGGAAGCTGGTCACTACACATAGCGCCTGTTTGCCAGGTTTTCACCATGGTACTTATCCAAGGCGCCTGTTTACCAGGTTTTCACCAGAGGACAGATTATTTTTATTTATTTTTTTTTTTTTGGCTTTTTAGCTGAGATTCATGGATAAAACTTCTTGAGATGAACGCTGTTGACGGGTTCATCCAAGGGAATGCCTTCAGGTGTTGACAGAGTGTATGCACCGGATCCATAGACTGCTGTGATAATGAAAGGACCAAGCCAATTTGGTTCAAACTTGCCCTGTTTCTCTCGATGCTGTTGATTCCTTTGGTTTTCTTTAAGGACAAGGTCGCCAACCTGAAATCTGCGTTCTCTGATCTTTTTGTTGTAGCTACGGCGTAGCCGGTTTTGATATACTTGAAGATGGTTCAATGCTGTAAGGCGGCGTTCATCTAATAGCTCAAGATCATGGAGTCTGGACACTCGATATTCTTCATCTGAGATAGTATGTTGCAAGGATATGCGCAAAGAGGGGATCTCAACCTCGATAGGCAAAATAGCTTCAG
This sequence comes from Cunninghamia lanceolata, assembly GCA_027924645.1. Lineage (NCBI taxonomy): Eukaryota > Viridiplantae > Streptophyta > Pinopsida > Cupressales > Cupressaceae > Cunninghamia > Cunninghamia lanceolata. The sequence goes on from BSBN01000523.1 coordinate 15,307,727, forward strand.
TGCCATAGACGAGAGCATAGGGTGTGGCACCAGTAGGAGTTCTGATGCTTGTTCTATAGGCCCATAAAGCAGGATGTAGTTGTAGATGCCAATCTCGACCAGCTTCATTAACAGTCTTTTTAAGGATCTTGATGATTGTCTTATTAGAGGCTTCAGCTTGACCGTTGCTCTGAGGATAATAAGGCGTAGAGAACCTATGTTGAATATGGAACTTATTGCAAAGATCTCTAACCTCTTGGTTCTTGAAAGGCTGACCATTATCTGTGACAATAGCTTGAGGAACTCCATAACGGCAGATAATGTAATGTAAGATGAATTTAGCTATTTGTTTACCTGTGATGTAGGTCATTGGTATGGCTTCTACCCACTTCGTGAAATACTCAGTGGCAGTGATAATAAACTTATGACCATTTGATGAAGTAGGATGGATTTTACCCACGAGATCAAGTCCCCATTGCGAAAAGGGCCATGGAGTGACAATAGGCTGAAGCTCATGTGCCGGTGCATGTATTAGATCTCCATGTTTCTGACATTGTAGACATCTCCTTGCAAATTGCTGGGCATCTTTTTCCATAGTTGGCCAATAGTATCCTGCTCATAGAAGTTTCTTAACAAGGCTAGGGCCAGCGGAATGCAAACCGCAGACACCTTCATGTACTTCACGTAAGGCCATTTTTGCTTCCTCAAAATCAAGACATCTAAGAAGGATACCATCAAGACTCCGGCGATAAAGGGTGTCTCCTAAGATAGTGTAACGAGAGGCGCGACGGATAAAGGTTTTCTGCTGGGTGTTGGATAGTTGAAGAGGAAAGGTTTGATTACGGAGATACTCATATATATCCTTGTACCACGACGAATTGGGACCAACAATCGCACATATGAGCTCAGACTGTGGAACTTCAAATGCTGGGATCAAAAGCTATTTGACCAAGAATTCACATTTATGGGTGTTAGATGGCATGTCTAAAAGAGATCCAATCATAGCCATGGCATCGGCTGCTCTGTTTTGTAGTCTTGGAATTTGCTCAAAGGTAATGTCCTCAAAATATTGCTTAAAATCGTCCACCATTAGCTTGTATGGAAGAAGCTTCTCGTCTTTTGTTTGATATTCATCTAAGACCTGTTTGATAACCAGCTGAGAATCGCCAAAGACTTGTAACTGTTTGATAGCCCATTGTACTGCCATGCGCAAACCTGTGATTAAAGCTTCATACTCTGCTATGTTATTGGTACATGGGAATGCTATTCTGTATGATTTAGGTATGTAGTCTCCTTGGGGAGTGACAAACAAGATACTTGCTCCAGATCCGTGTTGAGTGTATGATCCATCAAAGTATAGCTGCCATCGTGCGGGAGAATTTAAATTAAACAATCCTTCATCAGGGAATTCTGGATATATTGGTTGAATGTCTGCGATAGGTGCTGCAGCTAATTGATCAGCAATGACTTGTCCTTTGATAGCTTTACGGTTCACATATTGTATGTCAAATTCACTCAAGATCATAACCCATTTTGCTAATCTCCCTGTGAGAAGTGCTTTTGAAAGAAGATACTTGAGGGGATCCACATTAGAGATGAGCTTTGTTGTTTGGTTCAACATATAGTGTTGCAACTTTTGGGAAGCAAACACTAATGCTAAACAAGCTTTTTCCATGAACGAGTAATTGAGCTCATATCCCACAAGAGTTCTGCTAATGTAGTAGATGGCTTGTTCTTTTCCTAAATCATCATGTTGAGCTAGAAGTGCACCCAATGCTGCGGTTGTTGATGATATATAGAGCAGTAATGGACGATCAAGTACAGGAGGTATTAACACAGGAGGTGTTGCCAAGTATTCCTTTATCTTATCAAAAGCCTGTTGACACTTTTCATCCCACTTAAAAGGTTCACCCTTACGAAGAAGATGCTGAAAAGGATGACATTTATCTGCTAGTTGTGAGATGAATCTGCGGATAGATTGTAGCCTACCCTGTAAACTGTGGAGCTGTTTGAGATTCGTTGGTGGAGGCATTTCGATGATAGCTTTTACCTTAGCTAGGTCCACTTCTATCCCTCGTCGAGACACAATATATCCCAATAGTTTTCCTGATGTTATGCCAAATACACACTTCTTTGGGTTTAGTCTGACTTGGTATTTTTCTAATCGATCAAAAATTTGTGCCAATACTTGTAGATGTCCTTCTCTTGTCTTAGATTTTCCCAGGATGTCATCAACATAGTCTTCCATGATAGTATGAAAAAGGTCATGAAAAATAACTGTCATGGCTCGTTGATAGGTAGCTCCAGCGTTTTTGAGACCAAAAGGCATTACAACCCAGCAATATGTGCCCCATGGACAAATAAAAGATGTTTTATCTTGATCTTCCTCTGCTATTCTGATTTGATTATAACCTGAAAATCATCCATCAAAGATAGCATTTCATGTCCTGCTGTAAGATCAACAATGTTGTCTATGCTTGGTAATGGAAAATCGTCTTTAGGACATGCTTTGTTAAGATCTCTAAAGTCTGTGCAGTAGCGAACTCGTCCATCTGGTTTTGCTACAGGTACTAAGTTTGAAACCCATTCTGGATAATCAATAGGCTTTATGAACTTTGCTTCTAACAGTTTTTGAATTTTTGCTTTGACCAATAAGGCAACTTGTGGATGCATTTTACGCAATTTTTGTTTGATAGGCTTTGCATCAGGGAATACTGCTAAATGATGTACCACAAGTGAAGGATCTAGTTTTGGCATGTCTGCATAAGTCCATGCAAAATTTATAGCTCTTCTCAGAAAAAATGCTGTGAAGTTCTTTCATTCTTGCTCTGATAGTGATGCTGCCAAAAAAGTGATCTTCGGATTCTGTTCTGTTCCCAAGTTCATGTCTTGTGATTTTTCAACTAGCACAGTTGATTTCTCATGGTAATCAGTGGCAACAGGAAGATCAAATCCTTCATCCTCAGGCACCTCAGAGAGGTTTTCACCTTCGGATACATCCTTTATTTTTACTTTTTCACTGTCAAGAGGTGCCTTGCGGTTTTCACCTAGTGACCTATTTTGTTGAATTTTGTTTATTTCACTTTTGCGACTGAAGGATTTGATACTTCTGCCAAAATATGCTAGTTTAGGTAATTCCATCATGAAACCTGCTTTGTGATTACCCAATGGGATACCTTGTCTTAAACCCATGAATTCTACAATGGCTTCGTCATTTTCAAATGTATCTAATATCGGTGCCCCCCTGTTGGTCCCAATCGATGAGGTCAGGATATACGAGTGAAAGGCTAATGGAGGGATCGTGATGGCTAGAAGAGGTTACGGAAAACATGAAGATGGAATGTTCTTGAAAAAGGTCGGTGATATGAAGAGAGGAGTCATCGATGGTATCCGAATTAGAAGTCTCTCCTACCGAAGAAGGTCTAACGTCAATATCGGAAATACACTTAATGTCTTTGGTTTGCGGTACCTCCAGTTGGTAACCAAGGCCTTGCTTATTAAACTTCTTAGACACAATAAGGGGCTCAATAGGTCCTTGTTCCTGTGATCCCAAGCCGCCATGTCCTTTATAGCCCATGTTCTTTATGATACGAAACCCGTTGTTGTATCGCTCTACTTCAAGTTGGACTTGGTCATTTTCATCAAAGAATATCCAAGAGTTGATGTCCTCAATGTCTTCGTCATCCAAGAAACCACCTTTAATGAATACGGTAGGGGGAGCTTTGATAACAACGGAGGATGAAGTGGGCTTAGATGTAAAGGGCTTACCATGGGATTTAGGAGATAATGGAAGGGTACCAACGCAATAGGATTCCTGCAATTTGTATTCACCAGGGCCATGTTCGGTATATTTGATATGGAGGTTGGAAGCGGCTTTGCTAGATGAAGGTTTGAGGAGATCGGATGGATCTACATAGGTGGAAGACAGATATGCCTTGGTGTTGATAGGGATACGGTTCGGACTCTGATATTTAGCTTGAAAGGCCCGGCAAAACTCAAATGGATTGGGATCAGCTTGAATGGTAACTTCAACACCCTTATGTGGAAATTTTAGGCATTGGTGATATGTAGATGGAACTGCTTTAAGGGTATGGATCCAAGGGCGACCGAGGATGATATTGTAAGGTAGATCAATATCAAGGACTTGACAGCGAGTTTCTGTAATGACCAGCCCAACTTGAATAGGCAATAAGATGATCCCTTCGGTATCTCTGATAGTTATAACTTTGGAAGTGTCAACATCTTTCTCAGAATATCCCAATTGCTTGATAAGTTTCAAAGAACATATATTAAGACCCGCTCCCCCATCTATCAAGACTCATTTGATACGGCGTTGGTTAACAAATACTTCAATATGGAGGGCCTCATTGTGTGACGGATGAATGGAGGGTTGAAGATCTTTGTCGGAAAAGGTCAAATGACAAGGGGCTGCAATGCTAGCGACCATAGATTGAAATTGTGTGATATTAATATTATTAGGCACTGAAGACTCTTGTAAGGCTTTATCAAGGATAGCTTTATGTGCGGGGGATATGCGGAGCAGCTCAAGGATAGATATGTGTGCGGGTGTTTTACCAAGGGGATCCAAGAGATTATAGTTAGAGAGAGGTCGAGGAGGATGAGGAGGTGCTCCTTGGATGGTAACTCGACCTCTTCGCGTGGTTACGGCACAATCAGGTGCTCTCCCTTGGACGGTAATGGTAGAAATGTGAGCATGGTCAATGCGGCCAATAGTAGATGATGCATAGTTATAGGGAATAGCATTTCTAGCTTGAAGGTTATTTGTCTGATCATGAGATGGAAGTGGATTCTTGAAAGTCTCTAGATCATAGTTTGATGTGGATGGTTGAGCAGGTTGAGCTGTTGAAGGTGTGACATTGATTAGACCTTGATCAATGCAGTCTTGGATAACATGCTTTAAGCGCATACAACCATCTGTTTTGTGCCCTTTAACTCGATGGTAATCACAATACTCATTCTCTTTGTACCAAGGAGCTCGAAAGAGTGGTTCGCCATTTGGTGGTGCATCGGGTAGAATAACGTCTCCGGCTTGAAGCAGCTTTTGAAGAATAACTTCCATGGGTTCCACTAATGGTGTAAATTGTCGGCGTGGATTAGAAGTTTGGTGTTGGTTTCTTCGTTGTGGAAAAGGCTGTCTTGGTGTAGAGGCTTCTTGAATGTTGATGGGAGCCCTCATAGTTTGAATATTCTTTGTATCGACAATACCGTCATTGACAACATTCTTGTTCTTGTTCCAAAAGCGAGACTTATCATTGGAATTTTGGGGAGAATCTTTGTTATCACGAAAGATCTTGATAGTTCCTTTGGCAATTAAGGCTCATTCAATAATAACTCCTTTGGAAACCAATTTGTCAAAGGTGCTAGCACTTTGCAATTGTAGTTGGAATGACAGCTCAGGATGAAGATTTTGAACAAAGATGTCAAGCTGTTGTTTCTCAGGGATTTCCCATGATAATTTGCTAGCCATATTACGCCATCATTGGGTAAATGAGGAAAAGGTTTCACCATTGCGTTGTTTGTTGTTGACAAGGTCATTCATGTTTACCTCATGTTCAATGTTGAAGGCAAAGTGTGATCGAAACTTGTTTGCCAATTCTGAAAAAGTCTTAATTCCTGGAGGTAAATGGGAAAACCATTCGAGAGCTTGTCCTGCTAAGCTTCGAGGAAATAGTCTCAAAAGATATGTATCATCATAGGCAACATCGAGACATGCCACGAAAAAGGCTCGAAGATGGTCGTCCGGATTTCCTTTCCCTTTGTACTTATCAAATTGTGGGATTTCAAAATGTGGCGGAAAAGGTATCATATTAAGAGACTTGTCATATGGATAAGCGAATATGTTTTCGAGAGAGAAAAGTTTCTTGCCTTGTCCTACCCTTTCATCGATCATCTGTTGGATATCTGCTGAAGATAACTGCCATTGTTGCGAAGGGGGTGGAGCATGATATGAGACATATTGTGGTTGCGGTTGTGGTATATGTGGAGTTGTGAATGTTTGTTGTGGTTGTGGGATATATGAAGCTATGACTGTTTGTTGTGGTTGTGTGCCCACAATGTATGTCAAAGGAGTGGTATGTGACATGTATGTGTTGGAGGATTTCTGTCCTTGAGACACAAGCGGCAATTGGGTGTGCATCACATGAGAAGTGGATGTTGGATTGATAGTAGCAGATGGTTGGGAAGTTGGGATTGAATTCATGACATGGTAAGTGACGGAGGGATTGGTAGATACAACAGAAGGATGAACATTTGGATTGGTATTTCAGACAATATGAGGATTGGTATATGTCATGTGTTGGGTGATATTAGAGAAGCCTTGGGTAGCATAAGATGGATTGATGGTGTGTGAAGGATTGGAAGAAGAGGACAGCATGGATGTAAGTTGATCAACATAAGCGATCTTATTGTTTGGATTGGCTTGAGAAATGAGGGGATCACTCATGTCAATGAGACTAATGTTGGGATTATAGGATAGCATGGAGGAATTAGCAGTTGGTATATGAGATGTGGTAGATTGTAATGGTTGTGAAGCATGGACGACATGTGTTGTTGGAATGGTTTGAGAGGTATGCACACCATAAGACATGGAACTAGCTTGTGATGCTCGGAGTGTTTGCGCTTGTGTTGCATGGACAGCTTGTGTTACTTGAGGCATGGAAATAGTCATGGTAGAAGGGGAGATATGTTGAGGGACATGAAAAGGTGGAATGTTGAGATTTTGTGACATGAGAGGGAGCACATTGGTGGGCACTATCAATGGTTCTAAAGTATGCTTTGATCGTGGTAACTCAAATGAAGCAACAATAGGCAATGAGGACGATGTTTGCGATGTAATAGGAGATGATGTGATTATAGTAGATGGTCTATTTGCAACAACAGCAGTAGTGTTGGGATCTTGCTCTCTAATAGTAGATATGTCAAAATCTTTAGGTAGTTTAGCACCCATGCGAGCAAGTTGGAGAAAACAGCGATCAAGCTCAGATATCATGAGTTTCTCAACTTGGTCCCATAGATAGGTATCTTGGAATTCTGATGAGTCATCTTGAGATTGTTCTTCGAAAGTTTCCAAGGATGGTGGAGGTTGCATTTGTTGTGAAGATGACTCGCCCATAGTGTATCCTTGAGGTATAAACATATGAGAAGGCATACCAATTGTGAATTGAGTTGCGTCCCTAAGGGGTGTTGTGAATTGTTTCATCTCAGCTTGCAATTTGGCGTCCATTTCAGCTTTCAATTTGGCTTCTATTTCAGCTCGATATTGACTCCTAGTTTGAGGCATGATGTTGATGATGAAGTTAAGCTTGTTAAAGTCTTGAGACCCAAAAGATGATAGTTGGTTGATTGGTTGTTGTTTTGGTTTGCTGGTTTGGTTTGCTGGTTTTGCTAGTTCGCTTGGTTGGTTTGTTTTGGCTGAGTTGTTGTTGTTGGGTTGTTGTTGGTTTTCCCTAGAGGATAGCTCAAACACTCAAGGGAAAGATTGTTTGCTGTTGATGTTTGCTGGAGCTAAAGCTAAAAGATGTTGTTTGCTGAAGCTAAAGCTGAAGGATGATGTGTGTTGAAGCTACAGCTGAAGGATGTTTGCTGATTGAAATGATTGGATTGATGTCTGATTTGCTGGTTGGGGTCTCAAAAAGATGGAAAAGCTCATGAGTTGTGATTGATTGATAAGTTCAAAATAGGAGACAAAGTCCAGGTATTTGCTGTTGATGAAAGAGAAGTCTGAAAACTTGATGTTTGAGACTTAAGCAGGCTAGACCTGTGGCTAACTCGGCTGTTGTACTGAGATTTGCAGGGATTTTAGCTACAGGCGACTGATGATAGCCCAAAGGCGACTCAAAGGATGCTAAAGGCGATCAATGATAGCTCAGATGTGACCTGGTTTAGTTTTGACAGAAAAATGACAACGCTAACCAGAAGCGAATGCTATGCCAGAAGTGATGACTGTTGGTTCAAAGGTGATTTCCTGTTAATCAGAGGCGACTCAGATATCCCTATAGGCGACAGTCTGTTGTTCAGAGGCAAGCTTGTTCAGGAATCAGGCGAATAACTGCAGCTTAAAAGTGATTTGGCTCAGACAAGATGCGATTGGTTATGACTCAGATGCGACTTGGTTCAGGCAGTAGGCGATCAGCTGTGGTTCAAAAGTGATTCTGTTCAGGCAAAAGGCGATCAACTGTGGTTTAAAAGTGATGCTGTTCATGCAATATGCGGGCCTTTGTTGTTTAAAAGTGATGCAGTTCAGGCAAAAAGTGAATTACTACAGTTCAGAAGCGATGTCTGTGGTCTATGCGAGCAGTTTAGGTTCAAAAGCGACTGTGTTTGTGTAGAAGTTGTCTAATTTTGCAGTTTTTCAACAAGAAAACAGTGATAACAGTCACTCACACTCACAACAAGCACAAACTAATACAACCTAGGCTAGGATAGGACAGTATCTGTTGAATCCTCTAGCTGCGCCTATTCAAAGCAGGTAGCTCTAGGATCTTGGTAGCACCGGCTCCTCCTTACATTTGCACACACTTCTCACGCATACCAAGATCCAGGATTCTTATAAGGCTTGACCCTCTCCAAACCTTTAGATTGTCCCTGCTACCTCGGCTAAGAACCGCATGAATCGGGGCCGCTTCAAGGGTTTTGCCCTCTGCGTCAACAGATAGAAGGTTTTTGGCTACTACACAAAGTTGCTAATAAGGGCATCCGTTCGGGTGGCTATACATGCGGCAGCACTACTCTCCGTTATGGAGTCTCCCATCCTCCAAGGGTTGCGCCTTGGAGGGTTTTGGGGGAGGTTGGCTGTCGGTATAACACAACTGCACCCGTTGTTTGTGGCTTTTGACACAAACACTTTTCTTATATAGCGGTTCAGAAGGACTTGGCTTTAGCCCGTTATCGCTTGGGTCGTATCCCTTCTCACACCAGGAAGGCAGGCCCTCTAAAGATAATGACAAGTTCTCATACACCCAAGATCCATTTGATAGGCAAGGGGAGAGGATACTTTTGTCATTAAATTTGGGTTACAATCAGGCACATGCAAGCAATCAAAAAGATAAATCAAGCACGGAGCAAATAGTAGTTTATTTTAAGCACCAAGCCCAAATATGCCTAATTTAGTGAAAAAAAACCACAAATCTTGGACCGATCGAACCTGCAACAGATATGTCAGTAGTTTGATAACCTCCTTTCTTGGATAAATCAATAAGATGCTGCGCAAATACCCAGTTAATAGCCAAAAATCAAACTGGAACTGAAATAGATTTGAAAACAACAGAACTTACCAGATGCGATTCACTGCTGATCAAAAGTGACCTCCATTACATCAGAGGTGAAATACTGCAGATCATATGCGACGCGTACAAACACAGGATGCGACACCTGTCAGCTCATAAGCGATGCAGATTTTCCATAAGCGATCAATTGAGGGTTAAATGCGAGCAGTATCTGCAAAAACACAGCCGACAAACAAAACCCTAGTCTAACAGGCGAGTATTATCAGTCCACAAACGATACTAATGAAGTCAAACGCGGCCTCTGTCGACTCATATGCGATCCAGATATACCCAGAAGCGATCTGTTGCAAGACAAAAGCGACCTGTATCTGCAAGAAAAAGCTAAAACCCTAACCTGCACAGGCGATCACCATTAGCTCATAAGCGACTCAGATCAGTATAAAAGCGCGTACTGTTAGATCAAAAGCGATGCTAAATTGTGCAAAAGCAGCCACTGTTAGGTTAAAAGCAACCTGATTAGGTGTAAAAGCGGCAGCTATTAGGTTAAAAGCGATAAATATAGTCAAAGCAGCCGCAAAAATCACAAGCGAGCATTTTAAAAACAAAAGCGATGCCTTTTTACCTCAAGCGACGACTGTTCATTTGAAGGCGATCTGGAGTGGAAAATGCGGCCTGTTCCAGCTTAAAAGCGACGCAGAAATTCGGAAGCGGCTGATTTTCGTTCACAAGCGACTTGAATTTTCTGCGAGCACCCTTAAAATCTGATCTTCAAAGAAACAACTCCAAAAAATGAAGTTAATCAGGGAAGTGAGTCCCACCGGGCGTGCCAAAATGTGATAGGTGAAAGTCAGGTGTGGAAGATCAGACATAGTCATGAAACCCTAACCCTACCATCATCAAGGAATCTAACCTAAATGAAATCAAAGGATAATGCAATTCAAGCATAACATCACCTAGACCGTGCGATTCCTTGTTTGAGAGAGAGATGTGGACTGCTTCTTCAACAATAAGCAATTACAAAGCTGAAAGCTGCCATGATGGATGATAAAAGCTCAAATGCTCAGATGCTCAAGATGATAATGTAGGTGCTATATGATTGCTGGATTGCTGGATTGCTGGATGTTTCATATGGAGTGAGAGGGTGTTTATATAGAACTCAACCAAGATCAATCAACGGTGGAGATTCAGAGGCTATGTGAATGGCTAGGATTGAAAGTTACTAAATTTAGATCCAATTAGTTGTGCATGTGAAGGATTTTAAATGAAAGTTGTCTTACAACACATGATGAATGGGAAATGGACAAGTGTTGAAATGTGATAAATGATGAGGGCTTAATTCAAATAAAATATTTGAATTAGTTGGGATATGAGTTGGAAATTAATTAAATAAATAAAATTTATTTAATTAATAGGATAAATGAATAAAATGAGATAAGACATGATGTGGAGTTAATTAAATAAATACAATTTATTTAATTAATTGGCTAAGTGGATGAGAATGGGATTTTAATTAAATAAATAAAATTTATTTAATTAATTGGCTAATAGATTAGTGATTTAACAAGGTGTCGCTAGACATGGACAAATTTGGGTGTCTGCACATTGAAAGGATTTGAAAGTATTTAAAACCATAAAAATCTATATCTAATGCAACATCATGATTAAAGATATAGCTATTGAAAATGATAAACTATTAAGATAAATGTTACCAAATGCATAAATGTGGTTGCTCATTTATTTCTACATAATTCTAATGTAAATTTCTCCTAGGGACTAAAAATCAAGAATAAAGGTAGGTTTAAATAATGTTTTGAGAAAAAATAGTTTAGGTGGTTGAATAGCTTGGTAGGTAAACTAACAGGTTTTAGGTTTAGGTTTTAGGTTAAATAATAAATTAAGTTTATTAAGCTTAATTTATTATTTACGGGAGGTTTTTAGGTTTAGGTTTGGATAAAACAATAAATTAAGTTGGTTTAATTTATTATTTACAACAGGTTTTAGTAAATAATAAATTATGTTATTTAATTGTAATTTATTATTTACAAGAAGGGAAAAAAATGGAGATTTAATTAATTTAATTAATTAATTAGATCTCATGGATAAATATAATTAGGGGATGATAGGGAATAATGATGGATAATTTAGGGGATAATTAGGTCAATTTTTTGTCTACATTTTGCCCCTCTTTGAGATGATGTTGCAAAGCAAGATGTTGGGAAGGAATGTCATTTCAAAGAAGATTAAAACATAGGTTTTGCATTCAGATTCTAGATAGGCTGGGGCTCACATGGGGCTCATAAAAATGAAGGATTGGTAGATGATGCCCCCTCAAGAGGATAGTCGGGGATGAAGGAGATGGATAGACTCTTGAAAAAGAGGAAACGAAAGGAAGGAGGTGGAGTTATGTGGATTAAACTTGAGCAACCTAATGTTTGATATAGCACCTGACATTATGCCCCAAGGTATAAAGACCAAGGTGATTATGTGTCTTGTGCACCCAGCATAATACAACCTTGTCGAATGTATGAGGAAGTAAACTTAGAGAATTAAAGTCCTAATGCACAAAAGGTATGATATGACCTTAGATGCAAAGGATAATGCAAAAATCCATTCAAGCATACACAAGATATGAATAGATGGAATGATACAAATGTGATTCAAATGCAAGATGAAATAATGACACACAAGCAAGAAAGTAAGCAAGCACAAATGATTAAAAAAAAACAAGGTATTTCCCCTGTCAAGCTAAAAAATGATGATCGATGGGATTAATTGATGCTGATAATGATTAATGATTGATAGCGTTGTTGATGTGGGAATGATTTATCTAGAGAACAACGTGAGGATTGTGTTGTTGATACGGGAACGATATATCTCGAGAACAACACTAGGATTGGGAATGATATATCCCATTGATGATGATGATGATGATGATTGATCGATCAAGTTTACAACAAGGCTAGGAACAAGACCATTGATTCAATTGGATAATTTGGCTAGATTGGTTGACTTGATTGGTATGGATTAAGGATTGCTTTTCATTTTAATCATTGTTGCTTGGATTGATTTGATTGATTGAGTTGATGGATTGATTTGAATTAAGGATTTGATTGATTTGATGGATTGATGATGACTTGATGAATTGAGTGAGTTTAATTTGATTTGATGAATGAATTAATTTGATGATTGGAGAATTGATTAGAAGAAGTGATTTGATTAGAATGATTTGGTTGATGATACGAGTTGAATGATTTGAATGAATTGATGTGATTGGTTTGATTTGATGATTGGAAGAAGTGATTAGATTGGATTTGGATTGATGATTGGGATTTTCTATTGCTTGGGTTTTTTTGTTGGATATTTGATTTTTTTTAATTTTCAAATGTTTTGATTTTTTTTTAGATTTTCAAATGTTTTGATTTGTTGTGGATAGCCTTTGGATAGATGCCAATGACAAGGGAAAACCAAACCAAAAGGCAAAGATCAATAACAGATAGGATAGATAAAAGGATTGGATGGATGGATGGATAAGAGGATGAGCGATAGGATAAAAGTCAGATTTGAAAAAAATGGTAATGGGATAAATGTAGAATTGGAGAGGTGGATAAAAAGGATGGGTGATAGAATAAATGTAGGATTTAGATGAATAAAAGGATGGACAATAGGATAAAGGTAGGGGTATGGGTGGATACAAGGATTGGTGATAGAAGGATAATGGATGGGAGCTATATGATATATGGATGGAGGGAATCTAGGATGTGATCTCCAAGGACTACGTCGTATAGGAATAACATGCCCCCACTCTAGATATAATGCCTTAGGATTTGGGGATGATGGGGATAATGCTTGGAAGGGATAAATGGACTTAGTAGTAGATGGATGTATGGAGGATATTCTTAGAAATGGATGAATGGAATTTGGAGTATGACAAGAGGTGTCAAAAGCATTTTTCAACATTTTGCCCCTACACTCATCAAGATCAAAAAGGAGGAAGGAAAGATGGATGGTGGAATGAGGAAGGTATGACAGATATGATAGGTAAGGATGACAAGATAGGATGGAAAATGATAGGATAGGATATGAGATGGGATAGATAGGAGGGGATAGATGCGACAACATGCCTCCAAGTGTAAAGCACATAGATAATCATCTACACATGACACCTATTTTCTAGGTTTTCATTATGGTACTTATCCAAGGTCCCATAAAAATTGTTTTCACCATTGGATGAAAGATTTATCTTTACTATTTTGACTTTTTTTGACTTTTGGTAATGGATAGTTGGAGGGAATAGGTAAGGACTCAAGATTTTGTTTCCCATAGCAAGGTGGTAGTTCCATTAGAGATAGATGTCATCGCACATAAACCATGTCAAATGTCATTATTCTCATAGATGTTGATAGGGGATTGCATGGGAGACGGATTAAGTGGATAGTGTATTATGACGTGAATTATGAAAGGTTCATGCAAAGATGGATATGAGATAGTGGATTATGATGGTGATTAGGATCGATGGATTAGTGAATTAGGATGGAGATAAAGAGATAAATAGAAGGATTTATGTAAAATCATCAACCATAGGGATATGATGGAAGAGAGAAGTGGGATAGTAGATAGAAGATGGGGAGATGGAGGTATGTGGGAATGTTGCAGAATGGAAGGGAACCAAGACCAATAGTTGCACACACTAAATTGGATTTTGAATCTTTTTATTGGAAGGGAAATTTGGGAGTAATGGATATGTTCTCTTAGGGGTTTCTCTATTTAGGACTTTAGGAACCCAAATGGACTTATGAATTTTAGATTTTGTGATGGGGAGTGGGATGTTTGGGATTTTAGGAGGGTGGATGCTCCATTTGAACTATGTGCTTTTTACTTGGGGACCCAAACCATTTTGATTTTGAAATTATCTTTCTGAGTTTTGATTTTGTATTGGTTCTTTGCATTGATTCCATGTGGCATGATGATTCATAGGATTTTTTGCTCTATGGGTGGAGGCATCCAAATTTTTATTTTTGAATCCCATAGGGGTTTTTGGGATAGCTTCATGTTTATTCGATGTGTGCATTTGTTGATTATGATTAGGAATTGTAGGGGATTTATAAGAATGGGATGTATGCGTAGCATAAAATATGAATTTCAACTCAACCCTAAAATCACATTGCATACCACATTTAAAAACTATAGAAAGATAAAAAATTAAATGCCAAAAACTATGAAATGTTACCAACTATGAGAATGTGGTTGCTCATATTTTGCCAGCATAACACTAAAGATAACTTTTTTAGACGTATCAATGAAAAATGAGGGTAGGTTCTATAAAGTTCAAGTGAAAATGGTTCCAAAAACCGTAAATTGGTTGAACGGTTTAGGTAGTTAGGGTTTTTTGAATTTTTAATTTGTTTTTACAAATGGGATTTAGGTTAGGTTTAGGTTTAAACAATAAATTAAATTTATTAATTTTAATTTATTATTTTTGAGAGAGTGAAAAAGTGAAAAAGGTTTAATTAATTAAAATGAATTAAACCTTGGGATTAAAAGTGGATTAAATAATTAATTTAATTTATTATTTATGGGAGGCATTAAGGAATATTTAATTAATTAATTAAATTTCCAAGTATTACGATGGAATGGAATTTATGGTCAATTTTTTATGTTTATATTTTGCCCCTCTTTGAAACAATATTACAAAGCAAGATGTTGTGAAGCAATGTCATTTCAAAGAAGATTAAAACATAGGTTGGAATGGATTAAATGGGTTGGATTGGATCAGATGGGGCTCATAAAAATGAAGGATTGGTAGATGATGTCCCCTCAAGAGGATATGTAGGGATGAAGAAGATGGATAGGCTCTTGGAAAAGGAAATGAAGTGAAGGAGGTGGAGTTATGCTAATTAAACTTTGAGCAACCTAATGTTTGATATGGCACTTGACATTATGCACCAAGGTATAAAGACTAGGGTGACGATGTGTCAAATGTATAAAGGATTAAAGTTGCAAGCAAGCATATGCCAATGGCACCATGATATGAATGACCATGATGACGTTGTGGTAGGTATGTTGCAAGGACCGATAACACACACACACACACCAGCAAAGCAAACAAGCATGCATGCAAGATGATACAAAAACATAAACAATCATGATGTTGCCCCTAGTCAAACTGAAAACTGATGATCTGTCAGATTGATTTTGATTGGGTTGGATAGTGGGGGGAACGATATATCCCAGTGATGATGATTGATAGCGTTGTGAATGTAGGAATGATTTATTTCAAGAACAATGCGAGGATTGTGTTGTTGATATGGGAACGATATATCCTAAGAACAACATGAGGATAGGGAATGATATATCCTTATGAGGATTTGATTGGCTTGATTGATTGGATTAGGAGGATTGAGATTTTTAGCAAGGTTGGGAATATGACTGATGGAGGGCTTAATCAAGATCAAGGTCATGCAGATCAAAATAGGGGCAACACAACATGACTTTGTCAATGCTCTATGTGTCAGCTACATATAGCGATGCTTGAGAGCTTGATGATGTATGTGAGGCTTGATAATAGCCATTTCATATATTGACATCATTGTACTTTGACACTTATATGATTATGTTTGCAAGGCTCTATGATGCTGAGGATTCTATGATGATGCATTCTATATGATGATTGTAAAATTCTACATGATACTATTATGGCTCTATAAGATGTGATGGATGCAACTTGGGTAAATGCTTTATACCATGATGCAGTGATGTTTATTTCTTAAGATGCAACATTATGATGTGAAATGATATGTGCATATGGAATTCACTACATGAATATGTTGTGTGATCACTAAATGATTCTATATGACAGTCATTCTATGTTTTGATAGTGCAATGCATATGAGTATGCTGATGGATGAGAACATGCAATGAATTCAAAATGAGAAATGATATGCATAATGAACATGTGGATGTGTAGGGTATGCAGCTAATGCAAGGATAATCCTATGTTTTTGTTGTGTCATAGTACTCAATCACTCAATGTAGGACTACTGAGGTTATTATGGAAAGATGAATGAATGTATTCCAATTGAAAATGGAAATACAGATCATATAGTTAAGGAATGCCCCATTCCACATGAGACCCATATGTCCTTGATGATCTTAGACAATCATGTCCTAAGATGAGTCACCATGTTAATAAGGAACAATCCACATACAACAAATAAGTGAACATGTCCCATCCTTGCCTCTCTAGTTAGAGACATCTTGGAGAAGCTAAAAGACATGTCACCAAAGATAAAAATTTAGAAAATAATCAAAGACCTACAAACAAACAGTCATCATACTTCATGCTAAAATGATTATTGCCATAGTTTGTGTGTTTATTTTGGATAAATTGATTAAAATGTTATAATGTCTGCTTGATTGTCAATTGTGCAGTATCATGATTTTGTTTGAGTTTAATGTTGTGTGTCTATCTGCAAGTGTACTTCAATCTACAAACTAGATGTTTTATTGTGAAACAAGGATGGAATGATGTGGATAATGGTGTGAGTAAAAATTTATTATGGATTGTGAGTGAGAAGATAGACAAAAGATGATGGCTCCTCTAACCATGAGATGTTAAGAATTCCACCCATAACTAAGGTCAGGGACATGCCCCAGTGATGGATAAAACTTAACTTATTATGCATGGAAAAATGTGCAAGCATGGGAAATGCAAAGTGAGTGTGGGAAATGCAAAACAAGCATGGGAAATGCAAAGTAATTTACAAGCCATGGTGAGCGAGCAAAGGTCATTATGAAGTGATGGGGAAATGGGTGTGAGATGGAAGGATCAAGTAGAATTTTGAAAGAAAGAGGAGCAAAGTCCCTACACATGGTGTTGGTTACCTAGTTTTCACCATGGTACTTGCCCAAGGTGCCACCATAGTGGTTTTCACCATTGAACAAATTTATTTCTCTTTACTTTTTTGATATATTTAATTTTTTTATTTTTTTATTTTTGTTTTTTTATTTTGTATTTTTTGACTTTTTTTAGGTATAAAACTTGTGAATGTGCATGCTATTAATGGGGTCAGTGAATGATTAACCTTCTAGAGTAGCTAACTAATATACCCCTGATCCATATACAACTGTGATAATGTATGGACCAAGCTAGTTAGGTTCAAAATTGCCCTTGTTCTCTCTATTTTGTTGATTTCTAGGATTTTATCTAAGGACAAGATCACCCATTTCAAATGTGTGTGATCTCACTCGATGGTTATAACTTCTGCACATACAGTGTTGATATGCTATTGTGGATAGGTAAAAATTAGGTTAATAAGATCAAGCATGTAAATCAAAACCTAATCCTACCACCATCAAAGAATATAATCCAAGTGAAATCAACAAGCATGCAATTCAAGAACAATATCACCTAGATTGTATGATTCCTTGTTTGTGATGTGGATTGCTTCTCAACAATGAACAATCATGAAGATCAAAGCCGCTATAATGGATAGATGATAATGATAATATGCCCAATGGATGCAATGGAAGCTCAAATGCTCAATATGCTCAGGATGATAATATGGATGCTATATGATGAGATATGAAAAATAAGAATGAGTGGGTGTATATATAACACTCAACCAAAATCAATCAATGGTAGAGATTTGGTGGCTATGTGAACGGTTTAGATGAATTGATAATCATAGGTGAATGTGTAGATGACAAGTGGAAAGAAAAGAATAAAGCACATGTGTGATTGTGTACACAAAAACCCTTATTTAATAAATTTAAATGTGATAGTGTACATAAAAAGTACTACCACACATGTTGGCATATGATGAAAGATGAAGATAAATGATAAAATAGATAAGGGAAATTAATTAAATAAATAAAATTTATTTAATTAATTGGAAAGTGGGATAGAAATAGGATTTAGATGGAATTATAATTAAATAAATAAAATTTATTTAATTAAAATAGATAGAATAGAAAGATAATTAAATAATTAAAGATTATTTAATTATAGATTAGAGAAAATAGAAGAAAATAGATAATGAATTAATTAAATAAATATGAATTTTTTAATTAATAGAAGAAATAGGTGATTTAGAGAAAATAGAAAAATTGCTCAAATGTCTTAGACAAATGCAGATAATAGATAATGCGATATTTTGATACTAATGATAATTAGGTCAATTTTGGGTGTCTACATTTTGCCCCTCTTTGATACAATTATTTGCTTGATAAGTAAGGTGATGCCCCAGTGTAATTGGCAGGTGATGCCCCCTCAAGAGGTAAGCCAAGCTAACCAAGAAGGGCTAGGTTGGATTGCAATAAGATAATAGGAAAGAAACAAGGTTAACACAAAGAAAACGGAGGTTGGATGGGATAAATTGGGATGGTTTAGAAGAAAATAGACTTTGGTATAGAAGAATTAGGGTTTCTCTTAGAAGAAATTGGGTTTCAAAATTAGGGTTTGGCTCTAACACACTTGTTTTACGGGATGAAGATGAGGGAAATGAAGAAAGAGGAATGAAGAATGAAGATGAATAAATGATTGATCTTGGTTGAATACTACATAGGGTTATGATAGAATGGATAAACGATATGACAACTTTGACATAATTGCTCAAAAAGTAGAGAAATGCAATCCTTATGTTTGATATGGCATATGGATATTATGCACTAGGGTATAGAGGACCGAGGTGTCAAGGTATCCAATGCATAACTAGCATACTACAATCTTGTCTAAACGTATGAGGTCAAAATGTTGAACCAACATACACAAGATAGGAATAGCAGCTAGTGTTCCCGAGATGGACTTTGACTCTTCAAGCAAAGGTTTGAGCTTATCTCCACTACACATAATAACACCTTGCTGGTTATATGTATGGAACTAGTCTTAGCATAGAATAGTCTCGATGCATAAGAGACTATTTAGCTTCTTAGATGCAAAAGATATTAATATGCAAGATGCTAATCCCAACACGTACAAGATACCAATACGTATAGGAAGAGAATAAGATCATCCCACAGACACAGCATACGAAAGTAATATGACCATGCCCCATTCTGTACTTCATCGCAACATACCAAGATATGATAGATCAAGGCAATCTTGATTAGGCATAGGAAAGGGACAAAAGATAAATCCAAAAATAAAGTAAAAGATACTGTCATCATATTCTCTTTCCAAATTTAAGTGCTCTTGGATGGATTAAGATGGCACCTTGTTGAGAGGAAAAATATATCCTGTTAAAGGCTAAAAATATTGATAAAATGCTATAGCAAATGTTAGCTTAAAGCATGTAGACAAATAGCTTTTAGCTTATCCCTGATTGGTTGAATGCTTGAGCTTTCTCTGATACACATAGTCTGCTTCTTGCTTGAGCTAGTCAAAGAGAAGAAGATGGAAGATGAAAGAAGATGAAATGGAATGGATCATTTGTGCTTGCATACTGAACACTTCCTTTGTATTCCAGATTGCCTACGTACCCTATATCCACAAGATCAAAGCACATTATAATGGTGATGAGACATGATTATATGTAGTTCTGGGCTTATTGATGATATAAATGATGAAAGATAGAAGAAAGTGAGATGAATGATTGGAGGGTGATTAGAGGAAAGATGAAAGATGGATGATGAGAGAAGTCTATCACCTATGCCTGACTCAGAGTGCTTCCTTCACATCTTAGATTACCTACATACCCTGTATCCACAAGATCAAGGCTTTGAAAGATAGAGATGAGATTTAGTTCTTGTTTATTATGTTGGTGGTTGATGATACTATGATTGGTTTATTGTTGAGTTGATCAGATTGATGAGATTGATTGAATGGTGTTGGATGGTGTTATTGATGACATGTGAGATGTTTGATGAGATGAGAGAGATGTGAGTCAAACACAAGATAAAATGATAACATGCACAAGCAAGTGCATACAAATGATTCAAAAACAAAAAAGATATTGTCCTTTGTCAAGATGTAAACCAATGATTGATTGATAATCATTGATGATAATAGTGTTGTCACTGCGGGGAATGATATATCCCTAGATTAACACAAGGATGTTTGATGATGATGATTTGATTGATTTGTCTTACATCAAGATTAGGATCAAGACCATTGATTGCGATTGGATAATTTGACAAAATTGATTAACTTGATTGGTATAGATTGAGGATGACTTGCATTTGGGTCATTTCTTGGATTCTTCGGATTTGATGATGATAAATTTGATGTGATTGATCAGGTTATGGATTGAATGTTTGATGATATATGATGTTATTGATGAGATGATATGGATTGGATTGATGTGATTTTGATTGATTGGATGGATTGATTTGATTGATTTGATGGATTGAAGGGATTTGATTGGAAGAATGGGATTGCTGGATTTATTTGATTGATGTGATTGGGTTGGTGAAACGATTATTTGATTGAAGGAATTGGATTGATCGGATTTATTTGAATATTTAATTTTTTTGGATTTTTTAGAAATTTTTTTTTTTGGATTTTTAAGATATTTAATTTTTTTTTATATTTTTTGGGATATTTTTGGAAAATGCCAATGGTTTTACAATTTGGATAGCCTTTATGCTAGATCCCAATGACAAGGGAAAAAACCAAGTCTAGGTGCAAGGATGGAAGTGGATAGAAGGATGTATGATAGTATGGAAGGCTCATGATAGATGGATGGAAGGGAAGACTCATGAAGGATAGATGTGATGGATAAAAAGGGTAGGAGGAACGGAAAGCTCATGATAAATAGATAGATATAAAGATAGGCTATAGTGGATGGATGTATCTATCATAAGGGAGTTCGGATGTGATCTCCAAAGACTATGTCGCATGAGAAAAACATGCCCCCATTCTTGGTGGTAGACTTAGGATTTTGCATGACAAAGCTTATGATGAAAGGATGACATGATGGATTGTATTTTACATGACAAGGATTATGATAGGTGGATAATGATAGGATTTTTCATGACAAGGCTTATGATAGGTGCATAATGATAGGATTGTTTGGATAGGGTGAGGTATATCAAGAGATAACCAAAGCATATTTCAACATTTTGCCCCCATATCTTTATCAAGATCAAAAGGAAGAAGGGAGGATGGATAGACTCAATATGATAGGTACATGGTTGTAATGGATAAGGATGCTAGGATAGGATATGGAAATGACATGACATGATAGAAAGTGATATGCTAGGATAGATAGTGTGGATGAGACAATGTGCCCCCAAGTGTAAGTGACATAGAAGATCAACCTACACATGACACCTATTTGCCAGGTTTTCATCATGGTACTCATCCAAGGCACCTATTTACCAGGTTTTCACCATTGGATGAAAGGATTTCTCTTTACTTTTTATTTTTTTTATTTTATTTTTTTGGGATAGCATGACAATTACACATGGCACCTGTTTGCCAGGTTTTCACCATGGTCATGGATAGGAGGGACTCAAGTGTCTAATGCTATGAAAGGTCATAGTGTCCCACGAGAGATGAATGTCATCGCATGGACCATGTCATTATGCTCATAGATGTTGGTAAGGGATTGCATGAAAGGGTGATGGATTAGGTTGATAGTAGATTATGATAGGTTCATACAAGGATGGATGGATAAGGGAAGATAGTGGATTATGATATGGACTATGGAGGACTTATGCTACAATGGATGAAAGGACTTATGCAAAAGAATGGACCATAGGAAGGTGATTGGGGGATATGTAGGATAATGGATGAAGGATGGAGAGACGGAGGTATGTGGAAATGTTGCGGAATGGAATGGAACCATGACCAACAGTTGCACACATTGTGATCAACATTGGAGCTTTTGATGGGAAGGTGGTGTAGGAAGCAATGGAGATGTTTTCTTAGGAGATGGAAGGTGGAGTGATTTAGGTACCCACATAGACTTAGCACTTTTATTATTTTTACTTGACTTGTGGGATTTTTGAATGGAATGGGATGGTTGGGATTTTTGAGATATAGAAGAGGATGCCTCGTTTGATTTGCATGATTTTTGCTTAGGGACCCAAACCATTTTGGTTTTGAACTTTTCTTGTGGAGGTTTGGACTTAGATAGCTCTTTGGATGTATTTTGTTTTGATTTTTTTTCAATTGTGCCCTAAGGCATGAGGATTTGTATGATTCATGGTAGGATTTTTGGCTTTAGAGGTAGAGGCATCTAATTGTTTGTTTTTGAATCCCTTAGGAATGGATTTGGCTAAATAAGTGAAAGCTTCATGTTTAGATTATATGTGCATTTGTTGGTCATGATAAGGAATATGAGAGGGTTTATGGATAAATTGGTAATTAGGTGTTGGGAGTAATGGAGGTAAGTAAGATGGAGGGATATTTGGAGTTGGAAGGAGTGGAGGTAAATTAGATGGTGGAAGGTGTATGGTCACATGTTTTCACAATTTATAGGATAGTGGAGGTGAAAAGGCAACATATACTTTGGGGGTGTGATGGGACTTATGACAAGAAGTAGACTTATGAGAGATGGAGGAATTACCAACATCTTTAGCTTGTTGAAGCATGCGATTGACAATGGGACTAAGTGCAAGTGGAATACTAGACATGAATTCCTTATTAGATGGAAAAGGCTAGGTGGTAAACAATGGTTGTTGCTCCCCTAGAGAAGAACATTCACGGATGAAGGTGATAAGGCTAAATGGACATGATGGTGGATTTAAAATGAGGTTGATAGCAGAGGTGGAAGGATCCTTAGGATCTTGATTATGTGCATGTAGATCCAAACTATTGGTTTGATCATCTATGTTTTCTTTGGAGCTATATGTCTCATCATGACAAGTGGATGTTTTCTCAATAGGGATAGGGCTAGGTGAAGGATTGATTGGAGCCATTTGGATATCTTGCTCATGGATGGATATAGGATTATGGATAGGACCAAGGTGCTCATGGATAGCTTCTTCATAGGTATCATCTTGATCACAAAGAAGGTAAATGTTATGGATAGGTTGGATTTGGATGGCTTGCTCATGGATAGGTATAGGATCAAGTTGCTCATAGATAGCTTCTTCATCATGGATACCATCTTGATCATGGAAAAGATAAATGTTATGGATAGGTTGGATGGAGATGCTTTGATCTTGATTAGGATGAGGGCTTGATGTTTCCACATGCTTTAGATTAGACTCTTGACATACCTCTTGATTTTGGATGGAAGTTGAGGACTCTTGGAGAGGCTCTTGGTCAACAACATAAAGGTATGATGACTCTTGACTTTGATATGGACTCACATTTGGAGACTCTTCAATAGGCTTGATAGGTCCTTCATGGTCCTCAACATGAGGGTACAATGGCTCTTGAGTAGGATTGATGGCTTGTGGATCACATGATGGGATTGTAGGAATAAGCAAAGTGTTTGAAGGTTCTTTAATAGGCTCATGAATGGGTGTTTAGCATAGTCGGTTCCTAGCTAGTAGCCATTGGATCACATCCTTTTCAAGTGTATGGGTATATGGGAAATATAATGGATGAACAATAATAGAAAATAGTGTTGTAGGCTTCGGATTAGGATTTTGATTGGATGGAAGGATAATGGGATTTGATTTATTAAGATTTGGATTGGACGGGGGTGACAATTTATAGAGGAGTGGCCTAAATATGGGACATACATTTGTATTTTGACCTTTAATCCTATGATATGCGCAATAGCCATGTTCATTGTATGTGCTTTCCTCCCATGGTTTGACTTCAGGAAGTTTAATGAGTTTTGCTTCAAGCATCTGTCGTAAAATATACTCCACATTTTCATTTGGTAAAGGAGTGAAGTTACATGGTAATGAAGGTAATGAAGGGATTATTGGATTAGAAGGTGGAGAGACCAATGGACTTGGATTGGGATCACATGGTGGTGTTAGGATAGGACTAGTAGGCTCATGTGTTGGCATTGGGGTGGATGAGGATGGAGGATACTCATCGGATGCATTGGCTAGATTGGTATTTCCCTCGTCAAAGGATATTAAAGCTTGTAGCATGGGTGAGCCTAAGGACACTTGATTTATGTACAAGGTGCTATTTGGACTTGGATGTGCTTCTGGTTGCAAAGGTGGACTTAGATCTATCAATGATACTTGGTTGTCTTATTGGAAAGGTGTACTTGGACTTGCTTGATTTATGTACAAGGGATTGTTTGGATTTGTATGCACCTCTTGTAAAAACACCTTTTGGCCTTGGAAACGGTCTTGATGGATTTGAGGTGGATATTGTTGGGTAAATATGGCATTGACATGAGATGAAGGTGAAGGTGATACATGAGGTTGAGGTAAAATGTGGGGACTTTGGGCTTCTTGTGATATGATTTGTTGTGATTGAAAGGGTTGATGATGTGTTGGTGAAGGGATGTCATAGGATAATTGTTGTTGAGATGGAGATTGACATGGATAAGGGCTAAAATTAGAAGAAATGGAATAAGTTGGTATAGAATTGGGTTGATGAGTCGATAGATAGGATGCGATAGGTACCAGATAGGATCGAGAAGATGCCTATTAGACTTTGCAAGTGGCCAAGAGGTGTTGGATTTCTGCCAAGAGGTATTGTATGCCTGAGGATTGGCTTATTCAAAACATTTGAATCATATCTTGAATTCTTTGAAAGGTTCACTACTCTAAAGGTGATTGGCTTGCATGCATGTGGCGAAGCATATGAAGGTGATTTTGGAGGTCCTCTAAGGTTGACATGATGTAGTTTTTGGTAGAATGTTTGATGAAGGTTGTAAATGATTGGAATGTGATTGCTTAGAAGAGATTGATCAAATTGATAGGATGAAATAGAACTTGAAAACCCTAGAGATGACAACCAAAGCTCATGGATTTTAGATGATGATTTTGGGATGATGATTAAGACTGCTAATGAATAGTTAAGAAAGCTGATAGATAGATGACAAATACCCATGTTTGATGCTTAGATTGAAGAAAAGATAGCAAATAAGATGGGCAAACTAAAAATGACTAGAGGTGATCTGTGATAGCTCAAATGTGAGGCAAAATACCTTAGAAGTGAGGACCAATAGCTCAAAAGAGATCTGGCCAGTGTTATAGATGGAAGAATGTAATAGTAGACCAGAAGCAACAAGATTTACCAAAAGCAAGCAGTTTTTGTTCAAAAGTGAGCTAAATTACCAAAAGTGAGTAGTTTTTGTTCAAAAGTGAGCTAAATTACCAAAAGTGAGCAGTTTTTTCTCAAACGCAAGATAAATTACCAAAAGCGAGTTGTTTTTTCTCAAAATTGAGATAAATTACCAAAAGCAAGCAGTTTTTGTTCAAAAGCAAGCTAAATTACCAAAAGCGAGTAGTTTTTGTTCAAAAGTGATTTAGGTCTGAAAATTGGTGTGTTTTTGGTAAATTTTGACAAGAAAACATGATTTTAGTCACTCACACTCATAGCATTCACAAGCATGTACAATCCTAGGTTGGAAAAAGACTGTATTTGTTGAATCCTCTTGTCATTCTTATTCAAAGCAGATAGCTTCAGGATCTTGGTAGCACCGGCTCCCCTCCACGGCACTCACTTCTCACGCATGCTAAGTTTCCCAAGATTTGCAAACCTTAGGATTGTCTCTGCTATCTCTACTAAGAACCACGATAAGTGGGGTGGCTTTAAAGGCTCAGCCTTCTATGTCAATAAATAGAGGGATTTTGGCCACTACACAAAGGTTGCTAATATGGGCATCCATTCAAGTGGCTACATGTGTGACGATTCGCTCCATTAATGGAGGCTTCCTAGCCCAAAGAGGTTACCCTTGATGGGGTTTTGGGGGAAACATTCATCGGTGTAACACAACTGCACCCGTTGTTTGTGGCTTTCGACACAAACACTTTTCTTAAATAGCATCTTAGAAGAGCTTGGCTTTAGTTTGTTGCCCCCTGGGTCGTATCCCTTCTCACACCAGGAAGGCAGGCCCTCTAAAGATAATAACAAGTTCTCATGCACCCAAGATCCATTGGATAGACAAGGGGAGAGGATACTTTTGTTATTAAATTTGGGTTACACACATACACAGCAAGCAACCAAGAAAGATAAAACAAGCACAGAGTAAACAATGATTCTTTTTAAGCACCAAATCCAAATGTTCCAAGATTAGTGATAAAAATGATATGTCTTGGACCGATCGAAGCTACAACAAATATGTTAGTAGTTTCACAACTCTTTCTTGGACAAACAATAAGATGCTACACAAATAGATGATTAGTAGCCAAGAAAAACCAAATTGTGAATGAGAGAACTGAAAGTGATACACAGTTACTAGAGGCGATCAACTATTGATCATAAGCAATGTGATTTTTGATAGAAGAAACTAGTTTTTGTTCAAAAGTGAGGCAAATTTACCAAAAGCGAGTTGTTTTTTCTCAAAAGCAAGGCAAATTTACCAAACTCTTAAAAATTCCTATTTCTGCACGATTAGGGTTAGGATCATGAAAAAAATGACTATCAGAGATTGCAAACCCTAGAATATCAAGTCTAGTGGATGAAATATGATTAGATGGACTTCTTGCAACCACAGATTGATAAATTGAAAACCCTGGAATAACAAATTGATGAGATCTTGCAAAAATAAGGAGGTTAGATCGATAAGATCAAAAACCCTAATCAAAGTAATTGACTTTTGATAATATGATGATCAGGAACATGCAATCACAGATTATAACCCTTGATTGATCAATAAAATCCCAACAAAGAAACCTGCAAGATCAAATGTTGATAAAAAAACCATATATTACTAGATGCACACAAATTTGACCAGAAGCTATGTGTGTTTGCTCATAAGCAAGTTGAATTAACCAGAAGATACAAGTTTTTGCTCATAAGTGAGTTAAATTTATTAGCAAGAGACACTGCTAGGCATATTAGGTGTTGTCATTTATGGCAACTAAATCTATCTTACACATCCACATTTCATCAGTGCATCATACCAGAAGTCAGATTATAGATTTGTCTAAGTCTGGATAGACAAGAATAGGGCATATGACAGGGTTCAACATTTTGGTCTGCATTTCTCCACAGGAAATTATATTGTACTGCAGATTTGAGGAAATGTTAAGGGATGTCAGGACTACTTAAATCCAAGATTTTAGCCTCTGGTGATGAATGGAGTGTAAGTTACAAGCATTTGAATATCAGGTTTTGGTTAGATAGTTCAGTCTGGTGAAGAACAGGTTGACTAGGTGCTTGATCCTTGTGCAGATGAAGAGAAGTGATTGGTTGAGTAATTCATGAGATCCAGTCGTATTGGCTGATATGTGAGGTGACTTGGATACATAAGTTCTAGTCTGTATTGGTATTTGTGCATGGATTTAGTTAACAAAATAGTGCTCTTAAAAAGTCTCTAGGTTTTTCTTAAGGCTGAATGCATTTGATACAATTTCATATAGCAGATGTATATAATCGATGAGTTTGAGCATTTTAAGGTGCGCAGTTATGAATATGAAGGAATAAGTGTGAAGTATAGCAGAGTCAAGGGTGAAGTGAAGAGATCTAATCTCCAAATCATGGCAGAGAGTGAAGCAGGACAGATAAAGATGAAGTATGCAAAGTCAGTGTATTGAGCTCAACCGGAACTGTAATCTTGCATTGTTAGATGCTATTTCTTAGTTCAAACATTCTAGTGAACTTTTGTAATTGATCTGTAGGTAGTGAGCTCTGGGCAGTGTGCCCAGAGGCATGTGCCTTCCCATTTGTAATAGTTTTAACAGAGTATAAATTCTTTGTGGGTTAACCCCCACTGTGGTTTTTCCCTTAACTACGTTTCCACATAAAAAACCTAGTGTTATGTGTGTTGATTATGTTTCTACTCATGTGTTGTTGATTTATCCTTTCATGGTTACATCATTAGTTTGTTGATAAATTGTTAAGAAGATTAAATACCAAAAAAGATAAAGTTTTGAGACAACTGATTCACCCCCCCTCTCAATTGTCTGCCCTAATTTCAACAAAATTAACCAGAAGCTATGGGTTTTTTCTCATATGTGATGGAAAGTTGCTATAAGCGCTCTAAAAAATTTGAACTTCACAAAACAACTTCAAAATACAAAGTTAATCAAGGATATTGGTCCCACCGGGTGTGCCAAAATGTGGATAGGTTAAAATTAAGTTAATAAGATCAAACATGTAAATCAAAACCTAATCCTATCACCATCAAAGAATCAAATCCAAGTGAAATAAAAAAGCATGCAATTCAAGAACAAGATCACCTAAATTGTATGATTCCTTGTTTGTGATGTGGATTGCTTCTCAACAATAAACAATCATAAAGATCAAAGCTGCTATGATGGATAGATGATAATGATAATATGCTCAATGGATGCAATGGAAGATCAAATGCTCAATATGCTCAGGATGATAATATGGATGCTAGATGATGAGATATGAAAAATAAGAATGAGTGGGTGTATATATAACACTCAACCAAAATCAATCAACGGTAGAGATTTGGTGGCTATGTGAATGGTTGAGATGAATTGATAATCATAGGTGAATGTGTAGATGACAAGTGGAAAGAAAATAATAAAGCACATGTGTGATTGTGTAGAAGAAACCCTTATTTAATAAATTTCAGTGTGATAGTGTACATAAAAAGTACTACCAGACATGTTTCATATAAAAGATGCACACATGTTGGCATATGATGAAAGATGAAGATAAATGATAAAATAGATAAGGGAAATTAATTAAATAGATAAATTTTATTTAATTAATTGGAAAGATGATTAGGATAGGATTGGGATATGATGTGGAAATTAATTAAATAAATAAAATTTATTTAATTAATTGGAATTTTAATTAAATAAATAGAATTTATTTAATTAAAATAGATAGAACAGAAAGATAATTAAATAATTAAAGATTATTTAATTATAGATTAGAGAAAATAAAGGAAAATAGATACTGAATTAATTAAATAAATATGAATTTATTTAATTAATAGAAGAAATAGGTGATTTAGAGAAAATAGAGAAATTGCTCAAATGTGTTAAAAAAATGCAGATGATAGATAATGCGATATTTTAATACTAATGATAATTAGGTAAATTTTGGGTGTCGACAGCTATGAGGTGATAAAAGGTAGTTTGTCATCTTTCATCCAATAGTTCTAACTCTTGCAAGCAGGAGACTTTGTAAACTTCATCATTGATCAAATTGCGCAAACAGACTCGTAAGGAAGGTAACTTGACCTCAATAGGCAAGATAGCTTTAGAACCATAGACAAGGGCATATGGAGTGGTGCATGTGGGAGTGCAAACACTTGTGTAATAAGCCCACAATGCTGGATTGAGCTGAATATGCCAATCATGACCAGCTTCATTGACCATATTTTTGAGTATTTTGAGGATAGTTTTATTAGAGGCCTCAGCTTGGCCATTACCTTGAGAGTAATAAGGCGTAGAAAAATGGTGTTGATTATGAAACTTCTCACAAAGCCTCTAGACATCCTAATTTTTGAAAGGACAACTGTTATTTGTGATAATGGAAAGAGGAACACCATGCCGGCATATGATGTAGTTAAAGATGAATGCAGTGATTTGTTTACCGGTGACATGTGTTAAGGGAACAACTTTAATTCATTTCGTGAAATATTCTCTGGCAGTGATAGTAAATGTATGGCCATTGGAGGAAGGTGGATGGATTTTGCCCACAAGGCCGAGTCCCTATTGACAAAAGGGCCAAGGTGTAGTAATCAGTTGTAATTCATGTGTAGGCACATGTATCAAGTCTCCATGTATCTGGAATTGCTTGCATTTCTTGACAAACTAATAGGCATCTTTTTCCATTTCTAGGCCAATAGTAACCAACACACAAGAGTTTCTTAGCTAAGGTAGGGCTGCTAGAATATGCCCCACATATAACCTCATGTACTTCTCTTAAGGCAGTGTTGGCCTCATCACGCTCAAGACATCTAAGTAAGGTACCATCGAGACCTCTATGGTAAAGGGTATCAACTAAAATGACATAGCGAGAGGCTCAACGGATGAAGGTCTTACAAGATTTATTTGATAAGTCAAGTGGAAAAGTATTTTTGCGTAAATAGGTATAAATGTCTCCATACCATTAGGGGACCAATGATAAGACATATCATCTCAAATGATGGTATATTATAGGTAGGTTCCAAGAGAGGTTCCACCAAAAACTTATAGTATGTAGCATTACTTGGCATTTCTACAAGGGACCCTATTGTGGCCATGGCATTGGTGGCTCTGTTGTTATCTCTGGGAATTTGTTCAAAGGTAACCATTGTGAAATAATCTTTAAAATCATCCACCATTCTTTTATAAGGCAGCAAGTTTTCATCCTTTATTTTATAATCATCGTTAACCTATTTGATCACCAATTGAGAGTCACCAAAACACGTAACTCAAGAATCTTCCATTGCACAGCCATACAAAGTCCATTAATCAATGCCTCATATTTTGTGACATTATTGGTACATTGAAAATGTATCTTGTAATCTTTAGGTATACAATCCCTTTGCAGTATAATAAAGAGATTGCCAGCACTAGAGCCACCCTTTGTAAGAACCATCAAAATATAAACTCCAAAGGTGTGTAGATTCTATAATAAATATTGATTCGTTAGGTAATTTGGCAACAAGTGGATGATTATCTATCATAGGAGCATTTGTAAGTTGATCTACTAGAGCTTGTCCTTTTATTTCATTTCTTTCTACATACTCAATGTCAAATTCACTAAGAATCATTACCCATTTATCCAATTGTCCTGTAAGAGCTGCTTTAGTCAAAAGATACTTAAGACGATCAATCTTTGCAATGAGTTTTGTCTGATGTGTAAGCATGTAATGTTGTAACTTCTGCGATACAAAAACTATGGCAAGACAAGCTTTTTCAATGAGAGTGTAATTCAACTCATATCCTACTAGAGTCCGACTGATATAGTATATAGCACGTTCTTTTCCTTCTAAATCATGCTATGCCAAAAGTGCCCCCAATGCTGTGGTAGTTGTTAATATATAAATAAGCAAGGGATTATCATCTATAGGAGGTACTAATATTGGTGGTGCCATCAAATATTCCTTAATCTTTTGAAAATCTTGTTCACACTTGTCATCTCTTCTGAATGGAACATTCTTACATAATAGGTGCTGAAACAGTTGACATTTATCCACAAGTTGTGCTATAAAATGGTGCATAGATTGTAACTTCCCTTATAATGATCTCAATTAGCTAATGTTCTTTAGAAGAAGCATTTCTAGTATGGCTTTCACTTTGGCTGGATCAGTGTCAATTCCTTCAGCAAAGACAATGTATCCCAAGAATTTTCCAGAGGTCACCTCAAAGACATATGTTTTAATTCAATCACACTTTGTATTTTTCTAACCATGTGAAGATTTTATCCATGATTTCTAAATGTCCTTCTCTGGTAAAATATTTTCCCAATAAATCATCCACATAATCTTCCAAATATGTGTGCATCATATAATGAAAGATAGTGGTCATTACATGCTGATAGGTGGCTCTGACATTTTTCAATCCGAAAGGCATGACATTCCAACAATAGGTTCCCCAAGGACAACTAAATGCTATCTTGATTTGATCCTCAGGAGTGATTTTAATTTTTTTATAACCTGAGAAGCCATCCATGAGTGATAACATCTCGTTTCCTACTGTTAAATCTACTATCATGTCAATGTTCAACAATGGAAAATCATCTTTAGGACAAGTTTTGTTTAAATCTCTGAAGTCTTGGCAAACATGAATGCTCCCATTAGGTTTTGAAACTGGTACTAGATTTGAAATCCAATCTACGTAATCAACAGGCCTTATAAATCCAACATCCAATAATTTATATAGCTCAGCTTTTACCAATAGCGCAACTTGCGGGTGCATTTTTCTCAATTCCTATTTGATAGGTTTTGCCCCCGGTGGCAAAGACAAGTTATGCATGACTAAATTAGGAATGAGTCCTGGCATATTAGCATTGGATTAGGAAAAGTTAATCTATCTTTCCTTGTAAAACTATATAAATGCTACTCTCTTATTAGGTGTTAATGATTCTACTAGATGTGTGATTTTTGACTTTTCTTCTATACCCAAGTTTGCTAGCAATGTTTTCTCAACTAGCATGGATGATTTTTCATGAGATGATACTTGGGGAAGTGTGTCAATCTTTCCATCCTTAGGTGCCTTGGAGAGGTTCTCACCCTTGGATACGTCCTTTATTTTTACTTTTTCTAAGTCTAATAGCATCATAAAATAGTTTTCACTAGAAGACTTATTTATATTTTCTATAATGTTGCAACTGAAAGGCTTGGCACCCTCTCCAAAGTAAGCTACACTATTAAATTCTATAATGAACCCAGCTCTATGGTTCCCAAAGGGTATGCCACTTCATGCTATGAGAAAGTTAACTATTGCTTCATCATTTTGAAATGTGTCAAATTGAGGTGGTCCCTGTTGATCCCAATCAATAAGCTTGGGATGGACAAGGGGTAAAGGATCATGGTTAGTCTCAAGATTATAGATTGGTTCAAGGGTGCAAATGTTATCACATTCATATATGTCTATAAAGTCATCAATGGTACCTTCCTCATCAGCCTATGTTGCACTTGAGGACTCTCATACCTTACTTAAATGACACTTAGTACTTGAGGTCTTACCTTTCTACGTATCATGACCTAAGCCAAGGACTTTTTACACATGAGTGGGTTGTATTGGTTCTAAGATACCTTGTTTCTATACACCATAAGGACTTTTACCATCATATCCCATTTCTTTCAAGATCTCAAATCCTTTGTTGTACCATTCAATAGGTAGCGTAACCTCTAGTTTTTCATTTTATTCTTTTTCTATATCTTCATCTTTGTACAACCAACCTAGGAGATTTTCTTCTTCTAGGTCATCATATAAGGCTCCTCATCTTATAAAAGTAGTTAACTTGTAGGAAATAGTAGTGGTATCTAATGTGGTTTCAGTCATTTGTGGTTTGCCATAGGTTTGGGGAGACAAAGGTAGATTTCTAATACAAAGAGCATGACTCATAATATATTCTCCTACTCCTTGTTCTTTGACTTATATTTTGACCTCAGTTTCATTGGACTTGGAAGTGGATGCTCGTAAGGATTTAGAATCAACATATTTTTGAGAAGGTGCTTCACGGTTGCTTGGGATTGTGGATTCAATTTTAGGATTTAGATTATTGCAATACATAAAGGGGTTTGGGTCTCCTGGAATAGTGATTTCAACACCATTATATAATTGTTTTTACATTGATGGTATGTAGAAGGTATAGCTTGCATTGCATGGATCCATGGTCATCCAAGGAGAATATTGTAAGTCAAAGGGATATCAAGAACCTAGAAAACCACATCCTTCACAACAAGTCCAACCTTGATTGGAAATGTAACAAACCATTTAGATGAGCATTCTTCTTCACGTTATGTTAGAAAAAGTAACCTTGGAGGCGTTTTCCTCTTAAGGTTTAGTTCTCGGGTCCTTTAGAATGAATTTAGAGCATCTTGCATGATTTTGATGACTCCTGATGAGAAAACCCTAAAGTTTCATGGCAATTGGGACTCAGGGGATGCACGTAACATAAATCCTACCTGAAATAGGGGGAGGACTTGGGTGCTAGCACCCTAGTCTTGCCCTATTTTAGGTCAAGACCAATTTTAAAGTGTTTGTTTATGATTGTTATGTAGGTCCTATGTCGACACGATAAGTTTGAATTATGAAATTCTTAGAATAATGTTTGTAGTTGCATATATAAGCATGATTAGGTTATCATTTGTCAACTAGATGGATATTAGATGGACATTTTCATTGACAAGCTTATGTTAAGGTGATTCAAGGCATTCATTGTGTGGCAGAGCAAAATTTGTGTTGTTCTTGTGTTTGTATTTGCAGATTTGGCATCCATCTCCTCATGGCATGAAGAGCATCTTCCTTCCATGAGATCTTCACTACAAGGTGATATCAATTGTGTTTTCTATCATTTATCATTTGGATTTTTCCTCTATCCCATAGGGATACATACTCTTTATCTGACAATGATGTTCAGAAGACTTGAATGTCTCTCTGAGGCTTGACTGAGGCAAGCCTCTAAACACCACAACCCCCAACCCATATTTCTATGATTACAGGTTACAAGTTACAAAAGTGAAAGAAATGGACTTGCAAGAGAGTAGTAAAGACTATCAGAATTATAGATCAGAGATGAAAATAGGGACCTAGACTCGGGCACCCGCTCATTAGTCCTCTAGATCCTACAACAATAAAATCTCTAGAACTGCAGGAACATGTTGTAGACAACATTCCTAGATCTTGACAAAAACTTTAGCACTGGACTAGGGTGCCCGCTCATTAGTCCCTAACTTTTCCATGCACTGAACTTTGAAATCTGGTATGCATTTGATTGTCACTGAATATCTATGTATGAGATCATTTTCTGTAATTTGTCTGCTTATTTACGAATTTATGAAATTAGGGTTTTGAGCATAATTGAGCTTAATTAAACAACAAAATTACACAATTCCAATCTTCCCCTATGTTCCTAGTGATAGGATATCTATAGTAGAGTTCTCTACTCAGTTGAATGTCCTTGAATGTTTAGTGGTGAAAGGAGGATCAACACAAACCATTAAAACCAAAACCCTCTTCACTTTTCATCCTATAATTTTTGGTGATCCTATGTTTTTAATAAATTTTGCACCTTTTTGAGTGTTGTGATACAGATTTACATTCATTTCATTCTTTCATTTCATTGTTCATCTTATTTGCATTTGAAAAATTAAAATAAAAATAAAATTTTTGAAAAAAATTGAAAAAATTGGCATTTTTAGCTTGCATTTTCAAAAACTTTGAATTAGTTGGCAATTAATTTCAATAAATTTCTATGAATATCATCAGATCTGATTTAAAATATAGAAATTTTTCATTCATCATTCATTTAGATTGCATTTTCATGATTAAATTGTTAAAAATTGCTTGAAATTGTACATTTTTTCATATAACCTAGTTTTGCATTAGCTAGGTTTTGTAGTCAAAATCTTGTTTTAGATTTTAATAACCTTTTAAAACACTCATTAGGATGGATTTATAACTGCAGTGTTGTATCATAATGGTTTTCTTACAAAATTTCATGCCTAGGGTTTGAAAACCTTGTTTTTTCACTAGATTTTGGCCTTATTATCTCTCTAGATTTGCATCATATGCATGTTGTAAAAGACTTTTCTGCACTAATTGGATTTTATCAAGGTTATTATCTGCTTTCCCTCATCAAATTCTTTACAACACCCTTTCTATTGGGTCTTTGCATTGAAAATTGTTGAAAAATCGCATATTCTAGCACATTTTCACTAGGTTTTGACTTATCATCACTCTAAGTTTGCATCAAAAGTGTGTTGTCAAGGATATTATTTCTTTATTGGATTGTTATTAGGCATATTATTTTCTATCCCTCTTTAAAATTCTCACAACACCTTTTCTCCTAGTGATTTGCATTGAAAGAAGTTGAAAAATCAAGCATTTTGGACATTAAACATATCTTGCTCCCAGGTTTTGTTCTATTAGTTTGTGCATTTTGTGTTGCATGCTCTTGCATAAGCCTTATGACCCATTGACCTAATAGAAATATTCCTTTAAGAAGAAGCAGAAGACTCATGGGATCTAGTACCCTTGAAAAAAATGATATTCCTACCTCTGAAAAATCCATTGAATACCTTCTTTACAAAAG
Source organism: Cunninghamia lanceolata (assembly GCA_027924645.1). Taxonomy (NCBI): domain Eukaryota; kingdom Viridiplantae; phylum Streptophyta; class Pinopsida; order Cupressales; family Cupressaceae; genus Cunninghamia; species Cunninghamia lanceolata. Next base: position 15,343,652 of record BSBN01000523.1, read on the forward strand.
GAGAGACAAATTTTGCAAGATATTATACATCATACAACCACTATGGAAGATCAAGTATTTCATGATGTTGAGGATACGATTGAGGTGGTCACACATGTACCTAATGAGAAAATAAACAAACTTTATAGAGACTTAGCTGATTTTCAAGAATTTGTTGGCAATGAAAGGATAGCAGAAGTTCTCCCTGTGATCCACCACATAAGAGAATTGATAAAAGAAGAACAAGATGGTATTAATGTTATTCTAGGTTTAATGCATATTGTACACAATAATGTCATGATGGCAATTGAATGTGTGAATGGTATTAAAAACATGTCATCACCCTCTCATATGCAAGTATCGGCACCTATACCAACCACCGGAATGTCTACATTTACATTGACAATTTTAACAACTAATGCAAATGCTTGTAGTAATGCTACCACTAGTATTGGAGTATCTAATGGAACTAATTTGCAAAATTACAAAGATATGGAATTTAACTATCAGAACTTGGTTTCTAAGGGGACCTCTTCTATGAATACTTATTCTCAACCACCTCTGCATTCCACCTATTCTCAGCCACCTATTACACACAACTATTTGCAACCAACTTCCACCTATCACTACGTACAACCACCATTGAACTATTCACAACCTCTGCTTATCACTACTCAAGATCAATCACCTCCTCATTTTGGTTCTAATTCTTTGTAGCAAACTACATCTTCCAATGATGGGGTCATCCCACAATAATGGGTTACACTTTTTGGCCAAACTTGACATTGAAATCAACATTTTGAACTAAATCTTCACTTTCTGACACCTATAGCCGCTAAACCATTAGGAATTTGAAGATGATGCAAACTAGTGATTTGTGAGATTTTGTTTGTAGATTCTAAATATCTATTTTTTAAAACATTTGGTGTTAAATTGTAAAAAAAATTGTGTCTCCTTTGATAACTAGTTTGTAATAGTAAACAACATTTTTTTAAAGTGATGTGTATTCTGTAGCACATAACGTTTTTTCTACAAAGGATAAAATACAGATTCTTTTGAATTTAGATTGGTAACACCAATATATAGGGCATGCAATTGGTTTCATAATGTTTTGTTGAATTTTTTTTAATTGAGTTTTAAAGTCAAACTAATTATAATTTAGACATAGGCGTATTCTATAAAACATAACTTTTTCTATATGTATCGAAATTCAATTTTTCTTTCTTTGTTGAAACAAGGACATTAATACCTAGGGCATAGATATTTTTTAGAATTATTTTTCACTAATTTACTAATTTTCCATGTGTGTAGAACAGAGAACTTGATGTTCGGTGAAAAACCTACATTCACAAGAAATTAAAAATAATTATAATAATCAAATTAAATATATTTAAAATTATACTTTTTGGGAAGGTTATAATAAGGACTATATACTTACAAAACATAAATTTTAAATGAATTCATTTGATCCCCCAAAAGGTAAATCAAAAGTGGTTTTTTATCAGCATTTTGATAGGTGTAGAGGAGACTCCAATATAGGTATGGTTTAAAACTAGTGGGGTTCTATCCAAGGGGGTTTGAATCTAAGGGGGTTTTATCAAACCCTCTTCAATTAAAATATTTTAAATGGAACCTTTCAAGGCTTAAATCATTATATTTTCTAAAATTATGTGATTTTAGCAAAAATAGGATGTCTCAAAAAGTGTAACCACCATTGAACTATTCACAACCTCTACTTATCACTACTCAGGCTCAATCGCCTCCTCATTTTGGTTCTAATTCTTCATAGCAAACTACATCTCCCAATGATGCCATCTTAAACCAACTTTTGCAAGGCATGACTTCTTTACAACAAAAAGTGACAAATTTCATGAATTCCTCGCAACCTAATATACCAACTTATCATGTCCATAATCCCTTATCTTATGCAATCTTGAGAACTCCTATGCCTGAGAGGTTTGAGACTCCTTTCTTTGAAAAATATGGTGGAAAAGGTGATCCTAATACTCATGTGGCAGCATTCACGGCTATGTGATTTCTACTTTGAAGAGGACTTGTTAGCAAAACTTTTCCTGTGATCTCTCAAAGATACTACTTTAGAATGGTTTTTCCCTTTACCTCCAAATTCAATACACTCTTTTTTGCAGTTAGTTGATCAATTTTTACAACATTTTCAAGCAAACATTGGACCTCAAGTCTCTTTGATCGATTTAGTTCATTGCAAGCAAGGTCTGAAAGAGAAGTTAACTGAGTTTATTAGTCGGTATCAAGCTCTCCATGCACAAATTCAATATCAAATGAAGGATGACGATGTTCAGAAGGTGTTTATTACAAATCTACAACCTAACATCCATGACAAGATTCTCTTGATGAAGTATAACTCCTTTCAACATTTATGTACTGCCCTTCATGATTATCAACTTTTGTCTAGTCAGTATGAAAACCAAAACTCATTGGCTCAAGTTGGTCAATCCATGGGTGGACCATCACAAAAAAACTTTAAGAGGAATAATAAGAGTTTCATCAAGATTAATGGACCGAATTCAAATAAGTTTTTCCAAGTGTCTACTATCACTAATCCAAAGAAGGCACCATATTAGCAAATAAAGTTTACTCTAATATTTGAATCCTATCATTCTATAATGAATCAGGCTGTGAGTAATAATCTTATGAAGGTTCCCCTAATTAAACCTTTGGATCCTAACAAAATACAAGGACCTTATTTCATTGCTAATGCCTTTTGTCATTTTCATCAGCAAAATGGACATGACACTAAATGATGTATGTGTCTTAAACATGAAATACAAGACCTCATTGACTTGAATGTTATACAGGTATCAGGTGTGAATGATAATGGAAATAATTTGGTTTCTCTGCTGAATCAAAATTTGCAAATGTTTACTAATCCTTTCCCTAAGCATACTGATAACAACATGTTGGAATAGAATATATGGAAGTAGAAGACGATTATTTGGATTATGATAACATTGAGGGTATAATAGAAGTGGATAAAGAAAAATTGGATAACCCACCTCATCCATGAGGAAAAGGTATTTATGCTAAGATTCCTCCTCCGTTATCTTTACAAGGATTGGGAGATAATCAAAATGCATCAAAAAGATAAATAGAATAACCAAAACAAGAAACTATAACAAAAGAAAAGATTGATATAGTACAAGATAATCCTTGTTACTATGGTAGGTGAACTCAACAAAGAAAGCTAGCTAAAAATTGGAAAAGAGTATGAAGATTGTCATCAATTGGAAATAATAGTGGTTCTCCTCCTCATAAGCAACAAAAGGTCTCACATACAAAAGAATCTGAGAAACAAGCATTACATGGATTTCACGACAACAAACAAGACTCTCATAAGAACCACTGAAGATTCACACAAAACTTGATAGAGCATCTCTCCAAGATGCTCACAAGTTCTAAATTCTAGACTATTTTTTCTCAACAGGTAAGTATCTTTAACCTTGGTGGTCACTTATGCGGTTAGCATGATCAGCTCATGTATTTGACTTCCCCTTCATGTTGTGTTTTCCCTATGATGTGTTATGTGTTGTTTAGGCCTCCTAAGATGACCCTTGATTCTCTTGTAAGGTCAAGGATACTAGGAGACCACCTCTATTGTGACCTTCTTCTATTTGTATCATCATTCTTCTATATTGCTTCTCCTCTATGTTTTTGTTGTGTTATGTCTTATGGACATAGCGTTGCAGTTGATGACTTGGGGGCACCCTCCTATGTGGTTGTCCCTAAGGCACTTGTTTCTCCTCTCCTTATTTAATGTTTCCCTTCCTCTAGTGTTTCTATCTAGTGGGTGGATGACGAAAAACATATTATACTGATGCGGACCTACTGTCCCTTTAGCAAGTAATCAAAAAATAGACCAAGTCCATACATGACGATGGGGTTGATATATATTATCCGACACTTGGCTAGTAGAATCACTCCATGTGATCTTTATGTTGTCTTATCAAGCTTACAAACCATAACAATAATGTTTCTCCATGCACTTTGTTTATCTTTGAATCTCGCCTTGGTTACACTTGGTTTTGAGATTTTTGTGGTATAGCCCCACGATTATACTCAGTCTCTGAATCCATAGTATAACATTGGCTCTTTGTGTGAATAATCATATGCATTGTTTTTTATCATGATTATATGGATGCTAACACTTTTATTTTAGGAATGTGTTTGTGGAAACATTTGGCAATCGTAAAGAACATGTCACCTTTGGGGGCATGGGATTTGCGAGAGTCTATGTTCCCTTGCGTGTTTTCTTCCTACCTTAATGTGCTTGATATCGCTACATGATATCAACCACCTTAAGGTGGGGGCATATATAAGGTAAGCTATCTATTTTAGATGCTAACAAAGTATTTGTTCTCAGGTGCAGTGTTAAAGACTAGTGGTGATGAGTCCCTCCTACACTCTAAGATTTGTTTGAAATCTATTGCAATCATTTAAGCCCTTTGTGGAATGGGATATTATGCATATCCTTTTTATCTTAAGCCCTCTACAGAGGTAGGGATGGTGTATTTCTCAAGGAGAGTGCACATCCTATCATTTTCTAAAAGTCCTTTCTGGAGGTGGGGAGCAGTTATGTGACTAACTTAACCCTTAAGCATGTCTTCAGCGATTGTTGTGGTGAAGCCCAATCATCGATGTATGCCTGTAATGTGCCTAAGATGGTGATGAACCTTGAAATAGGAACACTCCATTGCTTGTTTGCCATGTTTTCTCCGTGTCTTCCAAGTGTGTGTGTATTGCATGTTTGTTCCCAAGCATAGTCTTAAAGACTGGTGGCAATGAGTCCCTCCTATGCTTTGGGATTTGTATTGTGTTCTTGATTTGTATGACGTGTTTGTTCTCAAGTGTGGTCTTAAAGACTAGTGGCGATGAGTCCCTCCTACACTCTGAGATTTGTTTGGCATGTGTGTTGCCCCACATGTAGTTTAAAGACCAGTGGCGATGAGTCCCTCCTGCATTATGGGTGGTGTGTTTACTTTCCTTATACTTTCATTTGCATTTCATATATGAGAAAAAGAAAAAGAAAATCATCATTGTATTCACTGCATTCACTATATTCACTATGTTTTTCATGTCTTTAATTTGTCTTCTCCGTGTTTTGAGTACTTGTTACTATCTTCACTGTGATTAGTGTGTCTTCTCTGTGCTTGGCATGTTTATTGTGCTTGTTGACCGTACTTTAATGCACATATTGACCTTGCATTTATACATATATTAAAGTGGGGGCTAAATGTTATATTAGAAAAAGTAACCTTGGGGGCTTTTTCCTCCTAAGGTTTAGCTCCTGGGTCTTTTAGAATGCATTTAGAGCATCTTGCATGATTTTGATGACTCCTGATGAGAAAATCCTGAAGTTTCGTGGCAATTGGGACTTAGGGGATGCACCTAACATAAATCATACCTAAAATAGGGGGGAGGACTTGAGCACCCGTGCCCTAGTCCTACCTTATTTTAGGTTAGGACCAATTTCAAAGTGTCATTTTATGACTGTTATTTAGGTCCTATGGCGATACAATAAGTTTGAATTACAAAATTCTTAATGGGAATGTTGTAGTTGCATATATAAGAATTATTAGGTTATCATTTGTAAACTAGATGGACATTAGATGGATATTTTGATTGACAAGCTAATGTTAAGGTGATTCAAGGCATTCATTATGTGGCAAAAAAGAATTTGTGTTGTTTTTGTGTTTGTATTTGCAAATTTGGTATCCATCTCCTCATGGCATGAAGAGCATCTTCCTTCCATGAGATCTTCACTACAAGGTGATATCAATTGTTTTTTCTATCATTTATCATTTGAATTTTACCTCTATCCCATAGGGATATGCACTCTTTATCTAACAACAGTGTTTAAAATAAGTGAATGTCTCTCTGGGGCGTAACTGAGGCAAGCCTCTAAACACCACAACCCCCAACTCATTTTTTGTGATTGCAGGTTACAGGTTGCAAAAGTGAAAGAAGTGGAGTTGTAGGAGAGTAGTGTAGACTGTCAAAATTGTAGATCAGAGAAGAAAACAAGGACCTGGACTCAGGCACCTACTCATTAGTCCTCTGAATCCTGCAATAGAAAAATCTCTGGGACAACAGGAATAGGTTGCAGACAACATTCCCAGATCTCGACAAAAACTTTGGCACTGGACTAGGGCATCCTCTCATTAGTCCCGAACTTTTTCACACACTAAACTTCAAAATCTAGTACACATTTGATTGTCATTTAATATCTATGTGTGTGATCATTTTCTATAATTTGTCAATTTGTTTACGAATTTATGAAATTAGGGTTTTGAGCATAATTGAGCTTAATTAAACAACAAAATTACACAATTCCAATCTTCCCCTATGTTCCAAGTGACAAGAGACCTATAGTAGAGTTCTCTACTTAGTTGAATGTCCTTGAATGATTAGTGGTGAAAGGAGGATCAACACAAACCATTAAAATGAAAACCCTCTTCACCTTTCATCCCAAACACTTCATCAGAGGCTTTAATAGTTATTTTCTTTTCAAGATCCACTACATTCTTAGAAAAACCTAATTCTTTGATTACTTTAAATGCACAAATATTTAGACCTACTCCTCCATCTATCATAACTCACTTGATCTTAACTTTATGGATGAAATCTTCAATGTATAAGAATGCATTATGTGGTTGGTGCATGGATAAATAATCATTTTCTATGAAAGTGATGGTGTGAGGAGAAGCAATATGTCCCACCATGGATTGAAATTCATCTACATGCAAGTTAGTAGGCATAGTGGCATTGGCAAGCACTTTGTCGAGGATAGATTTATGCTTAGGAGATAAAAGTAAAAGCTCAAGTATAGAAATTTGTGCAGGTGTCTTTCCTAATTTCTCTATAAGGTTATATTGTGTGTCTGATGTAGCAGGCTTAGAATTTGTGCCGCAAAGGGTAACTATAGTGGGCTTAGGATTAGGACCTTGAAGGGTAACTATGCCTCTGCGTGTGGTGACATTACATTTAGATTCCTTTGCTTTTATGATGAAGGTATTTACATGGTTATCTACTTCACTAATGTGATTTATGCTATAGTCATATTGAACATTCGTATAGTTTACACCATCACTAGATTTAGTGGCCTTCCCTTTATCCTTTTCATGCCTAGGGAGAGGATCCTTAAACACCTCGTGGTCAAAATTGCTAGGAGTATGTCCATCAACTGCAATCTTACCATCATCAATAAGGTCTTGTATCAAATGTTTGAGCTGATTACAACTGTTAGTTCTATGTCCTTTGTGTTGATGATAATCACAAAAATGATTGTCATTCCATCATGGGGGTTTGATTGGTGGATTATATTCCCTAATTTATGGTAGTGTTATAAGGTTATTTTCAAGAAGTTATTTTAATGCTGATTAAAGTGGCTATCCTAATGGTGTAAAATTTAATTTAGGAAAGCTCTTTTGTTTCTCTTTTTCTATGTCTGAAGATAAACCTTTGAGATTATAAATACATTGTGTGGTTTTAACCATTTTCAAATCGACAACTCTATCATTTACCACATTCTTGTTTTTAGCCCAAAAGGGTTTCTTGTTGTTACTTGGACTAGCATTTCCTTTATGGTCTTTGTCATTATATATCTTGATAGTGCCATCATCAATAACAGTTTTATCAACTCAAAGTCCCATTTCTATCTCTTCTTCAAAAGAATCTAGGCATTTAAGATGAAGTTCCTTTCCAATTTCTTTGTTTAAGTTTTGACAAAAATGGTGAACTAGTTGCTTGTCAAGAATGTTGTAAGGTGCTCTTTTAGTCAAGTGTCTCCATCTTTGAAGAAATGAGAGAAAGGATTTATTGATATGCACTGGACAACTGAGAGGGTGGGTGAATTAGTTGTCACAAAAACTTAAACACTTTCTACAATTAAACATTCATCACTTATCCACAATTATTATGATTTAACAATGAGTGCATGAAATCAAAAACTTAACAACATCAAACACAAGAGACACTAGATTTACATGGAAAACCCCAAGGTGGGGAAAAACCACATAGAGGATTAACTCTCAATATAAATTGCAATATTGAAATAGTGATGTTCAGGATTGGTCACTCCACAGGCCTAAACATACTGGCTTACTGCCATGAAGAACTAGGTCTAGAAGACTCACTGCCTCAACCTTAAACCTAGCAAGATTACAATAAGGGTTGTTAAACCCTAAGGGTTATTAAACCCTACTAGTGGCTTACTACTAGATTCACTGTCACAATCAAACACCTTTCTTTATTGTGAATAAATAATTCCTTAGCTCTATTCTTCCTTTGCCCTACTCTTCCTCTGCTCTGCTCTTTCTCTTCTTTCCTCTGCCTCTTCTCTACTTTGCCTTTGGATCTTTCTTAATATATCTTCATTTTCACTCAAGGACAACTTTTCCATGACTCAGCTACAAGTATTTATACACTACATCAACCTTGGAATGATCATCAAGGTTAGCATCAACCATTGGAACAATCTCCAAGGTTGATATTACAAACATTTACAAAATAGGTCCTGACCTATTACAAAATTATGTAAAGGGAACAAAATGTGGATCACACCATGGCTTAGCTAGGACTCAAACATGATCTTCCATGCCACAACATGCTTCCATAATCTTCTAGGGATCTCTGCAATCACTAGGATCAACCAGGTCGGCCAAGACTGGTTACACACTATGTTATCTGGGAACAATATTCACACACCATCTCAATTTCTTAACATGGACCAAATTCTAGATAGGAACATGATTAGGAGACATCCACAAGCATGCTATAATCATTAGGAGCAATTGCACGAACCTTAACCACTTTATTCATAGGAATTTTCTCACTGGAGTACATGAACTTTATTGTCTTCAATTGTCAAAAAAGAAACATAGCTTGTGGACCATCAAACTATGAACCATTGCAACTGCAGGCACTTATCATCATCTTAGACTTCCCTCTAGAACCGCATAGCAAAATACTTTCTTACAGAGGAATACGGAGCCAAATACTGTCTTCCTCTCTCAACTAAAATTACACAAAAAGCAGGCTTCACTCTGGTGAACACAACTCACTTAGATCTTTATGTGGATGGCTCAGACCTGAAATGTAGCATCCTCATACATACCTCTAACTTACTTCCAATCCACAAACCACGATCTTCAAGAAGAAACAAATGCAAAGCAGTTTTCCAGACTGTTCTTCAACATACAACTATTGTAAACAAGGTAGATAACTGAGAGGAGGGTGAATCGGTTATCTCAAAATTTCCTTAACTTTATTTTCTTTTTGTTATCATAATATTCAGTGTTGTATGAAAACATAAAAGCATATGTAATCATAAGAACATAAATAAAATCAACACACATAACACAAGGATTTTTACATGGAAACCCTGTTAAGGGAAAAACCACGGGGTGACTAACCCAAGATTGTATTCTCTATTAAAGGAATAAAGGAGTACAAAATGGCACTTGCTAATTAGGGCTCACTGCCCTAGCACATTGCTCACAAGAGGCACACTACCTACAAGAGACTCATTGTCTATAGATCTTACAGAAGATAATCAAATGTTTGAACTGATGAGAAGCATATACAAATGCAAGAGTTCAGTTATGGTTAGGCACAATATACTGATCAGATGTACTTCATCCTTCCTCTATTTAATGTTGTTATTTAGTCACATACCTAACTTGATATGCTATTCTCACACTTATCCCTACTTTTATTTGCACCTTATTTCTTTACACCTCTAACTCTCACACTTACATGCTGGAATCCATCTGGTATATATATCTGCATCAAGGATTCTCATCAACTTTCTAGTTGGCAACAAGAACACTCAAGATATTTGCAAGTTATTGATCTGTCGGCTGAATCCATGCTTGATTTGTGATGCGTATCAAAAACATAGACATAGAAGTCATTAATCATGTCAGCCAACAATGTATAATCCCACAAATTGCTTGATCAAGACCTTTTACACATCTGGATTCAAGTTTGATACTCTGCCAGTTAATTCTTCCTCTATCTGCTCTATCTAATTAGAACCCAACACTCAGATGCTCATATCTTTTTCATGCTTTATCATCAGAGGCTAAATCTTTGGAATATAGTAGTCATGATACCCCTCTTGACTTGTCCAAGTCTATAACTTATTGAGTTACACCATCTGAGAGATCTGGACCTGATTGTTGGACCTTGTTACATACTCTGTTCTTGTTCACTAGACCAAAACATTCTTCAATCTAACTTCTGGTAAAGGCATATTATGTACTATGGATGTGTGGGATAGACTTTGTTGCCATCAATGACAACACTTATGAAGCCACATGGTGTCTCTTGCCAACAATCTCCCCCTTTGGCATTGATGGCAACACTTAGTTAAAAATGGCTAAGTGTCATAGTAACTCCCCCTTGGCTGATGCTCTATCTTTTGCACTGTTTTACCAGAGCTCCCCCTTAGCTAGATTCCTCATTTTTCACTACTCTTCACTCCCCCTTTGACATCAATGGCAAAGGGCAGAATCTGCATACCAAAATTTTGCAAAAATTGTCCTATACATGGCCGCATAAATATATATATGTTATACTTACATATACTTAAGTATATGTGCAAAAGTAGTCTTCAACTGTACAAACTTTGTGGCCCAGCTCTGCTTCATCCTATCCAAAATGGAGATGTGACCACTTAAAAAAAATGCGTATGCTTCTGCTCTTCTTAAATCTATTGGATCATTGGTCTAGGATGTGGTCTAAGCATCTGTCAATGCCTCATGCATTGCCTCTAGCTTAGGGATAATTATCCCTCTGAGTTCACCCATTCTATTCATTATGTTCTTCTTTCCTTTGTCTAGTCTCTTTATTTCATTTATTATAATAATAGCCTAACATTCTTGACTCATTAAAGAGGAGGAAAGAGGGTCAAAATTCTAAACTAGGCTTGACAATTTTTCTTCTTGTTCCTTTACTTTCTCCTCAATACCTTTTGTCACTTTAGGCCAAGTCAGACAAAATTTGAATAGGTCATGTTGTGACCAAATCACACATCACCCCATTGCAAATGGGGACCCCCCTTTTTTTGAGCTCATATGCTTTGCATTAGGGTTTTGATGATGTCTTAGAGCTATTGCATGATGAAGTCAATGGTGTTTGAGTCTTAGAGCCCCTTGATGACCTGATCCTGACGTTTGATATCCTAAAAATTGGCTAAGTCTAAAATCTGGTGGATCCTCAAAAATCTAGAATCTGCATGTTAAATCTGGTGGATCTGGGACCTATCTCAAACATCCTGAAGGGTATATTGAAAAATATTTAAAGTATAAAAAATTCAATATATTTAAATATTGAATTTGCCCTGAGACTGCCAAATCTAGGCGCGAATTTGCTCAGTGAGTTTAGGCACATTTTCTCACTTGCAGACACCCACATGAGCGCCTTAGGTTGAGCTTCATAAGTGCACCTAGAGGAAGATCAACTTCCAAACACTCCAAGATAGGGCATCTTGATTGAAATTGGCATAAGAGACCTTAAACATCAAAATTTTGGACAAAGGAATGATTCAAGAATTTAGGCACTCATTGCATGTTTAGAGGATCATAAGAATTGCACCTTAGGTTAAAGTAGATGAGTTTAGGTGCCATTTAGTGTTGCTTTTGCCATTTAGGTGCCTTGGCAATAGTGTGGATAAACAAACTCCAAGTTGCGCCCAAGGATGATCCAGTCTCCCAAGGGTGTAAACAACTCCCATTGAGCAAACTTAAGTTAGGCGCCCTTCATGCATTGGACTACCTCATTTTGGCGCTTTAGCATGAAATTGGATGTTATTTAAGTGTTAGGCACAATTTCACACTCCAATCATCATCAAATTGCACCTAGAAGAGAAATCAAGTTGGAAATCACCAAATTTGGCTTAGAGAAGATGCTTGAAGTAATGAAATACCTAGAAGTCTCACCTGGAGTATGAACTTGCAATAATGAAGAGTCTTAATCAAATTCCATCCAAATAATGAACACTAAGACCTAATCCTGATGTATGAGATCCTGAAAATGACTAAGTCTGGTAGCTTGATATCCTGAAACACTGAAAAATTGACTAAGTTTGAAATTTGGTGGATCCTCCAAATTCTATAATCTGCATGTTAAATCTGGTGGATCTGGGACCTATCTCAAACATCCTGACCCCTTGGACTTCCTTTTATGGGTGCATTTCTCTACTTGCAATGACTCCAGATGGCGCCTGCAACTAAGGGCACCTCCCATTATTCCAAACAACTTCAAAATTGTGCCTTGACATGAGATGAACATAGGAGTAAACAAAGATGGTGCCTTGATGGAAAAGTTCCCCAGAAGACCTCAGGAATTAAAAATTTCACAAAATTAAGACATCTAAATTTAGGCGCCTCTTCCTTGTTGTAGTGACTTCAAAGAGTGCCTTGATGTAAGAGGTGTTTCAATCAATGATAAATGGCATCCAAGTTTGAGCACCTAGAGGAGAAAGTCCTGAGATCTTCACAATCATTTAAGACATAAAAATGACAAGTATAAAGCTTCATAAATAGCTAGGCGCCTATTCCAAACCTCTATCACCTATATTGGCGCCTTAGGGAAAACATCATAAACTTGCATCCTAGATGAGTGCCTAAGGAAGTATAGGGTCCTTGAAGCCATCAATAAGTGGCTAACTATGATAAGTGATACTGGCACCTTAGCATGAAGTGGAGGTTTAAAGGATAGAACCATAACAAATTGCGCTTGTATGAGAGAATGAAGTCATTTGAAGTGTCAAGAAGTAAGTTGGTTTGAGGGTGCCAATTCATGTTTGAAACATCCTCAATGAGCGCCCTAGGAAGAATCATGTTAATTCACACTTTAGAGTAGGCACTTGGGAGAGAGAAGCCCTCTAAGGCATCTTTTATGAGTTAGAACTTCAAATTGTCAAGAAAATAGCCAAACATAGCTAGGCGCCAATCCTTGTCGAGATTATCCAAAATAGCTTCCTAAGGGTAAGATGCACTTAATAATCACATCATTTTAGTGCCTAAGGAACAATTTGCATTAAAAGACACTTTTTGAATGAACCTTATAAGTGAGATTGACTTCTTTTAAGCCTTACAATTGATTGAACTCATTTGAAATAATGAATGTGGGACTAAATTAAGCTAGGTGCCCTTTGTTACTTTGTTTACCTATATATGCACCTAAGTTTGAAGTGGCATTATTTGTATGTTTAAAGTTATTTCCTTTGTTGATACATTGTTCATGTTGTTTTGTAGGAACATTGATGAAGATAAGTAGTCGTATGAGGAACTAGCACTTGGAGTCACCTTTATTTAAGGAGTGAAGTCAATCATGCTAGCTACCTTTGGAGAAGACATGTTAGATCACATCAAGTTCAAGTGTACTACTTTAAGGCATCTATCCATTCAAGCTTTAAGTTCCCCGAGGAATTTCATCATGAAGGATTACTTCATCTTCAAGAGCAACATGTTCGAAGACACCTCATCTATTCAATTTCAAGTTCCTTTTGAACCTTCAAGTCTAAGAGAGATCTCTTACTCTTCATGAATGAAGCTTCATCATTTACTCTCCTACTATATTCTTCATGAGGATACATGATCAACATCAACCTACCTACAAGAAGAAGAAAGAATCATGAAGTTAATCAAGTGAAGCAACAAGTATCATACATCCAGTCTACAAGAAGAATGAACAAGGCAAGATCTACAAGATGTATTCCCAAACATACAAGTTCAAGCAATCACATTAAATACATCACCACATTGATGATATAATTTTCAAAGTATGCTGAGGTGGCATCTATGTGGCGAGTACAAATCATTTTAAATGCATTAAATGTATCATTTAATAAAAGAAGTCAAAGGGATTCCTATGTGAAAGATGTTTTAAATGCTTTCACCTTACCTTATCACATTGGAAAACATGCCTTCATTGCCTCTCTCTTTTGTACTAAAAATAGAAAGTTGTTGTAACTACCTGTGAGGTAGCATGATCTGAGCCCTTGGCTATCAAATTGATCTTAGCCATTCATTGTAATCTGGAGCACTATATAAAGGCCTTGTTGCCTCATTTGTAATATTATTAGAGAGTAGTCAGTAGGCAAGTAGGAGTAGAGTAGAAGAGACTCTCAAAATTTTCTGAGAGAACTTTAAATTGTTGTAAATATTTATCAAGATTAATGCAAAGACATTGGAGCATTGTTTGGTGTTAAGTATTGTCTTGTGGAGTAAAATGATTTCTAGTATCTTGAATTGAATGAAGAGATGTTTCAAGTAGATTAGAAGTTCATTGATGTAATGTATGTTTGTACTGAATATTTGATCAACTCCTAGCTCATGCTTTAACATTCATCGCTGATGAAGTGTTGTGTAAAGCTAGTCTAAGCTTTATTTGCTTAAGTTCAATTGTGGATGCTTGTTTGAGCTGCACCGTTCAATGGGTGCTTGTATAAGCTTTCATGATTTGAAAACCATTCATGTAACCTTAGGAAATTACACCAACTTCATGTAGTTGTAGGCATCCTTGGCAAAGTGGAGTTACGTTTATCGAGGAGTTTGTCTATTCAATACACCATCATTGCTTCATTGACCTTAGATTAGTTTTCCTAAACCTTTTCCCTTTTACTTTTCTTTAGTCATTGAGGTCTTGTATATATGTCATCCACACTAAAGGAGAGATAAGCTGAATGAAAGAAGAAAGATCTGATGTAAGTCCCTTTGTGTTTACCAGCATAATCATACTTAGTCGCTAAGCTATCTCTTACAAAATCATAAAAAAGGAACATTGGAGTCATCTTGTTTGATCACTTTGTTCAGCATTCGAGAGGCTTTGCTCAAGAGAGAGTCAGATACTCTATATTTCACTCTATTGTTGACTTGTCCAAAAACAAACATCAACAGGTCCCCACCATCTTTGAGAGCATTTTCAAGCCTCTTTATTCCAATATCTAGAGTCCTCCTATCATTTGCAATAAGTCCTTGCACCTTAGTGAATCTTTTCCCCAAAAACTCCTTCCAGACCTTAGCTTCTGTTGATTTCTCTAGAGATTCAAAATGAGTGTTAACAAAATTTACTAAGTTTTTCAAGTTACCGGATGGTGAGGTTGAAGGATCCTTTTGATAGGATGGCATGATCTTCTCTAGCATCCCAGATGCAATCTCCAATAGTTCACAGTCTTCCATGTGAGATTTCAAGAGTTTTTCTTTTTCTTTGGCTTGAGCAAAAGATGCTATTTTCATTGTCTAAATTGGGGAGAGAGAGTCAAATTTTAGTGGTCCTTGAAATAGCTCAGGTTCATCCAGCTCCATCATTTCTTTGTTTAATAATTTCTTCACTGTCTCTGCAGTGTCTCTTACTAGAGATTGAGACTTCTTTGAAATATCAAAAGAGTCATCATTAGTCTTTTCTACTTGTTCTTCTTCTTTTCCCTTAACCTCTTCTTCTTGAATCTTCTTCTCCTCTCTTCTACCTTCTCCTTCAGCTTCAGAGTCTAGAATGTTTTTCATAGTTGTAGTGGGATCCGGAGGAGAGATGTCACCTGTGTTTATTGCTTCATGAACTTCCTCTTTTAGAATAGAGGAATCTAAGTCCTCAGACTTCTCTTCATCTATTTTCTTTGATCCTTCTACATCCTTGTCAGTAAATTCTTCATTAATTATACTTCATCCTTAAACATCCATGGTAGAAGGTTCATCTGTTTCCGCTAAATAGGAAGATCAAATATTTTCAAAGCATTCCAAAGGATATCTTTTGTTTCACTTACTACTTGGTCAGTTTCTCCAAGCATAAGTTTATTCATTCTCACCTTACTCTAGAACTCATCCTTATATTCCTTGAAAATCATGTCCATTTGTTTTGGAGTGATAGAAGGGTAAAGCTGAATTGTTATTTGCTCCCAAATCTCTAGGTCTTTTGCCATTGCATTCTCTTTTCTCAGCTCAAGTACCTTTTCTAGGATCTTAGCAATTAATGATATGATTTCAATGAAGGATTTATTGTAAATGTTCAAGTACCTGAAAATAGCCTCTTCTAGAATTATGTTGTCAACATCACTATATGCATCATAGAACTTTGTCTCCAACTATAGGTTCCCATCCACAATAACTACCTTGATGATGTCATCAATGGAAAGAGTGGGCTTTTCAACAAATTCCTCTGCCTTCTCTTCCTCATTTCTGCTAGCAGAGAACTTTTCAGATGTTCTCTTCTTCATTTTCTTGATTTCTTCATCTGATTATGTTTCTTCATCATCCTTATGACTTGTATATGTTCTTGAGGCTTTGGTCTTCATTCTCTTTTCACTTTTGCCAGATGTCTTAGCTTTTGTTTTGGTAGCCTTTGAGATTTTAGGAGTGACAGGTGTAGAGCTCTTCTTTTCTTCTTCGTGAGTGCAAGTGTGTAACTAATGAGTGAAAGAACCCTTTTATCCTTGCGCAAACCCTAATTTCCTTTTGTAATAAATGCACAACTTAAGTTATCCAGTTTCCTTATTTTGAGAGAGATCTTCTTGAATCACTGTGCCAAACTTAGAATCATTATCAGTGAGGATTGACAATGCATCTTCTTTTCTTCAATCATGCCATGGGTCCATAGATCAAAGCATTTCAATTCTGAATCATACCGGATTTGTCTTTGAAATTCTGCTTTACTGGATAGCTGTCAGAACTAGATTAACTTGAGCATTTATAAATCTTGCAAGACTCCATGTGGATCTTTCACATTTTCACTGAAGATTATTTGGAGGTTTTTCTGAGAACCCTTTAATCTATATTGTCAGATGTTTACTCAATGTGCCAAATTTATGCACTAGCTGACTGGCTAGGGGAAATTGTTTTTCTCTATGACTCCCCCTGAGCTAGAGCTCACCTTTTTAGTTTCCAGAAGGAATATCAGCACTGAATTCCAGTGCGGATCCATCCCCAATATTTTCTATACTCTTCTTTACTCAAATCTTGCTAATCTCCTTTTGAACTTCATCTGCATTCACTTTACCTTTTCCCTTATCTTGTTTCTGATCATGTTCCACCAGACCTTTTCTATCCTGATTTCTACTTATACAAAATTTGGCAATATGATCGGATCTATTACAATTGTAACATACAACATTTCTTTGCTTATTTGATTGATATCCTCTTGATTTGCATTGATTAGCCATATGTCCCATTCTATTGCATGTAAAGCATCTACCATTGAATGACTTATTTATTTGCATATTTCTGCATTCATGAGATTTGTGACCATACCTTTTGCAATTAAAATATTGTCCAGAGAAGGATGGATTATTCTTATTCATTCTCCTCCTGCACTGAGTTGCTCTATGACCAAAATTGTTGCAATTGAAGTAGTATCCATTGAAAGATGGATATCTTTGGGCATTTGGTTGCCTTATTAGAGGTCTTCTAGGCCTATTTCTTTGAGTTCTTGATCCAAAGTTCTTCTAACCAGATTTGGAGCTTTCACCTTTCTCATATTCCAAGCCACACTTATCATCTACCCTCTTTTGGCTTTCAAGAAGAACTTCAAGTTGGGCTGATCTTATCTTGAATTTCTTTTTGTACTCATTTGCTATTTGAAGATCTTGTTTAAGAGTGTCTATTTGATTCTCAAGTTGTTCTTCATTGTCTCTAGCTTCTTCAAGATCAGATTCAAGATGCCTAATTATTCTATCCATTTTGTGGTAGTCCTCTATTTTCTCCTTGAGGGATTGTTTTAGATTATCTTCAATCTTTCTTTTTTCTTCAATTTTGTGGGTGAATCTCATAACCCCTGATTCCATTTCATGCCTTACAATAATGACTTCTTTTGATAGCTTCTCACATAGATTATTTTTCTCATTCAGATCTTCATTAGTATCATTGACTTCACTTTGATTGGCTAATTTTTGAAGTAGTTCCTTTCTCTTTTTCACAGAAATACTAAGTTTTTCTTTTAGCTCATTTATGAATTCATCAACTTGTTTAAGTCTTTCTCTCAAATTATTGACTTTAGAGTGGGATTGTTCAAGATCATCTAGGGTAGACTGAAGTTGTTCCTTCATACCATATGCATCCATTGAGATTCCCAGATTTTCCTCAAGTTGTTAGGCTTTGTTTAGAGGAACCTTGCTCTCATACCAATTGTTGTAAACAAGGTAGATAACTAAGAGGGGGGTGAATCAATTATCTCAAAATTTCCTTAACTTTCTTTTCTTTTTGTTATCTTAATATTCAGTGTTGTATCAAAACATTAAAGCATACGTAATCATAAGAATGAAATAAAATCAACACACATAACACAAGGATTTTTACGTTGAAACCCTGTTAAGGGAAAAACCACAGGGTGACTAACCCAAGATTGTATTCTCTGTTAAAAGAATAAAGGACTACAAAATGGTACTTGCCAATTAGGGCTCCCTGCCTGAGTACACTGCTCACAAGAGGCACACTGCCTACAAGAGACTCACTGTCTACAAATATTACAAAAGATAATCAAGTGTTTGAACTAATGAGAAGCATCTACAAATGCAAGAGTTTAGTTATGGTTAGGCACAATATACTGATCTGATGCACTTCATCCTTCCTCTGTTCAAAATTGTTATTCAGTCACATACTTGACTTGAATTGTTGTTCTCACACGTATCCCTACTTTTCTTTACACCTTATTTCTTTACACCTCCAACTCTCACACTTACATGCTAGAATCCATCTGGTATATATATCCGCATCAAGCATTCTCATCAACTTTCTAGTTGGCAACAAGAACACTCAAGATATTTGCAAGTTACTGATCTGTCGGCTGAATCCATGCTTGATTTGTGATGTGTATCAAAAACATAGGCATAAAAGTCATTAATCATGTCGGCCAACAGTGTATAATCCCACAAATTGCTTGATCAAGACCTTTTACACATTTGGATTCAAGTCTGATAATCTGTCGGTCAATTCTTCCTCTGTCTTCTCTGTCTGATTGGAACCCAACACTCAAATGCTCATATCATTTTCATGCTTTATCATTGGAGGCTAAATATCTAGAATATAGTAATCATGATATCCCTCTTGACTTGTCCAAGTCCGTAACTTACTGAGTTACACCATTTGAGAGATCTAGACCTGATTGTTGGACCTTGTTACATACTCTATTCTTGTTCATCGAACCAAAACATTTTCAGTCTGACTTCCGGTGAAGGCATATTATGTACTATGGATGTGTGGGATAGACTTTGTTGCCATTAATGATAACACTTATGAAGCCACACAGTGTCTCTTGCCAACAACTTATTGTCTGTATTGCACTTCTTTGTGGCTTACTTGTTTCTTCTAAAGAGGCTAATTTTCTCAATATCCTCAACATACAAGTCTTCTAAACAAATAATGGAATAGGATACAGTTGACACCAATGACAATAAGAATATGTTGACATCAATGACAACACTAATTAGGTACATACTTGTAATAGGATGCTGCAAGTTTGTGCCTAACTGGTGTTGTCATTGGTGTCAATTATGCTCTTGTTTACAGCATAACAGTCCAGTAGTTTGCTCTGCATTTCTTGTAGAATGAATATCCTTGTGTATAGATTGGAAGTTGTTTAGATGCATGTCTGAATATGCTATGCTCCAAGTTTGAGCCTCCAGTATGAAGATTTGAGTGAGTTATCTTCATCAAAGTGAAAACTGCTTTTTCTATGTAGTTGGTGGTGACAGGGAGAATGTATTATGCTCCACATTCCTTTGCAGTTAAGTATTTCAGTCTATGGTTCTGGAATCAAGTTTATAATGGTGATAAGTGCCTTCAACTACAATGGTTCATGTTTTGGTGGTCCGCAAGCAATCATTTCTTTATGACAGTAGCTGACAGTGTTGTTTATGTGCTCTAGTTTGAAGAATCTTCTTAACAGAGTGATTAGAGATTATGTGGTTGTTCATGGTGATTACAATGTGCTTGTAGATGTCTCCTAATCATTTTCCTACCTTTGGATTGGTCCACAAAGAGAAATTTGGATTGTGGATGAAGAATGTTCTTAGAAGACTTAATGATAAACACCAATCTTGGTCGAACTGGTTGATTTCACTACTTGCAGAGATACATCAAAGATTGTGAAAGCATGTCATGGCATGGAAGATTGTATTTGAGCCCAGATAAGGCATAACATGATCCATACATATTTCCCTTAGCTAATTTTGTTTAGGTCTAGACATATTTCTATGTATGTTTGTAATGCCAATGTTGGAGATTGTTTCAATGGTTGATGAAGTAATGCTGACCTTGATGTACATTCTAAGGTTGATGAAGTATATAAAAACATGTAATGAAGTTGTGAAAAAGATGTCCTTGTGCAAAAATGTGAAGATAAGCGTGAAGGTGTAAGAAGAGCGGAGTAGAGGATTCATACTATGAACTCAAGCATGAAGTAGATGCTATCAAATCAGTTCACAAACCCTTGGTAGTGAGCCACCCCTTAGCAGTGAGCCCTAACATTTGTAGTGAGCCTCTATTTTTTGGTATTTCTATAACATATTTATATATATGGGCTAACACCCAGCATGGTTTTTCCTTTATAGGGGTTTCCACGTAAAAATCTGGTGTCTCATATGTTGAATGTGTTATTGTGTTGAGCTTCTTGTTTCATGTTTTCACGATTCAATCTTAATAACAATAATTGAGCATTTGATGTGTTGATAAGTTATTAAAGTTTTAGAGACAACTAATTCGCTACCCCCTCTTAGTTGTCTTGTATATTTTAATAATTGGTATCAGAGCTGGTTCCTCAGAAGTAAGCCTAATAGCTTGAGGTTGATCCAAGATGTCTTTTAAGAAGGAAGCTCCCTAGTTTGATGGGACAAATTATGCTTTATGGATGGTATGAATGAAAAGCCATCTCCTTTGTCTTGGTTATAGAGTATGGAAAGTGATAGAGACAAAGTATACAATGCCTTATAATGGTTTAACAACTGAAGATGAAATCAAAGAATATGAGTTAAATATAAAAGCTAGAGATGTTCTATTAAGTGCCTTGTCTGACATTGAGTTGGTAAAGGTCATAGATCTAGATTCTATAAATGAAGTTTGGGAAAAGCTAAAAAATTTGTATGAAGGAGATGAATCTGTAAAAAGAGCCAAATTGCAGTGCCTGAAAGTGAAATATGAAGGTTTAAAGATGAGTGAAGATGAAAACATAACAGCCTACATGCAAAAGGTTGATGGACTTGTTAATGAAATAAATAGTATGGGAGGAACTATTGATGAGAAGGAAGTTGTGATGAAAATTCTTAGGTCATTACCTAAGTCCTATATTCACAAGCTAGCTGCAATTGAAGAAGTAACGACTGTAAACAAAGTCGATAAGGATCAGTTACTGGGAAAGCTTATAGCCTTTGAGATGAGAGAGTTTGGTGATGCTCTGCCAAAGGTTGAGACTCCTTTCAAAGCTAGTACTTTAGAGAAGATCTCTAGAGATGAAAAGTACAAGGTGGAACCTGATAATGAGCTTGATGAAATTGAAGCTAACTTTGTTGACAAACTATAAAGAGGTTCCAGTAATTTTAAAGAAAAATTACCTTTCAAGTGTTTTACCTGTGGTAAAGTTGATCACTATGCTTCTAGATGTCCTGAGAGAATTAAAAGGAATAGAAAAAGATTTGAGAGTAGACATAGGGTTCTAAAGAAATGCTACTATGTTAGAGATCTTGATGATGATGGTGTGATAGATGATGAATCTGATGATGCTAGTACTAGTACAAATGAATGCTTATTTATTGCAATTAAAGAAGAACCTATGTCTACTAACCTGCTAGCTATATGAAGGAAGAAAAACTAATGGAGGAAAGTGCTTTGGTTGTTCAGGTTGAGAAAGATAAGGATGAATGGACTATTGATAGTGGATGCTCACATCACATGACTTGTGATAAAATTAGGTTTGTGAGTTTGGAAAAGTATGATGGAGGACTAGTTAGGTTTGGAGATAATGCAGTTGGTAAGATTTGTGGACAAGGATCTATTTCTTTTGATGGAAAGCACAATACCGATAATGTTCTATATGTGAAGGGTTTAAAGCATAATCTTTTGAGTGTTGGTTAGATGTGTGACAAAGGTTATGATCTGAGATTCAAACATAATGGGTGCAAGATCATGGAAATCTTTGGGATAGTGATTGCTACTAGTAAGAAGACCAGAGTTAACATTTACTAATTAAGAGGAACTAATGATTATTGTTTATTGGCTTAGATAGATGAGAGTTGGCTATGGCATAGAAGGAACATGTCATATCAATTTTGACAATTTGGTGAAGATAAGTTTTGCACAAGCTGTAAGAGATCTGCCTAAACTTGCAAAGCCTACCAATACCATGTGTGAGGAGTGTCAATTTGGGAAATAAACAAGAACAAGTTTCAAGAGCAAAGAACAATTCTCTGCTGGATTACTGGAGGTAGTACATATAGATTTGTGTGGTCCCACAAGACCAAGAATCCTGCAAGGTGACAGGTATTTTATGTTGATTAGTGATGATTATTCTACAATGACTTGGGTCACCTTTCTAAAAGAAAAATTAGAAGCCCTAGACAAGTTCAAAGTTTTCAAGGCAATGGTTGAGAATGAGTTTAAATTGAGGATAAAATGATTAAGGTCTAATAGAGGAGGTGAGTTCACATCAAATGAATTTAATATTTTCTATGAAGAACAAGGGATAAAAAGGCAGCTGTCTGCACCTAGGACTCCTCAATAGAATGGAGTTGTTGAAAGAAAGAACAGGATAGTTCAAGAGGCTGACAGGATTATGTTAAAGGAAGTTGACCTACCAAAAGTATACTGGAGAGAAGCCATACATACTATTGTGTACATCCTAAATAGAGTTCAAGTCAAGGGTAATAACTCTAAAACTCCTTTTGCATTATGGTATGGAAAGACTCCTACAGTGAAGTATTTCAAAGTTTTTGGTAGTAAATGTTATATTAGAAGAGAAGAACTAGGCAAGTTTGATGCTAGGTGTGATAAAGGAATTTTTCTTGGTTACTCTACCAAGAGTAAGGCCTATCGATGCTACAATAATAGATTGTAAAAGATTGTTGAGAGTGCTAATATGAAGGTCGATGACGACAAGGAAAGAATATCAGATCTGAATTACTATGAACTAGATGAACTTTTGGCTATAGTGAATGAAGAAAAAGTTGAGGAAGAAGATAGTCAAGATGAAGAAGAGGCTCTGAAAAGTGTTGTTAAGACTCCCAAGTATGTAAGGATTAATCATTTTGAAGATCAAATTATATGTGACAAAAACAAAGGAGTGTTGACAAGGAAAAGAGTTGTAGAAGAACAAGTGAATTATGTTTGCTTTCTAAGGTTGAACCAAAAATTGTGAATGAATCTTGCAATGATGAAAATTGGGTAAAAGCCATGGAAGAAGAACTAATGTAGGTAGAGAAGAATCAAACTTGGGAATTGGTTCCTAGACTTGCTGATAAGAATGTTGTTGGAACTAAATGGGTTTTCAAGAACAAGCTGAATGAAAATGGAGAATTTGTAAGAAACAAAGCAAGGATTGTGTGCAAAGGATATTCTCAAATTGAAGGAATAGATTTTGAAGAGACTTTTGCTCCAATGGCTAGGATTGAAGCAATCAGAATATTTTTGGCATTTGCAGCTCACAAAGATTTCAAAGTGTATCAGATGGATGTGATGTCTACATTCTTGAATGGTGATTTGGAAAAAGTTCACATTGAGCAACCAGAAGGGTTTTAGTTATGAAAACAAGGTGATATAGTATGTAGATTGATGAAAGCCTTGTATGGACTGAAGCAAGCTCTCAGAGCCTGGTATGCAAGGTTAGACAAATATTTTTTGCAATTAGGGTTCATTAAAAGTACTGCTGATAGTAATCTCTATTTTAAAATCAATGATAATCAAATCCTGATTGTTGTAGTCTTTGTTGATGACATTATCTTTGGAGGAAATGAAGTTATGTGCATGAAGTTTGTAGGAGAAATGTAAAATGAATTTGAGATGTCTATGTTTGGTGAAATGAATTTCTTTCTAGGTATGCAAATTACTCAATCAAATAAAAAAATCTTTATTTCTTAGTATAAGTATGTGAAAGAGTTGTTGAAGAAGTTTGGGATTGAAGACTCCAAACCAGTATGCACTCCCATGGTGACTTGTTGCAAGTTAAGAAAAACTGATGAATCACCTAAGACTGATCAGAAAAGGTACAAATCTATGATTGGAGGATTACTTTATCTAACTCAAACCAGATCTAACATAATGCATGTAGTATGTCTTGTGGCAATATTTCAAGAAGATCCTAGAGAGTCACATGTGATGGAAGTCAAGAGAATCTTGAGGTATTTGAAAGGCATGTATCAGAACATGGCTTATGGTATCCAAAAGATAATGATTTCACTCTCAGTGGCTATACAGATGCAGATTGGGTTGGAGATGTTAATGACAGAAAAAGTACAAGTGGAGGTGCTTTTTTCTTGGGAAATAGATTGGTTTCATGGCTGAGCAAGAAGCAAGATTTAATCTCCTTATCTACTGCAGAAGTAGAGTATATTGTAGCAGCATGTTTTTGCACTCAAGTGTTGTGGATAAAGCAAACTTTAAAAGACATAAGAGTTGTGTATGAAGATCCAATTGCAATATTTTGTGACAATACAAGTACCATAAACATTTCAAAGAATCTAGTGATGCTCTCAAGAATAAAGCATATATCAATAAGGCATCACTTTTTGAGAGAAAAGGTGACAGAGAATGAAGTAAAGATGGAATATGTGTCCAAAAAGAATTAGGTTGTAGATATTTTCACTAAGCTTCTACCTAAGGATACATTTGAGTATTTCAGAGAAAAGTTATGGATTATTACTCCTCTTGCTATGAACTAAGATGCATAGGAATGCATCAATCTAGTGGTGCCTAGAGCCTCAGTCGTTAGTCTCGATTGATGTTTTGGGAGCTACCTCTCAGGGGGAGTAGCTAAATGTTACTGACATAAGTTCCTGATAATAAGTAGTAAGTATTGATAATACATAAATTTTAGTTTGATTAGAACAACAGAGTGCAAGTATGTGCCCTTTACCATTGATGTCAAGTGGGGAGAGAAATCATGTGAAAAACTTAGGGGCAGAAAGAGTGCAGATGTATAAAAAGAAAGGGGAAGTATCTTGTCTTGATGGTATTTATATTTTTTCACATCATATGTTTCCATCAATGACAAAGGGGGAGATTTTTCCAAGTATGTGCCTAACCGGTGTTGTCATTGATGTCAACATATCAATGTTGTCATTGGTGTCAACTATGCTCTTGTTTACAACAAAACAATCTAGTAGTTTGATCCACATTTCTTGTAGAATGAATATACTTGTCTATAGATTGGAAGCTAGTTAGATACATATCTAAAGATGCTATGCTCCAATTTTGAGCCTCTGGTATGAAGATTTGAGTGAGTTATGTTCACCAGAGTGAAAACTACTTTTTATGTGTATTTGGTAGTGACAGGGAGAATGTATTATGCTCTGCATTCCTCCATAGTTAATTATTTTAGTCTATGGTTTTGGAATCAAGTTTGTAATGATGATAGGTGCCTTCAACTCCAATGGTTCAAGATTTGGTGGTCCGTAAGAGATCGTTTCTTTTTGATAGTAGCTGACAGTGTTGTTTATGTGCTCCAATTTAAGAATCTTCTTGACAAAGTGGTTAGAGATTGTGCGGTTGTTCCTGTTGATTATAATATTCTTATGGATGTCTCTTGATTGTGTTCATACCTTTGGATTAGTCTACAAAGAGAAATTTGGATCATGGATGAAGACTGTTCTTAGAAGACTTAATGATAAACACCAGTCTTGGCTGACTTGGTTGATTTCACTACTTGCAAAGATACATCGAATATTGTGAAAGCATGTCATGGCGTGGAAGATTGCATTTGAGTCCCAGCTTGGGCATAACATGATCCACATACATATTTCCCTTAGCTAATTTTGTTTAGGTCCAGACCTATTTCTATGTATGTTTGTAATGTCAACCTTGGCGACTGTTCCAATGGTTGATGAATGTAATGCCGACCTTGATGTACATTCCAAGGTTGATGAAGGGTATAAAAACATGTAATGAAGTTGTGAAAAAAGATGTCCTTGTGTGAAAATGTGAAGATAAGTGTGAAGGTGTAAGAAGAGTCAAGCAGAGGAGTTATACTATGCTTCAATGGAATTGGACTCAAGCATGGAGTAGATGCTATCAAATCAGTTCACCAACCCTTGGTAGTGAGCCACCTCTTGGCAGTGAGCCCTAACATTTGCTATGAGCACTTTGGGCAGTGAGCTCTAAGGTAGTGAGCCTTTATTTTTTGGTATTTCTATAACATATTTATAGCTGTGGGCTAACACGCACCGTGGTTTTTCCCTTATAGGGTTTTCCATGTAAAAATCTAGTGTCTCATATGTTGAATGTGTTATTGTGTTGAGTTTCTTATTTCATGTTTTCTTGATTAAATATTAATAATAGTAATTAAGCATTGGATGTGTTGATAATTGATTAAAGTCTTAGAGACAAATAATTCACCCCCCCTCTCAGTTGTCTTGTGCATTTCAACAAAGGATTATCCTTGTTTTTGTTTGGTATTAAAGATGTCTATCATCGTCACTTCATGTTCATAGTTATAAGCATAATGTGCAATAAATTTGTCAGCCAATTCTTGAAATGTTTTTATAGTTGGTGGTAATCCAAAAAACCATTCCATGGCACTTCCTTCAAGACTATGAGGAAATAATCTTATAAGGTATGTTTCCTCCACAACAAATTCCAAGGTAGCAGCACAAAACTCTCTCAAATGATCTTTAGGATCTCCCTTTCCTTTATATTTGTCATGTTTCAGTATCTCTCAATTACTAGGAAATGGCGGCATTGGTACACTTGGATCAAAAGGATAAGGGCATATATCTTCAATAGAATACTTATGGGATGATGTCTTAGCATTCTTGAGATTGTCTAATTCTTGCCTTAGTGCTCTAAGTTCATCCAAGATGGGATCATTTATAGGTGGTGGCTTTGATACCTTTGTAGAACTCTTATAGCTTGGTTGCAAATAAAAAGGTCTACGATCCTTCACTTTGTCATCATTGTGTGTCTTGGTATTTTTAGATCCACTAGATCTGGCTTTATCATTTGCTATGAGTAAAGATGCATCAAAATCATTGGGTATTTTTATCCCTTCATCAACAATGGCTTTAAAATAAGGTTTTAGATCTAGTTTGATCACTTCTTTGAAGAGTTTGAGAAACCTTTTATCATTGAGTGCTTCCTTTATATGTTCTTGAGATATTTCTTCATCAATCGTACTGTTTTGATCTTCATCATATCCAACACTAATACATTCTTCCTCATCAAGATTCTCATGATGTCTTTCTCCTTCTTGTTCCATTTCTCTTTTTGTTTGAAATTTTGTCTTAGGGGGCATGTGTGATAATTCTAATCTTTGACCTAGGATGAGTGATATAACATGATATAAGGATGCAAAGTTATAATGTAATGCAAATTTTAGGATATGAAGACAAGCTAAATGAGTATGATGTGACTAAATGAGATGATGATATATTCCCTAACTCAAGGATGATGAACCTACTCAAGGATGGTGAAACTACTCAAGGATGACGAACCTCAAGTGATACAGGTGATTAATAGCCAATGTTTGATTCAAGACCTAAGGAGAGTAACCTAAGTGTAAACTGAGAATTTTGTTTGAATGGTGATGGATATGCAAGTGTCTATAACTAACTAAGATGTGTTTTTTTGGATATGGAATGACTGTCCAAAAGAAGAATAAGACTATGCTTTTATTCTTTGTTTAGGAACAATGGACTGGTGTAGAGGGATAGTTTTGTAGTTTGTTTGACTTTTTGAGCAAGCTTTTGAGATTTACAAGGTTGAAATGTTATAGGTTCTAGATGTGATGTTTGATTGAAATGGAAAATATTTTTTTTGAACACACACACAAAACATGACAGAAAGAAAGTTTTGGATGACTCTGATACAAAATCAGAGTAAAAGTATGAATGCAGGCCTAGATTAGCCCAAAATTTTTCACTGGTCTTGACAAATTTAAAAGCACACCAAATCTCTTACCCTGAAGATCCAGAGATCTTATGAATTGAGGTATTTTCTATCTCTACCCTAAATAGTATGTATAGGGAAAATTCAGAGGTCCAACCTCCTGTGCCAACAAGCAAAAAAGGTTTTTGGCCTCTACAACAAGTGGTTTCTAGTCAGTGTTTCAAGACAATTTGGTGTCTATACATGTGGCAGTTTTCTCATTTAAGAAGCCTCCCAGCACTCAAAAAGGGTTCTTACATATCTCATGGATACTAAGGGAGACTTCTGTCAGTATAGAATAGTGGCACCAAGTGATTGATGACTTTCATCATAGCCACAATTATTTGTATAGTAGACTGAAATGAAAGTACCGCTTGTGTCATTCCCTCTCACAAATCAGGAGGCAGGCCCTCTAAGGGTTAAGAACATAAAAGAGATGGGTCTAGCTTCTGATCACTGAGTTTGCACAAGGTGAGAGCATACACCTACCATCTTACAAGCACAACAAATAGTGATTAATTAAACCCCTAGTTAATCTATGTGCAAACAAGCATTTGAAAAAGAGATCTAATCAATGAAAATCCTACAAAACCAACATTAATAGTTTGCAAAATTTTATTCTTTGATAGGCATAGATCTCTTAGAAAAATATAAAACAAATGAATCTGTTACAGAACTCTCCAAATCCCCTTTTCACTCTGTGTTTAATGGCTAGACATTTTGTGATCTCATGTTCAATGTCACTTGTAAAAGGAGGTTAAGGCTTTGTTATTCCTATTTAAAGTGTTTGAAGATTGCACAAAATAGTAATAGTGATTGAAAATAAATGCTAAGTTAATGATAACTATTTTCACAAAATGATAACTATTTTATTTTAACAATTAACATTAATGCTTTAGAGTTAACACTTTATATTAATAGTATATTCTGTAGACACTTACTGTTGAGGATCCTCATCATAATTCTTCTTAATGAAAGATTAGTTTAATATGAACTAAGACTATATCAACTTCCAAACATTTTAAAGCGCTTTGCTATATGACCTTCTAAACTAATCAGAACTCAGAAATATAACTAAAAGATTTATATAAAATTTAATAAATATTACATTAGTGTAAGACAACTATAAATTTTTCATTGTGATGGCTTCCATCTTTTCTTTTTCTTTCAATTTTCATTTGGATGTACGGCTGCTTAAAATACCTAATGCCCTGCCTAATAATTAGCAAGAAAGAAGATACTTAGGAAAATGAACACAACATGAAATATCATGACCTAAGATTCTCCTGAATAAAACAACGATTAACTAATGATAATGGATTTGAGATCAAAATCATATAGTAGCAGACAAAAATCTTTTACTGGAAGGCAAAACATATTATGGCATGAGATAATACGCTAACAAGAATAACCAACAAATTAAAAAGCTATTGCACCCATAGGCGGTTCAAGAGGTATACTAATAATAAACCAACGAGTTTAGAGAATTTTCCAACATTAATTCTTTTTTTATGGAAGATGCATGAGTCATCCGGGCACTATAATGGTCATATATAAAAGCCTATCTACGGAAGGAATCAACGATGTGGCAAACAAAAGCACAAAAATTTGTTTTAGAAACTGACACTTTGAACCAACAGCTTGCTGATCAGCAACAACAATAGAAATTTTTGTGTGAAGGTTCTTTATAGTGTGAAACAACTCCTAGCACTACAATGCTCACATATAAAAGTAGTATGAGCTTTGGCTTCGCTACAAAGAAGGAATCAAGGCATAAACAATTTCGGTAAAGCACTAAAATTGTTTACATATGAGGAAACGATGTAGAGGCTATACTATGTGAGACCATTTTTAAGCCCTAAAATTTTCACATATAAAAAAAGCCTCTAAATATCCATTGTCACAACAAAATAACTAACAAGTATCATAAATAATACTCCTTAAAAGTTCTCAATGTAAAATGAAACCTTCACAATAGAATTATTGCCAGGATGATTTCCAATGCATAAAATCAACCGATGTATCCAGAAATGGATCAAACCTGCAAGTTCTCAAAACAAAACCCCTGAAAACAAATGATTAAAGGAGTTGTTCACATCGGGTTCACCATTTTATGTAGCATAAAATATGAATTTCAACTCAACCCTAAAATCATTGCATGGCACATTTAAAAACTATAGAAAGATCAAAAATTAAATGCCAAAAACTATGAAATGTTACCAATTACGAGAATGTGGTTGCTCATATTTTGCTAGCATAACACTAAAGATAAATTTTCCAGAGGCATCAATGAAAAATGAGGGTAGGTTTTATAAAATTTGGGCAAAAACAGTTTCAAAAACTGTAAATTGGTTGAATAGTTCAGGTAGTTAGGTTTTTTTTTTTTAATTTATTTTTGCAAATGAGATTTAGGTTAGGTTTAGGTTTAAATAATAAATTAAATTTATTAATTTTAATTTATTATTTTCGGGAGAGTGAAAAGGTTCAATTAATTAAAATTAATTAAACCTTGGGAGTAAAAGTGGATTAAATAATAAATTGAATATATTCATTTAATTTATTATTTATGGGAGGGATTAAGGAATAATTAATTAATTAATTAAAATTAATTAAATTTCCAAGGATTATGATGGAATGGAATTTATGGTTAATTTTTTATGTCTATAGTATGAATGGGGGAATAAATGGATTTGTGGCTAAAATGATAAGGAGATTTGAAGATGGGAATATTAGGAGTTGGAAGGAGTGGAGGTAAAGTGGATGGAGGGATGTTAGGAGTTGGAAGAAGTGGAGGTAAAGTGGATGGAGAAAGATGGATGGTCACATGCTTTTGGGTTTGTAGGATGATGGAGGAGGTATGGAAACATATGTTTTATGGGTGGGATGAGGGCACCTAGCTTGAGGTTGGAAGAAGTGGATTTAGGAGGCGGGGATGTGGTACCAACATCTTTGGATTGACTTCCTTGAGATATATAACCAATACCATATAGTTTTGGAGAGACTTTGACATGGATAGGTTCCAATGTACCTTGCTCATGAAGGCCTAAGACTTTACCTTGATAATTCTTTTTTTGGAATATACGATGCACAATGGGATGCTTATGTTTTAGGATACAAGACACGAATCCCTTATTGGATGAAGAAGATGAGGTGACAAATAATGGTTTCTTCTCTCCTAGGGAGAACATTCATTTAGGAAGGTAGTAAGACAAATAGGATATGATGGTGGATTTGCGATATGGTTGATAGTGGATGATAAAAGATCATTAGGATCTTGATTCTGCTCATTATGCTCATGAAGATCCAAGCTATTTGTTTGAATATCTATGTGCTTGTGGGGACCAAGCATTGCATTAAAGGAAGTGGATGTTGTGGGATCATGGATTGAAGGAGAAGTTTCTTTACTTCGAAGGAAGGCCATGAAGCGAGGTGAGTGCTCAAGTTGATCGATAAGACTTTCATACTCACTCTTATTGCTAAGATAACAATGAGGAGTAGATGGAGTATGTGGTTCGTGGGTATGTTTCTCATAGATAGTTGTGGAATTATGGATTGGATCAACTTGCTTATGGATAGGCTCTTCATCATAGATAATGTCTTGGTCATAGAAAAGATATATGTTATGGATAGGTTGAATGGAAGGGCTTTGATCTTGATTTGGATAGGAGCAAGGTTGATCATGCTTTAGAGTTGACTCTTGACATAGCTCTTGAGTTTGGATGGAAATGGAAGTTAGAGAATTTGGATGTGCTTGAGAGGCTCTAGATGCTCAACAACATGAGGGTATAGTGGATCTTGACTTGGACTCATGGTGGGATACTCTTCAATAGGTTCAATGAATTGTTGACTACATGATGGATTTGGAAGACTACGCAAGATGTTTGAAGGTTCTTTGGTAGACTCAGGGATAGATGTTTGATGACATAAGGGTAATGGTCTATTCCTTGCTAGTATCCAATGGATCACATCCTTCATAAGTATATGGGTAGATGTTGGAAAGAGACATTGCTAGGCATGTTAGGTGTTGTCACTGATGGCAATTTAATCTATCTTACACATCTGCATTATATCATTTGATCATACCAAAAGTAAGATTGTAGATTTGTCTTAATTCAGATAGATAGGAACATAACATATGATAGGGTTCAACATTTTGGTCCGTATTTCTCCACAGGTTATCATATTGTGTTGCAAATCTGAGGGAATGTTAAGGGATTTCAGGGCTACCTAAATCCAAAGTTTTAGCCTCTAGTGATGAAGGGATTGAAAGTTACAAGCATATGAGTATCGAGTTTTGGCTAGACAGCTCAGTTTGGTGAAGAACAGACCGACTTGGTGTTTGATCCTTGTGCAGATTAAGAGAAGTGGTTGGTTGAGTAATTTATAAGATCCAATGTTATTGGCCAACATGTGCGGTGACTTGAATACATAGGTTTTGGTCTACATTGATATTTGTGCATGGATTCAGCTGACAAAATAGTGTTCTTGAAAATGCCTCTAAGTTTTCTTAAGGCTGACTACAGTTGATGAAATTTCAAGTAGTGGATATATATAATTGATGGGTGCAAGCATTTTATGATATAGATGTGTGAATATGAGATGAGAGGTGCAAAGTATAGTAGTATCAAGTGTGAAGCAAAGATTTGAGCCTCGAATCATGGCAGAACAGTGAAAAAGGGTAGTGAGAGATGAAGTGTGTGAAGTCGGTAAATTGAGCCTAACTAGAACTACAATCTTTCATTGTTAGATGCTATTCTTCAGTTCAAGTATTTCCTCCTTTGAGCAGTGAGCTCTAGGTAGTGTGCCCAAAGGCATGTGCCTTCCCATTTTGTAATACTTTTAACAGAGTATAAAATCTTGTGGGTTAACCCCACCGTTGTTTTCCCCTTAACCAGGTTTCCACATAAAAATCCTGGTGTTCATATGTGATGATCTTGTTGTTACTGTTCTTGAGTTCATGTTTCTTTCTTTTGAATGTATGTGGTAAATTAATAAAGGAACATAATAATAAGTTTTGCAGAACACTGATTCAACCCACCCTCCCTCTTAGTGTTCCTTAATTTCAATAATTGGTATTAGAGCTTGGTTCCTTGGAAGAAGTTTAATAGCTTGAGGAAGATCTGGGAAGGTATTTCAATGGGTTCATTTAGGTATTTTGATGGCATCAATGAACAACTTCAAGTTGCTTTAGAAGATCTTAACCAATCAAGAGTAGAAGTCAAAGAGCTGAAAGAGAATCTTAAAGATGCTAAGGATTTCATTCAGACTTTAAAAGGGCAACTAAGCAAAATCTATGGAAAAGAGGAAGGAACTACTTTAGCAGTTAGCAGATCAGAATTAAGACAATGGCATGGATGAGGCTCTGAAGGAGAAGACAAAGGAATGTGAGAAGCTGGAAAAAGAAGTTGTTGTCTTAAAACATGATATGGAATCTGGGGTGATGAGGCAAGCTAAGGAAATCAAGGAAAGGAAGAAGACTGAAGAAAAATTGAATTAGTCTTTGAAAGAAAGAACAGAAGAGTGTTGCAGATTAGATAGAATAATTGGCCATCTAGAGTCTAATCTTCAAGAAACCAGGTATAATGAGGAACAAATTGAAAGGTAAATAGTTATTCTCAAACATCACCTAGAAGCTGCAAATGAATACAAAGAGAAGTTCAAGATAAGCTCAGCTAAACTTGAGGTGTTGCTTGATAGTCGAAAGAAGGAAGATGATAAGCATGGTCTATGATATGAGAAAGGTGAAAGCTCTAGATCCAGTCAAAGAAATCCTGAAGGAAGAAATCTAAGAAGGAATTCTAGAAGGCCTCTGATAAGACAACCTAATGCTCAAAGGTATCCATCTTTCAATGGAAATTATTTTAATTGTAATAAGTTTGGTCATAGAGCTACTCAGTACAAAAGTAGAGTGAATCAAAGTGGTCCATC
This sequence comes from Cunninghamia lanceolata, assembly GCA_027924645.1. Taxonomy (NCBI): domain Eukaryota; kingdom Viridiplantae; phylum Streptophyta; class Pinopsida; order Cupressales; family Cupressaceae; genus Cunninghamia; species Cunninghamia lanceolata. The sequence continues at coordinate 15,377,650 of BSBN01000523.1, forward strand.
CTTCTCCAGTCAATGCTTCAATTGTAATGGTCATAGATCCAATGAATGCAGAAGTATGATGATGAATAACTCTAACAACAAAGGAAATGTCAATTCCTTCAATGGGAAATGTTTTGCATACAATAGATTTGGATACATGGCTAATTAGTGCAAATCAAGAGGAAATCAAGTAAATGAGCAAATGAATGTTGTGTGCTTTAATTGAAAATAGTTCCTATCATATTACAAGATTCTGCAGAAGTAGGAATGATGATAGAAAAGGTCCAGTAAGAAGAAACTAGAATGTGCAGAAACAAGATAAAGGCAAGGGAAAAGTAGATGTGAATGAGATCTAGAATGAAATGAACAAAACATGGGTGAAGAAAGGTGCAATGAATGATGGTGATGGGTCCGTACCAAAATCTGGTGCTGATAATTCCTCTAGGAATTGAAATAGGAGCTCTGGCTCAAGGGGAGCTACATTGAAAATCTAATCCCCCTGCTAGTAAGTGGGTACATGAATGGGGCACAATGAATGAAGATAAAGAATCCTATTGTAGATCTATTGAAGAAAATTTTGGAAGAAAAGAAGCTAATGCAATTGATTGCAGAGCAATTAAAGATTGACTATATTCATAAATTTTGTAACTAGATGAATTAGGGCAAAGCATTTATTACAATGGTGATTTAGGTTTTGAGGAGCATAAAAGTTCATTCACTCAACATTTGAATCAGTTTGCATTTAAAGAGAACAAGGAGAAGAGCATCTGAGCTGAGATCTCAAAGATTTGAAGTGTGAAAAGCGAATTCAATAGCTAACCCTAACCGGTGAAACAAGGTATTCCCTGTAAAGCTCTCTAAATTTACACTTTCTGGATATGGCTACTCCATTGGTTGTTGACATCACTGAAAGGCCCCAACCTACATTTAAAAGGCATCCATACAAATCTGTAGAGGTCGATCCGTTAGGTTCCCTTTCTAGTGTTCTACATGGTGTGTTGTACATAGAAGATATTAGGGCTTACATTCATGCTAGCATAGATGAGTTTGGGGATTCAAAGTTAGTGGATTTGTTTAAGAATCACCTGAGGGGTGAGATTTATGGTCTTAAACATGAGTATAAGGTGCTACAAGACAAACATTTCATTCAGGTTATTGGGTTCTTGTCCTTTAATGAGGACGAGTGGGTCCGATATGTACTGAGTCAAATACATGATGAATTCATGTGGTCAATTAAACCCTTTAAGATCACCAAGGATGCCATCAAGGCCATAACAAGATTGAACTCATCCAGTGGATTGTCGATGTTAAAGTCAGTGAAGAATCAAACTGTAACTGATGCTACAAGCTCAAAGTTTGATAAGATGGCAATGACAATAAATGATATAATTGATCCGGATGTCAAATTTACATCTATGGTGATTGGGTATAAGATATACCACTCCAATAGGGAAAACTCAGTATCTGGTATAGCCATTTATTCTACTTATCAGATGTTAAGAGAAAATGTTTACTATGACTTGTGTGAGCTACTATAAAACTAGCTAATGGACAATCTGAACAAGATCAAGAAGGATAGAAGAATACATTCAAGTATGGTACGTTGGTCTTGTGCTTGTTCTTCTATTTCATGAATGAGTTGTCCGGGATGAAAAGCCTACATTGGACCAGTCACAAGCCTATGGCCATACAAATAAGAGAGCGCTTGCATAATATTGGTGACTCCAATGCCCAAAGGAATGCTCTTTAGGGATATTTCAAGAATTTTTAGAATATGATGCAATCAAGGGAAAGAATCCCTAAGTATGTGGTGGAAAAGTATAAGGATACAATTTATTTCATGGTGGAAACAAATTAATGCTTGATGGAAGTAGTTGAACCAAGGACTATATGGATCATGCCCATGGGGTATGAACTTGATGAACAAATACTGGAAATGTATGCTCAACACCTTTTGAGAAAACTAAAAGATACCTTGGTTGAGAGATTTAGTACATATGGTGAACTTAGTTTGAAACTATATGTTGAGCTCTAGAAACCTGAATCTAAGAGAAAGATCCAAACGCAAGTTGAAATGTATGTAGAAAGTATTGGAATAACCAAAGAAGTTGTGAGACAAAATAGGGAAAGGATAGAGAAAGCTGAGAAGGAGAAGCAGGATAGAGAAAGGGAAGTGTTCTGGTAGAATCCTCTTCTAAATCAAGGGATACTAGGAGTTTTGGTACAACCTCTAGTGCATCACCCTCTCCTATTGTAGAGAAATTCAAAGAAAAATCTGCCGGTAAGGAAGGAAAAAGGACAAAACTAAAGGGAAAAAGGTCATATGTTAGTGTGGAGAAGGAGGATAAAGAAGAGACTGAGTCAGATGGTGAGGTTAAAGAGTTGAAGGGCTCAGGTACTAAGGCTACTAAAGTGTCTAAGGAGAAGCCTCAAAGAAAGCAGAAGCATCAAGGGTTGCCAAAGACAAGCCCTCTGGATGTATAAGGGTGAGCAAAAAACAAAAGACTGAGACTCATGTTGAAAAATCTACCTTGTCAATTGAAGATATTGTGAATGCAGTAATTGTTCATGGGAATTTGAAGCCCATACCAAAATATTATGACAACTTTGATAATGCCAACAAGAAAATTTTGGAGGATGCTACTGTTAAGTACTTGAATACATTCAACAGAGCACTTGTGGAAATTTTGTTAGAAATCCCTAAGAGTCTAAGTGATATTTTGGAGATGAGAAAAGAAGCTGTTGAAGTAGAGGATTTGGAGCTAAGAGAACATGTGTTGTCCAGTCTGTGTCTGGTTATCTCTAGGAAGGAAGCAAATCAAATTTTCAAAGAAGTCAAAGATGAATTTATAAGCAAGAAAAGGATGAATAAGCTAATGATTGGAGACATTGATGAAGTGGTCAAAGAAATAGAACAAATTCTAAGGAAAGCCCTGGACAATAATAAGTTTTATGTTGTCACTGAAGAACCTGTTGATGTTCATGACACTTCCATTCTAAATAATGAAGAGTTGAAGAAAAATGAGCAACAAGTTGAGGTAGATGATTTCTCTACTCTAGAAGAAGAATTATTGAATAAAGGAGATGAAGAGATGATGAAGATAATGTTGGTAGTGCAGAGGATACTCAAATTCCACTAGACCAATTTGGTGAAGAAAATACAGAGATGAACATGGAAATAAATGCTCCTACTGAAAGTGATTCTGAGAAAAATAAAGAGCAAAAAGCAGAAGAAGTTAAGGACAAGGAAGATTAAAAAGAATAAATAGATGTTGGAATTGATTCCTCCATTCCGGACGTTCAGGAATTTGATAAAAATGATGATAATGTAGCTACTGAGGATACACAAAATCCTCTGGAAAAGAATATAGAAGACATTTCTAATAAAGACAAAAAGAAGGATGCCTCTACTATTGATGTAGAAGTAAAGAAAAAGAATGAAAATGATAAGCAAGACAATGTGGTTGACTCCAGAAATGGAGAAGATGCATGCCCTAATGAGCATAAAACTAAAACATCATATTGGGCAAGAGACACTATAGAAGCAGTGAAAGAAATTTTGGAGAAAGACAAACAAGTTGCAGAAGATCTGAATATAATACAAGGTCCAATCAATTTTGATACTCTATCACCGATATAGAAGATGAAGTTGGCCTCTATTGCACAAGCTAAGGCCAGAGAGGAAATCTTGAAGTTCCATATAGAAGACAGTGAGTTTCTTGGTCTTACATCTGACATTTTGGAGAAAATCATGCCTTCATTTCAAAAGGATTCATCAGCATCCCCCTCTGGTCAGTTAAAGAGTCTGATAAATTCTGTAAGTACTCACTTTGAGTCTTTTGAGAAGTGAGCAGAAGTTAAAGTCTAGAATGAATTTAATGATAAAAGATTTAGGGAACTAAAAAGAATAATTGACAATGATAGAATTATTGTGGATACTAGTGTAAAGAGTATTCAAAATGCCCTCACTAAAGGAGGATGTGTACAAATTTTGTTTATCTTTGCAAAAAGTTGTAGAGAATATTGAGAAGAAATATAGGATTCCGAGCAAAAATTGTCAAATGTATCTCAATCCTTTGATCCTTTGATAGTATTTGTGGTGAGTCAGGAATGTCAAGTAATTAGCTTGATTGATGAAATAAAGAAATTGGTGAAAGAAAAAGAAAACATTGTGGCAAGGATGTGTGAACTCCAGGGACTGATTTTCCCTAAGTTGAAAATAATGTTCAATGCATTGACAGAAGCTCAAGTTGCTGCTCTAACAAGTGATCCCACTGATCTACAAAAGGAAGAGTCATAGGCATTTTTATCCAGTGCTCATATATCAGTTTTGGGTAGCATGAAGAAAAGTTGGGATAGTGAATTGGCACTATTGAAAAACATTTTTGGTGATATGTTTAAATTCATGTAGACAAGACATAAGGATTGTTTGTATATATGCACCCATGTACATAGAGTTTTTGCATGAGTTTTGGTATGCGGATCTCATCCTTTGCCATTGATGTCAAAGGGGAAGTGGAATGCAGTGAAAAATGAGGAATTCATCTAAGGGGGAGCACTGGAAATCACAAGTGTACATAGTACGAGGGAGTTGTTCTAACACTTAGTCATTTTTCACTAAGTGTTGCCATCAATGCCAATTGGGGAGATTGTTGGCAAGAGACACTGCTAGGCATGTTAGGTGTTGTCATTGATGGCAACTAAATCTATCTTACAAATCTGCATTATATCATTTGATCATACCAGAAGTCATATTGCAGATTTGTCTAAGTCCAGATAGACAGGAACGAAGCATATGATAGGGTTCAACATTTTGGTCCGCATTTCTCCATAGGTTATCATATTGTGCTACAGATCTGAGGGAATATTAAGGGATGTTAGGGCTACCTAAATCCAAATTTTTAGCCTCTGGTGATGAAGGGATCAAAACTTACAAGCATCTGAGTATCAGGTTTTGGCTAGATAGCTCAGTCCCATGAAGAACAGGCCGACTTGGTGTTTGATCCTTGTGCGGACTAAGAGAAGTGGTTGGTTGAGTAATTTATGAGATCCAGTGGTATTGGATGACATGTGTGGTGACTTGAATACATAGGTTTTGGTCTACATTGATATATGTGCATGGATTTAGCCAACAAAGTAGTGTTCTTGAAAATGCTTCTAAGTTTTCTTGAGGCCAACTGCAGTTGATGGAATTTCATGTAGAAGATATATATAATTGATGGGTGTGAGCATTTTATGATATGGATGTACGAATATGAGATGAGAGGTGCAAAGTATAGTAGTATCAAGTGTGAAGCAGAGATCTGATCCTCAGATCATGACAGAACAATGAAACAGGGTAGTGAGAGATGAAGTGTGTGAAGTTGGTATATTGCACCTAACTAGAACTACAATCTTGCATTGTTAGATGCTATTCTTCAGTTCAAGTATTTGAGTAAACTCTTTGTAATTGATCTTGTAGGCAGTGAGCCTCCTTTGAGCAGTGAGCTCTAGGTAGTGTGCCTTCCTATTTTTTAATACTTTTAACAGAGTATAAAATCTTGTGGGTTAACCCCCACCGTGGTTTTCCCCTTAACTGGGTTTCCATGTAAAAATCTTGGTGTTCATATGATGATCTTGTTGTTGTTGTTATTGAGTTCATGTTTCTTTCTTGTGAATGTATGTGGTAAATTAATAAAGGAATGTAATTAATAATAAGTTTTGCCAAACACTGATTCACCCCCCCTCTCAGTGTTCCTTAATTACAATAGGTAGATGGACAATATAATGGATGGAGAACAATGGTAGATGGCGTAGGCTTATGTGTAAGATTAGGATTGCTTGTGCTAGATGGGGATGAAATTGGATGAGTGTATTTGGATTTCTCCATAGCTTTTCATTTGCTTTTAGATTTTGCAAAGAATCTTTCAAGAAAATTATTTGGCTTTGGTATAGGTATTCTATTGGATGATGATGGAGGTTCCATATGGATGGATGGATGAGGAGGACTAGTAGATGGATTGGTGTATGATTCCATACTTGAGGTGGTATTTCCCTTGTCAAGAGTATCATTAAGATGACCTAAGGATTCTACAAAGTTCTCGTATATGCCTAAAAATGACACGATTCAGTCTAAATAAATATTCTTAATATTTATTTCATTCTAATTCTTCTATCAATAAATAAATAAACAAATTTATTTATTTGATTCATATTCTTCTAAATTAATTAAATATCAAAATATTTAATTATCTCTTCTAAAGTGAAAATTAAATCAAATCCTTTATTTAATTAAATTCTTCCAAACAATTAAATAATTTTTAAATTATTTAATTAAAGTCAAATCATTCCTCCAAATTTAAATAAATAAATCAAATTTATTTAAAATCCTCTCAATCTCCAAAAATAAAATATAATCAAATATTTTATTTATTCTTCCAAATCATGCACAACAATTAAATAAATTTATTTATTTAATTTGCTTTCCTATCTTAAAATATCTTCCAAATCTTCTAAAAATAAGTATTCTTCTTCATGCACAGAAAATTAAATAATTTATTATTTAATTTCTCTCAAATCATGCAAAAGAAAATCTCAAGTTGAGCTAACTGACTCAACCAACCTTGTTTTTATCAATATCTCTTAAATTAGAAAAAAACTTTCTAATTTATGAAAAGCATATCTTATCTTTAGAAAAGAAAGCAGTTAAGTCAAACAAAACAACTTTTGTGTGACACATGTCTTCTTCCTATTCATGCATGTTCTCTTAAGGTTTCTCAACCGTTGATCTTCTTGTTCTTTCTACACCATTGATCTTCTCTTTCCCAAGTCTATAAATACAACCCTCTTCTTCCATTTCATTCATCCAAGCCTTCAGTATTGTTACTCTACAGGAATTACAATGTGCCTTTGGCACCCACGTCATTCCTTTTGCTTACGATCAACTTGTTACCATATCACTACCATGGTTCTGAAGCTCATCTTCATTAGAAAGCATTATCATAGCCATTCTCCATTGACAATCTTGGAATAGAAAGGAAGTTTACTCTCTAAGGGCCTTATTCACACATGCAAGATCAATCGAGATAGGCAATCAACGGAAGCTATGAGGTATTCAGGTTTGCAAAGGTTTCATCTTTGTTTGTTTGATCTTGACTATTTCCCTTTTCATTGAGTTTTGGGTATTATTGATATTGATATATTGATTATTCATATTTACTCCAATTTTTCCTTAACATTTTTGGCGCCCACCATGTGGGCTAGCCCTAATTTTTAACCCAAAAACTAAGTTTTTGTGTTTTAGAAAGCCGTACACAGGAGGAAATCATGCATCTGACACATCCTAACATGCGTTTGCTATCTATTCCGGTGCATACATTCTTTCGATGCATACAGACTCTTTTCTAGCGTATCTATCCTCTGATATGGCACATATGTCAATTTGGCGCATATATATTGTTTTCCTGCGCTTTTGACCTCTGTCTTAGCACATATGTACTGCAGCGCTTTTGAGCTTTGTTTCTGTGCATTCAAGTTCTAAAGCTGTGCCTCTGATCTAGGCTGTGATTTTTAGGGTTTCCTTAAAGTTTTCTCTAACGCTAACATCTTTTTGCAGGGACACTCTTGATCTGTTTGCAGGCTAGGTACTAGTTTAGAATCATATAGTTGCACTTGTTAACTCTAACTTCAATTTCTAATGGGAAAGTAAAATGGATGCTCATGCAAATCTCACATAGTCTTAACTAGGAAGGCAGTAATTGAATCATTGCTATCTTGCATGTCATTGAATCATTGCTATATTGCTATCCTTCAAAGTTAACAACTCATTGCTATCTTGGTAAAACTGGACCATTGCTATCTTGTTATCACTTCAAAGTTAACAAAACACTACTATCTGGGTAAAATTGAACACATCATTGCTATCTAGGTAAAATTGAACAATTGCTATCTTGTTATCACTTCAAAGTTAACAAATTTTTGTGCTTGCCCAAGTAGATAGTTCATCTAGTTTTTCTCATTTTAACTAGGGAAAGGAACCAGGGTCTTCTGTGTTTTGGGAATGATACCAGGCCTATGCTCTCCCCTATCTTGGGTGACCAAAATGCCAAACATATCATTCTCGCATGTGTTTTTCCTTTAGAAGGGCATGTTCTTGGATACCATCCATCCAAGTAGGAATGACCCTATGTGGTAACAGGCTAAACGCCAAGCCCTACCAATCCACTTTAAATAAATTGTGTTTAGAGTGAAAGCTTCAAACAATGAGTGTAGTTGTGTTATATCGATAGCCAACCTCCCCCAAAACCCTCCAAGGCGCAACCCTTGTAGGCTAGGAGACTCCATAACGGAGAGTAGTGTTGCCACATGTATAACCACTCAAACGGTTGCCTTTATTAAACACCTTTGTCTTACTATCCAAAACCCCCTATAAGTCAGTGCAGGGAAGGGCAATTATCACCTCCTGAAGATTCTTCACTAGAGATAGTGAGAATTTGGTTTTATATTGTCCTTTGAAACCTAGGATTGTACTTGCTTTCTTTTAGTCCAAAAAGAGTCAAAAAAATCACAAAAAAATAAAAAACCATGGAAAAATTCTTTGTGTTTGCTATGTCTTCTTGCCATAACTAAAAGAAAATTAGATCAAAAAGACCTTCTTGCAGCTAAGATACCAAAAACATTAGAAAATTGCCAAAAACTTGGAAAAAACACTAAAATACTAGAGCAGCGCATTTATCCTTTTTTGTTGCACATTTGTACTCACTTGTTGTGCATCTGTGCTAACCTATTGGACTTTCACCACCTATTGTTGTGCATCTGAAGTTTACCAATATTGCACATCTGTACTGAATTTTTGCGTATTTACCAGTTTATGCTGTGCATGCATGACAATGAGTACTTCCACAGTCTTTGAGAGGAAAATTTTGCCATTTTTGGGTACCCATTTTAGCCTAGTTCCAAGTTTTGAGATCAGATCTTACCTTGCAGTCACTTTTTCCCATCCATTCCATAGTGTACCCTCTTTTTTGTCGGTCATCTCATCTACCTTCTACTAGGTCTTCCTAGGCAAAGTCAAAAGTATCCCATATTAGATTAGCATAGGCCCCTTTTTCAGATCATTTTGGATTCAAGTAACCCTAGTAAGGTCGCAGAACTTCTCTAGTGGTCTTGGTGCACGATTAGTCCCTACACAGTAAGATAGGTATCAAGTACCCTTACTAGTGGCTATCATCTTGTATCGATCATCTTACATGGAATCATTGATCGAGAGAGTCCCTTGTCCAAATCTTGTCATAAGTATCCTATTCTCAGCAGTCTCCACCAGCATCTTGCCAAAATCTCTAGTTTCATCCCACCACATCCCATGTTGCCTTGCATGGTTCTTACTAGATCTCAATACCAAAAGCAACTTGAAATAGCCAGATCATCTGACCGTATTGTCACCCCTCATGATAGTGATGAGGAAATCTCTCACGACAATTATCAAGGACACCTCCAAGATCAGAAATTCCAATGTTTGCTAGAGAAAGTGCTCCATGAGGACCCTCACAAGTATTTTATTCATCTTGCAAATCTTGGACTTAAGCTCCCTGTTGATATCGATCTAAGCAAACTCAAAGAGACTGTAGAGGATAATCATGAACACCACACCGGTGAGGACAAAAGAAAGAAAGTCACAAACCCAAACACACATATGGGAGAAATGAAGAAACTAATCGAGGGAAATGATGGATCTCAAGATAGGTACAAATACTAAAACATACTCCTTGGAAGATATCGCACCATACCCCTTTGATAAATGTTTGAACATGGCACCATTCCCCTTTCAATTCAAAGTTCCTCAGTTTGACAACTACAAAGGGAAAGGGGACCCTAGAGATCACATTAGGGAGTTCAACACCACATGCATGGAAGTAGCTCACAATTAGACTTTCTTAATGAGACTATTCCCAAGATCTCTAGGTAGTCAAGTCATGGAGTGGTTCTCACAGCTTCCACTGGGCATCAAAACTTTTGATGAGTTAGTCAACAAATTCATCACACACTTCTCTTACAATATTGAACACGAAGTCTCCATGCTTGATCTATGTAATACCAAGAAAAAGAGTGGCAAATCATTTGCCTCCTTCCTACAAAGGTGGAGACAACTAGCAAGCAAATGCTCATATGATGTACCTGAGAAGAAATTAATGGAGATGTTTGTCCACAACCTCAACTCCAATCTAAGCTATCAAATCCAAATTCAATTCCCTACCTCATTTTCAAAGGTCATTGAAATGGGATTGTTCATCGAGAAAGCTATGATCGCCAAGGGGAAAATCAAGGTATACAAGGACACACCTACCTCCAACTACACGACCGACAAATCAAAGTTTTGGACTAAGAATAAAAATGTCATTAATGACAGAGTATTTGATGCCAAAGTGGCATCTCCCAAACAACAACCAATATTCACCCTCAAAGGAGAGGAAAGCAATGCTACACCCAACAAAACATTCTCTCGGGAGCCAAGACCATCCAAGGAAAAAGTTCACACCACTGGGTGAGTCCCAAGAATCTGCATTAAGGAAACTATTGGCCAACAATGAAATCACTCTACTGCCAATAAGCGATTATGAACCTCAAATAAAACCTCACTATTGGAAAGACACTAACTTTTGTGAGTATCATAGAGGAAGAGGACATACAAATAATAATTGTATCCATCTCAAACATGTTATTCTAGACATACTTGATCAAAATCAAGGAGGTGCTCAACAACATACTTCTAATGAGACTCATGTGGCTTACAAAGGTCCACTTCTCAATCATGACAAGTCATATAACAACAACAACAATGGCAACCACAACAAGAACCACAACAGGGAAAATCATAATAATGGGAATAGTAATGCCAATTGTGCAAGTGTGTCATTCAATTATACCATCAATTGTATATCAAAGCATGTCCTACAAATCAATGTGGTTACGTCTAACCAACAATCAGGACCCAACAAAACTGATTGAAACATCATCACTCACAGTAGTAAGGTCACATTAAATACCCTCCCTCCAAGGTCATCACCTTCTCAATCCAACTCCCATCAGTATAGTGTCATAGACCAACTACGGAAGACTCCTACCCACATTTCTATCTTAGAGTTGTTGCATCTATCTCTTTCCCATAAGGAGATTCTCAATAAAGCCTTGGTGGAAACAACTATACCTACTAGCTTGGCCCAAGAGAAGTTTCAAGCCATGGTAGGTAATCTAACCTCTTCAAGAACCATATCATTTACTGAATAGGATGACCTCTCAGTGTCTCAGCCTCATAACACCCCCTTGCATATTGTCGCCTTCATCCATAAGCACTGCATCAAGAGGGTTCTCATTGATGGGGGTGTCAGTTTAAATATTTGCACCTCAAGCTAGTCCTTACATTGGGGTTCTCTAAAAATGTAGTTCATCCAAGGAAGAAGATTACTATCAAAGCCTATGATGAAGAGGAGAGAACTACCAAAGGAACAGTGGTATTACCCATACAAGTGGGACTGGTGATAAAAGACATTGTGTGCCAATTCCTAGATAGGGAGCTAGCCTATAATATTCTCCTAGGTAGACCATGGATTCATGCCATGAAAGCTATGCCTTCTACCTATCACCAATGCATAAAATTCCCTCATAACGACAATCAAGTCATCATCCAAGGTGATCCCGACCCCTTTTAGCATTGCCACTCTATCCTTTCAAAACCCAATTGCATCATACTGAACAATAGAGCATCTACATTCCCTACCCCACAGCATGATTCTACCTCTAAAGCTTCCTCATCCAAGACCAAAGAGAAGAAAATTACCATCAAAGAAATAGGAGTAGGGGAATACTCCATCCAGCATAGCCTCAACTTGGCCAAATTGCCTCTACCTCCTAGATCCTTTGGGTAACCCAAGCATTTTCCAAATCAATCTACTCCTCCTGCACCTCCCACAACTCCCTTTGTAAAATGAGGGACCCTATCAGATGAAATAGAGGAAAGAGATGTCTTACAATGGCTCTACACAGAAGAAGAAGAGAGCACACAACAAGAACCACCTAAGCTCCCAATAGAAATCTATGGATGAGGTGAGTCTATTCTACATAGAATGGGTTATGAAGGACAAGGCCCCATTGGCCTAAGAAAAGAAGGAATTATAGAACCCATTCAACCCTCTTCATCCTCGTTGGCTAGAACTATAAAAGGTCTAGGATATAAGGATAAGGGAAAAGCTAAAGCAAATGCTTGTCTTGTGGAAATGATCTATACCCTTCAAGAGGACAGTGACACAGAATCCAATGAGTATGAGTGGGATGAGCTAATAGAGCACTTATATGATGACAAAGAGGTTGACACCATTCAAACTTATAGCCCCTACCATGAGGGACAAATGCTACCGCATAGACTGTTAGAGTGTGATTTGCTTATCCCTGAGAATACGACATTCGAGGAAGGTTTGAATTCTATTGCAGTAAACAATTTGGAGAAAAGTACCATCCCAAACTCTCTCCCTACCAATACTCCTAGCATATCCATTCAAAATATCAATGAATTAGATTTATCCTCTGACCCCCTCCCCCTTGTGCATCTTGAACTTATTGACTGGGATCTACAAGGAACCCTGCAACTAGATATGTTCCAAAATGATGATGCCTATATTGACTACATGGAACTTAGGGACCACCTGCATAAAGGAGATCATAAAGCTGGGTTCGCCATTGAACTTAATACCATGGCTTATTTCAAAGAGGGTGCCAAGCCTTCTAGTCACAAAAACATCAAAATAAAAACTGGATCTGATGGTGAAAACTGCCCTGTGGTAGTGTGAAATCCCAAAATAGTAAAAAGAAAGGATGCATCTAATGGTGAAAACCCAACTGTGGCACCTGACGATGGAAGGCTTGACACTCTCCTTGATGACATACACCAGGAGAAGTCTTAGATTGTTGTCGAACCTACATAACCTATTAACATTGGAACAGAGGAACAACCTAAGATCATTCACTTTGCTAAGTCTCTAACCCCACCAGAAAAGACCAAGTTTGTTCCATTCTTCAAGAAAAAGCAAGTCAATTTTGCTTGGTCATTTGTAGATATGTCAGGGTTAGATCCAGATTTGATTCTACATCATCTTCCACTAGATCCAGGAGTGAAACAAGTGAAACAAAAGCTTAGAAAGATGCATCAACACATTGCACTGCTAGTAAAAGAAGAACTCAAGAAACCACTAGATGTAGGGTTCATCAGAGCTATAGACTATCCAGAATGGGTCTCCAACATAGTACCAGTATCCAAACTTGATGGCCGAGTCAGACTATGCAATGATTTTAGAGATCTAAACAAAGATTACCGCAAGGATGATTTTGCATTGCCAAATATAGATATCATAGTCGACTTAACAATAGAGCATACCATGTTATCTCTCATGGATGGCTTCATAGAATACAATCAGATTAGGATAGCACTAGAAGACCAGCATAAGATAGTTTTTACTTTTCCATGGGGCATGTTCTACTGGAATGTCATGCCATTTGGGCTAAAGAACGTAGGACCCACATATCAATGTGCTATGACCACTATATTCCATGATATGATGCATGTCACCATGGAAGACTATGTAGATGATATCCTTGGAAAGTCACTCATAAGAGAATCACACTTGGATGTGTTAGAGAAAGTCTTTCAGAGACTAGAACAATTCAAAGTTAGGTTGAACCCAAAGAAATGTGTCTTTGGAGTCACCTCAGGCAAGCTCTTAGGTTTCATTGTATCGACAAATGGAATAGAGGTGGACCCCACAAAAGTCAAGGCTATCATGGACATGCCACCGCACAAGAATATTACTCAACTAAGATCTCTACAAGGTAAGCTACAAGCAATCCATCGGTTAATATCACAACTAGCAGACAAGTGTGAACCCTTCAGTCATCTCCTACATAAGAACATTCCATTTAGGTGGGATGAGAAATGCGAAGAGGCATTTGACAAAAGAGTATCTTATGAATCCACCTATTCTCATGCCTCCTATCCGAGGGAAACTATTGTTACTTTACATATCTGCTACACGTATATCTCTTGGGACCCTTCTAGCACAACAAGATTATGAAGGTAAAGAAAGAGCCATCTACTACATCAGTCGCACATTGGTGGGCTATGAGTTGCAATACTCTCAAGTAGAAAGATCATGCCTTGCGGTAGTTTTTGCTTCCCAAAAACTTTGACATTATATGCTAGCACATCCAGTCAAACTTATTACAAAAATAGATCCACTGAAGTACCTACTAAGCAAAGCAGCTCTAACATGTCACCTAGCCAAATGGGTAGTGCTCCTAAGTGAATACGACATTGAGTATGTAGACAGAAAGGCTATCAAGGGGCAAGTCATCACTATTCAGTTAGTAGATGCACCACTACAGGACACCACACCAATATAATTTGAGTTTCTAGATGAATCCGTGTTCAATATATCAACAGATTCCTAGAAACTTTACTTTGATGGGTCCTACACAAACCATGGATCAGGGGCGAGAATCTTGTTTGTAACTCCTCATGGTGACACCATACTAAAGTCTTATCGTCTATTATTTCCATGCACAAATAACATAGCAGAATATGAAGCCTTAGTCATTGGTCTCAAAATGGCAACAGAGTGGAAAATCAAAGAGCTACATGTCTATGGTGATTCTCAACTAGTGATCAATCAACTCAATGATGATTACCAAACCAAAGATGAGAAGCTTGTCCCATACAAATGGATGGTTGAGGACTTTAAGGAATACTTTGTGATCATCTCTTTTGAGCAGATACCTCACATTAAAAATAAAGTAGCAGATGCCATGGCAACCGTTGCCTCTCTCCTTGAAATCCCAGAGAATGAGTCAAGGTATGAGTTCTTAGTGGAATCAATTCAGTAACCAGCTTATGATCTTCTTGAAACCCACTCCATATGCCTATCAGTTGGATCTGATTCACCTTGGTATGGTAAGGTTTACACTTATCTCAAGGACAACACCCTCCCACCTGACTTATCTCCAAACCAACGACAAACCTTTATACGCCAAACCTCTCATTATACCATTATTGCCAACACCCTATACCAATGTGGTCTAGATGGTACTTTACTCCATTGTTTAGAATGAGAAGAATCCCAAACTACCTTATAAGACGTACATGAAGGGATCTGCAGAACACACTCTAGTGGTCCTTCCTTAGCTAAGAAACTCATGCATTTGGGTAAATATTGGCCGAATATGGAAACAGATTCATATCAATTTGTGAAGAAGTGCAAGCATTGCTAGATACATGGGAACCTGATACATGCACCATCTCAAGATTTGAGACCTTTAACGACACCTTGGCCCTTTTGTTAATGGGGACTCGACCTTGTAGGAAAAATCCACCCGCCCTCATCCAACGGCCACAAATTCATAATAACCGCCACTGAGTACTTTACCAAGTGGATTGAAGCTGTCCCCCTCACCACCGTCATAGGTAAACAAATCTCCTCATTCATCCTTAATTACCTCATCTGTAGATAAGGAATTCCCTCATCCATTATCACGACCAAGTAGAAGCATCCAACAAGACCATCTTGAAACTCCTCAAGAAGACAGTCAATGACGCTAGCCCTGATTGGCACATCTAACTCAATCCCGGTCGGTGGGCCTATCGAACTAGTATACACACTCCCATAGGTGTTACCCCTTATGCCCTTGTCTATGGATCAGAAGCTATCCTCCCCATCGAGGTCAAGTTACCATCTCTCAGGGTGTCATTAAAAGGTCTCATAATAGATGAAGAGTACAGAGTTTCCAAATTGCAAGAACTAGAGTTGCTAGAGGAAAAGAGATAGAAAGCCTTTGACCATCTCAAAGCATACCAGCAAATGATGTCACGAAGCTACAACCACAAAGTCCACCCAATAGTCTTTAAAGTTTGAGATCTAGTACTTAAGGAGAACCCCCGCAATCAACATGATCAGGAAAAGAAAGGAAAATTTGAGCCCAACTGGCTTGGGCCTTATGTGATCGTAGCTGCTTATAGATCAGGGGCATATCAGTTAGCAACATCAGAAGGTGAGTTGTTCGATGACCCAATCAATAGCATGTATCTTCACCGATTGTATACCGAAGAGAACCCCAATGTAAGGGGGGCACAAAATACAAAAAAATAGAAAAACACAAAAAAATCAAAAAAATACAAAAAAATTGTTCTTTGGTGAAAACCTGGCAAAAAGGCACCTTGGATAGGTATCATGATGAAAACCTGGCAAACATGCATCATGCATACTTCCTAGCTTTCGTGCAAATAAAAGCAAGTGGTGAAAACCTCGTAAACTGGTGTTACTTGTGATAGACCATTTCCTCCATCTTTGGGAAACCAATCACCTTGTGTCCATTCTTCTTTCACTTATGTCCCATTAGATCCATATCTATTCTATAGCAAAATCCTGGCAATAACCTATCATGGCTTGATACTCTCTCTTTAGTCACCTTGTCAGCCAAGGTTTTATCCAGTACCCTATCCATAGTGTCAGCCTTGCATAATGTCTGTTGTCAATATCCACATGGTCCAAATCCATGAACTACGTTGCCTTTGCGATGTCACATAGCCAAGGCCATTATTCAAATGCACCCCTGAGGCTCCACTATCCCATTCGTCACATGTCTAGTCCTTCTATAGTCTGTGTCCACTTTCTATCACCTAGATCTTAGGTCCATTAGGGTTTACCCTGAACTATGTTGCCTCTGCATCATCACGTAGGCAAGGCCATTTAGCAATGAGCCCCAAGGCACTAGGTCAGTCCCTTAGGGTCTATCTCACCAATAAGGATTGTGGAATCTTTCAACAGGCAAGCTAGCGCAAGCAAAACCCATTTTTCAAGAAAAAATATTGACACAAAACATCAACCTATCCAAGGCAAAGAAAACAAGCACCTAAGGAACTCAAACTAATTCTATCCAAATTATGGCAAGAAACAAACACATCTAAATGTAAAAATGTTTTGTGGTTGGAATCATGGTTAAGTTATGGGGTCTTGATTTTTTGTTATCATGTCTTTTTATGCTACTCGAGGATGCCAAAATCTAGAGATGCTATGATGGGGGCATGATTCTTTTCTTTGTTTGTTGTTTGAGGATTAAACTTTAGTAATGTGATGCATTGTCTAAAGACATAATCAGCAAAAGATCATCGAGGACATCAAAGGTCTAACATGAACAAGGGCAATCCTTGTCTATTGATATGCAAGAAATACTTAGGTCATCTCGGTTCAATTATACCTCGATGCTTGTATTAACTTGCTAAATCAAAATCCATGTAAGTAGTACTCAGGTCATCTCAGTTCAATTATATCTAAATGCTTGAATTAACTTACAACATTCAGAAAAGTACCAAAAAAAATCACCCAATCATTAGACAAGCACTTCAAAATACTTGCACCATCAAGATGTCAAAAGCAAAGCATCCATCATACATCCATTATACATCCATACATCCGTATCTCATGCAATAAAAGATCCAAACAATGGAAAGTATTAATACAAATTAAAGCTTGTGAGTCTTTCTACCAAGTTAGTCTTCAATCAATCTTCTATCTATCACTGTGTCATCTCTGTGTCGATTGAGTACATTTGGACATAACAAAAACATAGCATAGGTTGCATCACATATCACAATAGATAGTCATTTACATGATTAAATCATTTGCATAACGTAAATATGTATATTAGATCATCCATATACATTAGCATCATGCACAACATGATATCCACAGAAAATATCAAAAACATAGGTTAAAGGCATGTAGAAGCATCACATACATTGCATATCACATCTAGCACATTGTATAGAATCATATAAAATCATCTAAGTATGCATCAAATAACATCCCATAGCATCATAATTAATCTAAGTATGCATTAGATAAACATCACATAGACATAATCAAAATCTGCATCACATGAGTACCATCATATAATAGAAATGCATCCATATCACATAAGTATACAAAGCATCAAATAGATGCATCCTCATATAAATATCAAATAAAGTATGTCCAAATGTACAATACATCAAAGTCCACTAGGACCAAATCTGAATTAATGTCATATACAGTGTATACATCTCAAAGATAATGATGCCTGTCTTAAAGTGCAAAAGTAGGTACGTGGGAGCCAAAATCTGTCCAAGTGTCACCTAACCCTACTGCTGTGAACTGTTGCTCCTAGTAGTGTCCTCTGTCTCCCTCCTCTACTAGCCCCAGACTACTATGGGCCCATCACAGAGGCTCCTAACCATGATCCACCTTCTCTCTTTGAAGCCATGGACTAGCTCCTGTAGCTCAGAGCCCTCTGATCAACTGGAATAGCACCATGGTATAATCCCTAGTAGTACTGTGTCTAAGCATGCGCTTTGGTAAGCTCACCCTATACCTACGCTAACTACTATTGCACCTGTGCCAACTGTGCCTGAGCCTGGGCAAGCTGTGCATGTGCCTGTTGAACCTGCCCAACTAGAAATGTGCTCATCTTGTCTATCCCAAGGGTTGCTACTATTGTATCTCTCTCCACTCAGATGGCTCATATCCTAGCCTCTACCACATCTCGCTCCCTAGTGAGCCTCGAGATAACACCTACATCTTTCTCCTGCTGAGCCTCAGCCATCCTAAGTTGTGCCCACAGCTGCTGAACCTGTCCTCTCAGCATGGCAATGGCTCTCTCCTAGACATCTGGATGTGCTGGATCCTGGGAGGCCTATGCCTATCCATGCCCCTGCAACTGAGGCACATGTTGTTGTGCCACCTACTATGGTGGTTGCATATGTCCCTGCTATGCAACCTGCTATGAAACCTGTGGCTACACTACCTACTGAGCGTGGGAGGATCCCTCCCCAGATCTCCTCCTTTGCCTAAGTTTGCCACCATCTCCCCCATCTCCTCCCCCATCTCCTCTGCCTCCTCCTCCATCTCCCCCATATCCACCATCTCCTCCATCTCTCTGTCCTCCTCCTCCTGCCAACCCTACCCTCATCATCTGAATCTACCTCGTCTATGCAAGGAAACAGCTCTCCAAGCCCAAAGTATCTTAGAAATGGATGCTCTGTGAACCACTCCTTGTAGTCCTATGTCATCCCTACATCTGTAATCTCTCTCCTCATCGGCCAGGCAATATAGGGAATCTATTGAAACTCTGTCACTGCCTCCTCATAGGATGCCACTGGGCCCCATCTAAACCTCTGTACATGTGTCTGTGCAAATAGAGCCTACCCCTGTGGCATGCCCTGTCTCCTCCCAAACTACCTCTGAACCCTACTAACAATATATCTCTCTAGGATGAACTGCATCCTACCTATAAGCCATTGAGTCTGGTAGCAGTATGGCAGCTCATCTGCCTCATCATCCCAAGGTTCACAATCTAGATATGGTCACCAGATGACCACATCTACCCCATCCAGTGCATGCCTCTAATACTCTAGCTTCCCCAGCCTATACTGGGAAATCACTCCTATGTATCCATAGCTATAGGGCTCTCCCCTCTATCTTGAGAACACACATATCATTCTGGTAATGGCGATATGCTCCCACAACCAAAACTGTAATAGTGAGACACCTACTGATAGACTAGCACCCCTATGGTATACCACCTAATGCATATCATGGTATAGGTGTGCCAAAACATAGACACCCCAAGCATAGCAGGTTCCCTCTATGAGCATCCTCTCCATAATTCATCCCCATCTAATTAGGAACCCATGCGATCTCCTATCAGGGCATACAACACCTCTGATCAATCCTGTAACTATCCCAGGGAAGTAGTCATAATAATTATGTATACCCTACCAAGAGATAACCTAACAATCCAGCTCAGGGTCGTCGAATACCCACCTGCTCTCTACAAGTCCTGCATCTCACTGTGGATCATACTCCACGAGCTCTCCCTGAATTGGCAAGTGAAGTATCCTATATACATCCTCCAAAGTCACCATCATCTCGCCAGTCAAGAAGTGAAAGGTTCCATCCTCGCTGTGAAACCTCTCCACTACTATAGTCAGTAAACCGCAGTTCACAAGAACCTCAGGCGTAAAGCACACATAATCCAATCCCATTGCGCCAAGTGCCTCTCGATCTATCTCTGTCAACATGTAGCACTGCAACATCAATAAGGGAAACTACTCCCTTGACATCTGTGTATCTTGAATGTCCTCCTGCAAGCATACAAAGCAAGGCGTCAACCTAAGGCTGCAAGGACCATGCTCAACATATCTATAGAATCATATCAACTAACTTAACATATCAAATTGATCAAAATAGAACACTACATCTCTTAACTAGATTCTTGCAATCTCAAAGATAGCTTATCGATTGACGCATCAAACAGGATGCCAATCAAGTCAATTTTGTTAAGTAAAACTGACTATCTATATCATATGTGCCAAAATGGAAGGTACACACACTATTTCCCAACAAATGCACCACTTCTAACATATGCACCACAACATTTCATTTATGCATCATCCCATACCATATATGCGCCACCCAAGTACATGCCCTGACTCATACCTTGCATGCGCCAACCTTCCTCATGCATGTGCAGCTTTCATGCATGCACCGCTTTATAACCTACATGTGCCACAGAATGACAGATGAATAGTTCAGCATGTCAGATGCACTGAACTGCAATCTTGTGCATTTGTTTTGCCTAATTTTACCTAGCATTTAATGCACTCAAAATTGACCCTAGGTGAAATTTTTTGAGATACATACCAGGGGTCCTACCTCTACTGGCTGGTCGAATCGTCAGACTTGCTCAAAGTGGTGCTCCTCACACAGAATATCCATCCTATTGCTGACTTCTCTATGCTATATGGTCTCCTGAGCTCTCAAAGACAATCCAACAAAAGCCAAGTGTGCAAATGACTTGTCTTGTGGACCCAACTCCTATATATACCATGCAAACCCTAAACTAGCTATGTGGTGACTATGACTACTTCCTGCACCCGTTTCTTCCCGTTTTCTTCCCATTTCTCAAAAACGCATCCTATTTTCTTCAATCCTAACCAATTTTTCCCTCCGTCTTCATGAGATTGTCCGTCTCGCACCCTTTTGCCTTCTTCTCATCCAATCTCCCGAGGGGACATCCTATCGTCATAACCTGTACCAGGGGCAAACTGGGGCATGTATCATTATCAGACTATTTTTTCTTTGAAGCAACGTCGTAAACTGCATTGCATCAAAGAGGGGCAAAATGTATATGCCTAAAAATGACACGATTTAGTCTAAATAAATATTCTTAATATTTATTTCATTCTAATTCTTCTGTCAATAAATAAATAAACAAATTTATTTATTTGATTCATATTCATCTAAATTAATTAAATATCGAAATATTTAATTATCTCTTTTAAAGTCAAAATTAAATAAAATCTTGTATTTATTCTTCCAAACAATTAAATAATTCTTAAATTATTTAATTAAAGTCAATTCATTCCTCCAAATTTAAATAAATAAATCAAATTTATTTAAAATTCTCTCGATCTCCAAAAAAAATAAAACCAAATATTTTATTTATTCTTCCAAATCATGCACAACAATTAAATAAATTTATTTATTTAGTTTACTTTCCTATCTTCAAATATCTTCCAAATCTTCTAAAAATAAGTCATCTTCTTCATGCACACAAAATTAAATAATTTATTATATAATTTCTCTCAAATCATGCAAAAGTAAATCTCAAGTTGAGTTAATTGACTCAACCAACCTTGTTTTTATCAATATCTCTTAAATTAGAAAAAAAACTTTCTAATTTATGAAAAACATATCTTATCTCTAGAAAAGAAAGTAGTTAACTCAAACAAAATAGCTTTTGTGTGACACATGTCTTCTTCCTATTCACACATGTTCTCTCAAGGTTTCTCAACCATTGATCTTCTTGATCTTTCTATACCGTTGATCTTCTCCTTCCCAAGTTTATAAATACAACCCTCTTCTTCCATTTCATTCATCCAAGCCTTCAGTATTGTTACTCTGCAGGAATTATAGCGTGCATTTGGCACCCATGTCATTCATTTTTCTTGCGATCAACTTGTTACCATATCACTACCATTGTTGTGAAGCTCATCTTCATTACAAAGCATTATCATAGCCATTCTCCATTGACAATCTTGGAATAGCAAGGAAGTGCACTAAGGGCCTTATTCATACATGCAAGATCGATCAAGATAGGCAATCAACGGAAGCTATGAAGTATTGAGGTTTGGAAAGGTTTCATCTTTGTTTGTTTGATCTTGATTATTTCCCTTTTTGTTGAGTTTTGGGTATTATTGATATTGATATATTGATTAGTCATGTTTACTCCAATTTTCCCTTAACAATTCTCATCATCACTAGGAGTGAAATTTGGGTCACCTCGGAGTATGTATGGTTTTGGCTTTGATACCTTTGTAGTAGAAAACTTGTAGGATGATGTCTTAGCATTCTTGAGAGTGTCCAATTCTTGTCTTAGTGCTCTAATTTCATCCAAAATGGGATAATTTGTAGGTGTTGGGATGGAGTCACACATAGGTTGAAGTCTTTGGATTTTGGTTTGTTCCTCTAAGTATGCCTCAAAATATACAAGATCCTCATCATCATTAGGAGAAAATTTTGGCCCACCTTGGAGGATATATGGTTTTGGATTTGGCCTAGATTTATTGATGATCACTATAGACACCCAAAATTGACCTAATTATCATTAGTATCAAAATATCGCATTATCTATCATCTGTATTTGTCTAACACACTTGAGTAATTTCTCTCTTTTCTCTAAACCACCTATTTCTTCTATTAATTAAATAAATTTATATTTATTTAATTAATTCATTATCTATTTTCTTCTCTTTTCTCTAATCTATAATTAAATAATCTTTAATTATTTAATTATCTTTCTATTCTATCTATTTTAATTAAATAAATTCTATTTATTTAATTTAAATTCCATCTAAATCCTATTTCTATCCCACTTTCCCATTAATTAAATAAATATAATTTATTTAATTAATTTCCACATCATATCCCAATCCTATCCTAATCATCTTTCCAATTAATTAGATAAATTTTATTTATTTAATTAATTTTCCTTATCTATTTTATCATTTATCTTCATCTTTCATCATATGCTGACATGTGTGCATCTTTTATTTGAAACACGTGTGGTAGTACTTTTTGTGTACACTATCACACTATAATTTGTTAAATGAGGGTTTTTGTGTACACAATCACAGATGTGCCTTATTCTTTTCTTTCCACTTGTCATCTACACATTCACCTATGATTATCAATTCATCTCAACCATTCACATAGCCACCAAATCTCTACTGTTGATTGATTTTGGTTGAGTGTTATATACACCCTCTCATTCCATAAAATCTATTATCAATCTAGATATCTCATCATATAGCGTCCACATTATCATCCTGAGCATAATACTTCCATTAGCATCCATTGAGCATATTATCATTATCATCTATCCATCATGGAATCTTGGATCTTCATGATTGTTCATTGTTGAGAATCAATCCACATCTTCAAACAAGGAACCTACAATCTAGGTGATCTTGTTCTTGAATTACATGCATTTGATTTCACTTGGATTCGATTCTTTGATGGTGGTAGGATTAGGTTTTGATTTACATGCTTGATCTTATTGACCTAATTTTTTACCTGTCCACATTTTGGCATGCTCGGTGGGACTCACGTCCTTGATTAACTTTGCTATTTGAAGTTGTTTTTGTGAAGTTTAGATTTTTCAGAGTGCTTACGGTAAATTACAGTTGCTTCTAAGCAGTAACAGGTTGCCTACAGAATTTCAGCATCGCTTTTGAGTGAAAACCCTTCAGGTCTAGCATTTTTTGAATCGCTTTTGAGCTAGCAATGATCACTTTCAGTCAATAGTGAATCACCTCTGATTGAAAAGTAGTCGCTTCTGGCTATTTCAGTCGCTTTCAACAATTTAGGGTTTGCTATTGACATTTGATCTTACAGGGTGCTTTGCTAGATTTTTATTGATCAATCAAGGGTTTTAAATCTGTGTTCTGCATGATCTTGATCATCATATCATCATCGGTGAATCAATTTGATTAGGGTTTTGATTTTATTAAGCTAACATCCTTGATTTTTGCAAGATCTCATCAAATTATTATTCTAGGGTTTACAATTTTATCAATCTATGGTTGCAGGGTATCTATCTAATCATATTTGATCCACTGGATTTGTCATTCTAGGGTTTGCAATCTCTAATAGTCATTTTTTCATAACCCTAACCCTAGTTTTGCAGAAACATGAATTTTTCATGCATCCTGCATATTCGAATCACTTATGAGTGATACCCAGTCACTTCTAGTTTTTCCACATCACTTTTGACTAATAGTTGGTCACTTCTAGTATAATTTACATCACTTATGATCAACAGTTGATCACCTCTGGTAATTGTGTGTCGCTTTTAGTTCTATCATTTATAGTTTGATTTTCTTAGCTACTAATCATCTACTTGTGTAGCATTGTTGGTCATGATGTTGATCACTCACAAACATAGAATAAAAGTTACACAACAACCTTTACTCATCTTGAAAGATACGATGAATTCAAAGAATTCATGATCCCAAGTCTCCGTTGATTAGGTCTTAATCTACTGACGTTACTCAGTGGTTGATGTGTGTTGCTGTTTTCCATTCAGGGGCCTTACATGTTTCTGCAAAGTTCATCATCATTATCTTCAAATATCCTGCTCTGGATGTTTGCTCTGCATAAATCCCCAACAATTCTACCTCTGCACTGTAAATTTAATCAAATAATGTGCCTACAGGCTGATATTTGCATGATTTCTACCATTATTTATGATTCTTTGCATGATATTTTCAATAATACATGCATTTAACTCAAATATGCTAATGATCTTCAGTTACCTACGGGATTTCAGCATATTTATCTGTTCTGCTTGTTATTTATCATGATTTGCAATTATGGTGATGAATTTATGAAATTGAAAAAGGAAAAGGGTTAAAGAATAAGATTCCCAAAACTACTGGACTTAGATCACTGATCCACATACAAGCTCCCATACATGCAATGAAAAGAAGGAAACTAGAATCATACTTCACCAGGACGTTCCACAAATCCGCATGATCTAGTGCAAATCTTCAAAGGAAAAGTTGACAACAACATGTAATGAAATGAAAGCTCTTCCAGTTGAACACAGCATTCACCAGTACATATCCAGAAATCAACAAGAAGATTACGTACAATTTACAATCAGGATGTAATCTGAAACTTCATATCCATTCAGTATGCTCAAGAACAAGTACATTTACAGTGATCTGAAGAAAGAACCTTGACATTTCAACAATTCTATCCTCATTAGTCTCAGTAATCCGATCTCCTAATTGATTCTACAGTAATTAGCCTTAATGCGCCAGATGCGTCTGTGTATTCTAATGTATCTCCTCTCCTCTTTTTATTGTCCAGGATCTGGCCTTTATATAGATCAAAAGCCAGAAAACGGTTACAATGATCCAAGGATCAGGATCCTCTCATAATAAACAACGGTCCAGATGAAAAGCACATGCTTCGTCAGTTGGCAAATGTACAGCTGGCACAGAATATTCCAGCATCTTTAACTTGATTCGGTCTCCAGCTGGCGATCAACATATTTGACAATATCCTCCTTATTTCTGGTTCATGTTGCCTCCATGTGCAACTTTGTAATTATCAGCTTCAGCAGCAGCTCTAACAGCATCATGACTTCAATGCTCAGCTTCAGCAGCATCATCATGACTTCCTGCAAGTAAACAGACAAACATTAAGTTCATCATCACGCGGATAAACAACAGGAAGTAAAACGTTTTATTAAATAAGCCCCAAAATGCGCAGCTACAGGTAATCGGGCTCCAAATCAGTGGAAAATTATGCACTAAATGCATAAACATCTTCAAAACACCCGGGTCAACCATTGTTGACTGGGAAATCAGCAATCGGGTCTTCAAATTTCCATCGCTTCATGTTCCCGCCCATTTTTTTTTTATATCGGGTTCAAAATATGATCATGATGATCTCAAAATATACAAGGAAATAACCGCCCTTTAACCATCCTTCGAATCCGGCTTTGCATGCTCTGTGTGCATGTTTCAGGTCATCATCATATTCGCATCGGCGTGACCACATATGATCAGGGTGACAAATTTTAGACTTGGCCGATGGCAACAGTTATACCGACGCCAAAAATCATGATGATGCCCAACTCTATGTCTTCTATCTAGCCGCAGGATATCATGAAATATGATGCTCCTCCTTTCCGAATGCTCTGATGAAAAGCACATCAGGATGTTTCGTTTCTGCATATTGGGGAAAGAAAGACATCATCACCATCATCATGTCGAAGGAGAAAAGGAGGATTTGGAATATGATCCTGCTGCTGAGGAAAGGAATATCATGGTGACGTCATCGTCATATTCGGGCTTCATTAAAATGCAAAAGATGGCGTCACCGTCATGTTTCGTTAAGATCAGGAGATAAATGTAATATCGGGTCACCTAAGGAAGATGATCGGGATGATGAATGCAGTATGACCCCTTTTTGCGGCCAAGGTAACCCTCTCGAAAGATCAGGATGATGATGATCATCATCATCATATCCGCACTAGGTGATTTAAAATATAATCCTGCTGAAGGTCCAGATGACGTCATCAGGATATCTGGGGCCTTTGTTAATCTTAGAACATGACGTCATCGTCATATTCGCGAACAGGATCATGCCTTGGAAAATATCCTGCCGAAGGAGAAAGGTGATGGTGACGTCATCCTGATATTTGCTTCTTCGTTTATCAGGTCGGGATGACGTCATCAGGATATTTGCAAAAGGTTATACTTCTCGGCAGGAGGATATTGCGAAATGTCGGGTAGAGAAACAAGATCATGATGATCTTGTCAACATGACTTAGGAATGAAATATCACCCTCCCTTTTGAAAGATAAGGTGATCATCATGATCACGCAAAAGGAGATCAGGAGGATATTACGAAATGCGATCCTGCCTTGAAAGATCATGATGATGATGATCACCAGGACTTTGACGTGCGCATGCAAATTATGCAGAGGGTGTATTTTCTAAGTAGGGTGATATTATAATATCAGCATGATATTATAATATCGGGTGATGTTAGAATATCATGATGCTCGCGATGTTTCCAAGGTCGCTTGACGGGTAAAACACACTATCACTTAAGATTGACGTCCGGATATTGGGAGTGCATGATTTTTATCGGGTGATAGACCAAGATCATGATGATGACCTTTCGCGATACAAAAGACCGCTCGACGGGGACAACCTACTATGACTTAAAGTTGACGTCCGGATATTTCAACCTCAGGATATTATCGGGGGGCGTTTCAAATATGATGATGATGATCTTCATACAGCAAAACTGAGTTTATAACATATGACCCTCTTCATGCGAATATCAGGTTTGACCAAAACTTTGACTGTGCATAACTCCCTCATATGGACGAATTTTCAAGTGATGTAAAAGGCAAACCTGCATGGAATTTCAAGCTCTTTTTAACCATGAGGTCATAGGAACAAAATATGAACTTTGACAAACTAACCTCATGATGATGACCTACCTCATCCTGACCTTCATGATGATGATGCACCTGACTTATTTTTACCAAACCGCTAGAAAGCAGACAACACAAGCCAAGCCAAAAGTTGGGTCCCTGTTTTGATAAGTTAAAATGGGGCGTGTTGTGTAACCACACAACAAGCATCTTATTGTTTGTCCAAGAAAAGGAGGTTATGAGACTACTAACATATCTGTTGCAACTTCGATCAGTCCAAGACATTTCATTTTTATCACTAATCTAGGAATATTTGGACTTGGTGCTTAAAGGAACCATTGTTTGCTTTATGCCTGTTTATCTTTTTTTTCTTGTTGTGTATGTCTGTAACCCAAATTTAATAACAAAAGTATCCTCTCCCCTTGCCTATCCAATGGATCTTGGGTGCATGAGAACTTTTTATTATCTTTAGAGGGCCTGCCTTCCTAGTGTGAGAAGGGGTACGACCCAAGCAGTAACAAGCTAAAGCCAAGCTCTTCCAAGCTTCTATATGAGAAAATTGTTTGTGTCGAAAGCCACAAACAATAGGTGCTGTTGTGTTACACCGACGAATGTTTCCCCCAAAACCATATTGAACGTAACCTCTTTGGGCTAGGAAGCCTCCATTAACAGAGTGAATCACTGCACATCTAGCCACCTGAATAGATGCTCATATTAGCAACATTTGTGTAGTGGCCAAAATCTCTCTATTTGTTGATGTAGAAGGTAGAGCCTTTGAAGCCACCCTTATTCTCGTGGTTCTTAGTAGAGATAGTAGAGATAATCCTAAGGTTTGCAAGCCTTGGGAAACTCAGAACTTGATATGTGTGAGAAGTGAGTGCCGTGGAGGGGAGTCAGTGCTACAAAGATCTCGAAGCTATCCACTTTGAATAAGTATGGCAAGGGGATTCAACAAATACAGTCCTTGCCAGCCTAGTATTGTACATGTTTGTGAATGTTGTGAGCATGAGTGACTCAAATCATATTTTCTTGTCAAAATTCACCAAAACACACCCTCTGTCAGACATAGATTGCCTCTGAACTGAAACTGCTTGCTTTTGACAAAATTGCATCATTTTTAAACAACAGCTCGCTTTTGGGAAAATTGCAATACTTTTAAATAGTAGAAGATCACTTTTGAACTAAAACTTGTTGCCTCTAGTAAAACTACTCACTTCTGGTTAGCATTGTACTATGTCACCTGAAACTACCCAGATCACTTTTGAGCTATTAGTCGCCACTTTTGCCTTTTTCTGAGTCACATTTGAGCTATTATTGCTCGCTTCTAGTCAAACATCATCAATCCACATCACCCTAGCCCAATCTGTTGCACTTTTAGATTGGTTGGCTCTACCATTAGCTTCTAAGCATTCCTCTAATCATCTACAGCCATTTGAACACCATCTCCTATTTTAAACATATAATATCATTGGACTTTTTGAACTTTCCATCCTCTTGATACCCCCAACCAACAACCAATCATCAAAAAAATCAACCTAGCAATAGCAAACATCATCTCATTGGCTTTATTCAGCCTTAGGAACCCTAGCAAATAGCATCATCAATCAAACTTTTCCCTTGAGTTTGTGAGCTATCCTCTAGGGAAGTTTATCTAATCGATCAACCAACAAAACAATCCTATCAAACAACAACCTAAGCAATCCAAGCAACCAACCAACAACCAAATAGCTACCAAACAACAACCCATCAGCAAACCAATCAATCAACTAGCAAACAAAACCATCAACAAATCCTCAACAAACAATGAGTAAACCATCAACTTTTGGGTCTCAACCTTGACAAACTAGTCCAATCTCCATCATCAATCATCATGCCTCAAACTAAAGCTAATATAGAGCTGAAATGGAAGCTAAAATGCGACAATCTTGATCAACTCCTCTCAAAGATGCAACTTAATTCACAACCTGTATGCCTCCTTACATGTTTGTACCCAAAGGATACACTGTTGGACCATCATCTTCACAACAAGTGCAACATAATCCATTTACAACAACCTATCAAGAGCCATCCCAAGATTATTTATCTAAATTTCAAGAGACATGTATGGGACCAAGTCGACAAGCTTATTTTATCTGATCCTGATCGCTATTTCTTGCAATTAACCCATATGGGAGCCAAGTTACCTAGCAACTTTGACATATCCTCCATTCGTAAACAAGATCCAAACACACCTACTGTTGTTGCAAAGGGACCATCTACCATAGCCACACCATCTCATACCATATCCATGCTATCTCATCAACCTTCCAATCCATTTCCTGCAATGCCTATTGCTACACCATCAAGCCCACCACGTCCGGAGTACACCTTAGAATATTTGATAACTCCAACTAAGGTACTTCCTTACCTTTCACAAAATTTGATCTTTCCCCCTTTCCATGTCTCACAACATACCCCCGCTCCTACCATGACCATATCCATGCCTCAAGTATCACAAACTCCTCAAGCATCACAACTTGTCCATGTTTCACAAGTACAAACTCCACAAGTTTCACAAGTTATCCTAATATCACAAACTCCACAAGTTTCACAAGCTATCCAACCATCACAAGACACACAAGTCTCATAGCCATTATAAGTTTCTATTCCTATTGCATCACATGTGGAATCCACACCCCAAACTAATATCCCTACCACTTCTAATATAGTCTCCATGATTTCCACAAATGCATCTAACACACCATATAATCCCAATGCCAATCTCATTGACATGAGTGACCAACCTATTGTATCACAATCCAATCCTAGTACCACTCTCCCTTATGTTGATCAACTTGCATCACTTACTCCACCTCCATATAATCCTTCACAAAATGTCAATCTGTCTTATGCAACCCAACTATTACCCATTGTCACCCAACATATGACATATACTAATCCATCTCAAGGTACTCATGTTGCCCAAAATATTAACCCAAATGTCCATCTTTCTTCATCCACCAACACCACCATTGGTTATCATAATGTGTCCACTTCTAATCTTAATGCAAATCCAACATCGAATCCACAACCATTGATCAACATCAATCTATCCTCTAGTTCCCATGTGATGCAAAATCTTGGAGTCAATCCATCGCGATATACCCAAACTCCACTTGTGTCTCAAGGACAAAAATCATCAAACACATATGTGTCACATACCAATCCTTTGGCATATAACGTGAGCACTCAACCTCAACATAGAGTCATACCCTCATACATTTCACCATAGTAACAATATACATCGTACTACATTCCACCTCCAGGCCATCAACTCCCTTTGCAACAACAACAACTATCTTAAGTAGATAGTGAACAAATGGTTCACAAGGTAGTGGGACAAAATAAGAAGACATTTTCCTTGGGAGAAATATGCCTTTATCCATTTGACATATCACTTTACATGACACCTTTTCCATCAAATTTTGAAATCCCACAATTTGACAAATACAAAGGGAAAGGTAATCCGGATGACCATCTTAGAGCATTCTATGTTGCATGTCTTGATGTCGCTCATGGTGACACATATCTCTTGAGACTATTTCCCTAAAGCTTAGCAGGACAAGCTCTTGAATGGTTCTCTCACCTACCTCCAAGAATCAAAACTTTTGAGGAATTAGCAAACAAATTTTGATCCCATTTCTCTTTCAACATTGAACATGAGGTGAATATGAATGATCTTGTCGATAACAAACAATGTAATGGTGAAACTTTCTCATCATTTACCCAATGGTGGTGTAACATGGCTAGAAAATTATCATGGCAAATACCTGAGAAATAGCAACTTGACATCTTTGTCCAAAATCTTGATCCTGAGCTCTCATTCCAATTGCAATTGCAAAGTGCTAGCACCTTTGATGAACTCATCTCTAAAGGAACCACTATTGAGTGAGCTTTAATTGCTAAGGGCACCATCAATATTTTCAAAGACAACAAGGACAATCTTCAATCTTCAAATGACAAATCCCACTTTTGGAACAAAAACAAAAATTTCATTAATGATGGCATTGTAGATGCAAAGAACATACAAACAGTGAAAGCTCCCGTCAATATTCACGCTACATCTAGAACTAATCCACCTTTGTAATGAAATCAATCAAGAACAAATCCAACACCTAGATGAAAATTCACTCCTTTAGAGGAACCCATTGAGGTAGTCCTTCACAAACTTATTCAAGTGGGAGATATCACATTACCTGAGGCTAGACCAAATGCAGAACCTATCTTCAAATCTCCTTGGTACAAAGAGAATGAATATTGTGAATACCATAGAGTCAAAAGACATAGCACAAATGGTTGCATGCATTTAAAACATGTCATTCAAGATTGTATCGATCAAGGTCTTACCAATATCACAACACCAACATCACAACCAACACATCAACCAACCTCAAACTATGATCTCAACGCTTTCAAAAATCCACTTCCACTTCATGATAAGGCAAGTAACCCTCATACTAGGAATGCTATTCATTACAACTGTGATTCATCTACGATTGGCTACATTGACCATGCTCGCATTTCTACCATCACCATCCAAGGTAAAGCACCTGATTGTGTTGTAACTACTAGAAAAGCCTGTGTTACTATTTAAGGAGCACATATCAGTCCTCCTCGACCACCTTCTAGTTATAATATCCTTGATCACCTTGGCAAAATTCCTACACACATCTCCATCCTAGAGCTGCTATGTATATCCCCCACTCATAAATCTATCCTTGATAAAGAATTAAAAGAGTCTTTGGTGGCTAATGATATCAATACCACACAATTTCAATCTATGATAGGTAGTGTTGCATCCCCTTGCCATCTCACCTTCTCTGATAAAGATCTTCGACCATCTATTAACCCATCACATAATGAATCCCTCCACATAAAAGTATTTATATACCAGCGCCATATTAAATGAATACTAGTGGATGGAGGAGCTGGTCTAAATATATGCTCTCTAAAACTAATAAAACAATTGGGATATTCTGAGAAGAACATTGATACTTCCAAGGTCATTACCATCAAAGCATATGATGATGCTGAGAGAGAAACTAAAGGAGTCATCCATTTGCCTATCCAAGTTGGTCCTATCACTATTAAAACCCATTGTCAAGTTCTTGATATTGAGCTTCCCTATAACATCATCCTGTCCTCTGTGGATCCATGCCCTTAAAGTTGTTCCTTCCACATACCATCAATGCCTCAAGTTTCCATATATTGGTGTTGAAGTCACCATCCATGTTGATCCCAATCCATTTGAGTTTTGTCGCGGCTTTCAAGCCAAATATCAAAGTCCTAACCATATTCCCATCAATACTGAAGCTTATCCATCTTCATCCTATGTTGACCCATCCACCTTACTCAAGCCATCATCTAGCAAAGCCATTCCAAATCTTTATAACAAGTACACTAAACAAGGATCGGGTGAATACACACTACAAGAATCTTGTTGTGTTGGAACTCTCCCCTATCTCCCAAATCCCATGGTAAACCTTCCACATCTAGGTCATCTTCGTTTTTGATATGGAAGTTGGACCTTCTTCAGAAGGAGAGACTTCTAACTCAGATACCATCGATGACTACCCCCTTCATATCACTGACCTTTTCTAGGAAACCTCCATCTTCATGATTTCTACCACCCCTTCTTCTCCATCTAATAATGAACTCAAGTTTATTTCCCAAAACACCCCTAGTCCCATTGTCAATCATATGCTTCCACAATCTAAAGATTTTGGTAATTCCTCCATCCATCCTAATTCCACTGCTTTCCATCATAAACCCTATTGTACACCCAAAACATATGTGGCCATCCCACCATCCGATTTACCTCCATTACTTCCAACTCCTAACATCCCTCCATCCAATTTACCTCCGTTACTTCCAACTCCTAACATACCTCCATCTAATTTACCTCTATTACTTCCACCTCCATCAAACTATAAATGTCAAAAGCATGTGACCATACACCTTCCACCATCCGAGTTACCTCCACTTCTTCCAACTCCAAATATCCCACCATCCAATTCACCTCCACTTCTACTAACACCTAATTATCCCCCTATCAATAAGTGCCCTTACCATCCTAATTGTGACCAACAAATGCACACATCGTTTAAACATGAAGCTTCCTCTTATTCCACCAATCCTGCTTATATCATGTCTATGGGATTCAAAATAAACATTTGGATGCCTCTACCTATAAAACCAAAAATCCTACCGAGAATCATACAAATCCTCATTCTTAGGGCATCAATGCGAAGAATCAAATCAAAATCCATCCAAAAGGCTATCCAAGCCCATACCTCCAAAAGCAAAGTCCAAAACCAAAATGGTTTGTGTCCTTAAGAAAACAAGCAAGCAAGCCAAATGAGGCATCCTCTTCTACATCTCAAGAATCTGAAACATCCCATTCCATACAAAAGTTTCAACTTCCTAAATCCCACAAGCAAAGAAAAAATAATAAAAATACTATCTATATGGGTACCTAAGTCACTCCATCTCCCATCCACTAAGCCAACATCCCCATTACTTCCTACACCACCTTCCCATCAAAAGCTTTAATGTTTATCACAGTGTGTGCAACCATTGGTTATGATTCCCTTCCATTCCGTAACACTCCCACATACCTCCATCTCCCCATCATTCATCCATTATCCTACATATCTCCCCAATCACCCTCCTATGGTCCATGCTTTTGCATAAGTATTTCATCCATCATTTTCCATAAGTCCTATATAATTCACATCATAATCCACTATCTTCACTACATAATCCACATCCTATTCCACTATCCACCTACTTCATCTCTCTTTCGTGCAATCCCTTACCAACATCTATGAGCATGATTACATGGTCGATGCAATGACATCCATCTCTATTGGGACACTATCACCTTTCATAGAACTAGACACTTGAGTCCCTCCTATCCATTACCATGGTGAAAACCTGGCAAACAGGCACCATGTGTAATTGTCATGCTATCCCATAAAAAAAAAACATCCAATAGTGAAAACCACTTTGTGGCACTTCAGATGAAAAAATAATAGTAAAGATAAATAATCCATCCTTTGGTGAAAACTTGGTAAATAGGCACCTTGGATAAGTACCATACTGAAAACCTAGCAAACAGGTGCTATGTGTAGAGACTAGCCTCCATCATTTATCTAGTTTATTGGATCACTGCTTTCCACAACATCATCCATTATCTTCCCTCCATAATCCACATCATAATCCACTATCTTTGCTCTTTAACATCGTAATTCATTATCCCTTATCCACCATAATAAAAGCCTTCTCACCCTTACCCTTGCCATGCTAATTGTCATAGTGTAGAGTAAACTCTACATTTTGTTTCAGTATTGTTGTGATATTATGCTATAGTGGAAAATATTTGTGGCTATGTATGTTTCTATGTGTGGATTTCACTAAGTGTCTAGCTACAGTTAGAGGGAAACAATTTAAGATTTAAGCAGATGGTGCCGCGTATTACTTTTCTTTTGAGTTGTTGCAGAGCGTGCCACGTGGTGGTGGCAGTTTTTTTGTTCAACTTTCATAGTGGCTGCAGGCTTCGCCATGTGTCTACACCGGGGGTAGTCTTTTAAAAGTTTCTTTTATTACTGCATGCTTACGAATAGTGCCGCATGTCTTTTTGAGTTTTAAGTGGATGGTGTCACATGTGTTTTCTTGCCAATATATGGTGGGCCACAATTTTATAAAGACATAGTTTCATACTTATTACGGAGGGTGCCACGTGGTGACAGTGGGAGAAGGGTTTCTTTTATATTCAATGCTCTCAAGATGAAGGCATTTTATTTTCCAATTACTCTGAAGTGTGCCAAGTGTCAGCTTTCGCGTATCCTGAAGGGTCTCTTTATAAATTACATGTTGCTACGGGCTTCGCCACATGTCCAATTTTGTTTCAAGTGGATGGTATCATCTGTCCCAATTTATTTCTCTGTATGGGTATCAAGTGATGTACATGGTTGGTTTCGTGATGTTATATCTCAGTTTCAATATAAAGCAGATGGTGATAGATGTCATAATGATAAGTCGCCCAGGTATAAAGATACAGTTTTTGAGCCTAAAACGGAGGGGGACATGTATCACTTTCAAAGTAAGGTGGAGTGAAACAAGTGGCATTCTCTTATGTTTCTTCTGAAGGTAAAGAGTTTTAAGTAGTTACAACAGATGCTGCCATATGTCACATTTCTTTTTGAGTAATGAGCCTGCGTGTGTCGCCAAGTGTCGTAACAGTGATGTAGTTAGAGTGCCACATATATTGTGCCACAACCAATGATTGCATGGGATATTACAGTTGCAGATTCAAGAAATCTCAATGGTCAAAGACTCTTAGTTAGCTCCAATTTTTTTTGCCATTAATATTTGAGTTGTTGCAGGCAATTTTGGTCAAATCTGTGGTTATAAATAAGTTGCAATTGTAATTGATTAGGGGATCGAAACTTTTGATAAGTTTTTATCAAGAATTAAATAGAGAATTCAAAACTTTGTTGTAACTAGATTATATCATTTGCCTTTATATTTTGTTATTTCTGATAAGAAGGCTATTATACCTGCACATGTTATTGCGCCTCTTATAATACTAGAATATTAATGAAAAGAAATTTTGTTCTGTGCCTTTGTTGATATTATTTGTGTCTCTGCAAATTTATCTGTGTTTAGCCTTTTGATCTAATTCAATTGCATCTGCTTATATTAATCATGTGATATCTGCTCTTTAGTATAACTATATCTTAAGGATTAGATCCACTATGCTAATTGGGAGAATATATTTCATTCAGGTGCATCACCATAGGTTTAGTTTTGCTTATTATATCTGTAATCTTGTTTTCTTCCTTCCCTTTACTCAAAACACATTTAAATTAGAAGAGCCAGCTTCTTTAAAATCTGGAGGTTGTTTCAAGTAGCAAGTCTCACATTCTTGAAACTTCCCATGTTAATGTTAGAACCTATGCAATTTTAATCATCAACACATAGTTTCGACTTTGTTGGGGTTAAGATATCATTTGGCACCTTAGCATAGTATCCACATAAACACATCCATCGCAACCTCTCCATTATAAACTCCATCCCACATAGGGGCACTTGTCACACCTTATTTGGAAGTGGATATCTAAAGCTTTAGCTCATATCATCTCATCCATCAAAACATAGCCAAAATCCAAAAAAAATCAAAACATTGCCAAAATCTTAAAAAAACAAAACATAGCAAAATCCAAAAAATATAAAAACATCTCAAAAATCCAAGCAATAAAGTTGGTCCTTTGTCATCAACCACCAACACAATAAACAAGAACTACATCTCATCTCTATCATTCAAATCCTTGATCCCGTGGATACAGGGTATGTAGGCAATCTGAGATGCAAAGGAAGTACTTTGATTCGGGCATAGGCAATAGATCTCTCTCATTATCCATCTTTCTTCTAGTCAACCTCAAATCATTCATCTCACTTTCTTCTATATTTCATCACAATAAGCCTAGAACTACATATAATCATGTCTCATCGCCATTGTAATGTTCTTTGATCCCATGAATATAGGGTATGTAGGCAGTCTGGAATATGAAGGAAGTGTCCAGTACACAAGCACATATGATCCACCCCACTCTATCTTCTTTCATCTTCCATCTTCTTCTCTTTGACTAGCTCAAGCAAGAAGTAGACTATGCGTATCAGAGAAAGCTCAAGCACTTTAACAAATCAGGAATAAGCCAAAAGCTATTTGTCCACATGCCTCAAGCCAAAATTTGCTATAGCATTTTATCAACATCTTTAGCCTTCAATAGGATATATCTTTCCTCTCAACAAGGTGCCATCTTAATCTATCCAAGAGCACTTAAATTTGGCAAGAGAACATGATGACAATATCTTTTATTTTATCTTTTGATTTATCTTTTGTCCCTTTCCTATGCCTAAGCAAGACTACCTTGATCTATCATATCTTGGTATGTTACGCTGAAGTATGGAATGGGGCATGGTCA
This sequence comes from Cunninghamia lanceolata, assembly GCA_027924645.1. NCBI lineage: Eukaryota > Viridiplantae > Streptophyta > Pinopsida > Cupressales > Cupressaceae > Cunninghamia > Cunninghamia lanceolata. Next base: position 15,415,230 of record BSBN01000523.1, read on the forward strand.
TATTGCTTTCATATGATGTGTCTATGGGATGATATTATTCTCTTCCTATGTGTATTGGTATCTTGTACGTGTTGGGATTAGCATCTTGCATATCAACATCTTTTGCATCTAAGAAGCGAAATAGTCTCTTATGCATTGAGACTATTCTATGCTAAGACTAGTTCCATACATATAACTAGCAAGGTGTCATTATGTGTATTGGAGATGAGCTTAAACCTTTGCTTGAAGAGTCAAAGTGCATCTCAGAACACTAGCTTCTATTCATATCTTGTGTATGTTGGTTCAACATCTTGACCTCATAAGTCTAGACGAGATTGTAGTATGCTAGTTATGCATTGGATACCTCAACACCTTGGTCCTCTATACCCTAGTGCATAATATCCATATGCCATATCAAACATAAGGATTGCATTTCTCTACTTTTATGAGCAATTATCTCAAATATTGTCTTATCATCTATCTATTCCATCATAATCCTATGTTGTCCTCAACCAAGATTGATCAACTCTTCATTCTTTATTCCTCTTTCTTCATTTCCCTCATCTTCATCCTGCAAAATAAGTGTGTTAGGCATACATACCTACTTATAGCCCCTTTCCAAACCCTACTTCTATACCAAAGTCTATTTTCTTCTAAATCATCCCGATGTCTCCCATCTAACCCCCATTTTCTTCATGCAACCTTGTTTCTTGCCTATCATCTTATCACAAGCCAACCTAGCCCTTCCTGGTTAGCCTGGCTTACCTCTCAAGGGGGCATCACTAGCTAGTTACACTGGGGCATAGCCTTGTTCATCGAGTGAATCATCGTATCTTCTTTGACACAACGTTCTAACAAACATTGTATCAAAGGGGGGCAAAATGTAGACACTCAAAATTGACCTAATTATCATTAGTATCAAAATATCGCATTATCTATCATCTGCATTTGTCTAACACACTTGAGTAATTTATCTATTTTCTATAAATCACCTGTTTCTTCTATTAATTAAATAAATTCATATTTATTTAATTCATTCATTATCTATTTTCTTCTATTTTCTCTAATCTATAATTAAATAATCTTTAATTATTTAATTATCTTTCTATTCTATCTATTTTAATTAAATAAATTCTATTTTTTTAATTAAAATTCCATCTAAATCCTATTTCTATCCCACTTTCCAATTAATTAAATAAATTTAGTTTATTTAATTAATTTTCACATCATATCCTAATCATCTTTCCAATTAATTAAATACATTTTATTTATTTAATTAATTTTATTAATTTAATGAATTTTATTTATCTAATTAATTTCCCTTATCTATTTTATCATTGTGATAGGTAAAAAATCAAGTTAATAAGATCAAGCATAGCCATGAAAACCTAACCCTACCATCATCAAATAATCTAATCTAAATGAAACCAAAAGTAATGTAGTTCAAGCACAATATCACCTAGATTGTGTGATTCCGTGTTTATGATGTGGATTGCTTCTTCAACAATGAACAATTATAAAGATAAAAGCTACCATGATGGATAGATGATATTGATAAAAACTCAATGGATGCTATGGATGCTCAAATGCTTAAGATGATAATGTAGATGCTATATGAATGCTGGATAGATGTAGTATGGAATGAGAAGGTGTTTATATAGAACTCAACCAAAATCAATCAACGGTGGAGATTCGGAGGCTATGTGAATGGCTAAGATTGAAGGATAAACATAGGTGAATGTGAAGATGACAAGTGGAGAGAAGATAGGGCTCATGTGTGCTTGTGTACATAAAAAGTACTTCATGTGAAAGATATTAAATAAAAGGATGTAGTACCACTTATCTTTTTTAAATGAAAGAGGCACACATGTCAGCTCATGAGATAAATGATAATAGAAATTTATTTAATTAATTGGAAAGTGGGTTTGTGAAAGGAATTTTTAATTAAATAAATAAGATTTATTTAATTAAAAATAGATAGAAAAGAGATAATTAAATAATTAAAGATTGTTTAATTATATCTTAGAAAAAATAGCTAATGAATTAATTAAATAAATATAAATTTATTTAATTAATAGAAGAAATAAATATGTTAGGGATATTGCTCAAGTGTGTTAAACAAATGCAAATGATGTGATAATGTGATGTTTGAATGCTAATGAAAATGAGTCAATTTTAGGTGCCTACATTTTGCCCCTCTTTGATACAATGTTCGTTAGAGCATTGTGTCAAAGAAGATATGATATTTTGCTTGATAAACAAGGTTATGTGTTCGATAATCAAGGTTATGCCCCAGTGTAACTACCAGGTGATGCCCTCTCAAGAGGTAAACCAGGCTAACTAGGAAGGGCAGGATTGGCTCGCGATAGAAGAAAAGCTAGGATGCAAGGTGGACACGAAGAAAATGGGGGTGGGAAGAGAACAAAGGGGATGATATAGAGGAAAATAGGCTTTGGAATAGAAGAATTAGGGTTTGGATAGGGCTATAAGTAGGTTTGGTAGTGGCAAATAGGCTAATTTGTGCTCAGTTGTGCTCAGAAAGCTATAGAGATCTAGAGCTCCTTAGAGTTGGTGTGCAACGAGAGTTGGAGAGCTATCAGGATGGTGATTTTACGTAGAGATCATCGTGCTTGGCGAGTGAGGACACATGGATGACCAAACGGATCAGATGTACTGGTATGTATCGAAACTTTTGCTAAAAGCATGATTTTGATAGGCTAGAAGCGTCATAAATGCACACACGTCACCATAAGTGACTAGGTCTTAGGATAGGCAGTTTAGGTCAATCGTGTAGGAAAATAGGTTGCTTACAATAGTTTAGGTCGCTTTTAGGCATGGCTTGGTCGCATATAGAAAAAATAGATCACTTTTAGTCAGCTAATCAAAGGTATAGGCAAAATGCGCATATAGATAGGAATAAGTCGCTTATGGTCAAACAGTAGGCACATAGGAAAATGTAGCTCGCTTAGAAAGGATAAATGTTCACTTAGGGTATATAGCTCTCTTATGGACAAAAGATAGGTGCATGTAGAGTTGCAGCTCGCATGGCATCAAGTAGTAATCGTATATGCAAAAGAAATTGCATATGATCGAGAGATAAGTGCATATGGTAAAAGAGGTCGCTTTTGATCAGCAAATAGGTGCATATGGAAAAATGAACCACTTATGGTAGATAGAAGCTAGGATAGCAAGAAACGGTCAAATTTTGACAGCATTTAGGTAGCACAAAGGACTGACATGATTAATGACATGATACAGGATATACTACCGTCTTTGTTATCACGGGAGCCACATCCTAGGGATTTACGATTGGTGAGATTACTAGATGCAGAGGAGTGGTTTGTGTTAGAGATCCTCAGATTAGAGCATGTGTCAAGATTGGAGCCAATGCAGGCACATCGAGGACTGATGATGATGATGGTGGAGCAATGGATGAGCGAGCATAGTTCTTTCTTATTACCAACAGGAGAGGCTATGATCACACTAGAGGATGTGTTTCAGATTCTACAAATTCTTATAGATGGGGACCAAGTAGATTATGATCTTGATATGGGTCCAATTGCATTCAGGAGACTTTTCGAGACACCAGACATTGGAGTAGAGGGCTCAGAGATTCTGATGGCAAGGATGGAGGAGCTATGTGATAGACTGCAGTGAGTGGTAGTGGCTATCATTAGATGGCTAGTTGGAGATAGACGAGCGAGAGACTTTCCAATAGGATGGGGGATAGTGATGGAGGGGATGTTCTCCTATGGTACGAGATATGCATGGGTAGAGTGTGTGCTTGGACAGCTCTATCATTTCTGGCATGATTGTGCATATATGTTCAGAGCGAGTATGTCGACAGGAGTTACAGTTTTGCATGTATGGGCTTATGAGCATATTCCAGTGATGAGACCAGAGGGATGGGTGGCTAGAGTAGTAGGAGAGCCATATGTGAGGATGTATAGAGGATCTTTGACATACCGGTAGCGTAGAGGAGTGGTGTACTAATGGAGGAGGTTGGATGAGGTCGATAGATTTGTATGGAGGCCATGGCTGGGATGCAAGAGATGGGATGAGAAGGATGCTGAGCTTGTCTATGCTACACAAGTGAGATATATTTTTGGATGCGGTATATACATTATAGAGCACTATTTGCTAGAGAGGGTTTTGAGATAGTTTAGGTTACCGCAGGTAGTACCAGTTGGTGATGCCATTTTTAGGAGGACTAGATAGGAGGTTTTTTATTGGGGGCTGGGGATTGTGGTTAAGACAGCTTTGGCAGAGAGAGATGGGCTATAGCCAGTTGTATGGCAGTGGGGACAGGGTCATGTAGATCCAAGGACGCTACTAGACTATGATACATAATGGCTGACAGCTAGACCGACATGACTGACACGAGTTGGAGAGATTGGGGAGATAGGGATGGAGAGACCAGTTAGGAGGAGGCGACGATGGGCTCCACTAGTACAGGCTATTGTACCAACAGCGCTAGGGATATAGATGCAGGGACAAATGCCAGGATAGCCTTAGATACTTGTACAGCCTCAGGGGTAGATATTGGTGGGTGATGATGTTGGGATTCAGTAGCTACAGTGGAGGATCAGAGAGGAGATGAGATGGAGGTAGCGAGCACAAATGAAGTTGAGGAGGGTGGAGATAGATACCAGGAAGTGATTGGCTTGTGGCATACTAGGGCTTAGGCTTAGACATACCAGGCTCAGTTCCAGTTGAGAGCGCAGGTTAGGGATGGATAGGATGATGGTGCACTTGCGAGGGTGATAGGGGAGAGAGATACAACGAGACAGGGTGAGCAGATGATGAGATTAGAGCAAGATACGGCTATATAGCAGGTGCAGGCAATGAGAGTCAAGAGAGATGGCCTATGAGCAGAGAGGGATACAGCTATGCAGCAGCTACAGGGGATGACTAGTGAGCGGGATAGAGCAGTGACTACATTAGGTACTGATGGGACTATGATGTACTTGGCCACACAATTGACATAGGTACAGGAAGAGCTGCAGAGAGTACAGGGTGAGGCGGAGTACTATAGAGGTTTATACTATGGGGCTATGCCAGTAAAGCAGATGCAGCCTAGCTTCAGGAATAGGTCAGGGGCTTCAAGTTCATGGAGGTCAGGTGGATCTCGATCAGTAGCCTCAGTGATGGGGCCACCAAGAGATAGGGGACCAGGTGTAGGACCCAATGGTGGGGGTCAGGGCGAGGGAGCTGCTAGTAGTCACTAGGGCTACCTTGTGTATATTGTATCATGATGAGGCCTAGAGACGATTGTACATACATTCTTTATAGCTCATCTTGTTTATGTAGACACTTGTATATTGACACATGTATATATATATATATATGATGATGATGATGTATTGCTATTCGATATTATGTTGTAATGGATACACTATTGATATCATGATGGTTATGCATGTTGTATTTATTTTCATGGATTATGTGTGGATGCGTATACAAATGATATGGATGGAAATGATATGATAATGCAAATATGTAAATGGTTATGATATGGATGTATGCATATAGATAGATGGTAATGAGATGATATATGATGGACTGATGCATTAAAAACACACTTATTTTGTAGGATAAGAGATGTGGACAAAGGATGATGGAAATGATTGATCTTGGTCGAGGACTATATAGGCAAATAATAGGATGAATAGATGGGATGATGGGCATCTTTTTAAGTAATTGCTCAAAATGAAAAGAAATGCAATCCTTATATTTGATATAGCATGTGGATGTTATGCACCAGGGTATAGAAGACCAAGGTGTCGAGATATCCAATGTGGAACTAGCATGCTACAATCTTGTCTAAACACATGAGGTTAAGATATTGAGCCAACATGCACAAGATATGAATAACAACTAGTGTTTTGAGATGGACTTTGATGCTACAAGAAATGGTTTGAGCTTATCTCCACTACACATAGTGATAGCTTACTGGTTATATGTATGGAGCTAGTCTTGACATAGAATAGTCTCAAGTGCATCAGAGACTATTTAGCTTCTCAGATGCTAGAGATATTGATATGTAAGATGCTAATCCCAACATGTACAAGATACCAATATGCTTAGGAAGAGAATAAGATCATCCCACAAACATGACATACAAAAGCAATATGACTATGCCCCATTCTTTACTTCATCACAACATACCAAGATATAGATAGATCAAGGTAGTCTTAATTAGGCATAGAAAGGGGACAAAAGATAAATCAAAAGATAAAACAAAAGATACTGTCATCACATTATCTTGCCAAATTTAGGTGCTTTTAGATGGGTTTAAGTAGGCACCTTGTTGAGAGGAAAGCTGCATCCTATTGAAAGCTAAAGATGTTGGTAAACTGCTATAGCAAATGTTGGCTTAAGGCATGTCGACAAATAGCTTCTAGCTTATTCTTGATTGGTTAAAGTGCTTGAGCTTTCGGTATACACATAGTTTGCTCCCTGCTTGAGATGATTAAAGAGAAGAAGATGGAAGATGAGAGAAGATGAAGACAATGGGGTGGATCATCTATGCTTGAGTACTGGAAACTTCCTTCGTATTCCAGACTACCTACATACCTTGTATCCATGGGATCTAAGCACATTTACGATGAAGATGAAATGTGATGAATATGTAGTTCTGGGTTTTATTGATGATATGAGATGAAAGATAGAAGAATGTGAGATGAAAGATTTAAGGATCATTAGAAGAAAGATGAAAGATGGATGATGAAGAAAAGAGGCTATCATCTTAGCCTGAATCAAAGTACTTCCTTCACATCTCAGATTGCTTACATACCCTGTATCCACGGGATCAAGGCTTTAATGATAGAGCTGAGATGTAGTTCTTGCTTATTACGCTGTATGGGTGATATTGAAAGATTAACATGATTTCTTGAATGTTTGTGTTGGGGAGGTCTTAATATTATTAGATGTCAAATGAGTGTGAATTGATTGCAAAGATATGAATACTGGTTACAGATTGTTTTGACACGTTTGTTGTTGGATGAACGCTATGGTTGAAGTTGAAAGTTTGTTGTGTTGTGACCTAAAGTGTTTGATGTGTTATGAGCTAGAGATAGCGATATCCACTTCCAAATAAGACTCAACAAATGCCCCTAGTGCGGGATGAGGTTTATTATGAAGAAAGGATGGTGTGCGGTCAAGATACTAAGGTGCCAAAAGAGATAGTTATCACAACAATGTCTCAAGTATGATAGCTAGCATTGACAGAGGCGAAGGTGGAAAGGCTATTTGTTGCAATGATATGTGGATTATGACATGGACTATGTAGGATAGGATAGAGAAATATGGTAGGACGAGTGATTATCAAACAAACCAAGCAGACGATGGAAGCTGGTCACTACACATAGTGCCTGTTTGCCAGGTTTTCACTATGGCACTTATCCAAGGCACCTGTTTACCAGGTTTTCACCAGAGGATGGATTATTTATCTTAGACTATTATATTTTTGTTATCCAAAGTGCCATAAAGTGGTTTTCACTATTGGATGTTTTTTTTTTGGATAGCTGAGATTTAAGGATAAAACTTCTTGCGATGAACGCGGTTGACTGGTTCATCCAAGGGAATTCCTTCAAGTGTTGAAAGAGTGTATGCACCTGATCCATAAACTATTGTGATGTTGAAAGGACCAAGCCAATTTGGTTCAAACTTGCCCTTTTTCTCCCGGTGTTGCTGATTCTTTTGATTTTCTTTAAGGACAAGATCTCCAACTTGAAATCGGCGTTCTCTGATTTTTTTGTTGTAGCTGTGGCATAGACGGTTTAGATAGACTTGGAGATGGTTGAGTACTGTAAGATGCCATTCATCTAGAAGCTCAAGATCATGGAGTCTGGATACTCAATATTATTCCTCTAAGATGGTATGTTGTAAGGATACTCACAATGAGGGGATTGTAGACACCTAAATTTGTCCCAACTTTGTTCATGTCTAGCAACACCTTGTCAAAAACATTATCTAGACATCATGTAGCATTTTGTCATAAATCCCACTCTTAACCCCACTTATTCCATTAGCCAATTAATTAAATAAATTTTATTTATTTAATTAAAATCCCATTCAATCCCATCCTAATCCCATTATCTAATTAATTAAATAAATTTTATTTATTTAATTAATATCCAACTCATATCCCAATTAATTCAAATATTTTATTTGAATTAAGTTCCCCACTATCCAATTAATTAAATAAATTTTATTTATTTAATTAATATCCAACTCATATCCCAACTAATTCAAATATTTTATTTGAATTAAGTTCTCATCATAAGCCGACCTTCCAATTAATTAAATAAATTTTATTTATTTAATTAATTTATCTTATCATTAAGCCGACATGTGTGCCTCTTTTATTTAAAAAGATAAGTGGTACTACAGCCTTTTATTTAATATCTTTTATATGTAGTACTTTTTATGTACACATGAGCCCTATTCTCCTTGACACTTGTCAAATGACTACAACTCCCTTGAAGAGTGGGATAACCGAATCAATCCTAGCCGTCCACATCAATCATTTAGCTTTTTAATCTCAACCATTCATTTGAACCAAGCCTTTCCTATAAACCAAACCCCTCACAAGCCATTAGCAATGCATTGAGCTTCAAGTAACATTATTCTGCCAAATTATCATTAGCAGGCATTGAGCTTCAAGTACCATTATTCTGTCAAAATATCATTAGAGTCTTTGCATCCTTCAACTATCATCCTCATATCATCTTCATCTTAATGTTATGCTGCAGAAATGAGCACCCAACATTCCTCCAACAATAATCCTTCAAAATCTTGCATGCTCATGCGAGGTGGAAAAGAGCAATGGAGATAAATCGAGCATAGCATGGAGATCGGTTTGCATTTACATTTGTTATTTTGATTTTCATGTTGTCTTGTGCTTCATTGTGCATTGCTAGGGTTTTTATCATTGCTGTTTATTCATTTGCCCTGATTTGCAATTTTACCCTAACATACATTTGGCACGCCCGGTGGGACTCACTTCGTTTGATCTTTTTTGCAGGTTTTTGTAGTAAAAATTTGCATTCATATAACCCCCATTGTTGAGTTTTGCAGGTTTAATTAACTTTTTGCTGCAGATCTGCTACTTTTTCGACAAAACCCTAGGTTTTAAAGATTTCATCATATCTTCCAAACGGCTGCGAATTTTTTTACAAGATTTTAGCAGAAGTTTGTCAATGATATAAGGAAGCTACAGCAGAAAAATTTTGGGTTTATCGCGATTTGTGCGGGATTTATCACGTTTTTATGTTTTTTCATAAAATCGCAATTTTGGGCGCAAATCAGCGAATTTTTCAGAAATTTTTACATTTCTGGAAATCTTTTGAAATTCTAATGGGGGTCTATGTTTTACAGATTTAATTTGGAGGTCGTTTACTATGTGAAAATATTAGATCTTTGCCGACTGTACCATTTTCATAAATCCGCATTTCTGGGCGCAAATCAGAGAATTTTTCTGATTTCTTTACATTTTCGGAAAGCTCTTTGAAAATTAATGGGGGTCTCTTCTTTAATTTTTGAATTTTTGAATCCAAAATCTATCGAAATAATCAAATCTAATTCGGCTATGCATCTAAAATTACAATTTTTCTTGCCTGATGCGCCTATTTTTTATGCTACATTATAATATCATTTTTGTTTATGTTGTAGGTCATCATAAGGAGCTGGAGCAACATTGACATCAACATCTACAGCAATTTGGATAGCGAATTAACTAGGTGCAATCATTTCATTTCTCATCTTTTAATCATTGTTTGCAAACACATTTGGATTTTGGGCATAAAATGAACAATTGTTTGCAAATTCACATCAAAAAATTGGGATAAAATGAACAAGTGTCTTTCATCACATTTGGATTTGGATCTAAAACAAACAAGTGCCTGAATTGTCTTCCACACATAGAATTTCTAAGGTTAATGAACCCCATGCGAGTGTGACCAAGTAAATGTGTATGCTCTCTCCTCGCGTCCCAACACGAACTTGGAGATCAAAAACATTAACTTGTGTTGCTTTTGTTTAGCCTTAGAGAGGCCTGCCTTGGTATCCACTCCAAGGGAACGACCTCAAGCGGTACTTTCATCCGGTCCGCTATAAAAATTAGAGGATAAGGCGAAAGCTAAGTCTAACCGGTATTAGCGCTCACCATACAGTGCTAACTCGAAAGGAGGTGTACCTTTGTGTATATTAAAACTCCTAGTAGGGTTAGTTAAAGTCTTAAGTGGCTTGCTGGATGCTCGTGGGGTGCCGGTCCCCCGGATTTTCACTAGAACCTCCTTGTGATAGTGGCCTTGCCTTAACTAGGACTTGTTGAATTGTCTTCACGTGCTTGCTTAACCAACATCACATTATTCCAAGCTAACAACTTGCTTATGTGTCTTGCGTGAGTGATTCATGTGTGTATATGCATAATCATTTGTTTGAATATTGCCACATCAAGCTCTAAACACTCAAACACATAAAGACAAGTCATCCTACACATTCTTCCAATAACATTCAAACCCAATCACCTTCATCTCAAACATAGCCAAGTCATCCAAACAAGCCACATCATCATCCAAATCCTTAAACAAGCACTTGCTAAAAGGACTTAAGACAAACACTTGGTGACAACATGTCTACACTAGAGGACCTAGAAATCAAATTCCAAAGATTCCTCCAAAATCTTTATCAAGGATCACAACCCCTAAACCAAGATGCCATTGAAATATTACAATTCTTCATCCAAAAAGCTCAACCCCATGTAAGCCAATCACCTCAACTACAACACTTCGTAGCCCAAGTTCAACACCTTTTAGCCACTAGTCAAGCTCGACAAGTACAGCAATCCTTAGCCATTCAATACCAACCTAATCCACCTCATAGCCACATGTCATATCCATCCACTTCTTATCAACTTAATCCACTTATCCACCAAGTCAATGCCACATCAACCTATGAACATCCACCTCAAGCTTATCCAATCCCTCATACCACCATTCCAATGCACTATCAAGCCCATCCACAAAGCAATCAAGTGATATTACAAGAACAACATCCAAGTCCCAATGGCTCTTTGTACATAAATCAAGCAGGTCCAAGTACACCTTTTCAACAAGACCATCAAGCACCATTGATAGATATAAATCCACCTTTCCAACAAGAATCATATCCAAATCCCAATGGCCCCTTGTACATAAATCAAACAAGCCCAAGTTATCCTATGCAAGATCTAATTACCTTTGACAAGGGAGATACCGATCTAGAGTGGCCTCCACCATCCAATCACATGCCAACACATGAGCCAACTAGTCCTATCCCAACACCACCATGTGATCCTACCCCTAGTCCATTAATCCATCAACCTTCCAAATCACCAAGCCCTTCATTACCTTCATCACCATGTCATTCTAATCCTTCACCTAAGGATGCAGCTGAGAGAGTTTTACAAAGAATGCTTGAAGCAAAACTCATTGAACTTCCCCCCATCAACCCATGTGAAGAAATTCCATATGATGAACATGATTATTGTGCATACCATAGGACCAAAGGCCATAATACAAATCAATGCCCAATATTTGTCCCAATTGTTTACAAGGTGTACCTACCTATAATGGGAAAACATGCCACATCATCCCAATCCTATGTATCACCCCCCTTTTATCCAAATCCATCCAATCCAATTACCCCTCAACCTAATCCTAATCATAAGCCTACAACACCATCTACTATTAGCATCCATCCATTATATTGCCCATCCACTCATACCCTTGCACAGGATGTGATCCATTGGCTACTAGCTAGGAATAAACTACCTACATGTCAAACACCCATTCATGAACCTACCAAAGAACTTCCAAAGGTCATGTCCAATCCTATAATCCCATCATGTGGTCCACCTATCCTTGAGCCTATCCAAGGGCCTTCCATTAACATTCTTAACCCTTCAAGCCCATCATGTGACCTACAATCCATCAAGCCTATTCAAGGACCTCCCATAAATCTAAGTCAAGAGTCATCATGTTCTCATGTTGTTGACCAAGAGTCATCTACCTCCATTCAAGCAACCCAAGAGGTATGTCAAAGGTTTAATCTTAAGCATGTGGAAACATTAAGCCCTAGTCCAACTCAAGATCAAATTACTTTCATGCAAACCATCCATAACATTTACCTTCTTTATGATCAAGATGATACCTTTGAAGAAGCTATCCATGAGCACCTTGATCCTATCCATAATCCTATATCTATCCATGACCAAGATATCCACATTGCTCCTAGTCATCTACCATCTAGCCCTATCCATAATGAGCAAACATCAACTTGTCATGATGAGACACTTGTCCCCCAAGTAAGCATAAAAGATCATACCAATAACTTGGATCAACATGAACATAAGCAAGACCCTAATGATCCTCCTTTCACATTGACCATCGATTCCACTTCAAGTCCACCATCATGTCCTATTGGTTTTACCACCTTTGTCCATGAATGTTCTTCCTTAGGACAACAACGACCTTTATCCACTTCACCTTCTTCATCCAATAATGAGCTCAAGTCTAATGTTCATAGCACACCTAGTCCCATTGTCCATCGCATACTCCAAAACATGAACTACAAAGGTAAAGGCCTAGGCCTTTATGAACAAAGTATTTTGGAGCCAAACCATGTCAAGATTCCTCCATGCTCATATGGCCTTGGATACACATCCCAAGGTAAACAAGCTAAAGATGATAATTCCTCTATCCATCCTAAGTCCACTTTCCATCACAAACCCCATCATATACCCAAAACATATGTAGCCATTCCATCTCCATCATCCTATAAATGTCAAAAGCATGTGACCATACACCTTCCGCCATCCACCTTGCCTCCACTTTTACCAACTCCAAATATCCCTCCATCCACCTTGCCACCATTGCTTCCAACACCTAACATACATATCATTCATAAGTATCCTTACATCCCTAATCATGGCCAACAAAAGCACACATCGCCTAAGCATAAAGCTTCCAATCATTTCATCCACTCCACCCATGCCATGGGATTCAAAAGAAAAAATTTTGATGCCTCTACCTATAAAGCTAAAAGTCCTACCAAAAATCCAAAGAACTATCATGCCTTAGGGCACAAACATGAAAAATCAATGCAAATAACCAAAGCAAAGCAATCCAAAAAGCTATCCAAGCCCATACCTCCAAAAGCAAAGCCCAAAAGCAAAATGGTTTGGGTTCCTAAGCAAATAGCTAGCAAAGCGAATGAGGCATCCTCATCCACATCTAAGCAACCATCCAAACCCTTACATCCAAAAGCAAAGCCTAAGAGCAAAATGGTTTGGGTTCCTAAACAAATAACTAGCAAAGCAAATGAGGCATCCTCATCCACATCTCAAGAATCCCAATCACCTATCTCCATCCAAAAGCCTACTTTCATCCAAAACTTCCATTCCCTTCAAAAATCCCACAAGCAAAACAAAAGCACTAAAAATACTAAATCTATGTGGGTTCCTAAATCACTTCATCAACCATCTCCCAAGCAAACATCTCCATTGCTTCCTACACCACCATCCCATCAAAAGCTTCAATGTTTATCACAGTGTGTGCAACCATTGGTCATGGTTCCCTTCCACTCCGCAGCACCTCCACATAACTACATCTACCCATCTTCCATCCATTATCCTACATATCTTCCCCATCATCTTCCTATGGTCCATGCTTTTGCATAAGCCTTTTATCCATGGATCCATCCTTGTATGAACCTTTTATAATCCACTATCTACCTAATCCATCTCCCATCGACGCAATCCCTTATCAACATCTATGAGCATAATGACATGGTCCATGCGAAGACATCATCAATCTCTAAAGGGACACTATCAACCTTCATAGCACTAGCCACTTGAGTCCCTCCTATCCATTACCATGGTGAAAACCTGGCAAACAGGGGCCATGTGTAATTGTCAACACATCTAAAAGCAAAAAAGCAAAAAAACAAAATAAAATCAAAATAGTAAAGAGAAATCCTTTCGTCCAACGGTGAAAACCTGGTAAACAGGCGCCTTGGATAAGTACCATGATGAAAACCTAGCAAATAGGCGTCATGTGTAGGTTGATCTTCTATGTCACTTACACTTGGGGGCACATTGTCTCATCCAACCTATCCATTTCCCAACTATCTATCCCATTATATCATTTACCATCCTACCATCCTTAGCCATTACATAAACATGCCTATCCTATTGAACCCATTTATCCATCCTTCTACCCTTTGATCTTGATGAAGACATAGGGGAAAAATGTTGAAACATGTTTGGATATTTCTTGACATACCTTCTTTCCAAACCAAGTCCTATCCATTGACCATTTATCCATCCCATTCAAACAAATCCATCATGTCATCCCTTGGTCATGAACTTTGTCATGTAAGAATCCTAAGCATTACCACCTAGAATGGGGCAAGTTCTTCCTATGCAACATAGCCTTTGAAGATCACATTGTAGATCCTTTATGATCCATCCACTATGGCATATCCTTATCATAAGCTTTCCATCTTATAGCTTATCCCCATCCATTTATCATGAGCTTTCCACTATAGCCTACCTATCCGTTTATCATGAGGCATGCATCGATCCCTTATATGGCCTATCCCATCTATCCACTTATTTATCATGAGCTTTCCATCCTATTTACTATGAGCCCATCCTTTGATCCATCCTTTGCACCTAGACTTGGTTTTCTCCCTTGTCATTGGTATCTAGCACAAAGGCTACCCAAATTGTAAATCCATTGACATCCCAAAACATTGTCAAAAAATCTAAAAAAATCAAATATGTCAAAAAATTCAAAAAAATTAAATATCCAATGAAAAATCCAAGCAATAAAACTAATCATCATCTATCCAAAACAATCCACTCCATCAACATTCAATAAAAATTAAATCATCATCATCAATTCTTCTTATCAATAACATTCATTCATCCATTTCAATCAATCACTTCTTCTAATCATATCAATCAAATCAATCTAAGCAATGATCTTAAATCCAAGTCACATTAATCCATATCAAGCAAGCCAATCAATCAAGGAACATTATCTAATCAAATCAACCAGTTTTTGATCCTAATCTTGTCATGAACCAAATCAATCATCATCAATCATCATCAATGGGATATAGCGTTCCCACCTCCTTGTGTTGGTCTAGGGATATAGCTTTCCCCGCAATGACAACACTATCTATCAAACAAAACAAACAATCAATTATTGGTTTATGACTTGACAAGGGCAATACCTTGTTTGTTTTACATCCTTTGAGCACACTGAGAACACTTGCTTATGCTTAGATTGAGTGGACACTCTTATCATCACACCATCACTATCATCATTCAAAACAATCAAATCATCAAAACAATCAACCCAGCAACAAAAAACATCACAATCAAAGCACATCAAGCCAACCATCAAAACAAATCCAATCACTTTAGCAAATCAAAAGTAGCTCAATCCACCACATATCATCACATCATCAATATTTCATCAATCTCAATCCATTTTTATCATCTCATCAATAAAACACAACATTAGAACTACATCTCATTTCCATCGTTAAGTGCCTTGATCCCATGGATATAGGGTATGTAGGCAGTCTGGAGTACGAAGGAAGTGCCCAGATTCAGGCACAAGCGATTTTCCTCTTTCTTCTCTCATCATTTCTTCTATCATCTATCTTATACATCATCAATAAACAACTTCTTCCAACCAATCTATCATAGCACATCAATCCAATCATCACTTCATCTAATCAGCATTTCATCATCTTCCAATCATTCCAAACAAATATCCAAATGCAAGTCAATCCTTAAGCCATACCAATCAAGTTAATCAATCAAGCCAAGTTATCCAAACGCAATCAATGGTCTTGATCCTAGCCTTGTTGTAAGCCAAAGCAATCAGTCAATCAACCAACCAACTCAGCAAACAACCTTGTGTTGATCTAGGGATATAGCTTTCCCCGCAATGACAACACTCTCAACTATCATCATCAATCAGCAATTAATCATTGGTTTACAGCTTGACAGGGGCAATACCTTGTTTGTTTTGAATCATTTGTGCATGCTTGCTTGCTTGCTTGTGTGTGTTATCATTTTATCTTGCATTTGTATCACACTAGTATCATTCTAGCTAATATTCATATCTTGTGTATGTTGGAATAGCTTTTTGCACTATCCTTTGCATCTAAGGTCATATCATACCTTTTGTGCATTAGGACTTTAATGCTCTAAGTTTACTTCCTCATACGTCAGACAAGGTTGTATTACGCTGGGGCACAAGACACATCGTCACCCTGGTCCTTATACCTTGGTGCATAACATCTAGTGCTATATCAAACATCATGGTTGCTCACATTCATTGCAGCATAACACATCATCATTTCTTCTATCTATCTCCTTATCTTTCTTTCTTAGCCAAGCCATTTCTTTTCGAGAGCATACCCATGTTTGTCCAACCCACCTATCCTCTCGAGGGGGCATCACCAACATATCCTTTCTATCATCATCATCATCATCATCATTATCATCATCAGCATCCCTATCAATTATCCATACCTTAACTTCTTTGAAATGATGTTACTTGACATAAAGCTTATCATCTCGAACATCATCTCAAAGAGGGGCAAAATGTAGACACCTAAATTTGTCCCAACTTTGTTCATGTCTAGCAACACCTTGTCAAAAACATTATCTAGACATCATGTAGCATTTTGTCATAAATCCCACTCTTAACCCCACTTATTCCATTAGCCAATTAATTAAATAAATTTTATTTTTTAAATTAAAATCCCATTCAATCCCATCCTAATCCCATTATCTAATTAATTAAATAAATTTTATTTATTTAATTAATATCCAACTCATATCCCAATTAATTCAAATATTTTATTTGAATTAAGTTCCCCACTATCCAATTAATTAAATAAATTTTATTTATTTAATTAATATCCAACTCATATCCCAACTAATTCAAATATTTTATTTGAATTAAGTTCTCATCATAAGCCGACCTTCCAATTAATTAAATAAATTTTATTTATTTAATTAATTTATCTTATCATTAAGCCGACATGTGTGCCTCTTTTATTTAAAAAGATAAGTGGTACTACAGCCTTTTATTTAATATCTTTTATATGTAGTACTTTTTATGTACACATGAGCCCTATTCTCCTTGACACTTGTCAAATGACTACAACTCCCTTGAAGAGTGGGATAACCGAATCAATCCTAGCCGTCCACATCAATCATTTAGCTTTTTAATCTTAACCATTCATTTGAACCAAGCCTTTCCTATAAACCAAACCCCTCACAAGCCATTAGCAATGCATTGAGCTTCAAGTAACATTATTCTGCCAAATTATCATTAGCAGGCATTGAGCTTCAAGTACCATTATTCTGTCAAAATATCATTAGAGCCTTTGCATCCTTCAACTATCATCCTCATATCATCTTCATCTTAATGTTATGCTGCAGAAATGAGCACCCAACATTCCTCCAACAATAATCCTTCAAAATCTTGCATGCTCATGCGAGGTGGAGAAGAGCAATGGAGATAAATCGAGCATAGCATGGAGATCGGTTTGCATTTACATTTGTTATTTTGATTTTCATGTTGTCTTGTGCTTCATTGTGCATTGCTAGGGTTTTTATCATTGCTGTTTATTCATTTGCCCTGATTTGCAATTTTACCCTAACTACAGGGATCTTAACCTGAATACGTAAAATAGCTTCAGTGCCATACACAAGAGCATAAGGTGTGGCTCCAGTGGGAGTTTTGATACTTGTTCTATATGGCCATAATGTAGGATGGAGTTGTAGATGCCAATCCTGACCAGCTTCATTTACCATCTTTTTTGAGGATTTTGATGATTGTTGTATTAGAAACTTCACCTTGGCCATTGCTCTGAGGATAGTACGAGGTAGAGAATCTATGTTGGATATGAAACTTTTTGCAAAGATCTTTGACCTCTTGATTCTTGAAAGGACGACCATTATCAGTGACAATAGCTTGAGGAACTCCATAATGACAAATGATATAGCGTAGAATAAACTTAGATATTTTCTTGCCTATGATATAAGTCATTGGTATGGCTTCCACCCACTTTGTGAAATATTCAGTGGTGGTACTAATGAACTTATGACCATTTGATGAAGTAGGATGTATTTTACCTATGAGATCAAGTCCCCACTATGAAAAGGGCCATGGAGTAATGATAGATTGAAGCTCACGTGTTGGTGCATGTATTAAATCTCCATGTTTCTGAGAATGTAGACATCTCTTTGCAAATTGTTGTGCATCTTTTTCCATGGTTGGCCAATAGTATCCTGCTCATAGAAGTTTCTTAACAAGGCCAGGGCCAGTGGAATGCGAGCCACATACACCTTCATGTACGTCCTGTAAGGCCATTTTTGCTTCCTTAGAATCAAGACACCTAAGAAGGATACCATCAAGACTTCGGCGATAAAGGGTGTCTCCCAAGATAGTGTAACGAGAGGCTCGGTGGATAAAAGTTTTGCGTTAGTTGTTAGATAGTTGAAGTGGAAAGGTTTGACTATGGAGATACTCATAAATCCTCATACCATGGTGAATTGGGACCAACAATGTCACATATAAGCTCAGACTGTGGAACTTCAAATGCTGGAATCAAAAGTTGTTCAACCAAAAACTCACATTTATGTGTATTAGAAGGCATGTCTAGGAGAGACCCAATCATAGCCATGACATCTACTACTCTATTCTGTAATCTTGGGATTTGTTCAAAAGTGATATTGTCAAAATACTTTTTAAAATCATCAACAATTAGCTTGTATGGAAGAAGCTTCTCATCTTTTGTTTGATATTCATCTAAGACCTGTTTGATAACCAGCTGAGAATCACCAAAGACTTGTAACTGTTTGATAGCCCATTGTACTGCCATGTGCAATCCTATGATTAAAGCTTCATACTCTCCTATGTTATTGGTACATGGAAATGCAATTCTGTATGATTTGGGTATACAATCTCCTTGAGGGGTAATAAACAAGATGTATGCTCCTAATCCATGTTGTGTGTATGATCTATCAAAATATAACTGCCACCATGTTGGAGAAGTTAAATTGAACAATCCTTCATCAAGGAATTCTAGATATATTGGGTGAATATCTATGATAGGTGCTATAGCTAATTGATCAATGATGACTTGTCCTTTGATGGCTTTTCAATCCACATATTGTATGTCAAATTCACTTAAGATCATGACCCATTTTGCTAATCTTCTTGTGAGAATTGCTTTAGAAAGAAGGTATTTGAGTGGATCAACATTAGATATGATCTTGGTCATTTGGTTCAGCATATAGTGTCACAACTTTTAGGAAGCAAAAACTAATGCTAAACATGGTTTTTCCATAGATGAATAATTGAGTTCATATCCCACAAGAGTTCTGCTGATGTAGTAAATGGCTTGTTCTTTTCCTGAATCATCATGTTGAGCTAGAAGGGCACCCAATTCTATTGTTGATGATATGTAGAGCAATAATGGATGGTTGAGCACAGGAGGTACTAACACAGGAGGTGTTGCCAGATATTCCTTTATTTTATCAAAAGCCTGTTGATACTTTTCATCCCACTTAAAATGTTCACCCTTATGAAGAAGATGCTGAAAAGGATGACATTTATCTGCAAGATGTGAGCTAAATCTATGGATGGACTATAACCTACCTTGTAGACTGTAGAGCTGCTTGAGATTTGTTGGCGGAGGCATTTCCATGATAGATTTTACCTTAGCTGGGTCCACTTATATCCCTCATCAAGACATAATGTATCCCAACAGTTTTCTAGATGTTACACCAAATACACATTTCTTTGGGTTCAGTCTAACTTGATACTTTTCTAATTGATCAAATATTTGTGCTAATACATGTAGATGTCCTTCTCTTGTTTTAGATTTTCCTAGGATGTTATCAACATAGTCTTCCATGATAGTATGAAAAAGGTCATGAAAAATAACTATCATGGCTCGTTGATAAGTAGCTCCAGCGTTCTTAAGACCAAAAGGCATTACAACACAACAATATATGCCCCATGGACAAATAAAAGATGTTTTATCTTGATCTTCCTCTGCTATTCTGATTTGATTATATCCTAAAAATCTATCCATCAAAGATAGCATTTCATGTCCGCCTCTAAGATCTACAATGTTGTCTATGCTTGGTAGTAGAAAGTCATCCTTAGGACATGCTTTATTAAGAACTCTAAAGTATGTGGAACAACAAACTCGTCCATCAGGTTTTACTACAGGTACCAAATTTGAAACCCATTCTGGATAATCAATAGGCTTTATGAACTTTGTGTCCAACAGTTTCTGAATCTCTACCTTGACCAATAAAGCTACCTATGGATGCATTTTGCGCAATTTTTGTTTGACAAGTTTTGCATTAGGAGATACTTCTAGATGATGTACCACATGTGATGGATCTAGACCTGGCATGTCAGTATAAGTCCATGCAAAGTTTATAGCTCTTTTCATAAAAAATACTGTGAAGTTTCTTCTTTCTTGCTCTAATAGTGATGCTACCAAAAAAGTGATCTTTGGATTCTTCTTTGTACCCAAGTTCATGTCTTGTGATTGTTCAATTAGCACTGTTGATTTCTCATGATAATTAGTGGCAACAGGAAGATCAAATCCCCCATCCTTAGGCACCTTAGAGAGGTTTTCACCTTCGGATACATCCTTTATTTTTACTTTTTCACGGTCAAAAGGTGCCGTTCAGTTTTCACCTAGTGACCTATTTTGTTTGATTTCGTTTATTTCACTTTTGTAACTGAAGGATTTGATACTTCCACCAAAATATGTTAGTTTAGGTAGATCCATCATAAAACTTGCTTTGTGATCACCCAATGGAATACCTTGTCGTAAGCCCATGAATTCTGCAATAGCTTCATCATTTTCAAATGTATCTAATGTCGATGCCCCATGTTGGTCCCAATCGACAAGGTCAAGATATACGAGTGAAAGGGAAATGGAGGAATGGTTATGGCTAGAGGAGGCTATGGAAATCATGAAGATGGAATGTTATTAGAAAATGTCAGTAATATGAAGGGGGGAGTCATCGATAGTATCCAAATTAGAAGTCTCTCCTGTCGAGGAAGGTCTAGCATCAATATTGGAAATACACTTAATGTCTTTGAGTCGCGGTACCTCTGGCTGATAACCAAGGCCTTTCTTATTAAACTTCTTAGACAAAATAATGTGTTCGATAGGTCCTTGTTCCTGTGATCCCAATCCACCATGTCCTTTGTAGCCCATGTTCTTTATGATGCAGTACCCGTTGTTGTATCTCTCTACTTCTAGTTGGACTTGGTCATTTTCATCAAAGAATATCCAAGAGTCTATATCATCAATGTCTTTATCATCCAGGAATCTACCTTTTATGAATACTGTGGGTGGAGCTTTGATGCCAGCAGGGGCTAAAATTGGTTTGGATGTAGAAGGTTTACCATAGGATTTAGAATACAATGGAAGGGTGTGAACACAACAAGATTCTTGTAGTGTGTATTCACCAGGGCCATGTTCAGTGTACTTGATAAAGAGATTGGAAGGGGTTTGCTAGATGAGGGCTTGAGTAGGTTGGAGGGGTCTATATAGGATGATGATGGATATGCCTCGGTGTTGATAGGAATGCAGTTTGGACTTTGATATTTAGCTTGAAAGGCATGACAAAATTCAAATGGATTGGGATCAGCTTGGATAGTAACTTCAACATAGTTGTGTGGAAATTTAAGACATTGATGGTATGTGAAAGGAACTGCCTTGAGGGCATGTATCCATGGATGACCAAGGATGATGTTATAAGGAAGGTCAATATCAAGAAATTGACAATGGGTTTATGTGGTGATCGGCCCAACTTGGATAGGAAAGAAAACAATCCCTTCAGTATCTCATTCAGCATCATCATATGCTCTGATAGTAATAACCTTGGAGGTGTCAACATCCTTCTCAAAATATCCCAGTTGTTTGATTAATTTCAAAGAACATATATTAAGACCAATTCCACCATCTACCAAGATTCATTTGATACAGCGTTGTTTAACAAATACTTCAATGTGGAGGGCTTCGTTGTGGGAAGGATGAATGGAGGGTTGAAGATCTTTGTCAGAAAATGTTAAATGACAAGGGGTTGCAATGCTAGTGACCATAGATTGGAATTGTGTGATATCAATATCATTGGGCACCGAAGATTCTTGTAAGGCTTTGTCAAGGATAGCTTTGTGAGCAGGAGATATGTGGAGCAACTCAAGAATTAATATGTGTGTGGGTGTTTTGCCAAGGCGATCCATGATATTATAGTTAGAGAATGGTCAAGGAGGATGAACAGGTGCTCCTTGAATGGTGACTCAACCTCTGTGAGTGGTTATAGCACAATTAGGTGATTTACCTTGGATAGTAATGGTAGAAATGCAAGCATGGTCGATGCAGCCAATGGTAGATGATTCATAGTTGTACTGAATGGCATTCCTAGTATGAGGATTATTTGTTTTGTCATGAGATGGAAGTGGATTCTTGAAAGCTTCTAGATCATAGTTCGTTGTTGATTGTTGTGCAGGTTGAGTTTTTGAAGGTGTAATTTTGATTAAACCTTGATCGATGCAATCTTGGATGACATGTTTTAAGTGCACACAACCATTTTTTTGTGTTCTTTAACTCTATGGAAATCACAATACTCATTTTCCTTGTACCAAGGAGCTTTGAAGAGTGGTTCACCATTGGGTGGTGCATCGGGTAAGATAATATCACCCGCACGGAGAAGCTTTTGAAAGACAACTTCCATAGGTTCCACTAATGGTGTAAATTGTCGACACAAATTGGAAGTTTATCGTTGTCACATTCATTGAAAAGGTTGTGTTGTTGTAGAAGCAGCTTGGATGTTGATGGGAGCTTTCATAGCTTATATCTTCTTTGCATCTACAACACCATTGTTGACAACATTCTTATTTTTGTTCCAAAAGTGAGACTTATCATTGGAATTTTGAGGATAGTCTTTGTTATCGCAAAAGATCTTGATAGTTCCTTTAGCAATTAAAGCTCATTCAATGATGATTCCTTTGGAAACAAGTCCATCAAAGGTGCTAGCATTTTGCAATTATAGTTGGAATGATAGCTCTGGATGAAGATTTTGAACAAAGATATCGAGTTGTTGTTTCTCAGGAATTTCCCATGATAGTTTGCTAGCCATATTACGCCATCATTGAGTAAATGAAGAAAAGGCTTCACCATTGCATTGTTTATTGTTGACAAGGTTGTTCATGTTTACCTCATGGTCAATGTTAAAAGTGAAGTGTGATCGAAACTTATTGGCTAACTCTAAAAAAGACTTAATCCTGGGAGGTAAATGAGAGAACCATTCAAGAGCTTGTCCTACTAAGCTTCGAGGAAATAGTCTCAAAAGATATGTATCATCATAAGCAACATCGAGACATGCCACAAAGATGTTAGCAAGAGACACTGTGTGGCTTCATTGGTGTTGTCATTGATGGCAACAAAGACCATTCCACACATCCGCAGCACATGGTGTATCTTTACTGGAAGTCAGATTGAAGAATACTTTGGTCTGGTAAGAAAGAACAAAGCATGCAACAAGGTCTGACAGTCAGGTCCGGATCTCTTAGAGGAAATATCTTTGTAAAGTATGGACTTGGGGAAGTCAAGAGGAATACCTTGACTAATTGATTCCAGGGATTGAGCCTTCGGTGATGAAGGACTGAAGAGATATGAGCATCTAAGTATTGGGGTCCGGTTTGGCAGAGTAGACAGAGGAAGAACTGACCAACAGAGCATCAAAATTATTCTGGATGAGATATTTATGGTGATCAATGTTCTTAAGGTATCATCCATGATTGGCCAACATGTTAGATGAATTCTATAAGTATCTCCTTGATTCACATCACTTGGTAAGCAAGGATTCTGTCAACAAACTAGAGTTTGGGAAAATATTGATTATTCCAGATGTTGACTAAAAAGAGGATGAAATCCTTTTTATGGATATATATACCAGATGGATTTAGATGTGAAGTGTGTGTGTGGTGTACTGTGGTGTGTGAAGAAAAGCAGAAGAGTAGTGTGAAGACAATAAGACAGGTCCAGAATGTAATAGGACATCAACACCTAAGAGAGTAAGAATGAAGTGCAGCAGATTAGTATACTGAGCTTAACTAAAACTGGACCTTATCATATGTGGATGCTTCTCATTAGTTCAAGTATCTAATTTCCTTGTATAAACTATTGTAGGCAATGAGCCTCTTGTGAGTAGTGTTCTCAGGTAGTGAGCCCTAACTGGCAGGTGCCATTCTGTACTATCTTATTCTTCTAATAGAGAATACAAGCTTGGGTTAATCACCCCATGGTTTTTCCCCTAACAGGGTTTTCCACGTCGAAATCATTGTGTCATGTGTATTGTTGTTATTTCCATTTCATAGTCATGTTTTCTTATTTAATTTAATTTGACAAGGAAATTCAGAAAGCTGAAATAACTAAGATAACTGATTCACCCCCCTCTCAGTTATCAACAATTGGTATCAGAGCTAAGTTCCTCCAAACAGAGCCTAACAGCTTAAGGAAGATCTAGAAATTCAAATGGATGTGTATGGTATGAGGGAACAACTTCAGTCTGCCCTAGATGATCTTGAGCAATCTAACTTTGAAGTTAATGAATTGAAGGAAAGATGCAAACAGGCTGATGATTTCATAAACGAACTAAAAGGGAAACTGAGTATCTCTATGAAAAAGAGAAAGGATCTACTTCAGCAATTGGCTAGTCAAGGTGAAGACAATGATAGAAATGAAGATCTGAATGAGAAAACCAAGTTATGTGAACAGTTATCAAAAGAGGTCATTATGGTAAGACATGAAATGGAATCAGGAGTTATGAAATTTACCCAAGAAATTGAAGAGAAAAGAAAAACTGAAGATGATCTAAGACAATCTCTCAAAGAAAAATTAGAAGATTGTCACAAAATGGATAGAATAATCAGGCATCTAAAATCTGATCTTGAAGATGCTAGAGATAATGAAGAAAAACTTTAGGATCAAATAGACACTCTTAAAAAGGATATTCAAACAACAAATGAATACAAAGAGAAATTCAAGATAAGATTTGCTTAACTTGAAATTCTTCTTGAAAGTCAAAAGAGGGTAGATGACAAGAATGGCTTGGGATATGAGAAAGGTGAAAGCTCTGGATCCGGTCAGAGGAATTTTGGATCAGGAAATCTAAGAAACGTGCCTAGAAAACCTCTGGTAAGGCAACCTAATGCTCAAAGATATCCATCCTTCAATGGATACTGCCACAACTGCAATAACTTTGGTCATAAAGCTAATCAGTGTAGAAAGAGAATAAATCAAACTAATACATCCTTCTCCGGACAATGTTTCAACTGCAAAAGGTATGGTCACAAATCTCATGAATGCAGAAATATGCAAATGAACAATTCATTCAATGGTAAATGCTTTGCATGCAATAGAATGGGACATATGGCTAATCAATGTAGATCAAGAGGATATCATTCAAATATGCAAAGAAATGTTGTTTGCCACAATTGCAATAGATCCGGTCATATTGCCAAATTCTGTAGAAGCAAGAATCAGGACAAAAGGGGTCCGGTGCATCATAATCAGAATCAAGACAAAGGAAAAGGAAAAGTGAGTGTGGATGAAGCTAAAAGTGAGATGAACAAGATTTGGGTGAAGAGAAGTACAAAGAATGTAGGGGATGGATTTGCACCAGAATTTGGTACTGATATTCCTTCTAGAAATTATAAAGTGAGCTCTGGCTCAGGGGGAGACACAAGGAAAAACATTTTCCCCCAGCCAGTTAATTGGTGCCAGAATTGGCACAAGGAAAGTTGTAGATTAAAGGGTTCACAAAGGAACATCTAAATAAGCTTTGGTAAAGAGATGAAAGATCCGCAAGAAGTTTTGAATAGGTTAATCTTCCAAGTTTGATTCGGTTAAATAGTCATTCAGTATAAATAGGATTTTCATAGTTAGATCTGGCATGATTTGAATTTGAGGTATCTTGATCTGAGGCTAAATGGAATAATTTTAAAAGGTAGATAGATTGCTAATATCCACTGAGAGTAACTTTAAGTGCAGCTTAGTGATCCGAAAAAAACTCTCAGGACAAGGAGAATAGAGTAACTAGAATAACTTAAGATATACATTTATTGCAAACAAAATTAGGGTTTACGGAGAGATAAAAGGGTTCTTGTATTCATCATTTGTACATCTACACTCAAGAAAAGAAGAAAAGGAGATCTGCAAACAAATTGTCTCAAGCCTCTGGAAGATAAACCATAGAAGTCATTTCTTTCAACAATCTGATTCAGCTCATTCTGTGAAACCTAGAAGCGCAAAAGATATTTTCCATTTTTGAATATCTTTCTGCAAATCTTCTTGGAAATGGCTACTCCAAATGTTGTGAAGATTTCTGATAGACCGCGCCCTAAGTTTAAGAAACATCCTTACAAATCTCTAGAAGTGGATCCCTTAGGGGCTTTTTCTAACATTCCACATGGGGTTTTACATGTAGAAGACGTTAGGGCTTACATTCACGCAAACATTGAAGACTTTGATGAATCCAAGCTGATGGACATCTACCACAAGGAACTGATAGATGAATCTTTTGAACTAAAACCTTAGTATAAGGCCATCTGGGATAAACATTTTGGTCAGTACATCCATTTCCCCTGTCTTGAAGAAGATGAGTGGGTCTGGTATGTGTTGAGAGAGTGCATGATAACTTCTTATGGTTGAATAAACCATTCAAGATCACCAAGGATGCAATCAGGGCAGTAACTGGTTTACACTCTTCCGAAGGGTTACCTATTCTTAAATCTATCAAAAACCAAATTGTGACTGAGGCCACCGAATCAAAATTTGATAAGAGAGTAATGATCATAGAAGATATCACTGATCTGGATATCAAGTTTGCATCTATGATAATTGGCTATAAGATATATCACTCCAGCAGGGAGAATTCAGTATCCAGAACTATTGTGTATACTACTGATGAGATGTTGAGAAAGAATTCAGATTATGATCTCTATGAACTCCTTCTGAGCTAACTAATGGAAAACTTACAGAAGATAAAGAACGACAAAAAGAACTCTTTTAAATATGGTGGACTAATATTGTGTTTGTTTTTCTACTTTATGAATGAGCTACCCAGATCCAGTGGTTGGGTATGGCAGAATGACAGAACAATTGCAATTCAAATCAAAGATTACTTGCATGGGCTTGGGGATGCTAAGGCCAGAAATATAGCTCTGTGGGGTTACTTCAAGAACTTTCAAAATATGATGCAAACCAGAGAAAGAATTCCCCAATCATTAGTTGAGAAGTACAAAGATACAGTGTGTTTTATGGTTGACACTGATCAATGCCTAATGGAGGTAGTAGAGCCAAGGATAGTCTGGATCATGCCAATGGGGTATGAAGTAGATGAGAAAATTATAGAGCTGCATATCCAACATTTGCTGAGCTAGCCCAAAGACCCAAAGGTAGAAAGATTTGGAACCTTCCAAGAGCTGAGTGTAAAAGTTCATGTGGAACTTAGATAGCCTAAAATCAAAAGGAAAGTGAGAAGGGAAGTTGAAGAAGTTGCTAAGAGGCATGTAATCTCAAAAGAGGCACTTGATAAGATGGAAAGAGTAGAAAAAGAAAAAGAAGAAGCAGAAAAAGAAAGTGCTCCGGTAAAAGCCCCCTCCCGGATCAGATCTTCTAAGAGCTCTGCACCTGCAACTACTAAAAGCTCAAAAGCATCTAAACCGGAAGCAAAATCATTCGATAAAGCAGAGAAAATAACTAAAACAAAGGCCACAAGGTCTTACATCAATCAAAAGGATGATGAAGAGATAAATCAGATGAGGAAGTAAAGAAAATGAAAAAGAAAAGGAAAACATCTGGTGAACCCTCTACTAAAGAAGTAACAGAAGAATTTGTTGAAAGGCCCACTCTGTCCTTAGATGATGTAGTTAAAGCAATTACTATAGATGGGAACCTGCAACTAATAACATAATTCTATGATGCATATAATCATGCAGATAGAAAGATCTTGGAGGAAGCCACAGTTAAGTACTTAAACATATACAATAAGGCTTTTATTGAAATCATATCTCTCATTCCCAAAAGCCTAGAGAAGGAATTAGAGATGAGAAAGAATAATGTTAGGGCAAAGGATCTTGAGATCCGTTAATAGATAGCCATTCAGCTCTTTCCTTCAATCACTTAGAAGCAAATGAATATGATCTTCAAAGATTGCAAGGATGAGTTCTGGAGCAAAGCTAGAATGAATCAGCTTATGCTTGGCGAAACTGACAAAATGGCAAAAGAAACAGAAGAGATTCTCCGAAATGCATACAAAAAATTCAACATTCCTATTATAGAGGACTTAGGTGATAATCCCTTGGCCACATATGTTGAAGAAGAATCTACTAAGACAATGGTAGAAGAGGTAAAGGAGACAGGTGAACAAAAAGGTAAGGACTTAGATTCCTCTGCTCTGGAAGAGGAGGTCCATGATCAAGCAAACATCTCTCCTCTGGTTTCCCCTATAGACTCCGGATTCAAAGGAGAAGAAAGAGTAGAAGAGAAGATCAATCAAGAAGCAAAAGAAAAAGAAGATGACAGTAGCAAGGCTATAGAAGGAGAGAAAACTCCAACAGAGAAGGCCACATATGATAGTGGTAAGGTTGCAGAAGGGGAGAAAATTCTATCTTCGGCAAGAGACACAGCAGAAGCAATCAAAGAGTTCTTGACCAAAGAGATGATGGAATTTGATGAACCAGAATTGCTTCAAGGTACATTCAATTTTGATTCCCTCTCTCCGGTCCAAACCATGAAACTAGCTTCCTTCACTCAAGCGAAGGCTAAAGAGAAACTTCTAAAGTCTCACATGGAAGACTGTGAGCTGCTAGAAATTGCATCCGGTGTGCTTAAAAAGATCATGCCATCCTTTCAGAAGGATTCCTCAGCTTCTTCATCTGGTAATCTCAAGTCTCTTGTTAGTTCTATCAGCACTCATTTTGAATCTTTAGAGAAATCAGCTGAGGTGAAGGTCTGGAAAGAGTTTTTGGATAAGAGATTCTCTGAGTTACAAGGTTTAATAACCAATGATAGGAGAAATATGGATATAGGGATAAAGAGATTAGAAAATGCTCTTAAGGATGGAGGAGAAGTATATAAATTTTGTATATCCTAGACTAAAACAACAAGAAGAAAGTGAAAGAACAAGAAGGATAAACTGTTAAGCCTCTCTCAGAATTTTGATCCTCTCACTATATCCATAATAAACTAGGAATGTCAAACTATTGTAGTCATGAATGAGATTAAGAAGCTTGAGAAGGAAAGGAAGAACATATTAAGCAGGATGGGTGAACTTAGAGGGATTATTATCCCTAAATTAGAGGCCATGCATGAGGCCCTAACTGATGCCTAGACCACAGCCCGAACCAGCGATCCGACAGATCATAAGAGGGTAGAAGCTTTTGCATTCTTGTTGAGTGGTCACATCTCAATTTTGGATAGGATGAAGCAGAGTTGGGCAACAGAATTTGCCCAGCTGAAGACATTTTTTGCAGATATACTTCAGTATATGTAAGTATAGCATGTATACATACTTATGCGGGTAAGTATAGATTATTTTGGGGAAATTTTGGTGTGCAGACCCTACCCTTTGCCATTGATGTCAAAGGGGGAGTGAGGAGCAATGAAAAATGTGGAATCCAGCTAAGGGGGAGCTCCGGTAAAATGTACAATAGAATAGAGCATCAACCAAGGGGGAGTGTAGTATAACACTTAGTCATTTTTCACTAAGTGTTGCCATCAATGCCAAAGGGGGAGATTGTTGGCAAGAGACACTGTGCGGCTTCATTAGTGTTGTCGTTGATGGCAACATAGACCATTCCACACATTTGAAGGACATGGTGTATCTTTATCAGAAGTCAGATTGAAGAATACTCTGGTCTGGTAAGCAAGAACAGAGCATGCAGCAAGGTCCGACAGTCAGGTCTGGATCTCTTAGAGGAAATATCTTTGTAAAGAGTGGACTTGGGGAAGTCAAGAGGAATACCTTGACTAATTGATTCCAGGGATTGAGCCTCCGGTGATGAAAGACTGAAGAGATATGAGCATCTAAGTATTGGGGTCTAGTTTGGTAGAGTAGATAGAGGAAGAACTAACCGACAAAGCATCAAAATTATTTTGGATGACATATTGATGGTGATCAAGGTTCTTAAGGTATCATCCATGATTGGCCGACATGTTAGATGACTTCTATAAGTATCTCCTTGATTCCAATCACTTGGTAAGCAAGGATTCTGCCGACAGACTAGAGTTTGGGAAAATATTGATTATTCCGGATGCCGACTAAAAAGAGGATGAAATCCTTTTTATGAATATATATACCAGATGGATTTAGATGTGAAGTGTGTGTGTGGTGTATTGTGGTGTGCAAAGAAAAGTAGAAGAGCAGTGTGAAGATAGTAAGATAGGTCCAGAATGTAATAGGATAGCAGCACCTAAGAGAGTAAGAGTGAAGTGCGGCAGATCAGTATATTGAGCTTAACCGAAACTGAACCTTAGCATATGTGGATGCTTCTCATCAGTTCAATTATCTAATTTCCTTATATAAACTATTGTAGGTAGTGAGCCTCTTGTGAGTAGTGTGCTCAGGCAGTGAGCCCTAATTGGCAAGTGCCATTTTGTACTATCTTATTCTTCTAATAGAGAATACAATCTTGGGTTAACCACCCCGTGGTTTTTCCCCTAACAGGGTTTTCCACGTCAAAATCATTGTGTCATGTGTATTGTTGTTATTTCCATTTCATAGTCATGTTTGCTTATTTAATTTAATTTGACAAGGAAATTCAGAAAGCTGAAATAACTAAGATAACTGATTCACCCCCCCTCTCAGTTATCAACAAAAGAATGCTCTAAGATGGTCTTCTAAATTTCCTTTTCCTTTGTATTTGTCAAATTGTGGGATTTCAAAGTGTGGCAAAAAAGGTGTCATATGAAGAGACTTGTCAAATGGATAAGCACATATGTTTTCTAGAGAAAATGTCTTCTTGGCTTGTCCTATCGCTTGGTTGATCATTTGTTGAAAATTCGCTAAAGATAATTGTTGTTGTTGCAAAGGGGGTGAAACATGGTATGGTGTATATTGAGGTTGTTGTTGTGGGATATATGAATCCATGACCATTTGTTGAGGTTGCATGCTCACAATGCATGTCAAAGGATTGGGATGTGACACATATGTAGTTGAGGATTGCTATCCTTGAGGCATAAGCAGTGGTTGAGTATATTGTAACGAATGGGCACCGAGGTTTTGCATCACATGTGAAGTGGAAGATGGATTGACATTAATTAATGGTTGGGAAGTTGGAGTTGGATTTGTGACATGGTAAGTGATGGAAGGATTGCTAAATGCAAAGGAAGGATGGACACTTGGGTTTGTATTTTGGACGACATGAGGATTGATATGTGTCATGTGTTGGGTGATAATAGGCAAGCCTTGGGTAGCATAAGATGGATTGATGGTGTGTGAAGGATTGGAGGAATATGACAGAATGGATGTAAGTTGCTCAACATAAGTGACTGTAGAGCTAGGGCTGGCTTGAGAAATGATAGGAGGGTCACTCATATCAATAAGACTAACATTGGGATTATATGGTGTAATGGAGGGATTAGTAGAGATGGTGGAAAGTGTATTAGTAGTTGGTATATGAGATATGGTATTCATATGAGATATGGTAGATTGTGATGGTCATGAAGCTTGGACTATTGATGTTGTTGGGATAGTTTGGGAAGCTTGCACACTATGAGATATGGGAATAGCTTGTGATGTTTGGAGCATTTGTGCTTGGATCACATGGACAACTTGTGTTACTTGAGGCATGGAAATGGTCATGGTAGGAGGAGGTGTATGTTGGGGAACATGGAAGGTGGAATGTTTAGATTTTCTGACATGAGAGGGAGCACATTGGTTGGTATTATCAAAGGTTCTAGAGTGTGCTCCGAGCATGGTAGATCAAATGAAGTAACAATAGGCAATGAAAGTGATGTGGAGGAAGATAGAGCTTGTCACATGGTGGGGGATGGTGTGACTATGGTGGATGGTCCCTTTGCAACAAGAACAAGAGTGTTTGGATCATGCTCTCTAATAGCGGATATGTCAAAATATCTTGGTAATTTAGTACCCATGCGAGCAAGTTGCAAGAAGTAGTGATTAGGCTCAGATAAAACAAGTCTCTCAACTTGATCCCATACATGGGTGTCCTAAATTCTGATAAGTCTTCTTAGGATTGTTCTTCAAAAGTCTTGAAAAATGTAGGAGGTTACACTTGTTGTGAAGATGACTCTCCAATGGTATACCCATGAGGCATGAACATATGAGGAGGCATACCAGTCATGAATTGAGTGGCATCTTTAAGAGGTGTTGATCTAGATTGTTGCATCTTAGTTTTGATCTCATATTGCAATTTTGCTTCCATTTCAGTCCTCAATTTGGCTTCCATTTCAGTTCTATATTGACTCCTAGTTTGAGGCATGATGTTGATGTTCAAAACTGAAGTTTAGCTCATCAAAGTTTTGAGATCCAAAAGAAAGGTGATAGTTTGTTGGTTGGTTTGTTACTTTGTTGCTTTGTTGTTTTGCTTGGTTGTTGATTTGTTGTTTTGGTTGGTTTTCTTTGGTTGATTTATTGTTTTGGTTTGTTTGCCCTAGAGAATAGCTCACACACTCAAGGGAAAAGTTGTTTGCTAAAGCTTGCTATGTTGTTGATGTTTGTTGAAGCTAAAGCTAATGTTTTGTTGATGGATCAAGACGATTGGTTCGATGTTTGGTTTGCTAGTTTGGGATCTTAAAAAGATGAAAAGCTCATAAAATGTGATTGATTGGTAAGCTTAGAATAGGAGACAAAGTTCAGGTATCTGCTAATGAATAGAGACAGGTCTGAAAGCTAATGCTGAAGCTAAGCAAGCTGGATTTGTAGCTAATTCAGCTGAGTCACTAGGATTTATTGGTATTAGACCATAGGTGACAAGTGATAGCTCATATGTGACTCAGAAAAGGCCAAAGGTGACTGGTAATAGCTCAAATGCAGAATTGTTTAGGTTTTGTCAGTAGGTTACAGTGTTAACTAGAAGCGATCCAATTTTTCACAGGTGATAACTGTTGGCTCAAAAGTGATTTATTGTTGATCGAAAGCGATGCAAGTTAGGCCAAAAGTGATAGATTGTTGTTTAAAGGAGAACCAATTCAAACAAGAAGTGGCTGACTATTGTTTATATGTGACTTTGTTTATGCAAAAAATGATTAACTACTATTTGAAAGTGATTTAGTTCAGGTGAAAAGCGGCTAACTGCGGTTAAAAAGTAGTTTTGTTGTTTGTATACGGGTAGTTTAGGCTTAAAAGTGATTGTGTTTGTCAGGAAAGATGTCTGATTTGTGATCTTTGACAAGAAAATAGTAATTGTAGTCACTCACACTCACAACAATCACAAACTTGTACAACCTAGGCTAGGAAAGGATTGTATTTGTTGAATCCCCTCGCCGTGCTTATTCAAAGCAGATAGCTTCAAGATCTTGGTAGCACTGGCTCCCCTCCACGGCACACACTTCTCACACATACCAAGATCCATATTTCCTATAAGGCATGTCCCTCACCAAAGCTTAGGATTGTCCCTGCTATCTCTTCTAAGAACCACGTGAATCAAGGTGGCTTCAAAGGTCCCACCTTTTGCATCAACAAATAGAGGGTTTTTAGCTACTACACAAAGTTGCTAATAAGGGCATCCGTTCAGGTGGTTATACATGCGGTAGCACTACTCTCCATTGTGGAGTATCCTAGCCTTCAAGGGTTACACCTTGGAGGGTTTTGGGGGAGGTTAACTATCGGTATAACACAACAACACCCATTGTTTGTGGCTTTCGACACAAACACTTTTCTTATATAGCGGTTCAGAAGGACTTTGCTTTAGCCCGTTACTGCTTGGGTTGTATCCCTTCTCACACTAGGAAGGCAGGCCCTCTAAAGATAATAACAAGTTCTCATACACCCAAGACCCATTTGATAGGCAAGGGGAGAGGATACTTTTGTTATTAAATTTGGGTTACAATCAATCACATGCAAGCAATCAAAAAAAGATAAATCAAGCACGGAGCAAGTAATGATTCATTTTAAGCACCAAGCCCAAATGTTCCTAATTTAGTGAAAAACCACAAGTCTTGTACCGATCAGAGCTGCAACAGATATATTAGTAGTTTGATAACCTCATTTTCTTGGACAATCGATAAAATGTTGCACAAATACCCAATTAGTAGCCAAGAAAAACAAATTACAAATGATACAGATTGAAAGTGACATAGTTTACCAGAGGCAATCCCTTGTTGGTCAAAATCGATCTCTATTATGTGACAGGTGAAGTCTTATAGATCAGAAGTGATGTCGAGAGAGCCAAATGTGAATTGTTGAGGCTCAGAGGTGATCTGAAAAAGCATAAAGTGGTTGGTTTCGGCTCATAAGTGACTTGGATCTACAAAACAAATAGTATGCATAAAAAATTCTAATTCTGCAATAAGTGATGCAATTATCTAAAGGTGGTCACTGTCAAATCAAAAGCAATTTAGTTAACTGCAAAAGTGACCACTGTTAGCATAAAAGTGATCACTATTAGTATAAAAGTAATCTAAAAATGTTATAGGTGACAGATTTTAGTTTAGAAGTGACGTAGGTATTCAGACAGTGATAGTTTTTTGGTCAAAAGCGACTAGAACTTGCTATAAGCACTTGGAAAATCTGATCTTCATAAAAACAACTTCAAACAGCAAAGTTAATCAAGGACGTGAGTCCCACTAGGCGTGCCAAAATGTGATAGCTAAAAAATCAGGTTAATAAGATCAAGCATATCCATGAAAACCTAACCCTACCATCATCAAATAATCTAATCTAAATGAAACCAAAAGTAATGCAATTTAAGTACAATATCACCTAGATTGTGTGATTCCTTATTTATGATGTGGATTACTTCTTCAACAATGAACAATTATGAAGATAAAAGCTACCACAATGGATAGATGATAATGATAAAAGCTTAATGGATGCTATGGATGTTCAAATGCTTAAGATGATAATGTAGATGCTATATGAATGGTGGATAGATGTAGTATGGAATGAGAGGGTGTTTATATAGAACTCATCCAAAATCAATCAATGGTGGAGATTCAGAGGCTATGTGAATGGCTAAAATTGAAGGATAAACATAGGTGAATGTGAAGATGACAAGTGGAGAGAAGATAGGGCTCATGTGTGCTTGTGTACATAAAAAGTACTACATGTGAAAGATATTAAATAAAAGGATGTAGTACCACTTATCTTTTTTAAATGAAAGAGGCACACATGTCAGCTCATGAGATAAATGATAAGAGAAATTAATTAAATAAATAAAATTTATTTAATTAATTGGAAAGTGGGTTTGTGAAAGGAATTTTTAATTAAATAAATATGATTTATTTAATTAAAAATAGATAGAAAGAAGATAATTAAATAATTAAAGATTGTTTAATTATAGCTTAGAAGAAATAGCTAATGAATTAATTAAATAAAGATAAATTTATTTAATTAATAGAAGAAATAGATATGTTAGGGATATTGCTCAAGTGTATTAAACAAATGTAGATGATGTGATAATGTGATGTTTGAGTGCTAATGAAAATGAGTCAATTTTAGGTGTCTACAATCATTTATCTTCATCTTTCATCATATGCTGACATGTGTGCATCTTTTATTTGAAACATGTGTGGTAGTACTTTTTATGTACACTATCACACTTAAATTTATTAAATAAGGGTTTTTGTGTACATAATCACACATGTGCCTTATTCTTTTCTTTCCACTTGTCATCTACATATTCACCTATGATTATCAATTCATCTCAACCATTCACATAGCCACCAAATCTCTATCGTTGATTGATTTTGGTTAAGTGTTATATACACACCCTCTCATTCCATACAATCTATTATAAATCTAGATATCTCATCATATAGCATCCACATTATCATCCTGAGCGTATTGAGCATAATACCTCCATTAGCATCCATTGAGCATATTATCATTATCATCCATCCATCATGGAAGCTTGGATCTTCATGATTGTTCATTGTTGAGAAGTAATCCACATCTCCAAACAAGGAATCATACAATCTAGGTGATCTTGTTCTTGAATTGCATGCATTTGATTTCACTTGGATTCAATTCTTTGATGGTGATAGGATTAGGTTTTGATTTACATGCTTGATCTTATTGACCTGATTTTTTACCTATCCACAATCACAACCATTTTGATGAATAAGGATTGGACTAGGTTCAAGGATGCAAATATGAGTAAGATGATGCCAACTAAACTTCAAGTGGGTTGATGACAACTCTAAAATAGATCAAGGTAACTCTAGGTCTAACAATGATTATGTAGGCAATGATTACTTGTGCTATGACGGATAGACACAAGGACAATGATCAAGAGGGGGTATACTAAAGTAGGAGATGATAAACTACAAGAAAGTTACCCTATCCTAATGATACATTTCCCAACTCAAGTATGATAGAGCTCAAGTGGTAAAAGTAATATGATAGCCAATGCTTGATTGAAGACCAAAGAGAGCAACCTAGATGCAAACTAAGAGTTTTTTTTAATAATGATGGATATGCAAGGAGTAAGGACATGATAGAATAGAATGATCAAAATATGCAAGGACTAGGTGGAATGATCTAGATATGCAAGGACTGAAGGATTAAAACTGAAGAATGATGCCCCAAGAGATTTAAACGCTAGGCTCATTTTGGTGAGATTTGCAAGTTTGAAATGTTATAGATTCCAGATGTGATGTTTGATTGAAATGGAAAATGTTTGTTTTGAACACACACACAAAACACGATAGACAAAAAGTTTTGGATGACTTTGATACAAAATAAGAGTAAAAGTCTAAATGAGGGCCTAGATTAGCCCAAAACTTTTCACTGGTCTCTACAAATTTGAAAACACTCATAAGCATGCACAATCTAGGCTGGAAAGAGGATACTACTTGTTGAGTCCCTACTTGGATTATTGCATATACTGAGACAAGGCGGATAGCTAGAGATATTGGTGACACTGGCTCCCCCACCACAGCACGGGCACACCAAATCTCTTACCCTGAAGATCTATAGATCTTATGAACCAAGGGATTTTCTATCTCCACAATGAATAGTACATGTAGGGTGGCTTCAGAGGTCCAACCTCTTGCACTAGCAAGAAAAAAAGGTTTTTGGATTCTACAACTGGTTTGTCGTCAGTGTTTTGGGATAATCCAGTGTCTATATGTATAGTAGTTCACTCATTTAAGAGGTCTCCCAGCCCTTAGAAAGGGTTTTTATGCATCTCATGGATACTGAGGGAGACTTCCATTGGTATAGAACATCTGTACCAGGTGATTGATGAATTTCATCACAACGATAATTATTTGTATAGAGAACCAAAATGAAAGTACCGCTTGGGTCGTTCCCTCTCACAAATCGGGAGGTAGGCAGTCTAAGGGGTTAAGAACATAAAAGAGATGGGTCTGGCTTCTGATCACTGAGTTTCCACAAGGTGAGAGCATACACCTACCACCTTACAAGCACAACAAACAGTTATTAATTAACCCCCTAGTTAATCTATGTGCAAATAGACATTTGAAAAAGAGATCTAATCAATGAAAGCCCTACAAAACTACTATTAGTAGTTTGCAAAAAAAATTCTTTGACATGTGTAAAGCTACAAGTAAATGTAAAACAAATGAATCCTACAAAAACCACACAAAATGTTAAATGCGAGATAAAGTATGTTTGATGCTTTAAAACAAAGTCAATGAATTGCAAATGATTATACTAGAAAATCAGGATAGAATATGAAAGATATGATTGTACCATTGCAATTTTTTCTATATCCCCTTTCTAACACCTACAAAAACATGAAAATCTGATGAAAATTGAAAAAGTTATATAGGTTTGAATGAAATGACCTCCAAGGGATAAAAACAAGTACTCTGGTGCTTAATTTTGGTAGTTTGTACAAATTTTGGTCATACAAACAATTTGCAAGTCTGGTGGTTATCTTTATAGTTAGTCTTGGTAGTTAATGAAAAACTTGCTCACTTGTCAAAGGTATAGCACTAAATTTGCAAAATCAATTTGTTGTATTCACAATGGGCGGTTTTGCTAAGATTTACCATCAGTAAAAATAGTAATATTGAATATAAAAAATGTAATGTGAAAAATCAAAAGAGAAACTACCAAGTGAACAAAAGAAATCTCCTTTTGAAATAATATTTGATTTATTAATTAGGGCATTTTGATTCTTAGATTAGAGATGCCTTTCAATATTTGATGTGATGGTTATCATTCAATGATTGTAAAGGGTGTTCGTTTCAATGCTAAAAAGAAGAAAGTTGGAAATTATTACTCTACAAAAGATATGGAGCTCTATAATAGAGGTGGCATGCTGCACAATAGAAAATAGTAATCCAAATGGATCCAAAGACTAGAAAGTATGTTATAATTGGTGGGGCCAAACAAAAAACTATTTCTAGCGTGTATTCTTTTTACTACGTGAGATCATTCTAGTACTATAATGCTCACATATAAAAGCCTCAATAACTAACCAATCTTCATATGAAACTACCATTAACAGCATACCTTTGTTTCCTCCAATGCTTTTACCTTGTGTTTCCATCAGGACTAAATCAATTTCCAATCTATCTTTTTCCATGATTTCCTTGGATAGGATGATTCCCATAGAAGACTCTCTAAGATTTCCTTTCCTGATGTAGACCTGCAATGATAACTTTAACAATTTTCATCACCTCTTTATCAATCAACCACACACTGCGATTCATGAAAACACCATAGATAACATTAGCAGTTTGGATAAAAATTTAAACTAGCACTTGCACTCATAGGAATTCAAGGATACGCTGATAGGAGCAACCAATACATTTAGAAAATTGTTTAGAGAATACACTAATAGGAAACAACCGACGAGATTAGAAAATTTTTCAGCGTGCATTTTGTGAATTCATAGGAGGTTCAAGGAAAATGCTACTAGGAATAATCACTGAATTTAGAAATTTTCCTAGCATGAATGTCTTTACAGCTTGAGACAATCTATATAAAAGCCAGCATGAATATTTTTAGAGCATGAGATAATTCTCTAAGTACTATAATGTTTGCATATAAAGCATAAAAAAAAGAAACACTTATATATGTGGATTAGAAAATAGTGAAATCTCTATTGTTGTATAACATCAAACCTAAAGAAACAATTGCAGTTATCATTAGTTTTACCTATTAATACAAATGAAAACTAACAATGATTTAAAAGAAACAAATAGTTAACAACAATTTGACAAACAGTTATACGAACAAAACAAAACCGTTAAAGAAAATTTAAATACATTCTAAAGTTGACAGTTTTGTTAAAATAAGGGGCAAAAACTAGTGAAGGTTGAACTTAACTGTCTGGAAAACAAAATGCAATATACAAATCATGAATTTGAGGAAAATCACACTGCAAATTAAGGTTTAGTGTGATTGAAAGAAAATGTAATTGAAGATCTCAGAAACTAAGAAAATCGAATGACAAGATTAAGATGTGGAGAACAATAGCCTTAAAATCAAGAAAGTGATTAATAAGAAGAAAGTGACACTACCTGTGTACCAATGGATTAAAATAAAACTTCACACACTAAACAAACTAGGAGATCAAAATTCTAGAACATAGAGCAAATTTCCTTGGTGAAAACTGATAATGCCATGGCCGGCAACAAAAAATAGACACCGTTGGATTGACCCACACCACATAAATTGATGAATAATACTTGCTGCAATATCAGAGATAAGGGACCAAAACCCTTAAAAACTAAAAAAAATCAAAATTTTTCAACTTTTCTAGCCTTGCACCTGCAAAATCTTCAACACACAATCTTGCCCAAACAAAAGATCATCAAAAACATGTTCACGTCAGGTTCACCAATTATTGTAACATTAAATATGAATTTCATTGAAAGGATTTAAAAGTATTTAAAACCCTAAAAATCCATATCTAATGCAACATCATGATTAAAGATATATCTATACAAAATGATAAACTATTAAGATAAATGTTATCGAATGCATAAATGTGGTTGCTCATTTATTTTTGCATAACTCCAATGTAAATTTCTCCCAGGGGCCGAAAGTTGAGAATAAAGGTAGGTTTAAATAATGTTTTGAGAAAAATAGTTTAGGTGGTTGAATGGATTAGTAGGTAAACTAATGGGTTTTGACTTCTA
This sequence comes from Cunninghamia lanceolata, assembly GCA_027924645.1. Classification (NCBI taxonomy): domain Eukaryota; kingdom Viridiplantae; phylum Streptophyta; class Pinopsida; order Cupressales; family Cupressaceae; genus Cunninghamia; species Cunninghamia lanceolata. Next base: position 15,455,634 of record BSBN01000523.1, read on the forward strand.
TGAATAGGTTTTAGGTTAAATAATAAATTAAGTTTATTAAGCTTAATTTATTATTTACGGGAGGTTTTTAGGTTTAGGTTTGGATAAAATAATAAATTAAGTTATATAACTGTAATTTATTACTTACAAGAGGGGAATAACATGGAGATTTAATTAACTTAATTAATTAATTAAATCTTATGGATAAAGATAATTAGGGGATGACAGGGAATAATGAGGGATAATTTAGGGGATAATTAGGTCAAATTTTTATGTCTACACCTAGGATGGATGATATTATGGATTGTTTGTGTGGAGAAAAATATTTTATAAAGATAGGCTTGAAGAGTGGATACTATCAGATCAGAATTAGAGAGGGATATGAATGGAAGACTACTTTTAAGAAAAATGAAGGATTGTATGAGTGGTTACTAATGCCTTTTCAATTGACAAATGCACCGAGTACTTTCATGAGATTGATGAATGAAGTTTTGAAGAAATTCTTGGGTAAGTTTGTTATTGTATATTTGGATGATATTCTGATTTTCAGTAAGACAAAAGAAAAACATTTGTGGCACTTGAGACAAGTATTGTAGAGACTGAGAGAAGAAAAAATGTTGATAAACATCAAAAAGTGTAGTTTCATGAAGGAAGAATTGGTATTGTAGATGTTGAAAAAGAAAACTAATGACTCTGCAACAGAATCAAAAACATTCACAACACATTAATAGCGTCTATTATGAATGAATACAAACGCATAAAGGTTGTATTAAACTATGAAAAAACCAAACATAAGTACTCAAAAAGAAAACTAAATCCATTATTTTCCTATCACCAAGATCTTGATTTATGCATTGATGCTCTCAGATTTTCATATGCATGCATGCAACAAGAAGCTATGGTGAACGGATGACACATTATGCTCTAAATCCAGTATCAATTCTCTATCAAATTCTCTATATCTCATGGTGAAAATAAATAGGGCTTAAATAGATGTTCTCATGGAATCAAATCCAAGTTATGGGAGAAATGCATAATTAAAATAGAAATGGAGAAATGGACATTTGTCCATATTGTCAGTGCTATTTTTGAAAGAAATAAATAGAGCGTTCATGGAATAGTGGAGATTTAGGAAATTATGGAGAAAGTGGATTTGTGAATTAAATATGCAATAGACGAAATATTATTAAATGAATTTATATATGAAAATGCAAATTATGCAATGGATAATGATTTATGAAAGTCAATGCATGGGTATTTTAATAAGTATGCAAATAGAGTATATATGCAATGGATAGATGATTTATGGATATTTTAATGATTTAATGAATTAATGGATAAATAGAGGAAAGTATTTAAATGAATTAATTAAATAGATAATAAATATCCATTTAATTAATAGAAGAAAAATAGAGGAAAGTAATAAATGAATTAATTAAATAGATAATAAATATCCACTTAATTAATAGAAGAATAATAGAGGAAAATATTAAATGAATTAATTAAATAGACAATAACATCCATTTAATTAATAGAAGAAAAATAGGATGATCGTGAGGACAAATTTAAGTGTCTACATTTTGCCCCTCTTTGAGACAATGTAGCATTGTTTCAAAGAAAAAGAATTGATTAACTGATACAAGCCCCATGGATATCCTAGTAAGGATGATGATAAGGATGATATGCCCCCTTGAGAGATTGATCAAACAAGCTGTGATAAGATTAATCTCTCGATAGATCACGGGGAGAAGATTTGATTATTGATATTGTGCGAGTCATTAAGCAAAGATGCTCATTTGATGAAAATGCACAACTGATAAGTAAAGATGTGCATTTGATGAAAATGCACAACTGATGGGCATAACTGAATAGTTGATGGAAATGCTCAGTATAGCCAGGTTGATAAGCTGATTAAGTTGATTGAGATTGATACTAGCGTAAAACAATGATTGATTAATAGATTGAGTGATTAGGGAGCATTGGAGATTTTTATTTAGTTTTCATTAGATAGTCTTAAATAGTTTTAAATGTCTTTTTTTAGAGTTTAGATTTAAATTAATCATTTGTTTTGTCAATTAGATCAAATTTTATTGTCCTTTCTAGTTTAGTTTTTATTTAGTGGCTAATCATGTTGACTTGACTTTTGTGCAATAAATCATGTGTCAAAAACTTGAAATTGAAACTTGATATTCATTTGTCAAAGACTAGAAAATTGAAACTACTGATGGTAGTTTGGCAGGCCTTTCATTGATTTGATCTCTTTTTCAAATTCCTATTTGCACAGATTAACTAGGGGGTTAATAAATCACTATCTGTTGTGCTTGTAAGGATGATAGGTGTATGCTCTCACCTTGTGCAAACTTGGTGATCAGAAGCCAGACCCATCTCTTTTATGTTTTTAATCCCTTGGAGGGCCTACCTCATGATTTGTGAGAGGGAACAACCCAAGCGGTTCTTTCATTTTGGTCTTTTATATAAATAATTGTGGTTGTGATGAAATTTATCAATCACCTGGTGTCGTTGTTCTATATTGATAGAAGTCTCCCTCAGTATCATGAGATGTGTAAAAGCCCTTTCTGAGGGCTGGGAGGCCTCTTAAATGAGTGAACTACCGCATGTATAGACACCAATTTATCCTGAAACATTGATTAAAAAACACTTGTTGTAGAGACCAAAAACTTTTTTTCTTGCTGGTGCAGGAGGTAGGACCTTTGAAGCTGCCCTATATGTACTATTCATTATAGAGATAGAAATTTCTTAGTTCATAAGATCTCTAGATCTTTGAGGTAAGAGATTTGGTGTGCCCATGCCATGTAAGGGGGAGACAGTGTCACCAATATCTCTAGTTGTCTACTTTGTCTTAGTATATGGAGAAATCCAAGTAAGGACTCAGCAAGTAGTATCCTCTTTCCAGTCTAAGTTGTGCATGCTTGTCAAGTGTCTTCAAATTTGTCGAGACTAGTGAAAAAATTTGGGTCTAATCTAGGCCCCCATTTAGACTTTTACTCTGATTTTATATCAAAGTCATCCACAACATTTTGTCTTCCATATTTTGTATGTGTGTTCAAAAACAAACATTGTCAATCTCAACCAAACACATCTCAAATCTATAACATTCCAACCTTACTCATATTCTCATCCTTGAACCTAGTCCAATCTTGTCAAAATGGTTGTGATCATCAACAATTCTAGGCCAAATCCAAAACCATACATACTCCGAGGTGACCCAAAATTTGCTCCTAATGATGATGAGAATATTGTAGATCATGATGCATATTTTGATACTCATGAACCATATATTCCCCCATATTCGCTTCCATCAACTTCATACAAACCTTCATCCTATAATGAACACCTTCACATAGAAGTTCTAATCAAAAGGTGTTTAGTCAAAAGGGTCCTAATAGATTGTGACTTAGAGATAAACTTGTGCACTCTAAGGTGTTTTAAACAACTGGAACAATTGGGATACTCCACTACAAATATTGAAAATTATCATTCCATCACTATTAAAACCTATGATGTAACTAAAAGGAGAACTAAAGGTACTATTTGATTACCCATCCAATTAGGTCTAGCCCTAGTGGAAATTACTTGTCAATTCCTAGATCTCCATCTCCCATATAATATCCTCCTAGGATGACCATGGATTCAGGCCATGAGATCTATTCCTTCCACCTATAACAGATACATCAGATTTCCATTTAATGACCAATAGGTTACCATTTATGCTAATCCAAATCCTTTTGAATATTGCTCAATCAATGACAAGGCCCAACTATCTACCTCACATATTGATCCATCCAACTTAGCCTCTCCACAACATGAGCATGATAATACTAGTCACACCTCACACCGTGATCAAGAAACCTTAGGTCATCATAATGATACTATTGACAAGGGAAATACCTCCTTAAGTTTGGGATCATACATTATTCCATCTACTAGTCCTCCATCACCATCTAATAAAATGCCTATCTCAAAGACTAGTAGGCCTACACCAACACCACCATCAAACTTTCCAAGCTCTAATCCATCAACCAAAGAATCCTTTGATGATTTTCTCTAAAGACTACTAGCACAGAATAAACCATCCCCATGTTAAGCACCCATTAATGAACTTACTAAAGAACCTTTTAATGTCATGTCCACTTCTTCAACCCCATCATGTCGTCCACAATCTCTCAAGCCTATTAAATATTTTCCATTGCCCTCTCATGTTGTTGACCAAGAACCTATCCAAGAGTCACCCACTTCTATTCAAGCAAACCAAGAGGTATGTCAAGATCACAATCCTAAGCATGTGGAAACATCAAACCCTTATCCAAATCAAGATCAAATCCCTTTCATCCAACCCATTCATAACATATACCTTTTCCATGATCAAGACATTATTCATGATGAAGAACCTATCTATGAGCCACTTGATCCTATTCATACCTCCACAATCATTCATAAGCAAGATACCCAAGATATACATGCTCCATCTAAAACAAGTCTTGTGGACCTACTTAAGAATTCACCTCATTTCATGGCCTTCCTTCAAAGCAAAGAAACTTCTTCTCCATCTAGCCTACCCATGAGGAGCATACATCCACTTGTCATGATGAGAAGCATGCCTCCCAAGAAAACATAAAATATCAAATCAATACCATGGATCTTAGTGAACAGAATGCTAATCAAGATCCTAATGATCCTTCCACATCCACTATTGATTCCATTGTAAATCCACCAACATGTTCACTTTGTCTTTCCACCTTCATTCATGAATATTCCTCCCTAGGAACACATCAACTTTTATCTTCCACTTCACCTCCTCTACCCAATAAGGAACTCGTGTCTAGTTCCCAAACCACACCTAGTCCTATAGTCCACCACATACTCAAAAACATGAACTACCAAGGTAAAGGCTTAGTCTTTCTTGAACAAGGTATTTTGGAGCCTATACATGTCAATGTCCCTCCATGCTCATATGGCCTTGGATATACACCCCAAGGTAAACAATCTCAAGATGTTGCTATTTCCTCCATGCCTTCTAAATCCACCACTTTCCATCAAAAACCCTATCATACACCCAAAACATATGTGGCCATTCTACCTCCATTGTCCTACATATGTCAAAGGCATGTGACCATACACCTTCCACCATCCAATCTACCCCCACTTCTTCCAACTCCTAATATTCATCCATCCACTTTATCACCACTTCTCCCAACTCCTAATATTACCATCATTCCTAATGATGACTGACAAATGCACACATCATCTAAACATAAAGCTTCCACCATGTCCAAAGGATTCAAAAATAAAAATTTGGATGCCTCTACCCATAAAGCTAAAAATCCTAAAGGTCCTCATGCCTCAGGACATCAATGCAAAAAGTCAAAGACAAATACATCCAAAAGGCTACCCAAGCCCATACCTTCACAAGCAAAGTCTAAAATTAAAATGGTACGGATACCTAAGCAAAAAGAAAGAAAGTCAAAGGAGGCATCCACATCTCAAAAATCCCAACCATCCTTTTCTCTTCAAAAATCCCACTCCATTCAAAAGTTTCAAATTCCTAAATCCCACATGCAAAATAAAAATCATAAAAATACTAAGTCTATGTGGGTACCTAAAGCACTTCGTCAACCATCTCCTAAGAAAACATCCCCATTGCTTCCTACACCACCTCCAAATCAAAAGCTTAAATGTCTAACATGGCATGTCCAATTGTTGGTCATGGTTCCCTTCCATTCCAAAACATTTCCACATACCTGAGCCATCTCCCCATCTTTCACCTATTATCCTACATATCTTCACCATCATCTTCCTAGGGTCCATGCTTTTGGATAAGCCTTTCATCCACCCTTTTGGATAAACCCTACATGATCCACATCATTTTGAAAAGGGGCCTAGATTAGCCCCAAATTTTCACTGGTCTCGACAAATTTTCAAAACACTTGTAAGCATGCACAACCTAGGCTAGAAAGATGATACGACTTATTGAATCTCTACTTGGATTTCTCCATATACTGAGACAAAGTGGATAGCTAGGGATATTGGTGACACTAGCTCCCCCTTACATGGCATGGGCACAACAACTCTCTTACCCCAAAGATCTAGAGATCTTATGAACCAAGGAATTTCTATCTCTATAATGAATAGTACATATAGGGTGGCTTCAGAGGTCCAACCTCCTACACCAGCAAGCAAAAAGGTTTTTGGTCTCTATAACAAGTGGTTTTTAATCAGTGTTTCAAGATAAACTACTATCTATACATGTGGTAGTTCACTCATTTAAGAGGCCTCCCAGCCCTTAGAAATGACTTTTATACATCTCATGATATTGAGGGAGACTTTCGTCGATATAGAACAGTGGCACTAGGTGATTGATGACTTTCGTCACAACCATAATTATTTATATAATGAACCGAAATGAAAGTACCGCTTGGACCATTCCCTCTCACAAATTAGGAGGCAGGCCCTCTAAGGGATTAAAAACATAAAAGAGATGGGTATGACTTCTGATCACCAAGTTTGCACAAGGTGAGAGCATACACCTACCATCCTTACAAGTACAACAAACAGTGATTAATTAACCCTCTAGTTAATCTATGTGTAAACAGACATTTGAAAAAGATATATAATCAATGAAAGCCCTGCAAAACCATCATTAGTAGTTTTGAATCTCCAATTTTCAATAAACAAAAAATCAATTTTCCATTTCCAAATCTTTGACATGCGATCCTATACAAAAGCCAAGTCAACATGGATTAGCCACAAAATAAAAATTAAATGAAGAAAATTCTAACTATCAAAACTTAACAAAATAAATGACTAATCTAAATTAACTAACAAAATCTAAATTCTAAAAGAATAATTAAAACTAAGGAAATAATCATAATTAAAATTAACTATTTAATACTATATAATTAAAACTTATCTTATTTAAGACTATCTAAAACTAATCAAACTTTCTAACTAATGAGAACTTTCTAATTAAATCTAATGAAAACTATCCTTATTAAACCATCGAATTAAAACTAATGAAAACTATAAAACCAATTAAACAAAGAAACTTATTCAAAACTATTTGCAGCTGTGAATGATTTAGAGCAGAGCAAGGCGCTTAGAATTTCAACGAAATGGCTTTCATCTCCCACTCCAAGGACTTTTACCTGCAGCACTCTCTATAGACCAAAGATCAAGATTTAAGGAGGAGGGCACTCTAGAAATAATCGATTACAGAGTCTTTCTCTTGGACAAATCTAGGAAGAAGATATCACTTTGGCATGATATTCTATTTGCAATTAGGAGATGGAGTTTTCAAATTTATAGCTAAAATACCAAAAGAGTCAAGTGCAAAGATGGAAGTGACAATTGAAGATCCATACACACCAATCAAGCATGACACTAAAAAGGAAAAGATTCATTACTACCCATATAACATAAATTGGAATGATGGATTGCTTCCACAAACATGGGAGATCCATCTCTTGCAAACACATAAGTTGAAGGATCTTTTGGTGACAATGATCCAGTTGACGTTGTTGAGATTGGAGCAAGGTGAGCTAGAATTGGAGAATTACTTAAAGTGAAACCATTAGCTGCTTTAGCAATGATTGATAAAGGTGAACTAGATTGGAAAATTGTGGCTACTTCTATTGATGATCAAAGAGCTTCACTTGTTGAGGACTTGAGAAGTATTTTTCTGGGAACCTTACTAGTAATATGAGATTGGTTTAGAGATTACAAGATTCTATATGGAAAACATGCCAATAAGTTTGGCCTTGGTAATAGGGCAGCAAACAAGGACTATGCACTCAAAGTGATTTCGGAGACAAATAAATCTTGGGGAAAATTAGTGAAGTGAACTATTCCTGCAGGGGAGCTATCACTAGCGTAATTATGCAAACTTTTTTAGCTCAACTAAAAATTTATTTTGCTCTTACATCTGAGCATAAGTAATCATTTTCAAACAATTTTTGTTTTGATCACAATGGGTTGATTTTCCTAGATTAAATAATATGTCCACCAGGGGGCATAAATATCATAATCAATGGACTACCAAGGGCCAAATCAAAGGCCCAATGGAAACATAGGCAATTTAGTCATGCTGGATTTTATGGCTTTTAATTGGACTCCTAAACTTGCACACGACCTAAATGAAGCACTGCAATATAAAAACAAAACCTGCAACAAAAGATTTAACAAACAATATTAACCCTACCATCACAACATTAAATCTGCGAAGGAGAAAGATGAGCTTAAACATAGATACTTGACAATAGAAGCCCATGCAATCCTTCACAGGTTCACCATTCTGTTGATGTTGAAAAATGAAAACTAATGACTCTGCAACAGAATCAAAAACAATCACAACATCACATCAATAGAGTCTATTCTAAATGAATACAGATGCATAAAGGTAAAATTAAACTATGAAAAAACCAAACATAAGTACTCAAAAACAAAAATAACTCCATTGTTTTCCTATCACCAAGATCTTGATTTATGCATTGATGCTCTTAAATTTCATATGCACACATGCAACAAGAAGCTATGGTGAACAAATGATTCTCTGTATCTCATGGTGAAAAGAAATATGGCTTAAATAGATGTTCTCACAGAATCAGAATAAATGTAGAAATGGAATGGACATTTGTCCATATTGTCAGTGCTATTTTTGAAAGAGAAATGGACATTTGTCCATTTTGTTAGTGCTATTTTTGAAAGAAATAAATGGAGGGTTCATGGAATAGTGGAGATTTAGGAAATTATGGAGAAAGTGGATTCATGATTTAAATATGCAATAGAGGAAATATTATTAAATGAATTTATCAATGAAAATGCAAATTATGCAATGGATAATGATTAATGAAAGTCAATGCATGGGTATTTTAATGAGTATCCAAATAGAGTATATATGCAATAAATAGATGATTTATGGATATTTTAATGATTTAAGTGAATTAATGGATAAATAGAGAGAAAATATTTAAATGAATTAATCAAATAGATAATAAATATCCATTTAATTAATAGAAGAAATGGAGGAAAGTAATAAATTAATTAATTAATTAGATAATAAATATCCACTTAATTAATAGAAGAATAGTAGAGGAAAATATTAAATGAATTAATTAAATAGACAATAATGTCCATTTAATTAATAGAAGAAAAAATAGGATGATCATGAGGACAAATTTAAGTGTCTACAGTTTTATTTGGGATTTGTGATTTCTACGGAAGGATTAAGATGGACCCTGAGAAAGTAAGAGCAATTGTTGAATGGCCTACACCTAAGAGTATTGGAGAAGTTCAATCATTTCATGGATTAGCTAATTTCTATCTAGAAGTTCATCAGAAATTTCATTTCAGTATGTAACCCTATGACAGAAACAATGAGAGGTGACAAAAAAGACTTTAGGTCGACATTGGGAGAAAATAGAAGTTTTGAATTGTTGAAGCATAAACTGACAGAACAACCTATGTTGGCATTATCGGATTTCAATAAGGTAGTTTCAAGTAGATTGTGATGCAAGTGAAAATGCAATAGGAGTAGTGTTGAGTCAAGAAGGTATACTTGTACCATATTATAGTGAGAGGTTGAATGATGCAAGGAGGAGATATTCAGTTTATGATCAGGAGTTCTATGCCATACTTCAAGCCTTGAAGAAGTGGAGACATTACTTTTTCCTAAAGAGTTTGTGTTGTACACAGATCATCAAGCTTTGCATTATTTGAATAGTCAAGGAAAGTTGAATTAGAGACATATGCGATGGGTAGAGTTCATTCAGAGTTATACTTTTGTGTTGAAGCATAGGAGTGGAAAATCAAACAAATTTGCAGATGCCTTGACAAGGAGAAGAAACTTGTCAACAGAGATGAGAGTTGAAGTGTTAGAATTTGAAGAATTGAAAAATATGTATGAAGAAGATCTTGATTTTGTAGAATCTTGGAAAGCAGATAACAAACCTATTGTGATAGATATGAGTAAGTGGTTGGACTATTTCATTCAGGAAGATATGTTGTTCGGAGGAAACCAGTTATGCATACCTAGGAGTTCAATGAGAGATAATTTGATCAAAGAAAAGTATAGAGGTGGATTGGCAGGACATTTTGCATTGATAAGATAGTGTCTTTGGTAAGTGAAAATTACTTTTGGCCTCAGATACATAAGGATGTTAGGAAATTTGGGTTGAGTTATAGAATATGTCAAGTTGAAAAAGGAAGTAGTCAGAATACTAGATTTTAAAAATCTTTGATAGTACCGGAGAGACCTTGGAAGATATAAGTATGGATTTCATAATGGGATTGATGAAGACACATAGAGGACATGATTCAATATTTGTAGTGGTGGATAGATTTTCAAAGATGGCAAATTTCATACCTTGTAAGAAGACAACTGATGCAGTACATGTGGCTGACCTATTTTTCAAGGAGATTGTGAGATTGCATGGATTACCTAAGAGCATAATTTTAGACAGAGATACAAGATTTCTTGGGTACTTTTAGAAAACACTTTGGAAGAAGATGAAGACAGATCTAAAGTTCAGTTCAGTATTTCATCCATAGACTAATGGACAAATAGAGGTAGTAAATAGGAGTTTGGGAAACTTGTTGAGATGTTTGGTTGGAGAGAAGGCAGGAAATTAGGATTTGATTCTATCACAAGCAGAGTTTGCATATTATAATTTAGTCAATAGGAGTATCAGAAGAACACCATTTGAGATTGTGATAGGAACTAACCCTAGAGGAGTAGTATAGTTGAGAGACATCAGTATCGAAGAGGAGAGGAGTGCAGAAGTAGAAGAATTTGCAGGACACATGGAGACAATGCATAATCAGGTGAAGAAACATTTGGAGGAGATGAACAGTAAGTATAAAGAGCAAGCAGATGAGAAGAGGTGACACAAATAATTTGTAGTTGGAGATGAAGTGATGGTGTATTTGTGAAAAGAGAGATTTTTAGTTGGGACATATGACAAGTTGAAGATGAAAAAGTTTGGACCATGTAGGATACTCAGAAAGATTGATTCAGGAAATGCATATGAAGTGGAGTTACCAGAGACATTAGGGATATCACCTATTTTCAAAATTGTAGACCTATATCAATATCATGAAGTAGAGTTTAGTGACAACATGGAAGAAGACTTGAAGAAGCAGTTACCACAACAAGCACTAGAGTAAATTGAGTACATCTTGGACAGCAGAGTTGGACGTAGCACCAGAGGAAGACAATACAAAGAATATCTGGTAAAGTGGAAAGGTAGACTGGAAGAAGATTCATCATGGATTTCTCAGGTTGAGGTGGACCATCTTGGTTTTCCTCTAGCTCCAGCAAAGTGAGGGACTCACTTTTTCAACAACCCCAAATGTTTGATGCAGGAGCATCCCTGGGTCAAGAGCAATCTTGCATCAACCAAAAAACATATATATTTGCATTTTAGTTTGTTTTCTTTCATTTTCTAGTTTAGTTTAGTCAGTAGCTATTTTTGTAGTTTAGTCTACATTCTACTGCAGTTTCATTTTAGACCTTGCAGAGTGTAACATCAAAAAATGTTCTCTTGGGGGCTTTTCCCTCATAAGGTTTAGCTCTCGAGTCTTTTATCTACATTTAGGACATCTTCCATCATATTTTGACATCTCGATGAAATGAGCCCTAAGTTTCTTGACAAATGGGACCTAGGGGGATCCCTTGAACCTAACCCTAACCAAAATAGGGGGGAGGACTTGGGTTCCCTTGCCCTAGTCCTGCCCTATTTTGGGTCAGCCCCAATTTTTTAGTGTCAGCTTGTGACTGTTATTTGGGTCCTATGTCGACACGATATGTTTGAATTATGAAATTCTTGGTGGGAGTGTTTGTAGTTGCATATATAAGCATGTTTAGGCATTCATTTGTAAACTAGATGATTACTAGCTAGCAATTTGGATTCTCAAGTTTATGTGAAGGTGATTCAAGGCATTCATTGTGTACCAAGAGAAAATTTGTGTTGTCTATGTGTTTGTATTTGCATATTTGAGAAATCATTTCCTCATGGCATGAAGAGCTTCTTCCTTCCATGAGATCTTCACTACAAGGTGAAATCATTTGTGTTTTAAGCATTTATCATTCATTTTTTGCCTCTTCCTCACAAGGGCATGCACTCTCTATCTAACAACGGTGTACGAAAGACTTGAATGTCTCTTCGGGGCTTGACTGAAGCAAGCCTCTAAACACCATAACCCCCTCCCAAATTTTCTAAGATTGCAGGTTATAGGTTGAAGATACATGAAAAGTGGACTTGTAGGAGGGTGTTACAGAGTGTCAGATTTGTAGATCAGAGTTGAAAATAGCACCCTGGACTTGGGTGCCCACTCTTTAGTCCTCCGAATTCTGTGACAGAAAATCTCTGATGCAACATGAACTAGTCATAGATCAAGCTTCCAAATCCCCAAAAAAACCTAGGCATTGGACTTGGGCACCTGCTCATTAGTCCCTGACTATTCCACTTTCGAACCCCAAAAATAGGTGCACAGTTATCTATCATTTTACATCTTTTTGTAGTAGCATTTTCTGATATTCGTCTGTTTTCTTTCGTATTTGTATAATTAGGGTTTTGATGTATAATCAAGCATATGTGAGCATAATTAACAAACAAATCATACAAATCCAAGTTTCCCTACATCTCATAGTGACCAAGGGTATGATAGTGCATTGCCACTCGACCCAAGGTCCTTGAATGAAAGGGTGAAAGGAGGATACACGTACAAAACTACCAAAAACCAATCATCCAAATTTTACCCTTTACATTTTGGTGAACCCATGTTTTTGGACTTGTTTGCACCTTTCTGAGTGTTTTGCTTTAGATTTGCAGCAATTTCAATCATTCATAGTATCATTCATCTTATTACATTGGAAAACTTACAAAAAATTTGAAAATTAGAAAATTTGGAAAAACAAATTGTGATCTAGGGCTTTTATTTTGCATCAATTACTTTCAATTTCATATAAATTTCTGATCTTTACATTATATCTGAGTTAAATTGCAGAAAATTACAAAAATTCAATAGCTTGCATTGTATTTTCATCATAAAATTGCTCGGGTTTTGTTGAAAATTGTGAATTTTTCGTATAACCTAGTAATTCCAAAATCTAGGATTTGTAGGTAAAATCTTGTTTCATCTTTTTTACTGATCTTATACACTCATTCAAATTTTCATTTGGCTGCAGTGTTGCATTTTACTATAAAATTACATTTAGATCTCAAAATTTTCCATTTTTACATAGAAAATTTTAAAAAAAAAAACTAGCATTTTCATTGATTTTTCACTAGATTTGCAATTGTATTTTGCATTTTAGGACTTGGAAATCATTTTCAGTTCTGAGTGAATTTAAATTTGATCATACATCATCTTTCAAAACATTCATATAGCATTTTACATTAAGATCTCAAACCTAGGGCTTGAAAAACCTTGATTTTCACTAGATTTGGCCTTATCAATTTTCAAAATTTGCACCATAGGCATGTTGTGAAGAATATTTTTGCACTAACTAGCTGTTATCAGGGTTATTATCTTCTTCTCCTCCTAAAAATCTTCACAACACCTTTTTATTGAGCTCTTGTATCAAAAATTTGGCGAAAAATTGCACATTTTTGTTATATTTGCCCTAGGGTTTGACCTAGATTGCACTCCAAGCATGTTGTGACCAATTTTATGGATTGAGGTGACTGATATCATTGCTATTATTTTCTACACCTCCTAAAATTCTTTACAACACCCCTTTTTCTAGGTCTTGGAGTGGAAAAATCATGAAAAATTAGACATTTTTGCTACATTTTCACTAAGGTTTGATCTTGAGTGGCACTATAAGTGTGTTGTGACATATTTTTTGGCATTATGTGGATGTTATTACTGATATAATTTTCTTTCCATCATCATTTTCCTCACAACACCCTTTGTCATGCTCTTTTGCATTGAGATTTGGCAAAAAAATCGCATATTTTAGTGTATTTTCACTAGGTTTGGACTAGTCATCATCTTAGATTTGCATCAAGAGTGTGTTGTGACAGATATTACTACTGTATTGGACTGATATCAGACATATTACTTGGTATCCCTGATCAAAATCCTTACAACACCTTTTCTTTCATATATTTGCATTAAAAAAGTACAAAAAATCAAGCATTTTAGGTCATTTTTTCATATAGTTTTGCACTTGTCTTTGGCACACTTTTGGAAAACTTATTAAATATAATCTTGCATTAATTTGAGCACATTCACATGGCCTCTAATAGAAACAACAACAATAGGTTTCCTCCTAGGCCTTACATGAAGAGAAAGGTCCCTGAACCTGAAATTGTGTTTACACCTCATGATAGAACAATTAGAGACACTGAAGGACATCTTTACATCACTATGAAAAAAATGGGAAACCATGTGGATGGAACATTTATTGATCCTAATTGCATGACTAATGTTTCCAAAGAAGAATTCCTCTTTGCACATAAATTAATGCAAGGATCTTATGACCCTTCGGATATGATGATTAAAACACATAAGGGAACCTTTATAAACACTTCTGAGAAGATATCATTGTTTGTCACTGTATTTGAGAAACATGTAGAACAATGGTTTGATTTTATTCCCATTTCTGATCTATTTCTAATAACACTTGGAGATCCATGGTTAAAGGCTATGAAAGTCATCCCTTCAATAATTTATAAATGTTTCCTTTAAACGGACAAGTGCATGCTATTCATCAAAATACGTATAACCCTTTAAATTACACAACTCTTTACACTAGATTACTTTTGGGATAAATCTGAAAAGAAAGTGGAGCCACGAACAGACTTTAACCTTTTAAGCTATAGAAATTACAAGGCAAAACTATTACATCCAATGGTCGGTCCTTCTAACCTAGAAATAACAAAAGACAAGCAACCCACATTTGAAGAGAACCCTAGACCGAAAGGACAAGGTCCCTATGCTGAAGTTCCTCCCCCACCATCCTTACAAGGATCCGGAGGTAATTGTCAACAACAAAGCATTCCACCTAGACAAATGAGATTATGTCAAAAACCCATGAAAGAACAAAGCCCTATCTTACAAGAGATAAGTGGTAAGAGAGAAATAGAAAAGCAAGAGAAAGGAGAAGAAGACAAGATTATGCCATAAACCTTGCATCTGAACAAGAAAACGTTTATCCAAATATTGAACCAAATAAAGATAATCCTAACAATCAACAATCTAAAGACAAGAACAAGAATTGGGCTATGGTACCTTATGTCCCACTTTCCTCTACCATTTTGAGTGGCAGGATGACGATGATTTACTTGATGATGAGACCTAGCACGAGGACCCTACAGGTAAGTATCTCTAACCCTTTATATCTCTTGTGGTGTGTTTCCCCCGTGATGTGTTATGTGTTGTTTAGGCCTCTTGGGATGACCCCTGATTCTCTTGTAAGGCCTGGGATACCAGGAGACCACCTCTGTTGTGACCTTCTTCTATATTGCCTCTCTCTCTATTTTTCGTTATTGTGTGTTGTGTCTTATAGACATACCATTGTAGTTGGTGACTTGGGGATACCCTCCTACATGACTATCCCTAAGGTACTTTTTTCTCCTCTCTTATTTATTGTTTACCTTCCTCTAGTGTTTCTATCTAGCTAGCGAATGATAAAAAAATATTTATATTGATGCGGACCTAGTGCCCCTTTAGTAAGAAATCAAAAATTGGACTTAGTTCCTAATATGATGATGGGGTTGTATATCTTATCCGGTGCTTGGCTAGTAGAAGTAGTCGTGCTTTCTATGTAGTGATTTTGATGATCTTTATCTCACTTACAAACCTTAACAATACTGCTACTCTGTGTACTTTTTTTGTCATTGAATCTCACCTTGGTGACATTCGGTTCTGAGATTTTCATGATATAGCCCCACGGTTATCCTTGATCTCCAAATTCATAGTATAACCTTGGCTCTTTATGTGATAAATCATATGCATTTATGTTGTTGTTTATCATGTTATGGACACTAACATGTTTCTTATAGGGATGTGTTTGTGGGAACATTTGGTGATCATAAAGTAGATGTCACCTCTGGGGAGCATGGGCTTTGCAAGAGTCTGTGTTCTCTTGTGTGTTTTCTTCGTACCTTAACTTGCTTGATATCGATACCTCATATCAACCACCTTAAGGTGGGGGCATATATAAGGCAAGCTATCTATTGTAGATGTTAGCAATGTGCTTGTCCTTAGGTGTAATTTAAAGACTGGTGGAGATGAGTCCCTCCTACACTCTAAGTTTGTTTGCAATCAATCAATCATCTTAAGCCCTCTGCGGAGGCAAGGGTGGTGTACTTCTTGAAGTATATTGCTTCATCCTATCATTTTCAAAAGTCCTTTGCAGAGGCAGGGAGTGGTTTTTTGACTAACTTAACCCTTAAGCATGTCTTCAGTGATTGTTGTGGTGAAGCCCAATCATCAGTGTGTGCTTGTAATGTGCCTGAGATGGTGATGAACCTAGAAATAGAAACACTCCATCTCTTTTCTATTGTGTTTTCTCCGTGTCTTCAAAGTGTGTGTGTTTGGCGTGCTTTCTTTGTTTGGCATGTTTGTTACCCCATATGCAGTCTAAACACCAGCACAATGAGTGCTTCCTACATTTTGGGAGGTTTGGTGTGTCTTGCATGTGTGTTGCCCCATATATGCAATCTAAAGACCAGCGCGATGAGTGCTTCCTGCATTATGGGAGGTGTGTTTAATTTCCTTGTACTTGCATCTACATTTCATATATATGAGAAAAGGAAAAGAAAATAAATCATTCTTGTCTTCCATGCATTAACTATCTTCTATGCATCTATTATTTTTTCCATGTTTTGCGTGACTGTAAATGTCTTCTTCATGTTCTACGTGTCTGTCATTGTCTTCAATGTGTCTGGCGTGTCTTCTCTGTGCTTGGCATGTTTGATGTGTCTATTGACCATACTTTAATGCATGTATTGGCCTCACATTTATACATATATTAAAGTGGGGGCTAAATGTAACGTCAGAAAATATCCCCTTGGGAGCTTTTCCCTCATAAGGTTTAGCTCCTAGGTCTTTTATCTACATTTAGGACATCTTGCATCATATTTTGACATCCCGATGAAATGAGCCCTAAGTTTCATGACAAATGGGACCTAGGGGGATCCCTTGAACCTAACCCTAACCAAAATAGGGGGGAGGACTTGGGTGCCCGTGCCCTAGTCCTACCCTATTTTGGGTCAGTCCTAACTTTTTAGTGTCATCTTGTGACTGTTATTTGGGTCCTATGCTGACACGGTATGTTTGAATTATGAAAATTCTTGGTGGGAGTGTTTGTAGTTGCATATATAAGCATGTTTAGGCATTCATTTGTAAACTAGATGATTACTAGCTAGCAATTTGGATTCTCAAGTTTATGTGAAGGTGATTCAAGGCATTCATTGTGTAACAAGAGCATATTTGTGTTGTCTATGTGTTTGTATTTGCATATTTGAGCAATCATCTCCTCATTGCATGAAGAGCTTCTTCCTTCCATGAGATCTTCACTACAAGGTGACATCATTTGTGTTTTTAACCATTTATCATTTGATTTTTGCCTCTGCCTCACAAGGGCACACACTTTCTATCTGACAACGGTGTTCAGAAGACTTGAATGTCTCTCCAAGACTTGACTAAGGCAAGCCTCTAAACACCACAACCCCCTCCCAAAGTTTCTGTGATTGTAGGTTACAGGTTGAAGATACAGGAAAAGTGGAGTTGTAGGAGGGTGTTACAGATTGTCAAATTTGTAGATCAGAGTTGAAAATAGCACCCTAGACTTGGGCGCCTGCTCTTTAGTCCTCTAGATTCAATGACAGGAAAATCTCTAATGTAGCAAGAACTAGTTACATATCAAGCTTCTAGATCCCGACAAAAACCTAGGCATTGGACTTGGGTGCCCACTCATTAGCCCCTGACTATTCTGCTTTCGAACCCCAAAAACAAGTGCACAGTTATCTATCATTTTACATCTTTCTATAGTAGCCTTTTCTGATATTCATCTATTTGCTTCCATATTTGCATAATTAGGGTTTTGATGTATAATTGAGCATAAGTGAGCATAATTAACAAACAAATCATACAAATCAAAGTTTCCCTACATCTCATAGTGAACAAGGATATGATAGTGCATTGCCACTCAACCCAAGGTCCTTGAATGAAAGGGTGAAAGGAGGATACACATACAAAATTACCAAAAACCAACTATCCAAATTCCACCCTTTACATGGAGCTAGACTTAGCATCTAGACACATTCATGCACATCATATCCAAAATTCATACCATTTGGATCAAGTACCAGAAAGATATCGCTATTAGAAGATTGACTGTTTTCTTAGAGCAGAGCATCCTGATAGTCTTAGATAATCAGTTAAAGGAGAAGACCTGCGGAGCATCTCATGACTTGCAAATCTAAATGACACATCATTCAAGGAACTTTGGATCATGGCTGACCCTCCCTAAGATCCACATGCTTTTTCATTCATTTGCGGAGGAGTTCTTTATTATTAGGTCTGACCTATCCATGTACACACATTAAATCTCTTTCATCAAAGTTTGTAATCATCCTTGGCTGATGCGAAGGAATCTTGTGTTCTAGAGATGATATATAATCATGTAATAGATGCCTATGAAAATAGTGAATCATATAGAGATAGTTTGATAGTCTAAATTCTTAGCGAAGGCGCTTCGATGCTATATCTTGTGCATATTCTATAATTAAGGAATTAGGCCTATGAGCCCTAATTGTAAGTCTACATGGTGCTGGCCAGTTGTATTTTTGAATCAATGATATACTGAATGACTGAATCTGCATTTGCATTCTATCTTTGAGTTGTTTCCATTATGTTTACTCTTATTGCATAGTTTGGACTGTTCACTTTGTGGACCCTCCTACCCGTGACTGCACCATGTTAACAATGGTAATATAGATAGTTTGGTGTCTAATGAGATATTAGAAAAGCTTCGATTAAAATATATTTAGCACCCAAACCCATACAAGGTTTATTGGTTACAAAAGGGACATGATCTTGGTAAGTGAGTAGTGTTTAATGATTTTTTAATTTAGTTGGTATAAGGATGAGATTTTGTGTGATGCCATGCCCATGAATGCTTGTCATGTTTATTTGGGAAGGCCTTGAAAATTTGATAGAAAGGTTGTACATTATAATAGGATGAATACCTACACTATTGTGAAGGATGGAAAATAATTTACATTGAGTCCATTGAAGGACAAAGGAGAAGAAGTGGAGAATAGTCCTAAGGTGTGTTTAGTTTTAGGAAAATTGTTTCTAAGAGAGGTGAAGAAAAAGATTGCTATGATTTCATTCCTCATCCTATGGAGGTTAGGATAGCATTTAAAATGGAATATGCTCCACAATAAGTGAATGAGTTATTATAGGAGTATTCTAAAATTCTTTCAAAGGAGTTACCAAATGGATATCTACTCATGAGGAGCATTAGCTACCATATGGATTTAATTCCCATATCAAGTTTAGAAAACAAGGAAACAAATAGGATTACACCTATGGAGAATGAACAGATGAAAAGACAATTCCAAGAGTGGTTAGACAAGGGTTTGATAAGGGAGAGTTTGATCCCATGTGTCATACTAGTATTACTAGCAGCCAAGAAGGATGGAGAATGGTGTATGTGCACAAATTCATGATCCATCAATAATATGACAATAAAATATAGATATTTGTTACCACAAATGGATGGTTTAATGGATTTCTTGAGTGGGTCTAAATAATTCACAAAGATTGATTTGGATATTGGATATCATAAATCTAGATTATAAAAGGGGACAAGTGGAAAACTACACTCAAGACAAAGGATGGGTTGTATGAGTGGCTTTTTATGCCATTTAGATTGACAAATCCATAAAGCACATTCATGAGGTTAATGAAAAAAGTGTTGAAGCCATTTATTTCTAGGTTTGTAATTATTTATTTGGATGCTATCTTGATATTTATAAAAGGTAAATAGGAACACTTGATACATTTGAGGTTAGTTTTGTAAAGATTGAAAGAAGAGAAGTTGTTGGTCAACTTGAAAAAGTGTAGTTTTATGGAAAAGAAGTTAGTGTACTTAGGCTTTGTAATTTCCCAAGAAGGTTTTTAGATGGACCTTGAAACATTAATGGATATTATGGAATTTCCATTACCAAGGTGTACATATGAAGCAATAAGTTTCCATGGTTTGGTGAATTTTTATAGAAATTTTATCAAAAAATTAGTGGCATGTGTGCACCTATCACAAAGACAATAAAGGTGGTAGTAATAAGATCCATTGGATAATTGCAAGAAAGAAGAGATTTTACCTTTTGAAGGAGAAGGTGATGGAACAACTAGTTCTAGCATTATCAAATTTTAACAATGTTTCAAGTGGACTGTTATGCAAGTGGGATAGTGATAGGTGGAGTTTTGAGTCAAGAAGGTAAGCCCTTTACATAGTTGAGTAAGAAGTTAAATGAATTCAAGAAAAAGTATTCAGTCTATGGAAAATAGTTTTATGTAATTATTCAAGCACTTAAGAAGTAGAGGCATTGTTTGCTACCTATACAATTTGCTCTATTCACTAATCATCAAGGACTATAATTTATTAATAGCTAAGGTAATATGAGCCAAAAGAACATGAAGTGGGTTGAATTTCCTTAGAGCTATTAATTTGTTATAAAACATAGAAGTGGTAGATCAAATAGGGAAACTAATCTATTGAGTAGAGGATGTCTTTTATTGAATGAGATCAAAAACAAAGGTTGTTGGATTTGATTCCATGATAGAGTTGTATGAGGATGACTGAAGACATGCCTTGCTAGTCACAGTGTAGAAACCCACTTGCAGAAATTAACACAATGAGAAATTAAAAAAAAAAAGAATGATAGGAACTTCACATTTAATATTGACAAGAGGTTAGGCAAGCCTCTGCTCAGTCTTTAACAAACCAATATAGTCAATAGAAAGAATAGTTTCTTACAACAGAAAATATTAGGGAAAAAGATATACTTCATCAATTTATATTGCTAGATAAATCACCATTACATATCCATTATTCGACCTATACAGTCGGCCTTACAATTGCAGAGATTCAAAAGAAACAAAATGCAAAATAATCTATCTTCTATCAAAAGAAATGGTTCTCCTCAAAACCATCAGCTTCTCTTTGATTTCACCCTCAGCGTCTTTCTCACTAGACCATAACCCTCTTATGCTTGCATCCTTTCATTCTCTCTGGCTATGAATGCCTTTTTAATACATCTATCATCAGTTTCATTTTGAAGTATGGCATAAGGGAATGATGAAATGTTATCACCATGCTACCACCTTTGTAATAGTCGCTCACCCAAGAATTAATGGAGTCTACCAAAGAGACTGTTGTCCACAATGTGCAGAGGTTCATGGAATGGAACCATCGATGCAAAACTACCCTTGAAACATGCAGATTTATTGTTGTTTCTAAAAATGGCCAACACATGACAAAAGAAGGAAAGAAAAATCATAATGAATCCTCTCAAATGCTATGCCAGATGTGTCCAAATTTATTGTGCATGATTGGAGGCATTTTTTATCCTTTATAACTGTAGACAACTGCCAGCCACAACTCCCTTACAAACTAAGCATAAATTATGCTTGATTGGCAGAAGAAAAGCTAAGACAAGAGAGTTCTTGTCACTCGGTTGACAGGAGGTTCAGGCACTTCCAACCCAAAATCTAGAAGACAAGAATCCTGCTTATTCACCAAACAAAGAAAACCAAAAACATCAAAAGAAAAATAAAACCAAAAACTTGAAAGAGGCAAGATGCCCCTGCATAAAACTCCTGGGCAGAAAGAGATCATGAGCTCTGACTCATGAGGTCTAGAATTGAATGACCCTATTTAATAATCTCTTCTTCAGTAAGCCATGAAGCATCTTCAATGGGATGATTGTACCATTTGACAAGATACTTGAAGTATTCATACTTACGGGTCTTCTTCAGCAATTGTTTATCTAGAATACATTCTATTTACTATGGAATAGTGATTGTCCTAGATTGTTCTTCATGAGATGAATTAGCTACTTCAACTTCATCTATCTCTTTATCCCCCTTGTATGGATATAAATTTTCTATATTAAAAATGGGAGATATATTCAACTCTGCAAACAGTGATATCTCATAAGCATTGGTTGAAAACGTCCTAAGGATTTTACAAGGACCAATCTTCTTCATCTAAAGTTTATTGTATGCTCTTGTAGGAAATCTCTCCTTTTGAAGATGTGCCAATAGAAGGTCTCCAACCTAAAACTACAACTCTCTTTTCTTCTGATCAGTATACTTTTTGTACTACAGATTGTTGTCCTCAATGTTATACCTCACCTTCTCTTGAATGTCATGAATGACTTGATTAAATTCTTCCCCATCTGCACTCCTTTTCTCTATTCCAATAAGATCACAAAGTTCAAACACACCTCTTGGATGCATTCCATACACCACATAGAAAGGACTGAAACCTGTGTTCCTATTTAGGGAATCATTATATGCAAATTTAGCTTGTGCTAACATAAGATCCCAACTTCAAAAGTCAATTACCAACAAGACATCTCAACAAATTTCCAAGACTTCTATTGACAACCTCGGTCTGTCCATCCATTTGTGGATGATAAGCAGAGCTAAAATTCATATTTGTGCCCAGCTTCTTCCATAGAGTCCTCTAGAAATGACCCACAAATTTAGTATCCTTGTCAGAAATTATACTTCTTGGTATACCATGCAGCCTTACAACTTCTTTAAAGAACATATTTGCAATGTTAGTGGCATCATTAGTCTTCTTACATGGTATAAAATGCACCATTTTTAAAAATCTATCAACTACAACAAAGATTGAATCATTACCCCTTTGTGTACGAGGTAAACCCAAAACAAAGTCCATACTCATAGAATCCCAAGGTCTGGTTGGAAATGGCAATGGCTGATATAGTCCAGCATTTTGACTTTTTCCTTTATCATGTTGACAAATTCTACACCTTTCCACATATCTCTTCAAATCTGCCTTCATCTTTGGCTAATAATAATGAGTGCTTAGCTGTTGAAAAGTCTTATCCTGTCCAAAGTGACCAGCAAGACTACCACTATGTTTTTCCTTCAACAAATTATCTCTCATGGAGCCTCTAGGAATACACAACTTACTTTCCTTAAACAACAAACCTTCTTGAATCATATAATCATTCCACGGTTCTTTATTTCAGCAAATAGGATCATTGCAAGCTGCAAATGCTTCTCCAAAATCTGCATCTTCTACATACAACTCTTTCAAACTTTCAAATCCCACACTATTAATTTGTATTTCACACAACAATAAACTCTTCATGCTTAAGGCATCACCAACTTTATTCAATTGACCACTCTTATGCTTCAAAACAAAATTAAAACACTAAATATTCTTAATCTATTTAGCATGCCTTTGATTCAATTTATGTTGACTGTTAATGAACTGCAAAGCATGATTATTTGTATACACAATGAACTCTTTTGGTAATAGATAATGTCTCCATTTCTTGAGGGACTGAACCAAAGCATAAAACTCAAAATCATAAGAAGAATACTTTCTTTTTGCCTCATTCAATTTCTCAATAAAATATGCAATTGCCTTTCCTTCTTGACTTAGGATGACACCAATAGCCAAACCACTAGCATCACACTCTACTTGAAACACCTTATCAAAATTAGGCAAGGCAAGTATGGGCTATTCATTCACCTTTTTCTTGAGAAATCTGAAATTTTCTTCAGCCTCCTTGGTCCACACAAATGGTCTTTTATTCACCTTAATAGTCTCCAAAATAGGTGCTACAACATGACTACAATTTCTTATAAACTTTCTATAAAAACTAGAAAGACCATGAAAACTTCTTACCTCCATGATACTTCTTGGTGATGGCCAATCAAGTATAGCCTAAACCTTCTCCTTATCCATCTTCAACCCATCCTTTGATACCATAAAGCCCAAGTAAACTAGTTCAGTCTGCAAAAACACACACTTCTTCAAATTAATCTGCAACTTCTCTTCATGTAGCCTCTTCATAACCTGCTTCAAATGCTCAATGTACTCTTCTTTAGACCTACTAAACACCAAAATGTCATCCAAATATACAACCACAAATTTACCAATAAATGGTTTTAAAACCGCATTCATTAACCGCATAAAAGTACTATGAGCATTAGACAATTCAAAAGGCATAACCAGCCACTCATACAACCCATCACTAGTCTTAAAGGCTATTTTCCATTCATCCCAAATTCTAATTCTTATTTGATGATAACCACTTTTCAAATCTATCTTAGAAAAATACATTGATCCACTCAAACAATCCATTAAATCTTCAATCCTAGGTATGGGAAACCTATATCTTATTATGATTTTATTTATTGCCCTTGAATCAGTACACATGTCATTCCCCTCCTTTCTTTGGAACCAATACTGTAGGAACAACACAAGGGCTTAGACTTTCCCTTATCAATCCTTTCTTCAAAAGATCCTCCACTTGCTTCCTTATCTCTTCATTTTCCATAGGTGTTAACTTATATGCAGCCTTATTTGGAAGGCTAGCACCCAAAATCAAATCCATATGATGGCTTATGCTTCTAATGGGAGGCAATTCATTTGCAACAATATCTATATTCTCATTCAAAATGTCTTGTATCTCAATAGGAAAATCATCCAGTTTTCTAGAAGTCATTACACATCTAGGTTTAGGAACCAAAGCATAACTAATTTCTTCATTCTTCAAATCTTTCAAAAAATCTTTACCACTTAACATCATTACCTTATTACTACTGCTACTATCCTCTTCTTTTTCCTTTATGGGCAGCAAGGTATGCTTCTCTCCATCCTTCTCAATGGTATAAGTATTCGCCTTTCCATCATGCACCGAACTCTTATCAAATTGCCACGGTCTTCCAAGAAAAACATGGCACACATCCATGGGCATTATATCACACAAAACACAATATTTATAACTATCTATCTGAAAATCAACACACCTACTCACTAACTAATATTTGATGGCCTTTTTGTAACCAAGTCACCTTATATGGAGTAGGGTGTTTAATCCTTTTAAGGTTCAATTTTTCTACCATCTCAACTGCAACAATATTATCAGTGCTACCACTGTCTATAATGAGCTTACAACATTTACCTTGTTACTTACACTTGGTTTTGAAAAATGCTCTCCTTAGAATTGGTTCTAGATTTTCCTTTTGTGGTTTCAACAACACCCTCTTAAGCATTAAAAACTCACCTGATTCGACTTCATCTTTGTGATGTATGGGTAATCCCACACTCTCTTGATTAGAATGAACAACTTGATTTCTTCTCTCAAATTTTGAATGTCCTCTTTATGATGATTCAAAACAGTCCCAACTTTTGTACCCAAATTGATTGCACTTGTAACATTTTCTGGCAAATCCTCTTCCTCTACCTTGTGGACCACTTCTTCCATAAGACCTTCCTCCTCTATTTTGATAACCACCTATATCATTGTAGGCTATTCCACTGGAACTTCCAACCTCTTCCTTATGAGTACAATGTTGTCCCCTACTTGTTTGTTGTCCTCTCCCTCTAAAACCTCTTCCTCTCTTTCTTTCTTGCTGAATTTGTTTCTTCTGTAACTTCTCTTCTACCCTTAAGACAAGTTGGTAAGCCTCTTCTAGGCTTCTAGGAGACAAAAGATTCATTTCTTCTTGAAAACTATATTTTAAGACCATTCACATAACGAGCTATCTTTTCCACATCTTCTTCAGCATTCCCGGACCTGATTATAATCTTGTAAAACTCTTATGTATAATCTTTCACAGACATATCTTTTTGCTTCAAATTTTGTAATCTCTTAAAGAGATTAGCCTAATAGTCACTTGGCAGAAATTTAACCTTCAACTTGGCCACCAATCAATCCTAGGAGTCAATCTTCTCCTCATTTCTTCTTCTCCTCTCAACTTGGACAAAGTCCCATCACATGGCAGCATGGCCCTTCAATCTGATGTAGGAAAACTTTACTCTATTCTCTTCTGCTACACCCTCATATTCAAAATATTTATCCAAGTCATTGATCCAATCAATCAAGTCTTCACCATTGAGGCTTCCAGCATATGTTGGCACCTCTATTTTGGGTTTAGCACCCAAACTCATGACTAACTTCAGTAGTCTTTCACCAAATTATTCTTCTGGATCTACCTATCCTTCCTCATTTTCTTTTCTCTATGGTTCTTCTTCCACATCACTTATATCCTCAATATCTAGGTTTCCTCTCCTTTGTGCCCTCTCAAGAGCTTCCATTCTTGTAACCAGATTCTACATCAATTCAGGGTCACCATGGTCTCTTCAACCTCTACCTCAACCTCTGCCCAACCTTCTTGGAGGCATATTGACCACTTACCAATACCCAATCTCAACACAATGAGAAATGCAAAAAAAGGAATGACAAGAACTTCACATTTAATAATGACAAGAGGTGAAGCAAGACTCTGCCCAGTCTTTAACAAACCAATATAGTCAATAGAAAGAATAGATTCTTGCAATAGAAAATATTAGGGAAAAAGATATACTTCATCAGTTTATATTGCTAGCTAAATCAATATTACATATCCATTATTTGGCCTATATAGTCGGCCTGACAATTGTAGAAATTCAAAAGAAACAAAATGCAAAATAATCTATCTTATATCAAAAGAAATGGTTCTCCTCAGAACCATCATCTTCTCTTTGATTTCACCCTCAGCCTCCTTCTCACCAGACTGTTGCCCTCTTATGCTTGTATCCTTTCATTCTCTCTAGCTGTGAATGCCTTTTTAATACATCTATCATCAGTTTCATTTTGAAGTATGGCATAAGGGAATGATGAAACATTATCACCATGTTATCGCCTTTGTAATAATCACTCACCCAAGAATTAATGGAATCTACCAAAAAGACTACTGTCAACAATGTGCCGAGGTTCATGGAATGGAACCGTCAATGCAAAAATGTCCTCGAAACATGCAACTTTATGCAGATTTATTATTGTTTCTAAAAATGGCTAACGCATGACAAAAGAAGGAAAAAAATCATAATGAATCCTCTCAAATGCTATGCCAGCTATGTCCAGTTTTATTATGCATGATTCAAGGTGTTTTTTATCCTTTATAACTATAGACAATTGCTAGCCACGACTTCCTTACAAAATAAGCATAAATTATGCTTGGTCGGCAGAAGAAAAGCTAAGACAAGGGAGTTCCTGTCACTCAATTGGCAGGAGGTTCAGGAGGTTCCAACCCAAAATGCAGAAGACAAGAATCCTTCTTATTCACCAAACAAAGAAAACCAAAAACATCAAAAGCAAAATAAAACCAAAAACTTGAAAGAGGCAAGATGCCCCTACATCAATGATTTAGATTTTAAAGAAGTTTGGGTAGCATGCAAGACTCTAATTGACATGGACAAAACTCCATGGTTAGAATATTTTATCTAAGAAGGCTCATTGTTCAAAGGGTAGTGTTTGATGGTAGTTGATTGTCATTGATGTCAAAAAGGTGTTGTGTTGATGATACAGATACATCATATGGCAGGAATCGTCAGGTAATGGTGTTAGTTCATCTTCATAAGTTTGGAATTAAGTTGCTATGATGTCTTGGGAGGTTGTCTTATGTTCATCAAAGGTTTGTATTTAATTATAGGGAGCTTGAATTCCGAGGGGAGCACAAATATTAATTTGAAGACCCATATTTAATATTATAAAGGAGAAATTATTTTTCAAAGAGGAGTTTGCCATCAAATGCATTTGAAATTTAATACATATTTAAAAAGGGGGAGCAAGTAATTTAAGAAAAGCATTCATTTGCTTTTATCAAATAGTTAATAATTCTAAAGGAGGAAAGATTTTTAAGTTTTTGAAAAACCATGGTATGGATTTATGAGTGAAAAGCTTTATTCATTAAAAAGGCTTCTATAAATTAGAAAAGGCATCGAATTTTTAAGGAGCATGGTATATATTTCAAGGAGGGAGCCCGATTAAATTAAATTTGAAGACCATGCTTTGAAAAACATTTTTCAAAGATTCCTTAATTTATTTAAAATTTCTTTTTAAGGAGAGCACATCTTATGGAAAGAATTGAAGTATTTTTGTGGCATTAAAATATGCTTTAAGAAAGAAATTTTAAAAGCATTAAAAAATGCTCTATAAAAATGAAGAGATAGTTTCACGTTTAAATGGGGAATATGCATATATATTTAAATGGAGAAAAGCATCATTTTAAATGGATGGTGATGAAGTTAGAAACTTTTTATTTCTTGGAGGATAAGGAGATTTTTTTAGTGCTTTTAAATAAGGCAATTTCTTTGTGGAGATTTTTCATGACAAAAAGGCTAAAACAGATTTATTTCCTTTTTAAAGTGCAAAGAAGTCCAAGAGTGCTTGAAGATAGAATTTTTTTATTAAAAGATGATTTTGTTTTTTTGCTTTTCTCAAATTGAAAGAGAATGATTTTTTTAAGAGGATAAAGATATTGAAGATTGATTTTTGAGGAGATTTTTTTTAAGGCAAATATTTATGGAGAATTGAAGATATATTTTTGAAGAATAGATTTCCAATAGGGAATGAAGAAAAATGAAGACATTTTTTATGGTGGACATTATTTATTTTCTTTTGCAAGAAGATGAATAAATATTTGCAAAGGGAAATTGAATTGCTTTTTATTTATGCTCAGAATATGAAGAGTCTTGTTGAAAAGAAAATGAAGGATTTGAAGAAGATGAAAAGATTGAAAAGTCTTTGAAGTAATTATGCACAGATTAATATGAAGATTTTTATTCTTGCAGGAAAATAGTTTTTGCAGATTGAAGATTACAAAAATAATATTCAAGATGATGAAAAGTTATACAGAGAAAATATGAAATTGATTTTCTTTTATAGAGATGTAATTTGTTGGTTCAGGATTTCTTGCAGGTGGATATGAAGAGGATACAAATAAAAGAGTTTTTATTTTCTCCTACATGACACTGATTGAAATATGAAAGGTCATAAAAGATGAATTTGATTTTGCAGAGAAGAGGAACATAAAGAGTCTTTTCATTAACAATAATTTTTGAGGTGCATTGATGCAACTTTATAAATAGACAAAGATGAAACATACAGAGTATGCAGTGTTGTTGTGTGGATCAGCATTCCAGGTTGAATATATTTTGAATATCCTCTTGAAGAGAAAATTCAGATGATGAGAGAAGTATGGTCATATGACAGACACATGTGAAAGAAGAAATGATTTGTATCAAAACAGAGAATCCCTCTGAGTTCTTGATTTTGAGTATATGTTAGGGGTTGGTGCTCCTTGAAGTTGGTGCATCTAAACATTGTAACCAGTGAGGTTTTTACTTAAGCTAGTGAGGCATTTTGAGTGGTTTTTCTACCCCTGGAGGGTTTTCCACTCTGTAATTTTCTTGTGTCATAATCTCATGTCTTGATGTCTTCCATAGCTTCATTTACCGAATATGATTTATGTGATTAATCATTTGTTGATTAATTGTTCAAGTAAATAGTAGTTTAATTCTGATAAATCATATTTGTCAATTTTGGAAAATTGTAAAAATAATACAACACTGATTCACCCCCCCTCTCAGTGTTGTCCTGGACTCCTACAATTGGTATCAAAGCCAAGTTCCCTGTTTGAAGTCTAATAGGCTCGGGTAGGTTCTGGTAGTGGAGTAAAATGGGTAAGAAGAATAGAATTAAGGTCTCAAATAGAGAAAAGAAAGATGCTGATCAAAATATGGTAAAACATGCCTTAGTTAAGCCTAGCAATGATTTGTTGCATATGTCACCCCTGATGATTGATACACATAATGGTCCTGTAGTTGAGAATTTTGATGAAGATGATTGTGAAGTTGATTTAGAAGGTGAATTATTGTGTGCCCTGGATACAATCAAGCAGCTCAGAAAAGAGAATAAGAAACTAGAAGATTAGCTTCAACATGAAAAAGTCTCTAAGGACAAAGTTGTCTTAGAACTTGAAGAGGCAAGAAATCTGGTTATGAACTTGAGAAGTCAAGTTGGTGAATCAGATAAATTAATTATCAATTTGCAGGTTGAGGTTGAGGAAGCTAAAAGGATAGCCAATGTAACAAAGTCTGAGTTGGAAACTAAAGCAGCTGAATGCCATAGGCTTGAAGGAGAACAAGTCTATTTAATAAAAGAACTTGAGGATATTAAGAAGCAGTTTGAAAAAAATCTCAAACTTGAAGAGATGCCGAGTAAACAAAAACAACATAGAGACACTATTCCACTTGGTTATGAAGAAGGAGAGTGCTCCAAAGCCAGTGAAATTCCAAGAAGGAAAATTGATTTAAGTCATGCTGCTGCTCCTGAAGGTAAAAAGAAGTGTGAAGATGAGAGAAGAAATTTTAGAAGAACTACTCGTGTAAGACAAGCATACATGTACAGGTATAACTATTCATTTAATGGTTATTGTTATACTTGTAATCATTTTGGACACAAAGCAGTTAATTACAGAAGTCTTATATGTTACAATTGCAATAATGTTGGTCACATACAAAGGAATTGTCAGATGCATAGAAGATATGATGATCTTGCATGGAATCATAACATAAGTGTTCAACGGATGTCAAAAAGGTATCATCAGTCATTTGATTATAACTACAGTATAATTTGTTATAATTGCAACTCTCTTGGTCATAAAGCACATAGTTGCAGAAATACATCACCTAATTTGAAAAGGTTGAAAAGGACAGAAGTTGAAAAAGTTTGGAGGAAGAAAGAAACAATGAAAGTGTGGAAACAAAAACAAAGTGAAAAGAAGAAAACTCCTAAACTTGTGCATCTTGCACAGGTTACATCATCAGTTGAATAGTAGTTAGCATGATGTGAGGGGGAGTTGTTCTTGATATATAAATTATCCCCAAGAAGTTTCAGGAGAAGATGGTGATCTTGTCATGTTGATTCTTGAAATAAAATTTATGATGGTATTGCTAACTATGTTGATCTTCAGTGCTTTTTAGTGATACAGGTAATCTTTGGTTTTGTATGCAAACAAGATATTGAAAGAATGATCAAGAGTTCAATGCTTAAAGAGTTTGTTGAATAACTTGGTTGAGTTGATATGATTTTGCAGTTCATTGGGATCTTGATATGGTGAAGATTTGTTATCATGCCAAAAAGAATAAGATGTTTCCAAAAAGCTCTTATCAGATATTAGCATGTAAAAAAATTCAATTCATAGCAAATATCTTTGTATTTGATTTGTGCAAAGTGTTGTTAATGCAGATTGGTTTGAGTGTGCTCAGGGATGTCAAGTCAAGTTTATATGGAAGTGAGATTGTGAAGTTCAAATTCAATTAAGATGTTCTCAAGGTGCTTTTTCATATGTTTGAGCTAAGGAGGTTACAAATGGAAGGAATCAAATCATTATTTTTGTCTCTGCATTAGGTTTTTGCAAAGGGGTGTCGCAGGAAGTACTTGATTAGTTTGATGATGTATAGTCTTAATGGACTGATTTGAATTACAAGGTTAAAAAGGGATCAGTTCTTATGTTGTGAAGAGTGTCTTGTGTAGAACAGGAGGATGGTATTCATCAAATAGCCTTCATTTCAGATAATCTTCACTCTTTATCATATCAAGAAATGTGTGCAAGAGTAAAGTGTTTGATTGTTGTAGATTTATTGTCATGGAAATCTTAGCAAGGTTCTCTCTTGAGTGGTTGTCATCTCATCTTGAGTTGTGAATTTTGTAATGAGTAGTCTTGTGGTTATCAGTTTTTTGTTTGTTAAACCTACATTGTTGTTCATCATAAGTATTGATGTGATTATGGTATCTTTGCATGAAGTTCAAGTTCAGATAAGTCATATCAAAGGAGTCAATTTTTATGATCATACATCATGCTTTATGCTTTGGGAGATCTTGGAGATTTGTTATTTCAGGTCAAAAAGTGTTGGTGATTGTTGAAGAAGAGTGATGTCTTCAGGAGTTTGTTAAAGGAAGTAATCAAGGATCTCATTGTTGTCAGTCTTCATCTTCATAAGTGATTTTGTTACAAGAAGTGCTATTGTGTAGAATATGGTACAGTCATTGGGCAAGTTATAACAATGGTTTGATGCTTTGGTTGGTGTGCCTTACATGATGTTGTTTTCAGGTCCTATGCTTCATGATTTCTTATTACTCACAAGTTGAAAAGTTGTGCAGTATGCAGATGTGCAAGAACAGAGCTTTCTGAATAACAACAAATTGTAAATATGATTAGTGCCTTAAATTTTCAAAGCCAAGTGATATCAAAGGTTTGAGTAAGTGATTTTTTTCAATTTCTTGGTTGGTATGAAAGATAACAAGGTCAGTGATAGTGTTTGTGATCCAAGAAATGTGTAAATAGTTGATTGATATCTTTCTCATGATTTATATGAGTTATTTTTCTCAGGGGGAGATAATAGTCTTTGTCATCAATGTCAAAAAGGGGGAGAAAGATAAATTGCATCATGGAGTTTTGCCATCAATGACAAAGGGGGAGATTGATGGTAGTTGATTGTCATTGATGTCAAAAAGGTGTTGTGTTGATGATACAGATACATCATATGGCAGGAATCGTCAGGTAATGGTGTTAGTTCATCTTCATAAGTTTGGAATTAAGTTGCTATGATGTCTTGGGAGGTTGTCTTACGTTCATCAAAGGTTTGTATTTAATTATAGGGAGCTTGAATTCCGAGGGGAGCACAAATATTAATTTGAAGACCCATATTTAATATTATAAAGGAGAAATTATTTTTCAAAGAGGAGTTTGCCATCAAATGCATTTGAAATTTAATACATATTTAAAAAGGGGGAGCAAGTAATTTAAGAAAAGCATTCATTTGCTTTTATCAAATAGTTAATAATTCTAAAGGAGGAAAGATTTTTAAGTTTTTGAAAAACCATGGTATGGATTTATGAGTGAAAAGCTTTATTCATTAAAAAGGCTTCTATAAATTAGAAAAGGCATCGAATTTTTAAGGAGAATCGTATATATTTCAAGGAGGGAGCCCGATTAAATTAAATTTGAAGACCATGCTTTGAAAAACATTTTTCAAAGATTCCTTAATTTATTTAAAATTTCTTTTTAAGGAGAGCACATCTTATGGAAAGAATTGAAGTATTTTTGTGGCATTAAAATATGCTTTAAGAAAGAAATTTTAAAAGCATTAAAAAATGCTCTATAAAAATGAAGAGATAGTTTCACGTTTAAATGGGGAATATGCATATATATTTAAATGGAGAAAAGCATCATTTTAAATGGATGGTGATGAAGTTAGAAACTTTTTATTTCTTGGAGGATAAGGAGATTTTTTTAGTGCTTTTAAATAAGGCAATTTCCTTGTGGAGATTTTTCATGACAAAAAGGCTAAAACAGATTTATTTCCTTTTTAAAGTGCAAAGAAGTCCAAGAGTGCTTGAAGATAGAATTTTTTTATTAAAAGATGATTTTGTTTTTTTGCTTTTCTCAAATTGAAAGAGAATGATTTTTTTAAGAGGATAAAGATATTGAAGATTGATTTTTGAGGAGATTTTTTTTAAGGCAAATATTTATGGAGAATTGAAGATATATTTTTGAAGAATAGATTTCCAACAGGGAATGAAGAAAAATGAAGACATTTTTTATGGTGGACATTATTTATTTTCTTTTGCAAGAAGATGAATAAATATTTGCAAAGGGAAATTGAATTGCTTTTTATTTATGCTCAGAATATGAAGAGTCTTGTTGAAAAGAAAATGAAGGATTTGAAGAAGATGAAAAGATTGAAAAGTCTTTGAAGTAATTATGCACAGATTAATATGAAGATTTTTATTCTTGCAGGAAAATAGTTTTTGCAGATTGAAGATTACAAAAATAATATTCAAGATGATGAAAAGTTATACAGAGAAAATATGAAATTGATTTTCTTTTATAGAGATGTAATTTGTTGGTTCAGGATTTCTTGCAGGTGGATATGAAGAGGATACAAATAAAAGAGTTTTTATTTTCTCCTACATGACACTGATTGAAATATGAAAGGTCATAAAAGATGAATTTGATTTTGCAGAGAAGAGGAACATAAAGAGTCTTTTCATTAACAATAATTTTTGAGGTGCATTGATGCAACTTTATAAATAGACAAAGATGAAACATACAGAGTATGCAGTGTTATTGTGTGGATTAGCATTCCAGGTTGAATATATTTTGAATATCCTCTTGAAGAGAAAATTCAGATGATGAGAGAAGTATGGTCATATGACAGACACATGTGAAAGAAGAAATGATTTGTATCAAAACAGAGAATCCCTCTGAGTTCTTGATTTTGAGTATATGTTATGGGTTGGTGCTCCTTGAAGTTGGTGCATCTAAACATTGTAACCAGTGAGGTTTTTACTTAAGCTAGTGAGGCATTTTGAATGGTTTTTCTACCCCTGGAGGGTTTTCCACTCTGTAATTTTCTTGTGTCATAATCTCATGTCTTGATGTCTTCCATAGCTTCATTTACCGAATATGATTTATGTGATTAATCATTTGTTGATTAATTGTTCAAGTAAATAGTAGTTTAATTCTGATAAATCATATTTGTCAATTTTGGAAAATTGTAAAAATAATACAACACTGATTCACCCCCCCTCTCAGTGTTGTCCTGGACTCCTACAGTGTTTGGGTAATGTTTTAAGGATGGGTTTGGGGGAGGGTTTTAGGGGCTGATAGAGGTTGATTGTAAAATCAATCTCCATTTCCATCCTTATTGGGACCCCCCTATATGGGTGTATGTATTACTAGTGTGTAGTGGTTGTCCATTAGATTGAATATTCTTTTTTTCTTTAATTTTTTACTATGGTTCATTATTCTATGTGTTTAGTTACGTGTACCATAGAGTGGAGTCTCTGTGGGTCATGTGTGACATATCCCATCTGGGCTTGTTTGATGTTGTTAGTACACCCATAGGAAGCAGAGGATGAGAAGCATCTAATGCTCTCCACTGGTGAGCATGAGACATTATGGAAGGGATTTATGATGGAAATGAACAATATTTGAGAAGGAAAACCTACAAGGAAATTTTGTAACCTAAAGATGCCACAACTCTGACAAAAGAGGCAAGCTATGAGGTTCAGCTTGTATTTGAAACCAATGGTGGAAAGCCCCATTAAAGAGGAGATTCACAAGATTTAGGAATGGAGAAACAAGGTAAGATTCTCCCTGAGCCCCAGGCTATTAGATTGTGCCCTAATTATGACATGAAGAAAGTAGTGTATAACAAAGAATGCAGATTGAAGAATAGTGCTATGTTTTTGTTTATCTGAATAATGATAACTAGTTGTTGAGAAGATTCTTTGATAATTGGTTATATAATGTGTGGGGAATAAAAATGGGGATTCAAGTTTCTTTCTATAGAATGATTAGTAGGGGGTTTTTGTAATCTTTCTAAAAAGTAGACACATGAAAAATAAAATAATGGAAAAGGAATTTTAGAATGTTGGTAAAACATTGTTTAAAGCATTCACATGAGACCTGGATATTAATCATGAAGAAATAAGGCTTTGTTCTGTTCCCAGATGGATGGTGTTAAAAAATGTTATGGTTTAATTATGGGAATTTATAAAATAAATTTTAGAGCCAGTTGGAAATGTGTTGAGAATAGAAGATATAAAAATGACCTTTCTGCACATGGACACGAGGGTTTTAGTTTCAGTTAAAATAGCAGTTCAAATTCTGGAAGCCTCAGAAATACAATGTGGTGACAAAATGGTGAAATGTGTATTGGAAGGGCTAGGGAGACTTAACACCTATTTTATGTGTAATTCAGATGGGCATCAGAAAGAAATTACCCTTTAATAATAGGAAATATTATAACAAGAAGGAAAGGAGTAAGTCTCCTTATTGATGATGATGTTACTCACTATCAGACATAGATAGAAATTCTACTTTGAACACCTATGTCTCTTGAAAGATATGATAAATTCAGAATGAATTTATAATCCCAAGGCTCCATTAGTCAAGTCTTGATTGTTCTTATAGTCACTCAGGGTTTGTTGTAGGTTGTTTTACACAGGGGAATTACATACTTTAAGCTTGATTTTCCTAATCCACGCACTTTCCTACAAATATCACTATTATCTTATATGATCTACTCATATCTTGCACAATTCTTGTGAACTTTATCAATTAATGACTAGACTTTGAGCAGATTGTTTATGACATGGAAATAACTTTGATCGATTCTTCTGAATTATCCCTGATTAATTGATCTTTACACAATTCTTCTAAATTCAATTAAAGAGAATAGGTTCTCTTTAAAGTATCAAATTCATTGATATTACTAGTTATTTTCTTTGGATTTATCATTATTCACACTTATTTATGATAATTTTTAAAATGAAAGACAAAAGTCAAGGTTGAGAAACAAAAGGTCTTAAGAATTTAAGTTTTCTAGTGAACCTACACATATATCCTAACAATTCATGAATCAAAGTAAAATCTAGTTATACTTCACTGGGTTTTCCACAACTACATATAACAGATGCAAATCTTCAATGAACAATTGACAATAGCAAGAAACGATTCCAATACACTCCAAGGGATGCAACAACTTGATATTTCATTACCAAAAATCAATTGGAAGATTACTTAAGGTTTACAATGAGGTAGTAATCCATCCTTCAATTCATTTATATGCATAGGATATACAAACAATCTCACTGAATATGAGATAAAACCATGAGGGAAGCCAAAAAGTTACAAAATAGCTAAATCAATGCTTCACGATTTTCATCAATTTCATCCTCCTATCTACAATGATTTAGATGCATTTTATAAGACAAGGATCTAGAATCAGTTACAAAAATCAATGGTCAAGTTCTCACTTCTAACCATCAATGGTTAGGAAACAACACATGGTTGCCAACTGGCACTCAACTGTCAATGATAGCTGGCTGGGTAGGATATTCTCTCTTCTATCCATCAGAATTCTGAAATATTGTAGAATATTTGCTTTTGACTTCTTCACCTTCAATCTCTGGCATCTTCTTTAGATATATCATCTGGATACCTACTACACTATACTTTGTCAAAATATATCCTAATAGGATACTTTTTCATGAAAAAATACTTAGGATCATAAAAAGTTCCACTACTTGGAATCAAATCCCTTATCCTCTTCTATCAACATCTAATAGAAATCTAGGGCTTTATATGCATCATAAGATGCAATTGTCTTATGGATGCCCTCTCTATCAAATGCTTGGGCCTTTACCATAGCATACTCCTACATCTGGAGCTACTCTATCTATGTGATCCATTTATTAGTTCAAGTATCCAGCTTCTCCTTATACCCTTTGATCTTAATGTAGAGGTCCATGACCTCATCAATATCTTTCTTTGAGAATTGGCCCACCGGATCCTCCAAAACTAGGCCATACTTGGCCTTGAACCCTATGGTTGAGGCTTGCTCCTCATATATTTCTTTCTCATCCATTTTCTTGCTGGTTATCTCCTTCATAATCTCCATTTCTTCAACTGGGAGTTTATGTATTTTACTACTGATGTTAATGGTTTTTCACCAACATGTTTTCAAAATCTCCTCTTTGAATCTTAGGTCTTTCATCCATGCCGACATGAGTGGCATTGTCTGGGTCATCATGATGTGGTGGCATATTAGCATCTTACCTAGCATTGTCTATATAGCCTTTAGCTTTGTGATGTCCTAATCACTTTAGTCTAGACCTATGGCACATACTGCCTTTAGGACATTGGCCTTATTCTTGATGAAGTTTAAGGTATCCCAATTTGACAAGGTTGTCTGGATGACCTCTTCCCCTTCCTCCAAGAATATTGAGTACCACCTCTCCATGACCTAAGCTTGATGCTTCTTTGCATCTAGCTCTATCATCTACTCTTGGGTCACCAATTTCAAGTTGGTTGGGACCTCCATTATTAAAATTCTTAGGGTAAATAGGCCCTTTATAAATGTCTCAAGCTAGGCAATGCACCCTTTTAACTCCTACTTCTTAAGCTTACTCTTTCTAATCTGGGCTGCAATGGCCTCTGCACTACCTTTGAGGTCATCTATTTCTTGCTCTACAGTGGCATGTCCCAAGTCCAGATAAGTGATCTGGTACTCACTTGTTCTTATTTTTCCCTTTACTTTATCCATTGTAGGCATAACCAATTATGTTGTCCTATGTCCTCTGGCATTTCTTCGAATCAAATATACTACCCTTGCCTTTCTCATAGGATTTATTTCTTCCACTAAAGATAATGATTTGAAATCAAATGGAATTAAATGAATTGGAGGGTCATTTACCTCTGATGCCAACCAATCTAGGACATTAGGTGTGGGTCCTCCTTGACTAGATTGTTCAATACAAACATATTCTATCTCCAATCTGACCTGTTTATGTTGTCCCTCTTCTTGTTGCGAAGTTTCCTACTAAGGATTTTGTTGTTGGTGAAGAGTTTCACCTTTATCCTATTCCTCTTCTTGTCATTTTTCTTCCTTGTCCACCTCAGGATATTGTTTATCATGAGAAGCTTCCATGCCTACATTCTCATCCCTAGATAGTGGATCTACTTCCATAGGTTGAGGCTCTAGATTTTATCCCTCATGAAGTGGCCCTTCAAATTCTTGGTCCTTTTGACCTTCATCAAGTGACAGCATCTACTGCACTTCCTTGTCTTGATCTTTTATCAGGTGCTCCTCACCTTGTTGTATATCACCTTCCTTGGGAGTGTCCTAAAGAACTTCCTCTTGGTCCTTTGGAAGGGTAGCATCCTCACTTGATTTCTCCATCTCTCTTAGCTATGACGGACCTACCCCTTCCTATGTCATGGTGCCCACATCTAGGATATCTTGTTGATCTACCAGTACCTTTGGAAATCTTGAAATCTTTGGGTCAAAAATTACTTCTACCTCTAGACCCTTTCTTCTACCACCTCCGAAGTTGTTATCTCTTCCACCTTGGCATGCATTGATTGAGGTTCATCTGATTGTGATGCATGTGGTGTAAACAAGGAGACTAGATCATTCATCACATCATTGGTGACTTCATTGTCACTTAGGTCCATGACCTGACTTAAGGGAAATTGCATCTCTTTGGCCCTTGCTTGTTGTTGGATCTCTTGATCTTTCTTCATTTCTTTTGTCATCTCCCTCTTCACCTATATAATCTCTTGGATTTTCTATGTTTGAGGTGTCAGAGCTTGGGATAACTACAACTTGGGTTGAGAAAGTGTGGAAGCAAACATCATTTCCATGCCAGTGGCTCCTATGGATGTCCATGCTTCTTCATTTTTATCTTTTAATATAACTCCACTCATATGTCCTATAGGTTGGGGCATTCTTCTCTTTTGCTTTGGGATTTCTAATCCCTCTAAGATATTTATAGCTTGGTGCTTTGGTGGAGCTGCATAAGATACCAAGATGGCACTCATGGGTTGTTTCTAATCTAGTGATGGCATTGTGGCTATGCTCACCCCCGTTGAGGTTAGAGGAGGTCCAAAACTAGATGCTCCATCCTTGGTCAATGATGCCTCCATAACCCTCCTCTTGACTATGAGGAAATCGTCATAATCTGCATCAGTTCTGTCCTTCCTCTTTCTTTTCTTGAGATATGTTAGGTCTACTCCCTTGGCCTTCAGCTCATTTACCTTTTGATCAACCCATATTTGGGTAGCAGCCATGACATTCTTGGATATGACATAAATACATGTATCTTCAAGTTTCATCTAGTCAAGGAGGGGTATCATCTCCTTATACACTTTCTTATTGTCATAGTCTAGGTCTAGAGTTAGAGCATCATTAGACTTGACCTATGGAGGTGCCTTTGGAATTCCCATATTCCTCATTTGATTGAGAGTGAGCCTTTGATATCCCCTTTTCTGGATATCCTCCTCATCATTGCAGTCAACTCAAAAGTCCTCCAAGTGAGGCACATGATGCAGATTTTTGTTCACATATGTCTCCATCTAGTGATATGGATCAAACATACGTTGGAGTGGGTATGGCTATAGGTTGAGCATCTACAATTCAGCCTTTGACAACTTGGAGTCTTTGAACTCCATGCATCTGTACTATCCAATGTCCAGTGGGAATTTGATTGTTCCCTGGCCTTGTTTCTGGACATACGCCTCATATGAAGGGATGATTTGTCTGGTTATTTCTAGAAGAAAAATATTATCTATTGGGTATCTCAGTAACATGAAGGGATGGCCCTCAAACCCTTCCATTCTGATGTATGTGAAAGTAGGAAACTAGATGAACTAGGATCATGTGCTATAATGACCCCCTGGGCCTCTTTGGCTATCTTCTTGGTTTGATCTCCTTCCATCAGATGGACAAGCCACATTAGAAAACAAACATTTACCCTCTAGTAGTGAGCAATAGACTAGTTCCTCTCTAGTTGAGGATAGTATTGTATCAAAGAATGTTTTAGGATAAAATGTGTGAAATTTTTTTCCTTCAACGTTTCGGATCACACTTTGTGATCCATCATCAGGAAGTAGAAAGAAAGAGAAGACAAAAAATGATAAGTTTTTGAATTAAATGGATATAAAAGAAAACACATCCTTAGGGATTTCAAGCAAGCCAAGTCCCACCTAAGTTCCAAACCCAAGGATGCCAACACTTCCAACCTACCTATTTCTACCCTCCCCTACATTGAAGGCCTTTCCAACAAAATTTCCAAGATTCTTCTTTAAAAAGGCCTCCTTGATGTACTTTCAAACCCATCTCCACTTTAAGGAATCATATCCCTTCACCAAAAGAGCCCAGAGACCTCTTGCTCAACTCTGGAGTCTACAAGATTGTTTGTTCATGTGGCACTCCCTACATTGGTGAGATAGGTTGATCTTTTAGCACTAGGATCAAGGAACATATTGCTAACATTAAGTATGAAAGAGTCCACAGATATGCCCAAGCAGAGCACTTAGCCATCACCAAACACCACTTCTACTTAGGAGACACTCAAATCTTAGTCAATGAAGACAACTACTATAAAAGGAAACTCAAAGAGGCCATAGAGATTAGTAAAACACCCTTCTAATATTAATCTTGATGATAGCTGGAGCTTGAGTTTTTATTGGAACCCCCTTCTAAACTGCCTCAAAAACTCTCTCTCCCACCTTCTTGGCCTCCTACCTCTCAACTTGTGATCCTTTCCTCTCGTTGTTCTCCCTTCTTTTTCTTCCCTCCCCCTTTTTAGTAGCCCATGGTTTCCCCTCTCCTTCTCCTCTCCTCTCCACCTTTGTGATCTCCCCCTTTCCTCCATTCTTTTCCCAAGCATCCTTCAAGTGTCTTGCCGCCTTAGGGTTCCTTTCTCCTACTTTCTTCAAGCTTCTACCTAGTCTACCTCATTGCTGGTTATCATCCTCTCTATCTTGTTTCCAGTTTCCTCCTCTTGTCCTCACCTTTTATTTGAGTGGTTTATCTTTATTTTTATAGTCATTTTCTTGCATGTTCCTTGGTTTTTTTTTCTCTCTTTAGTTTAATGCTTGTGGTGCTATCTCTATTGTATTTTATTACATTATACCTTCTTGCATATTTAATTTTACACATACTTACCTACTTATATATATACCTATATTCTCATTTTATATAATCATAATTCCTTTCCTTTTTTATTCTTTTCATGTGCTTGATTATTTAAGTCCTTATGCCTTTATTCTATATGTGTGTGTGTGTGTGTGTGTATGTATGCATGTATGTATGTACGTACGTACGTATGTATGTATGTATGTATGTATGTATGTATGTATGTATGTATGTATGTATGTATATTATGTAATCCCTCACTTTTCTTAATTTTCATGCTATTTGTATGGTTATTGCACATCCGATCCTTTTTTGTGTTTTTCCTTTTTCTTTTAGATTTAAACATTTACACCCCCCTTTTTTTGTCATTTATTTTTAGTACATTTATTATCATTCCAATATATATTTGAGTGAATTGTTTTTGCTTTTTACTGTGATAATTTTGCATTGGGCACCCTCATTTATATAATTTCCCCTCGTTAATTTCACCACACTAATAGGTTTAACCCTACACACACATATTTATATGCATTTGAAATGTTCTTGCTTCCTTTTTAACTTTGTGCTTTCCTATTCACTACTAGACTTTCACATTGTATTTATCCCTATTATTATTTTTTATAAAACCTTTTATAATATTATTTAAAATATACATTGGCTTGTTCTTATCTTCTTTCTTCATAGGCTTTTTTACTTTGTTGTTTCTACCTTCTTTGTTCATTTTATATCATACTTGAGCTTCATTATTCATGTTTTACTCTTTTTTATCTCTTTGAATTCGGGTTTATGTTTAGTTTGTACATTCACATAGCTTGGGTTCTAGTGTCTGTGTATACATACATACATACATACATACATACATACATACATACATACATACATATATATATTATTTTTTATTTTGGTGTCTTGGTTCATGTACCAACCCCCCTCCCTCCTATTTAGCTAGCTGAGGTCTATAAACTTATCATGTTTTCTCTTCTCTTGCTTTCTACTTCCTAATGATGGATCACGGAGTGTGATTCGAAACGTTGAAGGAAAAAATTTCACACAGTTAAATCCTAAATCATTCTCTGATACAATATCATCGGCTGTGGAAATTTGATGTCTATTGAGGATAGTATTGCCATAACAACTACTCTCCTTGCTTATTTCCAAGATTTATCATGGTGTGCAAGACATCAAACTATGACCTATATGCATAGGAGTAGACAACATATGAGGTCATGAAGAACCTCCTCTCCTTCTTCCAGACAACCATACCATCATGTATTGAGTAACTAATCAACTTTGCCCAGTGCACAACATCCCCAACATCCTTTATAAACTAGATCAGGCCAAACATCCACAACTCCAGGGATCTAGAATCCTCCTTCCTAGCCATTTTGTTGAGTAGGGTAATCATCTACTAGATCTTATGATTAAAGTCA
Source organism: Cunninghamia lanceolata (assembly GCA_027924645.1). Lineage (NCBI taxonomy): Eukaryota > Viridiplantae > Streptophyta > Pinopsida > Cupressales > Cupressaceae > Cunninghamia > Cunninghamia lanceolata. The sequence goes on from BSBN01000523.1 coordinate 15,498,606, forward strand.
AATTTATGCAAATTCTATGCCATCTTTGACATTGCTTTGGATATGGTTGCTAGGTCCAACCATGATGTGTACATGAACTTGAGACACCCAACAATATTATAATTTTACCGCATTGTCAATGCATTCAAATATATTTCAAACACATCCCTGCTTCTTAGGAGGTTGAAAGTCTTAGCTATGCCCTTAGGCAAAAAGTTACCATACACTCTGCCCTGGTGCTCTACCTACCATTTTAGTGGGTTATACTTTTGAGCACACTGGTTAACTAGTTCTAGTGCATCCATGGTGTATGGGAACCTAGTTGCATTACACATGCCACTGGATATTATGATCTTCAGTATCGCATCATCATTCTAAGCATGGATCCTGGCATTGAAGTCCTCTAGATCCACCTTTCCATAGTGAGTCTCGAATTCATATCCGAACTTGATCCACACTCCTCTAGGTGTGGGACCCATTAGGGTTTTGAATTCATCATCCTATTGCTTCTACCTTTTCATCATCATGTCCTACATGATGAACACACACAAAAGTTAGTTACCTATGGGGCTAGGGTATGAGTTAATCTTTTACTACCTATTGTCAATTAGGATTGCACCCTTATGCAAAGCTGTGAAAACTCTGCAATCCTTCGAAACATGAGATCAAAATTAGGTTGTGGGTGACCTATGGTGAGCTTGAACCTCTAGATGAGCTGGTTCCCTTGATAAAAATGATAAATTTGTAGGAAAAGGGTAAAATATCTAATGGAATTACTAAACCTAGAGCTGTAAATGCGGTGATGCACCTAATTTTGATGGAAAACTTGCAAAATTGACTTCACAATAGATCTCAAAAATCTATTCACAAAATCCACTTTCAGTAATGCAATAACAAAAATGTTTCTAAGGAAGGCCAGAAATTATCTTCTTTATGAAGGAAAAAGGATTTTTCACAACATGAAGGAAAATAGACTTCAGTAGCACAACCTAAGACTTGTGATATCACTATAATTTAACACTTGCAAGTAAGAATGAGACAATAATTTTAAAGGTTTTGATAACTAAACACAATAAAATTTCATCAAATCACTCATACAAGTAGCATTAATAGAAAGGCAAACACTTGATTCCAATGAAAAATAAAGGAAAATATTGCATAAAAGACTGAAAATGGAACCTGTAACCTGATATACTCTCTATAAAATCTATAAAACTAAGTTACAAAACCATTCTTCTCTTCTAAAGTATAAATAGCTAAAGAGGTAAGAACTCAAAATTGAGTTACAAACAAACTCAGTCTCTCAATGTGTAAAAGAGAAAAGAATGCAAGAACTAGCAAAACCTAAGTTTTACTTTACAATATATAGTTTTCTCTCTCCAAGAGGCATGAAAAATAACTGTAGCTAATAGCCTCTAAAAATAAGCTCTCCAAAACTGATCCATGAGAAAACCAAGAAATCCCTAAAAATAAGGGTCAAAACTACCCCAAATTGAGCAAAATAGCTCCAAATTGATCCTCTCCATGTGTTTGACCAAGAAGTTGACCAAAACTCTCCAAATTGTCCCTCAAAGTCATGCAAAAGTCTCTGAATAGCTTTACTTAACTCAACTCATCTATTTTGAATGATTTTGCATTACAAAATTGATGTGAGCAAAGAATAAACTAATTAGGTGCTAATTACTTTACTATTAGTTACATTTTGTACTAACTCTATGATTTTACAACTTCTAAAAAATAATAAAGTAATTTATAAAATATTACTTTATTATTTGTTTACATTGATTCTCAGTTGTAAAATCATGCATGATAGATGAAAATAAAATAATCACCTTATTTCTCCTTTTACATTTGCCTAATTTTGCATATTTTTGCATGATTTGATGCCAAAAATAGGTCTTAAGAGAAAGAAAATACCCCCTTATGCCCCCATGCAAGAAAAACCTTATATTTGCATCTCAAATGCACCAAGGTAAAATACATCCCCTTGTCTTCATAAGGTATCATGCAAATCTTTATATCACCCTGCCTTCATATGATCTTCCTGCTTTGACCTTTGATACATTAAAAATGCATAAGGTATGAAAAGAGTTTGACTGCACCATCACCATGCATGGTTTCAAGAATCTTTGACTCTCAACCATGTTGCATATGATTTCAAGGTATCTTTGACCACATCATTAGTTGACCTCCATGATAAAAGGGAAAATAAAGCACCAAAGCCTTATCTCACAATGATCGACCCTTTGACTTTATCAAAATATTCAAATAAAAAGATATGACTGTCAGCCCATGGCCCCTTCTTGGCATGATGACTAGGTAACATTCAAGACCTCGTGCATTTGGATAAGGTAATGATTTGTCTTTTATTTCAATGTCAAAAATGAGAAAATGAATACTACGAGTCATCGAACAAAAGCACTAATGCAACCCTAAAAGTCATCTCATTTACATTTTGCATCTACTGGTATTTGGCTCTACAACTTACATGGCCGTTGCTAGGGTTTGCCTTCTCTAGTTTTCTTTTTCATTTACATGGCTTCTTTTGTCGACTCTCTAGCATTTTCTTGTTGAAATAAAAGGTACAAAAACAAGGTGAACATTATTCTGAGTTTTAACTGGCATTTTCTTGTTATTTTCTGTAGCTTTCTTTATGTGACCACGGCTGTGCATATACTATCAACTTTTAACAATATCCTCTTGTCTTAGTGTCTTCCTTCTCTCATTTTTTTCCTTTGTTCTCTGAGAACTTAAACAAAGAGAAGGTTGCAGCCTGTTATAACTCTGCATACATCAATGAGGTAATCTTCTTGGTTTGGCCTTCTTGTATTTCACATTACTTCCACTGTATCTTCAGAAGAAATGATAAGGGTTTCAAAAATTTCAAATGGGTATTGCATTTCATTGAAGAAAATGACTTCTATGCTACAGTCGTGCCTGTGTATGCCTTCTCTATATACCAGCTCTACTGTAGATATGAAATTTTCCACAAGGGTTTGAAACATATGATGAGGGTTTGCTATTTTTTAGATACAAAGGCCTTATTGTAATAGCCATGCCACTAACTTCATTTTTCTGTGTAGTTCTTGACTCTACAGATGAAAAAATGGCACTAGGGTTTCAAAAAAATGTGAAGAGGCTTTTATCATTTTTAAGAACAAAAAGGTTTTCTCAACCACAGCTTATCTTTTCTTGCACTGTAACTCTCATCTCATCTGCATAGAATTACTTTGACTATGAATAAAATGTGACAAGGGTGTTCAAAGAATGTGAGATGGGTTTTGTTCCTTTTACACAGAAACCCTTTTAAGCCATGACCTGCATAACTATACTATAACCCTTATCTCATCTGTATAGAAGAATATAAACCAGGCTTCAAGACTTGCAAAAAAATTTATATTTCTTTGAGTATGTTTGTTATTTCTTTTACCTGATCACTCAAACATGTTAAAAGAGGCACCTATAGAACAACATAGTCTTTTATGTGGTAAACTGATACCTAGCATATGTAAAAAACCTCTCCTCATGACAAGAACATGATAATATGTTTTCTCATATCTCCACCTGTAGCTTACCACTTTCATCTCCTGTAGCATAAATCATGTCAGATGCTCATGTCTTGCACTTGCAATATGCTTGATGCATGGGCTTGAACATTGGCATGGTATGAATGATGTTTCAATACTATAGCATAATATGACTATCACTTGGTCTTTTGAGCTATGTCCTGTTGACTATCACTTCATTCATTGCTATAATGCATACCTCCTATCAAGTATTGTTGTTCTAGTACTTCTATTTAGCATTATTCTTCTTCTATATGTCCTTAAAAGGTATCATAGTAGTAATAGCATTATGAACATGTCATAATGATAGTTCATCATCTTGAAATGGCTCTTTCATTTAATCTTCATCTACATTTTATGATGTTATTTGATCAGCTTAATGACAGTCTTGTCTTTCCTTCTCAGTTGATTTTTTACTGATCACAAGGCTATTCTCCATTGCATTTGTATACTTTTATTACATCCTAAGGTCTGATTTTATGATGTTTAACCTACTTTAATGATTGTCATACTTATAGCATATATATAAACAGTAATAAGATATTTCAAAAAAAATAAAGAAGAGTACCTTAACTTGACTGTACTTCTGTGTTTTGCATATCGTGAACTTGATTCAGAATCACTGGTTCTTTTGTAACATGATATGAAGCAATTGAACATGACTAATCTAATTTTGACAGTCTATTATTAAGTGAGCATAGTTTATAGGAGCAACTGCTCCTTTTCACTTTTACCATGATGACTTCACTCTTTTACAAATTGTTTGCTATGATGCATAATTTTGTCTTGACTGATGCATCATGTCTTTCAATGGGAGCCACATTTTCTCCACATGTTTTAATGTCCTCAAATCAAAAACATTACTTTTCCTATATCTGCACAGTGAAAAAACAAGTTAGCATAAAAACATACCTCTTGAAGTTGATTGATCTTTCTCATGATGATCTGATTTGTTGCACACACTTGATTTGATACATTCATATGAAATCCATCATTTTTGCAAGTTGATATGTCTGTTGATAAAAGCATATGATAATATTAAATATCTAGAGCTTCTAACAGGGCTTTGTTGTGATGCTCACAACATGCCCCATTTTACTTCTTAGCAAAATGAGGACCCCTACTGTGGTTGTGGCTTTTTGCTTGTGTGTGGGTCTGCTTGATGGTAAAGGGAAAAGGAGGTAAAGGTTACAAACCATGTGGAAAATTGAAAAAATTAGCATTAAGTGCCAAAGTAATAGAGGTGAATTATTTATCAAAAATGATTAAGGGTTTCTTTTTGAACGATTTTAAAATTCCCAATACTCTGCAAGATCTATGTGTTTTTGGTAAAATGCATTATAGAAGGGTTTTGTATGTTGCATGTACAAGGTCTTTTGTATGTGGAGTCGTTGTATTAGTCACATGGAATGGTCAGGTTTATTTATCATGGTACTTTGTATGCATGTGGTTAGTGTTTTATTCTTTGTATGCAAGTCAGACCTGATAAGTTTCAGAGGTGGAATGGATAATATGCTAGGTTTGCATTATATCTTGAGTTAAATGTTCATTGAAAGGAAAGATACAAGGCAATATACATGCCGCAGACCTGAAGAGAATATAAATTTTAGTTTTATTAAGAGGAAGAAAAAAGGTATGTTTCATTGGTTGTATGTTGCATATTTCGGGTTTCCATCTTGCGCATACATACAACGTGGATTTCAAAAGGTAATTAAGTCATATGTAAGTGATGCATCATACCTTAATGTTTATTGAAAAGATGCATTCGCTTTATATAAATGTGTGGATCCAAAGAGGTTATGCAATATGGTTAAGAAAAGATGAGTCTGAGATGACTATAAAAAAAGGGTTTACATGTATGGAGACTTGTATCTAAGAGTAGATACAAGTGTTGTTTCGTCAAGATACAAGTGGGAAGGTAAAGTGGGTCCCATAGGTTGTATCTCAAAGTTGCATATTGCACAGACAGACGCATATACAAGTTAATATACAAGAAAAGATGTAAGGAACCGTGATATAAGATGGATTTCAAAAAGAAGTTAAATAAAGGTAAGGCTTTGTGTGTTTGGGTGATTGTATGTTAATGATATACAATCCAGATATACAAAGAAATGAAAAGACATCATCAGAGAGCTAAAAGCTAAAGAGGGTTTGTATGGGTTGCATGTATAAACTCTTGTATCTATTTTACATACATCATGATATACAAACAAAAGATACAAGGGCAGATATAAAGGAAAAGGGGTAACATTGTTTTTAACATGTTGGATATAGGCTTGTCTATTGAAAGATGCAAATGGACATACAAGAAATAATATACAAGGAGAGATACAAGAAAATGCGATGTATGGAGAAAGGAAACTAACGGATAGAAGGTTTAAAAATAAAATGTTGAAGTAGAAGGCCGAAGCCGTAGGTGCATTAATTGTTGCAATTAATGCTGAACTAACACTGAAAATGGTAAAATTTAATGGGTTAGGGTAAATCAAAGGTTGTTTTCTTTAAGATTTGCTTTGTCAAAATTAAAATTGCAGAAAGAGGAATTGTTGTAGAAATTGAATGAAAATTCATCACGAGATGGAATTTCAAAAACGGAAAAGATCAAAAAATGATAAAGTGAGTCAATGTTTGTAAGGTTGAGCAGTCAAAAATATAGGTATTTATCTTGAACGTCATTATAGTTCAGTTAATTAAAATGCAAAGTGATTTTCAATAATTTCATTTTAAGAATGTAAGCAAGCGTTTACTTACTGTCTGACTGTTAAATAGCTAGTTTGGGTTAAAAAATACGAAAGTCAAAACAAGAAAAGACAAATAGGGGGGTTAGGGTAAATGTAAAAATATAGAAAATTCATAGTAAAACCCTAGGTAAGAAAGTAAAATGACAAGTACAGATGGCCCCAAAGCAAAAAAAGGTGGATACAGGGGGTGAGTAAAAGATTAAAAAGGAAAGAAAACCTCATAAAGAAACTGAGAAGGAAGAGTTGCTGATATACAGAAGGTACCCTTCATTGCTCGACACAAGCAAAGTAGGGATAGACACTAGCATAGGGAATTATGATGTAGATGATGTTTTGTAGAAGATCACAGCAGTTGATGCTACACCTGACATGAGGTGTATATGGGAAAGTGGATTATACAGAGCTATAGGTTTCCTATTAGCAATGGAATCTTAAGACCTATGTCTAGATTGCATACACTTATATGACCTAGTTAACAGAAGAGTAATACACCAGGATAGGGTCATTGCAAACTTATCTATAGAGGAGATTGCAAGAACATTTGGTCTAGAGATACATGAAAAAATGGTAGATATTGATATTGACCAGTACAATGAGGATTTTAGTGATAATGAGAGGATTGTAGAAACAAGATCTTTTACAGTTGGTATAATGCAGAAAATAAGCCCAAGGCCATGGCAAGAGTACATAAGATTTTGCAAAGAATAGAGTTCAAGGAAGAGATATATTTGATGATTACAATGTTAAGCAGACTGGTGGGATTGAGGGATGCCACTAAGTGTGATCCTTGGATGTTCACTGTTATAAAATTCATGAGGGAAGCAAAGAAGGAACAAGGATGAATTCACTGGGCTAAGGCTATTAGAACGGCCATATGGAAGAAGGCAATGTTAAGGAAACAAAAGATGATGTCTTTCTATTTGTCCTCATATGTATTATATTCATGTGTAGAAATGGTTCAACCATATATACATGGGATTGACAGAGTTGGAACCCTAGGTAATGGCCCAGATCAAAAGCTTGTATATGACCATTATCCTGATTTACAGGAGGATAATGCATTGAGAAAGTATGCTTTAGTAAATGATGTATTTTATACATACATGATCAGAGTTTTAAGAGAAGAGTAGGATATGAGATTGTCTATAGATGTAGAGGATACATTTGGTTTTCATAGTTCATGGTACATTCAATTCTAGAACTTCACTTATATCAGAATTGAGGGATTTGCGGGAAAACCTTTCATGCTACCTAGGTATCCTTCTAATAGATTAATTGTTTTAGAGTTCTCAAGGTAGAACTTGAATGCCTTTAGAATGTATAAAAAGAGGTATAGCAGGGGAAATCTTAAGCTCTCTTGGGCAATTGGTAGATATTCTTGTTGCAACGAAGAGGTGGCTGGTTATTTAGAGAGGGAGTTAAGGTATTATGGGTTTAAGGAATTTGAGTTAGCACGGAGGTTTGATCCTTTTCACAGGATCCAAAATACTATTGATTCTAAATTTAAACATCATGTACACATTGAGGATTTTTGGTCAGATTGTGAGAATGACAAACAAGTGAGAAAGAGAGCTCACAAAAGACTAACAATAGAGAAAATGAGGTCCATGGGAGACATTTATGTACCCCCAGAAGATAAGGAGGATGGAAAATTATTGCACCATAGTTATGAAAGTGTCAGGCTTGCTCCTATTGGAGAGCCCAATTGGTCGCAACCATGGAATACATCTTTGGACATATTGTCCGAACCTGTCATTTTGTTCTCCAAGACATGGTTGAAGGACAGAATTGAGGAGCTCAAGGCTAAGGGAATTAAGCCTACATATCCAAAGAAAGGCAAAAAGAGAGTGAGGGAGCATCAAGATGTTCTCTAGTGCTTCTATGAAAAGAAAAGAAAGATTGTAGAAGCAAAGATTGTTGAGAACGATAAAATGCTACATTGATAGATCCCTATGCAATAGGGGTGACAATAGTGGTATCATCAGGCACATTTTTAGAAGAAAAGTCATTGAGTCATGATACTAGTAAATACCAAGCACAGGCTGCTCAAGAGTTAATAGGGTAAAGGGTTATGAAGGCAATACCAATAGGGATATCCCAAGGAGAAACTTCAAAACAGAGTGAAGTTATAGGAGCACAGAAGGCAGGTGCTAAATTAAGAAACATACCTGATGCATCTAACTTAGAAAAGAAAAGACAAGCATATGCTAAGGTTAAAATAGAATTGGCTAAAGAAACACTGCATGGGTCAAAAATACATGAAGCCAAACAAGTGATAGAGACTATCAAGGTTGAAGATGACACTAGTGGAAGTGAAGTCAAGGAAGTGGATTCAAGGATGGGAAGAGAAATTAGCATGGAAGAAGAAGAATCCAGTGGATATTTAAGTGAAGAAGAGGAGCAAGACACTCAAGCTGATATGGAAGTTGAACAGGGTCCAGTGTCTGAGCAAGAAAATGTACAAGAAGAATTAGGGGAAGTAGATCCGTTTGGTACATTGGTACCTTTATAAATAATAAGAGATGTGCAAGATGTAGCACATCAAATAGAAGAATCTAAAAAAGAGAATACACCTGAGGAAGCAGTGAAAGAAACACCTGCTCAAACTATTGATGCTCAGAATTGTGCAGTTTCCAACACCAACATGGTAAACTCTGAGACGTGGGAATGCTCCTCAGAGTAACCTCCAGATTTTAAAGAAGTTGGCTCTTCTTTATCTCAAAAGTGTTTGGGAAAAGGGATAGAGTTAAACAGAATCACAAATGCAACTAAAAAAGAAACTAAACTATGGCAATGCGCCTGAATGTGATTTTGTTTCTCAACACTAAGCACAGTGAAACTACTTTAGGATTCACGCACATTAAAGAGCAAACAATGCATGATCAATGTAACAGATGAAAAACAAACAGGATCAAAGGCTCACAACTTAGAAGATTTTGTAATAACACAGAAAATATCAGCAAAGGCACAGAACTCCGTCTTTTTATTTATTTTCCAGTCACATAAAAGGCACAGAATCATGCACAGTTATACAAACTCTCTGAATCAAGAAAATAAAACAAAGGCAAATGATATTACTGGCCACTACAAAAGATCTTCAAACTTCTCTAACAATCTATACTGCATAAAAAATCTCTATCTCTCCTATCCTTTTTAAATGCGATCTGAACCCATATTTATAGCATAGAACTGGCTCAAAGATTGCCCGCATGATCAAATCTCAACGGTCTAACCGAACTCGGACTTAACTGAAAGTGTCTGACAGAAGATATCTTTCGAATTAGAGATGGTTAGCCACTCTGCAAGTTCATTGGCTACAACAAATACATGTAACTCCACTTACTTGAACTAGGTAGGAACGTGTGCCAGTTTCTGATAGTCTTTGCGACTATAAACCCTTGGAATAGCTGGCATTCATATGTGCCTCTCTCTTGAAACTCCTTTATCTTTCCAGAACAATAAGAAACTAACACCTGGCATTCTCCGCGTGACTTGCTTGATAAACTGTTTCATCACTCGAGAGACACCAGAAATCAGCACCTGGCAGCGTCTGCGGCCCCTGCAAAAGATACGTGGCGATGTCCGCTTTACTTTGAGTCTTTACTGTGGCTTATATTAGGAGTGCTTGGGCTTTGCCATCTGTCACAGTCCGCTACACTAAAACTTAAGAAACATTAAAATTGGGACCTACCAATAGTTCATGCCTGAGAAGGTTCAAAAGAAAAAGGGACAAGTGGCGCTTTCCGTGAATCTAAGAAACATATATGTGGCAGCTTCCACCGCACTTAGAGAGACTTTTGAAACATTTATGGGGTCCCGCGGAAGATGACACATGGCAATCTCCATGGCTACTTCAGGAAACTTTAGCACTTAAACAAAACCTCCATGGACGTTGCCACCTAGCGCTCTCCACGCAACTCTAAGAAACTTTGTAGAAACATTAGAGACTCATAAGAATCACGCGGATGGTAACACTTGTCGCACTCCACTAAAACTATAGAAATATTAACAGGGCCCACCATACCTCTTTACTTAGCGATGAAACCAAAAGGCAACCCGCGGAAGATGACACATGGAGCTCTCTGCTGAAACTATATGGGACACATGGCACCTTCCATGTAAATTTAAGAAACTCTAAAGTCACTCTCTGCATCTACCACTTGGTGCTTTCCGGGCTCACTGAAGCTCTTAAAAGGGACCCGCTACATTATGAGAAACATTCAATAGGAACATTTGAAACTTAAAAGAAACTAAAACGGGTGCCGACACTTGGTGCTCTCTGCTGAAAGCAAAAAGATACGTGGCACTCTCCGTGGCCACTTTGAGAAACTTTAGAATGTGTCCCGGCTGCTGACACATGGCAGTTTTCGCTACACTTAGGAACTTAGGCAAAAATTTACAAAAATGAAAACCCCGCATGCCTGCACTCTGTGTCAAGACTTCACTGCCAAAACTGAGGTGCAGAGAAAAAAACTAGAGCTCGCACAACTGAAACTCAAAAATCAAAAAAAATGTAGAGTATTTTACTCTACAGTTCTTGGCCACCTCGAGGACTTTTGAGCCTGCTCAAAAGAAAATCCAAAAAAATGTGCATCTATACAGCAAAATTTACAAATTTTGCAAGGCTGTCTAATATATAGACCATTCGACATCAGATAATCCCTGTTTGTTCTGCAAATCCTGGAAGGCTAAATCCAGGTTGATCATGTCCTTATGCAAAAAGATCTGCAAAACATGGGCTGCAGCTTTCAACTGGAAATCAAGCTAGGCCATGGGAATGAAAACAGCTTCCACCTCTGACACTGATGAGGCATCTGTTAGACCCTAGAAAACTGATTGGTCATTTTGTCTAGCTAGCAATAGAGGCTTGATTTCATCAACCATTAATACAGTGTTGCTATCAGGAAAAGGGGAAGGAAGGCCCAATTGCACCAGGTCTTCAATATGTTTCTTTATGTCCTTCACTCCCTCCTTGACCACATCCAAGAGCTCCTGGCAAGTAATTGTAGTAGAGTTGCAACTGAGAACCTCATTCACTCGTTTGGCAACAATCATTCTATCACTGATCCCTGTTGCTAATAATGTTTCGTCAGATGTGTCATAAAGTTTCCCCAACAGCAGTTGAGAATCAGAAACTCTCATGGAAACAATGGACAAAGTGGCTTGAATTGAAGTCTCCACCTTTTCACATAATTGTTGTGCATGTAGCAGGAAAATTAAAGAGGGTTTGAGCTGGATAATCTCCACAAAGATTCTTGCCCACACTGATGCATATAGCTCCTTGACCAGGTTCAACACTCCTGCATTTTGAGGCCTATTTTCCAACTCAAGGGTCAATTATTTTGTTGTTTGTTGCTCGACCTGAAGTTGAGCTTGTATGGCAGCAACGTTATTCTGTTCTTTCAACAGCTGCTATTGAAACTATGTGGCTTGTTGAGAGGAATCCTAATGCTTCTTCTGCAATGTGGCCTTTTCCTATTTCAGGGTAGTCACAACAGACTTCACCTGGATCAGTTCTTCTTTTAAGGAAGCATTTTGGCTCTGTGTAGCCTGATGAATTTGACATGAAATAGTATTTTGCAACTGCTTAGTGAGATCTTCTATTTCATCATTTTTTAATTTGAGCTCAGCAGTCAGGGTCTCACTATGTGTTCTTTCTTGAGCCAGATCAGCCTCCACTTTCTACAACTTCCTTGATAACTTCAAATAGTCAGTGGCTACAGCAGAAGTTCTTTCATTTAGCAGCTCTACCCTATCTTGTGGCCTAAAAAGTGACATGTCCATCGCCACTGCACTCATTGTATAATCTTGGGGCTGCATCTGCTCATTAGGTCTAACTACATTTGGTGACAAATGGGTCATAGTTAGCTGCTGCTGGATTGGGTCAAATAGCGACCTCATATGTGGGACAGCCTGAGCTTTATTGTCCTTCTTTCTCTTTTTGTCCATTCGGGCTTCCCTAGCCTTCTTAGCAATGTCTGCTTGAGCTTGGAAGGTAGGGGGAGAGGCAATATACCCGCCCGCAAAAGGATGACCTTGTGGCAAGCCATAAGGGATAGCCAAATGTTGGCTAGGAGGGATCTGAGGAGGTATTCTCCTTGGAAAAGAAGGAGAAAAGGGAGGTAATGATGTGGCCTATGATGACACGGCCTGTGTAGTGACAGGTGGGGAAAAATGAGAAATTGGCACAGCAGAGGTGGCAGGGGATAATATTTGGCCAGTTGGGATTGCCACCCCTATTGAAGAAGAAAAGGACTGAGAAGAAGAAGGAGAAGAAGCACGTACCTGAGGAGCAACAGATATACTCAGTGGTGGCTGCAATAGAGGTTCTACCTCCTCATCCGAATCAGGTTGAAGTTTTAGCTTCTTATGTTTCCTTGGCCTCTCTTCTTCTTGCTGTGTTTCTTTCTCCTCAACATTTACCACCGCTATTAGTGGTGTTTGCACAAAACTAGAAGCTCCAATCATTGAAACTAATGGGGTCCCTCTAGGTGGTGATGACATCACACTCTTTTGCTTCTCTATGACACTGAGAGATTGGGGCTAGACAGTTACAGCAGCTGTAGATGATGTTTGTCCTGGGGCCTACATTGTGTGAGTGGATTCAGGTTCTTCTTCAGACTCCTCACTCCTTTTATGGATCTTGCTTGTATCAGGGCTAGAGACTGGAGAAGGATGTCATTCGTCCCAAATAGACTCCCATTTCTCATCTGTATCAACCTTGCCAAAGGAGTGGGTTGTTTCAAATATCTCCTGCTTATATTTCCAATAGGCTTCTATCTTCTCAGCCTTCCACTCTCTATCTCTTATTAAATTTTTCTTTAATCCAGTGCCCATTTTGAGCTTAGGGTCATAGGCCTTTTCCTTTTTATAAAATACTTCCCATGGCCTAGGTCCCTCAAAGGGCAAATCTGTCAATTCTGCATATAAATCAGGGATGTCCCCCTTAGGGTTTCTTCTTTCTTCCCAAAAAGGATGACCCTCGTGCACAATTTTGGCACCAACATTATTATTCTTGACCCACAAGGTTATGAAACTGATTAGATCATATCTCCATTTATCTTCAATCAAAAGAAAACCCAGGGCAGCTAACTTTCTTAGCAATAAGTGCTCAGCATCCCTGACCAATAGGGTCATGTTTTTCTTCACCCATGGGATATCATACATTTTCTTTTTCTTCTTTCCAGTGCCATAATCATTATCAACCATAGACATTTGCCGGGTGACTTCTAAGAAGGCTAGCCTAGGAGTCAAAACCTTGGGTAGCAATATTGGCTCTCCATTACAACCATGGACCCTGATAATAGTGTGGTGAGACCCAAAGAAATAATCACAAGGGATGGGGGAATTTGCCATGAGGTCTCTGACACTTAATGTTAATCTATTTTCAACAGGCTCTGGGCTTAGGTGGCTAAAAGCAGGGGTGACAAAAAATTCCCAAAATTCGTAAGGGTCAGATGATTCAGACAAGACATGTGTCCATGCGGACATAGGAATAGTTCTATTGGGACCGAAACTTGGGTCAAACATGTTCAGATGCATATACTAGGAAAAGATGGCATAGTTTTGGTATAACATAAGGTGAAACAGATAAGAAGAATACCTAAAAACCCCTATTGATTTGAAATTGGTGAGTTGTTCGGCCATTGAGTAGGCAATCTGCTCTGAGAAATCCAACTGAAACTCTTGAGACTTATCCACGGTCTTCATTCTAAATAAGATGGCGAGTTGCCAATCATAGACAGTGATGTCTTCCTTCATTCTGAAGATAAATGCCATCATAGATAGCGCTTCCTAACTGGCTTGTGTAAATTGTGCCCTTCCGGTTGGTAGCGCTAGCATTTGGGTATTTTCATCTCCCAGCTGCATCTCTGAATTAAGAAATCTTAATTGAAACTTGATGTTTGCCCATGTCTTTTGTATTTTGGCAATGGTGGGAAATGTGGCTATGCTGTCATAGTATAGGGCCAACATGTCTCTGATGGCCTTTGGTGCGATTTGCACCATAAAGGGTCCCTTTTGAATGGTGCTTGAGGGTGCATGAAACAATTCTGCGCATACCTCAATCAGGTCAGGGCATAAATGCATGCTTGGGACCATGAATTTTGCCAATTGAGAGGTCCATATCCGCATGCCAAATGTTTCAAATTGTTTATCCTTGGCCTTCAGGAGACATCTTTGGTGTGCTCCTTCTCGCAGAGCTTTGCCAGACTTTTGTAGGGCTGGTTCAACAATACCGTCTGCAAAATCTTGCACCTTAGCTGAGTCGACCGTATAACCAACCTTGGGAACCCTAGTCCTTGGATAGGTCTTTAAGGGTTGTGCAGGGGCCAAAGTGTATGATTTGCTGGCAAGGAGCCTGTTGATAGACTCGTAAATCCCAAGCCCCTGTTGTCAAGACTATGCTTTCACCATCTCTGTGTTTGCTGGAAACTGTTGAACTTACTGTAAACGAGTATGGAAGCTTCGCGACAGGGAAGACACACTTAGGAAGCAGGTTTTGTAATAAAAACGCAGCAATAGGGAAGACACTAAGCAGAAGTAGAAACAAATGAAACTTAGTTAAACTTTAACTCATGTTGTTGGGGCATTTTAATGATGCATCAAATCCCATAAATGGCATTAAAAACAGAAAACCATTATAAAATCTTAAGAGATCTGAGTGGGACAGAGTGTCAGACACGTCATAAAAAGCGGCGGCGCTAGGTACTTTTAGGAATTTTGGGGATTTGAGAAGTTTAATGAATGTGAGAGTTTCAAGACTTTTAAGAGACTTGAGTTGTGGCCACGTGTTTACAAAACACTTATTCAAAGCAAAAGCGGGAAAAACAAAGCAACAACAAAATGAAACTATCTAACTATAATACACAGGAAAGACACTATCTAATTGAAATGCTTCAAGTAGATCCCGTTGACAGGAATCTCTTCAGGCTCACCTCCATCATTTCAAGCTTGAAAGAATTCTGCTGCTTACAGGAACGAATTTTATAGGGGCCAGTCCATAATGACTCAAATTTACTGTGTCGACCTGGCTTGGCAGCTCGCTCGTCCCATTTCAAAACAACTGATTCTACTTCAAAATGAGGATTTGAAGTCTTCTTATTGAAATAGTCTTTGATTATTTTCTGATGTTTTAGCAATGATTCATGTGCAGAATCCCTCTTTTCCTAAACTTCCAGGAGCTTAGCAAGTCTGACCTGCATGGGGCCATTTTCTTCAATCTCAATCTGTTTCAATAACTGGAGAGCAGGAATCTCCAAGCTCAGGGGCATCACAGCAGGTTTACCATAGACCAATTCATATGGGGACATTTTTGTCACTTGTTTCGGTGTAATTCTATCTGCCCATAGTGCTATATTAAGCACTTTATGCCACTCTTTGTGATGATCAACCCCTATTCTTTTAATAAGTCTAATCAGATTCTTGTTAGTTGATTCTGCCAAACCATTACCCTGAGGATAATAATTTGAGGAGGTTTTTAGGTAGATTCCATACTTTAGTGCAAAGTCAGATATCTTTGCCCCCAAAAATGCCTTAGCATTATCTAAAATTATAGTACGAGGAGGCCCAAAGCGAGTAGTGATACCCTCCAGAAAGTCTAGAATCACCTTTTCTGTTGCTTCTTTTAATGGGGCTGCCTCACTCCATCTGGTAAAATAATCTGTGGTAGTTAGAATCTATTTGTGCCCCATACTTGACACTGGATTGATCATTCCAACAAAGTCTAGACCCCATTGGGCAAAAGGTTCATCAACAATTATAGGACTAAGCATTTCTTCTTTTCCCTACATAATAATGACAAGATTGGCATTCTTTGACCAGTTGATAATAGTCTGTGAATAAAGTGGGCCAGAAGTAACCTACCTGACTTATATTTATAGCTGTGGTTCTTGCAGAAAAATGTCCACCTGAAACTCCATGGTGCATTTCATACAGTATTCTTTGGGCCTCATCTCTCTCTATGCATCTTAAAAGTATGCCATCAGTATTTCTTCTGAAAAGAACTTGGTCAATTAAAACAAAATGAACTCCCTGTTGCCTATAGTACCTCTTCTTATCCTGAGAGAGCTCCTTTGGGAAAATGCCATGTTTCATAAATTGGATCCTATTCGTGACCCAAGAATTCTGATCAACCTCTTGTATCCTCAATACATTTTCTTCCTCTGTTTCTTCAGTTATCATTTTTTCCATATCTTGAACCATATACTGGCACAAACCCTTGCCTCTGACAAGTTTAGTTGGTCTGACCTCCACATCATATTCAAGAATCTTTGTTATCCAGTTTGCTCTTTTCTCAGTTATTTCTCCTTCCATAATATATTCTCTGACACTCGGATGAGCCACTAGTATCAGAATCTTATTACTTGTGACCATGTGTCTGAATTTCTTGAGGGCTTTTACCATAGCATATGCCTGTTTCTCTACAAAGTTATACTTGGCTTCATACTCTCTAAGAGTCCTTGAGAAAAAGGCTATTGGATGCTCTCCCTCTTGTTGATCATCAATCTGTGTTAGCACAGCAGCAACACTGAATTCTCCTCCATAGACATACATTATAAAAGACTTAGAGAAGTCAGGGTTCCTTAATACTGGGGCTGTTGATATTGCTTTCTTGACCTCCTCAAAATCATGTCTCCCTTTTGTAGTCCATTTGAATACCAGGGCTTTCTTTAGTAATAGTGTAATTGGTCTTATTAGGCCTGCAAAGTCTGATATGAACCTACTGACAAAATTAATCTTTCCCAAGAAGGACTGAACTGCTTTCTTATTAACAGGCAGAGACAGGTTCATTATTACAGTGACTCTTTCTGGATCTATACAGAATCCTTCTTTAGACACTATATGCCCTAATAGTTTACCTTGAGGTACTGCAAAAATGCATTTCTTAGGATTTAGAGATATTCCAAACTCTTGGCATTTCTTAAAAATTGCCTCTAGATGGTCAAAATGATCTGCAACATTTTTAGAGAAAACTGTGAGGTCATCTAGGTAAATTAGAATGATTTTATTGATAATCTCTCCAAATGCTACATCCATTGCCCTCTGAAATGTAGCTCCAGCATTTGAAAGACCAAAAGGCATCTTTGCATAGGCGAATGTTCCCCGTTTTGTGGTGAAAGCAGTCTTATGTTGGTCCTCATCAGCCAACCAAATCTGATTGTACCCAGAGAAACCATCTAGCAGGGAAAATCTCTCTGATCCAGCCACAGTTTTTAAAATTTGTTCCATAGAGGGCAAGGGGTAGTGATCCTTCAAGGATGCCCTATTTAGATCTCTAAAATCCACACAGAGCCTTATGTCCCCATTCTTTTTCCTAATTGATACTAGGTTGGATACCCACGTTGAGTGTTTGATTGGGAAAATGATCTTTGATTCTAATAGTTTCTACAACTCGTCCACCATCAGAGGTTCAATCCTAGGTTCACTGGCCTCTGTTTCTGTCTAACTGGTTTAGATCCTTTAGTTAGCTCTATAGTGTGTTGAATGATATTTCTATCATAACCATGGAGATCTTCATAAGTCCAAGCTATAACCCTATCATATTTCTCACATAAATCAATTAACCTTTTTCTTTCCTGTTGAGTGGTAGAATTTCCAACCTTCAGTCTTCTCCCCTCACTAACTTGAATCTCAGAGTAGTCTTCTTTATTTTCTTGAAATCTCTTCCTTTCTAGGCTAGCATCTTCAGGGTCAAACAAGTTTTCCACGGTAATTAGTCCTTTAGGGAGCTTGTTTGACTTCAGTTGAATGATCTGATCACCATATGCCTCTTCAATTTTTGGTTGTAACTGATCAGCAAATTCTCCTGACTGTTGCAAAAATGAGAGTACTTGAAAATCATTTTCAAAAACTTGCCAATTTTCATCATTGTCTGGGATGGTTGGCCTCACAATAACTTTGACTGACTCAGTATTGACCATTAGATCAGTTATTGGATCAAACTGTGAACCAATTTGTTCCATCCTATCTGCCTTAGAATTTTGGGCTCTAGGGACTACTTCTATATTAAAGGCTTCAAAATTTTCTATTAAGTCCCAAATTTTGTGCCTATAGGATCTCATCCTTATATTTTTGGCTATTGCCTTCTCTCTTATTTGTTTCACCACTAGTTCTGAATCTCCTTTGACTATCAGATTCTTTACTCCTTTCCTTTTTGCCAATATAAGTCCATGCACTAAAGATTCATACTCCACATCATTATTGGTACAGGCAAAATGAAAGCGGATGGCTCTTAAAATATTTTCACCATTAGGGGCAGTAAGACAAATTCCTGCCCCAACTCCATTTTTGCTTCTAGCCCCATCAAAATTTAGGGTCCAGATTCCTGAGTCATGTATGGATTCTTGGGTCTGAGAGGGCTCATTTCTTAAGACATTAGGGATCTCCTGGTCTTCCTCAAATATAACATAAGTGCCCAACCCTGTTGAGTCATAGTTTCCAAAGGGATCACTCTGCATCATGGTTAACAACTGGTTATCCTCTACTTGCTGATCATATTCAGTCCAATCCCCTATTTCTTCAACAATAACCCTTTCCTCTTTATTTAGCATGGCATGGGCTACTTCTAACTTTGGGGTTGGTTCATTAGTGATATGGTCCTTTGACAATGGTTCTGATAGTACCTTCATTTTAGTCCCATATTTGGTTCTTATGATGAGATGAGACCAATCAAGTGACATATAACCTCTTATCTTAGCTGTGAAATCTCTGGATAGGCATAAGCCAAAAATAGGAGGAATATCTATGACTACAACATCTTGATTAACAATTATATTGGGACAGGTGTACAGCTATAGTGGAAGTTGTTTAATTTTCCCTATTGTTTGCACAGACTTCCCATCTAACTGCATAACTCCTTTTGCAAGTGGCTCATATTTTATTTTCAAAGCATCTGCTATTTGCTTTGGCATCACTGTGGTGCTAGCCCCAGAGACTATCATTGCATTGTGCAATAGTTTCTTCCCAACTATCAAAGTTAAATAAAAGGGATCTGGCTTGGATTTACTTACCTCTGGTGCATTGTTCAGAAGAGCTATTGTCTGCAGAGGAACAGTGTCTTTGAGCTTTTCTTTATCAGTAGGTCCTCCTTTGGCAACAGTCTGTTTAGGCACAGCTTGGCCCTGTAAAGCTTCTTGCAGCAGTGTCTTTTGCTCAGGAATGGCTAACATGTCCCATATTGACACGTGTGCTGGAGTCCTCTTCAATTGATCCACCACATTCACAGGTCCTAGTGCTTGTGTTCTTGGATAATAAGGGTACCTTGCTTTTTCTTGAACTTGTCCAGAAACTACTTGGTTCTGCACTGGCCGAGGTATTTCTTATCTAGTAGCTGTATTTTGATGATCTTGAAATGGTGGAATTCCCATAATTTCATTATTTGTGACTCCAGACTATTCCATCATCCTTCTCTTGGCTCTAGTATAGTAATCTGATTGTACCAATGGCTTCTTAGAAGTTGAAGCTTCATTTAAAAATACTGACTCTTCATCTTCAATCCATGAGAATAGAGCATGCTCAGGGGCTATTTCTTCTTCTTGTTGTAAGGACATTCCTTGCATCTGAGCCACTAGGACTGAATTTTGCATACCAGGGGATTGGTAGGGTTGAGTATCAGAAGTATTTGCAAATTGTCCATCCACTCTTCTTTGCTCTGCTATCTTTTGTTGTAGATTACCCCTAGGACAATCTCTGGGCATATGCGCATTATTACAAGGGAAACACCAGGCCTTGGTGCCATCTGCATAATTATTTTGCCCTGGTACAATCTCTCTGTTTGGATTAGGAGGGACAGTCTGCAAGGGTGTAGGAACTGCAACCAATTGGTTTGATGGCTGAGGGTTAGTTTGCCTTTGGCGGCCCTGATACTGATTTGACTGTGGAGGAGGTCTATTCTCTTGACAGCCTTGATATTGGGGTCTAGGATAAGGATTCTGTTGTCTTTTTAGGTTAATTATTTCATTAGAAAATGTTCTCAGGATGTTCTTGACATCATCCATCTCTGAAGACTGGGCAGGGACAGCAGCTTTAGCAGGTTGTTGGGGAAATGTATACATGGACACAGGTGGGGTTATGGGGTTAGGAGCTTCCTGAGGCAATGGTAGGGTAATCTCTGGAAACATAGGCATGGGGAGCCTTGGGGGCAATTTTCCAGCATCTATCAATATATTTTCAGCTCTGACTACATAGTCATAGGCTTCTGGCAGGGTCTGGCCTCCAAGTGATTGAATCATTACTGCTATATCTGAATTTAGGGCTTTAAGATAAAACACTATAGCCATACCTGGTAATGGTTTTGCTATAGCAGGAATCCTTTCCCAAGTCTTCTGAAACCTGGAATTGAAGTCAATCATTGCTTCTTGTGGTGCTCTCTTGATGGTAATCAATTGTTATAACAGAGAAGATTTGTCGACCTTCTCTTTGAATCTTGCAAAGAAAGCATCTCCAAGATGATCCCATGTAGCTATTGAATTTGGGGTCAAAGATCTGTACCAGTCCAGAGCCTTCCCCTTAAAAGAAGCTGCTAAGAGTCTTATAGCCACATTCTACTGTGTGATCACATGTATCACACATACATCAAACACATCTTGTAGATACTCATCAGGTGTTTTGAAATCCTCCCCACTGAATTTGGGCAGAGCCTTTAGGGCATTTGCTGCGATAGGATCCCAGGTGGCTGGTGGTATTGGGAGAATCAGAGCACTGCCAGTATTCCAATTTGCATAATTCCTTGGGGCTGTAGGTGCTCCCATGTTCGCACTTAGTGTTGTTGTAAACTGATTTACTCTTCTTCTTGGATTAGTTATCAATGGTGATAAAAGAATACCTGGGTTCACAGCAGATTGAGCTCTCGTCACAGGTCCATAGCTCTGACTCCTTGTGACTCTCTTGTTCATACAGTCTTGAAAGAAACTTCAAGAAAGGGTCCCACCGGGCGTGCCAAAAACTGTTGATGCTCAAAATTGCACAGTTTCCAACACCAACATGGGAAACTCTGAGACGTGGGAATGCTCCTCAGAGTAACCTCCAGATTTTAAAGAAGCTGGCTCTTCTTTATCTCAAAAGTGTTTGGGAAAAGGGATAGAGTTAAACAGAATCACAAATGCAACTAAAAAGGAAACTAAACTATGGCGATGCACCTGAATGTGATTTTGTTTCTCAACACTAAGCACGGTGAAACTACTTTAGGATTCAAGCACATTAAAGAGTAAACAATGCATGATCAATGTAACAGATGAAAAACAAATAGGATCAAAGGCTCACAACTTAGAAGATTTTGTAATAACACAGAAAATATCAGCAAAGGCATAGAACTCCATCTTTTTATTTATTTTCCAGTCACATAAAAGGCACATAATCATGCACAGTTATACAAACTCTCTGAATCAAGAAAACAGAACAAAGGCAAATTATATTACTGGCCACTACAAAAGATCTTCAAACTTCTCTAACAATCTATACTGCAGAAAAAATCTCTATCTCTCCTATCCTTTTTAAACTGCGATCTAAACCCATATTTATAGCATAGAACTGGCTCAAAGATTGCCTGCACAATCAAATCTCAACGGTCTAACCAAACTCAGACTTAACTAAAAGTGTTTGATAGAAGATATCTTTTGAATCAGAGATGGTTAGCCACTTGGCAAGTTCATTGGTTGCAACAGATACATGTAACTCCACTTACTTGAATCAAGTAGGAACACGTGCCAGTTTCTAATAGTCTTTGCTACTATAAACCCTTGGAACAGCTGGCATTCATATGTGCCTCTCTCTTAAAACTCCTTCATCTTTCCAGAACAATAAGAAACTAACACCTGGCATTCTCCTTGTGACTTGCTTGATAAACTATTTCATCACTCGAGAGACACCAGAAATTGGAACCTGGAAGCATCTGCGGCCCCTACAAAAGATACGTGGCGATGTCCGCTTTACTTTGAGTCTTTACTGTGGCTTATATTAGGAGTGCTTGGGCTTTGCCATCTGTCACGGTCCGTTGCATTGAAACTTAAGAAACATTAAAAATGGGACCTACCAACAGTCCGTGCCTGAGACAGTTCAAAAGAAAAAGGGACAAGTGGTGCTTTCTGCGAATCTGAGAAACATATACGTGGTAGCTTCCGCCACACTTAGAGAGACTTTTGAAACATTTACGGGGTCCCGCGGAAGATGACACATGGCAATCTCCGCGCCTACTTCGGGAAACTTTAGCACTTAAACAAAACCTCCACAGACGTTGCCACATGGCGCTCTCTGCACAACTCTGAGAAACTTTGTAGAAACATTAGAGACTCATAAGAATCACATGAATGGTAACACTTGTCGCACTCTGCTGAAACTATAGAAATATTAATGGGGCCCACCATACCTCTTTACTTAGCGATGAAACCAAAAGGGAACCCGTGGAAGATGACACATGGAGCTCTCCGCTGAAACTATATGGGACATGCGGCACCTTCCGTATAACTTTAAGAAACTCTAAAGTCACTCTCTGCATCTGCCACTTGGCACTTTCCATGCTCACTAAAGCTCTTAAAAGGGACCTGCTACATTATGAGAAACATTCAATAGGAACGTTTGAAACTTAGAAGAAACTGAAATAGGTGCTGACACTTGGTGCTCTCCGCTAAAAGCAAAAAGATACGTGGCACTCTCCGCAGCCACTTTGAGAAACTTTAGAATGTGTCCCAGCTGCTGACACATGGCAGTTTCCACTGCACTTAGGAACTTAGGAAAAAATTTACAAAAATGAAAACCCCACGCACCAGTGCTCTGTGTCAAGACTTCACTACCAAAACTGAGGCGCAGAGAACAAAATTGGAGCTCGCACAACTGAAACTCAAAAATCAAAAAAAAATGTAGAGTATTTTACTCTACACAAACTAAAGAAGAAATAGGAGCTAGTACTTCTAGTGTAGATGTGTTGAATATTCTGAATATGTATGGGGAACACAACAAAGAGGAAAAGAATGTTGAAAGAAAAGATGAACAGAAAAAAGAAACAAAAGAATCTGATAAGATAGTAGGTTCACCTTCACATGCAGAGAAAGTTGATATGCCTGAAAAGGTACAAAAGAAAGGTGAAACAACAAATAGACCTGAAAGCAAACAGAAAATAGAGAATATTGATGAAGATAAATTTAAGCCTAAAAAGCAAACAGAAGATAAGGGCATGACAAATATGGAACAAGAAAATAAAGAGGAAGATCAAGAAAAAGACTCATCAAGAAAAGAGGGTCCAGAGGAAGAAGATGAGGGTGGAGGAGATACAAAAATTGAAGAAGAGGATAATGAGGGTGAATCTAAATAGCAAGATGATCCAATAGTATAGGAACTAGCCCCTCAATAGTATCCTCCTCTACAGCAACAACAACAACAACAACAACAAGGAGAAGTAGAAAAGCCTCAATAAGAGGTAGTCAATGAAGAGAAAGCTACTGAAAGAACAAAAGAACCTCTAGTCTGGTTGGGTGTAGAAATAAGGAGAGAAAAGGTGGAGGTACAGTTAGTACCCATAGACATCAAAAGTTTATTAGGCAATGCAATGCCCAAAAAAGAAAAGAGGAAGGCCAAAACCATGTCATTAATACAAAGAGATCCAGATGGATCTAGAACACTAAATTTGGCCATATCATAGAAGGAGAAAGCCAAAGGGGAAATAACAATAGATGACTACAAGATACTTAATTTTCACCTAGGACACACAACAAGGGAGAAGCATATAAGTGAGTGGGAAGATATGCACCAGGTTATAGCAGAGATGTTAAAGAAAGACAAGGATAAACATGAATATTTGAAAGGACACCTTGTCCAATTACAGCAATTCATTAGGGGGATATTTGATCCCAATACTACAATACCAGAGTTACCTAGGGAAATAGTAGTATTGTCAAAAGATGAAGTGAAGGATATGGAAAATATGTGGCTTGAGCAAAATATTTTTTAGGAGTGGTTCAGAGCATTCATGCAAGATGGAGAAGAGGTGATCAAACAAGTAGTGACAGGATTGGAATTGGATGCAACAGAAAAGAATAAATGTAGTGTACTTATATATAATTGTTAGTTTAGAAAAGAAGAATGCAAGTTTGAATTGGGGCAACCAGAAGAAATTGAAGAAAGAGTAGATGAATTAATAAATTAAGGAGTCATTATTCCTCCGATGGAAAATCAAGTGCCACAAGCTAGGTTGGAGTTAAGATTTGAGGATGATAGTCTCAGAAGATGCATCACAGCCACTCAGGGTTTAGAAGAGAAGGCAAACAACATGATTAGGTTGCATAAGAGGATAATTGAAAAGCTCATAGATCATGAATGTATGGATGTACCAGTATACAAACTCCAAAGGGCATTAAAGGAATTCAAGGCCATCTTTGTGCCATGTCTAGAGAATCCAAAGGTGTATTTAAGTAAACAAATGATTGATTCAATAATGGAGGTGAGTGCTAAGATAAAGAAATATAAGAAGGTTGAAGGTTTGGGTAAAGAAGAGAAGAAATTGAAAGAAGGGGTCACAATGCAAGAATATATATGGACAAGGAGTCCAGGGGGAAATTGTACCTTCATAGAAGGTGTAACAAATAATTTCAAGATATATCTAAAGGAGTAGGAAAGTATAAAAAGGGGGCAAATAATAATAATGAAAGAGTCAATCTAAGGGTATTTGTGGGTAGGGTTAACAAGAAAGAAGAGGTCAAAGGGGGGGAGTCCTGTTTTGAAAAGATTCCAATAGCATCCTTTGAGGCAAAAAAGATACTGACCGTAGATTGGGAACAAATGTACACCCTTGATCAAGAAAGTATGAATACTGACCGTAGATTGGGTTTCATAGCCATAGCAGTTTGAAGCTTCAAATTCTATATAAGAAGCTCTGCTACTTGTATATTATTTACACATGGATTTTGAGTTGTAGCTTTTACTTCTAATTTGTTTGAACATTTGAATAGAGAAGTATTTCTTTAGTTTAGAAGAGGAGGTTGCATGTGTCTACACTAAGGAATGCATAGAATGTCTGGTTTTCTTACTGTATCTATAAAAATATATGTAAGTTCTTTGGCAATTTGATTAATGAAACAAAAGGTCATTCATACATTGTAAATTCTATATGACTATGTGCTTTAAATACAAGTAAACTTGGAATTCTGCATCTATTACAGAGTGTTTTCTGACTCTTACTAGTATTTGAAGTATTATCCTTTTAGAGCTTGCAATCTTTCATGTGTGTTCATGAAAATACTCAGGACTCTGCATTTGAAGATTTAGTATGTGGATTTGATTAATTTGCTATATCTCTTAAGGATGTGAGTAACAGAACATGTAGATCCTATAGGAAATTATTTTCAACTTGGTTTTCTCTAACTTTTCCCCAAACATTTGAAATAATTAGCTTAAATGCAGAAATCTTAAGGAAATTGTCTTACATTTGAAAGAAGTAGGAAGAGTTGTGTTAGTATTTGACAATTTTCATATCAATTTGAAAGGCAAGGCCTATTTCACTATAAATCATACAAAGTTTTGTAGTACAGTAGTAAATTTATGCAAAGGAATGAATAATTTTTTTGTATTTACAACAATTTGCATACTTTGAGTCCAATGAGTCAGAGATTACCTTAAATCAAGTAAGGCCCCTTGAATATTATAGTTTCACATCAACCTGTTGAATTGTCCACATGGTCAAGACCTGACCATACAGAAACTTGGGATTAAGAACTCTTAGGTGATTTCTTCATATCTTTCAAGATAGTTTGGGTTCATTTTGTGAATTTTAACTTTTGTTATGAATGTGTAAAAATAATCATCAACAGTTTTGGTGCTAGATGGAGGGCCTGATTGGAGTTAAGGTAGGATTCAAGAAAAAATGGCTCATAAAAGTGGTAGGGTGACTAGGTCTAGATCTAGTTTAGAGGATATCTTTATGCAATTACATGATAGAAGGCAGAATAAAGGTCCTTTGATTTGGAATCCTAGAATATCACACATAGGAGTCTCATATAGAATGCCTCCTGGATCACCTTTTAACATCCATAACATAGTGAGTCTTGATAGTTCTTCATTTAGATCTTTGAATCTTGGTCCAAGTCCTCCTAGAGTTCCTAATCCACCTAGAAATCCAAGTACTCCCAGAGGTCCAAGCCCACCGCGTGGCCCTGCAATTTCAATGTCAATTCTCCTATAACATTTAATGATTATCATGAGATGCTAAAAAATCTTGAAAAGATATGTCCTAAATATCAATTGCATCAAGACCCAGAGGATCACATTAGGATAATCAAGGAGGCATGCTTTAGAGCTAGGTTAGAATATGAGGATGTTGTGTGTAGATTGTTTCCTTACACCTTTAATGAGTAGGCCTCTAACTGGTATGTTAACTTGCCTAATGGTTATATTTATTCTTAGGCACTTATGGAAGAGGCATTTTTGTCTAGGTTTAGGGGACCAGTTAATCCTTCCACTTTATATCATAAATTGGCTACAATTAAGAGTGTTAGGGTTAGCCGGCAGAAGATATCAATTAAATGCAAATAAAGATTAAACAGAGAAATGGAAATACATAGAAATTATAATAGCGAGAGACAAGTTTTAACGTGGTTCACCCAAACTCGGGCTACATCCACCAAACAGAGAGTCCAATATTATTATCTAGTAAATCAAACCGATTACAATCAGCAATCCCTGCAACTCAATACCGCTGCAAAATGCTACAATACAATATCAAAACCCTAACCCTTAGCCGCTTTTTATCAAGCTTTTTGTCGGTTACAAAATAGGGTTTTCTTATGTCGGTCAATGAAAAAATTAACTCCCGGTGCATTATAAAATAATAAAAAACCGTGTGAGGTTTCAGAGGTGTTGCCCCTGAGCCCCCACAGGGGCGCTGCCTCTCGACCCCGTCTTGGGGGCGCTGCCCCCAAACCCCCGCAAGGGGCGCTGCCCCTTGACCCCATAGGAATTTGGGGGGAAACTGCGCTGATAAAAGTGGGGTAAATATAACCTCTGAGTCTGATTAGGCTCCATATAACAACAATCTCCCACTTGGAGACTGATCAGACTCCACACCATATCATCTCCCACTTGGAGACTGATCATAACACCACTGACCCTGTAGCTCCCACTGGAAATAAGCACCCTGGACTCTGCTGTTCTATTTTTGTTGTGTTCAGTCTAGAAGACCAACTGAAGCTGAAGAGGAGCTCAGCTTCGCCCTTGTCACTGCCTTTGTCAACATATCTGCTAGATTGTCATCTGTATGTATCTTTGCCAGCTGTAACTGGCCATCATCCAACACCGACCGAATGAAGTGATACCTCAACTGTATGTGTGTGGTCTCTGAATGCAAGGCAGAATTCTTTGCAAGATGTAGGGCACTCTGGCTGTCTGTAAACAAATAACCGTTAACCTATTGTGTGCCCAATTCATTCATGAAAGATTGTAGCCACATCATCTCCTTACTTGCCTCTGTTGTAGCTACATATTCTGCCTCTGTGGTGGATAAAGCAACCACCTTTTGCAACCTGGAAATCCAACTCACTGCTGTTCCACCTACAGTAAAGACATAACCTGTAGTACTCCGCCTGGTATCAATATCTCCTACCAAATCTGAGTCTACATAACCTACTAAATCAATAGTAGAGCCCCCAAAACATAAGTGTTTATTAGATGTACCTCTCAAATATCTGAGAATCCATTTTACCGCATTCCAATGCTCTAATCTGGAAGGACTCATATACCGGCTAACGACTCCTATAGCATGTGCAATATCCGGTCTCGTACATACCATGGCATACATTAAACTACCTACAGCTGAAGCATATGGTACCTTGGACATTTTCTCTTCCTCCTCTTGTGTCTTAGGACACATGTCCTTAGTTAATTTCAAATGACTAGGCAAAGGTGTGCTGACAGCTTTTGCATTCTCCATGTGGAATCTCTGCAACACCTTTTCAACATAAGCAGCCTGAGATAGAGTTAAATGTCAGTTCTGCCTATCTCTGTAAATTTTCATACCAAGGATTTGTTGTGCTGCCCCCAAATCCTTCATATCAAATGATTTTGCCAACTGCTGTTTTAACTCTCTGATGTGATCCATGTTAGACCCAACGACAAGCATGTCGTCAACATATAAACATAAAATAATGTAGCTGTCATTATCTAACCTCTTAAAATAAACACAATGATCAGAATTACACCTGCTGTAGCCTTGCTCAGCCATAAAACTATCAAATTTCAAATACCATTGCCGAGGTGCTTGTTTCAGGCCATACAAACTCTTCTTCAATCTGCACACTAGTTTCTCCTTACCTTTGACCTCAAATCCTTGGGGCTGTTCCATATAGATCTCCTCCTCCAAATCACCATGGAGAAAGGTAGTTTTAACATCTAGCTATTCCAAATGTAAATCTTTAGTAGCCACAATACTTAAAACAGTACGAATAGAAGTCATCTTGACAACCAGAGAAAATATCTCATCAAAATCAATGCCCTTTTTCTGTGCAAATCCTTTTACAACTAACCTGGCCTTAAATCTTTTCTTACCTCCATCTTCCTCTTTCAGCCTGTAAACCCATTTATTTGGTAAAGCCTTGTTTTCTGTAGGTAACTTACATAATTCCCAAGTCTGATTTTTCAGCAAGGAGTCCATTTCTTCTTTCATTGCAAGCTCCCACTGAACCTGTGTATCCACCTACATAGCTTCATCATACCCTTCTAGTTCACCAGCATCTATTAACAAAATAGAATACAAAGAGGGAGAAAACCTTTCAGGAGGTCTACTTATCCTTGTGGACCGTCTAACATTCACCGGAGTTTGTGGTATTTCTGGTTGCTGTTGCGGAGCATGAGGAACCACTGGAACATCACTATTTGGAGTATCATCCAGCACCACATAATCCTTTTCTTTCTTCTCATGCTGCTGCAACTGATCTTTGTACAACACCTTCTCATTGAATATAACATCCCTACTTCTCACAATTTTATGATTTTCGAAATCCCAAAGCCTATAACCAAATTCATCAATGCCATATCCAACAAAGGTACACCTTTTTGATTTTGCATCTAGCTTGGTTCTATGTTCAGAATCTATATGTGCAAATACTTCACAGCCAAAGGTTTTCAGAAAAGAATAACTCACCTTCTTGCCTGTCCATGCTTCCTCTGGAATACCACAGCCCAAAGGAACTGAAGGACCTCTGTTAATTAAATATATAGCAGTGTTGACAGCCTCTGCCCACATGTTTAAAGGCAGCCCAGCATGCAATCTCATGGTCCTTGCACGCTCCATTATTGTCCTATTCATGCGTTCAGCCACTCCATTTTCCTGTGGAGTCCCTGGAACTATTTTCTGCCTACGAATTCCATTAAAGGAACAATAATCTTCAAATTCTTTGCTGCAATACTCACCGCCATTATCAGATCTGAGACATTTTAATCTTTTACTTGTCTCATTCTCAACCAAGCTTCTCCATTTCTTAAATGTTTTAAATACATCAGATTTTTGTCTAAGAAAATAAATCTAGACCTTCCTAGTTGCATCATCTATGAATGTAACATAATACCGAGAGCCACCAAGAGAAGATACCTGAGCTGGTCCCCATACATCTGTATGCACAAGCTCCAACTTTTCATTTTTCTTTTGCTTCCCATCCTTAAGAAAACTGACTCTCTTTTGTTTTCCATACACACAACTTTCACAGAAATCCATATTAATACATTTCAGACCTGGTAAAACTTTCTTAGAATGAAGTACCTTCATACCTTTTTCACTCATATGCCCAAGTCTGTTATGCCACAGTGTTGTCTCAGAACCTACAGCAACTTTTCCAGTCTCTTCCTGCAAACCTGCAGCAACTGTTCCTGAACCTGTTTGTTTTTTCTCTGTAACAGCTAAAGTAGAAGGAACAGTATGACCTGTACAAAGATATAAGGTGCCTATTTTCACACCTTTTGCTAATACTAAGGCACCTTTTGAAACCTTCCAATTTTTATCAGTAAATGTAACAGTGCAACCTTGTTCAGTTAGCTGCCCTGCTGAAATTAAATTCCTACTGAGCCTTGGAACATGCCTTACCTCTTGTAGTAGCCAATGATTCCCATTTTGCAACTTAATTTTGATTCTTCCCTTTCCAACAATCTGATAGGGTTCGTTATCTCCCAAATAAACCAGCCCAAAATCCCCTTGGACATAATCAAGGAAATAACTTCTATGGGGCGTAGCATGAAATGAGGCCCCTGAATCTAAAACCCATGAATCATCAGCATTATCTAGGGAAAGAATCAAAGCATCATCTTCAGACTTATTGCTTACCACATTTGCTTCCTTATTGTCTTCTTGTTTGTCTCCTTCTTTATTTTTTCGAGACCAGCTATCTTTCTTCAGATGACCTGGTTTTCCATAGTACCAGCAATCCTTTTGTCCTCTAGTTTGGGATCTTTTGTCCTTTGATTTTCCTCGTGACTTCCCATGACCTCCAGAACCTTTTCCTATCTCCTTTGATCTGCCCCTGCTTTCTGTATTCAAAACACTGCCTGATTTGGATCCACCTGAGCTTTTCTTACGAATTTCCTCACTCAGAATAACACCAACAACATCATCAAATTTTAGGGTATTTGAACCAGAAACAGAGTTACTAACCGCCATTACCAAACTATCCCAGCTTTCAGGCAATGAACATAATATCAAGAGAGCTCTAACTTCTTCATCAAATTTTACATTTACAGAAGTCAATTGACTGACAATCGTATTAAATTCATTTAAATGACCTGTCACGGATCCACCTTCAACCATTTTCAAATTAAACAACTGCTTCATGAGAAATACCTTATTTGAGGCTGAGGGTTTTTCATACAATTTTGCCAAAGCTTTCATCAGACCATCTGTCATCTTCGCTTCTGTTATATTGAATGCCACCGACAGTGCTAGGCACAACCGAATGGTTCCCAGTGCCTTTCTATCAAGAAGATTCCAATCCTCATCAGACATTGTTGCCGGTTTCTTGGCTACTCCTTCCAACGGCCTCCATAAATCCTTTTGATAGAGGTAATCCTCCATCTACATCTTCCATAACTGATAGTTCTGCCCATTGAATTTATCAACCTTAGTTTTACCCTCGTCCGCCATTGCTCCCACTCAACCGTGAGACTTTCCTGCAGATGATAATCGAACACAACCTGCTCTGATACCACTTGTTAGGGTTAGCCAGTAGAAGATATCAATTAAATACAAATAAAGATTAAACAGAGAAATGGAAATACACAGAAATAATAATAGCGAGAGACAAGTTTTAACGTGGTTCACCCAAACTCGGGCTACATCCACCAAACAGAGAGTCCAATATTATTATCCAGTAAATCAAACCGATTACAATCAGCAATCCCTGCAACTCAATATCACTGCAAAATGCTACAATACAATATCAAAACCCTAACCCTTAGCCGCTTTTTATCAAGATTTTTGTCGGTTACAAAATAGGGTTTTCTTATGTCGGTCAATGAAAAAATTAACTCCCGGTGCATTATAAAATAATAAAAAATCGTGTGAGGTTTCGGGGGCACTGCCCTCGACCCCGCCCTGTATCGCGACAGGGAACGCGCCAGGGGTGCTGCCCCTGGACCCCACAAGGGGCGCTGCCCCTTGACCCCGTCTTGGGGGTGCTGCCCCCAAACCCCCGCAAGGGGCGCTGCCCCTTGACCCCATAGGAATTTGGTGGGAAACCGCGCTGATAAAAGTGGGGTAAATATAACCTCCGAGTCTGATTAGGCTCCATATAACAACAAAGAGAGCTGAAGGAGAGATGATTGATAACTTTAATGATAGGTTTCAAAAGGCTTACTCTCAGTTAGTCGTGCCTTACATATTGAATGCAGATGCTTTATTAGCCATGTATTATGTCACTCTTGATCCACTAACTACTATGTTAGTCAAAAGAAAAGTTGATATAGATACTATATCCAAAGCTTATAAGGAAGCAGCCTTAGTAAACTAGGAAATGAGACAAACAACCTATAGTCATTTTCTTAACGGAGGAAACCCTGGGATGAAAAGTCAAGCACAACCTTGGAATGGGGTTCCTATGCATCATACCCCATTATTAAACCCAATTCCTACATACACACCGGTGTATAATCCTTCCCCAATCCAGACTATAGTTCTGTATACTGGTAATAGTACCAATAACAATTAGAGTAATGGTTAGTCATTCTTCCAACCTCCTCAGGATACATTTGTGGAAAAGGCACAAGAGGATAGGGAAGAGATCAAAGAAATGATTGTACACCTAAGAAGATTGACCATTGAAATGACACAACTAAGAAATAAAAATTTCTATGGTAGAAATAATCAAGGATATAGTCAGAACCATAACCAGAGTTATAACTAGGGTCAGGTTTTAAATTAAAACCAGAATTATAATCAAAGTCAAAATCATAATTAGGGATAAACAATGCAAAATAGAGGACATGTTGTAGATAACAAGACCTAGGGTAATAACAATAGAAATCAAAATCAACCAAAGCCACCTAGGACATGGAACA
The DNA here is from genome assembly GCA_027924645.1 of Cunninghamia lanceolata. NCBI lineage: Eukaryota > Viridiplantae > Streptophyta > Pinopsida > Cupressales > Cupressaceae > Cunninghamia > Cunninghamia lanceolata. The sequence goes on from BSBN01000523.1 coordinate 15,531,409, forward strand.
TAGGGCCAAATAATGGCACTCTAGCTTCTCCATTTTAGAGTTTAGATAATCAGGAAACAAAACAAACAGCCAGAATTCAAATGGCTAATGGAGCATTAAAAAACTAGTGTAGGATTCATAATACCAGTGCACATGTTGAATTAGATTGCCCTCAGTTTCATTTGGCAGCTAGTATTTTCAATGTGGATGTACAGGCTCCCACATCTAAATTTCTCATTCCTAAAGGTAATGAAATAGTGCCCTCAGGATTTGAGACTACTTTAGCCTTAGAAACTCACTTTTGCAACTAGGGAGGGAGAGGATCAGCTATTAGAAGATGAGCCTTACTTTTGTGAGAACTTATACCCTGAATCAACCTTAGTATTGAATGCATTTCAGTTTCCCTTTGAAACTAAAAATGAAGTGTTATATGAAATAGAGGAGGTACAGGCTTTTCAATAGTCCAACAAAAATCATACCTACAATTTGAGAAGTAATACTAGGCTTGGAGGTCCTTTCACTACTTCCACTCCTCCCAACAATTTCAACACTCCTCTAGATAAGCATGCCAGTAATAACCCTGCTATACTGAAGGCTAACCATCTTATGAATGGTGGGACAGTAGCATCAAAAGTTTAAATAGGGAAAATAGAGACAGATGAAACAATGAGGTTAATGAGTTACTTGTCTGAAGAGATTAAAAAAATCAAGGTCAGTATACCTTTATGTGAATTGTTGAAAAGTCCAGGGGTCAGAAATGCTTTCATAAAATCCTTGGATACATCTATGGTAGGTGAGGTTTCTGCTGATATGAATGTTCCTAGTAAGGATCCACAGTCTAAAGACAAAAGTAAGAAAACTGAATAGTCTTCCAATACTAACATGGTCATGTATGCAGATAAGAGGGAGGCTCCTCCTTTATTGTTAACCATTAGGATGTTGGGAAAGAACATACATAATTACATGGTAGATTCTAGTGCATCAGCTAATGTAATGCCTTTAGGGATATGCAAAACTTTAGGACTGACTCCTACCAAATTTGCCAAGGTTGTTACACAATTAGACAAAACTGAGGTTAATGTGATAGGAGAATTAATGCATATTCAAATGCAGTTAGCCTGTGATCCTAGGGTGAGTCAATTCATTGACATTCAAGTAGTGGATATACCTATGAATTATGGGATGTTGTTAAGTAGGGACTAGTCCAAAACATTAAATGGATATATGGCCACTAATTTTTCACACATGTGGTTACCTTAGAGAGGTGTTCCAAATCAGATCAGGATAGAAGCTGAACCCAAAATGAAACACATGATTACAAAATACAATAGGACTAATGAGATATTATATGCTTCTGTTGAACCAGGTGTTTATAGAGTCACTAATAAGGGAGTGCAGATTGAAGAAATCTTGATGTTGAATTTTAAAGAAAAACCTGTCAGTAAAGAAATAGTAGTGTTCATTAAGTTTGATTGTAATTCTTCTGATGAGGAAGACAATGCATTAAATAGTTTTGGTTAGATCATTAGGCAGGAAATAGAAAGGTGCATTGAACAAAAAATTCCAGTTCAGTGCAAGTTGTACAAAATCATGTGTAGAGTCCATAGTAAGCCTCATTCTAAAGAGAATTGTTGAATGTGCAGAGACATTATAGAATATCAATATATAAATTGCACAAAAGGGATGGAACTACAAGAAGGAAAGGTTAATCCTGAGAAACCAGAGTTATACTCTCATGATAGCATGGATGTATTAAGTCTGGATTTAAAGAAAGAAATAAAAGACAAAAGTGTCTATCATTCTGATTTACAAATTGAGAATATAAATATGTAAGTAGGTCAAAATGAATCACTCATGAAGAAACAAGATATTATAGCACAAGTAACAAAAAGGGTGAGACATGCCAAAATAAAAGGTTAGAGGAATAAGGAAGGCATGTGGACACTGAAATGTGATAGGTCTAAGTCCAAACAAGGTGCAGGTGCAGGGGTTGAACTTATAGATCCTAATGGTAAGTCATTTTTAGTAGCATATAGGTTACAATTTCCTTGTACTAACAATGTAGCGAAATATGAAGCTTTAATTTATGGACTTGTTATGGCTATCAAGAAAAGGGTGAAAATGATCAGAGTATTTTTAGACTCTAAGTTAGTGGTCAGGAAAGTGAGAAAAGTATATGCATGCAATTATAAGAAGATGGTTTGTTATAGGCATAGATTGTGGGATTTAATAGATTCATTTGATGCCTTCAACATAGAACATATCCCTAGGGAATTGAATCATAGACCAGATGCATTAGCAGTTGCTACTAGCACTTTTGAGCCCTTAACATTGTTAGGTCTAAAATGATTTGTTGTTGAATTAGTGAATGTCCCAAGCATACAAGATAATGTTACTCATTTTTAGGTATTTGAAGGGGATCAGCAAATTGTGGATTTTCTCACCTGTAATGAAGTGTTTGAAGCTCAAATAATTGATGAACAGGAAAGGCCTGACATGTCTTGGGATGAAGAAGACATAATAAACTTGAAAATTAATTTCTTACCTAAGGGGGTAATTGAGTTGGAAAAGATTTTTGACTTTGATGGGGTAGTTAGGCAAAAAGATTTGTCCAAAACTGAAGGGGGTAAATGTGATCCCTATAACTTGGGAATAGACCAAAGTCCACAGAATGTACTGATTGGAAAGGCTTGCTGTAAGAAGCTAAGAAAAGAATTTGTGGATGTTTTGAAAGAATACAAACATGTAATAGCATGGACATATGAAGATTTGAAGACATATGATAAATCCATCATAACTCATGTAATACCCTTGAAACCAGAAGTTAAACCATTTAGGTAAAAACAAAGGCCTATGAATGCTATTTTGGAGCCTTTAATCTTTGAGGAAGTAAAAAACATTGATGTCTACCAGTATAATCTTCCCAGTAAGACATTCAACCTGGGTAGCTAATTTGGTACCCGTGAGAAAGAAAAGTGGAGACATTAGATTATGTGTTGACTTTAGAAATTTGAACAAAGCTTCTGAGAAGGATAATTATCCCTTGCCTCCAATAGATGAAGTTCTGCAAGCAGTAAATGGAGCTAAGATGATGTCTTTTTTAGATGGATTTTTAGGATATAATTAGGTCTTGGTTAATAAAGAAGATAGGTTGAAGACTACTTTTACTTGCAAGTGGGGTAATTATGCTTATAGGAGAATACCTTTTGGTTTGATAAATGCAGGTACCACTTTTCAGTGAGCCATGGATATTGCATTTTATGGATTATCAAGTAAATGCATTGTTATTTATATAGATGATTTAACTGTGTACTCTAAAGATGCATCCATTCATGCAGAAGGTTTGAGAAGGGTACTTAAGAGATACGAAAGGTATGGGATTTCTCTTAACCCAAAGAAATGTTCATTCGATGTAACTGAGGGAAAATTGTTAGGACATGTCATTTCTAAAAATGGGATATCCATTGATCCCGATAGAGTAGAACGAATAAGAAAATTGTAATTACCTAATAGTAAGAAGGAATTAAAATCTTTTTTCGGTAAGATTAACTTTGTTAGGAAGTTTATTACAGGGTTTGCAAAGATTGTGCAACCATTAAATGCAATGCTCAAGAAAGATGCAAATATAGAATGGACACCATTAGCCAAGGCCACATTTGAGGATATTATGTTAGCAAGTCCAAATTATACCAAGCCATTTTACATATATTCTTTTGCATCTACACATTCAGTTGCAGCTACCTTGACACAAAAGGGAGAAGATAATGAAGAAAAGCCCATAGCTTTCATGAGTGCACCTTTGAAAGATGCACAACTGAAGTATTTAGACACAAAAAGACAAGCATTTGCATTAGTAAGGGCATTTAAAATGTTTAGACATTACATCCTACAAAGTCAAGTCAAGGCCATAGTACCAGATGCAGCTTTAAAAATGTTGCTAATGCAGAATGAGCCTAGAGAGAAAAGGGCCAAATGGATTACAATATTGTAAGAGTTTGATATGGAGATCATTCCAATGAAGTTGGTTCAAGTACAAGCATTAGTACAGACCATAGCGAACACAGATCCAAATTTGGTAAAGCAGTAGTATGTACTAAACTCTAATGATGCATCAGGCTAGTATGATGATTTGAATACATTTCTGATATCAGGGAAATATCCAAGTAAGATGAAGTCTTCTTAGAGGAGAGATTTAAAGATTAAAGCACAAAGATACATGGTACAAGGAGGTCTTCTATTCAAGAAAAATCATGAGGGTATATATTTAAGATGTTTAAATCGAATTGAAGTAGATAAGGTATTGTCAGAGTTGCATGATATGGATGGAACTGCTCATGGTTCTCATTTAGCTACTATGCATAAGATATTAAGAGCGGGATACTATTGGCCAACAAGGTTTAAAGATACAGAGTCATATTCAAAGTTGTCATACCTGTCAGACTACAACAGACAAGGGAAGGAATCAAGCTAATCCATTATAGCCAATCATTGAGTCTAGGCCATTTGCACAGTGGGGCTTGGATTTCATTGGAGTTATAAATCCTCCATCATCTACAGGACATAAGTTTATATTGATAGTGACAGACTACTATACAAGGTAGATTGAAGCCACAGGTTGCAAGTTTTCTACTACTGAGGTAGTTATCAAATTCCTTGAAGAAAATATCATAACAAGGTTTGGAGTTCCATATTCACTGGTATGTGATAATGGCCCTGCATTTTCTTCTCTAAAATTTTCTAAATGGGCATTTGAATATGGGATAATTTTAAAATTTTCTTCAAATTATTATCCTTAGGGGAATGGTTTACCTAAGTCCACAAACAAGATTTTATTAGATATAACCAAGAAGCTAATTGTAAAAAATCCTGGAGAGTGGAATACATTGTTAAAGTATGCATTATGGGTAGATAGGACTAAGGTTTAGTCTGCCTTAGGCAATGCACCTTATCACCTAGTTAATGGGACTGATCCCATACTTCTAGTGAATTTAAGAATACATATCTGGAAGTTTACCAATGAGTATTTAGGATTTGATGATCACACAGAAGCCAGGATAGTCCAAATGTTACAATTTGACGAGAAAAGAGATCAAGCTATTGAAAAATTTTCTAAACATCAAGTAGTGGTCAAAAGATGGTTTGACAAAAGAGCAAGAGTCAAAATATTTAGAATATCAAACTTAGTGTTGTGCTGGGATAAAGCACATGAAAAGAAAGGAAATCATGGGAAATTTGACAAATTATGGTTAGGTCCATTACAGGTCACAGAGATAATAGGAGATAATACGTTCAGGCTTAAAACCTTGACTAGAGAAGATGTGCAATTACCTGTTAATGGCCAACATTTGAAACATTACTTCTAGGCTTGAGGTGATGGTGGTTGTCATGTTATGTATCATAGTGTAAATAATGAACAGTTGTTTTTGGGTCTTGTTTTGTGTTGTTTTGTTTTGTTGTTTTGTTGGTCTATGTGTTGTGTTTCCTTAGTAGGGATGTTTGTTTTATTTTGAAGTATACAGGAGTAGATTAACAACCACAAAAAACAATAGAAAATTCAAAACATTCAGGCTAATTATTTGAAACATATGCATAACTTATTGTAACTTCCATGAATGTAGAAAATGGTTTGGCTTGTGAAACTTTGTATTCAATAACTGTGGGTTGAGTATTCAAGGGAAGTTCCTCACTATGACACACCTAAAATCCTTGGGTTTGTTGAACATAGCAGTGTAGGTGTTAAGTGAAAAATTAGAGGTCAACCTTGCTACCATTACAATTCTCAGCTTAATTTTAGCAAGTGATCATACCTTGCATCATGAAGTTACAATGGTAATATCTTATAAAGTCTCTATCTTACACAAAATAAAAAAAATGTATAATAATAAGTAAATAAATAAAATGGATTACTGAAAATCTAGATTAAGCCATCTAAGTAACTCTACCAGGGCTATAGACACTTGCTGGCAGTGGGGATCTACTTAGGAGAATTGTAACAATAACCTTGTCAGGGCTATAGACGCATACTGGCAGCAAGGCTCTATCTGGTTGGCTATGAGGGAATGACATCAACTATGTAGTTTAATATCAGTCACTGGTTTATTCAACTTACTTTCAAGATGAGGATTATTAATCACATGCACCCACTTAAACTCAATTGGGAGATTCTTGCACCTTATTGAATACATTAAGTCTCAAGTTAAATAATGATCTACAAAAAGCAAAGTTGGAAGTTATGAATTTATTTCATTTAGTTTTCTTTAATGGTTTTAATTTAATTATTTTGTTTGGTTGCTAGTTGTTGTGATGCTAAAAACACGCCCCATTTTACTTCTTAGCAAAATGAGGACCCCTGCTGTGGTTGTGGCTTTTTACTTGTGTGTGGGTCTTCTTGGTGGTAAAGGGAAAAGGAGGTAAAGGTTACAAACTGTGTGGAAAATTAAAAAAATTAGCATTAAGTGCCAAAGTGGAATAGAGGTGAATTCTTTGTCAAAAATCATTAAGGGTTGCATTTTGAACCATTTCAAAATTCCCAATATTCTGCAAGATCTGCGTGTTTTTGGTAAAATGAATTATAGAAGGGTTTTGTATGTTGCATGTACAAGATCATTTGTATGTGGAGTCATTGTATTAGTCACATGGAGTGGTCAGGTTTATTTATCATGGTACTTTGTATACATGTGGTTAGTGTTTTATTCTTTGTATGCAAGTCGGACCCAATAAGTTTCAAAGGTGGAGTGGATAATATGCTAGGTTCGCATTGTATCTTGAGTTGTATGTTCGTTGAAAGGAAAGATACAAGGCAATATACATGCCACAAATCTAAAGAGAATATAAAGTTTGGTTTTATTAAGAGGAAGAAAAAAGGTATGTTTCATTGCTTGTATGTTGCATATTTCAGGTTTGCATCTTGCACATACATACAACGCGGATTTCAAATGGTAATTAAGTCAGATGTAAGTGATGCATTGTACCTTAATGTATATTGAAAAGATGCATTCACTTTATATACGTGCATAGATCCGAAGAGCTTATGCGATATGGTTAAGAAAAAATGAGGAGTCTAAGATAATTGTACAAAAGGGTTTGCATGTATGGAGACTTGTATCTAAGAGTAGATACAAGTGTTGTTTCTTCGAGATACAAGTGGGAAGGTAAAGTGGGTCCCATAGGTTGTATCTCGAAGTTGTATATTGCACAGACAGATGCATATACAAGCTGATATACAAGCAAAGATGCAAGGAACTGTGATACAAGACAGATTTCAAAAGAAGTTAAATAAAGGTAAGGCTTTATATGTTTGGGTGATTATATGTTAATGATATACAATCTAGATATACAAAGAAATGAAAAGAAATCGTCGGAGAGCTAAAAGGTAAAGAGATTTTGTATGGGTTGCATGTATAAATGCTTGTATCTATTTTACATACATCATGATATACAAACAAAAGATACAAGGGTAGATATAAAGGAAAAGGGGTAACATTGTTTATAACACGTTGGATATAGGCTTGTATATTGAAAGATGCAAATGGACATAAAAGAAATATTATACAAGGAGAGATACAAGAAAATACGATGTATGCAAAAAGGAAACTAATGGATAGAAGATTTAAAAATAAAACATTGAAGTAGAAGGCCGAAGCCATAGGTGCATTAAATGCTGCAATTAATGCTAAACTAACACTAAAAATGGTAAAATTTAATGGGTTAGGGTAAATCAAAAGTTGTTTTCTTTCAGATTTGCTTAGTCAAAATTGAAATTGTAGAAAGAGGAATTGTTGCAGAAATTGAACGAAAATGCATCGTGAGAAGAAATTTTAGAAACAGAAAAGTTTAGAAAATGGTAAAGTGAGTCAATGTTTGTAAGGTTGAGTTGTCAAAAATACAAGTATTTATCTTGAACATTGTTATAGTTTAGTTAAATAAAATGAAAAGTGATTTTCAATAATTTCATTTTAAGAATATAAGCAAGCGTTAAATTACTATGTCTAATTGTTAAATAGTTGGTTTGGGTTAAACAATACGAAAGTTGAAATGAGAAAAGACAAATGGGGGGTTAGGGTAAATATAAAAATATAGAAAATTCATAGTAAAACCCTAGGTAAGAAAGTAAAACAGGAAGTTAAAAAATGTGTTTTTTACACGATGGCCCCAAAGTAGAAAAAGGTGGATACAGGGGGTGAGGAAAAGATTAAAAAGGAAAGAAAGCCACATAAAGAAACTGAGAAGGAATAGTTTCTGATATACAGAGCATATCCTTCGTCTCTCGGCACAAGTAGAGTAGGGACAGACACCAGCATAGGGAATTATGGCGTGGATGATGTTTTGCAAAAGATCACAATAGCTGATGCTACACCTGACATTAGGTGTATATGGGAAAGTGGATTATATAGAGCTACAAGTTTCCCGTTAGCTATGGAAGCTAAAGACCTATGTCTAGATTGCATACACTTAAATGACCCAGTTACCAGAAGAGTAATACACCAGGATATGGTCATTGCAGACTTATCTATAGAGGGGATTGCAAGAACATTTGGTCTAGAGATACATGAAAAATGGTAGATATTGATATTGACCAATACAATGAGGATTTCAATGATATGAGAGGGATTGTAGAAGCAAGATCTTCTATAGTTGGTATAATGCGAAAAATAAGACCAAGGTCGTGGCAAGAGTACATAAGATTTTACAAAGAATATAGTTCAAGAGATATATTTGATGATTACAATGTTAAGCAGACTAGTGGGATTGAGGGATGCCACTATGTGTGAGCCTTGGATGTTCACTGTTATACAATTCATGAGGGAAGCAAAGAAGGAACAAGGACGAATTCACTAGGCTAAGGCTATTAGCATGGCCATATGGAAGAATGCAATGTTAAGGAAACAAAAGATGATGCCTTTCTATTTATCCTCGTATGTATTATATTCATGTGCAGAAATGGTTCAACCATATATACATGGGATTGACAGAGTTGGAACCCTAGGGAATGGCCCAGATCAAAAGCTTGTATATGACCATTATCCTGATGTACAGGAGGATAATGCATTGAGAAAGTATGCTTTAGTAAATGATGTATTTTATACATACATGGTTAGAATTTTAAGAGAAGAGCAGGATAAGAGATTGTCTGCAAATGCAAAGGATACAATTGGTTTGCATAGTTCATGGTACATTCAATTCTAGAACTTCACTTATATCAGAACTAAGGGATTTGAGGGAAAACCCTTCATGTTGCCTAGCTATCCTTCTAATAGATTGATTATTTTAGAGTTCTCAAGGCAGAACTTGAATGCCTTCAGAATGTATAAAAAGAGGTATAGCAGGAGAAATCTTAAGCTCCCTTGGGCAATTGGTAGACATTCCTATTCCAGCAAAGAGGTTACTGGTTATTCAAAGAGGGAGTTAAGGTATTATGGGTTTAACAATTTTGAGTTAGCAAGGAGGTTTGATCTTTTTCACAGGTTCCAAAATACTATTGATTCTAAATTTAAACATCAAGTACACATTGAGGATTTCTAGTCAGATTGTGAGAATGACAGAGAAGTGAGAAAGAGAGCTCACAAAAGACTGATAGTAGAGCAAATGAGGTCCATGGGGGCCATTTATGATGCAGGAGCATCCAGAGGCGTAAGGGCAATCTTGCATCACCCAAAAAGAAGTTAATTCAAAACCATCGTAGTTGTTCTCATTTCTTCCCATAATTAGTGTTTTAGGTTCCATAATATCTAGAATAGTAATGTAGGACTTTCAATTTTTCCAAAACGGCTAAAAATAGCGACCTGCCTATTTAGGAAAGTGTACCTGCTATTTTTAGAAAGTTTACATTTGGGCGCGTAATAAAGCAAAAACTTCTAGAAAGTTACATAACAGAAATATAAGACCTTTGGTGAAGGAATTAGGCAAAGATCATTTGTGAGCTGAAAGATATTAAAGTTTTTGTTTTCCAAAAAGCTCCTAAAAATTTACAGAATGAGATATGAGGCACTAAAACTTCTCATAACATCTCAAAAAGTTGATAGAAATCCATTTATGGATTTCCAGCATGATAGTTCACATCGTGAGCTTTTCGGCGCTTAAAACGATTCGTCAATCGGACACCTGGATCAAAAGTTATGCTTCCCGGAAGTTGACCTACTTTTGGAGGGAGTTGCAAATTTCGAAATTTAGTTGGAGGCCGCCAAAAAGTGCTATTTATGACTATTTTGGGAACCCTAGGTGGTAGTAGTATTAAGGGGGGCCAGTGTAGAGTCCAGAATAGGGGGGAAAATAGAAACCCTAGCTTATTTGGGGTTATAGAAGGCTGAAGATTCTAGAGTCTTGACGTTGGGAAAGCTGTAATGTGTTGCAGCTAGTAGAGGATTCATCCTTTGATTGTAATTGAGCTTCTGTAATGTAATGAGTTGCCTAGTTCAATAAAAGAAAGTTCTATTTACTATGTTTATTATTTGTTATTGTGTGTTTTGTGATTTACCCCCTTCATCAAGTGGTATCAGAGCAAGGGTTCCTGAGTGTGTAGACATATCGCCAACCATGAGGTAGTTTGCAATAGGACCTAAGGTTGTGGGTTTGCTGCAGAGACCAAGATGCCTCCACGAAGAAATCATGTTGGGAGGAATGCTTTGACGGAAGAGGGTTTTAGAGCCCTACAAAGGCAAATCGATGCATTGCAAGAGGAACTGCGAAGAGGGTTTGATATGAGAACAAGAGAAGAAAGTGAAGATGAAACCGAAGAGAAGCTATCTGAGGAAGAACAAGAAGCTGCAGGAGATCCTGCATAGGTTATGTTGTTGAGGGCCATTTCAAAGATTGGAAAGAGGCCCAAAATCAAAGTTTCTACATATTCTGGAGATTTGAATCTGGAACAGCTCATTGATTGGATCAATGACATAGAGGAGTATTTCAAGTATGAAGATGTGGAGGACCTAGATCGGGTCAAGTTTGCAAAAACAAAGTTGAAGGGCCATGCCAATATTTGGTGGAAGGAGGTCCAATTAGAGAGGAATAGAAGAGGAAAAGGGAAGATCACTAGATGGGATCGGATGGTGGAGAAACTGAAGAAGTTCATTCCTGTGGACTATGAGATGGACTTGTTGAAGAAGCTGCAAGGACTAAAGCAAGGTAACAAGTCTGTTAAGGAGTATACAGAAGAGTTTTTTAAGATTACTATTAGGACAGGCCATGTAAAGCCCAATAAGGAAAAGGTAGCCCATTACATTAATGGGTTGAGGCTGAGTATTCGGGAGGAGCTGAGCCTAGTCAAAATGACCACCATAGAAGATGCATACCAGTTTTCCTTGAAGGTGGAAGAGAAGCTGAATAAAAGATTTGACAGCAAGCAAAGGGGAAGAGGTCAAGGCAGAAGGACTGCTGGAAGACCCTATGGGGGCTGAAATGAAGATGCAAAGAAAAGTGAAGAAATTGGCACCAGTTGAAATTAGAGAGGAGATAACACCTACCGTCCTCATGACCAGAACAATGGTGAGCAAAGAGGAAGAGGAAGAGGTAGACCTGGGCAAGGACCTAGAAGAGGAGGTTTTAGAGGAACCTGTTTCCAATGTGGAGAAGAAGGGCATCGAGCATATGAGTGTCTGCAACATCAAGGAAGGATGAATAGGAGACCTGAAGCTAATGTACAATTTGCACATGTAGATGAAGATGCACAGTCTGAGCATTCTGAAGATGCTGAAAGGGGAGAAACCCTAGTTGTTAGAAGAACCTTGTTGAATGAGGAGAAAGAACCAAATCAGAGGAAGAGTTTATTCCACACAAGGTGCAAAGGTGAAGGTAAGTGTTGTGATATTATTATTGATAGTGGAAGCACTAATAATCTAGTTTCAAAAGAGATGGTTGACAAGTTGAAGTTGACAGGAAGAAAGCATCTGCATCCATATCAGATTGCATGGTTGCAGAAAGACCATAGAGCTTTGGTCAATGAGAAGTGTTTAGTGAAGTTCAAGATTAGGGACTACCATGATGAGGTACTATGTGATATCATACCGATGGATGCATATCATATGCTATTGGGAAGGTCATGGCAATATGATAGGAGCGCTGTCCATGATGGCCGTGCAAACACATATTCCCTAACAAAAGATGGAGTTCATCATAAATTGAAGCCCTTGACAGAGGTGGAAGAAAAGGTATGTAGTACTGCCAGAATTTGCTTGGTAGATGGTAGGAAATTTTTGGAGGGTATGAAGCATGAGCATCATTACTTTGCATTGATTCCTAAGATTAGTCAAGAGAACTCTAAAAATGTACTAGCAGAAGTTTCAGATATGTTGGAAGAGTTCTAGGACATTATCTCTGATAATGTACCAGAAGGTTTACCACCAGTAAGGAAGATAAGTCATCAAATGGATTTGATACTAGGAGCCAATTTGCCAAACAAGGCAGCCCATAGAATGACCCCTGCAGAGAATGAAGAGCTGAACAGACAAGTTCAGGAGTTGTTGAGGAAGGGACTGATAAGGGAGAGCCTAAGCCCATGTACGGTACCTGCAGTACTAGCACCAAAGGAGGATGGAGAATGGAGGATGTGTATAGACTCTCGAGCCATCAATAAGATAACGATCAAGTATAGATTTTCATTGCCAAGAATGGATGACATCATGGATTGTTTGAGTGGAGCCAAGTACTTCACGAAAATTGACCTAAAGAGTGGATATCACCAGATCTGTATCAGAGAAAGAGATGAATGGAAGACAGCCTTCAAGACAAAGGAAGGTTTGTATGAGTGGTTAGTCATGTCATTTGGGTTGACCAATGCACCGAGCACATTCATGCGGCTCATGAACGAGGTACTGAAGGAATTTTTGGGAAGTTTTGTTATTGTTTATTTGGATGATATTTTGATTTTCAATAAGACTTGGGATGAGCATCTGATGCATATCAGAAGAGTTCTAGGGAAGCTGAGGGAGGAGAAGTTGTTGATTAATCTGAAGAAATGTAGTTTTGCAAAGGAGTTGGTGTACCTAGGATTTGTTGTCTCAGAAGAAGGTCTTAAGATGGACCCAGAAAAAGTAAGGGCTATCATTGAATGGCCTATGCCAAGGAGTGTCAAAGAGGTAAGATCTTTTCATGGTTTGGCAAGTTTTTATAGAAAGTTTATCAAGAGTTTTAGTAGCATTTGTGCACCCCTAACTAAGACAATGAGAGGGGATAGAAAAGAGTTTAGATGGACTAAAGGAGCAGACAAGAGCTTTGATACATTGAAACAGAAAGTGGTAGAACAACCTATTTTGGCACTTCCAGATTTTAATAAGGTATTTCAGGTAGATTGTGATGCTAGTGGTAGTGGTATAGGAGCTGTTTTGAGCCAAGAAGGTAAGCCCATTACCTATTTTAGTGAGAAGCTTAATGATGCCAAGAAAAAGTATTATGTTTATGATCAAGAGTTTTATGCAATAGTTTAGGCTTTGAAGAAATGGAGACATTATTTGTTACCAAAGGAGTTTGTTTTATATACTGATCATCAGGCTTTGTAGTATCTTAATAGTCAAGGAAAGTTAAATCAAAGGCACTTAAAATGGGTTGAGTTTTTGCAGAGCTATACTTTTGTTTTGAAGCACAGGAGTGGGAAGTCCAACAGAGTTGCAGATTGCTTGAGTAGAAGGCAAAATTTATTGACAGAAATGAAGATAGAGGTTGTTGTGTTCAATTAGCTCAAAAGTTTGTATCCTAAAGATCTAGATTTTGTAGAGGCCTGGAAAGCTTGTTTGGAACCTGTTACTTTAGACAGGACAAAATGGTTGGATTTCATTATCCAAGATGGCATGTTGTTTAGAGGAAGCTAGTTGTGCATTCCAAGGAGTTCCATGAGAGAGAACTTGATTAAGGAGAAGCATAGTGGGGGATTGGCTGGACACTTTGGTCTAGATAAGACCATTGCTATTATTGGTGAAAATTATTATTGGTCACAGTTGCAACAGGATGTGAGGAAATTTGTGCAGAGTTGCAGAGTATGTCAAATGGCAAAAGGAACAAGTCAGAATACAGGGTTGTATCAACCATTACCTATACCAGAGAAGCCATGGGATGATATCAGTATGGATTTTGTTCTTAGTTTACCAAGGACACAGAGAGGACATGATTCCATTTTTGTGGTGGTGGACAGATTCTCGAAGATGGCACATTTTATTCCTTGCAAGAAGACTAATGATGCTATTCATATTGCTGAATTATTTTTCAGAGAGGTGGTGAAACTACATGGTCTACCAAAGAGCATAGTTTCAGATCGAGATACCAAGTTCATTGGTTATTTCTGGAGGACATTATGGAAGAAGTTGAAGATAGATTTGAAGTTTAGTTCTACACACCATCCACAGACTGATGGACAGACCGAAGTGGTGAATAGGAGTTTGGGTAACCTGCTACGATGCTTAGTAGGAGATAAGCCCAAGGGATGGGATTTGATTTTACCATAGGCAGAATTTGCTTACAACTATTCTGTCAATAGGAGTACTGGTAAATCACCATTCCAGATTGTATATGGAAATAGTCCAAGGAATGCTTCAGAGTTAAGGAATCTGGATAAGGGAGAAAAGACAAGTGTTGAGGCTGAAGACTTTGCAGAACAACAGAAGAATTTGCATGAAGAGGTGAGAAAGCACATTAATAAGATGAATACTCAGTACAAGGCTAAGGTAGATCAGAAGAGGAGGTATAAGGAGTTCCAGGTAGGAGATGAAGTCATGGTTCACCTGAGAAAAGAAAGGTTTCCAATTGGAACATATAATAAGTTGAAAATGAAGAAATTTGGACCATGCAGAATCATGAAGAAGCATGATTTAGGAAATGCATATGAGGTAGAGCTGCCAAGTGGGATCAATATTTTCCCTATTTTCAACATTGTTGATTTATCAAAATATCATGAAGGTGGAACAGAGGATGGACCAACAGAAGTGCAGTGGAGTATTCTGGCATCTACTTCAATAGAGGAGATAGAAGAGATCTTGGATAGCCGTGTGGGAAGGAACACTCAAAACAGGCAATATGAAGAATATCTAGTGAAATGGAAAGGAAGGCCTGTTGAAGATTCTTCTTGGTTGTCTAAGGCAGTAGTTGACCATTTGGGTTTTCCTCACACAAATACATGAGACGTGATAGGGTCACTTCTCAAATTACCCTTGGTGTCTGATGCAGGAGCATCTAGAGGCATAAGGGCAATCTTGCATCACCCAAAAAGAAGTTAATTCAAAACCATTGTAGTTGTTCTCATTTCTTCCCATAATTAGTGTTTTTGGTTCCATAATATCTAGAATAATAATGTAGGACTTTCAGTTTTTCCAAAACTGCTAAAAATAGCGACCTGCCTATTTAGGAAAGTGTACCTGCTATTTTTAGAAAGTTTGCATTTGGGTGCGTAATGAAGCAAAAACTTCCAGAAAGTTACATAACAGAAATATAAGACCTTTGGCGAAGGAATCGAGCAAAGATCATTTGTGAGCTGAAAGATATAAAGTTTTTGTATTCTGAAAAGCCCCTGAAAATTTAGGAATGAGATATGAGGCACTAAAACTTCTCATAACATCTCAAAAAGTTGACAAAAATCTATTTCTAGCGTGATAGTTCACATCATGATCTTTCCAGTGCTTAAAACGGTTCGTTAATTGGACACCCGGATCAAAAGTTATGCTTCCCAGAAGTTGACCTATTTTTGGAGGGAGTTGCAAATTTTGAAATTTAGCTGGAGGCCACCAAAAAGTGTTGTTTATGACTATTTTGGGAACCCTAGGCAGTAGTAGAGTTAAGGGGGGCTAGTGTAGAGTCTAGAATAGGGGGGAAAATAGAAACCCTAGCTGATTTGAGGTTACAGAAGGCTAAAGATTCTAGAGTCTTGAGGTTGGGAAAGCTGTAATGTGTTGCAGCCAGTAGAGGATTCATCCTCTAATTGTAATTGAGCTTCTGTAATGTAATGACTTGCCTAGTTCAATAAAAGAAAGTTCTATTTGCTATGTTTAATATTTTTTATTGTGTGTTTTGTGATTTACCCCCTTCATCAATTTATGTACCCCCAGAAGTTAAGGAGGATGGCAAATTATTGCACCATAGTTATGAAAGTGCCAGGCTTGCTCCTATTAGAGAGCCTGATTGGTCGCAACCATGGAATACATCTTTGGACATATTGTCCAAACCTGTCATTTTGTTCTCCAAGACATGGTTGAAGGACAGAATTGAGGAGCTTTAGGCTAAGGGAATTGAGCCTACATATCCAAAGTAAGGAAAAAAGAGAGTGAGGGAGCATCAAGATGATCTCCAGTACTTTTATGAAAAGAAAAGAAAGATTGTAGAAGCAAAGATTGTTGAGAAAGATAAATATGCTACATTGATGGATCCCTATGCAATAGGGGTGACAATAGCGGTATCATCAGGTACATTTGTAGAAGCAAAGTCATTGAGTCATGATACCAGTACAGAGCAAGCACAGGCTACTAAAGAGTTAACAGGGTAGAGGGTTATGAAGGCAATACCAATAGGGATATCCCAAGGAGAAACTTCAAAACAGAGTGAAGTTATAGGAGCACAGTAGGTAGGTGCTAAATTAAGAAACATACCTGATGCATCTATCTCAGCAGAGAAAAGACAAGCATATGCTAAGGTTAAAATAGAATTGGCTGAAGAAACACTGCATGGGTCAAAAATACATGAAGCCAAACAAGTTGTAGAGACTGTCAAAGTTGAAGATAATACTAGTGGAAGTGAAGTCAAGGAAGTGGATTCAAGGATGGGAAGAGAAATTAGCATGGAAGAAGAAGAATCCAGTGAATATTCAAGTGAATAATAAGAGCAAGACACTCAAGATGATATGGAAGTTGAACAGGGTTGAGTGTCTGGGCAAGAAAATGTACAAGAAGAATTGGGGGCAGTAGATCCATTTGGTACATTGGTACCTCTAGAAATAATAAGAGATGTACAAGATGTAGCACATCAAATAGAAGAATCTGAAAAAGAGGATACACCTAAGGAAGTAGTGAAAGAAACACCTATTCAAACTAAAGAAGAAATAGGAGATAGTACTTCTGGTGTAGATGAGTTGAATACTCTAAATATGTATTGGGAACACAGTGAAGAGGAAAAGAATGTAGAAAGCAAAGATGAATAGAAAAAAAAAATCTGATAAGATAGTAGGTTCACCTTCACATGTAGAGCAAGTTGATATGCCTGAAAAGGTACAAAAGAAAGGTTAAACAGCAAAGGAAACAACAAATAGACTTGAAAGTGAAGAGAACACAGAGAGTATTGATGAAGATAAATTTAATCCTAAAAAGAAAATAGAAGATAAGGGCATGAAAAATATGGAACAAGAAAATAAAGAAGAAGATCAAGAAAAAGACTCATCCAGAAAAGAGGGTCTAGAGGAAGAAAATGAGGGTGGAGGAGATACAGAAATTGAAGAAGAGGATAATGAGGGTGAATCTTGTTGTTATATGGAGCCTAATCAGACTCGGAAGTTATATTTACCCCTCTTTTATCAGCACAGTTTCCCCCCAAATCCCTACGGGGTCAAGGGGCAGCGCCCCTTACGGGGGTTTGGGGGCAAATAAAGCACCGAGAGTTATTTTTCATTGACCAACATAAGAAAACCCTATTTTTGTAACTGACAAAAAGCTTAATAAAAAGCAGCCAAGGGTTAGGGTTTGGGTAGTGTATTGTAGCATTTTGCAGCGGTATTGAGTTGCAGGGATTGCTGATTGCAATCAGTTTTGATTTACTAGATAATAATATTGGACTCTCTGTTTGGTGGATGTAGCTCGAGTTTGGGTGAACCATGTTAAAACTTGTCTCTTGCTATTATTATTTTTGTGTATTTCCATTCCTCTGTTTAATCTTTATTTGCATTTAATTGATATCTTCTATCGGCTAACCCTAACAAATCTAAATAGCAAGATGATCCAATAGTACAGGAACTAGCCCCTCAACAGTAGCCTCCTCCATAGCAACAACAACAACAACAACAACAACAAGGAGAAGTAGAAAAGCCTCAAGAAGAGGTAATCAATGAAGAGAAAGCTACTGAAAGCACAAAAGAGGCTCTATCTTGGTTGGGTGTAGAAATAAGGAGAGAAAAGGTGGAGGTACAGTTAGTACCCATAGACATCAAAAGTTTATTAGGCAATGCAATGACAAGAAAAAAAAGATGAAGGCCAGAACCATGTCAGAAATACAAAGAGGTCTAGACATATCCAAAACATTAAATTTGGCCATACCACAGAAGGAGAAATAATAGTAGATGACTACAAGATACTTAATTTTAACCTAGGACACACAATAAGGGAGCAACATATAAGTGAGTGGGAAGATATGCACCAGGTTACAGCAGAGATGTTAAAGAAAGACAAGGATAAACATGAATATTTGAAAGGACACATTGTCCAGTTACAACAATTCATTAGGGTGATATTTGATCCCAATACTACAATACCAGGGTTACCCAGGGAAATAGCAATATTGTCAAAAGATGAAATGAAGGATATGGAAAATAAGAGGCTTGAGGCCAATATTTTTGAGGAGTGGTTCAGAGCATTCATGCAAGAAGGAGAAGAGGTGATCAAACAAGCAATGATAGGATGGGAATTGGCTGCAATAGAAAAGAATAAATGTAGTGTGCTTATATATAATTGTTAGTTTAGAAAAGAAGAATGCAGGTTTGAATTGGGGTAACTAGAAGAAATTGAAGAAAGAGTAGATGAATTAATAAATGAAGGAGTCATTACTCCTCCGATGGCAAATCAAGTGCCATAGGCCAGGTTGGAGTTAAGATTTGAGGATGATAGTCTCAGAAGATGCATCATAGCCACTCAGGGTTTAGAAGAGAAGGTAGACAACATGATCAGGTTGCATAAGAGGATAATTGAAAAGCTCATAGATGATAAATGTATGGATGTACCAATATATATACTCCAAAGGGCATTAAAAGAATTCAAGACCATCTTTGTGCCATGTCTGGAGAATCCAGAGGCGTATTTAAGTAAAATGATTGATTCAGTAATGGAGGTGAGTGCTAAGATAAAGAAATATAAGAAGAAGGTTGAAGGTTTAGGTAAAGAAGAGAAGAAATTGAAAGAAGGGGTCACAATGCAAGAATATATATGGACAAGGAGTCCAGGAGGAAATCACACCTTCATAGAAGGTGTAACAAATAATTTTAAGATATATCTGAAGAAGTAGAAAAGTATAAAAAGGGGGCAAATAATAATAATGAAAGAGTCAATTGAAGGGTATCTACGGGCAGGTTCAACAAGAAAGAAGAGGTCAAAGGGGGGGAATCCTATTTTGAAAAGATTCCAATAGCATCCTTTGAGGTAAAAAAGATACCACAAAGATATTTTGAGAAACCGTTAGGAACAAATGTACACCCTTGATGAAGAAAGTATAAATACTAACCGTAGATTGGGTTTTGTAGCTGTAGCAGTTTGAAGCTTCAAATTCTATATAAGAAGCTCTGCTACTTGTTTATTATTTACACAAGGATTTTGAGTTGTAGATTTTACTTGTAATTTGTTTGAACATTTGAATAGAGAAGTATTTCTTTAGTTTAGAAGAGGAGGTCACCTTTGTCTACACTAAGGAATGTACAAAATGTCTGGTTTCCTTACTGTATCTGTAAAAATGTCTGTAAGTTCTTTGGCAATTTGATTAATGAAACAAAAGGTCATTCATACATTGTAAATTCTATATGACTGTGTGCTTTAAATACAAGTAAACTTGAAATTCTGAATTATTACAGAGTTTTTTCTGACTCTTACTGTATTTGAAGTATTATCCTTTGAGAGCTTGCAATCTTTGATGTGTGTTTCTGAAAATACTCAGGACTCTGCATTTGAAGATTTAGTATGTGGATTTGATTAATTTGCCATATCTCTTAAGGACGTGAGTAACAGAGCATCTAGATCCTATAGGAAATTAGTTTCAACCTGATTTTCTCTAACTTTTCCCCAAACATTTGAAATAATTAGCTTAAATGCAAAAATCTTAAGGAAATTGTCTTACATTTGAAAGAAGAAGGAAGAATTGTGTTAGTATTTGACAATTTTCATATCAATTTGAAAGGCAAGGCCGGTTTCACTGTAAATCATACAAAGCTTTATAGTACAGTTGTAAATTTATGCAAAGGAATGAATAATTTGTTTGTATTTACAACAATTTGCATAATTTGAGTCCAGTGAGTCAGAGATTACCTTAAATCAAGTAAGGCCCCTTGAATATTAGAGTTTCACATCAACCTGCTGAATTGTCCACAAGGTCAAGACCTGACCATACAGAAACTTGGGATTGAGAACTCTTAGGTGATTTCTTAATATCTTTCAAGACAGTTTGGGTTCATTTTGTGAATTTTAACTTTTGTTATGACTGTGTAAAAACTATCATCAACAGGCTTTTCCCCTTTTTTGTAGGTACACTTGGTATGATCTAGAGCTTGAAGATATGACATGAAGACCAACTCTCAACTAAGATCAACCTTCTGATAAAAAAGGCAATGATGGATATTTGATATTCTCATATGTTTTTTCTCATTTCATTTTATCATCAGATCTATAACTTGCATATGTCTGCATTGCTCTGTTTAGTCACTCCCACGGCTTGTGTGGGACACATTTAAATATTTCTTTTAAACATAATCAGTTACTTTGCCTTATGCAATTGATTTATGTATATTTCTTTTTGAATCAAATGCATAGGATAGAATAACTGAAACTGATATGAAACATATGTTCAAAAAATAATATGAAATGATAGTTTAAATGAATATCTTTCTTTCACACTAAGACATGATCACTTGAATAATCAAATTGTCTTACAACTTGAAAGATAAAACCAGTTAAAGATTAACTATCTTTCATTGACTATCTAATATCTTGCCATTAGATATTCATTTGTCATGATGGTTTGACAGTCCTGATTGGACTATCAGATTATCCTGTCAACTGATTCTTATTTTCTCTTTTCAAGACATCATACATTCACTGATTGCATTAACTTAAAAAATATTTCTTTTACTCCTTTTGAAACAATCTATAAATCATGTCTAACTAAATTAGATGTGAACATAATTTAGTAACATTTCTGGTGACCTCTCAGGGGGGTTTGCCTACTAAACAAAATAGAACCAGTAGCCTTGCAATTCCATTGGGCATAAGAGTCTTATCTTTACTGAAACTTTGAAAATGTCTTGTAACTCAAACTGATAGAAAACTACAGCAAAAAAGAAAACTGAAACTGAAACTATTCTAGCTTGTTAAGACATGGCCAACAAAATGTGCATGTGCACTTCTTGGAATCGAAAATACCAAACTAAAATTCTACTCTACCCCATACTAACTAGTGATTGAAGTTGGTCAAACAAATCCATTAACTACCTTTGTGAAATAACTTCCCTTTTTGGTTAAGAAAGGATATTCTGCAATGCTTTTTGCTATTGATAAGATATGATTCATAAGGACATACCTTATAGAATGTTGCAAAACTCTCTAAAGAGTGAAAACAAAATCACTCACCATCTGAATATGATCGTTGACACTACTGCTATAGGGTGAATAAATGATTTGATTCTAATGTTCTAAGGCTGCAAGCTCTTTTTTGGTGCAATAGAAATTTGTATCTCCTTTTCAAGCTCTTTGCCAGCTAAATCCTTGATGGGACAACCTCTTGCAATGATGAACTTTTGGTTAATACTCTTGATGTCCTGATTCAGATCTATTGAAAACATGCTCTCATCTAATTGATAATCTTGCACTGCATCCATATGAATTTCATCCCTCTGCTGCTCAAATTTAGACACTGATGTTAGTTCAACCAAGCACTATCCATCCTCCAAAAGCTCCACCTTGTTGCACTCATCATTTATTGGTTTGGGCTTTTGATCACTACAAGAATCTAGTATATTGGCAAGCTCCCTACAAGCTAAACAGTCAAGATCTTGACAATCAGATATAGAATTATCTTGTAAAGATGGAATATCTTCAATTAGTTCATCTTGCTGCATTGAAAATAAATCAGATGGCTTATTTTCATGGAGAATGTCATTTGATTTAGTTTCATATCCAGCCCGGTAATCAATCCTATGATCATGCAAAATAAGATTTTTAGTCTCCAAAATGGGACTATCCTTTTTCTCTTCTAGCTAAACTAAAATCTCAACCTCATTCTTATCCTTATGGACCAGCAGTACATCATGTTCTACAATATCATCTGGCTATCTCAAAATAGATAGTATTTTGGGCACTTGTATGATATCTTCCTCTTGGTCAACAAGAAAAGGCAATTGATCAAACAAAGAAACTGAATCCTCTTCTTTGTCTGGTTTATTCTCACTTGGAACTTGGGCAATCTATTTTTGTGATTGAAGACTTTTGCCCTCAAATTTCTGCATCCTACTTTGATTCATCTTATAGAAAGCATTAAAAAAAATTTCAAATGATTCAAAATGCATAGGGTTCAGGACCAAGTTTGAATCAACTTTCTTTAGACATTCATTATGTTCATAATTAGCTGAGGTTGTAGGACAAACAACAGCAACTTCTTGTTCTCCATTTGATTTCACAGCTACTAGCCTGGCATTCATGATTTCAATTAGTTTGGGTTCCTGATATGGCTAAAATTGAGGACAAATCGACTAGTCTTGAATGCAGACAGGCTCTTGAGCAAAGTCAGAACTTCTAAAACTCAGGATTTTGACCTCCTGAGGAGTCTGTTTGCATTCAAAACCCATCTCTTGGCCTTGGGGATAATTCAGACCATAAAAATTAGGGCTTTACCAATTAATTAAAACCACCTCAGGGTTACAATTTCTTCTTGGGTCTTGTGGATCAGTTTAGAAGGGTGGCCTCTTTGGCTAATTAGACTAATATTGGGCCTGGTATGGCTTATGTTCTTGATTGATTTGCCTCTTGAAACTAACAAATTCATTTTCCATGCTCTCAATTGTGCTTTTAAGCTCCTATAATTCTTGAGTTTGGACTAGAACAACAGTCTCTTGAGCAGCAACCTATAGTTCTATGGCTAGAATAGCTAGGACATCAGTCAAAAAGGGAATTGCCATGGGCTCAGGTGGCTAGATTTGTGGAAAAAAGGGTAAGGGGGGCCTTGGAGCTATCTTCCCCACTAGAATAAGGTAGTTTTCTACTCTAACAACAATTTCAAAAGCATCAGGAAGGGTAGACCCACCCAGAGCCTAAATCATAACAGGTATTTTGCTATCTAAAGCTTTAAGATAGAATAAAAAGGCATGCAATGGTGTAGGCCTTATTATCATGGGGATTCTATCCCAAGTGTTCTAGAAGCAGTAATTGAAATCAGACATATGTTCGTGTGAAGCCCTCTTGATGGTACTCAGCTGCTGCAATAGAGACAAAAGATCAGATTTGTCCTCAAAATGTTTATGCAATCCATCTCCCAGCGCATCCCATGAAGTGATTGAGCATGTTGTGAGTCCTCGAAACCACTGCAAAGCTTTCCCTTTCAGCAATGCAACCAAGAGTCTGATTGCTACATTTTCTTGGGTAACATTATCTACTAAACATAGCATTGCCACATCCTCAATGTGCTCAATAACTGTAGTGTGATCTTCTCTGGTGAAATATGATAGTCCTTTGAGGGCTGCAGCTAGAATGTCATCTCGTTGGGCAAGTTGTAATGGGTTGCCCCCATTAAATGCAACAAAAGGATACAGTCTAGCCATTTACTTAGAGTCACCAGGGTGTTTGATAATTTTGCCTCCAAAGGCTGTTAATACCAAAGAAAATGCCCAATTCTTCAGTATGTGACTTTCTTAATGTGTTGTTCATTAGATCTACTTGAAAATCAATGATTTGAGTCATGAAGTATGTTGTTTTTACCTCTAAAAGGTTGAAAATCTTATTGTGCATACCAAAACAACAGTAGTAATAAGTTCTTTTTCAACTAAAAATTAGTTCAAAGTCCCACCAGGCGTGCCAAAAACTATTATCGATTAGGATTGCACCATATGTAAACTTGTGAAAACTCTGCAATCCTTTGAAACATGCGATCAAACTCAGGCTGTGGGTGACCTATGGTGAGCTTGAACCTCCAAATGGGTTGGTTCCCTTGATAAAAATGATAAATTTTGCAGGAAAAGGGTAAAAGATCTAATGGAATTACTAAAACTGAAGCTGTAAATGCGGTGATGCACCTAATTTTGATGGAAAAATTGCAAAACTGACTTCACAATAGATCTTAGAAATCTATTCACATAATCCACTTTTGCCAATGCAAATGCAAAAATGTTTCTAAGGCTAGAAATTATCTTAGGGAAAAGGATTTTTCACAACATGAAGGAAAACAGACTTTAGTACCACAACCTAAGACATGTGATATAACTATGCTTTAACACTTACAAGTAAGAATGAGACAATAATTTTTAAGGTTTTGATAACTAAAAACAATAAAATTTCATCAAATCACTCATACAAGTAGCATTAATGGAAAGGTAAACACTTGATTACACTGAAAAATAAAGGAAAATATTGCATAAAAGATAGAAAATAGAACCTGTAACCTGCTATAATCTCTATAAAATCTGTAAAACTAAGTTACAAAACCATTCTTCTCTTCTAAAGTATAAAGAGCCAAAGAGGTAAGAACTGAAAATTGAGTTACAAACAAACTCAGTCTCTCAATGTGTAAAAGAGAAAAGAATGCAAGAACTAGCAAAACCTAAGTTTTACTTTACAATATATAGTTTTCTCGATTTAAGAGGCATGAAAAATAACTGTAGCTAACTGCCTCTAAAAATAAGCTCTCCAAAACTGATCCATGAGAAAACCAAGAAATCCTTAAAAATAAGGGTCAAAACTACCCCAAATTGAGCAAAAATAGCTCCAAATTGATCCTCTCCATGTGTTTGACCAAGAAGTTGACCAAAACTCTCCAAATTGTCCCTCAAAATCATGCAAAAGTCTCCAAATAGCTTCTGTTAACTCAACTCATCTATTTTGCATGATTTTGCATTGCAAAATTGATGTGAGCAAAGAATAAGGTAATTAGGTGCTAATTACTTTACTATTAGTTACATTTTTTACTAACTGTGTGATTTTACAACTTCTAAAAAATAATAAAGTAATTTATAAAAATATTACTTTATTATTTCTTTACATTGATTCTTAGTTGTAAAATAATGCATGATAGATGAAAATAAAATAATCACCTTATTTCTCCTTTTACATTTTTGCATATTTTTACATGATTTGATGCCAAAAAAAGGTCTTAAGAGAAAGAAAATATCCCCTTATGCCTCCATGCAAGAAAAACCTTATATTTTCATCTCAAATGCACTAAGGTAAAATACATCCCCTTGTCTTCATAAGGTATCATGCAAATCTTTATATCACCCTGCCTTCATATGATCTCCTTCTTTGACCTTTGATACATTAAAAATGCATAAGGTATGAAAAGAGTTTGACTACACCTTCACAATGCATGATTTGAAGAATCTTTGACTCTCGACCATGTTGCATATGATTTCAAGATATCTTCTACCACATCATTAGTTGACCTCCATGATAAAAGAGAAAATAAAGGCACCAAAGCCTTATCTCACAATGATCGACCCTTTGACTTTATCAAAATCTTCAAATAAAAAGATATGACTATCAGCCCATGGCCCCTTCTTAGCATGATGGCTAGGTAACATTCAAGTCTAAAGTCTTGACCTCAGGGATTTGGATAAGGTAATGATTTATTTATCTTTTATTTCAAAGTCAAAAATGATAAAAGGAAAACCGTGAGTCATCAAATAAAAGAACTCATGTAACCCTAAAAGTCACCTCATTTACATTTTGCATCTACTAATATTCAGATCTGCAACTAACATGGTCACTGCTAGGGTTTGGCTTCTCTAGTTTTCTTTTTTCATTTCCATGACTTCTTTTGTCGACTCTCTAGCAATTTCTTGTCGAAACAAAAGGCAGAGAAACAAGGTGAACATTATTCTGAGTTTTTACTGGCATTTTCTTGTTATTTTCTATAGCTTTCTTTATGTGACCATGGTTGTGCATATACTATCAACTTTTAACAATATCCTCCTATCTCTGTGTCTTCCTTCTCTAGTTTTTTGCATTTGTTCTTTGAGAACTTAAACAAAGAGAAGGTTGCGGCCTGTTATAACTCTACATCCATCAATGAGGTAATCTTCTTGGTTTGGCCTTCTTGTATTTCACATTACTTCCACTATATCTTCAAAAGAAATGCTAAGGGTTTTGAAAATTTCACATGGGTATTGCATTTCTTTGAAGAAAATGACTTCTATGCTGTACTCATGCCTATGTATGTCTTCTCTATATACCAGCTCTACTATAGATACAAAACTTTCCACAAGGGTTTAAAACATATGATGAGTGTTTGTTATTTATTTAGATACAAAGGCCTTATTGTAACGGCCATGCCACTAACTTCATTTTTGTGTGTAATTCTTAACTCTGTAGATGAAAAAATGGCACTAGGGTTTCAAAAAAATGGGAAGAGGTTTTTATCATTTTTAAGAACAAAAAGGTTTTCTAAGCCACAGGTTGTCATTTCTTGCACTGTAACTCTCATCTCATCTGCATAGAATTACTTTGACTATGAATAAAATGTGACAAGGGTCTTCAAAGAATGTGAGATGGGTTTTGTTCCTTTTGCATAGAAACCCTTTTAAGCCATGGCCTGCATAACTGTATTGTAACCCTTATCTCATTTGTATAGAAGAATATAAACCAGGCTTCAAGACTTGCAGAGATTTTTTTATTTCTTTGAGTATGTTTGTTATTTCTTTTACCTGATCACTCAGACATCTGAAAAGAGCCATGTATAGAACAATATAGTCTTTTATCTGGTAAAATGATACTTGGCATATGTAAAAAATCTCTCCTCATGACAAGAACATGATAATCTTTTTTCTCATACCTCCGCCTGTAGTTTACCACTTTCATCTCTTGGAGCATAAATCTTGTCAGATGCTCCTGTCTTGCACTTGCAATATCCTTGATGCATGAGGCCTGAACATTGGCATGGTATGAATGATGTTTCAATACTGTAGCATAATATGACTGTCACTTATTCTTTTGAGCTATTTCCTATTAACTGTCACTTCATTCATTGCGATAATACATGACTCCTATCAAGTATTACTATTCTGGTACTTCTATTTGGCATTATTCTTCTTCTGTATGTCCTTAAAAGGTATCATATAAGTAATAGCATTATGAACATGTCATAATGATATCTCATCATCTTGAAATGGCTCTTTCATTTAATGTTCATCTGCATTCTATGATGTTATTTGATCACCTTAATGACAGTCTTGTCTTTCCTTCTCAGTTGATTCTTTACTTATCACAAGGTTGTCTTCCATTGCATTTGTATACTTTTATGACATTCTAAGGTCTGATTTTATGATGTTTGACCTACTTTAATGACTGTCATTGTTATAGCATACATATGAACAGCAATAAGATATTTCAAAAAAAATAAAGAAGAGTACCTTAACTTGACTGTACTTCTGTGTTTTGCATATCGGCAACTTGATTCAGAATCATTGCTTCTTTTGTAACATGATATGAAGCAATTGAACATGACTGATTTGATTTTGACAATTTGTTATTAAGTGAGCATAGTTTATAGGAGCAACTGCTCCTTTTCACTTTTATCATGATGACTTCACTCTTTTACAAATTGTCTTGAATGATGCATCCTATCTTTCAATCTGATATCCTTTTTAAATGAATAAAAAGGAAAACATGCTGGGATCAACCCTTGTGGGAGCCACATTTTCTCCACATGTTTTAATGTCTTCAAATCAGCAACATTACTTTTCCTATACCTACATAGTGAACAAACAAGTTTGCATAAAAACATACGTCTTGAAGTTGATTGATCTTTCTCATCATGATCTGATTTGTTGCACATGTTTGATTTGATCCATTCATATGAAATGCATCATGTTTGCAAGTTGATATGGATGTTGATAAAAGCATATGATAATCTTAAATATTCAGAGCTTCTAACAGGGATTTTCTCCATTTTTTCTAGGTACACTTGGTATGATCTGGAGCTTGAAGATATGACATGAAGACCAACTCTCAACTGACATCAAACTTCTGATAAAAAAGGCAATGATGGATATTTGATATTCTCATATGTTCTTTCTCATTTCCTTTTATCATCATATTTATAGCGTGCATATGTCTGCATTGCTCAATTTAGTCATTCCCACGGCTTGTGTGGGACACATTTAAACATTTCTTTTAAACATAATCAGTTACTTTACCTTATGCAATTGATTTATGTATGTTTCTTTTTGAATCAAATGCATAGGATAGAATAACTGAAACTAATATGAAACATATGTTCAAAAAATAATATGAAATGACAGTTTAAATGAATACCTTTCTTTCACACTAAAACATGATCACTTGAATAATCAAATTGTCTTACAACTTGAAAGATAAAACCAGTTAGATTAACTGTCTTTCATTGACTATCTGATATCTTTCCATTAGATATTCATTTGTCATGATGGTTTAATAGTCCTGATTGGACTGTCAGATTATTCTGTCAACTGATCCTTATTTTCTGTTGTCAAGACATCATACATTCACTAATTGCATTAACTTAAAAAAGTTTTGTTTAACTCCTTTTGAAACAATCTGCAAATCAGGTCTAGCTAAATTAAGTGTGAACATAATTTAGTAACACTACCTCAGTAAAACCAGATTCAATACAAAATATAGTTATGGATTCAATATGTTGATACTAATCAAGATTTACACTTGTAAATGAACAAATCTTACTTTACCCTAAGTAAAAGATAATTACCCTATAGTAAAATCAAGATAAGATTTTGTCATATACGTACATGTAGAAGTGAATTTCACCTTTGTAAATAGTTGTAAAGGATATCCATTACCATTGGATGCTTTTTGTTCCATGAACTAGTGTTGTAATATCTCCTACATTTGCTTCAAGATCTTTACAAATTAATCTAAATTTCTATGCAATTTTCACTTTGGGTATTCAAATGCTTTGTGATTATCAAATGAACTGAATTATGCTTTTATCCTTCATGAAATTCACTAAGTGTTCATGCATTCAATACTACGGAATAGTAGATGGGTAATTACTTCTCAAGAGTAGGGAAATATAACAGTTTGGTAAATTGTATTTAAATTTAAACTCCAGCGGCAAAAGTGGCTCACTTTATGTGAGTTAAATGTGGTCAAGACTGGATGGAGATCTAGATATCCAATTGAAATATCCTATAGGAAATGTCTAGTGCAATGTTAATGGTCAATTAGGATGCAAGAAGTTACCTATAAATCCTAGACGAGATCTTTAAATAGGACCAAAATGACAAATGTTTGGTCCTAGCAAGTTGAATTATCCTATCCAGTAGGAATCTATAGTTCTTATGAGGATAATTTTGATAGTTTCATGATGATCTAGACATGCACTTCATGAACGCGCTAATGTCTAGTAAAGTTGTAATTCTAATGAGTCACATTTGAATTTGGCTTCAAGTCCGGGTGTTTTTGTGAAGGATTTACAACCCAATATGGATACCGGACATGACCTGAATATTTTGCAAATGTCCATGTTCAGTTGACCCAAAATGTTTGGTTCACCTGAATGTCCAGTGAGCATAACTTTCTCATTTTAACTAATTTTTAAGAAGTTCCAAAGGCAACTCTGGCTAAATTTTAGTCCTCTATCCATTCATGACCTTTGTAGCAGATACTTGGTAACTTGAAATTTGGCTTCAATAGACTTGACATTTTTCCTATAACATCCAAGTGAACAACGAAAGGACCAGCAAAGAAAAAGAAGTTGCGTCCTTAGTTTGCCAAGGCAAAATGGGGCATGTTGTGAGACTACACAACACTCTTGTGTCTCAGGAGATGAATAAAAATAATTTTTTAAACATCTTTGAAAAATGAGATAAAGTTGTAGAAAAAATGAGAAGCCTAAAAGTCAATGAAGTAAATGGAGATAGTAATAATGGCAACATTAAGAATAAGGGAACTAATGATCATTGTGTTGTCACCCCTATTGACGGGAGTCTAGGCATTCCTAGCTCCATTTGAGAGGAGCCACACAAAGAAATTGAGGGTAATAAAGGATTGACAATGATAGATACATATAAATAATGTAAAGAAGCAAATGAATATGAACCAGAGTCTAGAATTGATAACAGGAATTTTGCAAAGATTGGGGAAATTGATAAAGAGTGTGACCAGAGTAATTGTAATAATTTGACAACACTTGATAGTATTATAAGTGATACCTCTCCTAGTAGTTTGCATAATCCTAACTTTTAGGGGGAAGGTTTGGTAGAGGGGGGAATAATAGGGAGCTCTATTTAAGATAATTCTAGCCAGGAACTACTTGTGGATGTTACCCCTATTGTTGAGGCCTCTATTGATAAGAGATTGAAAGAGGTAATCTCTCTTGAAAAGGAGCTTAACAAGATGGGATCAAAAATGTAGAAGCTAATAGCAACCCTAAGCTGGTTATTAATAAGAATGCCCAAGAATTGGTCCAATATAAATTAGAGAGCAAATCAGACTAAGCAGAATAGCTAAAGCAAGAAAAAACTTGAATGTATGCCTGCCAGTGAGGCAGACAAAAGTTAAACAAAGGGATTTGAAGGAAAATGAAGTTAAACAAATTCATGAAAGAATAAAATCTATTGGGATACACATTGTCTTGTATTAGTTTACATAATCCCTTGATAAAAATATTTTGTAAGTCTAAATCATGCAAGGGAGTAAGCATCTTAGAACATAAGGACCAAAACCATATGACATAGGCAATAATGTGTTTGTTTTATCCTTGGGAACATTCAAAGAAATTGATAATTATGACTCTAAGCCCACACTAACTTTAAATTGCTTAATGAACACCTTACTCAAGTCATTAAATGTGTGGGTAGATCCTTGAGGAAGCAAAAACAACCACACAATAGCATAATATTTTAATTTTCATGGAAATAACTGAGTTAGGAGATTATCCCCTTATAGGAAGTCTACACATGATTGAAAATGATATAAAATGTGTGTTTGGGTCAACTTTTCCATCATACATTAAAAATTGAGGTTCCACAAAGCCCATTCGGAAACAATGCATAACAATCTCATATGATAGTGATGTATTAAGATACACATTGACTTGTATTAGTATATCTAATCCCTTGATAATGATCTTTTGTAAGTCTAAATCATGCAAGGGAGTAATCATCTTAGAACATAAGGACCGAAACTATATCACATAGGCATTAATGTGTTCATTTTGGCCTTGGGTACATTCAAATAAATGTCAACTATGAATCTAAGTCCCATGTTAACTTTAAATTGCTTTAGGAACACCTTACTCAAGTCATAGAATGTGTGGATTGGATTCTTAAGGAAGAAAAAAGAACCACTCAATAGTATAATCTTTCAATGTCCATAGAAATAACTTAAGTAGTTAGGAGCTTATCCTCATACAAAAAGTCTACACATACAATCATAAAAGATCTCAAATGTGTGTTTGGGTAACCTTTTCCATCATACATTAAAATTGAGATGCCAAAAAGCTCATGAGGAAAGGATTCATAACAATCTCAGATGATATTGGTGTGTGTCTAGTGTATTTGATCTATCAAGTGTCGATTAGTGCATCTAGGGTGGAAGAAGAGACCTGGTAAAAGTGAATGTTGAGGGCCACTATGTTGTGTATATAAGCATGAGTATGACAGGTGAGAGGAGTGGATGAGTTGATAGTTTAGTGCAATGACATGGAAGAGGATAGGTACTTAAGGGCATTTAAGGTATGGAATGTAATAGTAGACATCAAAGTGACATTGGCTAAGTGGGGTAGTTGGAAGCCCAATGGTCATAGAGGAAAGAGGCATGGAGGTGTAATGTATCATTTGGGTAATGGGTATCTCACCAATTTTATAACTATGAGCTAGGCCATAAAGAGGAGGAAAGGTGAAGAAAGGATAAACTTTATATGTATAGTTACTATAGAAGTATGGGTGGTACTATGGGGATGAGTAGTGGCTATGGAAGGAGTAATCTAGTAGAAGATGGATCAATGGTAGAAGTAGGACCATAAGTAGATGCACTAGTAACATTAGATGAAGCAATTTTGACACTAACTACTTGTAGGATCTCTAATCCAAATGGCTTATTGCCGAACACATTGTGAATCATATCAACTAGTTGTGTTGATTTTTTTGCAGTAGTCAAACTAGCAAGTTCATTTATAAAAATCTTGGTTGTCCACATGATCATCATGGTCATAATCCTTGTTATGTATGAAAAGTGGGAAGATGATGGATAGTGTAAGATCTATCAAATCAAACCCTCCTTTCATAGTAATACTCAAGGACAACAACCAAGCCAAGTCACTACAAGTGAAAGAGGACTCAGCTACATGTTGATGTACTCAAGAATGATATGGAGAGATTGATTAGATTGAGAGATTAATCAAACTGTAATTTGAATAAGCCTCAAACCCTATTTATAATGAAATCAGGTATAGAAAAATAAACTATTGTAGATCACCAGATAGGAAAACACTTAGGAAGGATTAGAAACTTACTAGAAGTTGGATTTCTAGAGTTGAAGACTTTGCAGACTATGGCAACTTTTTTGTAGATAGAGAATAGTGAGTAGTGTTAGATGATGTTCAACTTCTAAGTTTGGGATAAATCATGTCAGGAGAACTATTGGGTAGGCACCCTAGTCTAGTAGGGTAGAAATATAGTAACTTTCTACAAGATCCCAAATCTTTATCCTCTGAATTGCTTCTTTGTACCTGCACTTCAACAAATCCCGTACATGTAACCTACAATCACAAAGAGAGGGGTTTGGGGGTTGTGGTGTTTAGGAGGTTGCCTCAGTCAAGCCCTGGAATGACATTCAATTCTTCCAACACCATTATTAGATAGAGTCCATGCCCAAGGGAGGGCAGAGGCCAAAGCAATGATGAAATAGAATTATTGAAACACAAATAGATATCACCTTAGTGGTGAAGCCCTCACGAAGATGAAGATCCTTCAAATCATGAGGAGATAAATTGATGAAGCCAAATCTGAAACAAACACAATAACAACACAATTCTACTCTACAACACAATGAATGCCTTGAAATCCCTTGGATCAATATCACAAGTTCGCATTATCCTTCTAGGTGTAAAATGAAGACATAAACTCACTTATAAATGCTATCCTTCTAGCTTTTGTAATTCAAATTGAAAAGGCTGACAGAGGGAACCTTTTTAAAGGTCCTATGTCGACACATTTAAATTTGGGTCCCAACAAATCAACCTAGACTTGGACGTGGGCACTTAAGTCCCAAGGCCAATTTGGGTCTTGATTAAGCATTTAGAACTAGACCCTAAGACCCATTTGACATGGGTTTCAGGGGAAATTGCTCTGGTATAAGTATTAAGCATGTAAAGTGTAAAAATGGGGACCTAGGAGCTAAACTATGAGATAAAAAGGCATAGGGATACTTTTTACTCCATAACATTTAGCCCCCACTTAAATGTATGTATGATCTTATGATTCCATACATGCATTAAAGTATAGTTGAAACACATCAAACACACCAAAAACATAGAGCTAAGGCATACCCAAAGGTTGGGGGACCATTTCTAACCCCAAAGCTTAGGTAAGCACTAGAAAACACATACAAGACATGCAAGAAACAATGAATATAGTAAGAAGCACACAAAAATGGAGAATATAGTGGAAGCACACAATACACGTAGAAGACATGAGAGCAGTCATGTAATACATGAAGACTACATTGATTTAACAACTAAAATAAAATCTTACACTAGGGAGTGGAGGGAGCTCATTTCTATGCACCTTTAGACCACCAAAAACATGCAAAACAAAACCCAAAGTGTGGAGGGAGCTCATCACTAAGCACCTTTAGACCACACCAGGGGGAAGACACACTAAACAAAAACCCAAGAGTGGAGGTAGCTCATCACTATGCACCTTTAGATCACACTCGGGGGAAGACACAACAAACACATAAGGAAGACACATGGAATACATGAGCACTGCATAGTATGCCATAGACACTCTATACATCTTATACAAGGCAAACATGAGCGATGAAGGAGCTTATTGCTAAGTCCCACTATCTAAAACATGCCAAACACACCTGACGGTTGAGCTACCCTACCACAACTACCAAAGACATGCTTAAGGGTAGATGACTCAAGATCCAACCCCGCCTCCATAGAGGACTTTGTATAAAAGGATGTGCACTAGCTCAAGAGATAGACCATCTCACCTTCCGCAAAAGGGCTTTGTATAAAAGGATATGCACTAGCTCAAGAGATACGTCATCCCACCTCGCGATGAGGGCTTTTTGCTTGCATTTTAATGAGGATGTGCACTAGCTAAAGAGATACACCATCCCACCTCGTGGTGAGGGCTTTCAAACATGCTTTGTCATTGTAAAAGATAATTAGACAGATACCATTATATATGCCCCCACCTTAAGGTGGTTGATGCCACTTGTCAATATCAAGCACATTAAGGTAGAGCAAAAACATGCAAGGGAACAAGAGCTCTCACAAAGCTCATGCCCCCAAAGGTGACATGTGCCACAATTCCTAAATGTTCTCACAAACACATTGATATGATTGCTAAGATAATCAACAAGAGATAAGGTTAGAACATCTCACTGAAAGATATGCATGAATCATATTACATCAAAGAACCAAGGCTACACTTATGGGTTTAGAACTAATTATATCCATTGGGCTAGACTATAGGTATCTTGGAACTAAGTGTAATAACAAGGTGAGATACAAAACCATCCAAATTGTACGGAGCTAATTGACAGTATTGCAAAAGTTTTTTACAAAAGATATGACAACATGATATTGTTGCAAGTATGAGGTGAACCAGTGTAAGGAGAAGTTCTTGTCTTGATGGTTTTTCACATCATATGTTGCCATCAATGACAAAGGGGGAGATTGTTGCAAGTATGAGGTGAACCAGTGTTGTCATTGATGTCAACATACTCATATTGCATTAATGAGAAGGATTGGATGAGCTGTGTGCTGAGGATATTGAGAGAATAAGTCTCAATCAGGAACAGTGAAGAACATTGATGAGAAGAAGGCAAATGTACTGTATAGGTTGAGAATCAGAGGATGCAGATTAAAGGGTTTATAGATATGAGTCTTGAGATGCTTCAGCTAAGATTTTAGAGGTCCACATGAAGATCTGAAGAAGTTGTGGCTGTCTGTGTGGAACTGGTTCTGGCAAGGGTTCAAAGGTGACAGAGGATCACAGAAAGGTCTAGTGAGGTCCGGAATTGTATTATCCTAATCTACAAATTGGAAGGAGTGTTTGGGATGTCCTTGTGATGTGTTATCCTGAGTTGTGTATGATTTTGAGGTCTAGAAGTACCTTTTGCATTGTGACAGTGGCGATAGACTGTGTTCTTGAAGTACCAGATGATGAAGAGAAGAATTCTGGTAAGCTGATGAAGTGCGGATGTTTTTGATGATTTAGGGAAGGTTATGATGATCATTGGATCATATCTAGTTCATGTTGGTGGTCCGCATTGAAGTTAGAGTTGGATTTGATGTTAGGGCTACCAGTTGTTGGTGTTCTTCCTGTAACAGGCCGACCGGACGTTCTACACGCCTTGCGAATGTTATTGTGATGTTTGCCGACTTAGATGATTGTTCCTAAGTCGATGTCTTGTATAAATAAGTGTTTGAGAATTCATTTTGAGGTGTGGATTATGTGGATGAGTGTGGCATAGTGAAGAGAAGTGTGAAAGGCAGAGCAAGGGTTTTGGGCTTAAATGGAACTGATCCGGACATAGTAGAGATGTCATTCTCCAATTCAAGATTGTGATTCTTATCACTTTGTAGACAGTGTGTCTCCTTGTAGGCAGTGTGCCTCTTTGTGAGTAGTGAGCCCTAATTAGCATGTGCCATTCATTTTTCTTATTCTTCTAACAGAGAATAATCCTTGGGTTAATCACCCCGTGGTTTTTCCCTTAACCGGGTTTTCCACGTCAAAATCTTGGTGTTCAATGTGTTGATGTTTATCTGCTCTTGTGTTTATGCATTTTGCTTTCATGGATGGTTAATTGATATACTGTTAACTAACTAAGAAGAATCAAGTGTTTGAAGTAAGAGCAAGTTTTCATACAACTGATTCACCCCCCCTCTCAGTTGTATGCCCTAGATCCAACAATTGGTATCAGAGCCAAGTTCCTCTGAAAGGAGCTTAACCGCTTGAGGAGATCCAAGATGTCATCATACAAGAAGGATAGTCTGAAGTTCGATGGAACCAACTTCACTCTCTGGAAAGGTCGCATGAAATGTCACTTGGAGTGTATGGGAAAAGCATACTTGGCCATGGTCTCAAAACCATATGTACCTCCACAGGGTGGTCTGACAACTCTGAATGAAATTATAGATGTTGAAAACAATCTGTGGACCAAGGAAGCTCTTCTAAGCACATTGAATGACTCAGATCTCTCAAATGTTATCGACCTACCAACTGCTTATGAGATCTTGACTAAACTAGAACTTCTGTATGAAGGAGATGAGTTTGTCAAAAGTGCAAGGTTGCAAAGTCTGAAAAGGAAATTTGAAAGATTGAAGATGAGAGAAGATGAAAACATCACTACCTTTATGCCAAGAGTGAATGAGCTGGTATGTGGAATTAGAAATGCTGGTGGAACTCTGGATGAAAATGAGATTGTTTGCAAAATTCTCAGATCCCTTCCTACTACCTACAAAATCAAGGTTGCTGCCATTGATGAATTCAGAGCCCACACAACTGTCACAAGAGAACAATTGGCTGGCAAACTAGCTACATTTGAAATGACCAAGTTTGGAGATGATCCACCCAAAACTGAATCTGCTTTCAAAGCTAGTACCTATGTGAAAGGCAAACAAAGATTTGATCCAAGAGAAAACTCTTCAAGGAAGATGTCATGGTATGATCAAGCAAGAAGAGACATGGAAGAAAAGGAAGCAGAAACAGCTCAACTTGAAGCCCTCATTGCAAAGAGACTGCCAAGAGGATCTGGTAAGTATGAAAGAAAACTACCCTTTAAGTGTTTCAACTGCAATAAGATTGGTCATTTTGCTTCAAGATGTCTAGAAAGATCTGCAAGGTCTAACACTGACAGGCAAAGGTTTCAAAAGAACTACTATTATGTTCATGAAGAAGATGACAATGAAGGAGTAACAGATGATGAATCAGAACTAGGAAGCAAATCTGGAAATGAATGGGTGTTTATTGCCATCAAGGAAGAAGATTCAATATCCTCTGAATCTGTCAATCACAAGGTTGTGGAAAGAGCTTTGGCTGCTTAAGTGGAAGAAAAAGATGATTGGGTTATTGATAGTGGATGCTCTCACCATATGACTGGTGACAAGAATAAGTTCTTAGATTTGGAAAGGTATGAAGGAGGAATGGTAAAGTTTGGTGACAATTCTGCTGGTAGAATCAGAGGTAGGGGAACTATTTCCTTTGATGGAAAGAGCAAAATAGGTAATGTACTATATGTTGAAGGATTGAAGCACAATCTTCTCAGTGTTGGTCAATTAGTGGACAAAGGCTATGATCTTTGGTTCAAGAATGGAAAATGCAAAATCTTTACAAGCTCCAGAACTGAAATTGCATCCGGTACTCAAACAAAAGGTAATATCTTTCATCTGGTTAGTTCAAATAAAAGTTGTCTATTTGTTCAAGTTGATTAGAGTTGGTTATGGCATAGAAGAATGTGTCATGTAAATTTTGATAACATCATCAAGATAAGCAATATTCAGGCTGTAAGAGATCTTCCAAAATTGGTGAAACCTACAAATAGTTTGTGCAAAGAATGTCAGCTAGGTAAATAGAGCAGAGTCTCTTTCAAAAGCAAAGATCAATCCTCTACCGAATTGTTGGAATTAGTACATACTGATCTCTATGGTCCGATAAGAATCAAGAGTCTACAAGGTGATAGATATTTCATGTTGCTAATTGATGACCATTCCCGGATGATATGGGTTACCTTCCTAAAAGAGAAATTAGAAGCCCTTGAGAAGTTCAAAATCTTCAAAGCTATGGTAGAGAATCAAACCGGATTAAAACTGAAGTGTCTAAGGTTTGATAGAGGTGGTGAATTTACATCTGGTGAGTTCATTGACTTTTGTGAGAAACAGGGTATAAGGAGATAGTTGTCTGCTCCTAGGACTCCACAACAGAATGGAGTAGTTGAGAGAAAGAACTGGACCATCCAAGAAGCTGCCAGGACAATGATGTTGGAAGCAAATGTTCCTCAGATGTTTTGGAAAGAAGCTATCAACACTACAATCTACACTCTCAATCGAGTTAAAATCAGAAACAATACCAGTAAGACCCCCTATGAACTTTGGTTTGGCATCACTCCTACTGTGAGATATTTTAGAGTATTTGGCAGCAAGTGTTATATTAAAAGAGATGAAGATCTAGGAAAGTTTGATGCTAGAAGTGATGAAGGAATTTTCTTGGGTTACTCCACTCAAAGCAAAGCATACCGGTGTTACAATAAGAGACTGAGGAAGATGATAGAAAGTACTAATGTAAAAGTTGATGAAGGAATTGAGAAGCTCTTAAGGTTCTATGAATGTGATGAAGATGATCAGAATGATCCTCTGGTACAAGGAGCTCCTTCCTCCTCTGAAATTTAGATCCAGACTGATCTGGTAAATCAGGAAGAAGAAGTTTGTCTGAATGAGCCTGATCAAGAATTAGTAGTGCAAGAAACTCCCAAAGTTCCAAGGTATGTAACTCTAAATCACTCTGAAGATCAGATCATAGGTGACAAAAGTAAAGGGGTACAAACAAGAAGAAGAATTGCTCAAGATTCAAATGAATACTGTCTGATTTCAAAGATTGAACCTAAGACAGTAAATGAAGCTTGCAATGATGAAAACTGGACCAAAGCAATGGAGGAAGAATTGATGCAAATTGAGAAAAATCATACTTGGGATCTTGTTCCCAGACCTAGAGACAGGAATGTGATTGGAATTAAATGGGTCTTCCGAAACAAACTGAATGAAGTAGGTGAAGTAATCAGAAACAAAGCTAGATTGGTCTGCAAAGGCTACTCTCAAATAGAAGGAATTGATTTTGAAGAGACCTTTGCTCCTGTGACAAGAATTGAAGTAGTCAGATTATTTCTTGCATTTGTTGCCTTCAAAGACTTCAAGGTATATCAGATGGATGTCAAGTTTGCCTTCCTAAATGGTGATCTGGAAGAAGAAGTTTACATTGAACAACTGGATGGATTTCAATTGTCTGATAATGATGATATGGTCTGTAAGTTGAAGAAAGCATTGTATGGATTGAAGCAAGCCCCAAGAGCATGGTATGAAAGGTTGGATAAGCATCTTGTGTAGATTAGATTCAACAAAGGTACTGCTGACAGTAACTTATATTTCAAAATTGATCATGAAAACATTTTGATTGTTGAAGTGTTTGTGGATGATATCATTTTTGGAGGAAGAGATAGTATGTGCAAGACTTTTGCAAATCAGATGAAAAGTGAGTTTGAAATGTCTATGCTTGGTGAAATGAATTTCTTCTTGGGTCTGCAAATTACTCAAACAAAGAAAGGGATCTTCATTTCTCAAACCAAATATGTGAAAGAATTGTTGAGGAAATTTGGTATGGAAGATTCAAAGCCAATGAACACTCCTATGGTAACCGGATGTAAGTTGAGCAAAGATGATGACTCTCCAAAGGCAGATCAGACAAAGTATAGATCAATGATTGGTGGATTGTTGTATCTCACTTAGACTAGGCCAGCTATAATGCAGGCTGTTGGTCTTGTGGCAAGATTCCAGGTTGATTCTAGAGAATCTCATGTTATGGCAATCAAAAGAATTTTTAGGTACTTGAAAGGAACAGTTGAGTATGGTCTATGGTACCCTAGAGATCTGGATTTCTCTCTTCATGCTTACACAGATGCAGATTGCGCAGGAGATGTGGATGACCGGAAGAGTACCCTATGGAGGAGCATTCTTTTTGGGGAAGAGATTGGTTTCTTGGCTAGGCAAGAAACAAGATGCAATATCTCTGTCTACAATTGAAGCAGAATACATTGCAGCAGCAGGTAGTTGCACTCAAATCTTATGGATGAAGCAGATGCTAAGAGACATTAAAATTGAATATGAGGAGCCTATCACAATTTTTTGTGATAATTCAAGTGCAATTAATATTTTTAAGAATCCAGTATTGCATTCTAAGACTAAGCACATATCTATCAAGTTTCACTTTTTGAGAGAACAAGTGAACAAGGAAGAAGTTAGATTGGAGTATGTACCTCCAAGGATCAGATTGCAGATATCTTTACTTAACCTCTTCCCAAGGACTCTTTCAAGTTTCTCAGGGAAAAGTTAGGGGTCATGGCCACTCCAGTGATGCATTAAGATGCACTGATGTGCATCAGTCTGGTGGATATCATAGTCATATCTTGTGATCCAGATTGATGATGGGGAGCTGCTACTAAGGGGGAGCAGCTAGTATGATTCTGATGTATTAGAATTGCAAGTATGAGCCCTTTTCCATTGATGTCAAAGGGGGAGAGAAGACATGTGAAAAATAAGTAGCTGATGATCAAAGGGGGAGCAGCAAAGGAGGAGAAGACATGTTGCTGATAGGGGGAGTTGTGACAGAAAGGAGAAGTTCTTGTCTTGATGGTTTTTCACATCATATGTTGCCATCAATGACAAAGGGGGAGATTGTTGCAAGTATGAGGTGAACCAGTGTTGTCATTGATGTCAACATACTCATATTGCATTAATGAGAAGGATTGGATGAGCTGTGTGCTGAGGATATTGAGATAATAAGTCTCAATCAGGAACAATGAAGAACAGTGATGAGAAGGCAAATGTACTGTATAGGTTGAGAACCAGAGGATGTGGATTAAAGGGTTTATAGATATGAGTCTTGAGATGCTTTAGCTAAGATTTCAGAGGTCCGCATGAAGATCTGAAGAAGTTGTGGCTGTCTGTGTGGAACCAGTTCTGGTAAGTGTTCAGAGGTGACAGAGGATCACAGAAAGGTCCGGTGAGGTCCAGAATTGTATTATCCTAATCTGCAGATTGGAAGGAGTGTTTGGGATGTCCTTGTGATGTGTTATCCCAAGTTGTGTATGATTTTGAGGTCCGAAAGTACCTTTTGCATTGTGACAGTGGCGACAGACTGTGTTCTTGAAGTACCAAATGATGAAGAGAAGAATTCTGGTAAGCTGATGAAGTGCGGATGTTTTTGATGATTTAGGGAAGGTTATGATGATCATTGGATCATATCTAGTTTGTGTTGGAGGCCACATTGAAGTTAGAGTTGGATTTGATGTTATGGGTACCAGTTGTTGGTGTTCTTCCTGTAACAAGCCGACCGGATGTTCTACACGCCTTGCGAATGTTATTGTGATGTTTGCCGACT
Organism: Cunninghamia lanceolata; assembly: GCA_027924645.1. Classification (NCBI taxonomy): domain Eukaryota; kingdom Viridiplantae; phylum Streptophyta; class Pinopsida; order Cupressales; family Cupressaceae; genus Cunninghamia; species Cunninghamia lanceolata. The sequence goes on from BSBN01000523.1 coordinate 15,572,846, forward strand.
TAGATGATTGTTCCTAAGTTGATGTCTTGTATAAATAAGTGTTTGAGAATTCATTTTGAGGTGTGGATTGTGTGGATGAGTGTGGCATAGCAAAGAGAAGTGCGAAAGGCAGAGCAAGGGTTTTGGGCTTAAATGGAACTGATCCGGACATAGTAGAGATGTCATTCTCCAGTTCAAGATTGTGATTCTTATCACTTTGTAGACAGTGTGTCTCCTTGTAGGCAGTGTGCCTCTTTGTGAGCAGTGTGCTCGGGCAGTGAGCCCTAATTGGCATGTGCCATTCATTTTTCTTATTCTTCTAATAGAGAATAATCCTTGGGTTAATCACCCCGTGGTTTTTCCCTTAACCGAGTTTTCCACGTCAAAATCTTGGTGTTCAATGTGTTGATGTTTATCTGCTCTTGTGTTTATGCATTTTGCTTTCATGGATGGTTAATTGATATGCTGTTAACTAACTAAGAAGAATCAAGTGTTTGAAGTAAGAGCAAGTTTTCATACAACTGATTCACCCCCCCTCTCAGTTGTATGCCCTAGATCCAACAGATATATCACATAGAGTGATTCTACTAGTCAAGCATCAAATATATATCAACCCCATCTTCATATATGGACTGGGTCCATTTTTTTTACTTGCTGAAGGGACACATGGTCTTTATCAGTATTTGTTTGTTTTCATCATCTATCAACTAGATAGAATCACTAAAGAAGGTAAACAATAAAAATGAGAGAGGAAAACCAAGTGCCTTAGGAACACCACATAGGAGGATGCCCCCAAGACATCATCCACAATGCTATGCCCCTCAGGCACAACACAACAATAAAATAGAGGAAAGAAGAATAGAAGAATATAGAAACAAATAGAAGAATGGTCACAACATAGGCAGTCTCCTGGTATCCTTTACCTTACAAGAGTATCAAGGGTCATCCAAGGAGACCTAAACAACACACAACACATCACAGGGGAACACAACACAACATAATATTATAGCATATATGTCTAAGAGGAGTCTGAACTTGTGAGCATCTTAGAAAGGTGCTCTATCAAGTGTGGTAAAAAGTGTGAGTAGTTCATACTTGATTGATTCTTATTTCTAGAACAGTCATGCGGTGCTTGTTTCTCAAGACCCTGTATAATCTTTTGTTTCTTACGAGGAGAGGAATCATTACTATTTGCCACTAATGATAGTCACCTTGTTCATTTTTTATCCTTTTCTCTTTTTTTTAATTTGCTTGATGAAGGAGTCTTTCACAATGAAATGGGATACTTTCCATCAAGACAACTCTTTCTTACTTAATCATATCCTTTCGAGGTTGTTCAATTTATGTATCTAGTGCATTTTGATTATCTCCCAATCCTTGAAGGGATAGTGGTGGAGTAACCTCAACATAGATACCTTTCCCACATGGACAAGGTGTGATCATAGAAATTATTTCATCATAGTCGAGGTAGTCATCTTCCTACTTTATTGGATTTTTCTCTACCATATTATTGTTGTTATGCTTAGGAAAAGGATTTTTACAGACTTGTAAATGCTGATTCAGAGGGGACACCAACTTCTTTCCATTGTCATTCACACCAATTACCTATATTATATTAGAATCGATGAGGTCTTGAATTTAATGTTTAAGACACATACATCATTCGGTGTCATGTCTTATTGAGTGGTGATACTGACAAAAGGCATTAGCATCAAATGATGGTACTTGTATCCTATTGCTATCAAATGGTTTAATAGGAGGAAGCTTCAAGAGATTATTGCTTACTACTTGATTTATAATTTATTTAAGAGAGTCAGATAATGGTGTAAACTATCTTTGTTGTTGTCTAAATTGAAATGGTACTCATTTAGAATTACTAATGGCAGATGTAACATCACAATCCATAATGCTCATAATTAAAAATAAATATTCATCTTGAATAAGAGTTAGGATACATCATAATTATCCAAAGCATAGTTAAACAAGAGTGAATCATTATTATTACAATAATTAAGCATGTTATTCTTTACCAGAATATATCAAAACTTAAATTCAAATATCTAATGATATCCCATTATTGAATAACCTTCACTATGCATGTACAAAGCTATGCTCAAGGCATCAAATATCAAAATATATAAAATAATTGACTATCAAGTCATATAGAGAAAAACACTACATCTAGAACATATGACATCTATCTTCATAAGCCTCGGCTTGTCTTTTTCTTGGGAAGGAGAGCATCATCCAAGTGCTTTTCCTCCAACCACAAACTAGTAGTCCCCCACACAAATTCCTACCTGGAAGCGGTCCTACACTTCACAGAAGGTCTACATATAAGGAACTATTAGGTTTTCAATCTGAGTATCTGGTGTTGTGTCCTTCATAATGCCTCACAGTCAATGCAACTATAGATCCACTCTAACTATGCATGACACTACTAGACACATTATGCCATCTAGAGCACTGTGGACTGACAATGCATGCAGAGACAGATGCATTACTTTGGCTAAAGATTTACATACATATACATTATGCAATGAACATTGGCATATGTCCACCACCTCGACTTGAATTATAAGTTGTCATGTCTTGCAGTAACACGATTCGACCTTTCTTGGTCTTGGATAGATAATTTTAAAATGTCTTAGTCCATTCTTTGGACATTCCTGTCTTGAGAGCCCATTCCCAAGGGTCTCATTGCTTAGGAAATAGGGAACTAGTGACTCCACATCACAATGTCCTGCACTTTCATAAAGAAATAAGTTTATTCTTGTTTTCAACACTTAACCTTACCTAGTTGGTGTTTACTTTATTTACCTAATTCCAAGGTTTATATTCAGAACATAATGTCAAAAGGAGTACTTGCAATGACTCATAGAGTCGATCCCCTTTAAGAAGGATCTATCTCAAGAGACCCTCTTGATTCCATATACTTAAATAAGAATATTTTCCATTCGCAAAGATGGCATTCACTTATATACAACAAAGTTTATAGTAACATAGGGTTTGTTCTTGTAAAACAATGTATCAAAAGATTAACTTTCCCATAGGGAATGTGGCACACACTCATGGCTACCAAGAAAACATCAATGTGTCTATATGAACCTTCCCATTTCCATGATAAATTATTATAGCATCAGTATACATTACATGCACAAAGGATACCAATAAAAAACACTCAAATGTTGACATCATTTACTTTAAGTTGATAAGTTATAATGCTGAGTGCACATGACACATACTCAATTTTTTCTATTAAGACTAGAGTAGTCAATACTGTAATATGGTTTGGCATACTTGTTACTAAATGCATGGCACTAATGTATTAATATCATAAGTCAGTACCCTCAGCCTTCACATACTCATTAAACATTGTCACTCTATCGGTCTCTTTAACGAATACCACATTTTCATGACTTCTCGGTTGTTGAACAGTCATAAAGAAACATTAATAAAAAGGATTCAAGGCTCAATAATAGTTCATCATAAGTTGATAGCCCTTTTAGGTTCTACATAGCTATAATAATATAGCACCTTCTTGGTTTTATACAGTCATTATAATGATGACAGGATGATACAAAGATATTAAGGTGGTTTAAATCCTTGCCATATGGCACAATGTAAGAATCATAAGCTTAGAATGCATAGGTCTCAACCTCTAAGCTAGCCAAGCATCACCATAGCGATGATTCATATTAATAATATAGAAAGGCACATGTAGCCTTAGAAACTTATAACAATAGTTTAAACCTATGTTAAAACACAGTATTAAACTTTGTAGTTTAAATGGCCTCGAAGGCCGTTAGATAATAGCATATGATATTCATGGGTCGACACTGTCGATGCCCTTTTGTATCAAGAAGAAACATTTGAACATCCATATCCACAATAGATTATCGAATTCAATTCGATAAGTCTTAGTTTATACCTATAGGTATTCTCAGTCATAGGGTTTATATTGTTGCAGGGCTCTTATGCTTACACAAACGATAAGACGTATCTTCCTTCTATGCCACTCCTATAGAAGAGATATCTCTAGCCTCCCCAAAGATTATCTCCTCTATGTATTCCTTGCCTCCTTTTCCAAAAATGAGAATCACATTACATGCAAAACAAAAGCCCAAGACTCTTTTTTCCAAAACTAGTATCAACAAATACCTTGCATGCCTATCAAGAATAGATTATGCATGGCTAAATGTTCACCACCTCACAGGATCTCATGGATCCACTTCTCCCAACATCAATAGGATGCCCACGAATAAGGCTAGAGTTTAGGAAAAACTCAGCCACCACTCCTCTCCACACTCCTTGTGGGTGGTGTTTGGCTGAGTGCCACTGAAATACAATAATAAATCTAATAAAATATAATTAGGTTACTAAGACATTATCGACCTCTTAAAAGGTTAAGACAATTTTAGCTTATATATATATATATATATATATATATATATATATATATATTCCCTTATATAAGATTTAAGGATTATCAAATTAACCAAGGTGTTGATAATGTCAACACCATTAGAAAATGACACATTCTTATGATGCAACTTTGAGGTCAAGCACCACTCCCCCTTAGAGCATTGATCACCGTAAGACATATATATCAATATATAATAGTTAAAAATCATAATATAGAAATAGACATGGAATCAAGGAGTCCTCGACAACTTGCTGAAATGGGCAAATGACTCACATGGACATTCTTGCGAACATTGTCATTTAGTCAAATTGACATTGAAGGCATCAAGAAGAATCCAATTGTCAAATCGGTATGAGAAAGTAAAAGACTAACAAGGAGAGATGTAACTCAGCCTAGTAGCAAGGATTCATAAGGACAAAGTTTGATACTTAGATGGCAGTTTGACCCCTTTTCCCGACATCTATCTCTTCCTCCCAGATGATACCCTCCTTCCATCTTCGAAGGATGATTACTTTCCTAATCAAACTCACCACCATAAAATCATGATTATTGTATCATCATCTGGTGAGTAAATCATAGTAATTAAATAATCATTTAAACTTGAAATTTCATATCTAACTAACATTAATCAGTATCCTCATAATCAATGATTAATCTGATATTTTCCACAAACATCTAATCATTAAACTATGGTTAATCATCTTGATTACCATGCAAATATAATATTAAGCTAAATTATAAATTGGAGATGTAACATACCTCCCCCCATTAGAATCATCATCCCCGATGATTTAATGTCTTCAGAGTCAATCAACATAATAATAAAAATGTTTTGTGAGTATAATAAAAAAGTTTTCTAGAAAAGATGAGGAAATCTCGCATAAATGTCATCATAGTTTTCCCAGGTGGCATTTTCCTCCACATATTGGTCTCAGTGGACCTTACATTGTGTTATCTCTTTGTTACCTAAGTGTAGCTTATGCATTTCGAGCACCTTGATGGGCTCGATCACCACCACCCCTGGGTCCTTCACCTGTATAGCATTCCAATCAAGAATGGGAATTTGATTATCTACAGCATTAAACTTTTTCAAATAGGAAACATGAAAAACATTATGCATCATGGAAAGAGCTAGCGGTAGAGCAATTCTGTATGCAACTAGGTTGAATTCTTCAAGAACTTCAAAGGGACCCATGTATCTAGGTGCCAATTTGGATGTCTTTCCAAATTTAATGGAACTCTTTTGAGGTTTTACCCTCAAAAAGGACTTTCTCTCCCACTAAGAAATGCCTTTCAATGTGCTTAACATCTGCATAACTCTTTTACCTATCATTGGCTTCTGCTATCCTTTTCTGTCATGCCCGCATTTCACATGCGTTCACAACATGCTAAACCGCGTGTCATGTCCACATGCGTCATGTGGTCATGATACGAAATATCAAAAAAATTCCCTAACTACTCCGAAAGCCTCCCTCGCCCGCACAAGCATGCTCAGTGCATCTGTTTAAGTTGTCTAATTGATTGTTAAAATGGAAACTTCCACTCACATGTACATGTCGATATTGTTCACTATGTTTGAGTAGGTTCAGTTTGCATGGTTTAAGACTCCTAAGAAGATGGTTGGCCATTAAGTTCACGTTAGGTTTATTTCTTCGCATTTAAATTTACTTATTATTTAGTTTGTCTCTAATTGGTGATTCAATTTATTTCAATATAATGTCTCCTCCTCTTAATATATCATTTGGTTATAATCTCTACTTTGAGATCACGGTTTCCTTTCTATAGATCGTCTCATTAATTCTTTAATAAATATTTAATTATATATGTATATCTATCTAGATATTTTCGTTTATATTTTATTTCAAACTTCCCCTTCCAAAATGAATTAAACGTTAAAATACAATTATATTCTTTTTTCTACAAAAACATTACATTTATATATAGGATTATTATATAAACCTCACTAAGAAATAAATTTTCTTTTTGAATTGAAACCCCACAATCATATAACAACTATCATACAAAATTGTATATATATATATATATATATTCTATATTCTCTTTCATCTAAATACACTTAAACCCATTCTGGTGGAAATCCCACTTATAATTTTAAAGAGTATTTGCATAAATCCAACATCTTAATAGATATCTATAAATATAAATCCATTAGGTGCAAGCTTATTTGTTTACAAACAATATATATATATAATTGTTCTTTTAAATGCTAGTGGGCAAAACCCACTATCTTTTCTTTTTCAAAGACTATTTAGTTTTGTAACTCCATCACATAATGGAGAGGGTTAAATAACCCTAAACTTTTATTGTTTGAAATGTGTTTATTGTTTGCAGGGCATGGAGTGGCGGCCAGGGCAAGGCGCAGCTCACAAGGCAGCAGTGGGTGGACGCAGTGCGCAGGGGGCCGAAGCCATGGCGGAGGGCAGAGGTGGCTACATTGGGAGCGACAGCGGAGATTGCTGAGGCGGAGGGAAGTGGAGGCTGCGCCAACAGTGGCGGTGGAAAAACACAAGCGGCGGCATGAAATGCCACGGGGATTATTGGGGTCGCGGGGTTTATAGGGGTCGCGGGGGTGTGGGGAGGGACGGGCTATGTATAATACGATGGGGGTTTAACCCCCCACCAATCCTCCCTTGTATGACAACTGTGCTAAAACATCAGCGCTTCTCAGTTCGGTTTAATTTCTTTTCGATTTATTAATATTGTTATATGTATATATATATATATATATCATTTTCACATTTATATTTAATTTAAAACTATTTTAATATTCATATATATATATATATATATAAATATATGTATATATATATATATATGTCTATATAATCACAATCCAAATTTTCTCAATTTTAATAATTGATAAAGTATATATATACATGAGTATCAAATTTTCTCAATTACATTAAAAATAAAACAAGTAACAAAATGTAAATATATATATATAAATATATATATATATATATATATATATATATATATATATATAAATATATATATATATATATATATATATATATATATATATATATATATATATTTTCACTTCATAACAAATTTCCATAGTAAATTCTTTTCACACTAACACCACTTTTTAATTTTCAATATAGCAATTACTTAATTGAAACAGAATTATATTTAAGTATTGAGAGTAAAAATAGGAAATGATAGATCTTTCATTTTCACAATTTTATTTTAAAAGAACTATCATATAAATATGTCAATTTCTCAATTTCAATAATGATAGAAAAATATAAATATAGAAATGTCAACTTTCACAACTAAATTTATATAATTATTTATACAACCAAAGTACATGGTAAAATTCATTTTACTATCTCTTTTTTTTTTTTATTTGCAATTTATTACTCAAATGCAAAGAACATTTAATCATATAAAATCTGCATTTGCCTTTTTGTAAATTCTATCAAGTAAATTTTCCTTTCAATTTCATTTAAAAATCGGAAGTAAATACATGTAACTATTTAACCTTCTTATTTTAAGTACACACATAATACAGTAAAAATTCAATTTAGATTAATTTCCAATGCAACTCACTTCGATTAATTTCCAATGCAACTCACTTCAAGTTCTAACTTTGTATTCAAGGCAAAATACACTATTCATAAAACAGTAAAATTAACTTTCTCATTAAATGATACAAGGGCTACATTTAATCAAACAATCTCATAGTATACAATTTACAACTTGGTAGCAAAGAACAAATTGTTAACAAGGTTCTGCAACTCACATACATTCTAAGGGAGTACTTTTCTTTCTCCTCCTAGTTCACACAAATGAGGAAATGTAAGAACCATTTACAAATACCACAATTGACATAATAAGGTAGGATTAACTCTCCACTCCCAAGCTAACAACTCTTACAACAATTTCAAGAGAGAAGATCTCTCAACATCTTTTACATAATGAAACCCTAGAGTCCAAGTTCTTAATACAACAGGAAGATAAACAGATTCCTTATCAAGGAAGAACTCCTTCAATCCCTTTCACATACTTCAACATTAACCTGCAAGACAACAAAGGAGAAAACAAGAACCATCTAGCTCTCCTCCCTACCTTTGACCCGCAAGAGGGTCACCCCTGAACTAGGGAGACCATCCTCATTACCAGGGTAGAATAGACGAAACAACACATCACAATATTGAAAACAATAACAAAGCAAATAACACAAAACTCCCATGGTTTACTCACAAAACAAGACTCAGCTTAGGTGAGTTCAAGGAGGGTAGGGAAGTAGACATCTCTAACCCCCAGGTGTCATCTTTTCACATTATACCACATAGTAACACAAGGCCTCAAGCCAACAAATTATTCTTCCTCCACAAGGCCTCAAGCCTTCCAATAAACCTAATCACCAGGGATATCCCAATAGGCTCACATGGCCATAAGCCTTCTAGGCTACATAAGTAACAACATGCCCTCAAGGCATTACAAACATCAAGAACAAAATGACACCTAGGGAGGGTCACACCTCCGGGCCTTCCCTATACAAGATGAGCATTGCCTTCCAACTGGAAGGAGCTCTTTCTACACCCAAACAAAACCCCAAAACTAACAAAAAAACTCAAAGAAGACTAATTCAAACTCATTCATCAAACCAGAAACAAACATACATTTCAAACAACAATCACATAAGAAAGTAGAATTGATTCACCAACCTTCCAAAGCCCAATTATGGAATGAAAGTTGATGTAGAGCTCCTCTTCCCTCCTTCTCCAAGAGACCCTTCTTTTCACAATAATCCAACCCCTAACTCTCCTCCTTCTCTTTCTTTTAAACTAATTCCCTCTATTTTCCTAATTTCCCAAGTGGCATTAAACAATTAACCACAACTCATCTATTATCCTAGTGGTCATAAAACAATTGACCCCCACTCCATAGGTTCCCCACTATAGTCCTACCTACAACACATGGTGAATTTAAAATACATTAAGTAAAATAAAATACAAATGGAGTGGATGACACACTACCCCCAAATAAGGGAAACCCCACCAAAAGAGAGGCACATGGAGACAACACTCCATTATTAAGGGATCATGGAGTTGTTCCATGACTTGGAAGTGGGCCTGAGTGTGGATTCCCCTCATCCCATTGTCCCCCATGCTTCCAAATTCATCACTTAACTTCACTGTGAAGTTTAAGTGACCATATGGAAGTTAACCCAGGGTTATCTTAGCCCAAAAGGTCCCTAGACCCATGGGGTATAACCCTGTTGGATCTAGGGCATACAATTGAGAGGGGGGGGGGGGGTGAATCAGTTGTATAAAACTTCTTGTTCTTTCAAACACTTGATTCTTGGTTGTTAGTTAACAGCATATCAATTAATCATCCATGAAAGCATTATACACAAACACAAGAGCAGATAAACATCAACACATTGAACACCAAGATTTTGACATGGAAAACCCGGTTAAGGGAAAAACCACGGGGTGATTAACCCAAGAATTATTCTCTGTTAGAAGAATAAGAAAAAGAATGGCACTTGCCAATTAGGGCTCACTGCCCGAGCACACTGCTCACAAAGAGGCCCACTGCCTACAAGGAGACACATTGTCTACAAAGTGATAAGAATCACAGTCTTGAACTGGAGAATGACATCTCTACCATGTCCGGATCAGTTCCATTTAAGCCTAAAAACTTCTGCTCTACCTTTCGCACTTCTCTTCACTATGCCACACTCATCCACACAAAAACCACGCTTTGAAATGAACTCACAAACCGTTATTTATACAAGACATCGACTTAGGAACAAACATCTAAGTCGGCAAACAACCATAAGAGTATCCGCAAGATGAATAACACATCCGGTCGGCCACCACAAGAACATTCGCAGGATGAACAACTCATCCGGTCGGCTAAACAGAGCAAGAACTTCATCCGGAAGAATAACTTCAATTCCGAGCTCTACTATCAATGCGGATCAACAACACAACCTCAACACGATCCAGAAAACTTCACAAGCCTGCCTGAATGACCGGATACATCCGCACGTCCTTTACTTGCTGGAATCTCTTGTCTTCCTCATCCAGAACTTCAAGAACACAGTCTGTCGCCACTGTAGAAGGTACTTCCGGTCCTTCAAATCATACATTATCAATGCGGACCAACAAAACAACCTCAACATGATCCAAGAACCTTCATAAGCCTGCCTGAATGACAAGGTACGTCCGCATTTCCTTTACTTACTGAAATCTCTTATCCTCCTTATCCGGAACTTCAAGAACACAGTCTGTCGCCACTGTCATAATGCAAGAGGTACTTCTAGACCTCCAAATCATACACAGCTCGAGATGGTACATCACAAGGACATCCCAAACACTCTTTCCAATCCGCAGATTAGGATTGTACAATTCCGGACCTCACCGGACCTTTCTGTGATCCTCTGTCACCTCTAAGCACTTGCCGGAACCGGTTCCACACAGACAGCCATAACTTCTTCAGGTCTTCATGCGGACCTCTGAAAACTTGATTGAAGCATCTCAAGACTCATATCTGCAAACCATTTAATCCGCATCCTCCGGTTCTCAACCTATCCAATATATTTGCCTTCTTCTCATCACTGTTCTTCACTGTTCCTGACTGAGGCTAATTTTCTCAATATCCTCAACACACAGCTCATCCAATCCTTCTTGTAATATGAGTATGTTGACATCAATGACAACACTGGTTCACCTCATACTGGCAACAATCTCCCCCTTTGTCATTGATGGCAACATATGATGTGAAAAACCATCAAGACAAGAACTTCTCCTTTCTGTCACAGCTCCCCCTATCAACAACAACTTTTCACATGTCTTCTCTTCCTTTACTGCTCCCCCTTTGATCATTAACCACTTGTTTTTCACATGTCTTCTCTCCCCCTTTGACATCAATGGCAAAGGGTTCATACTTGCAATTCTAATACATCATAATCATACCAGCTGCTCCCCCTTAGTAGCAGCTTCCCATCATCAATCCGGATCACAAGATATGACTGTGATATCCACCGGACTGATGCACATTAGTGCATCCTAGTTCATCACCGGAGGGGCCATGACCCCTAACTTCTCACGGACATATTCAAAAGAGTCCTTGGGAAGAGGTTTTGTAAAGATATCTGCAATCTGATCCTTGGAGGGAACATACTCTAATCTGACTTCTTCCTTGTTTACTTGTTCTCTCAAAAAGTGAAACTTGATAGATATGTGCTTAGTCTTAGAATGCAATACCGGATTCTTAGAAATATTAATTGCACTTGAATTATCACAAAAAATTGTTATAGGCTCCTCATATTCAACTTTAATGTCTCTTAGCATCTACTTCATCCATAAAATTTGAGTGCAACTACCTGCTGCTGCAATATATTCTACTTCAGTTGTAGACAGAGATATTGCATCTTGTTTCTTGCTTAACCAAGAAACCAATCTCTTCCCCAAAAAGAATGCTCCACCACTAGTGCTCTTCCGGTCATCCACATCTCCTGCCCAATCTGCATCTGTGTAGGCATGAAGAGAGAAATCCGGATCTCTAGGGTACCATAGACCATACTCAACTGTTCCTTTCAAGTACCTAAAAATTCTCTTGATTGCCATAACATGAGATTCTCTAGGATCAGCCTGGAATCTTGCCACAAGACCAACAGCCTGCATTATATCTGGTCTAGTTTGAGTGAGATACAACAATCCACCAATCATTGATCTATACTTTGTCTGATCTACCTTTGGAGAATCATCATCTTTGCTTAACTTACATCCGGTTGCCATAGGAGTGTTCATAGGCTTTGAGTCTTCCATACCAAATTTCCTTAACAATTCTTTCACATATTTGGTCTGAGAAATGAAGATCCCTTCTTTTGTTTGAGTGATTTACAGACCCAAGAAGAAATTCATTTCACCAAGCATAGACATTTCAAACTCACTTTTCATCTGATTTGCAAAAGTTTTGCACATACTATCTCTTCCTCTAAAAATGATATCATCCACAAGCACTTCAACAATCAAAATGTTTTCATGATCAATTTTGAAATATAAGTTACTGTCAGCAGTACCTTTGTTGAATCCAATCTGCACAAGATGCTTATCCAACCTTTCATACCATGCTCTTGGGGCTTGCTTCAATCCATACAAAGCTTTCTTCAACTTGCAGACCATATCATCATTATCAGACAATTGAAATCCATCCGGTTGTTCAATGTAGACTTCTTCTTCCAGATCACCATTTAGGAAGGCAGACTTGACATCCATCTGATATACCTTGAAGTCTTTGAAGGCAGCATATGCAAGAAGTAATCTGACTGCTTCAATTCTTGCCACCGGAGCAAAAGTTTCTTCAAAGTCAATTCCTTCTATTTGAGAGTACCCTTCGCAGACCAATCTAGCTTTGTTTCTGATTACTTCACCAGCTTCATTTAGTTTGTTCCGAAAGACCCACTTGGTTCCAATTACATTCCTGTCTCTAGGTCTGGGAACAAGATCCCAAGTATGATTTTTCTCAATTTGCATTAATTCATCTTCCATTGCTTTGGTCCAGTTTTCATCATTGCAGGCTTCATTTATTGTTTTAGGTTCAATCTTTGAAATCAGACAACATTCATCCTGATTTTGAGCAACATTCCTTCTAGTTTGTACACCTTTGCTTCTGTCACCTATGATCTGATCTTCAGAGTGGTTCAGTCTTACATACCTTGGTATTTTGGGAGTAACCTGCACCGCTGCTTCTTGATCAGGCTCATTCAAACCTATCTCTTCTTCCTGATTTATCGGATCAAGCTGACTCTGTCTCACCAGAGAGGATTGAGTTCCTTGAACACTTTCTTGGTCATCTTCATCAAACTCATAAAATCTTGAAGGCTTCTCAATTCCTTCATCAACTTTTACATTGGTGCTTTCTATCATCTTCCTCAATCTCTTATTGTAACACCGGTATGCTTTGCTTTGAGTGGAGTAACTCAAGAAAATTCCTTCATCACTTCTAGCATCAAACTTTCCTAGATCTTCATCTCTTTTAATATAACACTTGCTACCAAATACTCTAAAATATTTCACAGTAGGAGTGATGCCAAACCAGAGTTCATAGGGGGTCTTACCGGTGTTGTTTATAATTTGAACTCGATTGAGAGTGTAGACTGCAGTGATGATAGCTTCTTTCCAAAACATCTGAGGAACATTTGCTTCCAACATCATTGTCCTGGCAGCTTCCTGGATGGTCCGGTTCTTTCTCTCAACTACTCCATTCTGCTGTGGAGTCCTAGGAGCAGACAACTGTCTCCTTATACCCTGCTTCTCACAAAAGTCAATGAACTCACCAGATGTAAATTCACCACCTCTATCAGACCTTAGGCACTTTAATTTCAATCTGGTTTGATTCTCTACCATAGCTTTGAAGATTTTGAACTTCTCAAATGCTTCTGATTTTTCTTTTAGAAATGTAACCCACATCATCCGGGAATGATCATCAATTAACAACATGAAATATCTATCACCTTGCAGACTCTTGATTCTTGTCGGACCACAGAGATCAGTATGTACTAATTCCAACAATCCGGTAGAAGACTGATCTTTGCTTTTGAAAGAGACTCTGCTTTGTTTACCTAACTGACATTCTTTGCACACACTATTTGTAGGTTTCATCAATTTTGGAAGATCTCTTACAGCCTGAGTATTGCTTATCTTGATGATGTTATCAAAATTTACATGACACATTCTTCTATGCCATAACCAACTCTGATCAATTTGAGCAAACAAACAACTTTTATTTGAACCAACTAGATGAAAGATATTACCTTTTGTCTGAGTACCGGATGCAATTTCAGTTCCGAAGCTTGTAAAGATTCTGCATTTTCCATTCTTGAACTGGAGATCATAGCCTTTGTCCACTAACTGACCAACACTGAGAAGATTGTGCTTCAATCCTTCAACATATAGTACATTACCTGTTTTGCTCTTTCCATCAAAGGAAATAGTTCCCCTACCTCTGATTCTGCCAGCAGAATTGTCACCAAACTTTACCATTCCTCCTTCATAGCTTTCCAAATCTAAGAACTTATTCTTGTCACCAGTCATATGATGAGAACATCCACTGTCAATAACCCAATCATCCTTTTCTTCCACTTGAGCAGCCAAAGCTTTTTCAACAACTTTGTGATTGACAGATTCAGAGAGTATTGAATCTTCTTCCTTGATGGCAATAAACACCCACTCATTTCCGGATTTGCTTCCTAGTTCTGATTCATCATCTGTTACTCCTTCATTGTCATCTTCTTCATGAACATAATAGCAATTCTTTTGAAACCTTTGTCTGTTAGTATTAGACCTTGCAGATCTTTCCGGACATCTTGAAGCAAAATGACCAATCTTATTGTAGTTGAAACACTTAAAGGGTAGTTTTCCTTCATACTTACCGGATCCTCTTGGCAGTCTCTTTGCAATGAGGGCTTCAAGTTGAGCTGTTTCTGCTTCTTCTTCTTCCATGTCTCTTCTTGCTTGATCATACCATGACATCTTCCTTGATGAGTTTTCACCCGGATCAAATCTCTGTTTGCCTTTCACATAGGTACTGGCTTTGAAAGCAGATTCAGTCTTGGGAGGATCATCTCCGAACTCGGTCATTTCAAATGCAGCTAGTTTGCCAGCCAGTTGTTCTCTTTTTACAGTTGTGTGGGCTCTGAATTCATCAATGGCAGCAACCTTGATTTTGTAGGCAGCAGGAAGGGATCTTAGGATTTTGCAGACAATCTCATTTTCATCTAGAGTTCCACCAGCATTTCTAATTCCACATACCAGCTCATTCACTCTTGGCATAAAGGTAGTGATGTTTTCATCATCTCTCATTTTCAATCTTTCAAATTTCCCTTTCAGACTTTACAACCTTGCACTTTTGACAAACTCATCTCCTTCATACAGAAGTTCCAGTTTAGTCAGGATCTCATATGCAGTTGGTAAGTCAATAACATTCGAGAGATCTGAGTCATTCAATGCGCTTAGAAGAGCTTCCTTGGTCCGCAGATTGTTTTCAGCTTCTGTGATTTCATTCAGAGTTGTCGGACCACCTTGTGGAGGTACATAAGGTTTTGAAACCATAGCCAAGTATGCTTTTCCCATACATTCCAGGTGACACTTCATGCGACCTTTCGAAAGAGTGAAGTTGGTTCCATCGAACTTCGGACTATCCTTCTTGTAAGACGACATCCTGGATCTCCTCAAGCGGTTAAGCTTCTTTCAGAGGAACTTAGCTCTGATACCAATTGTTGGATCTAGGGCATACAACTGAGAGGGGGGGTGAATCAGTTGTATAAAACTTCTTGTTCTTTCAAACACTTGATTCTTGGTTGTTAGTTAACAGCATATCAATTAATCATCCATGAAAGCATTATACACAAACACAAGAGCAGATAAACATCAACACATTGAACACCAAGATTTTGACGTGGAAAACCCGGTTAAGGGAAAAACCACGGGGTGATTAACCCAAGAATTATTCTCTGTTAGAAGAATAAGAAAAAGAATGGCACTTGCCAATTAGGGCTCACTGCCCGAGCACATTGCTCACAAAGAGGCCCACTGCCTACAAGGAGACACACTGTCTACAAAGTGATAAGAATCACAGTCTTGAACTGGAGAATGACATCTCTACCATGTCCGGATCAGTTCCATTTAAGCCCAAAAACTTCTGCTCTACCTTTCGCACTTCTCTTCACTATGCCACACTCATCCACACAAAAACCACGCTTTGAAATGAACTCACAAACCGTTATTTATACAAGACATCGACTTAGGAACAAACATCTAAGTCGGCAAACAACCATAAGAGTATCCGCAAGATGAATAACACATCCGGTCGGCCACCACAAGAACATTCGCAGGATGAACAACTCATCCGGTCGGCTAAACAGAGCAAGAACTTCATCCGGAAGAATAACTTCAATTCTGGGCTCTACTATCAATGCGGATCAACAACACAACCTCAACACGATCCAAAAAACTTCACAAGCCTGCCTGAATGACCGGATACATCCGCACGTCCTTTACTTGCTAGAATCTCTTGTCTTCCTCATCTGGAACTTCAAGAACACAGTCTGTCGCCACTGTAGAAGGTACTTCCGGTCCTTCAAATCATACATTATCAATGCGGACCAACAAAACAACCTCAACATGATCCAAGAACCTTCATAAGCCTGCCTGAATGACCAGGTACGTCCGCATTTCCTTTACTTACTGAAATCTCTTATCCTCCTTATCCGGAACTTCAAGAACACAGTCTGTCGCCACTGTCATAATGCAAGAGGTACTTCCAGACCTCCAAATCATACACAGCTCGAGATGGCACATCACAAGGACATCCCAAACACTCTTTCCAATCTGCAGATTAGGATTGTACAATTTCGGACCTCACCAGACCTTTCTGTGATCCTCTGTCACCTCTAAGCACTTACCGGAACCAGTTCCACACAGACAGCCATAACTTCTTCAGGTCTTCATGCGGACCTCTGAAAACTTGATTGAAGCATCTCAAGACTCATATCTGCAAACCATTTAATCCGCATCCTCCGGTTCTCAACCTATCCAATATATTTGCCTTCTTCTCATCACTGTTCTTCACTGTTCCTGACTGAGGCTAATTTTCTCAATATCCTCAACACACAGCTCATCCAATCCTTCTTGTAATATGAGTATGTTGACATCAATGACAACACTGGTTCACCTCATACTTGCAACAAACCCAAGGTTGATTTTTGTCCAGTTAGAACTCCCAGAGTCAAATAAAACACAAGAAAAGGGTCTAAATGAATCAAAATTCAAAGAAGATTAAAAACATCATTACTTACAACATTTATCACAATAAAAGTAAATCAGAAGATAACCTTATTCCCTTGACCTCATGCAACATTACACATTACAACATTACAACATTTTCCAAACACGAGGTTGATCTTAGTTCCTCATTGAACTAGATCGGCTCACAAGGGATACAACATAGGTATGAGATGGTCTCCTATATTTGTGGTTTTGTTAGCAATACCTGCACACTCAAACTTGAAGTCAATATCACATATAACTATCATAGCCGAAGTAAAACTAAATACATGCATCTTAATTTTTAACCATAGAATCATATTGAGTTTCCATATCCATTCATCATTTTCTTCAAAACAATATCTAAATTATCATTGCACAATTATTTCCTTAAAATCAAATAGGTTCAATAAGCAAGATTCCAGAACAAAAGTCTCTCAACATATAAATAATAATAAGTATCACTGTAAATGGTCTCATGAATAGTAGTGTAAAAAGTAGGCCTGACATCCTCTCCCCCTAAGATTGCACTTCCTCCTGGAAGTCATCAAAGAGGTGAGGATAAAGTGTCTTTAGCCTCGTAGCATCTTCCCATGTTACAGTGACCTCATCGTACATATCCCACTGGACCCTCACCTGGTCCAGCTCTCGACCTCGAAGGCCTAGCGTCCAACAAGCCAATATGCATATTGGCTCCAAAGCCAGCTGTCTGTCTACCTCTACTTGAAGAGCACTCCAATCAAACACGTGAGACAAATCAAACATATAACGACGTAAAACTGAAACATGAAAGACATTGTGGATACGAGATAGGCTAGGTGGTAAGGCTAAATGGTAGGCTACAAGTCTTATCCTCTCTAGGATCTCGAAAGGTCCTACAAACCGAGGTGCGAGTTTAGAGCCTTTTCCATAACGGATTGGACTCTTATGCAGTCGCACTCTCAAGAATACTCTGTCACCTACTGAGAAGCTTTGATCTATCCTCTTTGTATCTGCATACTTTTTCTACCTATCCTAAGCTTCCTACAGTCTCTGCCTGATCAAGGTAACCTGCTGTTCCATATCCTGGATCATTTTGGGACCAATGGCAACTCAGTCCTCTAACTGATCCCAACTCAAAGGCATTCTGCAAGGTCTGCCGTATAAAGCCTAGTAAGGAGGCATACCCAACGAGCTGTGATGCCCATTACTATAGGCAAACTCAACTAGATACAGGTACTCTTCCCATTTAGACTGATGATCCATAACATACATATGTAGCATATCCTCTAACACCTGATTAACCCTTTCTGTGTGGTCGTCAGTCTCAAGATGATAAGTGGAACTGAAGTTGAGCTGTGTGCCCAACGCCTGATGTAGAGCTCTCCAAAATGAAGATGTGAAAACAGAGTCTCTATCAGATATAATATGGTGAGGTACTCCATGTAGTCTGACAATCTGATCAAGAAATACCCTTGCCACTGATGGGGCATTATACGTTGTGTGTACAGGCCTTGGTCAACTTGTCAACTATCACCATGATGGCATCATGGCGTCATGATGACATAGGTAGACCAACAATGAAGTCCATGGAAATGGTGTCCCATTTCCATTCAGGTATCTCATGTGGGTATAAGAGTCCTACTAGATGCTGATACTCGGCCTTGACCCTCTGACACTCAAGGCATCAAGCAACAAACTCTGTGATATCACGTCTCATCCCAGCCCAATGGTATAGTTGTCTCAAGCCCGCATGCATCTTCTTCACTCTAGGATGCACTGCATAGGGTGCTGTATGAGCCTCCGTGAGTATCACTGCACGCAGATCACCCACACGGGGTACATAGATGCGCTGCTTAAGTCTAAGTAATCCATCTGACTCCAAGGACTATCCTTCAAATTTTCCCTTCAGGACCTTATGATTTTGAATCTCCTGCTGCACCTCAAGAAACCACTTGTCCTCAGGCAGATGCTGTAGAATACGTTCTCTCAAATCCACTTTCAAAGTTAGAGTCAAGATCTCGTGGCGCCTTTGACTCAATGTGTCGGCGACCACATTCTCCTTTCCCTTGATGTAGTGGACATCAAAGTCGTATTCACATAAGAACTCCATCCAACGCTGCTGGCGAGTGTTCAAATTCAGCTGAGTGAAGATATACTGCAAGCTATGATGGTCTGAATGAAGCTCAAAGAGTCAGCCCAAGAGGAAGTGTCTCCATCTAACAAGAGCATGAATGACAGCTGCTAGTTCTAGGTCGTGCGTAGGGTAGTTCATCTCATGTGTTTTAAGCTTTTGTGATTCATAAGCAATCTCTCTACCACCCTGCATAAGCACAGCTCCAAACCCCTCTAAAGATGCATCCGTGCAGACAACAAAATCTTCTACCGGATCTAGAACAGCTAATATGGGAGCACTGGTAAGACGTTCCTTAAGGATTCTAAAGGCCTTCTCACACTGCTCAGTCCATGTGAATCCTTTCCCTTTTTGCTGAAGGGAAGTGATAGGATGAGCTATTTTGGAGAAACCTTTGACAAACCTCCAGTAGTACCTGGCTAGTCCCATAAAGCTCCTCACTTCTGTAACACTGGTGGATGCTGGCCAATCCTGAATAGCCCTGATATTTGATGGATCTATGGAGATACCATCACCTAATAATATATGTCCCAAATACTGCACTTCTGCCCTGAAGAAGGCACATTTCCCCAGATTGCCATATAGCTGATTTTCACATAAACACTGCATTACTTGATGCAAATGGTCCACATGTTCCTCCTCGGTCCGTGAATAGATCAAGATGTCATCAAGAAATATGATCACGAACCGATCTAGGTAAGTATGGAACACCCCATTTATGAGACTCATGAACACTGTAGGGGCGTTCATCAATCTGAAGGGTACCACTGTGAACTCATAGTGACCATATCTGGTTCGAAAAGCAGTTTTATGAATATCTGCTTCTGTAATTCTCAACTGGTGATAACCAGATTTTAGGTCAATCTTTGAAAACACTCTAGCTCCTTGCATCTGGTCAAAGAGATCATCAATTCTCAGCAGAGGATATCGGTTTCTCACCGTCACTTTGTTCAACTGCCTATAGTCCATGCATAGTCAAAGAGATCCATCCTTCTTCTTAACGAAGATAACCGGTGCACCCCATGGAAATACACTGGGTCAGATGTGTTTCTTCTCTAGTAATTCTTCTAACTATAGTTTCAGCTCTGTAAGCTCATGTGTAGTCATTCTGTAAGGTGCTCGAGATACTGGTTCTGCCCCTGGTACTAGATCGATGTAGAAATCAACTTCCCTGCATGGAGGCATACCAGGTAACTCTGGTGGAAAGACATCTGCAAATTCCCTCAGGATCGGGTGATCATCTAATGTAGTCTCAGGTTCATCTTCTGACCTGTCACTGACTGTGATAGCAAATAACTGACATCCTTTCCGCATGCATTGCTTAAGTTGCTGAGCGGATACTGTTCAAGCAGTCATGGGCTTCTATATGCCCACTATCTCTATTGGTGTGCCATGATCATCTGTGCAACTAATCATCTTCTGACGGCAATCCAACTTGGCTCTGTGAGCCGCAAGCTAGTCCATGCCAAGAACTATGCCATAGGTTCCTAAAGGCATCACCCTAAGATCGCATGTTGTAGTGAATGAACCCAAGGAAACTTCACAATTTCAAACCACAGAATCAACTGACATCTTGGCCCCAGAGGCCAACTCGACCTCCCACCTAATGTCCTGCCTAGAAGCCACCAGCCTGCAACGTCCCACTAACGATGTAGCTATAAAGGAGTCGATAGCTCTAGAGTCAAAAAGGATAGAGATGGGAGAGTCTGCTATCATACCTGTTGTCTCAATGACTGAGGCCTGAAAATCAGCCTGGCGGTTGTCAACCGCTGCAAACATACGGTGGGATTTACCCACGTCACCCACTGTCTGCTCAGAACCTCCTACATGATGTTGTCCCCTAGCTGTATAACCCAGTGGGCACTCTCTAGCTATGTGTCCTGCTTCACCACAATTATAACAAGGGCCTTTGACCTATACCTGAACAGTCTGAGTCCTACTCGACTGTTGTTGTCCTGACCTGCCAGTAGACCCCTGTGAACCCCTAAACGACTGTTGTGGTCTCGCGAGTCCCGCAGATGGTCCCTGTTGTCTTTGATCCCTGTGTGGGCCCTACTGTTGCCAACCTCTGTTATTTCCCCCCTATGATTTCTGTTGTGTTTTAGCTTTCTGTTGCTACTGTGTCTGCTGTTGTTGTGGGGGTCTAGGAGGTAATGGTCCTGAACTGTGTCCTCCTTTAGGGAAATGCTGTGTCGGTCTACAGAAGTTTTGTTGATGTTGCTACTGTCCCTAATCCTAGAACTGAGGGCGAGAATTTTGCCCCCATCCCTGAATCTCTTCAGCAATGTAAGCCTTCTCGGTAGCATCACTCAGTGTCTGCGGATCTGCCATCCGAACAGGTCCTGATATACTATGGTTTAGACCTCTGATAAACTTGTGTACCAGGAGTTTCTCATCATGGAGATATTCTGCATACCTAGATAACTCTATAAATTTACTCTCATACTGAACCACCGAGAGTCCCCTCTACTATAGATCATGAAATTCGTCTATACGACGCTGTCAGTAGTGGTCAGATAGATATCATGCATTGAAGCGCTCAATGAAAGTCTCCCATGAGTGTGTATCTATGGATAAGTGGCACTTGCACTCCTTCGTGTGCCACCATGTAGCTGCAGCATCTCGTAACAAGTGCACCGCCACACGGGCCTTCATGTTACCTGCGTAAGGACGCAACGCGAAGCACCTGTCTAGACTGATAAGCCAGGCTTCTGCCTCAGCTCCCTCTGTAGTTCCAACGAATGTAGGAGGGTTCAATCTCAGTATATCCCTAATGGGATCTCCTCTGTCACTGTGCCCCCTGTAAGGCTCATCTGCATGATGCTCATGAGGCTTGGAACCAAATTGCTCTATTCTTACTATCTCGTTGTGCCTGACATGACATGTGGGACTCCTGCTCCGGCCCCTACCGGCCGAACCAACCTCCTCTATATTAGGTAGCTCGACATACGGCTCCACATGAGGTACCCCCTGTGGCTCTACGTGGGGCTCCTCACGTGGCTCGACATGAGACTCAGCTCACGCCTCCATGCGTGGCTCCTCTCGCAGAACATCGCGGGGCTCGTCACATGGCTCTACGCGTGGCTTAGCTATGGCTGGTGGTAGTCTATCCAAAATAACCTGTAAGGCCTGTAGTATCTGTGGTCCCATCTCAGGTGGGGCGGGTGGTACTTGCGATACCTGAGGAACTGATTGTGCCTATATAACTGGCTGAACTTGTGGGATTGGTTGTTCTGGTGGGGCTAGCTGATCTGGTCCCACAGCTAAAGAATCAGTGTGCACCTTGGTGGCTGGAGTGCGGTGGGACACTAGTTGCCAAACTCGTCTAGGAGGCATCCTACAAAACAGAGTAGACTCTAGTCAGTTTAATCACGAAAGAATAACATGCCTAAACAAGCCCAGTGTTTGAAACTCTAGGCTCTGATACTAAATGTCATGCCCGCATTCCACATGCGTTCACAACATGCTAAACCACGTATCATGTCCACATGCGTCATGTGGTCATGATACGAAATATCAAAAAAATTTCCCTAACTACTCCGAAAGCCTCCCTCACACATGCAAGCATGCTCGGTGCGTCTATTTAAGTTGTCTAATTGATTGTTAAAACAGAAACTTCCACTCACATGTACATGTCGATATTGTTCACTATGTTTGAGTAGGTTCAGTTTGCATGGTTTAAGACTCCTAAGAAGATGGTTGGCCATTAAGTTCACGTTAGGTTTATTTCTTCGCGTTTAAATTTACTTATTATTTAGTTTGTCTCTAATTGGTGATTCAATTTATTTCAATATAATGTCTTCTCCTCTTAATATATCATTTGGTTATAATCTCTACTTTGAGATCACGGTTTCCTTTCTACAGATCATCTTGTTAATTCTTTAATAAATATTTAATTATATATGTATATCTATCTAGATATTTTTGTTTATATTTTATTTCAAACTTCCCCTTCCAAAATGAATTAAACATTAAAATACAATTATATTCTTTTTTCTACAAAAACATTACATTTATATATAGGATTATTATATAAACCTCACTAAGAAATAAATTTTCTTTTTGAATTGAAACCCCACAATCATATAACAACTATCATACAAAATTGTATATATATATATATATATATATATATATATTATACATTTTCTATATTCTCTTTCATCTAAATACACTTAAACCCATTCTGGTGGAAATCCCACTTATAATTTTAAAGAGTATTTGCACAAATCCAACATCTTCATAGATATCTATAAATATAAATCCATTAGGTGCAAGCTTATTTGTTTATAATAAATATATATATATATATAAACATATATATATATATATATATATATAATTGTTCTTTTAAATGCTAGTGGGGAAAACCCACTATCTTTTCTTTTTAAAAGAGTATTTAGTTTTGTAACTCCATCACATAATGGAGAGGGTTAAATAACCCTAAACTTTTATTGTTTGAAATGTGTTTATTGTTTGCAGGGCATGGAGTAGCGGCCAGGGCAGTGGTGGGTGGACACAGCGCACAGGGGGCCAAAGCCATGGAGGAGGGCAGAGGTGGCTACGTTGGGAGCGACGGTGGAGATTGCTGAGGCAGAGGGAAGTGGAGGCCGTGCCTACAGCAGCAGCGGAAAAACACAGGCGGCGGCATGAAATGCCGCGGGGGTTATTGGTGTCGCGAGGTTTATAGGGGTCGCGGGGTTGTGGGGAGGGGCGGAGCCCCACCCACACCCCACTTTGTGGGTGTGGGTGGGGCTCTGCCCCTCCCCACACCCCCTGCTATGTATAATACGGTGGGGGTTTAACCCCCCACCAATCCTCCCTTGTATGGCGACTGTGCTAAAACATTAGCGCTTCTCAGTTTGATTTAATTTCTTTTTAATTTATTAATATTGTTATATATGTATATATATATCATTTTCACATTTATATTTAATTTAAAACTATTTTAATATTCAAATATATATATATATATATGTATATATGTATATATATGTATATATATAAATATATGTATATATATATATATATATATCTATAAATATATGTATATATATATATATAGATATTTATATATGTCTATATAATCACAATCCAAATTTTCTCAATTACATTAAAAATAAAATAAGTAACAAAATGTAAATATAAATATATATATATATATATATATATATATATATATTCATATATTTATATATTTTCACTTCATAACAAATTTCCATAGTAAATTCTTTTCACACTAACACCACTTTTTAATTTTCAATATAGCAATTACTTAATTGAAACAGAATTATATTTAAGTATTGAGAGTAAAAATAGGAAATGATAGATCTTTCATTTTCACAATTTTATTTTAAATGAACTATCATATAAATATGTCAATTTCTCAATTTCAATAATGATAAAAAAATATAAATACAGAAATGTCAACTTTCACAACTAAATTTATATAATTATTTATACAACCAAAGTACATGGTAAAATTCATTTTACTATCTCTTTTTTTTTTATTTGCAATTTATTACTCAAATGCAAAGAACATTTAATCATATAAAATCTGCATTTGCCTTTTTGTAAATTCTATCAAGTAAATTTTCCTTTCAATTTCATTTAAAAATCAAAAGTAAATACATGTAACTATTTAACCTTCTTATTTTAAGTACACAGTAAAAATTCAATTTAAATTAATTTCCAATGCAACTCACTTCAAGTTTTAACTTTGTATTCAAGGCAAAATACACTATTCATAAAACAGTAAAATTAACTTTCTCATTAAATGATACAAGGGCTACATTTAATCAAACAATCTCATAGTATACAATTTACAACTTGGTAGCAAAGAACAAATTGTTAACAAGGTCCTGCAACTCACATACATTCTAAGGGAGTACTTTTCTTTCTCCTCCCAGTTCACACAAATGAGGAAATGTAAGAACCATTTACAAATACCACAATTGACATAATAAGGGAGGATTAACTCTCCACTCCCAAGCTAACAACTCTTACAACAATTTCAAGAGAGAAGATCTCTCAACATCTTTTACATAATGAAACCCTAGAGTCCAAGTTCTTAATACAACAGGAAGATAAACAGATTCCTTATCAAGGAAGAACTCCTTCAATCCCTTTCACATACTTCAACATTAACCTGCAAGACAACAAAGGAGAAAACAAGAACCATCTAGCTCTCCTCCCTACCTTTGACCCGCAAGAGGGTCACCCCTGAGCTAGGGAGACCATCCTCATTACCAGGGTAGAATAGATGAAACAACACATCACAATATTGAAAACAATAACAAAGCAAATAACACAAAACTCCCATGGTTGACTCACAAAACAAGACTCAGCTTAGGTGAGTTCAAGGAGGGTAGGGAAGTAGACATCTCTAACCCCTAGATGTCATCTTTTCACATTATACCACATAGTAACACAAGGCCTCAAGCCAACAAATTATTCTTCCTCCACAAGGCCTCAAGCCTTCCAATAAACCCAATCACCAGGGATATCCCAATAGGCTCACGTGGCCATAAGCCTTCTAGGCTACATAAGTAACAACATGCCCTCAAGGCATTACAAACATCAAGAACAAAATGACACCTGGGGAGGGTCACACCTCCCCTTCCCTATACAAGATGAGCATTGCCTTCCAACTGGAAGGAGCTCTTTCTACACCCAAACAAAACCCCAAAACTAACAGAAAAACTCAAAGAAGACTAATTCAAACTCATTTATCAAACTAGAAACAAACATACATTTCAAACAACAATCACATAAGAGAGTAGAATTGATTCACCAACCTTCCAAAGCCCAATTATGGAATGAAAGTTGATGTAGAGCTCCTCTTCCCTCCTTCTCCAAGAGACCCTTCTTTTCACAATTATCCAACCCCTAACTCTCCTCCTTCTCTTTCTTTTAAACTAATTCCCTCTATTTTCCTAATTTCCCAAGTGGCATTAAACAATTAACCACAACTCATCCATTATCCTAGTGGTCATAAAACAATTGACCCTTACTCCATAGGTTCCCCACTATAGTCCTACCTACAACACATGGTGAATTTAAAATACATTAAGTAAAATAAAATACAAATGGAGTGGATGACACACTACCCCCAAATAAGGGAAACCCCACCAAAAGAGAGGCACATGGAGACAACACTCCATTATTAGGGGATCATTGATGCAGAGGTAAAACGCAACGGGAGCTTACAAATGGGAAGGAGGAGTCATTAACACAACCAGCATGTTAAAATCCTATCGGCTTATCATCATCATCATATTTCTTGCTAACACAGACAACATCATCATATTTCGAAGAGGCATGAAATATCCTCCTATTGACCACTGTTCACTTCCTTATCGCCTATCGGCGAGAGATGGTTCATCGGCCAAGGGGAAATGTCTTACCCCTGATGACTAATGTCACCCCGATGAATATATCGGTCCTATACCGATCTGCCAGACTTGGCTTATCGGCCGGACTCCAACACTCTGTCCCGATGTCCGATATCACCCCGATATCTCTTTTCATCGGTCAGGTTGCCTATCGGCAACACTTCTTCTATCGGCCAGGCCGAAAAAGATCTCCCCGACGCTATTACTCCTGCCGATGCCGAAACACTTAACATCAGCAGGATAAATCTGCATCGGGTGATATTCGCAATATCCTGATGACGATGACATCACATGCACCTGATGATGATGTCACCCGGATATAAGACTCTTACATCCTCCGCAGCATGATAATAAAATGTCGGGTGATCTTTTCAATATCCTGATGATGACCTTTAAGATCCTGATGATGACTTTTAAGAACCTCCTGTCCTTAGCCAAAAAGATGATTTTTTCTCCCGCATATGATAGTGATATGCGGATGATGGATACACACGAAAGATGATCCTGACGATGATATACACACTGAGTATATATCTGACTTATATCATCCTGATGCACTTGAAACATACAATCTTCGTCAGCTCCATAACCTGATCCGGATAGCGAGATACTCACAGATGTCGATGCGATTCACTCCGTCTGGAAAAGCACATGCAGATCCCTGTATATCTGTCAACTGCATGCAAACTCACAGAACCGCGCAATTTCACAAAGAAAATATGATGATCGGGCCGGATCACCTTCAGATCAAAACTTAACAGTTTATCTTCCTAAACCCTACCACATGAGGATGCTAGGTTGATTCATAGCATGCTACCAATCGATCTCCCACACAATGAAATGCATAAACAGAAAACTAAAATACAACCTAAACTAACATGCATGACCATTCCACCGATTCACAGAATCAACCGGTGGAAGGGTTGAAAGAATCCATTAACCTATAATCAGAATAGAAATCAAAACATAAACAGCTGATAAACCAGATAATGCAATTGATGAGATCTTATTTAGATGAAACACAAATGTCCTGTTTCTACAACAATGTTTCACAATGTCTGGACTGATCTCTGGATTTCACTCAATCACCAGTACAACATAACATAACTACTACTCTCTACTACTCCTCTCTGTCTGTATATGCTACTCTAACTGATCTGAGTTATTTATAGCAATATCCTACGAGTACTACCAACTCGATTCCCAACAGCTGGGAGCTTCCAAACGGCTGGGAGAGGACAGCTCAGACTACCTGATCACGAGCTCTAACTGCCTGCACACTCTCCTAGGCTGATCTAATACATATGCATTGGTCTAATGGACCTTATTACATTATGAAGTCAAACATACTAAAAATAGACTAATGTCCTGTCATGCGGACAATGAACCTATATCCTATCTTGTAGGGGTGCTCCTGCACCATACTCCCCAGAAGAAGAAATCTCAAGTCCACTTGAGATGAGAATATGAAGATCTGCACCATGTTTCTAGATCTGCTCTTCAGTCATCCATACTGCTTCAGAATTAGGTTTTCCCTTCCAAGAGACTAGATACTCCAAGTACTGTTTGTTCCGGGTCTGTTTGACCACTCGGGTGTCCAAAACCTTCTGCAACTGTGGAGGATCATGCTTGGGAATGTCATCATTGACTGCATCCTATAGGAGTTCCTGATCTGCATCTGGATAAGACTTGTATGGAGTTAAATCACATACATTGAATACAGGGGACAAACCAAGATCAGGGGGGAGTTGTATCTCATAAGCATTCTGTCCATGCTTGTGCAAGATCTGACATGGTCCAACTTTTCTCTGCATAAGTTTAGGATATTTTCCCTTAGGAAGTCTGTCCTTCTTCAAATGAACCCATACCAAATCTCCAACATCAAACTGAACATCCTTCTTTTTTTTTTATCAGCATATTCCTTATACTTCAAGGTGGTTTGTTGTAGTTGGGTCTTGACTTGATCATGAACCTCTTTGATGGCTTCTGCAACTTTATTCTTGACTCCTTTCTTATGCTTCAATGTAAAAGTAAACGCTTGTAAGGTTTCTACCCATTTCATGTGTCTGTGGTTCAGCTTTTCCTGGCTGTTTATGAAACTCAGAGCCTGGTTATCTGTGAATACTATGAATTCCTTTGGCATCAAGTAATGCCTCCATTTCTTGAGTGACTGAACTAAAGCATACATTTCCAAATCATATGAGGAATACCTCTTTTTAGCATCATTGAGCTTCTCACTGAAAAATGCAATAGGTCTACCTTCTTGGCTGAGTACTGCTCCAATGGCCATGTGACTGGCATCACATTCCACCTGAAAGATTTTGTTAAAGTCTAGAAGTGTAAGGACTGGCTGTTGTGCCACCTTCTTCTTCAATGTTTCAAAAGAATCATCTGCTCTTTGAGTCCAAACAAATCTGCGCTTCTGTCCTCCTTTGATGGTATCAAGCATGGGTGCACAAATATGACTAAACCCTCTTATAAACTTCCTGTAGAAGGTTGCTAACCCATGGAAACTTCTGACATCATTCATAGTCTTTGGGGTTGGCCAGGACAATATGGCACTTACCTTCTCCTTATCCATTTGTAACTTTCCTTGTGAAATGACAAAACCCAAATATGTGATCTCCTCTTGCATGAACAAACACTTGTCTAAATTTATCATTAGCTGCTCTTCATGTAACCTCTTAAGAACCAAATCTATGTGTCTGAGATGTTCTTCTTTTGTGTTGCTGAAAATCAGAATGTCATCTAGATATACTATGACAAACTTACCAATGAACTCTGTCAAAACCTCATTCATCAACCTCATAAAAGTACTAGGTGCATTGGATAAACCAAAAGGCATAACCTTCCACTCATATAACCCTTCATTAGTTTTGAATTCTATTTTCCATTCATCTCCTGGTCTAATCCTGATCTGATGATATCCACTCTTCAAATCTATTTTTGTAAAATACTTAGCACCTCCCAAACAGTCAAGTAAATCCTCTATCCTAGGGATTGGAAACCTATACCTGATTGTGATCTTGTTAATAGCTCTGGAATATGTGCAAAGCCTCCAAGTACCTTCCTTCTTTGGTGCTAGTACAGCTGGTACTGCACATGGACTTAAACTTTTCCCAATCAGACCTGAATCCAATAATTCTTCAATTTGTCTGGCTACTTCTGCATTCTGTTCTGGAGTTAGCTTATAGGCTGCTTTGTTTGGAAGTGTTGACCCTGGAATTAAGTCTATGCAGTGACTGATATCCCTGATAGGTGGTAGGGATCTTGGCATTCCCTCTGAAATGATACCTTTGTACTTATCCAATAGCTCTTGGATAGCTGGGTCTATGAACCTTTGTTTTTTCTCTTCCTTGACTTTTTGCTGCTGTTCTTTATTCACCCTCATACATGGTATTAAGGCATATGCAACTGCACCTTCTGCTGCTACTTCTTTCATGAACTGTTTACCTTCCATCAGCATTACCTTCACCTCTTTTCCTTTAGATTTCTCCCCCTTCTCTGTTAATGGTAGTAACTTTATATCCTTACCATCTTTAGTGATTGTATAGATGTTTCTAACACCATCATGTTGTGCCTTCAAATCATACTGCCATGGTCTACCAAATAAAAGATTGCAAGCATCCATCGTGGTAATGTCAAACAACAACTTATCCTTATATACTCCAATCTGAAATTCTACCCAAGCCTGCTCTTCTACAGTTGTCTGCTAACCTTGGGTAAGCCATGAGACTTTATATGGGGATGGGTGAGGCAATCTCCTAAGCTTAAGCTTTGTCACCATTTC
The DNA here is from genome assembly GCA_027924645.1 of Cunninghamia lanceolata. NCBI lineage: Eukaryota > Viridiplantae > Streptophyta > Pinopsida > Cupressales > Cupressaceae > Cunninghamia > Cunninghamia lanceolata. Next base: position 15,603,357 of record BSBN01000523.1, read on the forward strand.
TTCAGACACAAAATTTTCAGTAGAACCAGAATCAATCAAAACTTTACATGCCTTACCTCCTACTTTGCAAATAGTCCTGAAAAGAGACTTTCTTTGAGGGGATTCTTTGTCAGGTACCTTCATGGTAGTCACTGTTCTTCTCATCATTAGAGACTCTCCACTTTCTGGGTATCCATAATTATCAGGAGCATTCACACTCTGAAAATCATTAGAGCCTGTCATACTTTGATTATCAGGTTCTTGGATCAGATTTGTTCTCCTTTCTCCTGTTGAGCTTGTGGCCTTGTCTGGACATCTGCTGGCTATATGGCCTTCTTTGTTATAGTTATAACATCTGATGGATCCTCTGCCCTGGGATCTTCCCCTGAAAGGTCTTCTACCTCTGAAGTTTCCTTGCTGACTATAATTTTCCCTCTGGTTCTGACTATTGTTTCCCTTACTATTGTCATGACTGGATTCTCCTTGATATCCATGTCCATGTCCTCTGCCTCTAAAATGACCTCTTCCACCCCTTTGTTGTCTTCCTCTTCCTCTATTGTGTTGTTCTTGTTTTCTCTTTAACTTCTCTTCCACTTTCAATGCCAACTGAAAGCATTTCTGAACTGTATCTGGATTATGCAGACTTAAATCTTCCTGAATGTTGAACCTCAATCCATTAAGGTATCTGGCTACCTTCTCTTCTTCACTTTCCTTTACCTTTGTTTTCATACAAAGTTTCATGAATTCTTCTGTATATGAGCTGACATCTAGCTCCTTCTGCTTCAGGTTTTGCTTCCTCTTGTGTAATTGGATACTGTAATCCAATGGGACATAAGCTTCCTTTACTAATGCCATCATTTTCTTCCATGTAGTGACTCTACGCTTTCCTTCCTGTACTCTATCATCTTGGATGAAATTCCACCATGTCAAGGCAGCTTCTTTCATTTTTGACTGGGCTATTTTCACCCTCTGTTGTTCTGGTATCTCCTCTATTTCAAAGAAATTGTTCAAGGAGTCTATCCACTCCATCACTGAATCAGGTTCCATCTTTCCTGTAAACACTGGCAAATCCAGTTTCACATCCATGGTTCTCCTCTCCATGGCCTTGAGGGCGTTCAACAGTGGTCTCTAGTCTGCAGGAACGACCTCCTCGTTCCAACTAGGGATCTCCTCTTCTTCCCTATCTTCTTCTCTACCAGAACCTACTCTGTTCCTCAACTTCTCTAACTCATCCTTCAATTCCTGATTCTAAGCCTTCACGGCCTTGCTCTCTGCAATCTGTTTCTTTACCAGAACTGCCAACTCAACATTGGTCATCCTTGCCGGCATCTCAGATGTTCCTTCTTCATCTGACATCCTGCTATATCCTGATCTTTTCCAGAAGATCCTTCCTTCGCTCTGATACCACTATGATGCAGAGGTAAAACGCAACGGGAGCTTACAAATGGGAAGGAGGAGTCATTAACACAACCAGCATGTTAAAATCCTATCGGCTTATCATCATCATCATATTTCTTGCTAACACAGAAAGCATCATCATATTTCGAAGAGGCATGAAATATCCTCCTGCTGACCATTGTTCACTTCCTTATCGCCTATCGGCGAGAGATGGTTCATCGGCCAAGGGGAAATGTCTTACCCCCAATGACTAATGTCACCTCGATGAATATATCGGTCCTATACCGATCGGCCAGACTTGGCTTATCAGCCAGACTCCAACACTCTGTCCCGATGTCCGATATCACCCCGATATCTCTTTTCATCAGTCAGGTTGCCTATCGGCAACACTTCTTCTATCGGCCAGGCCGAAAAAGATCTCCCCGATGCTATTACTCCTACCGATGCCGAAACACTTAACGTCAGCAGGATAAATCTGCATCGGGTGATATTCGCAATATCCTGATGACGATGACGTCACATGCACCTGATGATGATGTCACCTGGATATAAGACTCTTACATCCTCCGCAGCATGATAATAAAATGTCGGGTGATCTTTTCAATATCCTGATGATGACCTTTAAGATCCTGATGACGACTTTTAAGAACCTCCTGTCCTTAGCCAAAAAGATGATTTTTTCTCCCGCATACGATAGTGATATGCGGATGATGGATACACACGAAAGATGATCCTGACGACGATATACACACTGAGTATGTATCTGACTTATATCATCCTGATGCACTTGAAACATACAATCTTCGTCAGCTCCATAACCTGATTCGGATAGCGAGATACTCACAGATGTCGATGCGATTCACTCCGTCTGGAAAAGCACATGCAGATCCCTGTATATCCGTCAGCTGCATGCAAACTCACAGAACCGCATAATTTCACAAAGAAAATATGATGATCGGACCGGATCACCTTCAGATCAAAACTTAACAGTTTATCTTCCTAAACCCTAGCACATGAGGATGCTAGGTTGATTCATAGCATGCTACCAATCGATCTCCCACACAATGAAATGCATAAACAGAAAACTAAAATACAACCTAAACTAACATGCATGACCATTCCACCGATTCATAGAATCAACCGGTGGAAGGGTTGAAAGAATCCATTAACCTGTAATCAGAACAGAAATCAAAACATAAACAGCTGATAAACTAGATAATGCAATTGATGAGATCTTATTTAGATGAAACACAAATGTCCTGTTTCTACAACAATGTTTCACAATGTCTAGACTGATCTCTGGATTTCACTCAATCACCAGTACAACATAACATAACTACTACTCTCTACTACTCCTCTCTGTCTGTATATGCTACTCTAACTGATCTGAGTTATTTATAGCAATATCCTACGAGTACTACCAACTCGATTCCCAGCGGCTAGGAGCTTCCAAACAGCTGGGAGAGGACAGCTCAGACTACCTGATCATGAGCTCTAACTGCCTGCACACTCTCCTAGGCTGATCTAATACATATGCATTGGTCCAATGGACCTTATTACATTATGAAGTCAAACATACTAAAAATAGACTAATGTCCTGTCATGCGGACAATGAACCTATATCCTGTCTTGTAGGGGTGCTCCTGCACCAATCATGGAGTTGTTCCATGACTTGGAAGTGGGTCTGAGTGTGGATTCCACTCATCCCATTGTCCCCCATGCTTCCAAATTCGTCACTTAACTTCACTGTGAAGTTTAAGTGACCATATGGAAGTTAACCCAGGGTTATCCTAGCCCAAAAGGTCCCTAGACCCATGGGGTATAACCTAGGGTTGATTTTTGTCCAGTTAGAACTCCTAGAGTCAAATAAAACACAAGAAAAGGGTCTAAAAGAATCAAAATTTAAACAAGATTAAAAACATCATTACTTACAACATTTATCACAATAAAAGTAAATCAGAAAATAACCCTTATTCCCTTGACCTCATGCAACATTACACATTACAACATTACAACATTTTCCAAACACGAGGTTGATCTTAGTTCCTCATTGAACTAGATTGGCTCACAAGGGATACAACATAGGTATGAGATGGTCTCCTGTATTTATGGTTTTGTTAGCAATACCTACACACTCAAACTTGAAGTCAATATCACATATAACTATCATAGCTGAAGTAAAACTAAATACATGCATCTTAACATTTAACCATAGAATCATATTGAGTTTCCATATCCATTCATCATTTTCTTCAAAACAATATCTAAATTATCATTGCACAATTATTTCCTTAAAATCAAATAGGTTCAATAGGCAAGATTCCAGAACAAAAGTCTCGCAACATATAAATAATAATAAGTATCACTATAAATAGTCTCATGAACAGTAGTGTAAAAAGCAGGCCTCACATTTTCTTAATCAGATGGACTTGTTCTTCCATTTTTTACAGCATTTCTGGACCAAGGCTAACCCTATCTTCTAGCTTGTCCCAACTTATTGGGGTTTAGCTCTTTCTTCCATCTAATGCTTCAAATGGAGCCATCTTAATAGCAAAGTGATGGGAATTATTATAGGAAAATTCCACCAAAGGAAGATAATCTTCCCATTTGTATTACTGGTCCATGCAATACATTCTCAATAAATCCTCTAGCACTTGGTTTACCCTCTCAGTTTGGCCATCTGTTTCAAGATGATAAACATAGATTATATTCAACTAGCTTCCAAGTGAAGAGAATAAGGTTTTCCAAAACCTCGATGTCATTCATGCATCCCTATCTGAGATAATCTTCTCTGGAATGCCATGTAATCTAAAAATCTCTTGAACAAATTTACGAGCTCTGATGGGTGCCCCATCCGTCAAGTTCCCAGGTATAAAATGACTGGCTTTAGTGAGTCTATCCACCACAACCAAAATAGCATTGTGCATGTTCCTTGACATAGGAATGCCTTGCACAAATTCCATGCTTATAATTTGTCATTTCCACTCAGGAATTTCTTGAGGGTATAAGAGTCCTATTGAGTGGTGGTGCTTCACCTTCACCCTCTAGCATTCTATACATGTAGCTACAAAATTTGTAGCATCCCTCTTCATTCCTTTCCACAAATATAGGGGTTTCACATCGTCAAGTAACTTTGTTATGCTAGGATGTCCTGAATACGGTGCAGAATGAACCCCCTTCCACACCATATTCCTTAAATCTACAGAGTTAGGTATATAAATCCTTCCTTTAAACCTTAATAACCCATCTAGTTCAAGGTCAAATCCATCGTATCTTGAATTTTGGGGGTTGTCCAGAAGGGCCTATTTTACCTGCTCGTAAAACTCATCTCCCTTAAATTTCTGTAGTACCTGATTCCTAAAATCAGAACATATGGAGATCATTGAGGAAATGTGTCTTCTCCTACTCAAGGCATCTGCCACCTAGTTTTCTTTTGCTTGAATATATTTAATCTTGAAATCATAATCTGAGATGAATTCCAACCATCTTATTTGACAAGCATTTAGATGCGGTTGAGTGAACAGATATTTGATCCCTTGATGGTCTATTTTTAGCTCAAAGGGTTTTCCAAATAGGCAGTGTCTCCACATTTGCAGTGCATGAATGATTGCTGCTAGTTCCAACACTAGTAGAAAAATAGCAATAAATTACTAAAAAACTACTAAAAATTGCATATAAATGACTAAGCTTGGTCACGTGACCATTAGTAGTTTATTTTTGGTCATTTATAATGCGACCAAATTTATGACTAAACCATTTTTAGTCATTTATTGGTTGTTTTGATTGATCAATTTGGTAGTACATTTAGTCATTAATTTAGTCATATTTATTCACTGAGCTTGATCACATGACCATTAATAGTTTATTGTCAGTCATTTATAATGCAACCCAATTTATGACTAAACCATTTTTAGTCATTTATTAGTTGTTTTGATTGATCAATTTGGTTGTATATTTTTAGTCATTGATTTAGTCATATATTTTGGTTTCTTTCAATTGGTAATATATTTAGTCAATTGGTAGTTTATTTAATAGTTTTTGTTCACTGATTTCTATTCAAAAGTGTTGGAAATGAGACAATGCTTTTGAGTTTTAAACATAAAACTCATAAAAACATAATCAATCATTCATTTGCACATAATGAAATAGCTATTAAGAAGGAAAAATACTAAAATTTTATTGAGAAAAGGTATTCTTACAATAGATACAAGACTTAAATATGTATCTTTGCTTTGAAAAATGTGTTACAAAGTGTGTTTCTCAGTGTTGTGACTGAGAAAACTGAGTTACAATGCTCTATTTTTTGCTTATACAACTCCAAAACATGAAAGAAATACTTGAAAAATGAAGCATAAATATTTCATCATGGAATTTTATATCTCAAAATATGAATAAATGTATCAAAAATCGCTTAATATTGCTAATTGCTACATTACTTCTTTGCTACATCTCCTACCTTGGTCTACACAAACAGAACCCAGCAATGCAATAAGTAAATTGCCCCTTTGTAACAAAAGAAAATAAGTAACTTACTTTAACATGTTCTTTGAAAGAATATTTACCATCTTGACTCCACAAATCTTCTTAGATCTGTTCTTGCTCTCTTTCAATTGCATCCTAGACTTCTCCACCTTAGTAGCAAGCCCATTCTATAGGATTCATGCAACATAGAAACCATCAAGCTATAAAATAAAACATTTCTACTAGAGGCCCTTGAAGAAGCCCATGATATGCAAAATATTGACAGTAGTTTGTAGGGGGAGTAATGTTATCCATTCATTTTGCAACATGTTTTTGCAATTTACTATCTGTGGTGTTAGAACTTGCAAATGCACAGTTGATCTGGTTTTTGTTGATGATGGACAATGATATGGTTAAAGTGTTAGTAGCATTCATGTTTATTATCTACAGTATGATATGGATTTTGGACAATGGTTTTTAAATAATGCTTTGATGCTTAGATGGTGATCTCAGTCACAATAAAATACAAGTGCCTTTGTAGATCACAAGTTCCATCTTGACAGTGCTATTCACTTTGCATGGATAGTGTATCCTTGTGTTTTACAACACTATGAGATGTTTTGACAAGTGATAATAGACAATGAAATGATGCTTCTCTTGGTCACTATTTTCCTGTGCTCACAATCATTGGTGGTCAAGACTATGATGCTTTGCTAATGATCTATATGCATGTTTGGTAAAACTAATGGTAACAATGCAAGTGTAATGACAAAACTGACAATGGGTATGCATGACATAGAGAGTGTAAGCAGTCCCCTATCTGATTTTTGCAGTGATAGTGGTGTGGATTTGCCAAAATATAGTGCTTTCATGATGTTGATACTTGATATATGTTGAAAAGTCAAAGGTATTTGATGAAAAATGCAAAGGTACTTTGTGTTTTCATTACTTATTCCTTCTTAAAGGAGTTTCATATCAACTATATGACAAGGTTGTTAGTTGGTACAAAAGTGATTGTTATCCTATTTGTTGTTATTTGGAGCCTAATCAGGCTTAGAGGTTAAATTAAACCCACTTTTATCAATGCAGTTTCCCCCCAAATTCCTACGAGGTCAAGGCGCAGCACCCCTTGTGGGGATTTGGGGGCAGCACCCCCAAGATGGGGTCAAGGAGTAGCACCCCTTGCGGGGCCCAGGGGCAGTTCCCCTGGCGTGCTCCCTATCACGATACAAGGCAGGGTTGAGGGGCAACACCCCCGTGGGGGCTCGAGGGCAACGCCCCCAAAACCTCACACAATTTTTATTATTTTATTAAGGCGTCAGGAGTTTTTTTTCCATTGGCCAACATAAAAAACCCTATTTCTGTAACTGACATAAGGCTTGATAAAAGTTGCTAAGGGTTAGGGTTTCCATTGATATTGTATTGTAGCATTTGCAGCGGTATTGAATTGCAGGGATTGCTAGTTGTAATCGGTTTGATTTACTGGATAATAATATTGGACTCTCTATTTGGTGGATGTAGCCCAAGTTTGGGTGAACCACGTTAAAAATTGTCTCTTGCTGTTATTATTTCTATGTATTTTCATTCCTTTGTTTAATCTTTATTTGCATTTAATTGATATCTTCTACCGACTAACCCTAACACTATTGATAGTAATGTTTTCCTTGAGATAGTGATGTATTGTGATAGTGCTAGTGCTTTAACAGTGTCTGCATTTTGAATGGACAGTGTGCTTTCCTATAGCAAAGTCATTATTTACACATCTCGTTGAATTCAATGGTATCAGTTGAATTCAATGGAATTCTCAAATCTATTGTTATATTAACCACATTTTTGTCATATAAGGGTTTCCAAGTTTATATCAACCATCAATATTTATATCTACTATCATAATTCATCATTTTTTGGCACTTGAGGGTTTCCAAATTCATATCAGTACTCCCTATTCCCAGATCTATACATAAAGCATTATATCTATGATATTTGATGCATAAGGGTTTCTATAATTATTTTTCTGTTATTTGTACTACTGATCAGCATCTTATTCATTGAAGTTTGGCATCTATATCTTGTATTTCACATTTATTTCAGTTTCTATAATCAGAAAATTCAATAGAAATTGCATATTTCTTGAGGTTCCCAATCAGGGACATTACAGTTGGAGGAAAGCATATACACAAATCAAGTTCTCTATTTGAGGACAAACTTTTGATACCATTTAACAACTATAAATAATGAGACTATGGTTCGAATCTAGGAGATATCCAAGGACAACACTCTAATTAACAGAACCTACACATGTTACATGTAGAAGCAATGGTAAACAAGAATATATAAATGATAAATAACACATACGAAGTATAATAGAGATTTAACAAAAACGTGTATTGATCTAGACATTTTGTATACGATGCACTATTAAAGAGATGTATGGTTGTCTATATTCCTAGATGCTCTTTTTTATTCTAACTACCTATCTAGATATGTATACATAATCATGCATGTCACAAAAGGAAGAAAACCTTTACAGAAGATTAAATAGTTGCATTTCCACAAGTGACTGTTCAGCTTTCATAGGTTGATGCTGAGCTATGTAAAAATCCAACAGTTAAATCTAGCCTTTGAGTCACATATGGTGGGAAAAGTGGGTGAGGGAAGTGGTCTGGCCCACCAAGGATAGAAACAATGACATTATTGACAATCAGCGGAACTATTAGTGGAAAGTTAAGCTCTATGGTTTGGGCTGTAGGTAGCTGACACTAAAGGATCCCCAATATTGTATGTTGCATGAATTTTGGTGCACACTCAAATGGAACCACCTTTGAGCTTTTCCTAAATTCCAAATCCACCCAAACTGTTCGTGTGGTATCCTGGTAAGTTGGAATAATAATCTTCAAGGTACTACATATTACCAAAGGTAATTGGGTGTTAATGTCAATCACTAAGGATGATTTCACATTGCCATAGTCCACAGAGGATGGCTGAGTATCACCACAACTTGAAATCAAACTAATTTTTATTGTAGACCATGAGAATGCGCTTGGTAATATAGCTGGAGGATGATTTGGTGCTATTGTAGTCCATCAAAGATAGCTAAGTTTTTCCACAACCTTGGAGCTAGACTCTAACATCAATTCAAAATGATCAATGAGTAAAAAGAAGCCATTTTCAAAATTGAGAAATATATTCAACCAAAATAAAAAAGGATGGTGCTAAATCAGCTCAATTGCTTCATTTTTAACATTTAGAGAAGACTATTGCAAAACTCCCCATGCAAAATCAAATGAATTGACATAAAGGATGGTGCTAAATCAAAGGCTTACAACATGTAACCAAAATAGTTAACACTGATAGTGATTAAAGAGCAAGGTAATCATGATCTCCTACAAAACTACATTGACTTCCTACAAACTACATGTTTAATGAAAGAATTCATCTTCTTCAAAGCACAATATGACATGAACAATGGCAATGTATGTTATCATGGATCACAGAACCTGCATCAAGAAAAATACAGGATACCTTCGTAAGAGTTGCATTAAGAAAAATACAGGATATGCATATATGTAATGATTTGATAGAGCTATTCAAGGTGATACAGTTCTTAGGACCTCTGTAGACCCCCCTTCTAGTGATTTTCTTGGCTTTAAAGACCTTATACCAACCTGTGAAAACCTCCTTACTCTCTGGGTTTCCATGATGAACATAGTGTATCTAAGACTATACAGGCCTGTAATAGTTGGCAGCGGCCATTCACTATTTAACAGTTGATTTTCCACTCTTAGCCATACTTTTAAACACATAACAAACTTCTAGAACACCTACCAAACCTTAGATTCTTGGATAGTGCTCATGACTACTTAACACTACTTTAAACCCTAGACAAGTATACATAGCTCTTGATAGATCTCCATAGTACTATGGACATACCTGAACTCTTTAGACAATTCTTTAGAATGGTTTGATGACTCTACAAGCATGTAGGTATTCTTAGGATCCTCTTCATTGTCACACTAATCTTTGCATGGTGTCTTTTCTTCTTCCTAGGAGTCTCTAAGTCTTCATACGTTTCCTCATGATGATGCAACTCTTGCAAGAATTTCAAGAATATGCAGACCTATAGGTTATAATACAAGGCCTCCAAGATGAATTGATAAGCCTTGAGAGAACCTATAAAAACTTTGAATGACTTCCAAACCTACAGAAACTTTTAAACCATCTTGATAATGCTATGTTACTCTTATGTAGGCTTCTTGGACTCTTTATGGTTCTCATGAAGGCTTTCAACCTATAGAAAGCTTATACAGGAGTTTTAGAACCTTCATACATCTTAGACATATTTGTGTTCTTTTTGTAATTATTATGGACTTTCACTTACTACCCATGATGTCTCTTTCCTCTGCATCTTGCTACTATTATTAGTGTGACAGGTAAAAATCAGGTCAATAAGATCAAGCATAGCCATGAAAACCTAACCCTGCCATCATCAAAGAATCTAATCCAAATGAAATCAAAAGCATGCAATTTGAGAACAATATCACCTAGATTGTATGATTCCTTGTTTATGATGTGGATTGCTTCTTCGACAATGAATAATTATGGATTGATTCATTAACATGAGAGATGGGTTCATGTGAACCACTACTCATGAAATATGGGTCATGTGTTTGACTCAGAAACTACGCAGTTAAAACCCTGAAATAAATATCAAGATAAAAGCTGCCATAATGGATAGATGATAAAGTGCTCAATATGCTTAAGATGATAATGTAGACGCTATATGAAAGTTGGATAGATGTAGTACAGAATGAGAGGATGTTTTTATAGAACTCAACCAAAATCAATCAACGGTGGAGATTCGGTGGCTATGTGAATGGCTAAGATTGAATGATAGACATAGGTGAATGTGTAGATGACAAGTGGAAGGGAGATAAGGCTTATGTGTGACCGTGTACTAAAAAGTACTACATATGAAAGATATTAAATAAAAGATGTAGTTCCACTTATCTTTTTAAATGAAAGGGGCACACATGTTGGCTCATGAGATAAATAATAACAGGAATTAATTAAATAAATAAAATTCATTTAATTAATTAGAAAGTGGGTTTGTGAATGGAATTTTAATTAAATAAATAAGATTTATTTAATTAAAATAGATAGAATGAAGATAATTAAACAATTAAAGATTATTTAATTATGGCTCAAAGGAAATAGCTAATGAATTAATTAAATAAATATAAATTTTATTTAATTAATATAAGAAATAAGTGGTAGGGATATTGCTCAAGTGTGTTAGACAAATGCAGATAGTAGATAATGCAATATTTGAATGCTAATGATAATTAGGTCAATTTTGGGTGTATATATTTTGCTCCTCTTTGATACAATGTTTGTTAGAGCATTGTGTCAAAGAAGATACTATGATCGCTTGAGAAACAAAGTTCTACCCTAGTGTAACTGGCAGGTGATGCCCCCTGAAGAGGTAAACCAAGCTGACTAGGAAGGGCTGGGTTGGCTCACGATAAGAGGAAAAGCTAGGAAACAAGGTTGAGACGAAGAAAATAGGGGTTGGGTGGGAGAAATGGGATGGTTCAGAAGAAAAGAGGCTTTGGCATAGAAGAATTAGGGGTTGGATAGGGGCTATAAGTAGGTCCTTCAAGGGCAAATAGGCTCATTTGTACTCATTTGTGTTCAGAAATCTAGAGAGATCCAGAGCTCCTTAGAGTTGTTGTGCGACGAGAGTTGGAGAGCTATCAGGATGGTGATTCCACGTAGAGATCATCATGTTGAGCAAGTGAGGACACATGGACGACCAGAGGGAGCAAGCATACCGGTATGTATCAAAACTTTTGCTAAAAACATGGTTTTGATAGGCTAGAAGCATCATAAATGCACACACATCACCATAAGCGACTAGGTTTTAGGATAGGCATTTCAGATCGCTTAGGAAGAAAAATGGGTCGCTTAAGGTAGTTGAGGTCACTTATAGGCGTGGCTTGGTCACGTATGGGAAAACAGGTCACTTCCAATTAGCTAGACAAATATAGGCAAAATGTGCATATGGATAAAAGCAAGTCGCTTATAAGCTAAAAATAGGTGCATATATAGGTTTAGCTCGCTTGCAAAGAAAAGATGCTCACTTATAGAATAGAGATCACTTAGGGGAAAAAAGTATGCGCATATAGAAATGTAGCTTGTACTTGGTCAATAAGCAGTCGCATAGGAACATTAGGTCGCATATAGGTGAGAAATAAATGCATATAGTAAAATGAGTCACTTGCGATCAGCAGATAGGGGCATATAGAAAAAGGAGTTGCTTGCAGTAGATAGAAGCAGGTATAGCAGGAAATGGTCTAGTTTTGTTTCATTTGTATGTAGTGCAAGAGACTGACAAGATGAATGAAATGATGCAGGATGTACTATCACCTTTGTTATCATGAGAGCCACATCCTAGGGATTTGTAGTTGGTGAGATTGTTGGATGTAGTGGTGTGGTTGGTGTTAGAGATCCTTGGATTAGAGCATGTGTCTAGATTGGAGCCAGTGCAAGCACATCGAGGATTGATGATGGTGATGGTGGAACGATGGATGAGCGAGCATAGTTCTTTCTTGTTACCAACAGGAGCGGCTATGATCACACTAGAGGATGTGTTCCAGATTCTGCATGTTCCTATTGATGGGGACCGAGTAGATTATGATCCTAATATGGGTCCAGCTGCATTCAGGAGATTGTTCAGGACACCAGACATTGGGGTGGAGGGCTCAGAGATTTCTATGGCAAGGATGGAGGAGCTATGTGATAGACTGCAGTGAGTGGTAGTAGCTATTATCAGATGGCTAGTTGGATACAGGCAAGTGAGAGGGTTTCTAGTAGGATGGGGGATAGTGATGGAGAGGATGTTCTCCTATCGGATGAGATATACATGGGTGGAGTGTGTGCTTGGACAACTCTATCATTTCCTGCATGATTGTGCATATATGTTCGGGGCAAGTATGTCTGTAGGAGTTATAGTTTTGCATGTGTGGGCATATGAGCATATTCTATTGCCGAGGCTAGATGGATGGGTGGTTAGAGCAGTAGGAGAGCCTTATGTGAGGATGCATAGAGGAACATTGACATACCGGCAGCACAGAGGACTACTGTACTGGTGGATGATGTTAGATGAGGTAGATAGATTTATATGGAGGCCATGGCTGGGGTGTCAAAGATGGGATGAGGAGGATACTGAGCTTGTCTATGCTAGGTAGGAAATATATATTTTTGGACACGGGATATACATTATAGAGCGCTATTTGCTAGAGAGGGTTTTGAGACAGTTTGGGTTACCACAGGTAGTACCAGTTGGTGATTCAATTTTTGGGAGGACTCGGTAAGAGGTGTTTGATTGGGGGCCAGAGGTAGTGGTTGACATAGTTTTGGCAAAGAGAGAGGGGCTATAGCCAATTGTATGGTAGTGGGGACAGGGTCCTGCAGATCCAGGCATGCTACCAGATTATGATGCATACTAGGTGATAGAAAGACCGACGCGGCTGACACAGGTTGGAGAGATATGAGAGATAGGGATGGAGAGACCAGTTAGGAGGAGGCAATGATGGGCTCCACTAGCATAGGCTATTGTGCCAACAGCTCCAGGGATACAGATATAGGGACAGGTGCAAGGATAGCCTCAGATACTTGCACAGCCTCAGGGAAAGATATTGGGAGGTGATGATGTTGGGATTTAGCAGCTACAAAGGAGGATTAGAGAGGAGAGGAGATGGAGGTAGCAGTCTCAAATGAGGTTGAGGAGAGTGGAGTTGGATAGACACCAGGTAGTGATTGACTTACGGCATGCTAGAGCTCAGGCTCAGACATACCAGGCTCAATTACAGGCTAGAATATAGGCTGAGGATGGGTAAGATGATGGTGCACTTGCTAGGGTGATAGGAGAGAGAGAGAGAGATACAGCTAGGCAAAGCTAACAAATAATGAGATTAGAGGGAGATGTTGCTATACAACAGATGTAGGCAATGAGGGCTGAGAGCGATGGTTTATGGATGGAGAGGGATATAGCTGTGCAGCAGCTACAGGGGATGACTGGTGAGTAGGATAGAGCAGTGATTACATTGGGTACAAATGGGGCTATGATGTATTTGGCCACATAGGTATAAGGAGAGTTGCAGAGAGTACAAGGTGAGGTAGAGTATTATAGAGGCTTATACTATGGGGTTGTGCCAGTAGAGCAGAGGCAGCCTAGCTTTAGGAGCAAATCAGGAGCTCTGAGTTCACAGAGGATAGGTGGATCTCGATCTGTAGCATTAGTGATGGGGTCATAGAGAGATAGGGGGACAGGTACAAGACCCAGTGGTGGTGGTCAGGGCAAGGGAGCTGCTAGTAGTCACTAGGGCTACCTTGTTTATGTATATTATTGTATCATGATGAGGCCTAGAGCTTATTATACATACATTCTTGATGGCTTAGCTTGTATATGTAGACACTTGTATATTGACACATGTATATTATGATGGCATGTTGGTTATCTACATGATGTTGAAATGAGGATGGATGCATTTATGGTATTTTGATGCTTATACATGTATTTATAATTTCATGGATTATTTATGTATTTTTATGCAAATGATATGAATGGAAATGTATTATAATGCAAATATGTAAATGGTAATGATATGATATGGATTCATGCGTATAGATAAATGGTAATGATATGAAATGTGATGGACCTATATATGCCTAACACACTTGTTTTGTAGGATAAGAGATGTGGAAAAAGCCAATGGAGGGAGATGATTGATCTTGGTTGAGTTCTATATAGGCAGATAAGGAGATGAATAAATGGTGTGATAGGCAGCTTTAAAAGTAATTTCTCAAAAATAAAAAGTAATGCAATCCTTATGTTTGATATTGTTGCAATTATGAGGTGAGCCAGTGTTGTCATTGATGTCAACATACTCATATTGCATTGACAAGAAGGATTTGATGAGCTGTGTGCTGAGGATATTGAGAAAATTAGCCTCAGTCAGGAACAGTGAAGAACAGTGATGAGAAGAAGGCAAATGTACTGTATTGGATGAGAACCGGAGGATGCAAATTAAAGGGTTAGCATATATGAGTCTTGAGATGCTTCAGTTAAGATTTCAGAGGTCCGCATGAAGATCTGAAGGAGTTGTGGCTGTCGGTATAGAACCGGTTCTGGCAAGTATCCAGAGGTGACAGAGGATCACAAAAAGGTCCGGTGAGGTCCAGAATTGTATTATCCTAATCTGCGGATTGGACGAAGTGTTTGGGATGTCCTTGTGATGTGTCATCCTGATTTGTGTATGATTTGGAGGTCCGGAAGTACCTCTTGCATTATGACAGTGGCGACAGACTGTGTTCTTGAAGTTCCGGATGAGGAAGACAAGAGATTCCAGTAAGTAGAGGAAGTGCGGATGTATCCGGTCATTCAGACAGGCTTGTGAAGGTTCTTGGATCATGTTTAGGTTGTGTTGTTGGTCCGCATTGATGGTAGAGCCAGGAATTGAAGTTATTCTTCCGGATGAAGTTCTTGTTCTGTTTAGCCGACCGGATGAGTTGTTCATCCTGCGAATGTTCTTGTGGTGGCCGACCGGATGTGTTATTCATCTTGCGGATACTCTTATGGTTGCTTGCCGACTTAGATGTTTGTTCCTAAGTCGATGTCTTGTATAAATAACGGTTTGTGAGTTCATTTCAAAGTATGGTGTGTGGATGAGTGTGGCATAGCGAAGAAACGTGCGAAAGGCAGAGCAGAGATTTTTGGGCTTAATTGGAACTGATCCGGACATGGTAGAGATGTCATTCTCCAGTTTAAGACTATGATTTTTATCACTTTGTAGACAGTGTGTCTCCTTGTAGGCAGTGGGCCTCTTTGTGAGCAGTGTGCTCGGGCAGTGAGCCCTTATTGGCATGTGCCATTCATTTTTCTTTATTCTTCTAACAGAGAATAATTCTTGGGTTAATCACCCTGTGGTTTTTCCCTTAACCGGGTTTTCCACGTCAAAATCTTGGTGTTCAATGTGTTGATGCTTATCTGCTCTTGTGTTTATGTATTATGCCTTCATGGATGACTATTTGATATGCTGCTAACTAACTACAAAGAATCAAGTCTTTGAAAGAAGAAGAAGTTTTATACAACTGATTCACCCCCCCCCTCTCAGTTGTATGCCCTAGATACAACAATTGGTATCAGAGCCAAGTTCCTCTGATAGGAGCTTAACCGCTTGAGGAGATCCAGGATGTCGTCATACAAGAAGGATAGTCCGAAGTTCGATGGAACCAACTTCACTCTCTGGAAAAGTCGCATGAAGTGTCACTTGGAATGTATGGGAAAAGCATACTTGGCTATGGTTTCAAAACCATATGTACCTCCACAAGGTGGTCCAACAACTCTGAATGAAATCACAGAAGCTGAAAACAATCTACGGACCAAGGAAGCTCTTCTAAGCGCATTGAATGACTCAGATCTCTCGAATGTTATTGACCTACCAACTGCATATGAGATCCTGACTAAACTGGAACTTCTGTATGAAGGAGATGAGTTTGTCAAAAGTGCAAGGTTGCAAAGCCTAAAAGGGAAATTTGAAAGATTGAAAATGAGAGATGATGAAAACATCACTACCTTTATGCCAAGAGTAAATGAGCTGGTATGTGGAATCAGAAATGCTGGTGGAACTTTAGATGAAAATGAGATTGTCTGCAAAATCCTAAGATCCCTTCCTGCTGCCTACAAAATCAAAGTTGCTGCCATTGATGAATTCAAAGCCCACACAACTGTCACAAGAGAACAACTGGCTGGCAAACTAGCTGCATTTGAAATGACCGAGTTTGGAGATGATCCTCCCAAGACTGAATCTGCTTTCAAAGCCAGTGCCTATGTGAAAGGAAAACAGAGATTTGATCCGGGTGAAAACTCATCAAGGAAAATGTCATGGTATGATCAAGCAAGAAGAGACATGGAAGAAGAAGAAGCAGAAACAGCTCAACTTGAAGCCCTCATTGCAAAGAGACTGCCAAGAGGATCCGGTAAGTATGAAGGAAAACTACCCTTTAAGTGTTTCAACTGCAATAAGATTGGTCATTTTGCCTCAAGATGTCCGGAGAGATCTGCAAGATCTAATACTCACAGACAAAGGTTTCAAAAGAATTGCTATTATGTTCATGAAGAAGATGACAATGAAGGAGTAACAGATGATGAATCAGAACTAGGAAGCAAATCCGGAAATGAGTGGGTGTTTATAGCCATCAAGGAAGAAGATTCAATACTCTCTGAATCTGTCAATCACAAAGTTGTTGAAAAAGCCTTGGCTGCTCAAGTGGAAGAAAAGGATGATTGGGTTATTGACAGTGGATGTTCTCACCATATGACTGGTGACAAGAATAAGTTCTTAGATTTGGAAAGATATGAAGGAGCAATGGTAAAGTTTGGTGACAATTCTGCAGGCAGAATCAGAGGTAGGGGAACTATTTCCTTTGATGGTAAGAGCAAAACAGGTAATGTACTGTATGTTGAAGGATTGAAGCACAATCTTCTCAGTGTTGGTCAGTTAGTGGACAAAGGCTATGATCTCCGGTTCAAGAATGGAAAATGCAGAATCTTTACAAGCTCCGAAACTGAAATTGCATCCGGTACTCAGACAAAAGGTAATATCTTTCATCTGGTTGGTTCAAATAAAAGTTGTTTGTTTGTTCAAATTGATCAGAGTTGGTTATGGCATAGAAGAATGTGTCATATAAATTTTGATAACATCATCAAGATAAGCAATACTCAGGCTGTGAGAGATCTTCCAAAATTGATGAAACCTACAAATAGTGTGTGTAAAGAATGTCAGTTAGGTAAACAAAGCAGAGTCTCTTTCAAAAGCAAAGATCAGTCTTCTACCGGATTGTTGGAATTAGTACATACTAATCTATGTGGTCCGACAAGAATCAAGAGTCTGCAGGGTGATAGATATTTCATGTTGTTAATTGATGATCATTCCCGGATGATGTGGGTTACCTTTCTAAAAGAAAAATCAGAAGCTTTTGAGAAGTTCAAAATCTTCAAAGCTATGGTGGAGAATCAAACCGGATTGAAACTAAAGTGTCTAAGGTCTGATAGAGGTGGTGAATTTACATCTGGTGAATTCATTGACTTTTGTGAGAAACAGGGTATAAGGAGACAGTTGTCTGCTCCTAAGACTCCACAGCAGAATGGAGTAGTTGAGAGAAAGAATCGGACCATCCAGGAAGCTGCTAGGACAATGATGTTGGAAGCAAATGTTCCTCAAATGTTTTGGAAAGAAGCTATCAGCACCGCAGTCTACACTCTCAATCGAGTTCAAATCAGAAACAACACCGGTAAGACCCCCTATGAACTCTGTTTTGGCATCACTCCTACTGTGAAATATTTTAGAGTATTTGGTAGCAAGTGTTATATTAAAAGAGATGAAGATCTAGGAAAGTTTGATGCTAGAAGTGATGAAGGAATTTTCTTGGGTTACTCCACTCAAAGCAAAGCATACCGGTGTTACAATAAGAGATTGAGGAAGATGATAGAAAGCACCAATGTAAAGGTTGATGAAGGAATTGAGAAGCCTTCAAGATTTTATGAGTTTGATGAAGATGACCAAGACAGTGTTCAAGGACCTCAATCCTCTCCGGTGAGACAGAGTCAGCCTGATCCGGTAAATCAGGAAGAAGAGATAGGTCTAAATGAGCCTGATCAAGAAGCAGCAGTGCAGGATACTCCCAAGATTCCAAGGTATGTAAAACTGAACCACTCTGAAGATCAAATCATAGGTGACAGAAGCAAAGGTGTACAAACTAGAAGGAATGTTGCTCAAAATCAGAATGAATGTTGTCTGATTTCAAAGATTGAACCTAAAACAATAAATGAAGCCTGCAATGATGAAAACTGGACCAAAGCAATGGAAGATGAATTGATGCAAATTGAGAAAAATCATACTTGGGATCTTGTTCCCAGACCTAGAGACAGGAATGTAATTGGAACCAAGTGGGTCTTCCGGAACAAACTAAATGAAGCTGGTGAAGTAATCAGAAACAAAGCTAGATTGGTCTGCAAAGGCTACTCTCAAATAGAAGGAATTGACTTTGAAGAGACTTTTGCTCCGGTGGCAAGAATTGAAGCAGTCAGATTACTTCTTGCATTTGCTACCTTCAAAGACTTCAAGGTATATCAGATGGATGTCAAGTCTGCCTTCCTAAATGGTGATCTGGAAGAAGAAGTCTACATTGAACAACCGGATGGTTTTCAATTGTCTGATAATGATGATATGGTCTGCAAGTTGAAGAAAGCTTTGTATGGATTGAAGCAAGCCCCAAGAGCATGGTATGAAAGGTTGGATAAGCATCTTGTGCAGATTGGATTCAACAAAGGTACTGCTGACAGTAACTTATATTTCAAAATTGATCATGAAAATATTTTAATTGTTGAAGTGTTTGTGGATGATATCATTTTTGGAGGAAGAGATAGTATGTGCAAAACTTTTGCAAATCAGATGAAAAGTGAGTTTGAAATGTCTATGCTTGGTGAAATGAATTTCTTCTTGGGTCTGCAAATTACTCAAACAAAAGAAGGGATCTTCATTTCTCAGACCAAATATGTGAAAGAATTGTTAAAGAAATTTGGTATGGAAGACTCAAAGCCTATGAACACTCCTATGGCAACCGGATGTAAGTTAAGCAAAGATGATTCTCCAAAGGCAGATCAGACAAAGTATAGATCAATGATTGGTGGATTGTTGTATCTCACTCAAACTAGACCAGATATAATGTAGGCTGTTGGTCTTGTGGCAAGATTCCAGGCTGATCCTAGAGAATCTCATGTTATGGCAATCAAAAGAATTTTTAGGTACTTGAAAGGAATAGTTGAGTATGGTCTATGGTACCCTAGAGATCCGGATTTCTCTCTTCATGCTTACACAGATGCAGATTGGGCAGGAGATGTGGATGACCGGAAAAGCACTAGTGGTGGAGCATTCTTTTTGGGGAAGAGATTGGTTTCTTGGCTAAGCAAGAAACAAGATGCAATATCTCTGTCTACAACTGAAGCAGAATACATTGCAGCAGCAGGTAGTTGCACTCAAATCTTATGGATGAAGCAGATGCTAAGAGACATCAAAGTTGAATATGAGGAGCCTATCACAATTTTCTGTGATAATTCAAGTGCAATTAATATTTCCAAGAATCCGGTATTGCACTCTAAGACTAAGCACATATCTATCAAATTTCACTTTTTGAGAGAACAAGTAAACAAGGAAGAAGTCAGATTGGAGTATGTTCCCTCCAAGGATCAGATTGCAGATATCTTTACAAAACCTCTTCCCAAGGACTCTTTTGAATATCTCCGGGAGAAGTTAGGGGTCATGGCCCCTCCGGTGATGAACTAAGATGCACTGATGTGCATCAGTCCGGTGGCTATCACAGTCATATCTTGTGATTCGGACTGATGGGGAGCTGCAACTAAGGGGGAGCAGCTGTTATGATTCTGATGTATGAGAATTGCAAGTATGAGCCCTTTGCCATTGATGTCAAAGGGGGAGAGAAGACATGTGAAAAACAAGTGATTGATTATCAAAGGGGGAGCAGTAAAGGAAGAGAAGACATGTGAAAAGTTGAAGTTCTTGTCTCAATGGTTTTTCACATCATATGTTGCCATCAATGACAAAGGGGGAGATTGTTGCAAGTATGAGGTGAGCCAGTGTTGTCATTGATGTCAACATACTCATATTGCATTGACAAGAAGGATTTGATGAGCTGTGTGCTGAGGATATTGAGAAAATTAGCCTCAGTCAGGAACAGTGAAGAACAGTGATGAGAAGAAGGCAAATGTACTGTATAAGATGAGAACCGGAGGATGCGGATTAAAGGGTTAGCATATATGAGTCTTGAGATGCTTCAGTTAAGATTTCAGAGGTCCGCATGAAGATCTGAAGGAGTTGTGGCTGTCGGTATAGAACCGGTTCCGGCAAGTATCCAGAGGTGACAGAGGATCACAAAAAGGTCCGGTGAGGTCCGGAATTGTATTATCCTAATCTGCAGATTGGACGGAGTGTTTGGGATGTCCTTGTGATGTGTCATCCTGATTTGTGTATGATTTGGAGGTCCGGAAGTACCTCTTGCATTATGACAGTGGCGACAGACTGTGTTCTTGAAGTTCCGGATGAGGAAGACAAGAGATTCCAGTAAGTAGAGGAAGTGCGGATGTATCCGGTCATTCAGACAGGCTTGTGAA
Source organism: Cunninghamia lanceolata (assembly GCA_027924645.1). Classification (NCBI taxonomy): domain Eukaryota; kingdom Viridiplantae; phylum Streptophyta; class Pinopsida; order Cupressales; family Cupressaceae; genus Cunninghamia; species Cunninghamia lanceolata. The sequence continues at coordinate 15,624,445 of BSBN01000523.1, forward strand.
GGTTCTTGGATCATGTTTAGGTTGTGTTGTTGGTCCGCATTGATGGTAGAGCCAGGAATTGAAGTTATTCTTCCGGATGAAGTTCTTGTTCTGTTTAGCCGACTGGATGAGTTGTTCATCCTGCGAATGTTCTTGTGGTGGCCGACCGGATGTGTTATTCATCTTGCAGATACTCTTATGGTTGCTTGCCGACTTAGATGTTTGTTCCTAAGTCGATGTCTTGTATAAATAACGGTTTGTGAGTTCATTTCAAAGTATGGTGTGTGGATGAGTGTGGCATAGCGAAGAAACGTGCGAAAGGCAGAGCAGAGATTTTTGGGCTTAATTGGAACTGATCCGGACATGGTAGAGATGTCATTCTCCAGTTCAAGACTGTGATTTTTATCACTTTGTAGACAGTGTGTCTCCTTGTAGGCAGTGGGCCTCTTTGTGAGCAGTGTGCTCGGGCAGTGAGCCCTTATTGGCATGTGCCATTCATTTTTCTTTATTCTTCTAACAGAGAATAATTCTTGGGTTAATCACCCCGTGGTTTTTTCCCTTAACCGGGTTTTCCACGTCAAAATCTTGGTGTTCAATGTGTTGATGCTTATCTGCTCTTGTGTTTATGTATTATGCCTTCATGGATGACTATTTGATATGCTGCTAATTAACTACAAAGAATCAAGTGTTTGAAAGAAGAAGAAGTTTTATACAACTGATTCACCCCCCCCCCTCTCAGTTGTATGCCCTAGATCCAATAGATATAGCATGTGGATGTTATGTACCAAGGTATAGAAGACCAAGTTGTCAAGGTATCCAATGCAAAACTAGCATGCTACAATCTTGTCTGAATGCATGAGGTCAATATGTTGAGCCAACATACACAAGATATGAATAGTAGCTAGTGTTCTAAGATGGACTTTGACGCTACAAGCAATAGTTTTAGCTTACATCCACTACACATAGTGACACCTTGCTGGTTATATGTATGGAGCTAGTCTTGACAGAATAGTCTCATGTGCATAAGAGACTATTTAGCTTCCTAGATGCTTAGAGATATTGATATATAAGATGCTAATCCCAACACATACAAGATACCAATACGCATAGGAAGAGAATAAGATCATCCTGCAGACATGGCATACAAAAGCAATATGACCATGCCCCATTCCTTACTTCATCGCAACATACCAAGATATGGTAGATCAAGGCAGTCTTGATTAGGCATAGAAAAGGGACAAAAGATAAATCAAAAAATGTTATCATCACTTTCTCTTTCCAAATTTAGGTGCTCTTAGATGGGTTTAAGCTGGGGCCTTGTTAAGAGGAAAGTTGCATCCCGTTGAAGGCTAAAGATGTTGATAAAAGGCTATAGAAAATGTTGGCTTAAGGCATGCGGACAAATAGCTTTTGACTTATCCTTGATTGGTTAAAGTGCTTGAGCTTTCAATATACATATAGTCTACTTCCTGCTTGAGCTGATCAAAGAGAAGAAGATGGAGGGTGAAAAAAGATGAAGATGGCGTGGATTATATGTGCTTGAGTACTTGAAATTTCCTTCATATTCCAAACTGCCTACATACCCTGTATCCACATGATCAAAGCACATTTACGATGATGATGAGACATGATGAATATGTAGTTCTAGGTTTATTGATGATGTAAGTGATGAAAAATAGAAGAAAGCAAGATGAAAGATTAGAGGATGATCAAAAGAAAGATGAAAGATGGATGATGAAAAGAGAGTCTATCGTCTTTGCCTGAATTAGAGTGCTTCCTTCACATCTTAGATTACCTACATACCCTGTATCCACAAGATCAAGGCTTTAACAATAGAGTTGGTGATGTAGTTCTTGCTTATTACACTGATGAGTGATGTTGAAAGAATCAACTTTATTGCTTGGATTTTTCTGTTGGCGATGTTTTGATATTTTTTGATGTTGTTTGAGCTTGAACTGATTGCAAAGAAACAAATCCTGGTTGCAAATGTTTTCCATGTTTGATGTTGGATAAATGCTATGGTTGAAATTGAAAGTTTGTTGTGTTGTGAGATAAGGTGTTTGTTGTGTTATGAGCTAGAGCTGGTGGTATCCACTTCCAAATAAAACTTAACGAGTGCCCCCAGTGTGGGATGAGGTTTATTGTGAAGAAGCGGCAATGGATGGCATGTGTGGACAAGATGCTAAGGTGCCAAATGATATAGTTATCACAACAATGTCCAAAGTGTGATAGATAACATTGATAGAGGTGAAGATGGAAAAGCTATTTATTATGCTGAAATGCAGATTATGATATGGATTATGTAGGATAAGATGGCGAAGTATGCTAGGAAGAGTGCTGATCAAACAAACTAAGCAGGTAATGGAAGCCGGTCACTACACATAGTGCCTGTTTGCCAGGTTTTCACTATGGTACTTATCCAAGGCACCTGTTTACTAGGTTTTCACTAGAGGATGGATTATTTATCTTATACTATTACTTTTTTGTTATCCAAAGTGCCACATATTGGTTTTCACTATTGGATGGATTTTTGTTTTTTTGGATAGCTGAGATTCATGGATAAAACTTCTTGAGATGGTTGTTGTTGACTGGTTCATCCAATAGAATGCCTTCAGGTGTTGAGAGAGTATATGCACCTGATCCATAAACTGTTGTGATGATAAAAGGACCAAGCCAATTTGGTTCAAACTTGCCCTGTTTTTCACGATGTTGCTGATTCCTTTGATTCTCTTTAAGGACAAGATCGCCAATTTGAAATCTGCGTTCTCTAATTTTTTTGTTGTAGCTGCGGCATAGACAGTTTTGATAGGCTTGGAGATGGTTGAGTGTTGTAAGATGTCATTCCTCTAGTAGTTCAAGATCATGGAGTCTGGATACTTGATATTCTTCCTCTGAGATGGTATGTTGTAGAGATACTCATAGTGAGGGGATTTCAACCTCAATAGGTAAGATAGCTTTAGTGCCATATACAAGAGCATAAGGTGTAGCTCCAGTGGGAGTTTTGATACTTGTTCTATATGCCCATAATGTAGGATGAAGTTGTAAATGTCAATCACGACCAACTTCATTGACTATCTTTTTAAGAATCTTGATGATTGTTTTGGTAGAAGCCTCAGCTTGGCCATTTCTCTAAGGATAGTAAGGGGTAGAGAATTGATGTTGGATATGGAACTTGTTGCAAAGATCTCTAACCTCTTGGTTCTTGAAGAGACGACCATTATCAGTGACAATAGCTTGAGTAGCTCCATAACAGCAAATGATATAGTGTAGGATAAACTTGGATATTTGCTTGCCAGTAATATAAGTCATTGGTATGGCTTCCACCCACTTTGTGAAATATTCAGTGGTGGTGATAATGAACTTATGACCATTTGAGGAAGTAGGATGGATTTTACCTATGAGATCAAGTCCCCACTGCAAGAAGGGTCATGGAGTAGTGATAGGTTGAATCTCATGTGCTAGTGCATGTATTAAATCTCTATCTTTTTGACATTGTAGACATCTCTTTGCGAACTATTGTGCATCTTTTCCCATGGTTGGCCAATAGTATCCATCTCGTAGAAGTTTCTTAAAAAGGCTAGGGTCAACAAAATAAGAGCCACAGACACCTTCATGCACATCACGTAAGGTCACTTTTGCTTCCTCAAAATCAAGACATCTAAGAAGGATACCATCAAGACTCCGGTGATAAAGGGTGTCTCCTAAGATAGTGTAATGCGAAGCTTGATGGATAAAGGTTTTGCGTTGGGTGTTAGATAGTTGGAATGGAAAGGTTTGATTGCGGAGATACTCGTATAAGTCCTCATTGTTGGATTTAAGGCATACAACTGAGAGGGGGGGGTGAATCAGTTGTATAAAACTTCTTGTTCTTTCAAACACTTGATTCTTCGTTGTTAGTTAACAGCATATCAATTAATCATCCATGAAAGCATAATACATAAACACAAGAGCAGATAAACATCAACACATTAAACACCAAGATTTTGATGTGGAAAACCCGGTTAAGGGAAAAACCACGGGGTGATTAACCCAAGGATTATTCTCTGTTAGAAGAATAAGAAAAAGAATGGCACTTGCCAATTAGGGCTCACTGCCCGAGCACACTGCTCACAAAGAGGCCCACCGCCTACAAGGAGACACACTGTCTACAAAGTGATAAGAATCATAGTCTTGAACTAGAGAATGACATCTCTACCATGTCTGGATCAGTTCCATTTAAGCCCAAAAACCTCTGCTCTGCCTTTTGCACTTCTCTTCGCTATGCCACACTCATCCACACAATCCACACTTCGAAATGAACTCACAAACCGTTATTTATACAAGACATTGACTTAGGAAAAAACATCTAAGTCGGCAAACAACCATAAGAGTATACGCAAGATGAATAACACATCCGGTCGGCCACCACAAGAACATTCGCAGGATGAACAACTCATCCGGTCAGCTAAACAGAGCAAGAACTTCATCCGGAAGAATAACTTCAATTCCGGGCTCTACTATCAATGCGGACCAACAACACAACCTCAACATGATCCAAGAACCTTCACAAGCTTGCCTGAATGACCGGATACATCCGCACTTCCTCTACTTACTTGAATCTCTTGTCTTCCTCATCCGAAACTTCAAGAGCACAGACTGTCCCCACTGTCATAATGCAGGAGGTACTTTCGGACCTCCAAATTATACACAACTCGAGATGGCACATCACAAGGACATCCCAAAGACTCCTTCCAATCCGCAGATTAGGATTATACAGTTCCGGACCTCACCGAAGCTTTTTGTGATCCTTTGTCACCTCTGAATACTTGCCGGAACCGGTTCTACACCGACGGCCACAACTCCTTCAGATCTTCATGCGGACCTCTGAAATCTTAACTGAAGCATCTCAAGACTCATATCTACAAACCCTTTAATCCGCATCCTCCGGTTCACATCCTATACAGTACATTTGCCTTCTTCTCATCACTGTTCTTTACTGTTCCTGACTGAGGCTAATTTTCTCAATATCCTCAGCACACTGCTCATTGAATCCTTCTTGTCAAAGCCATATGAGTATGTTGACATCAATGACAACACTGGTTTACCTCATACTTGCAACAATCTCCCCCTTTGTCATTGATGGCAACATATGATGTGAAAAACCATCAAGACAAGAACTTCTCCTTTCTGTCATAGCTCCCCCTATCAGCAACATGTCTTCTCCTCATTTACTGCTCCCCCTTTGATCATCAACCACTTGTTTTTCACATGTCTTCTCTCCCCCTTTGACATCAATGGCAAAGGGCTCATACTTGCAATTCTCATACATCAGAATCATACCAGCTGCTCCCCCTTAGTTGCAGCTTCCCATCATCAATCCAGATCACAAGATATGACTGTGATATCCACCGGACTAATGCACATCAGTGCATCCTAGTTCATCACCAGAGGGGCCATGACCCCTAACTTCTCTCGGAGATATTCAAAAGAGTCCTTGGGAAGAGGTTTAGTAAAGATATCTGCAATCTGATCCTTGGAGGGAACATACTCTAATCTGACTTCTTCCTTGTTCACTTGTTCTCTCAAGAAGTGAAACTTGATAGATATGTGCTTAGTCTTAGAATGCAATACCAGATTCTTAGAAATATTAATTGCACTTGAATTATCACAGAAAATTGTGATAGGCTCCTCATATTCAACTTTAATGTCTCTTAGCATCTGCTTCATCCATAAGATTTGAGTGCAACTACCTGCTGCTGCAATGTATTCTGCTTCAGTTGTAGACAGAGATATTGCATCTTGTTTCTTGCTTAGCCAAGAAACCAATCTCTTTCCCAAAAAGAATGCTCCACCACTAGTGCTCTTCCAGTCATCCACATCTCCTGCCCAATCTGCATCTGTGTAAGCATGAAGAGAGAAATCCGGATCTCTAGGGTACCATAGACCATACTCAACTGTTCCTTTCAGGTACCTAAAAATTCTTTTGATTGCCATAACATGAGATTCTCTAGGATCAGCCTGGAATCTTGCCACAAGACCAACAGCCTGCATTATATCTGGTTTAGTCTGAGTGAGATACAACAATCCACCAATCATTGATCTATACTTTGTCTGATCTGCCTTTGGGGAGTCATCATCTTTGCTCAACTTACATCCGGTTGCCATGGGAGTGTTCATTGGCTTTGCATCTTCCATACCAAATTTCCTCAACAATTCTTTCACATATTTGGTCTGAGAAATGAAGATTCCTTTCTTTGTTTGAGTAATTTGCAGACCCAAGAAGAAATTTATTTCACCAAGCATAGACATTTCAAACTCACTTTTCATCTGATTTGCAAAAGTTTTGCACATACTATCTCTTCCTCCAAAAATGATATCATCCACAAACACTTCAACAATCAAAATGTTTTCATGAACAATTTTGAAATATAAGTTATTGTCAGCAGTACCTTTGTTGAATCCAATCTGCACAAGATGCTTATCCAACCTTTCATACCATGCTCTTGGGGCTTGCTTCAATCCATACAAAGCTTTCTTCAACTTGCAGACCATATCATCATTATCAGACAATTGAAATCCATCCGGTTGTTCAATGTAGACTTCTTCTTCCAGATCACCATTTAGGAAGGCAGACTTGACATCCATCTGATATACCTTGAAGTCTTTGAAGGCAGCAAATGCAAGAAGTAATCTGACTGCTTCAATTCTTGCCACCGGAGCAAAAGTCTCTTCAAAGTCAATTCCTTCTATTTGAGAGTAGCCTTTGCAGACCAATCTAGCTTTGTTTCTGATTACTTCACCAGCTTCATTTAGTTTGTTCTGGAAGACCCACTTGGTTCCAATTACATTCCTGTCTCTAGGTCTGGGAACAAGATCCCAAGTATGATTTTTCTCAATTTGCATCAATTCATCTTCCATTGCTTTGGTCCAGTTTTCATCATTGCAGGCTTCATTTATTGTTTTAGGTTCAATCTTTGAAATCAGACAACATTCATCCTGATTTTGAGCAACATTCCTTCTAGTTTGTACACCTTTGCTTCTGTCACCTATGATCTGATCTTCAGAGTGGTTCAGTCTTACATACCTTGGAATTTTGGGAGTATCCTGCACTGCTGCTTCTTGATCAGGCTCATTCAAACCTATCTCTTCTTCCTGATTTACCGGATCAGGCTGACTCTGTCTTACCGGAGAGGATTGAGTTCCTTGAACACTATCTTGGTCATCTTCATCAAACTCATAAAATCTTGAAGGCTTCTCAATTCCTTCATCAACTTTCACATTGGTGCTTTCTATCATCTTCCTCAATCTCTTATTGTAACACCGGTATGCTTTGCTTTGAGTGGAGTAACCCAAGAAAATTCCTTCATCACTTCTAGCATCAAACTTTCCTAGATCTTCATCTCTTTTAATATAACACTTGCTACCAAATACTTTGAAATATTTCACAGTAGGAGTGATGCCAAACCAGAGTTCATAGGGGGTCTTACCGGTGTTGTTTTTGATTTGAACTCGATTGAGGGTGTAGACTGCAGTGCTGATAGCTTCTTTCCAAAACATTTGAGGAACATTTGCTTCCAACATCATTGTCCTGGTAGCTTCCTGGATGGTCCGGTTCTTTCTCTCAACTACTCCATTCTGCTGTGGAGTCCTAGGAGCAGACAACTGTCTCCTTATACCCTGCTTCTCACAAAAATTAATGAACTCACTCGATGTAAATTCACCACCTCTATCAGACCTTAGACACTTTAGTTTCAATCCGGTTTGATTCTCTACCATAGCTTTGAAGATTTTGAACTTCTCAAATGCTTCTGATTTTTCTTTTAGAAAGGTAACCCACATCATCCGGGAATGATCATCAATTAACAACATGAAATATCTATCACCTTGCAGACTCTTGATTCTTGTCGGACCACAGAGATCAGTATGTACTAATTCCAACAATCCGGTAGAAGACTGATCTTGGCTTTTGAAAGAGACTCTGCTTTGTTTACCTAGCTGACATTCTTTGCACAAACTATTTGTAGGTTTCATCAATTTTGGAAGATCTCTTACAGCCTGAGTATTGCTTATCTTGATGATGTTATCAAAATTTACATGACACATTCTTCTATGCCATAACCAACTCTGATCAATTTGAACAAACAAACAACTTTTATTTGAACCAACCAGATGAAAGATATTACCTTTTGTCTGAGTACCGGATGCAATTTCAGTTCCGGAGCTTGTAAAGATTCTGCATTTTCCATTCTTGAACTGGAGATCATAGCCTTTGTCCACTAACTGACCAACACTGAGAAGATTGTGCTTCAATCCTTCAACATATAGTACGTTACCTGTTTTGCTCTTTCCATCAAAGGAAATAGTTCCCCTGCCTCTGATTCTGCCAGCAGAATTGTCACCAAACTTTACCATTCCTCCTTCATACCTTTCCAAATTCAAGAACTTATTCTTGTCACTAGTCATATGGTGAGAACATCCACTGTCAATAACCCAATCATCCTTTTCTTCCACTTGAGCAGCCAAAGCTTTTTCAACAACTTTGTGATTGACAGATTCAGAGAGTATTGAATCTTCTTCCTTGATGGCAATAAACACCCACTCATTTCTGGATTTGCTTCCTAGTTCTGATTTATCATCTGTTACTCCTTCATTGTCATCTTCTTCATGAACATAATAGCAATTCTTTTGAAACCTTTGTCTGTTAGTATTAGACCTTGCAGATCTTTCCGGACATCTTGAAGCAAAATGACCAATCTTATTGCAGTTGAAACACTTAAAGGGTAGTTTTCCTTCATACTTACCGGATCCTCTTGGCAGTCTCTTTGCAATGAGGGCTTCAAGTTGAGCTGTTTCTGCTTCTTCTTCTTCCATGTCTCTTCTTGCTTGATCATACCATGACATTTTCCTTGATGAGTTTTCTCCCGGATCAAGTCTCTGTTTGCCTTTCACATAGGCACTGGCTTTGAAAGCAGATTCAGTCTTGGGAGGATCATCTCCAAACTCAGTCATTTCAAATGCAGCTAGTTTGCCAGCCAGTTGTTCTCTTGTGACAGTTGTGTGGGCTCTGAATTCATCAATGGCAGCAACCTTGATTTTGTAGGCAGCAGGAAGGGACCTTGGGATTTTGCAGACAATCTCATTTTCATCTAGAGTTCCACCAGCATTTCTAATTCCACATACCAGCTCATTCACTCTTGGCATAAAGGTAGTGATGTTTTCATCATCTCTCATCTTCAATCTTTCAAATTTCCCTTTCAGACTTTGCAACCTTGCACTTTTGACAAACTCATCTCCTTCATACAGAAGTTCCAGTTTAGTCAGGATCTCATATGCAGTTGGTAGGTCAATAACATTTGAGAGATCTGAATCATTCAATGCGCTTAGTAGGGCTTCCTTGGTCCGCAGATTATTTTCAGCATCTGTGATTTCATTCAGAGTTGTCGGACCACCTTGTGGAGGTACATATGGTTTTGAGACCATAGCCAAGTATGCTTTTCCCATACATTCCAAGTGACACTTCATGTGACCTTTCCAGAGAGTGAAGTTGGTTCCATCGAACTTCGGACTATCCTTCTTGTATGACGACATCCTGGATCTCCTCAAGCGGTTAAGCTCCTTTCAGAGGAACTTGGCTCTGATACCAATTGTTGGATTTAAGGCATACAACTGAGAGGGGGGGGTGAATCAGTTGTATAAAACTTCTTGTTCTTTCAAACACTTGATTCTTCGTTGTTAGTTAACAGCATATCAATTAATCATCCATGAAAGCATAATACATAAACACAAGAGCAGATAAACATCAACACATTGAACACCAAGATTTTGACGTGGAAAACCTGGTTAAGGGAAAAACCACGGGGTGATTAACCCAAGGATTATTCTCTGTTAGAAGAATAAGAAAAAGAATGGCACTTGCCAATTAGGGCTCACTGCCCGAGCACACTGCTCACAAAGAGGCCCACTGCCTACAAGGAGACACACTATCTACAAAGTGATAAGAATCACAGTCTTGAACTAGAGAATGACATCTCTACCATGTTCGGATCAGTTCCATTTAAGCCCAAAAACCTCTGCTCTGCCTTTCACACTTCTCTTCGCTATGCCACACTCATCCACACAATCCACACTTCGAAATGAACTCACAAACTGTTATTTATACAAGACATTGACTTAGGAACAAACATCTAGGTCGGAAAACAACCATAAGAGTATCCGTAAGATGAATAACACATCCGGTCGGCCACCACAAGAACATTCGCAGGATGAACAACTCATCCGGTCGGCTAAACAGAGCAAGAACTTCATCCGGAAGAATAACTTCAATTCTGGGCTCTACTATCAATGCAGACCAACAACACAACCTCAACATGATCCAAGAACCTTCACAAGCCTGCCTGAATGACCGGATACATCCGCACTTCCTCTACTTACTGGAATCTCTTGTCTTCCTCATCCGGAACTTCAAGAGCACAGACTGTCCCCACTATCATAATGCAGGAGGTACTTCTGGACCTCCAAATTATACACAACTCAAGATGGCACATCACAAGGACATCCCAAAGACTCCTTCCAATCCGCAGATTAGGATTATATAGTTCCGGACCTCACCAGACCTTTTTGTGATCCTCTGTCACCTCTGAATACTTGCCGGAACCGGTTCTACACCGACAGCCACAACTCCTTCAGATCTTCATGCGAACCTCTGAAATCTTAACTGAAGCATCTCAAGACTCATATCTACAAACCCTTTAATCCGCATCCTCCGGTTCGCATCCTATACAGTACATTTGCCTTCTTCTCATCACTGTTCTTTACTGTTCCTGACTGAGGCTAATTTTCTCAATATCCTCAGCACACTGCTCATTGAATCCTTCTTGTCAAAGCAATATGAGTATGTTGACATCAATGACAACACTGGTTTACCTCATACTTGCAACACTCATACCATGACAAATTGGGATTTCACATATAAGCTCAGACTATAGTACTTCAAATGCTAGAATCAGAACCTATTCAACCAGAAACTCACATTTATGTGTATTAGATGGCATGTCTAGAAGAGATCCAATCATAGCCATGGCATCTGTTACTCTATTCTATAGCCTTTGGATTTGTTCAAAGGTGATATTGTCAAAGTACTTTTTAAAATCATCAACCATCACCTTGTATGGAAGAAACTTCTCATCTTTTGTTTGATATTCATCTAAGACTTGTTTGATAACCAGTTGAGAATTGCCAAAGACTTGTAACTATTTGATAGCCCATTGTACTACCATGCGTAATCTTATGATTAAAGCTTCATACTATCCTATGTTATTGGTACATGGAAATGCAATTCTATATGATTTGGGTATACAATCTCCTTGAGGGGTAACAAATAATATCCCTGCTCCTGATCCATGTTGTGTGTAAGATCCATCAAAATATTGTAAGGAAAGCACAGGTACGGAATACAGCTTCCCTAATGTTAATTCTAAGAGGATAATGCAGCCAGGTAACTTTCAATTCAAAAAACCACAAATAAACACACTAGAAAAATAGAATAACATTCTAGACAACAAAGAATGACACCAGATTTATGTGGGAAAAACCTTTTCAGGTAAAAAACCCACCACCACAAGAGAGACTCACTTTATTTCAGTAAACTGAAAGATTACAATAAAGATTTCTAGCTCATTTGCTCAGGTATCGATTCTCTACAATTATACAAAACTATTTTCTAACATCTATACATCTACAGAAAAAATTGTATAATCGAATCATTTTGCAATCAACAACGATGCCAGTAGATCAGTTTTATATCTCCAGTCTGCAAGGGCAAAGACCGTTACTTGTCTATTGCCCTAACTGATTGATCTAACTTCCCAACTGCTGCTGCTTTTTAACAGTCATAACTGTTCACATTCCCGTGAGATATATAATCCCACATGCACCAAGTCGTTGTCGATATTCTGGTTTATATGGCCAAACACTCAGTTGGACAAAGTTTAAACCATTGAGCCTGTGGAACTAGTTGGACAAAGTTTAAACCTTCACCGAAGTATCCAAGGCATATCGGTTGAACCATTGAACCTAATGAACCTGACTCGCGAAGTTCAAGAGTTCACCAAAATATCCAATGCATAATGGTTGAACCATTGAACCCGATGAACCATTGAACCCGACGAATGAAGTTTAAGAGTTCACCGACAGGTCAACCTTTGTCAATGAACGATGATGAAAACCAATGAATGAATGAGTGAGGTTCCAAGTAGTAACTTGAGACATTAATTCTCTTCAATCTCCCACTTGGTGAAGAGATTACTACTACCTCCTAATCCTCATTTGATTACAGAAAATTATGGGCCCGAAGACCCATTTCATCTGAACACCATTTGAACATGGTCGTGCTCACTTGTTTAGTTAAGGCATCAGTGACATTTTCCAGAGTGTCAATCTTTTCCAGCTTCACCTTCCTATCTTCCACCATATCATGAACAAAGTGATATCGGACATCAATATGTTTTGTCCTAGCATGGAAAGTAGGGTTCTTTCCCAAACATATAGAAATTTGACTATCACAATGTATTTGTATCTACCCGGCATTAACACCAACATCAAAACATAACCTCTTCAACCAAATGGCTTCTTGGCATGCACAAGTAGCTGCCATGTACTCTGCCTCTATTATGGACAAAGCGACTACAGCCTGCCACTTGCTCATCCAACTGATAGCACCACCATTTAACATGAATACATATCCACTGGTGGATCTTCTACTGTCAATGTCCCCTACCCAATCAGAATCAACATAACCTTGAATGCTTATAGACCTCTGAGATCCAACTGAGTTTCTATGATAGCAAATAGTATAATTAGAATTTCCCTTCAAATACCTCATAACTCTTTTCACAGCATCCCAATGTGATCTTTTAGGATTCGCCATAAACTGGCTCAAAACTCCCACTACTTGGGTAATGTTTGGCCTAGTACAGACCATTGCGTACATTAAACTGCTAATAGCACTTGCCTAAGGCACTTTTTTCATGTCGTCAATTTCATTCAAAGATTTTGGACAATCTTCAACAGATAGTTTCATTCCCTACAAAACTGGAACAACTAGTTGTTTGGAATCAGACATATTAAATTTATCAAGAACATTGGTAATATACTTGCTCTGGCTGGGCCAAAGCTTTATCTTAGACCTGTCCCTTTTGATTTCCATTCCCAGAATGTACTTAGCTACCCCCAGATTCTTCATTTCAAATTTCAAGGACAACTAAGATTTTAATTCTAAGATCATTCCCTTACCATTGCCAATGAACAACATGTCATCCACATACAGTGCAATTATAAGAATCCAATCACCATCAATTTTATAATAGACACAGTGGTCAAATTTAGATCTCACATACCCCAAAGATAAAACATACGTATCAAATTTTTGATACCACATTCTGGGAGATTGCTTCAAACCATAAAGAGACTTCTTAAGTTTACATACCAAATGTTCTTTACCTTTTACCATAAAATGCTCTGGCTGGGACATATAAATTTCTTCTTTAAGGTCCCCATGAAGAAATGCTATCATCACATCCATTTGCTCAATTTCAAAGTCATATGCTACTGTAAGTGACAAAAAAAATCTAATGGATGTTAGCTTAGCTACAGGAGAAAAGATTTCTCCATAATCAATACCTTCCTTTTGAGAATACCCCTTAACAACCAGTCTTGCCTTGTACTTATCAACACTACCATCTGGACCATATTTCTTTTTAAATACCCACTTATAGCCCACAGGTTTTCTACCTTCAGGCAAGGGCACCAGATCCCAGGTTCCATTTTTCTCTAATGATGTCATTTCACTATCCATGGCTTCCAACCAAGAATCTGAATCAGGTAAGATAATAGCTTCTTTCACAGTCCTAGGTTCATCAGTATCAGTAAGTAAAGCATAGGCACAACTTGAATCAAGTACTAAAAATCCATACCTATCTGGTTGTCTTCTTTCACGTGTAGACCTCCTCACAGGCTGAGGTGCAGGTTCAGGTTCTTTCTCTAGATCTAAAACTTCAGAGCTGCTCGAACTCACATCTGAACCATCTACACTTGGTGCTTGTTGTTCCTCTTTTACATGGGTCAAAGGAATATGCACAACACTCTTTTCTTTCTTCACTTCTATCTTTTCTGGCTGAGGATCAATAACCAAAGGTTTCAGCTCTCTGAAAATTACATTCCTGCTGTAAATTACTTTTTTAGTTTCAGGATTCCAAAGCTTGTACCCTTTGACACCGAGTCCATAGCCAATAAAGATACATTTGACTACCTTGTAATCTAGCTTAGACCTTTTTACCTTAGGAAAATGAGCATATGCCTTATAGCCAAACACACAAAGATGTCTCAAAGAGGGCTTCTTTCTAGACCACGCTTCCATAGGCATCTTATCAACCAATGCTAAAGTAGGAGAATGGTTCAGCAAGTAACAAGCTGTAGCTACTGCCTCAACCCAGAACCTTTGTTCAAGACTAGCATAACTCAACATACTTCTTGCTTTCTCCATCAATGATCTATTCAACCTTTCAGCAACTCCATTTTGTTGTGGAGTATAAGGTGTAGTCTTATGCCTTTTTATACCATGATCTATGCAATATTTATCAAAATATGCATTGCAATATTCACCAGCATTATCTGTTCTCAAGCATTTTATTTTTCTACCAGTCTAATTTTCCACAAGAGTTTTAAATTCTTTAAACTGACTGAACACTTCTGATTTATTTTTCAAAAAATATACAAATGCCCTCCTTGAATAATCATCAATAAATGATACGTAGTATCTTGATTTAGATAAAGAAGGAACATCAACTGGACCAAAAACATCAGAATGTACATAGTCCAAAACTCCAGAAGATTTATGAGAACTAGAGTAAAATGAAACACGGTTCTATTTTCCATTTATGCAATGTTCACAGAAATCAAACTCCAAATTACAATCAATCAGCCCATCTACCAGGGTTTTGTTTTTCAAGGTTTTTAAACCTTTTTCACCTATGTGACCAAGTCTATGATGCCAGAGCATTGTTTTCTCTGTAGGAAGTTTAACTTCCATAGAGTTTGCATCGTGTGTTACAACAGTAGCTTTTTCAAACTTTACAGACACTATTACAGCACACTGGTTTAGCATCTAACCTATACAGAGTTCCAATATGTTCACCCTTAGCTAGTACAATAGAACCTCTAGTCATCTGACAACCACCATTCACAAAAGTAACTTGCACACCAACATCATTAAACTTACTAATAGAAAGTAAATTACGAGCCAGACGTAGTATGTGTAAAACTCCATTCATTCCCTTTATTCTGCCATCCAAGAACTAGATTCTAACTCATCCTCGGCCAACAATTTCCAATGTTGAATCACTTGCCAGGAACACCTTCCCACCAGCATACAGTTCATACTTTGTGAACCACTCTCTGTGAGATGTTATATGAAAAGATGCTCCTGAATCCACCAGCCAAACATCTTCAGATGCAGGCATTGCCAAAGTAGCAATGAAGGCATCAGCATCACTCTATGAAGACTTAGAGTCAGAGAAGTTCTTCTTCTTTTTCTCCTCTTTACAGTCTTTCTTGATGTGACCTTTCTGCCCACAATTCCAGCACTTCACCTTGGACTTCTTGCTAGGAGATTTTGACCTCCCCTCCAATTTGGACTTAGACTTCTTGTCTTTCTTCTTGCCTCTTTCCTTTGATCTACCTCGAACAAACAGGGCCTCTTTAGCTATTTCAGAAGATTTCCTCCGCATCTCTTTAGATAATAATGAGGTAACAACCACTTCAGTTGTAAACGTGGTTGTTGTACTTCCAATAGCAATCACAAGTTGATCCCATGAGTCAGGTAAGGAATACAATAGAAGCATACAACGGTCTTCCTCTTCTATTTTTACACCTACAGACGTCAACTATGCAACAATCAGATTAAATGTGTTCAGATGGTCTGCTATAGATGCACCTTCATCCATCTTCAAAGAATATAACTTCTTTCTGAGGAATAGTTTATTCACCAAGGACTTGCCCTGGTAAATATCTCCCAACTTCTTCCACAAATATTTGGCTGACTTCTCTTCATGGATGTTCAATAGAACAGAATCCACAAGACTTAATCTTATTAGTCCTCTAGCTTTTCTATCAGCTAGGTCCCAATCTTCTTATTTCATGCTTGTAGGTTTAACCCCAGACACATCAATCCAAAGATCTCTGTTGACCAGCAAATCTTTAGCCTTAATTTTCCACAACTCAGTTTGTGCCATTAAACTTTTCAATGTCTATTTTTCCTAATGTACTTGCCATCTTTATTTAACATAATAGACCTCTACAGAACTCCCACTCACTAAACTAACACAAAAAAACCCAACCTACCAACAAGGATAACACAACTGGCCAGGCTCTGATACCACTTGTAAGAAAAGCACAGGTGCGGAATACAGCTTCCCTAATGTTAATTCTAAGAGGATAATGCAGCCAGGTAACTTTCAATTCAAAAAACCACAGATAAACACACCAGAAAAATAGAATAACATTCCAGACAACAAAGAATGACACCAGATTTATGTGGGAAAAACCTTTTTAGGTAAAAAACCCACCACCATAAGAGAGACTCACTTTATTTCAGTAAACTGAAAGATTACAATAAAGATTTCCAGCTCATTTGCTCAGGTGTCGATTCTCTACAATTATACAAAACTATTTTCTAACATCTGTACATCTACAAAAAAAATTGTATAATCAAATCATTTTGTCAATCAACAATGATGCCAATAGATCAGTTTTATATCTCTAGTCTGCAAGGGCAAAGACCGTTACTTGTCTATTGCCCTAACTAATTGATCTAACTTCCCAACTACCGCTGCTTTTCAATAGTCATAACTGTTCACATTCCCATGAGATATATAATCCCACATGCACCAGGTCACTGTCGATGTTTCGGTTTATATGGCCAAACACTCGGTCATACTATCATCAGCAATTTTGTTGCCGATGATGCTAAACCAAAGACCCATTGGCCTAATCTGCTCAATCGGTGATCGCATTGTTTCCTTCACCAATACTATATAGTCTCCACGATCCTCAAGTTCACCACCCTTCATTGGATAGACCTTTGCCATCGGTTCAAACACTTTCCATTGTTTCGATGAACAATCTCTCACCGACCAACTTTGCATATTGTTGAACCTGTGGAACCATCGAACCATCAGTTGAACCATTGAACCTGTGGAACCAGTCGGACAAAGTTCAAACCTTCACTGAAGTATCCAAGGCATATTGGTTGAACCATTGAACCCGATGAACCCGACTCACAAATTTCAAGAGTTCACCGAAATATCCAATGCATAAAGGTTGAACCATTGAACCTGATGAATCATTGAACTCGACGAATGAAGTTCAAGAGTTCACCGACAGTTCAACCTTTGCCGATGAACGATGATGAAAACCAATGAATGAATGAATGAGGTTCCAAGCAATAACTTGAGACATTAATTCTCTTCAAATATAGCTGCCACAACATTGGTGAAGTTAAATTGAACAATCCTTCATCAGGGAATTCTGGATATATTGGATGAATATCTGTGATGGGTGCTACAGCTAATTGATCAGTGATGACTTGTCCTTTTATGGTTTTTCGAGCCACATATTGTATGTCAAATTCACTTAAGATCATAACCCATTTTTCTAATCTTCCCATGAGGATTGCTTTGGAGAGAAGATATTTGAGTGGGTCAACATTAGATATGAGCTTTGTTGTTTGGTTCAACATATAATGTCACAAATTTTGGGAAGCAAACACTAATGCTAAACATGCCTTTTCCATAGATGAATAATTAAGTTCATATCCTACAAGAGTTATACTAATGTAATAGATGCCTTGTTCTTTCCCTGAATCATCATGTTCAGCAAGAAGGGCACCCAATGCTATTGTTGTTGAAGATATGTAGAGCAAAAATAGGCGATCAAGCATAGGAGGTACTAACACAGGACGTGTTGCCAGATATTCCTTTATTTTGTCAAAGTATTTTTGACACTTCTCATCCCACTTGAAAGGTTCACCCTTACGAAGAAGATGTTGGAAAGGATGACATTTGTCTGCTAGTTGTGATATAAATCTACAGATGGATTGTAACCTTCTTTGTAGACTGCAGAGCTGCTTGAGATTTGCTAGTGGAGGCATTTCCATGATAGGTTTTACTTTGGTTGGTTCCACTTCTATCCCTCATCAAGACACAATGCATCCCAATAGTTTTCTAGATGTTACCCCAAATACACATTTCTTTGGGTTCAATTTGACTTGATACTTCTCTAATCGATCAAAGATTTGTGCTAATACATGTAGATGTCCTTCTCTTGTCTTAGATTTCCTGAGGATATCATCAACATAGTCTTCCATGATAGTGTGAAAAAGGTCATGGAAAATAACTGTCATGGCTCATTGATAAGTAGCTCCAGCATTCTTGAGACCAAAAGGAATTACAACCCAGCAGTATGTGCCCCATGGACAAATGAATGATGTTTTATCTTGATCTTCCTCTACTATTCTGATTTGGTTATATCCTAAAAATCCATCCATCAAAGATAGCATTTCATGTCCAGCTGTGAGATCTACAATATTGTTTATGCTTGGTAATGGAAAATCTTCCTTAGGACATGCTTTATTAAGATCTCTAAAGTCTGTGCAACAGTGAACTCGTCCATCAAGTTTTGCTATAGGTACCAAGTTGAAACCCATTCTAGATAATCAATAGGCTTTATGAACTTTTCTTCTAACATCTTCTGAATCTCTGCCTTGACCAATAGAGCTACTTACGTATGCATTTTGCGTAATTTTTGTTTAACAGGTTTTGCATTAGGAGATACTGCTAAATGATATACCACAAGTGATTGATCTAGACCCAGCATGTTAGCATAAGTCCCTGCAAAATTTATACCTCTTTTTATAAAAATGTTGTGAAGTATCTTCTTTCTTGCTCTGATAGTGATGCTACCAAAAAAGTGATCTTTGGATTCTGCTCTATACCCAAGTTCATGTCTTGTGATTGTTCAACTAGAACTATTGATTTCTCATGATAGTCAATGGCAATGGGAAGATCAAATCCCCCATCCTTAGGCACCTCAAAGAGGTTTTCACCTTCGGATACGTCCTTTATTTTTACTTTTTCATGGTCAAGAGGCACCTTTTAGTTTTCACCTAGTGACCTATTTTGTTTGATTTTGTTTATTTCACTTTTACAACTGAAGGATTTGATACTTCTGCCAAAATATGCTAGTTTAGGTAGATCCATCATGAAACCTGCTTTGTGATCACCCAATGGAATGCCTTGTCATAAGCCCGTGAATTTTGCAATAACTTCATCATTCTCAAATGTATCTAATATCGGTGCCCCTTGTTGGTCCTAATCGATGAGGTCAAGATATACGAGTGAAAGGGTAACAGAAAAATAGTTATAGCTAGAAGAGGTTGTGGAAATCATGAAGATGGAGTTTTCTTGAAAAAGGTTAGTGATATGAAGGGAGGAGTCATCAATGGTATCTGAACTAGAAGTCTCTCCTACCGAGGAAGGTCCAGCGTCCATATCAGAAATATACTTAATGTCTTTGGAACGCAGTAGCTCCGATTGATAGCCAAGGCCTTGCTTATTAAACTTTTTAGACACAACAATGGGTTCAATATGTCCTTGTTCCTGTGATCCCAATCCACCATGTCCTTTATAGCCCATGTTCTTTATGATGCAGAACCCATTATTATATCTCTCCACTTCAAGTTGGACTTAGTCGTTCTCATCAAAGAATATCCAATAGTCGATATCCTCAATGTCTTCATCATCCAAGAATCCACCTTTTATGAATATTGTGGGTGGAGCTTTGATGACAGTTGCAGATGAAGGTGGCTTGGATGTAGAAGGTTTGCCATGAGATTTGGGAGACAAGGGAAGGGTGCCCAGACAACAAGATTCTTGCAATGTGTACTCACCTGGGCCATGTTTGGTGTACATGATATGGAGATTGGAAGTGGCTTTGCTAGATGATGGCTTGAGTAGGTCAGATGGATCTACATATGATGAAGATGGATATGCTTTGGTGTTGATAGGAATGTAGTTTGGACTCTAGTATTTAGCTTGAAAGGCATGAAAAAATTTAAACGGATTGGGATTAGCATGGATAGTAATCTCAACACTGTTATGTGGAAATTTAAGACATTGATGGTATGTAGAAGGAACTACCTTGAGGTCTTGTATCCATGGATGGCCAAGGATGATGTTGTAAGGAAGCTTGATATCAAGGACTTGACAATAGGTTTCAGTAGTGACCGGCCCAACTTGAATAGGCAAGTAAATAATACCTTCAGTGTCTCTCTCGGCATCATCATATGCTCTGATAGTAATGACCTTGGAGGTGTCAACACCTTTCTCAGAATATCCTAATTTTTTTAATAATGTCAAGGAACATATATTAAGACCAAATCCACCATCCACTAAGATTCATTTGATACGGTGTTGTTTGACAAATACTTCAATGTGGAGGGCTTTGTTGTGTGAAGGATGAATGGAGGGCTGAAGATCTTTGTCAGAAAAGGTTAAATGACAAGGGGTTGTAATGCTAGCGACCATAGATTGGAATTGTGTGATATCAATATCGTTAGGCACTAAAGATTCTTGTAATGCTTTGTCAAAGATAGCTTTGTGAGCAAGGGATATACGAAATAATTCAAGAACGCAAATATGCGCAGGTGTTTTGCCAAGGTGATCAAGGATATTATAGCTAGAGGACAGTCGAGGAGGATGGACAGGTGCTCCTTGAATGGTAATGCAACCTCTTCGAGTAGTTACAACACAGTCAAGTGCTTTACCTTGGATGGTAATGGTAGAAATACGAGCATGGTCAATACTGCTAATAGTAGATGATTCATAGTTGTACAGAATGGCATTCCTAGCATGACGGTTACTTGGTTTGTCATGAGATGGAAGTAGATTCTTGAAAGCATCTAGATCATAATTTGATGTTTTTTGTTGTGTAGGTTGAGTTGTTGAAGGTGTAATTTTGATTAAACCTTGATCGAGGCAAATCTTGGATAACATGCTTTAAGCGCATACAACCATTTGTTTTGTGTCCTTTAACTTTATGGTAATCGCAATACTCATTTTCTTTATACTAAGGAGATTTAAAGAGCAGTTCACTATTGGGTGGTGCATCCGGTAGCATAATATCACCCGCTTGGAGAAGCTTTTGAAAGACAACTTGCATAGGTTTTACTAATGGTGTAAATTGTTGGTGAGGGTTTGAAGTTTGTCGTTGTCGAGTTCATTGAAAAGGTTGTGTTGTTGTAGAAGCAGCTTGAATGTTAATGGGAGCTTTCATAGTTTGTATGTTCTTTGTGTCCACAACACCGTCATTGACAACATTCTTGTTTTTATTCCAAAAGCGAGACTTATCATTGTAGTTTTAAGGATAGTCTTTGTTATCACAAAAAATCTTGATAGTGCCTTTAGCTATTAAAGCTCATTCAATGATGGTTCCCTTGGAAACAAGTTCATCAAAGGTGCTAGCACTTTGCAATTGTAGTTGGAATTACAGCTCAGGATGAAGATTTTGAACAAAGATATCAAGCTGTTGTTTTTTAGGTATTTCCCATGATAGTTTGCTAGCCATATTACGCCATCATTGAGTAAATGAAGAGAAGGCTTCACCATTGAGTTGTTTATTGTTGACAAGGTCATTCATGTTTACCTCATGTTCAATGTTAAAAGCAAAGTGTGATCAGAACTTATTTGCTAACTTGGCAAAAGACTTAATTCCTAGAGGTAAATGAGAGAACCATTCAAGAGCTTCTCCCACTAAGCTTCGAGGAAATAGTCTCAAAAGATATGTATCGTCATGAGCAACATCGAGACATGCCACAAAGAATGCTCTAAGATGGTCTTCTAGATTTCCTTTTCCTTTGTACTTGTCAAATTGTGGAATTTCAAAGTGTGGCGGAAAAGGTGTCATATGAAGTGACTTGTCAAATGGATAAGCACATATGTTTTCTAAGGAAAATGTCTTCTTGCTTTGTCCTACCGCTTGGTTAATCATTTGTTGAACATCCACTAGAGATAATTGATGTTGTTGCAAAAGGGGTGGTTGATTGAGATGTGAAGCATTGTATGATGTATATTGAGGTTGTTGTTGTGGAATATATGAAGCCATGATCATTTGTTGAGGTTGCGTACTTACAATGTATGTCAAAGGATTGGTATGAGACACATATATGGTTGAAGATTGCTATCCTTGAGACACAAGTGGTGGTTGGGTATATTGTGACGAATTAGGACCAAGATTTTGGATCACATGGGAAGTCAAAGATGGATTGGCATTAGGTAATGGTTGTGAATTTGGAGTTGGATTTGTCACATGGTAAGTGATGGAAGGATTGGTGGATATGGAGGAAGGATGGACATTTGGGTTTGTATTTTGGACAACATGGGGATTGGTATATGTCATGTGTTGGGTGATGATAGGAAAACCTTAAGTAGTATAAGATGGATTGATGGTTTGTGAAGGATTATAAGAAGATGGCAGAACGGATGTAAGTTGATTAACATAAGAGACTGTAGTGCTAGGATTATCTTGAGAAACAATAGGCAGATCACTCATGTCAATAAGACTAACATTGGGATTGTATGATGTATTAGATGGATTAGTGGAGATAGTGGAAATCATATTAGTAGTTGTAGGAATATGAGATGTGGTGTCCGCATGTGATGTAATGGGGGTAGCAGATTGTGACGGTTGTGAAGCTTGGACCATTGGTGTTGTTTGGATAGCTTGGGAAGCTTTCAGAATATGGGATATGGGGATAGCTTGTGATGTTTGAGGGGTTTGCACTTGGGCAACATGGACATCTTGTGTTACTTAAGGCATAGAAATGGTCATGGTGGGAGGAGTATGTTGGGAAACATGGAAAGGTGGAATGTTTAGATTTTGTGAAATGAAAGGGAGTACATTGGTTGGAGTTATCAAAGGTTCTAAAGTGTACTATAAGTGTGGTGGATCAAATTAAGTAACAATAGGCAATGAAAGAGATGGGTTGGAAGATGGAGTTTGTAATATGGTATGGGATGGTGTGACTATAGTGGATGGTCCCTCTGCAACAACAATGGGAGTGTTTGGATCGTGCTCTCTAATAGCGGATATGTCAAAATATCTTGGTAATTTAGCCCCCATGTGGGCAAGTTGCAAGAAGTAGCGATTAGGATTGGATAAAACAAGTCTCTCAAATTGATCCCATACATGTGTATCTCAAAATTCTAATAATTCTTCTTGGGATTGTTCTTCATAAGTCTCCAAAAATATTTGAGGTTGCACTTGTTGTGAAGATGACTCTCTAATGATGTACCCATGGGGCATAAACATATGAGGAGACATACCGGTTGTAAATTGAGTTGTGTCTCGAAGAGGTGTTGATCTAGATTGTTGCATCTTGGTTTCCATCTTAGCTTGCAATTTGGCTTCAATTTTAGCTCTATATTGACTCCTAGTTTGAGGCATGATGAGTGATGTTGAAAGTTAAACTTTAGCTTGTCAAGGTTTTGAGACCCAAAAGAAAAAGATGATGGTTTGTTGATTGTTTGGTTGTTGGTTGCTTTTGTTGTTAGGTTGTTTGGTTTCTTTGTTTTTGGTTGGACTTCCATAGAGAATAGCTCACACGCTCAAGGGAAAAGTTATTTGCCAAGATTGTTGTTTTGTTGATGTTGTTAAAGCTAAAGCCAAAAGATGGTGTTTTGCTGATTGATCAGGTTGATCGATTGATTGGTTGATTAATGTTTAGTTTGTTGGTTTGGGATCTCAAAAAGATGAAAAGCTCACAAAGTTCAATTGGTTGGTAAACTCAAAGTAGGAGAAAAAGTCTAAGTATCTGCTAATGATCAAAGACATGTCTGAAAGCTAATGCTAAAGCTAAGCAAGATGGAAGTGTAGCTGATTTGGCTGAGTCACTAAGATTTGTTGGTAATTGACCATAGGTGACAGATAACAGCTCATATGAGATTCAAAAAATGCCAAAAGTGACTGGTAATAGCTTAAATGTGATCTGGTTTTGGTTAGAGTAACAAGGTACAACGTTAACCAGAGGTGAACCAATTTGCTACAGGCGATCAGTATTGACTCAAAAGCAATTTTCTGTTGATCAAAGGCGATACAGTTTAGACCAGAGGCCGCTGACTGTTGTTTAAAAGTGATCCAATTTAGGTGAAAGGTGACTAACTATTGTTTAAAAGAGATTTGATTGTATGTATGTGGGCAGTTTAAACTCAAAAGTGACTATGTCTGTCAGAAAAATATGTCTGAATTGTGTATTTTGATGAGAAAATAGTAATTGTAGTCACACTCACAACAATCACAAACTTGTGCAACCTAGGCTAGCAAAGGACTATATTTGTTGAGTCCCATGGCCGTGCTTATTCAAAGAGGATAGCTTTAGGATCTTGGTAGTACTGGCTCCTCTCCATGGCACACACTTCTCACGCATACCAAGATCCAGGTTTCCCAAGGCTTGTCCCCCCACCAAACCTTAGGATTGTCCCTACTATCTCTTCTAAGAACCACGTGAATCAGGGCAGCTTCAAAGGTCCCACCTTTTGCGTCAACAAATAGAAGGTTTTTGGCTACTACACAAAGTTGCTAATAAGGGCATCCGTTTAGGTGGCTATACGTGTGGCAGCACTACTCTCCATTATGGAGTCTCCCAGCCTTCAAGGGTTACACCTTGAAGGGTTTTGGGGGAGGTTGGCTATCGGTATAACACAACAACACCCATTATTTGTGGCTTTCGACACAAACACTTTTCTTATATAGCGGTTCGGAAGGACTTGGCTTTAGCCCATTACCCCTTGGGTCATACCCCTTCTCACACCGAGAAGGCAGGCCCTCTAAAGATAATAACAAGTTCTCATACACCCAAGATCCAGTTGATAGGTAAGGGGAGAGGATACTTTTTCTATTAAGTTTGGGTTACAATCAAGCACATGTAAGAAATCAAGAAAGATAAATCAAGAACAGAGCAAGCAATGATCTTTTTAAGCACCAAGCCCAAATGTTCCTAAATTAGTGAAAAAAACCATAGGTCTTGGACCAATCGAAGCTACCACAGATATGTTAGTAGTTTGATAACCTCCTTTTCTTGGACAATTGATAAGATGTTGCACAAATACCCAATTAGTAACCAAGAAAACCAAACTGCAAATGATAAAGACTGAAAATGACACAATTTACTAGAAGCGATCAATTGTTGATCAAGAGCGATCTGTATTCTGCCACAGTTGAAATGCTACAGATCAGAAGTGATGCTAGTAATACCATATGCAGAATGATAAAGCTCATAAGTGATGTGAAAAAGCAACAGGTGACTAGTTATGGGTCATAAGCAACTCAGATCTGTAAAAAAATAGAATATAATAAAACCCTAGTTTCACAGAAAGTGATCCAAATAGTTAAAGGCGGTCACTATTAGGTTAAAAGTGATTCAAATAAAGGCATAAGTGATCATTGTTAGCTTGTAAGTGGTGCAAAATAGGCAATAAGCGACTACTGTTTGCTCAGAAGTGATCCCAAGAATGCTAAATGTGGTAAATTTTGAATCAGAAGCGATGCATATATTTAGACAGCAACTGGTTTTTGCTTAGAAGTGACTGGAACTTGCCATAAGTGCTCAAAAAATCTAATCTTCACAAAAACAACTTCAAATAGCAAAGTTACTCAAGGATGTGAGTCCCACTGGGCATGCCAAAATGTGATAGGTAAAAATTAGGTCAATAAGATCAAGCATAGCCATGAAAACCTAACCCTACCATCATCAAAGAATCTAATCCAAATAAAATCAAAAGCATGCAATTTGAGAACAATATCACCTAGATTATATGATTCCTTGTTTATGATGTGGATTGCTTCTCCAACAATGAACAATTATGAAGATAAAAGCTGCCATGATGGATAGATGATAAAGCTAATATGCTCAAATGGATAATAAAGTGCTCAATATTCTTAAGATGATAATGTAGATGCTATATGAATGCTAGATAGATGTAGTATGGAATGAGAGGATGTTTATATAGAACTCAACCAAAATTAATCAACAGTGGAGATTCGGTGGCTATGTGAATGGCTAATATTGAATGATAGACATAAGTGAATGTGTAGATAACAAGTGGAAGGGAGATAAGGCTTATGTGTGATCATGTACATAAAAAGTACTGCATATGAAAGATATTAAATAAAAGATGTAGTACCACTTATATTTTTAAATGAAAGAGGCACACATGTCGGCTCATGAGATAAATAATAAGAGGAATTAACTAAATAAATAAAATTTATTTAATTAATTAGAAAGAGGGTTTGTGAATGGAATTTTAATTAAAAAAATAAATTTTGCTTAATTAAAATAGATAGAATGAAGATAATTAAATAATTAAAGATTATTTAATTATGACTTAGAGGAAAGAGCTAATGAATTAATTAAATAAATATAAAATTTATTTAATTAATAGAAGAAATAAGTGGTAGGGATATTGCTCAAGTGTGTTAGACAAATGCAGATAGTAGATAATGCAATATTTGAATGCTAATGATAATTAGGTCAATTTTGGGTGTCTACAATTAGGTTTCTACAATACCCTCATAAACCCTTAAATATCTTGTATTGCATGTAGAAAATTGGCTATCAAAGAATCAATCCACTAACATATGTTCAATTTTGCATAGAAAAAAATATAATTTCCATTAAGCCAGTACAGTTCAGATAGTATGTAGCAAAAGGCTAAAAAATAAAACTTCCAGACGGGCACCACCCTAGAAAACATACATGATATACATCCTGAAAAACATATTGATGAATAAGCATACAAATAAGCCACAAGATGTAGTCTTTGTGAATGCTCTGCAAACTTGTAATCATACTGACTCTTCTCATCTGGTTGTGTGTATCATCACATATTAACTAAATGGTATCTACACTCCAAATCCCAAACCATCCTGAGAAAAGCCACAAGAATGCAGTCTTTGTGAATGCCCTGCAAATTTACAATCATATTGACTCTTCTCATCTGGTTGTGTGTATTATCACATATTAACTCAATGGTTTCCATACTCCAAATCCCAAACCATCTTGAGAAATGATAATGCTTATGCAGTCCCTTTCAACACTTAAACTATGAAATACAATTTGGAAAACTTGACAATATAATCCAACTTCTAAACCTATAAAGTGAATAGTTTCAGTGCACTTGTTATGTAAATTAAATGTAATACACATAAATATTCACAAATTCTTAACACAAAGACATCAAAATTAGATGTATTATCATCAGCATTTCATCTTAAGGGATCTTTCATGTTACGACTCTAGAATCATTTGCCAGGGCATCAATAGAAAGATTAGCAATTGTCGCTACCAAGACTTTCACCTGATAACTGGGGCTTCCAAGAGCTCACTCACACCAAAACCACTCCATTTTAGGGGTGGCTATCCATGGAATTTTCAAAAAAATAAAGCACGCTTAGATTCCCTAGAGTGAAGAGAAATGGGTTATCCAAGGAATTACTGAGAAATGCTAAATACCCATCACAAAAACTAATCTAAAAAAGTATACACATTGCTTGATAAGGTTCAGGTAAGTTCTAAAGCAATAGTTAGGATATAAGACTACAAGTGACTAAATGGTTTTCCAAAAGGATTGCATCATGTAGTGAATATATTAGTGGGTTGGAAACAAAGGCATTTAATAAATTACTAAATGCAATAAACAATTTGCCAAAGAATTCTAGAAATATTGTAATCTCTAAGCGTTGTTCAGTGGGTTAAAGGCATAGCCATTTAATTAAATTTCTAAAAGGGAAAAAATAGTTTTCCAAAGCCCTAGCACCATTGAATGTTTGAGGGTATGTCGGTAGGTTGAACACATGTTTAATTATGGAAATCCTAGTAGGCAAAAATAACCTCATAAAACCCTGCAATCCATGACCCAAAAACAAACAGAGAAAAAGTTAAAACCTCAAATATAAACACTTTTAAAAAATTAACAAATAGAATAAAGAAGCAAAAGAATTACCTGTAGGACCATGTTTGAAGTGATAGTTAACACCATACTGACACCCATCTGGAGTATTATAGCATATGCACTCCATATCACCACTTCCATTATAACCTTGATGTTGTTGTTGAAACCCCCCTCCAATGAAATCCCCCGCATTATTCTCATATGAACCTGGCCCACCCATTTATAGTCCTATAGTAGCTGGTCGGAAAGAAGAACCCATGCATAGATTAATTGGTATTACAATAAAATTGAGGCTAAAAAAAGATGAACGGCTACATACACTAATAGTTACTACAGTAAAATGGAAGCTGGAGGAAAAAAATAAAAAATAAGTCCTAACAGAGACTAATGGGTATTGCCGAAAAAGTATAGCTAGAAAAAAATAATGAATTGTAACATAAACTAATGGGGATTACAATAGAAACTAATGTTTAATTCAAAATAGACTAATGGTTATTGCACTGAAAGTAAACAATCATATATAACAGACTTTCTGCAATTGTTGAAGAGAAGAAGGAATGGCTCACATAGACCACAGTGGGTGAATATTTAATCTGCATTGTTCTTGCAGGTTTTAGCATTACTTTTCTTTGAAAAATACAACATACTAAAGTTGAAACCCTAGATATAGCCCTCATAGAAAGAGTCTCACTATGTGCCAGTGGGGGAAAAATACCCAAAATAATGAAAATAAAAACAAGTCAAAATCTATGAAACCCTCAAAGATCTAAGTCACACGATTTACAAAACTGTAAGAAATAATGAAGAAAAACTCAAAATAGACAACTACATATTAAAGGCTTGGTTTTTCCATAATGAAGATACTTACTCTACAAATCCACTTTGGAAATAATGGCATCTACTTCCATTGAAACATTTGGTGATGTGCGAACAACTTCCAAGCTATAGCTGCAGGTTTCCTTCAGTGTTCAGATCTAGTTTTGTGTGGTGTTGGTCTCTACTCCTTGGAGTGGTGAGGAGAAACCCTTCCCTGTGAAGGATAAAGGTGAGAAATTTCTTCCAAATGTTTTAAGTATTACTTTTAATTGTAATTACATTTTGAAATGGTGGGGAAGAGGGAAATTACCAATTCAAAATATTTTTTTATTTGTGTGACTAATTATTTAGTTATGTTTTTTACCTGATGATCAAATTAGTCATTTATAGTTGTGTTGCAAAAAATTAGTAGAATTTAATCATTTTTAGTTGTCGTGACTAAAAGTTTTAGTCACATAGTCATTTATTTGCCAAAATTCTACTAGTGTCATGTGGGGCATAGTTTTGTTCATAAGTTTTCAGTTTTCAGGATTCATACACAATGACTTGTCCATCCTGGACTAATACACCACCTAAGCCTTCTCATGAGGCATCATTAATGAATACAAATTGACCTTCTGGGTTTGGTACCTTCAAAATTGGTGTTGAAGTCAATTTTTCCTTCAATAGGTCAAAGGCCTCCTAGCACTTTTCTAACCACTCAAATCTCTTGCATTTTCTCTACAAGGAAGTTATAGGGTATGTGATTTTTGAAAAGTTTTTCACAAACTTCCTGTAGTAACCTACAAGGCCCATGAAACTTTGGACCTCATGAACATTTCTTAGTATCGGCCATTCTAAAATAGCCTTAATTTTAGTTGGATCCACATCTATTCCCTTAGCTGAAATTATGTGGCCCAAATACTGCACTTCCTTTTGAAAGAAAGTAAACTTAGAGAGATTGCCATACAATTTATGCTCTCTCAACCTCTAAAAAATAATCCTTAGATGTTGAAGATGTTCTTCCTCATTCTTAGAATAAATTAGAATGTCATCAAGAAATACTAGGACAAACTTGTCCAAACAATCCTTGAACACACTGTTCATTAGATTCATAAATGTTGTCGGTGCATTCGTTAATCCAAAAGCTAGGACAATAAACTCATAATGCCCATACCTTGTTTTGAAGGTTGTTTTACAGATGTCCTCATCCTTTAACCTTAATTGGTGATACCCAGATTGAAGATTGATCTTGGAAAACACAATTACACCTCTCATTTGATTGAAAAGATCATCGATGCGAGGCAACGGGTATTTATTCTTAATTGTTGCTTTATTCAACATGTGGTAATCTATGCATAACCAAAAAGTTCCATCTTTCTTTTTCACAAATATAACTCGTACTCCCCATGGTGACACACTGGATCTAATCAGTCCCTTATCCAACAATTCTTGTAATTGAGCCTTTAGCTCCATTAGCTCTGTAGTGGTCATTCTGTAGGGGGCTTTAGAGATAGGTTCTGATTCTAGAATAATATCAATAGAGAAGTCAAAGGCTCTTTTAGGAGGTAATCCCAGCAGCTCATCTGTAAATACATCCTTGAAATCTCTAAGAAAAGGATACATGTCCATATCTGATCTCTCCTAATCTATGGACTCTTTCTTCCCAATTTCATTAAGTTTCTGAGATTCGTAAAACATTAAATCATATTTTAAATTGGTTTCCTTAAACTCATTCAGTTTTTCCATTTTGATAGCAAAACGTTGGCATCCCTTTCTTTGGGCTCTTTTCATTTGCAGGGTAGAAATTTGTCTTAGTTTGACTTCCCTAGGCTTTCCTTGTAGAAAAACCTTGTTTCCTAAGTCATCAAGACATTCTATTGTTTTGGCATAATTGTCCACTTTGGCTTGATGTCTCCATAACAAATTTATTTCAAGGATAACATTGTATGATCCTAGTGGGGCTACATAAAGGTTTACTTTTGTGGAGAAACTTGGGAGTTCAACCCTAGCGTCAAACAGACATTGCTCTACCTAAGCCTTGGTTTATTTTGCATATTCTACTGACCATGTGTTTGCCATGAATCTAGCTTTTCTAGGAATTTTGCTTACAATTTTAGGTGAAACAAAACATTCGGTAGCACCAATATCAATCAAAATTAAAATTAGAAAGCCAGATAAAATACATGTTGTTTCGATGGGAGTTATTTGGTATTCATCTTGCCTGTTGTCCAAGGCTACATAAATGTGTTGCTAGAATGCCGCTTGCTAAGAGGGTAGAGGGTTTCCTCTTGGTTGTACTCCCTACACCTTGTTAGGACACTGGTTAGTGTAATGATCTCCACCACATGTGTAGCATCCTCCCACCAATCCTCGCCTCTCCTGAGGTTTCCCAAAATTGTCTCCATTTTTCTTGGAGTAATTATTTCCCTTCTTCTCCCCTTTGGACTCAATTTGCTTATGCTTGTCCCCTTTATCATTTTTCTCAGTAAAATCCTTCTTTCTCCCCTTTTTCTTAGAGGATTGATAGGATTGGGACCAATTATATCTCTTTCAGTTTCTTTCTCTATAAGCTGACATAGCTTTTAATTTTTGTTCTTGTTTGATGGCCTTCTCATAGACCTAGTGCATTGAAGTAGGACCATATACATCAACCTTGCCCCCAATCTAAGTGTTGAATCCCATTATAAACTTTTGAATGTGGAATCTCTCATCTTGTTAGTACTGCGACACATACTTAAGCAGGCAGGTGAAATTTTCCCAATATTTGTTTATAGATAAATCAGCCTATTTCAAATTCTAAAAATCTATAAGCTTATGGTCATAGAACAGTTGAGGCAACCATCTTTGCCCAAAGAGTTCCACAAACCTGTCCTAGGTAAGGCTTGTAGACCTCAAACCTAGTTCCATATTTTTGTTCATCCACCATGTGGATGCTTCACCTGCCAGCTAGAATGCTCCCCATGCTGCTTTAGTGATCTCATTATAGTTCTGATTTTGAAATACTTTTCCATTTCTGTAAGCCATGCCTCCATGGCATCTTTGCTTACAAATCCATTTAATTTGGGAGGCATGACCTTTTTCATGTCTCAGGATAATTCCAAAGCCATATGGCTCCTTCTATCCACTTCTTTCTTGGACTCTGAGTTATTCTCTATGTGCTCACTATGGGTGGTGTCACTATGATGTACCTCGTCATCACCCCCCTCATAGGCATCCTTCCTGGGTCCTTGTTGACCCCTAACCTCCTACTCAAGAGTTCCTACTCTCGCTCTTCTCTCTTGAAGCAAAGCGATAATCTGGTCAAGTTTAGATTCAGAGTGCCCTGAAGGTTGCCCTTCATTATGGCTATCTCCCATCCTGGCTATTATATGAACCTTGCTGCAATCTACTTCTTCCTGAAGTTTGCAGATTAATCATGGATTAGTTTTCCATATCATTGAATCCATTTATAACATAAATCTATTCTCATTCATGTAATCTTTAACAAGAAAGGAAAGATTTGCCAAAATTTTCTTTTTCAATTGCATTATAATTTTCCACAGATTACATATAATCCTTCTCAAAATTATGAAATTTTGTTTACATCATTCTACTACAAGTAATTTTCATTTTGGGATAACTCCCCATGTTCATTTCTCAACTTTGAGGTTTATCTTTTTAGTTTTAGGAGGTGGATATACACACAGGTACTCTTCCACAACCTCCTTGGTTACATCAGAATCCTTAGGATTGCTTTCCATAGCTGGTGCTTTAGGTGCAGAGGGTTTTGCTGATGCATCGTTAGAGCTAGGAACAACATTACTAACTGCTTTCCTCAACTCTTGCTTGATGCATTTTATGGCATTAGCAAAGGTCTCCTCATTAGTCAACCATGCTCCTACTAAGTGTATACGTCTAAAAATGACACAAATCATCCTAAATAAATATTCTAAATATTTATTCCATTCTTCTATTAATTAAATAAATATTCCAAATTTATTTAATCAATTCACTATCTCACAATTAAATAAATTCTATTTATTTAATTATAATTCTTCTATTTGTCCTTCACAATTAAATAATCATAAATTATTTAATTAAGCCTAATTCCTCTATCCTAAAGTTCTAAATTCAAAATTCCACATCACCTTTACACCTCACCTTTTCCACCTCACCTTGTCCACCTCATCAGGTTGCACATGTAATTAAATATATTTAATATTTAATTACCTTATTTTCCCTCACCCACATGGCCTATTTCTTCTCCAATCAGAGGTCAGTTAACCAATCAATCAAATCTGTTAACTAACCTATCAGTTGAGTCAAATCCTCAATCAATCCAGTCAGTTCCACAATCCACTCTTCTAACTGATCAATCAATTCTGTTAATAGACCAGTCAATGGAGTTAACTCTCCAATCAGTTTTGTCACATCCCACCTTTCATGATGGAGCTGGGACACTTGGCACGTTTCCACTGGTTGCACATTCCTCAACCATCCTCAACCGTTGATCTTCATATCTTCTCTCAACCGTTGATTCCTATTCCTCCGAGTCTATAAATGAAGCTTCATCCCTCCATTCTAATCATCCAGGCTTTTGACATCGTTACTCTGCAGAAATATCACCAGCGCGCCTTTGGCACCCATCTGTCATCTACAAGCTTGAGATCACCATTGTTGCATTGGAGCTCACCTTCATTGCATATCACACTATAGCCGTTCACCATCGACTTCCTCAAACAGCTTTAAAAGATTGCACTCTCTGAGGGCTCATCTCATCTGCGAAAGGATGATTCGTGATAGGCGAACAACAGAAGTTTCGAAACGGAAGAGGTTTGCTGTGTTTGTTCATTGCTTTGTTTACTTGAATCTTCTTTGTTTCTCTATTCTGTTGATGTTTGGGTCATCTGTTATTCATTTGATTGATCACTATTTTACCCTCACATTTTTGGCGCCCACCGTGGGGCCGTTGCCCCTTTATTTCACCTTTTTTTGAGCTTTTTTGAAGGCAGGTTCCGTACAAGTCCCGCAGAGTCACGCACAGGTTCTTTCGGCGCATCTGTTCATTTTTACGGCGCTTTTGAAGACTGTTATGGCGCTTTTGAAAATCCTGCGCATCTGTGTATTTTTGTTGCGCTTTTACAGACTGTTACGGCGCTTTTGTTAAAATTGCGCATTTGTTGACTGTTACTGCGCTTCCATAGACTGTTGCTGCGCATTTGTTATAACGGCACATCTGTTGACTGTTACGGTGCTTCTGATGAATGTTGCTGCGCATACATTAAAACTGCGCATTTATTCATTTTAACGGTGCATACGTTCAAAACTACAGCGCATTCGTTAATGCTGCGCTTCTGTTGATCACTTCTGCGCATCTGATCACTGAAGCTGCGCATTTGTAACTGGCTCAGATTTTAGTACTTTTCTTGAAGATTTTGCTAACGCTAACCCTTTTGCAGGTGTTTGCTGGAGCGGTTTTGCAGGATAGGCTCAGGTTTAGTTACATGTAGTTGCATCTAACTAGCTCACATTTCATTTTCTGGGAAAGAGTAAAATGGTTGTTCATTACAAATCTTCATCTAGTCTTAATTAGGGAGGAAGTAACTGGTTTATTTCATGCTTGCATTGCAAACAACTTCCAAGTTATTGCTATCTAAGATTTAAAATTGAACTCATCACTGATCTTGCAGTTAAAATGAACCATTGCTATATCGTGAGACCTGAATTTCAAAGTTAACAATCTCGTGCAACGTGGACTTAAAATTGAACTCACAACTGCTTTTTGAAGTTAAAATGAACCATTGCTATATCGTGAGACCTGAATTTCAAAGTTAACAATCTCGTGCAACGTGGATTTAAAATTGAACTCACAACTGCTTTCTGGGATTTAAAATTGAACCACTGCAATATTGTTGAAATCACTTCAAAGTTCTGTTTGAGTAGCTTAGCCCATTTAGTTTTTATCTTTTAACTAGGGTGGATAAATCAGTGTACTCTGTGCTTGCGAATGACAATAGGCTTATGCTCTCCCCTCTTCTGGGTGATCAGAGTGCCAGACTTGTCATTCTATTTGTTTAACCTTTAGGAGGGGCCTGCCCTTGGATGCACGCTTGTCCAAGCGGGAACGACCCTGAGTGGTAACAGGCTAACGCCAAGCCCTACCGAGCCACTTAAAATAAATTGTGCTTGAGGTGAAAACCTCCTGCAACGAGTGCTGTTATGTTACACCGACGGCCAACCTCCCCCAAAACCCTCTCAGGCGCAACCCTGTGAGGCTGGGAGACTCCATAACAGAGAGTAGCGCCGCCGCACGTGTAACCACTTGAACGGTTGCCCGAATTAAATAACTCTTGTTTTAGTGGCCCAAATCCCTTATAATCCATTTCTCGCCTAGGATTTTGTGCTTGCTTTTGTCCAAAATAGAGTCGAAAAACTTCAAAAACAATGGAAAACTACAAAATACTCTTTGTGCTTGCTGTGTTTTCTTGCTAAATTAAGTCATAATATCAGATCAGGAAGACCTTTTCCAGCCAAAGAATACCAAAAATAGAGAAAAATCCCAAAAATTTGCAAAAAAAATACCAGAACTGCGCATATATCCGTTTCTGCTGCGCATATACAGCGACTTGCTGCGCTTTTGTACCGACTTGCGGCGCTTTTATACCTTTCTGCTGCGCATATACACTGTTCTGCTGCGCTTTTACAGCGACTTGCTGCGCATGTACACCGACTTGCTGCGCATTTACTTTTCTGCTGCGCATTTACACACTATTACTGCGCATACATACTTCACCAGAGCGGCGCTTTTACAGCGACTTACGGCGCATTTACCCACTCTTGCTGTGCATCTGTTTCTGCGCATGTGTGACAGTGAGCATCTGCCCTATTTTTGAGAAATTTTCGTCAGCTGTTCAGAATACCCATTTCAGCCTAGTTTCATTTTCCGAGGTCAGAATCAACCTTGCAGTCAATTTTCATCCATTTCACCCATTTCTCTCTCTTTCGTTGGTCGTCCCAGTCACCTTCTGTCCTAGTCACTCTTGCCCCAACGTCATTCTATCCCATACCGATTCGACATAGGTCCTTCTTCGGTTCATTCATGAATTCACGTAAGCCTAGTAGGTCACAGTACCTTTTGCTAGTAGTCTTGTTGAACGACTAAGCCCTACACAGTGAGACTGGTATCGACTACCCTTGCTAGTGGCTAGAGTCTTGTGTCAACCGTCTTACCTGAAGTCATTGAGCGAGAGAACCCTTTGTCCAAGTCTTGTCCTAGATATCCCATTCATTACAGTCTTAGTCGACACCTTGCCAAAATTTCTAATCCTAGTCCATTTCATCCCACCCCACCTTGCATGGTTCTTACTCGATCCCAATACAACAAGCTAACTGAAATGGCCGACTCTTCCGATCACATCGCCCCACCATGCGATGATGATGAAGAAATTTCTCGTGAAGAATTAGTGGCACACATGCAAGATAGCAAATTCCAACGCCTAGTGGAGAAAGTGCTCCTTGAGGACCCCACCAAATATTTCCATCATCTTGCTAGTCTCGAAATCAAACTCCCCGCAGACTTTGACATTAGCTCCATCATGGAAAATGCAGACAATGAACGTGAGAGGGACACAAATGACACAGTCCCAAATGCACATGAGAGAGGCACAAATGACACGGTCCCCCAGGCCAATGAGAGAGGAAAACAGCACATAGATCAAAATGCTCCTATGGCGGATGTAAGACAACAAATTGAGAGTCTAAAGCTAGAAATCTCCAACCTTAAGATCGGCACCAGTTCCAAGAACTACTCCTTGGAAGATATAGCATTATACCCCTTTGACAGAAGTTTGGTCATGAAACCATTCCCCTTTCAGTTCGGAATCCTGAAATTCGACAAATACAAAGGGAAGGGGGACCCTAGAGATCATATCAGGGAATTCACTGCAGCATGTTTAGAAGTAGCTCACAACGAGACCTACTTAATGAGACTGTTCCCAAGATCTTTAGGAGGTCAAGCTATGGAGTGGTTCTCACGTCTTCCACCAGGAATCAAAACTTTTGATGAACTTGTCAATAAATTCATAACGCACTTCTCTTACAACATAGAACACGAAGTATCTATGCTAGACCTATGCAACACCAAACAAAAAGGTGGTGAGTCTTTCGCCACCTTCTTACAATGATGGAGACAGCTAGCTAGTAAGTGTTCTTACGACATGCCTGAGAAACAACTATTGGAAATGTTTGTCCACAATTTGAATCCCGATCTTAGCTATCAGATTCAGATACAATGCCCTACCTCATTCACCAAAGTTATTGAAATGGGGCTATTCATTGAGAAAGCTATGATCGCTAAAGGAACTCTCAAGCTCTACAAGGACACACCTCCTTCCAATTACACAACTGACAAGTCAAAGTTTTGGACCAAGAACAAGAATGTGGTCAACGATGGAGTAGTGGATGCCAAGGCGGCAGCCCCTAAACAACAACCCATATTCACTCTTAAGGAAGAAGCAAATAATGGTGCACTCAACAAGCCACCCCCTCGGGAATCTAGACCTTGGTTCAATTCAAATCCAAGGAGAAAATTCACGCCGTTAGGAGAATCTCAAGAGTCTGCTCTCAGGAAGTTGTTGGCTAACAATGAAATTTCTCTACCGCCAACAAGTGACTATGAGCCTATAGTCAAACCTCCCTATTGGAAGGACACAGACTATTGTGAGTATCATCGAGGAAGGGGGCACACAACCAATAATTGCATCCGTCTTAAGAACGTCATACAGGATATACTGGACCGGAATCAGGGAGGGACACAACAACATACCTCCAATGAATCTCATGTGGCCTACCGGGATCCTCTCCTAAACCACAACCGGCCGTATAACAACAATCACAACAGCGGTCACAACAACAATGGTTACAACCACAATAATGGTCACAATGGCAACAACTCCAATAGCCATAACAATAATGACAACAATCGCAACAGGCCAAACCAGAACAGTGGGTCAAGTAATGCTAACTATGCAAGCGTTCCCTTTGAGTACACCATTAACTGCATTTCTGAGCATGTTCCACAAGTCAACGTCATATCCCCCAACCAACAACCAGGACCTAACGG
Organism: Cunninghamia lanceolata; assembly: GCA_027924645.1. Taxonomy (NCBI): domain Eukaryota; kingdom Viridiplantae; phylum Streptophyta; class Pinopsida; order Cupressales; family Cupressaceae; genus Cunninghamia; species Cunninghamia lanceolata. The sequence continues at coordinate 15,662,356 of BSBN01000523.1, forward strand.
AACTGGTTGTAGTATAATTACCCGCAGTGGTAGAGTCACGATCAACACCACTCCTCCAAGGTCGTCACCATCTCCGTCTAACCCCCGCCCATATAATGTCATCGACCAATTGTAAAAGACTCCGGCTCACATTTCTATATTGGAGCTCTTGCGTCTATCTCCTTCTCATAAGGAGATTCTTGAGAAAGCCTTAGTGGAAACTACTGTCCCCACTAACCTAGCCCAAGAAAAGTTTCAAACCATGGTGGGTAATTTGACATCCTCCACTTCCATCTCATTTACAGAGCAAGATGACCTTTCCATATCTCAACCCCACAACACCCCTCTACACATTGTCGCATTCGTGCACAAGCACCGCATCAAGAGGGTTCTCATTGATGGGGGTGCCGGTTTGAATATTTGCACTTTGAAGCTAGTCCTTGCATTGGGGTTCTCTAAACAGGCAGTAGATCCAAGACGGAAAATTACTATCAAAGCCTATGACGAGGAGGAACGAACCACAAAGGGCACAGTTGTCCTACCCATTCAAGTGGGACCGGTAATTAAAGATGTGGTGTGCCAAGTCCTTGATCGAGAGCTTGCTTACAATATTCTGCTAGGGAGACCATGGATCCACGCCATGAAAGCTGTCCCCTCCACCTACCATCAATGCATAAAGTTCCCACACGATGGCAAACAGGTCACCATACACGGCGATCCTGATCCCTACCAACACTGCAATTCTTTCCAAGCTAAACCTGAATGCGTCATTCCCAACAATAGAGCCCATATCTCCCCTACTCCGCCACAAGACCATACTGCCAAAGCTTCCTCCTCACGGCCCAAACCAATGAAAATCACCATAAAAGAAAATGGCGTGGGGGAATACCAGATTGAGCACAGCCTCAACCTTGCAAAAATGCCCTTGTCTCCTCGCTCCTTTGGCCAGCCCAAGCATCAACCCAGGCATTTTCCAAAGCCCTCTGCTCCTCCTATCACTCCCGCAAACCCCTTTGTCAAATGGGGGACCTTATCCGATGAATCAGAGGAGCGAGATCTCTTGCAATGGCTTTATGCCGAAGAAGAAAACACACCCCAAGAGCCACCTAGACTCCCTACAGAACTCTATGGACTGGGTGAAACCATCTTGCATAGGATGGGATATGAAGGACAAGGCCCTATCGGCCTCAGAAAAGAGGGGATCATCGAACCTATACAACCTTCTTCCTCCTCTTCGGCTAGAAACACGACTGGCCTAGGGTATAAAGGTAAAGGTAAAGCCAAAGAAAATGCCTGCCTAGTGGAGACAATTCAAACACTCCAAGAGGATAGTGACGCAGATTCGGATGATTCCAATCAGTATGAATGGGACGAGCTGATAGAACACTCCTACGATGACAAGGAGGTTGACACCATCCAAACTCTTAGCCCATATCATGAGAGACAAACGCAACGGGACAGACCACTGGAGTCTGATTTGCCCCTCCCTGAGGTTATGACTTTCGAGGAAAGTATAGATTCCATTGCGATAAACAACCTGGAAGAAAGTACCACCCAGAACACTACCCCCACCTGTGCTCCTAATATTTCCATCCACACTATCAATGAATCAGGTCTTTCATTCGACTCCCTTCCCCTCTTGCACCCTGAGCTTATTGACTGGGATCTGCAAGGAACCCCCCAATTAGATATGTTCCAGAACGATGATGCCTACATTGACTATATGGGACTTAGAGATCATTTACCAAAAGGAGATCATAAAGCCGGTTTTGCTATTGAACTCAATACTGTAGCTTACTTTGGGGAGGGTGCCAAGCCTTCTAGTCGCAAAAATGTAAAGATCAAAAAGGGATCTAACGGTGAAAACCGCCGTGCGGCAGTGTCAGATCATAAAACAGTAAAAAGAAAGGACATATCTGAAGGTGAAAACCCAACTGTGGCACCTGACGATGGATTGCTTGACACCCTCCCAAGTGACATGTATCAAGAAAGGTCACAGATCGTGGTAGAGCCAACAGAGCCAGTGAACATTGGAACCGAAGAGCAGCCTAAGATAATCCACTTTGCAAAATCTCTCACGCCGCCTGAGAAAACCAAGTTTGTACCATTCTTTAAAAAGAAGAGAGGCAGCTTCGCTTGGTCATATGCTGACATGCCAGGTTTGGACCCAAACCTGATTCTACATCACTTGCCATTGGATCCAGGGGTGAAGCCCGTAAAGCAAAAACTGAGAAAAATGCATCCCCATATTGCCCTCCTGGTCAAGGAAGAACTCAAGAAATTGTTAGACGTGGGGTTCATCAGAGCCATAGATTACCCTGAATGGATATCTAATATTGTGCTGGTGTCTAAACCAGATGGCAGAGTTCGACTATGCAATGATTTTAGAGACTTAAACAAAGCATGCCGCAAAGATGACTTTCCCTTGCCTAACATCGATATCATAGTCGACCTCACGGCAGGACATACAATGCTGTCACTTATGGATGGATTCTCAGGGTACAACCAGATCAAAATAGCACCAGAGGATCAGCACAAAACCGCTTTCACTTGTCCATGGGGTACCTTTTGCTGGAATGTCATGCCATTTGGGCTGAAAAATGCAGGTGCTACATATCAGCGGGCCATGACAACTATATTTCATGACATGATGCATGTGACTATGGAAGATTATGTTGACGACATCTTGGCAAAATCACTCACCAGGGACTCACACCTGGACACATTAGAAAAAGTCTTCCAACGGTTGGATCAATTCCAAGTAAAACTGAACCCGAAGAAATGTGTGTTTGGGGTCACATCAGGCAAGCTGCTAGGCTTCATCGTGTCAGCAAACGGCATAGAGGTAGACCCGGCCAAGGTCAAAGCAATCATGGACATGCCTCCGCCCAAAACTCTAACACAGTTGAGATCCTTACAGGGCAAGCTACAGGCTATCCGCAGGTTCATCTCACAGCTGGCAGACAAGTGCCACCCTTTTAGCCATCTCCTACATAAGAACGTTCCATTTAAATGGGATGAGCAGTGCGAAGAGGCATTCAACAAGCTCAAGGAGTACCTCATGAATCCTCCTATACTCATGCCTCCGATCCAAGGAAAACCTTTGATTCTCTACATATCTGCTACACCTACTGCTCTTGGGGCTCTCCTAGCACAGCAAGACTATGAGAACAAGGAAAGAGCTGTGTACTACATCAGTCGAACCTTAGTGGGCTACGAGTTGTAGTACTCACAGGTGGAACGTTCATGCCTTGCGGTGGTTTTTGCCTCACAAAAACTCTGACACTACATGTTGGCACATCCTGTCAAACTCATTGCCAAGATCGACCCACTAAAATATCTTCTCAGCAAAGCAGCTCTCACAGGTCAGCTAGCCAAATGGGTTATGCTTCTTAGCGAATATGATATAGAGTATGTGGACAGAAAATCCATTAAGGGGCAAATCATCGCGGACCAACTAGCTGAGGCACCATTACAGGACACTTCACCAATGCAGTTTGAGTTCCCCGATGAGTCTTTATTCACTCTGTCAACATCTCCTTGGAAACTCTACTTCGACGGGTCTTACACCAACCATGGATCGGGGGTAGGTATCTTGTTCATCACTGCCCAAGGCGACACAATTCCAAAGTCCTACAGGTTTTTATTTCCATGCACTAACAATATAGCGGAGTATGAGGCTTTGGTAATTGGTCTCAAGATGGCCACTGAGTGGAAAATCCAAGCACTATGTGTCTACGGTGATTCTCAGCTCGTCATAAACCAGGTCAACGATGAGTATCAGACCAAAGATGAGAAGCTCATCCCATACAAACGGATGGTCGACGACCTCAAAGAACATTTTGGGACCATCTCGTTTGAGCAAATACCCAGGATAGAGAACAAAGCAGCCGATGCAATGGCGACCATAGCCTCTCTTCTTGAGATACCTGAGCATGAGTCACGGTATGAGTTCTTAGTAGAAACAATTCGATAACCGGCTTATGATCTCCTTGAAACCCATTCCATTTGCCACCTAGTAGGATCTGATTCGCCTTGGTACGATAAGACCTACACTTACCTCAAGGACAATGTCCTTCCTTTGGACCTCTCTTCCAACCAAAAACGAACTTTCATCCGACAAGCCTCCCGTTACACCATTATCGCTAATACCCTTTACCGACGTGGTCTGGATGGTACTTTACTCCATTGTCTAGAACAAGAAGAATCTGTAACTACCTTACGAGACGTGCACGAAGGGATCTGCGGAACACACTCCAGCGGTCCTTCCTTAGCTAAGAAACTCATGCGTTTGGGTTATTACTAGCCCAATATGGAAATGGATTCATATCAGTTCGTCAAAAAGTGCAAACAGTGCCAGATACATGGGAACCTGATTCATGCACCTGCTCAGGAGTTGAGACCTCTAACGACACCCTGGCCCTTTTGCCAGTGGGGACTTGACCTCGTGGGAAAGATTCATCCGCCCTCTTCCAACGGCCATAAATTCATCATAACCGCCACTGAGTACTTTACAAAGTGGATTGAAGCCGTTCCCTTATCAACCGTCACAGGAAAGCAAATTTCCTCTTTCATTCTAAATTACATTATCTGCCGATATGGCATCCCTTCATCCATCATAACGGATAACGGGAGACCCTTCAAAAATCAGGATGTCCAGGAACTTTGTGAACGTTTCAAGATCCAACATCGCTTCTCCACCCCATATTACCCCCAAGGTAACGGCCAAGCTGAGGCATCAAACAAAACCATTCTGAAAATCCTAAAGAAGACTGTCAATGAAGCTGGTCGCGATTGGCACGTCCAACTCAATCCCGCTCTGTGGGCCTATCGAACCAGCATACGCACTCCCACAGGTGCTACACCCTATGCCCTCGTCTATGGTTCCGAAGCCATCCTTCCCATTGAGGTCAAACTCCCATCCCTTCAGGTGTCGTTGAAAGGTCTCATATCAGACGAAGAGTAAAGAGTCTCCAGGCTACAAGAGCTAGAACTGCTAGAGGAAAGGTGCCAAAAAGCTTTTGACCATCTCAAAGCCTATCAACAGATGATGTCAAGAAGCTACAACCACAAGGTTAGACCAAGATGCTTCAAGCTTGGGGACCTCGTCCTAAAAGAGAACCCCCGCAATCAGCAGGATAGAGAAAAGAAAGGTAAGTTCGAGCCTAACTGGCTTGGACCCTATGTAATTGTAGCGGCTTACGGATCGGGGGCATATCAGTTGGCCACATCAGAAGGTGAGTTGTTTGATGATCTAATCAACAGCATGCACCTTCGCCGGTTCTATACCTAAGAGAACCCCAATGCAAGGGGGCACAATAAAGTCAAAAAATCAAAAAAATCAAAAAAATCAAAAAAGTTACAAAGAGAAAATACAAAAAAATTAGAAAAAATAGAAAGCCTACAGAAAAAAAAAAATCGTCCTTTGGTGAAAACCTGGCAAACAGGCGCCTTGGATAGGTATCATGATGAAAACCTGGCAATCAGGCGTCATGTTACTTTCTAGCTTCTCGTGCAAATAAAAGCAAGTGATGAAAACCTGGTAAACAGGTGTTACTTGTGACAAACTGCATTCTCCATCTTTGGGAATCCAATCACCTTGAGCCCATTCTCCCTCTATTTTCCCCATTTGACCCATATCCATCCCACAATAAATGCTTGATAGTTACCTATCATGGCTTGATACTCACCTTGTGGCCTTGTCAACCAAGGTTTTGTCCCATACCGTCTCCTCAATGTAAGCCTAGTGTAGTGTCTCTCGTCAGTGTCTGTGGTCCGAATCCGTGAACTACGTTGCCTCTGCACCGTCACGTAGGCAAGGCCATTATTCTAATGCGCCCCTGAGGCTCCCATCTCTCCCAAAGTCCCATTCGTCTCCTTTCTTGTCTTCATTCTTGTCGTCTTTCTTCTAGTCCATCCATGGTCCATTAGGGTTTACCCCGAACTACGTTGCCTCTGCGTCGTCACGTAGGCAAGGCCATTTAGCAATGAGCCCCCGAGGCACTAGGTCAGTCCCTTAGGGTCCGTCTTCTCAATAAGGATTGTGCAATCTTCTCACCAAGCAAGCAAATGCAAGCAAACACCCGCGCTTCGAGCAGAAATCTTGACTATGAGCATCTTAACCTATCCAATGCAAAGCAAATACCCAAGGTCTTCTAAATGATTTTATGCAAATTAAGGCAAGAAATAAACACATATCAACGCAAATATGCTTTTGTGGATTGGAACCTAGGGTTAAGTTACAGAGTCTTGATTTTTGCTATCATACCTTCCTATGCTACTCAAGGATGCCAAAAGCTAGAGATGCTATGATGGGGGCATGATTACTTTCTTTGTTTGTTGTTTGTGGATTAAACTTTAGTAATGCGACGCCTTGTCTAAGGACATGATCAACAAAAGATCATCGAGGACATCCAAGGCCTTACATGAACGGGGGCAATCCTTGCTTGTTGAAACGCAAGAAGTACTCAGGTCATCTAGATTCAATTTTGACTAGATGCTTGTATTAACTTGCTCAATCACACTCCATGTAAGCGATACTCAGGTCATCTCGGTTCAATTATACCTAGATGCTTGTATTCACTTACAACATTTCAGAAAAGTACCAAAAACAAAATGCCCAATGATGAAATAAAGCAATCTAAAAGCAAAACATCCGTCCTATATCCATACACCCATCCATACAATCCTCATTATACAAACTATGCAGAGTAACGATATCAAGAAAAGTTCCTAAGTCATTCTTTCGCAACCATTCCTCTCTCCATCATGTCATTCTTATGTCGATAGAGTACATTTGGACATCACAAAAACAAGGCATGTAGGAGCATATCATATCATTCGTAGAAACTAAGTCATGCACATGATTAGGTTAGTAGAATGCACCATCCAATGCATTAGGTCACCAATACATTTGCATCACATCTTAATCTTAAAAGCCCAGAAAATCAAACAACATAGCTAAGTGCATCACATATATAGTTACATCACCACATAGTACTCATGTTACAACTGCATACATTCAAAGCATTACATCATATAAACATCCAGTAGCATCTCACATATCTATACAGCATCATAACATAGAAATCATGTTCCATACACACATCTGCTTTAGCTCATTTAGACACCACATATACAGTTACATCATAACATAGAAATCATGTTTCATATACATACATTTGCATCATCACATAGACATCATCTCACATTTTGCATTCATTTGTCACATTAGATCATATAGACATCATATAGCAGCATATCAAAGTATTTCTCATATAGCATCATATAGACCATCTAACTATGCAATAGAATCACATCATACAATAGAAGTAAAATCATCATCTCATAACGCATGCAATAGATACACAAAGCTGCATCATCATCCATACTATCATATACAAAGAGATCCAAATGTACAATATCACCATCTCTCTCAAAATCAAAGTGTCATATACAAATATACGCCCAACTGGACGGTGATACATGTCCCAAAATGTACAAACTCTGGTCTGTGTCTACCCCTGCTGCTGTGGGCCACCACTGCCAGCTCCTGACTGCTGAGGTCCCATCACGGATGCCCCTGACTGCGAAGGACCTGCTCTGTGAGCCACCCCAGACTGACTCCTGAAACTCCCTGCCCTCTGGCTCGACGCCACGGCACCATGGTACAAGCCTCGGTAGTACTGTGCCTGCTGCTGCACTCTGGCTAGGTCTGTCTGCGCCTGTGCCAACTGCGTCTGCAACTGGCCGACCTGTGCCTGTGCCTGCTGCACCTGCCCAACCAAAAACAAGCTCGTTGCGTCTGTACCCATGGCAGCCACTGTTGTGTCCCTCTCTACACGGATAAGGCGTACCCGTGCATCTGCCATGTCTCTCTCGCGAGTCAAACTAGCGATCACCGCTGCGTCTGTATCTCGCCTCCTCTCCACTCTCCTCAGCTGTGCCTATAGCTCTCGCACCTGTCCCCTCAGGCTGGCTATAGTCCTCTCATGTGCCTCACCCTGCACTGGCCCCTGTGCTGCCTCTGCCTGTCCTAGCCCCTACTGCTGGGGCACCTGCTGCTGCGGCACCTGCTGCTGTGGTACCTGCTGCTGTGGTACCTGCTGGGGTGGTGGCATCTGTACCTGCTGCTGTACCTCTCCCTGTCCTAGCACTGCCTGCCCAGCCTGATCTATCCTCCTCCGCTGCCTCGGCCTCTCTGCAGCCCGGCCACCCCGTCCTCGTCCTCCTCTAGCGGCCCTCTGCCCTGGGCCAGCCTCTCCCTCCTCCTTTGAGTCTGCCTCGTCAATACGAGGCACCAGCATGCCAGGTCCTGAATATCTCAGGAATGGATGTGCAGTAATCCAGTCCTCATACTCCTGTGTGACCCCCGCATCTGCTATCTCTCTCCACATGTCCAATGCCACATACGGCAACTGCTGAAACTCTGCCAGGGCCTCCTCGTACGAAGCCATCGGCCCCCATCTGACCCTCTCTGCATGAGTCCGGGCAAACATAGCCTATCCCTGTGGCATGCCCTGTCTCCATCCAAACTGTCTCAGCACTCGGCCCACCATCTGCCTCTCCAAGATGTGCCGTGTCCGGCCTATCAACCACCTGGTCTGGAAGCAGTAAGGCAGCTCATCTCCCTCATCATCCCAGGGCTCGCAATCCAGATATGGCCGCCAGACGACCACATCTACCCCATCCAAGGTATGCCGCCAGTACTCTAGCTTCCCCAGCCTATGCTGGGAAATCACTCCTGCATAGCCATAGCTGTATGGCTCTCCCCTCTGCCTCGCGAAGATGCATATCGGCCTGGTCACCGCTATGTGCTCCCACAGCCAGAACTGTAACAGCAATACCCCAGCCGATAGACTCGTGCTGCGGTGGTACACCACCTGATGCATGTCGTGATAAAGATGGGCTAGCACACAGGGTCCCCACGCATATCGGGTACCCTCGGTCAGCATCCGCTCCATGATCCTGCCCCATCCAATGGGGAACCTGTGCGATCTCCTGTCCGGGCATACAATGCCCCCAATCAGCCCAGCCACAATCCCAAGGAAGTAGTCGTAACAATCATAGATGTCCTGCCACGGGATGACCTGTCCCACCAGCTCGGGATCATCAAATACTCGCTGACACTCGGCGAGTCCCGCGTCCCACTGTGCGTCGTACTCCACCAACTCGCCTACTACGGGCAAGTGCAGTATCCTGTAGACATCCTCCAGCGTCACAGTCATCTCTCCAGTAGGGAAGTGGAAGGTCCCGTCCTCGCTGTGGAATCTCTCCACGGCAGCTGTTAACAGTCCTCGGTTCACCCGCACCTCGGGCATAAAGCAAACGTAATCTAAACCCATGGCACCAAGTGCCACTCTGTCAGCCTTCGTCAGCATGTATCTCTGCAATAACGGCATAGGGAACGTCTCCCTCAACTGCAGCGTCTCTCGTATCTCCTCCTGCAAGCACGCAAAAGTAAGGCGTCAGTCTCAAGCCGTGTATACCATACTCAACATATCTACTGAACTATATCAACTAAAATTAGCATTTCAAATTGATCAAAATAGCACACTACATCTCTTGACTAGATTCCTGCAATCTCGGAGATAGCTCATCGATTCTCGCATCAAACAGGACGCTAATCGAATCAATTTGGCTAAGTAATTTGCCATCCCAAGCAAATGCGCCACTACAGGTGGTAAATGCGCCATTTCTGGTATATGCGCCGCAAAAATCAACATATACGCCGCAAAAATGCATATGCGCTGCTACAGTGCACGTATGAGCCGTTATAACACATGCGCTGCAGAAATCCACGCATGCGCCACGAAATTACGCATGCGCCGCAAGAATCCACATATGCGCAACTTTAACAAATGCGCTGCTACATTTCACGCATGCGCGGCATAAATACAAAAGCGCCGCCCAATTACGAAAGCGCACCTAGAATGCACAAATGCGTAGCTTTCATGCATGCACCGCCGAAACCAGCATATGCGCCGCGAAATTACAAAAGCGCAGCTTCGCGAGGCATATGCGCCATTCTGCGTTTCGGCGCATTCATTTCACCTATTTTCTACGTGCATTTATGACACCTAAACTCGACCCTAGGAGAAATTTTTTGAAGCACATACCGGGGGTCCTGCCTCTGCTGGCCGCCTGAATCGTCGGACTCGCTCGAATCGGTGCTCCTCGCGTGGAATGTCTGCTGCTCTGGCTGCCATGCTGCTCTAAGTTTGCTCTGAGCTCTCCTTCTCCAATCCAGATCAACCAAGTGTGCAAATGACTATTCTTGTGGACCCAGCTCCTATTTATAGCCTCCAAACCCTAATTCTGGCTAGGTGATGACTGTGACTACTTCCCGTGTCTGTTTTTCCCCCTGTTTTCTTCCCGCATCCCTGACCGCGTCCCTTTTCCTCCAACCTATCCTAACTCCTTCCTCGTCGTGAGATCGTCCGTCTTCAAAACTTTCACCGTTTTTCCTGTCCAATCTCCCGAGGGGGCATCCTATCATCATTTAACTTGTACCAGGGGCAAACTGGGGCATGTATCATCATTCAAACTATCAAATTCTTTGAAGCAACGCTGTAAACTGCATTGCATCAAAGAGGGGCAAAATGTATACGTCTAAAAATGACACAAATCATCCTAAATAAATATTCTAAATATTTATTCCATTCTTCTATTAATTAAATAAATATTCCAAATTTATTTAATCAATTCACTATCTCACAATTAAATAAATTCTATTTATTTAATTATAATTCTTCTATTTGTCCTTCACAATTAAATAATCATAAATTATTTAATTAAGCCTAATTCCTCTATCCTAAAGTTCTAAATTCAAAATTCCACATCACCTTTACACCTCACCTTTTCCACCTCACCTTGTCCACCTCATCAGGTTGCACATGTAATTAAATATATTTAATATTTAATTACCTTATTTTCCCTCACCCACATGGCCTATTTCTTCTCCAATCAGAGGTCAGTTAACCAATCAATCAAACCTGTTAACTAACCTGTCAGTTGAGTCAAATCCTCAATCAATCCAGTCAGTTCCACAATCCACTCTTCTAACTGATCAATCAATTCTGTTAACAGACCAGTCAATGGAGTTAACTCTCCAATCAGTTTTGTCACATCCCACCTTTCATGATGGAGCTGGGACACTTGGCACGTTTCCACTGGTTGCACATTCCTCAACCATCCTCAACCGTTGATCTTCATATCTTCTCTCAACCGTTGATTCCTATTCCTCCGAGTCTATAAATGAAGCTTCATCCCTCCATTCTAATCATCCAGGCTTTTGACATCGTTACTCTGTAGAAATATCACCAGCGCGCCTTTGGCACCCATCTGTCATCTACAAGCTTGAGATCACCATTGTTGCATTGGAGCTCACCTTTATTGCATATCACACTATAGCCGTTCACCATCGACTTCCTCAAACAGCTTTAAAAGATTGCACTCTCTGAGGGCTCATCTCATCTGTGAAAGGACGATTCGTGATAGGCGAACAACAGAAGTTTCAAAACGGAAGAGGTTTGCTGTGTTTGTTCATTGCTTTGTTTACTTGAATCTTCTTTGTTTCTCTATTCTGTTGATGTTTGGGTCATCTGTTATTCATTTGATTGATCACTATTTTACCCTCACACTAAGCAAGTGGTCTATTCAAGTCATTTCATTCTTAAGGCTCGCTCCCTCAAGACCTTCTAATAATGTAGGTAACATCCATTTTTGGTTACCTTCTTTCTAACTGTTGTTCTAATTCTTACCATTCTGGCATAGAACATCCAAACATTAGCATCTGTTAATGTTGGATAAAAATAATCATCAAGTAGTGAGCTCATAGGTCCATGTATTAAACCTGGTAGCTTTGATACCATATGTAACATCACAATCCATAATGCTCATGATTAAACATAAATATTTATCTTAACTAAGTGTTAGGATACATCATAATTATCTAAAGCATAGTTAAACAAGAGTGAATCATTATCATTACAATAATTAAGCATGTTATTCTTTACTAGAATATAATAAAACTTAAATTACAATATCCAATGATATCCCATTAGTGAATAACCTTCACTATGCATATACAAAGCTATGCTCAAGGCATCAAATATCAAATTATATACAATAATTGACTATCAAGTCATATAGAGAAAAATATTGTATCTAGAACATATGACATCTATCTTCATAAGCCTTGGCTTGTCTTCTACGTGGGAAGGAGAGCATCATCCAAGTGCTTTTCCTCCAACCACATACTGGCAGTACCCTACACAACTTCCTACTTGGAAGTAGCCCTACCCTTCATGGAAGGTATAGATATAAGGATCTGTTAGGTTTGCCATCTGAGTATCTGGTGTTGTGTCTGTTGGATTTTTCCCAAACTAGATGCTTGCTCCCAGTTATCCCTACAAGGTAGCCATCATTGATCAATAGGATATGTGGGCCAGGGGCCAATAGTACAAGAGATAGACTCTATAGATATCTCCTCTTCTTCTTTAGGCTCTGCGGAACCAAGGGGGTATTCCCTACTCAACATCTATAAAATATGACTATATACTGAGTGGGATGTTGACACAAAGCAGATGAATCCTCTCTTATGCAGACCAAAACTATGAAATAAGTGCAAAGGGGCTAGCTCTGGGCTTATGCTCAGTTGTGAGACAGAGGATCCTGATCCTAAAACTGCTTCTAAATGTCCTAAAGGTTTGTAGTTTGAAGTCTGAGTTTGGTTTTTGGTAGTTGGATGCAAAACTAGGACCTTGGTTGTAACCTCAGTACAAGACTAGATCGATGCCTATCTCAGGGTTCGGAGTCAATAGACATACACATGTGAATGGTTAGCATAAACATACACCAAAGACTAGATATCAAGGGGATTTTTAATATCTGCCTTACAGATACTTCCCAAAATTTAGTGTTCAGTTATCTCTACTTACAAACATCCTCACTTGCAATATCTTCTTCCCAACACTTGACCTAAAAAAATTAATCTACTCCTTGAGCAGAAGTAAAAAAGTTAAGCATTCAATATAGCAAACCCATATTCTAGAAATCTTAAACACCCCTTAGCTGTTTGGATTCAGAAGAAGAACATACTCAATTTGGAGACAGATAACAGAACACATGCAAATGAAGCATTACTCATTTAAATCAACATGAAACCAATAAATTTATGCATGAAACATACAACATGAGATTCATAAACTCACAAGACACCCAAGACAGAGCCACCAACAAAGTTGTATCTTATCACAACACCCAAATTTTGTCCCGTTTTTCAACAACAGCAAATGAGTAACACAATCTGCTATATACAATAGGAAGGTGTACTCAACATTAATCATGTGGCAATTCAAAATTCACCAAATACAGTGCATCATGAGAAATGGCGCTCAAAACATTGAATGCCGCAAGTAGAAGAGAAAGTAGGGAGTGGTTGGACTCGAGCCCCACACCAGTGTTTGGGGATTTTCAACTTCAATCAGGTAGTTGATTTGTCCACGCCTTCGCCCATACCTCTGCAACATCTGTCGTCAATGGCACACCAACCCGTAGTTCCTTGGAACGTAACGGTCACGAGGCCTTTAAAAAAATTTCCCATCAAGATCTGGGGCCTCAAATTGAACAGGTGATCCGCTAGCCAACGAGATCATAACACGCGTGCGCCTCCTACTGATCGCTGACTTTTCAAATTATGTGAGAACTGATTATCCCACATTCACCCTACAATGACCTCCCCAACACTTTACAAGCAGGACCACACCGAAAGATAACCATCGACAATTTTGCTCCCGACGACGCCAGTTTAGACCCCATCAAGGTAGCTCATGTTGTCGGAGTAACACTCCTCACCCGCACTGATATTGCTTGTCACACTGATGATCCTCCTTCTTGCTCACCCGATATGTAATATCACCCCGATATGAAATGTCACCCAATGTATCAGAGGAAGATCCTCCTGCACATATCATGTCCTCATCGACGATCAGTGGGACCCCTAGCACAGCTGCCGATAATAACCATCATGCTGAAAACCATATGATGCATCCCATCGGACTTAGATGACATCATCGTCATGTTTGCACAAGGTGATATTCGTAAGATGACTGATATTTGAAATATGACCCCCCGCATCCTATTGGATCTGGATGATGTCACCATCATATAGACATAGGGTGATATTCGTAAGATGACTGATATTTGAAATATGACCCTCTGCAAGATGTATGAAGTTGTTAGACAGGCAAATATCGATCCCCATGTAAAATTGACATCCGCACATCGTAGATCAAGTGATTATGAGGTGATAATACAACATCAAGGTGATCCTCCATCATCAGGGTGATCTTCTCTAAGATGACTGATATTTGAAATATGATCCTCCTCCTTCAGAATATCAGGCCTGACAAAAACTTTGACTTAACACAATTTTTTCTTGAAACGCAAACTCCATGTGCAAGCACCAACATTGGCTCCAATTGGGGACGTGCAGGCATAAGGCTACAGCGAGAACCAGACCGCCTCCAGGCAAACTAGGCAGAACACAAAAAGGCAAAACACTAACTATACAGAGCATTTATAGACAATTTACACATAATTTACAATTGTGCACAGAAAATAATCATTTATGAAAAATATAACTTGAGGAATTGACCGTGCATAGGCAATTCCAGCATTTCACCATTTAGGGCCTGGAGAAAGTAGGAATCCTCTCCATGAGTGTTGCTGATTTGGTATGGGCCCATCCATAAGCGCTCAAACTTACCATGCTTGCCCTTATCCTGGCTCCTTGCATTCCATATAAGGACTAAATCACTTATCTAAAATTTCCTTTCTATAGTCCTTTTATCAAACAGATATTTCACTCTTTGCTGCTTCCTAATGTTTGTCATGTGTGCCTCTCTTTTGATTTCATCTAATGCAACCAACTGATTTATCCTTTCAGCCATTGAATCTTCAATCTCTTCATCATTTTCTTGTATGAATCTATAAATTGGTAAGATATTATTTACAAGCAACTTGGTTGATGTGCCATATACTAGCTCAAAAGGTGACCATCTAATTGATTTCTTCACTGTTATCTGGTCAGCCCATAGTGCCATCTTCACCTTTGAATCCCAGGCTCTTTTGTTCTTGTCTACCATCCTTTTGATGATTTTCATGAGGCTTTTGTTACTTGACTCTGCTTGACCGTTTCCCTGTGGATGATAGGGTGATGCATATGACAGATTAATCCCATACTTATTACAAAAATCAACAAATTCTCTAGATTTGAAGCACATGACATTATCTATGACCACTTTGAATGGCACTCCAAATATGATAATAATGTTTTCTAGAATAAAGTCCATCACCACCCTGCTTGTAGCTTTCTTAGTTGGAATGGCTTCAATCCATTTGGTGAAATAGTCAGTAGCAACCAAAATCCAACTATGTCCTCCACTTGATTTTTTTAAAATTTCCCCTATAAAGTCAATTCCCCACTGCTGAAATGGAGCCTCCACAGTTACAGTTTTAAGGGGTAATGCACCTTCATACCTTACCTTTCCTGAGAACCTTTGACATGGATCACATTTTCTTACCACCTTTTGTGCATCTGAGAAAAGAGTTGGCCACCAGTACCCTGCTTTAAGAATTTTATGAGTTATTGTCTAGGCAGTATAGTGTCCACTAAACACTCCCTTGTGCATGTCATTTAAAACATCCTTAGCTTCATTTTTATCCACACACCTAAGTAGTACACCATTAGGATTCTTCCAATACAACTCTCCTTGAATAATGATGTACTTGATTGCATGTAGCTTCAAGGTCCTTTTCTGACTATCACTGAGATGGGAAGGACAATTCAAAATCTGCAAATAATATACAATATCCTTGTACCATTCAGATTCTAACATATTAACACTTTCATTTTGAACTACATTCACTTGGCATGCTTCCAGATTTGACTGTGTCATCATTTTAGCCAAACCTTGTCCCCTCACCAATTTTGTGATCTATATCTCCATGTTGAATTCTTGTAATTTGTTTATCCACCTGCATCTTCTTCCTGTTACCTCCTGCTCAGTAAAAATATCCTTGACTGTTGCATGGGGCACATAGGCAACTCCCTGAGATCCTACTAGATATGGCCTGAAGCTTTTGACTACTCTAACTAGTGCATATGCCTGCTTTTCCATGATATCATACTTCAATTCAGCTACCTGCAATGACATACTAAAGAAAGCAATAGGCTGTTCAAAACCATCTTCATTTTTTTGTAATAAGCATGCAGCAATAGTATGAAAAGAAGAAAATGAAAACAACTGGAATGGCTTAGAAAAATTAGGAGATTTTAACACATGAGCCATCTTTATAGCCTCTTTGATGTTCTGGAATGATTTAATTGCTTCATTGTCCCATTTGACAGTTGCACCCTTCTTCAACATTTTAGAAATATTCTTTGTGATCTCTACAAAGTTGGGGATGAATCTTCTAACAAAATTAATCTATCCAAAGAAGGACTGAATTCCTTTCACTATTTTGGGAACTTGAATCTTGTCAATTGCATCAACCCTTTCAGGATCAATCCTGACTCCATCCTTGGAAACAATGTGCCCTAAAAGCTTTCCTTCCACCACCCCAAAAGCACATTTCTTTGGGTTGAGTATAATGCCATATTCCAGTGCTCTAATAAAAATTTGTTCTAAGTGCATGCAATGTTGCTCCTCCTTTTTTGAATAGGCAGTGAGATCATCCTGATATACAGCCAGAATTGAGTCAATCAATCCTGCAAAAGAAACATCCATAGCCCTCTGAAAAGTGGCACCAGCATTTGTTAGTCCAAATGGCATTCTCACATATACATAAGTTCCCCATGCAGTAGTAAAGACAGTTTTGTATTGTTCAGATTCTTTCACCTTCACCTAATTGTATCTTGAAAATCCATCCATCATGGATAAAAGCTCACAACTGTTACTTTCTGTAGCATAGCCTCCATGTTAGGCAGGGGATAATTATCCTTTAAAGAGGATATATTCAGATTTCTAAAGCCAACACAATGTCTTATATCACCATTCTTTTTTCTAACTAGGACAAGATTAGATACCCAGGTTGAATGTCTGATAGGCACAATTATTCCAGCCTCCGTAAGCTTCATGAGTTCTTGCATTTTTGGAGCCAAAGTTGGGTTGATAGGTCATTGTTTTTGTCTGAATGGCTTAGCTCTAGGTTTCAAAGGGATCTCATGCTGGAATAGGTCTTCTCTATAAGCTTTTAGGTCCTCATATGACCAGGCAAAGACATGCTTATATTTTTTCAACAATGCAATCAGCATGTTCTTGATGTGTGGTTCAAGCTATTTGCTAATATACACCTTTTTGGGGGCATGAGACGTCCCCAATTTTATCTCCTCCAAGTCATTCTTGTTTGTAGGAGATGCTTTTGAAACAAATTGGTCCCTATTGTCAAATGCTCTTTCTAAAGCAACTAACCCTCTTGGGATTTTATTTGTCTTCAACTGAATTACTTCTTTCCACAAAAGAGTTTCTTTTCCATCCACAACCTCTACAAAATTCTGGAAATCAATCTCTTGATTCCCATATTCATCTATGCAGTGTAAAAATCTTAACAAATCTTTATCATCATCGAATACTTGCCAACTGCATATATTTTCTGGTACTGCAGGTCTAATCTTAACCTCAACATTTGTAACATCGGACAAAGTAATATCATCTAGCCTTATGGCCACATTAGCTAAAAAATCTGCCATGACATTTTTTGATCTTTCTATCCAATTTATTGAAAATGCATCAAACAATTCAATTGTGTCCCATACAACATGCTTATACTGTTTCAACATCTTATTTTTTGAAGCATACTTATCTCTAACCTAGGAAACAATTAATTCTGAATCTCCAAATACTTTTATCATCTTAATTCCATGCTTCAGAGTGACATTCAATCCTAGTAACAGAGCCTCATATTCTGCAATATTATTTGTGCAGGCAAATCTTAACAGGAAAGAAAACTTTAGAAACTTACCAGCTAGAGACAAAAACACAACTCCAGCACCAGAGCCTTCCTTTGAGAAAGATCCATTGAAAAACATAGTCCAGAGACCCTATTGGTTCATCTCTTGAACACAAATATCTTCCCCTTTGTTTCCTTGATCATCTGAGACAACCCTGAAATTTTCACAGTCAGTGTCCACAAAACATATATGTTCCTCTGAATCCTGACCCTCAACTATTTCTAGTGACCTTTCTTCTCTAACCAGTTTGACATCTTTGCCATTCATTGGGATCATGGCATATGATAGATCTAGTTGCATACTTCCACCAATCAATGCTACCCATCTTCTTGACAGCAACATACCATATTGTGGCTTTATGTCTACCACTGTTATGTTCATTCTATATGTTTTTTTCTGGATATGCTGCTAACCTGAAATCCACATCCTTCATGATTCCAATGACTGGTACTTCCCTAGCATCCATTGCGTAGCATTTTCCACATGCCTTGTCTATTTTCAATCCAACTTGTTGCATGATAGCCAAAGGCATAATATTTGTTGATGCTCCAGAATCAAGCATACAATTCTTGATTATTTTTCCATTAATAACAAGAGAGACATAAAATGGCTCAACCTGTGAAGGGCATTTTGTCATGGTCACCCCTAGATAAACCTCAAGAACCTCATCTTCTTCAATAAACAAGGCGTGTTTCTTTCCTTGAGTGTCAGCATTCTGCTTAGCTTGACAGGGCACTCCTAAAATTAGGGACAATGTTTTGTTTCTAAATTCTTCAACCTTCATCAATTCCATCAATGGAACAGAGACCTTTATCTGGGACAAAACCTAAGCTATGTCAAAAGGAGAAAAGTTTTGTATAACAGTTGCAGCTTGATCCATGGTTTTACTTTTATCCTGGGATGATCCAGCTTTAATTTTTGCGGCCCCTTGACTATCATCCTTGACCTAAGCATTCCTGCTTTGATTTTCATTTTGGGGTACTCTATTTTCTAGTCCTTGAGGATCATGACCTATTTTTTTCTTAAAATTTTTCTTATTATTGCTCCATTGTTTCTTTTGTGGTTTAGCCTCTTTATGACTATGCACTGGTTGGCTCACAAAAGTATTCTCTAGTTGACGTGGATCACTCACATGAGCCTTACCCCTAAGGTTATAATTACTTTTGACTTGAGCTACTGCTGCAGCTGTGAGGGCTCTAATCTCTTCATCACAAAGCCTTCTCAAATTATTTAGAAAAATATGTGAGTCCTGAGCATAGGCATAGCTATCTTCATCATCTTCACCACAAGATACCTGCTAGCAGAACTGAATCTCATTATTTGTATTTGCATCAGCATCATGAGAAGGATATTCCATGTTTGTGGACAGCATATTGACATTATCATCCTCCATACAATGTGGCTCATTGCACTTATCACAGTCAACAACATTATTATATAAAGATTGAGCAATCATACATTGTGACTGTGAGTGAGGCATTTGACATTTTATACACCATGGGGTGTCATCAACAATATTAATAACCTTCTTCAAAGGATCAGGAGTTTCCCTTACATTCTAAGCCCTTTGATTTATGTTGTTGTTTGGGAGAATAGGTTTACCATTATGCCAATTAGTGTTATATGGCATATCATCTAGTGATGGTCTCTTTTCTTGCCTTTGGTAGACCTGCCTATCAGGGCCTATCCCCTTTTCATTTTTAGCCAGTTTATAACTCAGGTCCTTAACAATAGTTGCCAATTTATCTAGTTTCTCCTCAAAAGTGGATGCATTACCTTGAATACTCTGAGATTTAGTATTTGGATTTTGCAAAAATTTTGCATCATCTCTTCTATTTGTCTTACCAGATATTTTTCTATTATTTTCAATATTTGTTGCAGTTCTGAAAGCATCCCTAAGGTTGGCAGGGCCCTTGTCTCTTAACCCATACGATGTTTTAGCATCAAAAGCATTTATGTACAACACTATGCACATTGGTTCATTAGACCTCAGGTGATGTGGCAATTTGTTCAACACCTTAGTGAACTAGCATTGAAATCTGCAACCTGCTCATTTGATCCTTTAGTAATACCAGTGAACTCATTAATGAAGAAACTTGGATCAGTTTTGTCACCATATTGTTCTTTGAATATCCTCCTAAAGTCATCCCATGATGAGATACTTTGGTCAGGTAGACCCTTATACCATTCTCTAGCTTCATCAACTAAGGATTGCATAAACAACTTCATAAACACATCTTCATGTTCCACCTCAAAGTTGTCCATGACATTCTGAAAGGCTTTTAAATGATCCTCACTTGACATGGTATTGTTTCCTAAAAATTTTGGCACCTGCAGCCTTACATGTTTGTCAATAGGATTAGGGTAGCTAGGAATACCATCAAAAACAAGCTGCCTAAATTTGTCCAGCTACATAGGTTGTCTACCAAACTGATTAACATTAGCATTTCTATCAGCATTTTGATTTCTTACATTATTGAACGGTGCTCTAAAATTGTTTACATTTTGTCTTTGATCATTTTGTTGATACTGGACTTCATTCCTATGTTGGTTTCTCCAAACATCTGCATTATCAAGGGTGGGGACTGCATCATGTTGAGCAGTTCTAAGAGCTTGCACTTTTTGCCTCATATCATCTCTAATCTTCACAACTTGTAAATATTCTAACTCAGCTCTCAAGCTTTTGATTTCTTCAGCTAATTATTCATCTTTGGGCATAGAAGAAGATGGTCCCTTTCCATATTGGTCATCATCATCATCCCTTGGGGACTCAATCTCTTCAAACCTATTAGAGGGATCTAAGAAAGGGCGTTCCTGAAACACTTCTGATCAAACTCTCAAATTAACACCCTGTTGACTTTCATATACATTCTAGATTTTAGCCTTAGTGTTTGAAAAATAAGGTATTTTTTGCTCTGAGGATCTAAGATTGTCTTGGATATTATCATTATTTCTGGGAGAACCTTCATGACTAGCTGGGATAGCCCCTTTTTTCCTGTACATCATTTTTCTAGGTAACTCTTCAAACAGAGGATTACACAGGGATCTTCTCCCCTGCATACAAATTTTTACTTTACCAGTTGGGAGATTGTTCAGAGTCGCCACCTATAACTAGGAATTATTTTCTTTTAAAATCAGGGTTCTTATACAAAGCATTCCCCAGTGGAGTCACCAAATCTGTTGGATTTTTCCTAGACTGGATGCTTGCTCCCAGTTATCCCTACAAGGTAGCCATCATTGATCAATAGGATATATGGGCCAGGGACCAATAGTACAGGAGATAGACTCTATAGATATCTCCTCTTCTTCTTTAGGCTCTGCAGAACCAAGGGGGGTATTCCCTACTCAACATCCATAAAATATGACTATATACTAAGTGGGATGTTGACACAAAGCAGATGAATCCTCTCTTATGTAGACCAAAACTATGAAATAAGTGCAAAGGGGATAGCTCTGGGCTTATGCTCAGTTGTGAGACAGAGGATCCTAATCCTAAAACTACCTCTAAATGTCCTAAAGGTTTGTAGTTTGAAGTTTGAGTTTAGTTTTTGGTAGTTGGATGTAAAACTAGGACCTTGGTTGTAACCTCAGTACAAGACTGGATCGGTGCCTATCTCAGGGTTTAGAGTCAATAGACATACACATGTGAATGGTCAGCATAAACATACACCAAAGACTAGATATCAAGGGGATTTTTAATATCTGCCTTACATATACTTCCCAAAATTTAGTGTTCAGTTATCTCTACTTACAAACATCCTCACTTGTAATATCTTCTTCCCAACACTTGACCTAAAACAATTAATCTACTCCTTGAGTAGAAGTAAAAAAGTCAAGCATTCAATATAGCAAACCCATATTCTAGAATCTTAAACACCCCTTAGCTGTTTAGATTAAGAAGAACATACTCAATTTGGAGACAGATAACAGAACACATGCAAATGAAGCATTACTCATTTAAATCAACATGAAACCAGTAAATTTATGCATGAAACATACAACATGAGATTCATAAACTCACAAGACACCCAGGATAGAGCCACCAATGAAGTTGTATCTTATCACAGCACCCAAATTTTGTCCAATTTTCAACAATAGCAAATGAGTAACACAATCTGCTATATATAGCAGGAAGGTGTACTCAACATTAATCACATGGCAATTCAAAATTCACCAGATATAGTGCATCATGAGAAATGGCGCTCAAAACATTGAATGCAGCAGGCAGAAGAGAAAGCAAGGAGTGGTTAGACATGAGCCCCGCGCTGGCATTTGGGGATTTGCAACTTCAATCAGGTAGTTGATCCATCCACGCCTTTGTCCATACCTCTGCAACATCTGTCATCAGTGTCGCAAGGCCTTTAAAAAAATTTCCTGCCTCAAATTGAACAGGTGAGCCACTGGCCAACACGATCCACGCATGCACCTCCTGCTAATCGCTGACTTTTCAAATTATGTGAGAACTGATTATCCCACATTCACCCTGCAATGACCTCCCCAACACTTTATAAGTAGCACCACACTGAAAGATAACCATCGGTGATTTTTCTCCCGACAACACCAGTTTAGACCCCATCAGGGTAGCTCATGCTATCGGAGTAACACTCCTCACCTACACCAATATTGCTTGTCACACTGATGATCCTCCTACTTGCTCACCTAATATGCAATATCACCCTGATATGAAATGTCACCCCGATGTATCGGAGGAAGATCCTCTTGCACATATCATGTCCTCATCGGTAATTGGTTGGACCCCTAGCACATGCGCCGATAATAACCATCATGTCGAAAACCATATGATGCATCCCGTCGGACTTAGATGACATCATCATCATGTTTGCACAAGGTGATATTCGTAAGATGACTGATATTTGAAATATGACCCCCCACATCCTATTAGATATGGATGACGTCACCATCATATAGACATAGGGTGATATTCTACGACAAGGGTGATATTCATAAGATGACTGATATTTTAAATATGACCCTTTGCAAGATGTATGAAGTTATTAGAGAGGCAGATATCGATCCCCATGTAAAATTGACGTCTGCACTTCATGGATCAAGTGATTATGAGGTGATAATACAACATCAGGGTGATCCTCCATCATCAGCGTGATCTTCTCTAAGATGACTGATATTTGAAATATGATCCTCCTCCTTCAGAATATCAGGTCCAATAGAAACTTTGACTTAACACAACTTTTGCTTGAAACTCAAACTCCATGTGCAAGCACCAACAGTGTCCTTCATAATGCCTCACAGTCACACAACTATAGATCCACTCTAACTATGCATGACACTAATGGAGACATTATGCCATCTGAAGTACTATGGAATGACAATGCATGCAGAGACAGATGCATTAATTTGGCCAAAGATTTACATACATATACATTACGCAATGAACGTCATCGTATGTCCACCACCTCGACTCAACTTATAAGTTGTCATGTCCTATAGTAACATAATTCAATCTTTCTTGGTCTTGGAAAGATAAGTTTAAAATGTCTTAGTCCATTCCTTGGACATTCGACTCCTGTCTTGAGAACCCATTCCCAAAGGTCTAAATGCTTAGGCAACAGGGAACTAGTGACTCCAAGTCACATTGTCCTACACTTTCATAAAGAAATAAGTTTATTCTTGTTTTCAACACTTAACCTTACCTAGTTGATGTTTACTTTATTTAACCAATTCTAAGGTTTATATTTAGAACACAATATCAAAAGGAGTACTTGCAATGACTCATAGAGTCGATCCCCTTTAAGAAGGTTCTATCTCAAGAGACCCTCTTGATTCCATATACTTAAATAAGAATATTTGTCATTCGCAAAGATGGCATTCACTTACTTATATACAATAAAGTTTATAGTAACATAGGGTTTGTTCTTACCAAAGAATGTATCAAAAGATTAACTTTCCCATAGGGAATAGCATGCACTCATGGCTGCCAAGAAGACATCAATGTGTCTACATGAACCTTTCCATTTCCATGAGAAATCATTATAGCATCAATATACATTACATGCACAAAGGATACCAATACAAAACAGTCAAAGGTTGACATCACTTACTTCGAGTTGATAAGTTATAATGTTGAGTACACACAGCACATACTCAAATTTTTCCATTAAGACTAGAGTAGTCAATACTATAATATGGTTCAGCCATACTTGTTACTATATGCATGGCACTATGGTATTAATATCATAAGTCAGTACCCTCAACCTTCACATACTCATTAAACATTATCACCCTATCGGGCTCTTTAATGAATACCACATTTTCATGCTTTCTTGCTTGTTGAACAGTCATAAAGAAACATTAATAAAAAGGATTCAAGGCTTGATGACAGTTCATCATAAGTTGATAGTCCTTTCAGGTTCTGCATAATTATAATAATATAGAACCTTCTTGGTTTTACACAGTCATCATAATGATGATAGGATGATACAAAAATATTAAGGTGGTTTAAATCCTTGCCATACAGCACACGGTAAGAATCATAAGTTTAGAATGCATAGGTTTTGACCTCCAAGCTGGCCAAGCATTGCCATAGCGATAATTCATATTAATAATATAGAAAGGCACATGTGGCCTTAAAAACTTATAACAACAATTTAAACCTACATTAAAACACAGTATTAAACTTTGTAGCTTAAACGGCCTCAAAGGCCATTAGATAATAGCATATGTTATTCATGGGTCAACACCATCGATGCCCTTTTATATCAAGAAGAAATATTTGAACATCCATATCAACAATAGATTATCGATTTCAATTCGATAAGTCTCAGTTCATACATGTAGGTATTCTCAGTCGTAGGGTTTATATTGTTGCAGGGCTCTTATGCTTACACAAATGATAAGACTCGTCTTCCTTGTATGCTACTCCTATAGTAGCGATATCTCTAGCCTCTCTAAAGATTATCTCCTCTGCCTATTCCTTGCCTCCTTTTCCAAAAACAAGAATCACATTACATGCAAAACAAAAGCCCAAGACTCATTTTTCCAAAATCGGTATCAACCGATACCTTGCATGCCTATCAAGAATAGTTTATGCATGGCTTAATGTTTGCTACCTCACCAGATCTCATGGATCCACTTCTCCCAACATCGATAGGATGCCCACGGATAAGGATAGAGTTTAGGAAACACTCAGCTACCACTCCTCTCCTCACTCCTTGTGGGTGGTGGCTAGTCGAGTGCCACTAAAATACAAGAACAAATCTAATAAAACATAATGAGGTTACTAAGACATGATTGACCTCTTAAATGGTTAAGACAATTATAGCTTATATATATATATTCCATTATATAAGATTTAAGGGTTATCAAATTAACCAAGGTGTTAGTATAAGATTTAAGGGTTATCAAATTAACCAAGGTGTTAGTAATGTCAACACCATTAGAAAATGACACATTCTTATGATGTGACTTTGGGGTCAAGCACCACTCCCCCTTAGAGTATCGATCATCGTAAGACATATATATATCAAGATATAATAGCCACAAATCATAATACATAAATAGACATGGACATTCTTGCGAACATCACCATTTAGTCAAATTGATGTTGAAGGTGTCAAGAAGAATCCAATTATCAAATTGGTATGAGAAATTAAAAAACTAACAAGGAGAGACATAACTCACCCTAGTAGCAAGGATTCATAAGGACAAAGTTTGATACTTAGATGGTAGTTTAACCCCTTTCCCTGACATCTATCTCTTCCTCTCAGATGATACCCTCCTTCCGTCTTCGAAGGATGATTACTTTCCTGATCAAACTCACCACCATAAAATCATGATTAGTGTATCATCATCTGATGAGTAAATCATAATAATTAAATAATCACTTCAACTTGAAATTTCACATCTAACTAACATTAGTTAGTATCCTCGTAATCAATTATTAATCTGATATTTTCCACAAACATCTAATCATTAAACTATGGTTAATCATCCTGATTACCATGTAAATATAAGATTAAGCTAAATCATAAATTGGGGATGTAACAACTGACACTTGTGATTGGAAATTACTCAAATGCTATCCATTGATCTTCATGAAACTCTTGGTATTCCTCTTAAAATTATTTTGAGATGTTCCAGCTATGGATTGATGAACTTGACCCGATGAGTTTTGATTGTCATACTGATTAGATGAAAGCTAGTAATCATGAAGAGTTGTGCATAGATGTTGAAAAGAGCTACATAGATGTTGAAAAGAGCTATACTTCATCAAGATGTTTTTTTCATAGATGTTAGCTTGTAAATTTGTAATGAATATCTTTTGAACATCCTCATCTATGATCGGATATTATATCTGTGTGAAAAGAGATTTATATCAATTGATAAACTTAGTTAACTTTTCTTTCTGACCTTGTTTGCAATAAACCAAATCAATCAATGAGACTGAAGGTCCAATATTTGCTTGGAAATGTAGCAAGAATTGATCAACAAGCTGTGAGAAAGAGTGTATTGAATTCAGAGGCAATGAGCAAAAACCATTCCAAAGTAGTATCTTTAAGAGATTGTAAAAAGTGTTTTGCT
This sequence comes from Cunninghamia lanceolata, assembly GCA_027924645.1. Classification (NCBI taxonomy): domain Eukaryota; kingdom Viridiplantae; phylum Streptophyta; class Pinopsida; order Cupressales; family Cupressaceae; genus Cunninghamia; species Cunninghamia lanceolata. The sequence continues at coordinate 15,688,910 of BSBN01000523.1, forward strand.
AACAAGTCCTCTTCGAAGAAGAAATCACTACACATAGCCGTGAATGTTGCCACATGGGTACTAGAATCACCTTTACCACTATATTTTTCAAAGTGAGGAGTCTCAAACTTATCAGGCATTTGAGCTCTTAGGATTGAAAAAGATAAAGGACTATGAGCATGGTATGTTGGAATATTAGGTTGATAAGAAGCATTGGTCAAATTTGTCACTTTTTTATGTAAGGAAGTCATTCTTTGCAAGAGTTGGTTTAAGAGGGGATCATTAGGTGATGTAATTTGTGGGTTATAAGAGTTGGAGGGTGTAGTCATGAAATTTAGAGGTTACTGGGTGTGAGTGGTAATGAAAGGTGGTTAAGAGTGGTTATTCATATAGGAAGACACCTTAGGTGCTAGGTTTTGATAATTGAATCCCATAGCCTTCTAATTCTATGAATTAATGCCATTAGATACTCCCATTCTAGTGATGGAATTACTACAAGCTTGTGCATTGGTAGTGATGATTGATGATGTGAAAGTGGACATTCTGGTAGTCGGTATAGGTGCCGATATCTGTGTATGATTTGGTGATGAGACATTGTTAATAGTATTCACACAGTCATTCACTGACATAATGTTGTTACCCACTATATGGTCTATCCCATGGAGTGTGTTAACATCATCTTGTCCTTCTTTTAATAGCTCTCTTAGACTATGAACAACTGGTACAACCTCTTCAGCTATCCTTTCTTTTTTCACAAATGCTTGAAAATCGACTAGTTCTTTATCTAATTTGTTGATTTGATCATCAGATTCATATGTTATCACATCAATTGGATCCTTAGGATCATTAAGTGTCTGTTCTTCCATCATGGTAGGAGGTATGATAACTTCCAAGGTTTGTGTTTCACCCTTTGTAAAGTAAGTGTTCAATGGATCTTTTGATGTTTGCATATTGGTGCTATTTAAAGCACTAGAACCCATTAGTCTATGGCTTCTCCTTACAAGGATATTTCTATTTGGGCATCAAGTTATACAACTCATACAAAGGCATACAACACTCAATGCACAAACTAATAAAACAACCAAAAGAAGTAAGGTAGTTATGCTTGTTGAAATACACAATGTGTAATTGTAAAAGATGAAAGTTTAAAATATAGGATGCAAACGTATACACTATGATCGAACACTGCACTTCAAAATTAGATTTGAATGAATGTTGAAAAGGAGTAGCAAAATTTGAAAATGAAATTTTGACTACAAACCCTAGTTTTTGCCAAGACTAGGTTATATGAAAAATGCTACTTTTTAAGAAAAACCTAGCCAATGCAACTTGTAAATGCAAAATTTGATATGAAGCAATGATGAATTACTATAATAAAGATTAGATCTTATCCAAAAATTAGAAAATTAAATCTTTTTAGGATATGCAATGCAAGATATGCAAAACTATGCCTTTATGCAAGCCTAGAATGCTTTTTTTCAATTTTTTTCAAATATATAAAAAAATTTCCAATGCAAGATGATAAATATGATATGAATAAATGAAAAGACTAATTACAACACTTAGAAAGATGCAAGTTCAGTAAAAACATGGATTCACCAAAATATTATGTATGAAAAGTGGGAAGATGATGGATAGTGTTAAGATCTATCAGATCAAACCCTCCTTTCACAATAACACTCAAGGACAACAACTGAGCCAAGTCACTACAGATGAAAGATGACTCAGCTATAGGTTGATGTACTTAGGAATGGTATGGAAAGATTGATTAGATTGAGAGATTTGTCAAACCCTAATTTGAATATGTTGGAAATAGTCCAGACAACTGAGAAGGGGGGTGAATCAATTGTCCCTAAACTTTAACCTTTTATGAACTTTTAAATATTCTTTAAAATTAGATTAATGATGAAAGAATTTAAGCATAAATCAACACATGAGTAGAAACAACATGAACACACAACACCAAAACTTTGACGTGGAAAACCTAGTTAAGGGAAAAACCACAGTGGGGGTTAACCCACAAAATTAATACCCTGTTAAAAGTATTGTTACAAATGGGAATGTACATGCATTCGAGCTCACTACCCAGAGCTCACTGCTTAAATGGAGACTTGCTGCCTATGGAAATATTACAAGAGAATGACAGATATTTGAACTAATTAATAGCATCTACCCATGTAAGAATTTTAGTTTTGGTTAAGTACAAAAACTGATCTTACACATTTCATCTTTGTTCTACCTTCATTCTCACTTTGGATTTCTGCTCTTCTCACATATGCCTTATTCGCATACACCACACACATTGAATCATCCAATTTCATCAGCTATATATATCCACAATATGATCTACAATCATTCTATCAGTCAATTTCAACAACATTTAGAACTTATATGACTGCTCTGATCTATCGGCTAGATCTATGCATAACTTAAGGTGCGGACCAAAACTTGCTCTTGAAAATCATCACTCATGTCAGCCACTATCACTGATCATCACCATTTTTCCAACAAACAACTCCCATACATCCAGAATCAAGACCTTCTGCAAGGTCGGCCTATTCTTCTTTTGTCTTCTCTGACAAACTGGAACCCGGTACTCAGAGGCTAATATATTTTGAATCCTTCATCACCGGAGGATAAAAATCTAGATTTAGACTATCTTGACAATGCATATGACTCCATTAGATCTGCAGCTAATCATGACTTTCCACCAGAGAGATCTGGACCAAAATACCAGACCCTGTTACTGCTCTGTTCCTAACTGCCCAGACTTAGACAAATTTTGAATTTGACTTCCAGTATGAACAAATTGTGTTATACAGATGATTGGGATGATCTTAGTTGCCATCAATGACAACACCTATCAATGCAAAGCAGTGTCTCTTGCCAACTATCTCCCCCTTTGGCATTGATGGCAACACTTAGTGAAAAATGACTAAGTGTCTAGTGCAACTCCCCCTTGTCTGTACACTCGTGTACTTCACTTATTCTGGTGGTCCCCCTTTGTTGAATACCTCATTTTTCATTGCCCTTCAATCCCCCTTTGACATCAATGGCAAAGGGTGGGGTCCGCAAGCCAAAACTCTCCAAAACTTTTGTATAAACTGCCGCATATGTATAATTAATCATTAAGTCTTATTTACATGAACTTGAGAATATCTGCAGAGCTGGTTTTTATTTTCACACATTCAAAGGCCCAAGTACTCTTCATTCAATCCAAAATAGAGATGTACCCACTCAACAAAAATGTATATGCTTTTGCCTTTGCCAAATCTAAAGGATCACTTGTCTGAAGTACATTTTGGGCTTCGGATAAGGCATTATGCATGGATTCCAACTTGGGGGCAGTCAATCCCTAGATTTCACACATCCTCTTCTTAGTATTGCCTTTCTCTTTTTCAAGTCCCTTTATTTCATCTGTCAAGATAATAACCTGACATTCCTAGCTTATAGGAGAGGCAGTTAGAAGATCAAAAATTTGAGATAGAACTGATATTTTCTTTACTTGTTCCTTTATCTTCTTCTCAATATCCTCATTGACTTTAGACCATGATAGGCAAAAGTTATATATATCTCCTCCATCACTTTGGGCATTCTGAATGCTCTTTATGCTAATGCCTAGTATCAACCTATCACTCCTTATCAAATTCTTAACTTAACTAAATTTCTTATTCAAGAACTCTTTCTGAACTTTTACCTCGACAGAGTTTTCAAAAGACTCACAATGTGAGTTTACTGAACTTACAAGATTTTTTAGATGTCCAGAGGGGGAATCATTTTGATTCTTCTAATAGATTGGCATTAATTTCTCCAAAATTATGGTTGCAAGCCCCAGTAGCTCATTGTCCTCCATGTGGGACTTTAACATCTTTTCTCTAGCCTTTACTTGGGTGAATGATGTTATTTTCATCAATTGAATTGGAGAGAGAGCATCTAGATTGGCTAGGCCTTGGAGTAACTCAGGCTCATCAAGTTCAATCATTTCTTTTTCAAGAAAACTTTTTACTACATCTGCAGTGTCTCTTGCAACCATTTTAGAACCATCCTTTTGTTCTCCTGATTTGTCAATATCTACTTTAGGTGCTTCAACATTTGCACAATCTTCTTCTGCCTTGTCCTTCTTTCCTTTTTCTTCCTCTTTCTCTATTTTACTCTTCTCTATGTTTTCTCTAGAGGGACTCTTTCCTATTTTCTTACCACTTGCTACCTAATCTAGAGGGCTCTGTGTGGTAGCAATATCCTCTTCTTTTCAAAAGTGATCAAGTGGAGGAGTTACCCCTACATCAACTATTCTGTCTACCATTTCTATATCCTCCTAATTGACTTGTTCATCTTCCTAAACTTCTCCAATATTTAGATTTGATGAATCTAGTCCATCATTGGTCTCCTCATAGATTAATTCTAGAGGATCTAGAGTAGTACTTTAATCATTAATTCTCTTGTTAGTTTCTTCTTCAGGAGCTTCTTGTTCTAGAGCGACAGGATTGTCTTCTTCAACTTATTTTTCTGAAACAATATAGTATTTATCTTTGTCTAAAGCCTTTCTCAAACTTTCTTCTGTTTCCTTTGCAATTTCCTCAGTCTCACCAAGCATTAGCTTGTTCATCCAGACTTTGCTTCTAAATTTTTCTTTGACTTCTTTGAAAATTTTATCTTCTTCTTTATTGGTCATTATAGGACATAGTGTGGAGAGGGCATAATCTCTGAGTTCTAGATCTTTAGCCTTAGCTACTTCTTTTCTCATTTCCAGTACTCTCCTTAAACTTTTAGGAAGTTCTTGTAAAATTTCCAATAGGGCTCTATTGAATTTATTCAAATATATGATAATGGTATCTTCCAAAATTTTCTTATTTGCTTGATCAAAATTATCATAGTAAACTCTGACAGGCTTTAAATTTCCATGAACAATGATTTTTTTTACAATTTCATCAATAGTCATAGTGACCTTACCAGTGACTAGCTTTTTACTGGCCTTATTGCTTCCAGAAGGCTGGTCTTCAAAAGTCTTTAAAGTTCTCACTTTCTTGGATCTTATTTCTTTCACTTCGTCAACTGTCTTTGTCTCTTCATCATCTTTTGTGCTCTTGTGGGTTCTTGTGGCCTTGGTTTTCTTTCTTTTCCTTCCATCATCGGATGGAGTGGCTTCAGGATTCTTAGTGGAAGTGGACTTGAGTTGCTCAGCAAGAGTTGCAAAACTCCTTATCTTCCTTCAGGAGCTTGGTGGGATTTCCAGAGTGACTGTCGGCTCACTTTCTATTTTTTCTCTATAATCTACTCAATGCTTTTCTTCATCTTTTCAATTCTTTCTTTGTTCTACTTTACTACCTCCTTAGTTAGGCCATTGCTCTCAGCATACCTTTCAACTTGTCTCTACACTTTCTTCTTGGTCTCAGGTTGTCTAAGCTCCACATGCAATTTTAGACTTAGTTCCTTGTAGGTTCCAAACCTTTCCATAGAGGTATCTTTAGGTGTGCTCAAAAGATGCTGAGCATACATATCCAAAACTCTTCCATCCACCTCATAACCCATAGGCATTATCCAAACTGTCCTTGGTTCTACAGCTTCCATCAAGCACTAATCTCTCTCAACCATGAAACATATGTCATTTTCATACTTCTCCATAATTGTTTTAGGGATTCTTTCCCTTGCTTGCATTAAACTCTAGAATTTTTTGAAGTAGCCCCAAATGGTAGTCTTTTGGGCTTGGGAGTCACCAAGACTGAGAAGGTGATCTCTTATTTGTCATGCTACTGGTCTGTCAATTGTCCAATGCACACCTTGAATTCTAGGTACTTCATTCATAAAATAGAAGAACAAGCATATAATCAAGGAACCATATTTGAAGGAATTTTTCTTATCTTTCTTTATCTTGCTCAAATTTTCAATCAACTAATTTTGTAGTAGTTCACAAAGATCATAATCAGCATTTTCTTTTAACATTTGATAGGCTACATATATTGCAATTCTAGAGACAGAGTTTTCTCTACTGGAGTGGTAAATTTTGTACCCAATCACCATGGACGTGAATTTGACATCCGATTCTATAATATCATTGATGATCATCACCCTTCTGTCAAACTTGGCACCGGTAGCATCAATCACTGTCCGGTTTTTCACAGCTTTCAACATGGGCAACCCACCAATTGAATTTAATCTAGTTACAATCTTGATAACATCCTTTGTAATCTTGAATGGTTTCAATAGCCATATGAACTCATTATGTATTCGGCTTAAGATATATCAAACCCATTTATTTTCATCAAATATCAGAAACCTAATGACTTGCAGAAAATGTTTGCTTTCTAGGGCTTTGTATTCCTTTCAATTTGTGGCTATCATCTATTAAGTAGTTGTTAAACTTTTCCAAAGGAACCTTGCTCTGATACCAAATGTTGGAAATAGTCTAGATAACTGAGAGGGGGGTAAATCAGTTGTCCCTAAAATTTAACCTTTTATGAACTTTTAAATCTTTTTTAAAATTAGATTAATGATGAAAGCATTTAAGCATAAATCAACACATGAGCAAAAACAACATGAACACACCACCAAAATTTTAACATGGAAAACCTGGTTAAGAGAAAAACCACGGTGGGGGTTAACCCACAAAATTAATACCCTATTAAAAGTACTGTTACAAATGGGAATGTACATGCATTCAAGCTCACTACTCAAATGGAGGCTCACTACCTATGGAAATATTACAAGAGAATGACAGAGATTTGAACTGATTAATAGCATCTACCCATGCAAGAATTTTAGTTCTGATTAAGTACAAAAATTGATCTTACACATTTCATCTTTGCTCTACTTTTTTTACTATTCTACCTTCATTTGCACTTTAGATTTTTACTCTTCTCACATATGCCTTATTCACATACACCACACAGACTGAATCATCCAATTTCATCAGCTATATATATCCGCAATATGATCTACAATCATTCTATCAATCGGCTTCAACAACACTTAGAACTTATATGAATGCTCTGCTCTGTCAGCTAGATCTATGCATAACTTAAGGTGCGGACCAAAACTTGCTCTTAAAAATCATCACTCATGTTGGCCACTATCACTGATCATCACCATGTATCCAACAAACAACTCCCATATATCCAGAATCAAGACCTTCTGCAAGGCTGACCTGTTCTTCTTCTGTCTACTCTGATGAACTGGAACCTGATACTCAAAGGCTAATATCTTTTCAATCCTTCATCATCGAAGGACAAAAATATGGATTTAGACTATCTTGACAATGCATATGACTCCCTAGATCCATAACTAATCATGACTTTCCACCGGAGAGATCCGGCCCAAAATACCAGACCCTGTTACTACTATGTTCCTAACTGCCTAGACTTAGACAAATTCAAAATCTGACTTTTAGTATGAATAAATTGTGTTATGTGGATGATTGGGATGATCTTAGTTGCCATCAATGACAACACCTATTAATGCAAAGTAGTGTCTCTTGCCAACAGAATAAGCCTCAAACCCTAATTATAATGAAATCAGGTATAGATGAATAAATTGCTACAGATCACCAGACAGGAAGACACTCAGGAAGGATCAAAAACTTACCAGAAGTTGGATTTCTAGAGTTCCAGACTTTGTGGACTATGGCACAGGCACCCAAGTCTGATAGGGCAACTTTTTTGTAGATCTGAAATAGTGAGCAGTGTTGGATGATGTTTAGCTTTTGAGTTCAGGATAAATCCTATTGGGAGGACTACAGGGCAGGTGCCCTAGTCTAGTAGGGTAGAATTATAGAAACTTTCTACAAGATCCTAAATCTTTATCCTTTGAATTGCTTCTCTATACCTGTACTTAACCAAATTCTACACATGTAACCTATTGTTTAATATGAAAAGAGGGGTTGAGGTTTTATTTTAGTTTGAGGGTTCAATGCGTTTAGATCCTTCTTTCACAACAAACATTCAAGGACATATCAACAGAGTTGAATCTCTATTAAGCAAGTATTCACCTAACAAGTTGGGATGTCACTTGGAATAATGTGGAAACTTAGAAATTGCTAACTATTGCCTTAATGTAATCCTCAAATATGTAAGAAACCCTAATTATGCAAAATAGTGATCAAATTGATAAATTCAAACAAATGCTTACAGGCTAAGGTAGTAGGCAGAGATTAATAGTTGACTGATTTTCAAAGTTCAAAATGTGGAATAGTCGGGGACACTACCTAATGTAGGAGCATCCTTAGTTCAAGAGCAATCTTGCATCAACCAAAAATATTTGCATTTCTGTTCTTTCATTTTCCCAATTCAGTTCAAGCAGTTCAGTCAGAAGCAGTTTTAGCTTGTGGTCTAGTTTTGGCATTTCACATCTTACAGATCTGGACTTAGCATCTACATTCATTCATCTTCATCATATCAAGAATTCAGAGCATTTGGCTCAGGTACTAGAAAGATATTAGTATCAGAAGATTAACTATTTTCTCTGAATAAAGCATCTTGACAGTCTCAGACAATCAGTTGAAAGAAAAGGCTTGCGGATCAATCCCTAACTTGCAAATCCTAATGACACATCATTCAATGATCCTTGGTTCATGGTCGACCCTTCCCGAAGGTCCGCACATTATTCCATTCATTTAAGGGAGTGTTCTATGCATTTAGGTCTGACCTATCTGTATACACGTTACAGCTCTTCATTGGAGTTTGTGACCTTCCTTGGCCAACGCGGAGGAATCTTTTGGTCTGGAAATGATATATATTGATGTAATAGATCCTTAGGAAGTAGTTATCAAGTTCTCATGATTTAGAAGATTGATAGTTTGAATTCTTGCGAAGGAGCTTCAAAGCTTTAACTTGTGCATTTATGTAATCAGGCCTATGAGCCCTATTTGTACACCTGCATGTTGCCATCCGATCTCTATTTGAATTCTATGATATACTAAATGACTAAATATGGATTTGTTCTATTTCTTTGAGTTGTTTCTGTTGTGTTTACTCTTGATGCATAGTCTGGACCGTTCATTTTGTGAACCCTCCTACCGTGACTGCACTAAGTGGTATTAGAGCGAAAGTCCAATTCTTTGGAGCGAATTGGCAAAGGGGATTCCATAAGATCTTGTTGTAAGTAGATCATAGATTCAAGGTAGGTTACTTGTGCATAACCGATCACCGATTGAAAGGCAGTTGTCACTTGTAGCCCGATCACCGAATTGAGGCAATTTGCACTTGATCCTAGGAAGATGCTGCCGTGAAGAGTTCCTCCTATTGGTACAATGGCTAATAGAATGGATGAAATGATGGAATTAATGAAAACCATGTGAATTCAATTGGATGATGTTGAAGAAGATAGGCGAAGAGGATTGACACCGAGAGCTAATGTTGAAAGTGATGATGAAGAGGAATTTCAATCTGTCGAAAAAACTGGTGAAAGCCTAGAAGGTAATGAAGAAGAAGAATTAGATCAGGTAAAGATGTTGCGAGCTATTTCAAAGATTGGAGACCTAGATTTGATGTGCCAAACTATATTGGTAATTTGAATCTTGAAGAATTGATTGACTGGATAAAGGATATGGAAGAATACTTTGAATATGAGGAAATTTTGTTTGCAAAGACAAAGTTGAAAGGACATGTTGCTATATGGTGGAAAGAAGTTCAGTTGGAAAGGAATAGAAGAGGAAAAGAAAAGATTACAAAATGGGACTGGATGGTAACAAAATTAAAGAATCAATTTATACATGCTGACTATGAGTTGGAGTTGTTGAAAAGATTGCAAAACCTAAGAGAGAAGGAGAAATCTGTAACGGAGTCTACTAAGGAATTTCATAAGATGATCATAAGGATAGGACATAGTGAAGCAAGCAAGGAAAAAGTGGCTAGATACATCAACGGACTGAGATTGAACATCAAGAGGAACTAAGTTTGGTAAGGATGATATCTTTGGAAGAAGCATATCAGTTTGCCCTGAAAGTTGAAGAGAATCTGAATAAAAGACATGATTAGAGACAAAGAGGTAGAGGAGGTAAATTTCAGAGAGGTAGGACTTATTCTAGAGGAGACAGATCATATCTGGAGCAGAACAAGTTTGACAGCCCAGTTAAGAAGGATGACAGAGATAAAAATGCTTACCGGAGAGATGACAGAAATTTTTACCAAAGAGGAAGCCCTAGTGCATACTGGAATGAAGGATACAGAAGAGAAGGAAGAGGATTTTATAAGAGAGCATTTAGAGGTACTTGTTTCAAGTGTGGGGGTGAAGGACATAGAGCATTTGAATGTAATCAAGGTAGTACAAGTAAGAGGATAGAAAATAGTGGAAGAGCAACCTATGTTAAAGAAGAACCTATTGAATTAGATGACCTCTATTCTGTTGGTAAACCAAAGAAAGGAGAATCATTGGTGATGAGGAGAGCACTATTTCAAATAGAGACAAATGAGGAACCACTGCAAAGGAAGAGCTTGTTTATAACTAGATGCAAATCTAGAGGTAAGTGTTGTAAAGTTGTAATTGATAGTGGTAGTTCAAATAACCTAGTTTCAGAGGAGATGGTGACTAAGCTAAAGTTGGAAAGATTGAAACACCCTAAGCCATATCATATAGCATGGATTCAAGATGATCATAAGGTACTGGTGAGTGAACAATGTTTGGTGAAATTTCATATTGGATCTTATCATGATGAAGTCTTGTGTGATATTATGCCTATGGATGTTTGTTATATCTTGTTGGGTAGACCTTGGCAGTATGATAGAAAAGCTATACATGATGGGAGAAAGAATACATATACTATAAAAACAAATAGGAAACGAATTACTTTGATTCCTTTGGAGGATGATCCTAAAGATGTGGTTTGTGGGAATGTTAGAATCTGTTTGGTAGATGGAAGGAAATTTCTGGATGGTTTGAAATGGGAGAGTATGTGTTATGCCTTGATTCCTAAGAAACCTAAAGCATTAAAGAAAGACACTGAAGAAGAACAACCAAATGAGATAAGAGAATTGTTGACAGAGTATAGACATCATATTAGATAATGTACCTAATGGATTGCTGCCTATAAGGAGTATCAGTCATCACATGGATCTTATACCGAGAGCAAGTTTGCCTAACAAAGTAGCACACCGGATGACACCAGTAGAGAATGAAGAACTGAATAGACAGATACAGGAGTTGTTGAGAAAAGGATTGATCAGAGAAAGTTTGAGTCCTTGTGTAGTACCTACAGTGCTAGCACCGAAGAAGAATGGAGAGTGGAGAATGTGTACCAATTCTAGAGCAATAAACAAGGTCACAGTTAAGTATAGATTTCCTTTACCTAGGATGGATGATATCATGGATTGCTTGAGTGGAGAAAAATATTTTACAAAGATAGATTTGAAGAGTGGATACCATCATATCAGAATCAAAGAATGTGATGAATGGAAGACTACTTTTAAGACAAATGAAGGATTGTATGAGTTGTTAGTGATGCCTTTTAGATTGACAAATGCACTGAGTACTTTCATGAGGTTGATGAATGAAGTCTTGAAGGAATTCTTGGGTAAGTTTGTGATTGTGTACTTGGATGATATTCTAATTTTTAGTAAGACAAAAGAGGATCATTTGTGGCATATTCGACAAGTTTTGCAGAGACTGAGAGAGGATAAATTATTGATAAACATCAAGATGTGTAGTTTCATGAAGGAAGAGTTAGTATATTTAGGATTTGTGATTTCTACGGAAGGATTGAAGATGGACCCTGAGAAAGTGAAAGCAATTTTTGAATGGCCTACATCGAAGAACATTGGAGAGGTTAGATCATTTCATGGATTGGCTAGTTTCTACCAAAAGTTCATCAGAAATTTTAGTTCAGTTTGTAATCCTATGACAGAGACAATGAGAGGTGATAGAAAAGATTTCAAGTGGACATCTAGAGCAGATAAAAGTTTTGAGTTGTTGAAGTAGAAAGTGACAGAGCAACCTGTTTTGGCATTACCATATTTTAATAAGGTATTTCAAGTTGATTGTGATGCAAGTGGAAATGCAATTGGAGTAGTATTAAGTCAAGAAGGTAGACCTGTAGCATACTTTAGTGAGAAGTTGAATGATGCAAGGAGGAGATATTCAGTTTATGATCAAGAGTTCTATGCCATAATTCAAGCCTTGAAGAAGTGGAGACATTACTTATTGCCTAAGGAGTTTGTGTTGTATACAGATCATCAAGCTTTGCAATATTTGAATAGTTAAGGTAAGTTGAATTAGAGACATACGAGATGGGTAGAGTTCATGCAGAGTTATACTTTTGTGTTGAAGCATAGGAGTGAAAAATTAAACAAAGTTGTTGATGCATTGAGTAGAAGAAGAAACTTGTTGACAAAGATGAGAGTTGAAGTGTTGGGTTTTGATGAATTGAAGAACATGTATGAGGGAGACACTGATTTTGTAGAACCTTGGAAAGCATGTAAGGAACCTATTGTGATAGATAGGAGTAAGTGGTTGGAGTATTCCATTCAAGAAGATATGTTGTTCAGAGGAAGTTAGTTGTGCATACCTAGAAGTTCAATGAGAGATAATTTAATCAAGGAAAAACATAGTGGAGGATTGGCAGGACATTTTGGCATTGATAAGATAGTGGCTTCGGTGGGTGAAAATTACTTTTGGCCTTAGATACATAAGGATGTTCAAAGATTTGTGCAGAGTTGTAAAGTTTATCAAGTTGCAAAAGGAAGTAGTCAAAACATTGGATTGTATAAACCTTTGACAGTACTGAAGAGACCTTGGGAAGACATAAGCATCAATTTTCTAATGGGATTACCTAAGACACGGAGAGGACATGATTCAATATTTGTAGTGGTGGATAGATTTTCAAATATGGCTCATTTCATACCTTGCAAGAAGACAACTGATGCAGTGCATGTAGCTGACCTATTTTTCAAAGAGATTGTGAGATTGCATGGATTACCTAAGAGTATAGTTTCAGACAGAGATACACAGTTTGTTGGATACTTTTGGAGGACACTTTGGAAGAAAATGAAGACAGATTTGAAGTTCAATTTAGCTTTTCATCCATAGACAGATGGACAAACAGAAGTAACGAATAGGAGTTTGGGAAACTTGTTGAGATGTTTGGTTGGAGAGAAAGACAGAAGTTGGGATTTGATTCTTTCACAAGCAGAGTTTGCATATAATAATTTAGTAAACAAGAGTACCAGAAGAATGCCTTTTGAGATTGTGACCTGAGTTAACCCTACAGGAGTTGTAGAATTAAGAGATATCAGCATGGAAGAAAAGAGGAGTATAGAAGTAGAAGAATTTGCAGATCATATGAAGACAATGCATACTCAGGTGAAGAAGAATTTGGAGGATATGAACAGCAATTATAAAGAAAAGGTAGATGAGAAGAGAAGACATAAGGAATTTGAAGTTGGGGATGAAGTGATGGTGTACTTGAGAAAAGAAAGATTTCTAGTTGGGACATATAACAAGTTGAAGATGAAGAAGTTTGGACCTTGTAAGATACTCAAGAAATTTGATTTAGGAAATGCATATGAAATAGAGCTATCAGAGACAGTGGGTATATCACCTATTTTCAACATTGTAGACCTCTATCAGTACCATGAAGTAGAGTTCAGTGATAGTATGGTAGAAGACTTGAAGAAGCAGTTCCACAACAAGCACTAGAATAGATTGAAGACATTTTGGATAGCAAAGTTGGACACAGCACTAGAGGAAGACAATACAAAGAATATCTTGTGAAGTGGAAAGGTAGACCGGAAGAAGATTCATCATGGATTTCTCAGGCTGAGGTGGACCGTCTTGGTTCTCCCCTAGCCCTGACAAAGTGAGGGACTCACTTTTCCAATAACCCCAGATGTCTGATGCAGGAGCATCCTTGGTTCAAGAGCAATCTTGTATCAACCAAAAACATTTGCATTTCAATTTGTTTGCATTTTAGTTCTTTCATTTTCCCAATTCAGTTTAGGCAGTTCAGTTAGAAGCAGTTTCAGCTTGTGGTTTGGTTTTGGCATTTCACATCTTGCAGATCTAGACTTAGCATCTACATTCATTCATCTTCATCATATCAAGAATTCAAAGCATTTGGATCAGTTAATGGAAAGATATCGCTATCAGAAGATTGACTATTTTCTCTTAATAGAGCATCTTGACAGTCTCAGACAATCAGCTGAAACAGAAGGCTTGCGGATCATTCCTTGACTTGCAGATCCTAATGACACATATTCAATGATCCTTGGTTTGTGGCCAACCCTTCCTAGAGGTCCATACATTATTCCATTCATTTGAGGGAGTGTTCTATGCATTTAGGTCTGACCTATCTGTATACACGTTACAACTCTTCATTGGAGTTTGTGACCTTCCTTGGCCAACGCAGAGGAATCTTTTGGTCTGAAAATGATATATATTGATGTAATAGATCCTTAGGAAGTAGTTATCAAGTTCTCATGATTTAGAAGATTGATAGTTTGAATTCTTGCGAAGGAGCTTCAAAGCTTTAACTTGCGCATGTATGTAATTAAGCCTGTGAGCCCTAATTGTAAGCTTGCATGTTGCCTGCTGATCCCTATTTGAATTCTATGATATACTGAATGATTGAATCTGGATTTGTTCTATTTCTTTGAGTTGTTTCCATTGTATTTACTCTTGATGCACGGTCCGAACAATTCATTCTATGAATCCTCCTACCGTGACTGCACCACTACCACTAACACCCCTATCGAAGGTACTATTTTCTCTACGGAATCCTAATCTTCTCCCGACACTGATATTCATTGTATTTTCTATTTCTATCTCAGAAGATGTGGAGGACACCTCCACTAGAACCCAAGTCCAATGTCAGATGTTTTTTGGTATGTCAGAAGCTCTTTGGATGTTGATTATCACTGTCCAAATTGTTTCTATATTTGCAATTCTAGAGGACACTACCACTAATACCCATGTCCAAGCAGTCCTTTTCTTCAGGGATGTGGAATCTGTACATTGTCTTACTATTCCTTGCAACTCCACTCCGTCCAGATGCGAAACCTATAACCTTAATCACAAGGAGAGTGGTCGGGGATTGTGGTGTTTAGAGGCTTGCCTCATTCAATCCTCAGAGAGACATTCAAGTCTTATGAACACCATTGTCAGATAAAGAGTGTGTATCCCTGTAGGATAGAGGCAAAATCCAAATTGATGAATGATTCAAACACAAATAGATATCACCTTGGAAGTGTAGATCTCACATAAATGAAGGCTCTTCAATCACATAAGAAGATGAAGCTAAATAGGTAAGTGCAAAAAGTTGGGGGACCAAAAAGGGGCCAACTTTTTTTCAAAAAAAATTAAGTCATAATGCAAGCACATTAACGTGCTCAAGTTATGGTTTGGTGATGACAAGCCTAAGGCTTGGCAAAACCAAGCCATAATGCAAGTGTGTTATGTTTAACTATATATAAAAAAGGAGCATTTATGCTAATTCATTCATTTTATTCTCTCTAAACCTGCGGCCTGCAAACCCTAAGGAGCATGCTCGCATTTTTGAAGAGCAAATTTGACACCAAAATCTCATTGATTCATCGCCAAAATGCTACCACGACGTTGAGAAAGCCAAAGGAGTGAATTTTATTTATTTTTTTGTCTAAATTTGTTTCTAAATAGGTAGGTTTAAGTTGATTTTTGATGTAAATTTCCTTAATTGATAGGAAATGTTAATGCACCTCCTCCTCCTCCTCCTCCTGAAAATCCACAAAATCCTGATCACTTGAATAAGAAATACCTGCCGAAGAACAACCTGAACAACAAACTCCTCCATCCATTCCTCAACATGCCCCTGGAACACAAGATAATCTACTGGGGAAAATTGAAAACAATAAAAAAGAAATTGAAGACATAATTGCAAGGTTGAAAGATCATTCAACTTCAACCTTGCATAGATCCACACTTGCTCAATCTCTTGAATCTATGTTATCAAATGTCGATTCAATTAGCAAGCAAATATCTAATTGGTTGAAAAAGAGGAGAGAATTTACAGAGTATTATGCAGACAAGCTATCGTATGAAGAGGAAAAAAAGTTATAAATTGCAAAATTGGACTTGTGTTCCATTTTCACAAACCCACGAACAAATCAACCTCCACCCATTACATGCAAGAGGTTCCCTATCTATTGGTGCAACAACAAGGTGATAAGGGACAATTTTGGGCAGAGGTGGTGGATGGTTTTTTATCATCCTCTATGCAACAATAATGAGGTCTCACAATACTTTTTGAGGAAGCTCTACTACGAGTTTGTCCTCAATAAAGTGCCAAACTATTTTGATATGCGGGAGTTTCAGGGTAGAGGTGGGGGGTCAACACAAGATAGACCAAGGGCACGTGTTGACCCACAATGGCCAGTGAGATGAGTAATCAACAGACCAACCCATTAGCATGTGTCTATCCCTTCCATTGTGCAGGAGAGTGTTGAGGTCAAGACACTTCAGTCCATTAGTGCCTTGACCCAGAGCATCATAGAGCATGCCAGTCCTACACCACAGCGTGGGTTGGGGGATAGTGCAAGGAGTAGGGTTCCACCCCATACTTGTCAGATTTGTAGGTTAGCTTGTGGTTATGACCCCATGGATAGTCAGGACACAGGTACATAGGCTACATCTGTAGCTGAGCAGATGGTGATGACAGATACCCTCCTGAGTGAGACTTTCAGCCTTGATACTCAAGTAAATGTTAGCTAGTTCATTGAATTTAATTTATTAAATTTTATTTTTGAAATGCAAGATTAACTAATTTAGTTTGATGATTTTGATGAAATTTCAGGGTCATAGCATTGATGCAATTCTTAGCAGTACTCCACCTGCATTTTACACTATGACATCTACTGTCGGGGTATGTAACTAGTAAACAATTATAAATATTACATGTGAATATCATTGTTATATGAATGGTATTCTAATATATGATTTTGGATGTTGAATAGGTTAATCTTAGAGATTTCATGGCAACACCTGCCAATGGCAGTGTAGTTCAAAGCTTCACTGAGGTAATAAAATAAATAGTTTAACTAATGAATTGTACTTACTAGATTTTTGTATTTTATATTCATATCCTTGATTGCATTGCATTGCACATCTTTCAAACTCAAAGCATTATTAGACATTGCATAACTAATAGCTAGATGTTGATAAATGACAAATTTTTAATTACAATATAGTTAAATTTGAAAAAATGCCTCAAAGAAATGTGCTCTCATGGAATGCCTTGAGAAGTAGATGCATAGACAAAGACCACCATGAGACCACTTTTCTTTGAGGCATCTTTTCAAACAGCTCACTGCCTTGTCTATGCTACCACATTTTACATACACGTCTACCAAAGCTTGTTGATCCCCTCCACACTATTCTTTGACAAATTCTCTCTAATAATCTCATCCAATTACCACCAATTAGACCCTAGGACATGACACCAGAGAGGGGGCATCAACCTATGACATCTTATATAGCATATGATTGACTTGAACATCATCTAGGTTTTAGGTATTAATTATGGGGGCAACAAGTCACCCCTAACCAAAATCTTCAAATTTACACTAACCCTTTCCCCTACAAACTTATGTCAATCCTATTGGCTCAATTTCTTCCATCCCTACATCTAGAAGAAAGAGCTATAGTATATCACCAAGAGAGAAAAATCTTCACTGTGATTATGTGTATTATGTGTCTAGTTGTATCATAGTGATGCATTGGTGATAATGAATATCATAGTGTGCTTTATTGTGTGTACGTCCATGTTTAGGTGAATGTGTGTGTATGTTAGGAACCATGACTTGCATCACTAATCTAGTTTCATAATTGAATAATGTTGTTTTATTTTTAGATGATGTAGGCTGTGGATACACCTCCTGAAGTTCATAGGGCAATGGAGCATGGTGTGTCCACTGCGATTCATAGCTCCATGCCATTGACGGGGGTATGAGGCAGATTAGTAAATTTCAATTTACATTCATTGTTATGGTTCTTTATTTTTAAAAAATCAAATGATTATTCATTTCAAGTTTAATTTCTATCTGGATGGTTTCTATAGGACATGACATCACCATAGCCCAATCCTACTAATAAGGCAAATGAGGAGACAGATTATATGGTAGCGGTAAGTGATTATTTTGTTAAATGTTTCATTTTTTATAACATGTAATTTCTATATATTAATGTCTATACTTTTTATTGTAATAGCTAGAGGTCCACGAAGAACTAAATAGGAGGAGCAAGCCTCGGGTTCATAATAGACCACCCTCATGCATGTCTCCATCCTCCCAAAGATCAAAGGTTGCTCGTGATCTATTCCCTTCACTAAACAGAGGGGAATGAATGCTTATTGGGGTCCTTTGTTGTATGCCTATATGGCATTTGTGGATATATATTTTGTATTACATATAGGAGACATTGTATGCCTATATGGCTATTTTGTATATATGTTATACTTATATCAATAGATATTCATGTATGCTTATATGGATATTTGGTTAATACAAATCTTTTTTTTTATGGCATCCATATTTGTATTATAAATCCACATTTCAATGGATATTTATAGATGGTTACTTCAAATATTTAAAGTCCAATTGTATTACATAGGATGTTTGTTGATCTAATAAACCAGCTATTGTTATTCAAGTATCACCTAAACCTCATTCTGGAACTAAAAGATAAAAATTGTATTTAAAATAAAAATGAATCATCATCTTGAATAGAAAATATTCAAATGAGTATGTTGATCCATATTCTTTATGAGTTGCTCAATTGAAAATATTTCTTAATTTCTTGTTTGAATAAGATAGTCAAAATCATATGCTTATGAGCACCTGATGACCATTATGGTTATTAAATGTAATTCCTCTTGCATATAAGGCGAGGTTATGAGATTACATTGAGTCTTACCTAATTTTAGTATGCAACATAACATTGGGGCTATAGGATTCCATAAGTCATCAACAATCAAGGTTCAAGGTTGTCATTAAAGTCAAAGGGTCAAGGTTGTTTGTCACTGATGTCAAGGTTGACGCCATGATGTTGATAAGGTGATATAGTGATTCAAGTTAGGTGATCGTCATGAGGTGCATGATGCTGTGAATATGGTTTTCATGATAAGGTCTCTCAGTTCATGTTGATGTTGCACAAGACAAACATGGTTCATATGATGCAAGGTTCATGTTCATGGTGGATGTGGTTTTGTTCATGCAAGGTTTTGTTGTGAATATGGATTTCATGATAAGGTCTATCTTGGAAGGTTGATATGATGCAAGGTTCATGTTCATGGTAGATGTGGTTTTGTTCATGCAATAAGAAATCAAAGAAGACACAAGCTTTCATAATCATAATCCAATGTCATCATTAAGGAGAGTTATATTTATCGAGGGGAGTCATGAGTTTAATTCAAATGTGAAGTTGTTCATGTCTTAGAACCCTAAGTCTATGATAAGTGTCATACTCTAATGTCTTTCTTCTAATGTCTCTGAGGTCTCTGAAATGTCCTAGATATCTCTTGATGAAAGTTAGAATGTTTAAGTCTTTCTTATTGATAGTTAGGGTTTGCATATTGGGCATTAAACCCTAAAAAAAATCTACTTTTCTTAAGACTTTAAAACCCTCAATTACCTGTTGTGTGTAAAGTGCACTTTTGTTTTAATTTAATATTGACTTATAATCATAGGTTACTATCACTTAAGTCAACCTACTAAAGGGTCTTTAAGTCATTAGTTCACCGGCCCTTCAACCTAACTCAATCGGCCTCTCTGGTAAACTCTCATAAGCCCGAGCGCCAAATCATAATCGAAGGTCATATTTAATTGATATGAGGGTAGGAAAAAGGATTGGAAGGTCAATATTTAAAAGTAATTTGGAATACAAATGGTCATCTCTATGCAATTGAATTTGATGGGCATGCCTTTATAAAAGGCTAAAAGATAGCTTTATGAAAGATATCATGGTATTTGTAGTGTTTGTAGATTGAAGATTAGTTAGTGTTTGTAGCTTAGACTGTTTTGGCATGTTTGGGTGTGAAACAGGACCATGCCTACCCTAAATGTACCCATACAGATGTGTTGGAACTGTCATTTTGGCCGCATGAGGAGAACAACAAAAGTTACACCCCTTTGCAACTTTACACTGCCTCCTTTTGACGATTTTTAGGGTAGCAGAAAACCTTTCACCATGGGCAAATGCCTCAGAGATATATAAAACTAAGAGAGGTTAATGTAGAGGGACCCTACATGATCACGTTGCCTCAGACAGAATGTCTCTAAGTGACACAATTTCTGAGTAACAATTCGTCAAAGATTTCTGCCTTTTTGCACTACTTGTTGATAACCATCTAGTCATGAAAGGATATGTGATTGAGATCGTGGGAGACATCACACTAGGGCATGGTTTGGATTAGTGTAGAGGGTGAAGAAGGTATATCAAGAGATAATTATTAAAGTCAAGGCTCATTAATATGGCAATGCCAAACTCAAGTAGATAATCATGTTCATTTTAGAGGCAAATTATTCCAGGCAGAAAACTCATGTTTTTAGGCAATTAAGTTGCATAAGGGTTAGGGTTTGTAGAGAAACTCTTTGGAAGGTGTTTGTAATGCTTTAAAAGGCTGAGGTAGACCCAATTTGACATTTTTGGTGTCTTGGTTTGAAGATTGGAAGCCTGGAGATCAAAAAACCTATAGTGACCTATTTGCACAAGCCTAATTACGCCTCTTGTCAAGTGGGACAGTCAATTTTAAGGTCTTGTATTACAAAACAACCACCCTTAAATTTTGGATATGTTTTAAAACTCCCAAAAGGGTATCCTAAATAGCTTTTGGATTGTGGGTTGGAGTTGTTTTCTGCAAGATATACCACAAAAACCCTGTTTGTTGTCCTGCAAGGGAAATAGAAGATAATTATGGAATGATGAAGGCACTATGACATGATGAATTATACGATTCATCTAGACAATGATGAAGATCCATGGAGAAAACCAAGGAGGAAAAGATAAGACAACAAATTTGTGAAGTTGCCAATGGCAACAAATTTACCACCTAGCTGTCCTTAACTAATCCATGATTGCGAATGGATGTATTTTGGCTTCTATTGACTAAAAGTGACTTATTTATAATGAATATGATTCTCAAAATTGTTAAATGTTAAATTCCTAAAATTCAATCACAATTAACATTGCAACACTACAATCTATAATTGTTAAATCACATGTCTTCTTTTGGTGAAAAGTGATGCTTTCAAGTAGGGTTTTGATGAAAGAGCATTGCTAAAGTGTGGATGATAGTTTAGGAAGCATAGGTAGACATATTATGATGTGTTGGAAGCATTGGTAAGGTGAAACAAAGCCTAAGGTATTGAGTTCCAATAAACCCACCTTGAGCATGCCTAAAATGGCCTAAATGAGGGTTTAATGATTTGGTGAATAGGGAAGTGATCTAGAGGATAAATTTTTTTGATTCTAGTTATTTGAGACTTGGTTGAGATCAAGAAGTTGAAATTTGGAATTGAGAAGGTGTTTTTTTGGTACTAGGGCTACTAGGATTTGGGTGGCTTGTGAAGGAATAGACAACAATTAAAGAGTGCAGACTTGAGTAAGGGTTTAGAATGGTTGTGTCTGAGTTTTTGAGGGGTAAGAAGACCTCTAGTAACCTTGTTAGGTTTTGAAGTATTGAAGACCCTCTTTGTGCCTTTGTAGAGGGAGATTCCTTGAGAGGAAAGCTTATGAAATTTGAAAAAACTATTGGTATGAGCCCATTGTTGTGAAATATGCCTCCTTTGGATTTAGTTGAACCTTACCTCTACATCACATACCGAGGACTATCATAAAAATCATTAGACTAATCTCTATAATTTAGGGTATTGAATGGTATATAGTCGATCACGGTAACCACCATCATGTGCTAACAAAGGACAATTAGGAAATTTTGAAATATTGTTGTGTCATGTGCATACAAATCATCATGAATAGGTGCATAAGGAATGTCCTAGCCCAAGATATGTCCATACAAATCATCATGTCATGTGCATACTTGTATGATCTTGGCACCTATTCATTTGTATTTTAACTTGTTAATATGACAAGATAATAGTGGGATTGTATATTTATATGTTGTAAAGATTTATTCTTGTATAGTTTGACATCATGGTATGTTAAGGTCTATTTATTACACATAATTATTAAAGAGCCCAAGTGTAGAAAATATACATGGCATCATGTGAGATTGTAGGTTGCTTTATTGATTGTGATTGTGTCTATTTTAATTAATGTTGACCTTTGAGATATCTTTTATTATGCATACCATGAACTAATTTAAAATATGGTCTATTATATAAACACAAGATATGTATACATAGTCTTTTATTATGCATAATGGATACAAGTGATATAAACATGTATGATAAAGCATGATAAAGTAATTCAAATAGAATTAAGGAAAATGTAAAGAACATGCATGTAAAGACTTGACATACCTAAAAAACAGAGATTCGAATGGAGAGAGTACCCAATTATGTAGTGTTTTTTTCTTCTTGCATCAAACACCTCAACAATTTGAGTTTTTCACCACTTGCTTCCTTTTTAATGTTAAATTGAATAACACTCAAATATAATTAGTAACAACAATACTATTAACCAATCTATAATGTTAAATTCCTAAAATTTAATCACAATTAACATTGCAACACTACAAAAATTGAAACTTGAATAGATATATATCAAATTTGATGTGAAAACTATGTTATTTCCTCCTTCTCAAGTTGGAAAAGAAGAAAAGGTGGTGGAAAGATCATGCAAAGGTGGTACAATGTGCAAAATGAGCATGTGAACTTCCCAACAACATGAAAACACTTTTTTTTGTCGAAACACGTGCATAATCAACATGAAAAAAGAGCATGTGGGCCTGGATCATGGGGGTCCAGGCCTTTTTACCATTTCTATTGCAAGACAAAATGTGAGCATGTTATAACACGCTCGCATTTTATCCTACTATAGATTGATCCATAAATATTTGTGCCTATCTCACCTTTGATAGCACCTTTACAATATATCATCTCTAGTTCCATTAGCTCATGTTCTATCTCTCACCTCTCTATATCTCACTTATCTCTCCCCCTCACCTCTCTACCTCTCCCCTCTCTATGTCTCTCAGTCACTCCTTGTCTACCTCTCCATCCATCCTTAGCCATCTAGGTCTCACTTAACCCTAAACCCTAAATCCTCAACCCTCAACCCTTAAACCTTAAATCCTAAACCTTATCCCTAAACCCTCAACACCTTACCTTAAACCCTATTCCCTCAACCATAAACCCTAATCCCTCAACCTTAAACCCTACACCCTATCACTAAACCCTCGACACTCTACCTTAAACCCTAATCCCTTATCCTTAAACCCTATCCCTTAACCCTTAACCCTTAACCCTTAAACCCTAAAACCTCAACCCTCAACACTATATCTTAAACCCTAATCCTTTAACCCTCAGCCCTAAAGCCTCAACCCTCAACCCTTAAACCTTCAACCCTAAACCCTATCCATAATCCCTATACCATCGACACTCTACTTTAACCCTAATCCCTTGATCCTTAACCCTATCCCTAAACCCTCAACCCTCAAACCTCAACCCTCAACGTCAAACCCTAATCCTTTAACCCTCAACCCTAATCCCTCAACCCTCAACCCTAATCCCTCATCCCTAAACCCTAAACACTATCCCTATTCCTAAACCCTTAATAGGCTCGATGCTATACCTTAAACCCTAATCCCTTATCCCTAAACTGTCCAACCCTATCCCTAATCCCTATACCCTCAACACTCTACTTTAACCCTAATCCCTCAACCCTCAACCCTATCCCTTAACCCTCAACCCTTAAACCTCAACCCTCAACCCTCAATGTAAAACCCTAATCCCTCAACCCTTAACCCTAATCCCTCAACCCTAAACCCTAAACCATAATCCTTCAACCCTCAACCCTAATCCCTCAACCCTCAACCCTAATCCCTCATCCCTAAACCCTAAAAGCTATCCCTATTCCTAAAACTTCAACGGGCTTGATACTATACCTTAAACCCTAATCCCTAATCCCTAAACCCTCCAACCCTATCCCTAATCCCTATTCCCTTGACACTCTACTTTAACCCTACTCCCTCGACCCTCAACCCTATCCCTAAACCCTCAACCCTCAACATCAAACCCTAATCCCTCAACCCTTAACCCTAATCCCTCAACCCTAAACCCTATACCTAAACCCTGAACACTATACCTTAAACCCTAATCCCTCAACCTTAAACGTTAAACCCTATCTCTAAACCGTAATCCCTCAACCCTCAACCCTAATCCCTCATCCCTAAACCATAAATGCTATCCCTATTCCTAAACCCTTAACGGGCTTGATACTATACCTTAAACCCTAATCCCTTATCCCTAAACCCTCCAACCCTATCCCTAAACCCTCTACCCTCGACACTATGCCTTAAAGCCTAATCCCTCAACCCTTAAACCCTCAACCATTAAAGCCTTAATCCCTATAACCTTAATCCCTTAAACCCTATACCCTATACACTTAACATTGGACACTCAACCTTGAACATTATCCCTCAACCTTCAAACCTCTACCCTATACCCTATACTTATGCCCTAAACCATCAACCCTCATCCATATGCCTTACACCCTCAACCTTAAACCCTAAACCCTATATCTTAGAAACTCAACCTTGAACATTATCCCCTAGTTGTAAACTCTCAACCCTCTACCTTATACCCTCAACCATATACTTAAGCCCTAATCCCTCAATCCTCAACCCTATACCTTAAACCCTAAAACCTACACCCACAAACCCTCATCCCTATACCCTATAACCTCACCCTTATACCCTAAACCCTGAATATTGTGCCTTAAACCTATACTTTAAACCTAAACCATACACTCTCAACCTAAATCACCCTATGCCTTAACCCTTAAACCCTCAACCCTTATCCACCCCTCTCCTCCCCTATCTGCCTCACCCCCATCTCTCCCCTATCTCACACACCCTTCTCTCCCTAGGTTATAGGTCTCTCACTTGTATATCTTTCCCGACTCTACAAATTTCCTTTCCTCTCCACCTCTCTCCCTCCTTACCCATCTTTCACTCAAGTTGGCAACTTCACTCTCTCATTTTATTATATCTCTCCCCTCACCTCTCTATCTTTCACCTTTGTCTCCCCCTCACCTCTCTACCTCTCCCCTCTCTACGTCTCTCAGTCACTCCTTGTCTACCTCTCCATCCATCCTTAGCCATCTAGGTATCTCACTTAACCCTAAACACTAAACCTTATCTCAAAAGCCTCAACCCTTAAGCCTTAAATCCTAAACCCTATCCCTAAACCCTCAACCCTCGACACTATACCTTAAACCCTAATCCTTTATCTCAAAACCCTAAACCCTATCCCTAAAGCCTTAACTCTCAACCCTTAAACCTTAAATCCTAAACCCTCAACCCTCAATACTATACCTTAAACCCTAATCCCTTATCCCTAAATTGTAAACCCTATTCCCTAAAGCCTCAACTCTCAACCCTTAAAACTTAAATCCTAAACCCTGTCCCTAAACCCTCAACACTTGATACTATAACTTAAACCCTAATCCATTATCCCTAAACCCCAAACCCTATCCTTAAAGCCTCAACCCTTAACCCTTAAACCTTAAATCCTAAAACCTATCTCTAAACCCTCTACCATCGACACTAGACCTTAAACCCTAATCCCTCAACCCTAAACCCATAATACCTCAACCCTTAAACCCTCAACCTTTAAACCCTAAAGCCTTAAACCCTCAACCCTTATCCACCCCTCTCCTCCCCTATCTGCCTCACCCCCATCTCTCCCCTATCTCTCTCACCCCACTCTCCCTAGGTTATAGGTCTCACTTGTATATCTCTCACAACTCTGTACATATTTCCCTTCCTCTCCATCTCTCTCCCTCCTCCTTACCCATGTTTCCCTCAAGTTGTCAACTTCACTCTCTCATTTTATCATATCTTTCCTCTCACCTCGATCTCTCACCTTTGTTTCCCTCACCTCTCTACCTATCCATAAACCCTAAACCCTATCCATGAACCCTCTACCCTTGACACTATACGTTAAATCCTAATCCCTTAACCCTCAGCCCTAAAGCCTCAACCCTCAATCCTTAAACCTTCAGCCCTAAACCCTATCCCTAATGCCTCTACCCTAAACTCTATCCCTATTCCTAAACCCTCGACACTATACCTTAAACCCTAATCCCTTATCCCTAAACCCTAATCCCTATCCCTCAACCCTTAACCCTTAAAACATAAACCCTAAAACCTATCCCTACACCCTCGACACTCGACATTATATCTTAAACCCTAATCCCTTAACCCTCATCCCTAAAGCCTAAACCCTTAATCCTTAAACCTTCAACCATAATCCCTCTACCCTCAACACTCTACTTTAACCCTAATCCCTTGACCATCAACCCTATCCCTAAACCCTCAACCCTAAACCGTTAACCCTCAACTCTCAACATTAAACCCTAATCCATCAACCCTAAACCCTAATCCCTCAACCCTAAACCCTATCCCTAAACCCTCAACCCTCAACACTATACCTTAAACCCTAATCCCTATCCCTCAACCCTTAACCCTTAAAAATTAAACCCTAAAACCTATCCCTACACCCTCAACACTTGACACTATATCTTAAGCCTTAAACCCTAAACCCTCATCCCTAAAGCCTCAATCCTTAAGCCTTCAACCCTAAACCCTATCCCTAATCCCTCTACCCTCGACACACTAGAACCCTAATCCCTCGACCATCAACCCTATCCCTAAATCCTCAACCCTTAACTCTCAACATTAAACCCTAATCTGTCAACCCTAAACCCTAATCCCTCAACCCTAAACCCTATCCCTAAACCCTCAACCCTCAACACTATACCTTAAACCCTAATCCCTCAACCCTAAAACCTAATCCCTCAACCCTTAACCCTCAACCCTAATCCCTCATCCCTAAACCCTAAATGCTATCCCTATTCCTAAACCCTCAACCCTTGACACTATACCTTAAACCCTAATCCCTTATCCCTAAACCCTAAACCATATCCCTCAACCCTTAACCCTGAAAACTTAAACCATAAAACCTATCCCTAAACCCTCGAAACTCAACACTATATCTTAAACCCTAATCCCTTAACCCTCATCCCTAAAGCCTCAATCCTCAATCATTAAACCTTCAACCCTAAACCCTATCCCTAATCCCTCTACCCTCGGCACTCTACTTTAACCCTAATCCCTTGACCATCAACCCTATCCCTAAACCCTCAACCCTCAACTCTCAACATTAAACCCTAATCCATTAACCCTAAACCCTAATCCCTCAACCCTAAACCCTATTCCTAAACCCTCAACACTATTCCTTAAACCCTAATCCATCAACCCTAAACCCTAATCCCTCAACCCTAAACCCTATCCCTAAACCCTATACCCTATACCCTTAACCATGTACTTAAGCCCTAATCCCTCAGTCCTCAACCCTATACCTTAAAACCTGAAGCCTACACCCACAAACCCTCATCCCTATACCATATAACCTTACCCTTATATCCTAAACCCCAAATATTGTGCCTCAACCCTATACTTAAATTAAACCTAAACCATATGTGCTCTCAACCCAAGTCATCCAATGCCTTATATACCCTCAATCCATATCGTAAACCCTAAACCCAATATCCTAAACCCTAATCCCCACACCTTACACACTTAATCTTATACACTCAACAACCTGTATATTAACCCTCAACTATAACCCTCAACCCTAAAAACTATACAGGCTCAAGTCCTTATATACCCTAAACCCAAAACACTTGCATACATACATGCATGCATACATACAGAAATACATACATACATACAAACATGCATACATATATACATACATACAAGCATGCATACATGTACATACATACAATCATGCATACATACCTACAAGCATACATGTATACATATATACATCCATGAAACATACTTATGAAACTTGAACATAAATCATTCAAAGGAAGACATAACGTGAGTGCGTTATATTGTGCTTTGGGAATCCCAAGCCTTAGGCTTGGGATTTGCTTTAGATTTCCAACCCAAAGGCTTGGATTGCCTTCTCAACATCCATAGACGTGTTTTTGCAAATTCTACAAGATTTCACATAATTTTGTTCGTGCTAACCCTCAGATTTGCACGTGTTTCAAGGTCAAACAAATCGAACACCTAGGTAATGTTAGGTTTTCTCTTAGCTATTTAACGATGTAATTTTTTTCATATTTGGACAATGTTAAGCCTTTCATCTTTAATTTCTTTTGTTTGTGTGTCTGTTTTTGGGCAAAAACCACTGTTTGGTCTTTTTTTCATTGTAAACTAACCATTCATTGAAATTTCAAAAAAATTACATATTTAGAAACTAGACTCCATTCTACACATATTAAAAAAAATGATTTTCAATTAGTTTTCAAAATTTATAGGGGTAGCACGACCAAAATTCTATTTTTTACGATGTGTCCACTTTGAAAATTAGTAAAAAATTAAATATTCATCAAAAAATTATCAGAAAAATGAGGCATAAACTGCATGCTGTTAGCTAATTTCTCATTGAAGCAATTTTTAAAATACCAAAAAAAATTAACCTTTTGAGGGAGCCACAAAACATGCTATGTTATTTTTTTTGACAAAAACAACACCAATTTCTATGGCTCCCTCTTTTGAAACCCTTAATCTATACCATTTTCAAAAAAAATTAGTAGTTTAGAAAGTAGACTCGGAGCACTACAAACATTGTTTTGGTTGCATCTCCAAATTTTGAGTGTAACTATGCTCAATTTCTCATCGAAGGCCAGCATTTCCTAATTTTAGAAAAAAAGTGGCCACTTAAGACCCCTTTTTGGCCCCCCATCTTCTTGCACTTACCCAAATCTGCAATCACAAACAAAATAACAATGCTCTACTCTGCAACAATGAATATCATGGATGCTCTAAAATCACAAGTTAGCCAAAAGTTCATAATCATCTTCTTCTAGTTTGCAAATGAAACACTAAACATGCTTATATATGCAACTACAAACATTCACACTAAGAATTTCGTAATTCAAACTTGAGATGTCAGCATAGGACCTAAGTAACAATCATAAAACTAACATTTGAATTTAGGGCTGACCCAAAATAGGGTAGGACTAGGGCACTAGCACCCAAGTCCACCCTCCCAATTTTGGTTAGGATCTGTTTAAATGACATCCCCTAGGTCCTATTTTCTATAATACTCAGGGGTTTTCTCATCAGGATTCAAAATTAACATGCAAGATTCTTATAATGAATTCTAAGGACCTGGGAGCTAAACCTTAAGAGGGAAAGGCCCCCAAGGGGACATTTTCTGACATAGCATTTAGCTCCCACTTTAATGTATGTATAAATGCAAGGCCAATACATGCATTAAAGTATGGTCAAAACACAACAAACACTCCAATCACGGTGCAGACATGCCAAACACACTGAAGATAGTAATAGGAACGCAAAACATGGAGAAGATGGTTACAGTCATGCAAAACATGGAGAAGACAGTATTGGAGACATGCAAAACACAATTAATACAATGAATGCAATGATTATTTCTTTTTTTCATTTTCTTATATATGAAATACAAATGCAAGTACATGGAAAGTAAACACACAACCCAAAATGTAGGAGGAGCTCATTGCCACCGGTCTTGAAACTGCATATTGGGCAATTGAAATGCAATACAAATCTCAGAGTGTAGGAGGAGCTCATCACAACCAGTCTTGAAACTACACTTGAGAAAAAACATGCCATATAAAAATCCCAAAGCATAGGAGGAGTTCATCGCCACCAGTCTTGAAACTATGCTTGGGAACAAATATGTCATACACACACACATGGAAGACATGGAGAAAACATGGCAAATAAGTGATGGAAGGAGCCTATTGCTAGGTTCACTACCATCTTAGGCACATTACAGGCACACACTGATGATTGGTCTTTGCCACAACAATTGCCAAAGACACACTTAAGGGAGGATACACCAACCCTACCTACTCGGAAGACTTTTAGAAAATGATAGAATGCACAATCTCCTCGAGAAATACACCATCCTCACCTCTATGGAGGGCTTAAAAATAAAAGGATATGCATGATATCCCACCTCTGTAGAGGGCTTGAATGATTCCAATATAAAATAAAGATGTGCACTTGCTCGTAGATACAACATCCCACCTCCATAGAGGGCTTACAAACATGCTTCATTAGTACCAAAATCATCAAACAACTTACCTTATATATGCCCCCACCTTAAGGTGGTTAATATCATGTAACGATGTCAAGCACATTAAGGTAGAGAGAAAACACACAAGGGAACACAAGCTCTTGGAAAGCCCATGCCCCCAAAGGTGACATGCACTTTACAATCACCAAATGTTCCCACAAACTCACAATATCCTGCAAGAAGAGGTTAGAAATCTTTCCATAAGATAACAACCACATCACATGATCAAAAAGCAATGCATAAACATAATCACATCAAAAAGCCAAGGTTACACTACAGATTCAGAAACTAAGTATAACTGTGGGGCTATACTGCAAACATCTCAAACCCGAGTATAAGCAAGGTGATATCCAAGATAAACAAAGTGCATGGAGTAGCAGTATTGTTATGCTTTGTTAGTGCTACAAAACATCATCAAAATATCACATGGAGTGATTCTACTAGCCAAGCATCATATAATATATATCAACCCCATCATCATGTATGGACTAGGTCCATTTTTTGATTTCTCACTAAAGGGACACATGGTCCGTATTAGTATTATTTATTTTTCATCATCCACTAGCTAGATAGAACCACTAGAAGAAGGTAAACAATAAATCAAGAGAGGAGAACAAGTGCCTTAGGGACAATCATGTAGGATGGTGCCCCCAAGTCACCAACTGCAATGCTATGTCCTTAAGACACAACACACAACAATAAAAATAGAGGAGAGGCAATATAGAAGAATGATGATACAAATAGAAGAAGGGTCACAACAGAGGCGGTCTCCCAATATCCTTGACCTTACAAGAGTATCAAGGGTCATCCTAGGAGGCCTAAACAACACATAACACATCATGGTAGGAATCACATCACAGGGGTAAAGGTTAGAAATACTTACTTGATAGAACCCAATGTTAAGAACATACATATCTAGGAAGAGGCCATCCTTGAGAGAAACTATAATAGTTGCTACAATGAGTGTGGCTTAAAGAGGGAGAGATACTTGTTTCAATGGGATATTTCTTGGTGGACAATTATTGTCTATCAGTCCAGGATATCTTGCATGTGGTTTTGGTCTTGTTGATATTGCATTAACATTAAGTTTAGGATGATGAGAGGATTTGGTCTGTTTCAAATAGCAGTACCCAATACTAGTTGTGTAATTAATTCTAGCAGCTTTTAAAGGTATTTTGATTCCTTATTGATTTACACCACAACTATTACTTGCATAGTCATGATTTTTGTACAATATTTGAAATCCATGACCATAGAGAGAGTCCATTTCTTTAGAGGATGATGAAGCCTTGTAGGTATCATAATTTGTAGTATAAGGGTATTGTCTTTATTTTCTACCAAGGAGACTTTGGTTTTCTTAGGTGTTTCAAAAAATTGCTTGGATGAGATCGATGTGACTTTTGATGTGTCAGGGTTATTAAGTTTATATTCCCCTACACCGCAAGGATTAAAATCTAATGAACCCCAATCCACACCAAAAAGTGAATTTGATGTTTTAGAGTCTTGTACAACATTATCTGTAGCAAGAGGTGTTGATGAATCAACTCGTAAGTTATTTAGAATTGTATGATTGTTTACTTGTTTTTGTGTTTCAATATGTAAGCAATTATCTAGTTTAGGATCGACGTGTATGGTGCGAAGCTTGTTTTGATAGATAAATTTTATTGATCTATGAAGGGTACATGGAACTACCCCCATGGCATGAATCCATGGTCTACCTAGAATCATATTATGTGAGAGCAAACTAGGCATAACATGAAAAAGAGTATCTAATGTCATGGGTCCAACCATTATGGGTAAAGTTATCATGCCCATAAATTGTTTTGCAACATTATGAAAGCCACGAATGCTAATCCTGTCTGGTTTGATTAAAGATGCATGTCAATCTTGATTTTGTGTAGTAGGTCCATGCCACAAACATTAAGAGCTGATCCATTGTTAATCATAACTTGCTTTATCAACTTTTTATTTATTGTGACAAAGATCATAAGTGGATCATGTTGAATTAAGGGTAGACAACTGAGAGGGGGGGTGAATCAATTGTCACAAAACTTTTATCCTTTGCTACAATTAAACTTCTTTACCACTTATTAACATATGAATGATATAACCATGAAAGCATGAATCAACAACAAATGAGCAGAAATAAAATTAGCACACATAGCACCAAGATTTTTGCGTGGACACCCAGTTAAGGGAAAAACCACAGTGGGGGTTAACCCATAAGAATTTATACTCTATTAAAAGTATTACAAATGTGAAGGCACATGCCTTTGGGCACACTACCCATAGCTCACTGCTCAAAGATGCTCACTGCCTACAAAATTAATTACAAGAGTTTACTTGAATGATTGAACTGAAAAACATCTAACAATGCAGAAATACAGTTTTAGGTATGCACAATATACTGACTTTACACACTTCATCTCTTTCTACTCTGCTTCACTGCTCTACCATGATCCAGAGCTTAGATCTCTTCCCTTCACCATTGATTTTGATATATTTCACACTTATCCCTTCATATTTGCACAACACAACACTTAAATGCTCAAATCCATCGATCATATATATCCACTACATGAAATAACATCAACTACGGTCAGCTTTGAGAAAAACTTAAAGTCTTTTTAAGAACATTGTTCTTTCGGCTGAATCCATGTCTAAATACCAATGCAGACCAAAACCTATACATTCAAGTCATCACATATGTCATCCAATACCACTGGATCTCACAAATTACTTAACCAAGAACTTTTCCTAATCTGTACAATGATCAAACACCAAGTTGGCATGTTCTTCACTGGACTAAACTAATTAACGAAAACCTGATACTCAGATGCTTGTAACTTATAATCCCTTCATCACTAGAGGCTAAAATCTTGGATTTAGGTAGTCCTGACATCCCTTAACATTCCCTCAGATCCACAACACAATGTGATTACCTAAGGAGAAATGTTGACTAATATGTTGAACCTTGTCAAATGCTCTCTTCCTGTCTATCCAAACTTAGATAAATCTGCACTCTGACATCCAGTATGATCCACTGATGAGATGCGGATGTGTAAAATAGATTTGGTTGCCATCAATGACAAAACCTAACATGCCTAGCAATGTCTCTTGCCAACAATTTCCCCCCTTTGGCATTGATGGCAACACTTAGTGAAAAATGACTAAGTGTTAAAACAACTCCCCCTTTACTTTATATACTTACGATTTCCAATGGTCCCCCTTAGATTAATTCTTTATTTTTTACTTCTTTTCCTCTCCCTCTCTAACATCAATGGCAAAGGTTGGGATCTACATACCAAAAGTCATGCAAAAATTTTATGTACAAGGGTCAAAACTCTACATACTTTCGCATATGAACATACAGTTCTTAGGCTTTGTTCATCAGCAAAAAGTTATCACCAAAAATGTTTTTCAGCCAAGTCAATTCACTATCCCAGTTCTTCTTTATGCTGCCTAAAATGGATATATGTCCGCTGAACAAAAATGCTTGTGATTCTATCTTTTGAAGATCAGAAGGATCACTAGTAGCAGCAACAATTTGGGATTCTGCTAATATATCATACATTGTCTCCAACTTAGGGCAAATCAGTCCCCGGAGCTCATCCAATCTAATCAAAACTTTGGCCTTTTCTTTCTCCAAATTGCTCAATTCATCACCTAAACTCACTACTTGACATTCTTTGTTTATTACAGACTTAGTTAGAGGACTATAGGATTGAGAGATGTTAGATATTTTAAGCTCTAAGTCCTTAATCTTCTTCTCAATATCCTCAACAGCTTTGGACCAATTTAGACAAAACTTGTAAATCTCTGCACCTTTAGAGAGGGCATTTTGGATACTCTTTACACTAATATCAAGCCCAGATCTATCATAGCTAATTATTTTCTTTATTTCAACAAACCTCTTCTCATTGAATTCATTTTTTACTTTAACTTTTGCTAACTTCTCTAAGGTTTCAAAATGAGAACTTACAGAGTTTATCAAGCTTTTCAACTGACCAGAGGGAGATGCTAAAGAATCCTTCTGAAATGTGGGCATAATTTTCTTCAAAATCCCAGATGCAAGGCCAATCATCTCGCTATCTTCTATATGAGACTTTAATATTTCTTCTCAGGTCTTAGCTTGAGCAATAGAGGCTAATTTTATCTTTTGCACTGATGATAAAGTATCAAAATTGATTGGTCCCTGAATTATATCCTAATCTTCTTCAATTTGTTTGTCTCTTTCCAAAATTTCTCTCACTGCTTCTGTAGTGTCTCTTGCCCAAAATAATGTCTCAGATTTATGGTCTTATGGGCCTTCATCTTCTCCCTTTTGGGAGTAAACCACATTGTCATATTTATCATCTTCATTCTTTTTCTTAGCTTTTGCTTTCTCTGCATCATTATCAGAGGCATCCTTGCTTTTATCTAAATTAGAGATATCTTTTTCCTTCTCTTCCGGAGGATTTTGTGTATCCTTAGTAGCAGTATTATCAAATTTCTCAACATCTAGAATGGAGGAATCAATTTCATTATTAGTTTCTTTTTCTTGATAATCCTTCATCATTTCTTCATCTTCTTTGTTCAATGCTTCTTCTTCCAGAATGGAGTCATCTGAAATAACAAAAAACTTGTTCTTGTCTAGAGCTTTCCTTAGGATCTATTCTGTTTCTTGGACAACTTCATCAGTGTCTCCAATCATCAGCTTGTTCATCCTTTTCTTGCTTCTGAATTCACTTTTGACTTCTTTAAAAAATTTATCTGCTTCTGTATTGGAGATCAGCGGACATAGACTAGATAATACATGTTCCCTCAACTCCATATCCTTTTTCTTGGTAGCTTCTTTTCTCATTTCTAGAATGTCTCTTAAGCTCTTTGGAACTTCTGACAAGATCTCTACTAGTGCTCGATTGAATACATTCAATTATTTTATAGTATCATCCTCCAAAATTCTTTTGTTAGCATCACTGTAATGATCATAGAATTTAGTCATTGGTTTTAGGTTTCCATCTCCAGTGATTGTTTTAACAATGTCCACCACAGAAGGAATTGATTTCTTAACACTAGCTTCTGGCTTATGCCTTTTGCTTGACTTTGTGCTTTTGGAGGGCTTCTCCTTAGACACTTTAGCAGCGTTAGTTTCGGAGGCCTTCAACTCTTTAACCTCATCATCTGAATCAGTCTTTTCTTCATCCTCCTTCTCCATATTTCCATATGACCTCTTGGCCATTGTTTTTGTTCTTTTTCTTTCCTTACCAATAGGATTTTCTTTGGATTTCTTTGTAATAGTAGAAGGTGATGCACCGGAGGTTGAACTAGTACTCCTAGTAGACCTTGACATGGAAGGAGGTTCTGCCAGAACATTTTCCTATTCCCTATCCTGCTTCTCCTTCTCATCCTTTTCTATCCCTGAATTGCCTCACAGCTTCCTTAGTAAGGCCTAGAATTTTGGCCAACTGCTCAACTTCTTTCCTTACTTTCCTTTTGGTTTCAGGAGCCTTGAATTCAAGATGCAATTTTTGTGAAATTTCTTCATAAGTTCTAAATCTCTCTTCATCTGGATCCCTAGGCTGACTTAATAAATGTTGTGCATACAGTTCCAACACATGCCCATCCACTTCATACCCCATGGGCATGATCCACATAGCTCTAGGCTCTACTGCTTCCATTTTGCATTGATCAATAGTAACCATAAAATAGATGAAGTCCTTGTATTTTTCAACAACAAATCTAGGTATTCTATCCCTCGCCTACATCATACCCTAGAAGTTTTTGAAGAATCCCCAAAGTGTAGTCTTTTGTGCATCATGACTACCCAAGTCACTCAAATAATTCCTAATCTAGACTGCTATCACTTTGTCACTTGTCCAAATTATATTTTTGTTTCCCAGAAGCTCACTCAAGAAATAGAAGAAGAGACACATAATTAACATACCAAATTTGAATGAGTATTTTTTGTCCTTATTTATCTTGTTTAGGTTCTCCATGAGCTGGTTCAGCAACAGTTTGCAAAGATCATAGTCTACACCTTCTTTCACTATCTTATATGCAGTACAGATTGCTATTCTAGAAACTAAATTTTCTCTGCTAGAGTAATATATCATGTATCCTATCACCATTGATGCAAATCTGACCCCATGATACTCTGTCATTTATAGTCATGGCACTCTTGTCAAATTTCAATTCAGTTGCTTCGGTGACTTATTGATTCTTCATAGCCTTCAACTGAGGCAAGGTACTGATTAAATTCAATCCTATAACTAACCTTATTGCATCCTTTGTGATTTTGAATGTATGATTTAACCATAGAAACTCATCATGGATATGACTCAAGACATACCAGACCCACTCGTCCTCCGCAAAACATGGAAACTCAACAAATTATATGAACTTCTTGTCTTTCAGGGCTTGGTATTCCAGTTTGAGCTTAAAATCATCACCTTTTAAGTGATTCATGAATAGATTAGAAAACCTTGACTCGCCATGCTCTTCTAGAGGTGCGTGAATATAAGCCCTAATGTCCTCTATATGAAGAACTCCATATGGAACACTACAAAACACTCCCATCGGATCTACTTCAGTGGACTTGAAAGGAGGCTTCTTAAATTTTGGCCCCAGCCACTCAATGATGTTCACAACCAAAGGAGTAGCCATTTCAAAAGATTACAAGTTCAAAGCTTCACAAAAAAATACCTTTTTCTTTCATAGAATTAGGGTTAGATGTTGAGTTCGTTCTTCTCACTTCAATTCTCTGAAATTTCAGCTCAGGTGCTCTTCTCCTTGTTCTCTCCGAATGCAAAGTGATTCAAGTGTTTGAATGAATGACCTTTTATCCTCTGTAAAACCTAATTCTTCATTGTAATAAATTTTCTACCCTAATACATTTGGTTATATTGTTTATGCATATAGTCGATCTTCAATTGCTCCGCAATCAGTCACATTAGCTTCTTTTCTTCCAAAATTTACTTCAATAGGTATGCAATAGGCTTCTTTATCTTCATTCATTGTGCCAGATTCAGGCACCCACTTACTGGCAGGGGGAATTCAATTTTCAATGCAGCTCCCCCTAATCCAAAGCTCCTGATTCAATTCCCAGAGGAATTATCAGCACCGGATTCCGGTGCAGACCCATTGTCAACTTTCATTTCACCTTTCTTCACCCATGTTTTGTTCATGTCATTTTGGATCTCATTCACATCAACTTTGGCCTTGCCTTTGTCCAACCACTGCTTTATTTTTCCTTTATCTGCCTGTGAGTTCTCCTTTTTTCTTCTACAAAATTTAGCAATGTGTCTGGATTTGTTGCAGTTAAAACACACAATCTTATTTTTTTGACAATTACATGTTGGATCAGGTTTAGATCTGCATTACATTACAATATGCCCAAACTTATTGTAAGTAAAACATCTTCCATTGAATACTTGTTTGTTCTTAGGAAGGTTCCTTGATCCACTTCTGCATTCCTCAGCTTTATGACCTATCTTTTTGCAATTAAAGCATTGACCAGAGAAAGATGATGCATTTTGATTCACTTGACTTCTGCATTGATTAGCTCTATGACCATACTTATTGCATTTGAAACAAATTCCATTGAAAGATGGATACCTTTGAGTATTAGGTTGTCTTACTGGAGGTCTTCTAGAATTCCTTCTTTGATTTCTTGCATCAGGATTTCTTTGACTAGATCCAAAGCTTTCACCTTTCTCAAATCCCAGACCATGCTTATCATCTATCTTCTTTTGACTGTCAAGAAATGCCTCAAGTTTAGCTAAGCTTATCTTGAATTAATCTTTATTTTCATTTGCAACTTCTAGGTCATGTTTGAGAATGACAATTTTCCTTTCAAATTTTTCCTCATTGTCCCTGCATTCTTGTAGATCAGACTCTAGATGGCCAATTATTATGTCCAATCTGTAGCATTCTTTTATTCTTTCTTTCAAAGATTGATTCAATTTTTCTTCAGTCTTCTTTCTTTCTTCAATTTCCTTGGTTAGCCTCATCACCCCAAATTCCATCTCATGTTTTAGGACAATAGTTTCTTTTGTTAACTTCTCACATTCCTTTGTCTTCTCTTTCAGGGCCTCATCCATGTCGTTGTCTTCATTATGATTTGCTAGTTGAAGAAGTAGCTCCTTCCTCTTTTATTAGATTTGCTCAATTTTTCTTTTAAAGTCTCAATGAAATCTTTAGCATCTTTAAGGTTCTCTTGCAGATCTCTAATTTCTACTTTGGACAGGTCAAGATCATCTAAGGCTATTTGTAGTTGTTGATTGATACCATCAGAATGCTTGAATGAACCCATTGAAAACACCTTCCCAGATCTTCCTCAAGCTGTTAAACTTCTTCTAAGGAACCAGGCTCTGATACCAATTGTTGAATTAAGGGCAAATAACTGAGAGGGGGGATGAATCAATTGTCACAAAACTTTTATCCTTTGCTGCAATTAAACTTTTTTACCACTTATTAACATATGAATGATATAACCATGAAATCATGAATCAACAACACATGAGCAAAAACAAAATTAGCACACATAACACCAAGATTTTTACATGGAAACCCGGTTAAGGGAAAAACCACAGTGGGGGTTAACCCACAAGAATTTATACTCTGTTAAAAGTATTACAAATGGGAAGGCACATACCTTCAAGCACACTGCCCATAGCTCATTGCCTACAAAATTAATTACAAGAGTTTACTGGAATGATTGAACTGAAAAATAGCATCTAACAATGCAAAAATACAGTTCTAGTTATGCACAATATACTGACTTTACACACTTCATCTCTTTCTTCTCTGTTTCACTGCTTTGTCATGATCCGAAGCTTAGATCTCTTCTCTCCGCACTTGATTCTACTATATTTCACACTTATCCCTTCATATTCGCACAACACCACACTCAAATGCTCAAATCCATTGATCATATATATCTACTACATGAAATAACATCAACTGCATTCAACTTTGAGAAAAACTTAAAGTCTTTTTAAGAACACTATTCTGTCGGCTGAATCCATGCCCAAATACCAATGTGGACCAAAACCTATACATTCAAGTCATCACACATGTTGGTCAATACCACTGGATCTCACAAATTACTTAACCAATGACTTTTCCTAATCCGCACAATGATCAAACACCAAGTCAGCTTGTTCTTCACTGGACTGAATTGATTAACCAAAACTTGATACTCATATGCTTGTAACTTACATTCCCTTCATAAACGGAGGCTAAAATCTTGGATTTAGGTAGCCCTAACATCCCTTAACATTCCCTCAGATCCGCAGCACAATGTGATTACCTGTCGAGAAATGCGGACTAATATGTTGAACCCTGTCAAATGCTCTGTTCTTGTCTATATAGACTTAAATAAATCTGCACTCTAACTTCCAGTATGATCCACTGATGAGATGCGGATGTGTAAAATAGATTTGGATGCCATCAATGAAAACACTTGACATGCCTAGCAGTGTCTCTTGCCAACAAAACATATTCATCTTTTATCTATGTTATCTCATGTGGTTGAAAGAGGATATCTATTTTTGTCACTATAATAGGTAAAATTTGGATAGTTGAGTCTTAGGTAGTTTTGTATGTATCCTCCTTTCACCAATTACATTCAAGGACCTAGGGTCAAGTTGCAATATACTATCCTACCCTAGGTCACTATGAGATGTAGGGAAACTTTGATTTGTATGATTTGATTGCCAATTATCTTCTCTTATGCTCAATTATACCTTAAAACCCTAATTATGCAAATACAACAGTAAACGGACGAATATCAGAAAATGTTGCTACAGAAAGATGTAAAATAACAAATAACTGTGCACCTATTTTTGGGGTTCGAAAGCGAAACAGTCAGGGACTTAAGAGCAGGTGCCCAAGTCCAATGCCCTACTTTTTGTTAGGATCTGCAAACAAGATCTACAACTTGTTCCTACTGCATCAAAGCTTTTCCTGTTGCAAAACTTTGAGGACTAATGAGCGGGCACCCTAGTCCAGGGAGCTATTTTCTTCTCTGATCTATAATTCCAACACTCTATTGTACCCTCCTGCAACTTCACTCTGTCTACAGCTTCAACCTATAACCTGCAATCATGAAAACTTTGGGAGGGGGTTGTGGTGCTTAGAGGCTTGCCTCAGTCAAGCCCCGGAGAGACATTCAAGTCTTCCAAACACCCTTATCAGATAGAGAGTTTGTGCCATTGTGAGGCAGAGGCAAAAACCAAATGATAAATGCTTAAAACACAAATGATGTCACCTTGAAGTGAAAATCTCATGGGAGGAAGAAGCTCTTCATGCCATGAGGAGATGATTGCTCAAATCTGCAAATACAAACACATAGACAACACAAATCTACTCTTGCAACACAATGAATACCTTGAATCACCTTCACATAAACTTGAGAATCCAAATTGCTAGCTAGTAATCTTCTAGTTTACAAATCAATGCCTAAACATACTTATATATGCAACTACAAACACTCCTGCCAAGAATTTTGTAATTCAAACTTACCGTGTCGGCATAGGACCCAAATAACGATCACAAGCTTACACCCAAAATTTGGGACTAACACAAAATAGGGCAGGACTAGGGCGCAAGCGCCCAAGTCCTCCCCCTAT
This sequence comes from Cunninghamia lanceolata, assembly GCA_027924645.1. Lineage (NCBI taxonomy): Eukaryota > Viridiplantae > Streptophyta > Pinopsida > Cupressales > Cupressaceae > Cunninghamia > Cunninghamia lanceolata. The sequence goes on from BSBN01000523.1 coordinate 15,729,777, forward strand.
TTTGGGTAGGGTTAGGTTCAAGAGATCCCCCTAGGTCCCATTTGTCATGAAACTTAGGGATCATTTCATTGGGATGTCAAAATATGATGTAAGATGTCCTAAATGTAGATAAGAGACCTAAGAGCTAAACCTTATGAGGGAAAAGCCCCCAAGGGGACATTTTCTAACATTACATTTTAGCCCCCACTTTAATGTATGTATAAACACAAGGCCAATACATGCATTAAAGTATGGTCAACAAACATAGCAAACACACCAATCACGGAGAAGACACGCCAGACACATTGAAGACAATGACAGGCACGTAAAACACGAAGAAGATAGTTACAGTCATGCAAAACATGGAGAGTTTAGTAAATGCATAGGAGACACATTAATGCATAGAAGACATAAATGATTTCTTTTCTTTTCTTTTCTTTTTTTCTCATATATATGAAATGCAGATGCAAGTACTTGAAAGTAAACACACCTCCCATAATACAGGATGCACTCATCATGTAGGTCGTTAAACTGTATATGGGGTAACACACATGCAAGACACACAAAACCTCTCATAATGCAAGATGCACTTATCGCATGGGTCTTTAGACTGCATATGGGGCAACAGACATGCCAAACAAAGCAAGCACGCCGACGCACACACTTTGAAGACAGAGAAAACACGGCAAACAAGTGATGGAGTGTTCCTATTTCTAGGCTCAACACCATCTTAGGCACATTACAAGCACACACCGATGATTGTGCTTTGCCACAACAATCACTGAAGACAAACTGAAGGGTTGAGTTAGTCACAAAACCGCTCCCTGCCTCCCAATGAGGACTTTTGAAAATGACAGGATGGTGCAATCTGCTCTTAGAAATACACCACCCCCCGCCTCCACAAAGGGCTTAAAATAAAAAGGATATACACGATATCCCACCTCTACAGAGGGCTTAAATGATTGATTGATTGATTGCAAACAAACTCAGAGTGTAGGAAGTACTCATCGCACTAGTCTTTAAACTGCACCTAAGGACAAGCACATTGCTAACATCTACAACAAACAGCTTACCTTATAATACCCCCACCTTAAGGTGGTTGATATTAGGTATCGATGTCAAACATGTTAAGGTAGGAAGAAAACACACAAGGGAACACAGACTTTCACAAATCCCATGGCCCCTGGAGGTGACATGTACTTTTACGATAGCCAAATGTTCCCACAAACACATCCCTGCAAGAAACATGTTAGTGTCTACTTAATCATGGTAATGCATATGAAATCTGAGGTATGCAAGATTCAAGATAGACAAAGAGCACGAAGCAGTAGTATTGTTATGATTTGTAAATGAGATAGAAACATCATCAAAATCACTATGCAGAGAGCACAAGTGCTTCTACTAGCCAAGCGTCGGATAAGATATACAACCCCATCATCATATTAGGAACTAAGTCCAATTTTTGATTTCTCGCTAAAGGGACGCTAGGTCCACATTAATATAAATGTTTTTTGTCATCTGCCTGCTAGATAGAAACACTAGAGGAAGGGAAATAATAAATAAGAGAGGATAAACAAGTGTCTTAGGGACATTCACGTAGGAGGGTGCCCCCAAGTCACCAACCACAACACTATATCCGTAAGACACAACACACAACAATGAAATAAGAGAGGCAATATAGAATAATGATGATACAAATAGAAGAAAGTCACAACAGAGGCGGTCTCTTGGTATCCCAGACCTTACAAGAGAATCAGGGGTCATCCCAGGAGGCCTAAATAACACATAACAGATCACGGGGGAAACACATCATGAGAGAGATAAAGGGTTAGAGATACTTACCTATAGGTTCTTCAAATCAGATTTTTGAACTTGCAAACTTCTTGGAGAGGTACTTAATCATGTTTAGTGTAAAGTTTGAGTGGTTCTTATGAAAGCCTTGTTTATTATCATATGATGCTTGCTTCTCAAATCCTTGTGTAAATGAGACCTTTTTTTCTTATGAGGGGGAGAACCACTATTATTTTCCAACTACTAACAGTTATATTACTCTTTTCTAATTTTTAGTGAGTTTTTGTTGTTGAAGCCATCTAACACAGTAATAAGAATCATCCTGTACCATCTCACTCATCTGTATCAGTTGTTCTACTTATCTTTTTGATTTGTTTTGATTATCTCCTGATCCATATAAGGATAACAGAGGAGGAACCTCAGTATAAATTCCATTTCTTCACGGACAAGATGGGTTATCTAACTTTTCTTTATCCACTTCAATCATACCCATGATACTCTCATAGTCTAAATAATCATCATCAGCTACTTCTACTAGTCATTATTCCAACATATTGATATCAGTATGTTTAGGAAAAGGATTAGTGAAGATTTGTAAATTTTGATTCAGCGAAGCAACCGACTTATTTCCATTATCATTCACACCTGATACCTATATGATATTTGAATCAATGAGGTCTTGTATTTCATGTTTAAGACACATACATCATTCAGTGTCATGTCCTTGTGTTTGATGAAAATGACAAAAGGCATTAGCATCAAAGTAAGGTCCTTGTGCTTTACTAGGATCGACAAACTTAATCAGGGGAAGCTTCAAAATGTTGTTACTCAGCTTGATTCATGATAGAATGATAAGACTCAGCTATCGGAGTAAACTTTCTTGGTTGATATGATGCTTTCTTTGGATTTGTGATAGCAGACACATTAGAAAAGTTGTTTGTATTCGGTCCATTAATCTTGATGAAACTCCTATTATTAGTATTCCTCTTAAAGTTGTTTTGTGATGATCCACCCATGGATTGACTAACTTGAGCCGATGAGTTTTGGTTTTCATACTGACTATATTACATCCCCTTTTTGGATTCAATATTACTATTTACTTTTTCTTAAATAGTATAGTCATGTGGATATGTTTTAACATCATAGAAAATGATGATATGATTAGAAAAGGTTAATTTTATGAAATCATGGATTTTTACTTGATTATGATCAATCTGATGTTATGAAATAAAATGTCTTTTCAATATGAAAATGAAATGATTTGATCTAAATGTGTTTTGATTAGAACATTGGTACTCTAACCACAAATTGTATGTGAAATTGTCAATGACAGGAATAGATGGAACATGTTCACCAAGAAGAAAGAAGAAGAGAAAGTATCTTTGAGAAAGAGAGAATAGACTCTGGAATAACCCTTGGGTGCTTGCCACTGAAAATGAACATCAGGTAGATAACCTAGTTGCCTCGAGATAAGTATTGATTTCGGGTAAAGTCAATTTTGGATGAGAATGTCAAGGTTTTTAAGAATAGGTCTTTCTTCCTCTCGTAATTGTCGTAATGAGTATGGGAAATTGACATCGGTGTCATAATACTCTAAATCATGTCATCAAATATGGATGACCGATATATATGTGTGTGTGTGTGTGTGTGTGTGTGTGTGTGTGTGTACTTGAGAATGAGTTGTATGTCATGTCTTGTTTAGTGGTTTGGCGTAAAAGTCAAAAGTTGTGTGTAAAGTCGACCCCAAACCTTGTATTGTGTTTATGCTCAAATCATTGTCATCATCATAAAGCTCTACAAGTGTATGATGTAAATGTTTACTTGCAAAATTCGACGAGTGTAGAATTGTTTCTATTATGGGTTATTATTGTATAAAAAAAGGTTTAAATAATATTTTAAATCTTTGAGACCATCGAGTGTAATACCATTGGTTGTATTGTAATGGTAATATATAAAATCATATTTAGTTATATTTAAATAGTCGTTAAGGAGTAATTCTTTTATTATTTTATGATGTTAGTAATCGGGCAGTAGCTCAAAGGGTTCACTCAAGTCGTTATTATGATGTCTTTTATTCTAAAACATTCTATTTATTCTTGAGCTTCAAACTTTATTGATGGGTTGTCAGCTCAGCCATTATTTCTAGTTATGCATTTGATTTAAACTCAAAATCTATTAAGAGTAGTGTGGCGTCATGTCTAAACTGAAACTGTCACCTCGCATAATGTTAAGGTCCACTTTGCAGATCAGCTGTGAAGTTAGTGGAAACCAAACCATTTCTGTGTAGTGGTCGCGGAAAGGAGGCGGATGGTTAGCCATGCAGGGTAGTTACCAAGTTGATAGAGCGTGGTTCAAGGAGTAGGAAGTTAGTTTTTCTTCTTGGGAGAATGGGATATAGAAGAAGTAGGGAGACATTTTTTAGATAGAGAATGGGGAAAAAAGAAGCTGAGAGGATGCTGAGCATGAAGAGTATGTGAGCGGGTAAGAAGAGAACGAGATTTTGGACCAGTTTATAAGCAATCACTAGAGATTTCCTTTAGGTTCCTTCTCTTCTCTCTTCTACGCTGTCATGGTTTAACTAGAATGTCTCAATAGGAATGGTTTCATCAAGTAATATGACAGAATTTAGTGTTTTCTTTGATGATGTAAATGTGGACTAGTTACCAACTTTACGACCTGTGTATTTGCACTTCTTTTAAAAAGAAAACAATGCTATTTGTACCTTGAACAACACCATTGTCTTAACCTTCGCAGTGGTATCATACTTGTCCCTCGAAGCATCTTTCGATGGTCGACTAAAAACTATATAGCTATGTTCATTTATATTTAGAAATATATGAGATATGTGCAGAGCACACGAGAGTTTGAGTTTGGTCGATTGATAGCAATAAAGATAACCTGAGTCATAGTAGTCTAACCTTGGTTGACGTTAGAAGCGTCATCAGTTGGTTTGCCGACTATACACAGTTGGTCTTGTCATATCCAAAAACAACTAGTTTAATAAAAGACTTGAAGAATGTGTCATCCTCTTGGCAAATGGGGAACAATGGTGTGGAATGTATGTCATTGTATGTGTGACTACTCAGTCTTCCACAAGTTCTGAATCTATAATTGGTTGGCCAAACATAGAGTTATACTTTTCTTGTTGCAAATGATAACTAGTTATAGTCCATTTATTTATTGTATATAACTCTTTCTGCTTTAAAAACATTCAAATTGTTGTGTCTTCGAAAGAGGGTATAAAGTTATTATTGGTCTAAACTGTCAAACATGTTAGATAATGAAGTTTTAGAGCAGACATAATGAGTCTATAGTTAAGTGTTTAGTTTAAACTTGCATGCATTCTTCTTGCAAATAGAAACTACAAGTTAGGATTGTTAAATGCTTAGTATGATAAAAGATTAAGCTATGTCGAAGATTTGATAGGTCGAAGAAGAAGAGTATTTAAACTTTAACTCTGGGTCTTCGATTACTTGAATTCTATAATTGGTTTATTGTTAAACCCCTTCTAAAATTACTTAGTTAAGTTTAGTGCCCTCTCTTGACTGGATAATTTAGAGTAGTGGACGAACTTAAAGATCAACTGATAAATTTACAGACTTAACCAATTAACCGGTAAGCTAGAATCCCATTCTTTTAACATATGGACGGAAATGTCTCCATGAGCCAAAAAGAGAGAAGTAAACCTAACTACCATGCGTTAATGCATGATGAGTTTGGAACAACAAGAGGTTATCGTGGTTGTTATATTATACTTATACATAGGTAACTGTAGGATTGTGATTAATTCAAGTCGAGTTGGGGTGGGTGAACTTACTTCTTGCATTGACACAATGCTAATTATAATCAAATCCTTTGGCCAAGGTAGTGCATCTACCTCAAGTGCATTAATAGTTCACTGTGACTGGATGGCATAGCTTGTGGAGTGGTCATGATTGACTAGAGGGTATCTAGGGGATTGCATGATAACAAGTTACGTAGGTCACAACACCAGTACTCAGATGGCTAACACCATTGGTTATCCTAAGTCTATCCTCTTTGAGTAGGGTAGGGCCACTTCTAGATAGGAAGGAGTGCGAGAGATCAACGATTTGTGGTTGGAGGTTAAGCTCCTTGAAAATACTTTCTCTTCTATATTCCAGAGGCTTGCTGAGACTTGAATTTGGACGGTCGACAATCAAGATGCAGTGACTTTGGTAAGATTCTATTTTGAAAATGTTCTAAGTAACTTTAATCATCATATTGTATAATGTTGTAGATGGATAGACCCCTTTATATAACTTATACTTTCATGATTATTGTTTAGTCGATGAATGAACTACTTGGTTTTAAAAAGAAAAACAAATTATCTTTTTCTGCTTTTAAACTTTAATAAAAAAAAAATTACTACCTTTGGTTAAACTTAGTTTTTAAGGTGAAAACTAAACTGGGTGTTACAGACTAGACGAAATTTGGTAATCATGAAGGGCGGTGCATAAATGTTGAAATGAGTTATATTTCATCAAGAGGATCTTATCACAGATGTTAGGTTGTAGATTTGTAATAAACACCTTCTAAACATCCTCATCTTTCATCTGATACTAAATTTACGTATATAAAGCTTGATACCAACTAATGAATTTAGTTAACTTCTCTTTCAGACCTTGCTTGCAATGAACTAAATCAATCAAAGAGACTTGAGGTCCAATGTTTACTTGAAAATGTTGTCAAAATTGATCAATCAACTATGAAAAGAAGTGTATTGAATTTGGAGGCAAAGATCAAAACTATTCTAAAGTAGTATCTTTGAGAGATCATCAAAAAATGTCCCCTTGGGGGCTTTTCCCTCATAAGGTTTAGCTCCCGAGTCTTTTGCATGCATTTAGGACATCTTAGTTCATAATTTGGCATCCCGATGGAATGAACCCTAGGTAACATGACAAATGGGACCTAGGAGGACCCCTTGAGCTGTACCCTGCCCAAAATAAGGGGGAGGACTTGGGTGCCCACATCCTAGTCTTGTCCTATTTTGGGGCAGCCCTAATTTCTGGGTGTTAGTTTATGACCATTATTTGGGTCCTTTGCCGAGACATTAAGTTTGAATTACAAAAATCTTGGCGAGATTGTTTTTAGTTGCATATAAAAGCATGTTTAGGTATTCATTTGTAAACTAGATGATCATTGTGAACTTTAGGCATTCTCAAGGTGATTCAAGGCTTTCATTGTGTTGCAAGAGCAGAATTGTGTGGTTTATGTGTTTGTGTTTGTAGATTTGAGCATCCATTTCATCATGGAATGAAGAGCATCTTCCTCCCATGATATCTTCACTACAAGGTGACATTATATTGTGTTTTCATTATCAATTCCTTTGGTTTATGCCTTTACCTCACAAGGGCACGCACTCTTTATCTGACAAATTTGTTCAGAGACTTAAGTGTCCTTTGGGGCTTGACTGAGGTAAGCCTCTAAAGAACACAACCCCAAACCAAGTCTTGTGATTGCAGGTTATAGGTGTTATATTTGGGAGAAGTGAAGTTGTAGGAAGGATTGGCAGGCATCAAGGACTCAAGATCTGAAGAGAAGTAGGACACCAGAGCATTTCTAGGACTTGGGCGCTCGCTCTAGTGTCCTCTGCAGCTAAGTTCCCAGAAACAAAAGTTATAGGGATTATCAGTGTTGGAAGGAGTCCAAGATCCTGCAAAGAAACTAGTACCTTGGACTTAGGCACTTGCTCATGTGTCCCTGACTTTTCCACCTCAGAACCCAAAAAATAGGTATTCTATGATTTGCTATTTTACTTCCGTATGCAAGAACATTTCCTATTATTCATCAATTTATTGTCGTATTTGCATAATTAAGATTTTAATGGTCAATTGAGCATAAGAGAAGAGAAATTGATAATTAATTTCCCTAATCCAAGTTTCCCTACATCTCACAGTGATCTAGGGTATGACAGTGCTCACCACTCGACCCTAGGTCCTTGAATGTAAAGTGGAGAGGAGGATTTAAACATCAAAACACTAAATATTAACAAATCCATTTTTTCTCTAAACATTTTGGTGAACCCGTGTTTTTGGACTTAAATTGCAACTTGTTGAGTGCATGTCTTCAAATTTGGATTGATTTCATTCATTCATATAGTCATTCATTTTATTGCATTGAGAAAAATTCAAAACAATTCAAAAAAATTGCATTGTTTGGCTTACTAAATTACATCAATTCTTTCTAAATTTTTCTAATTCATGATTTTTGCATTAGATCTGATATAAACTACAGAAAAATACAAAAAATCAATAATTTGCATTGCATTTTCATCATAAATTTTCTAGGCTTTTGTAGAAATTTTGACAATTTTTATTAAACTTAGTAATTCCAAAATCTAGGGTTAGTAGGCAAAATCTTCTTTCAAATTTTTCTACTGATATTAGAGGCTCATTCAAATTTTCATTTGGCTATAGTCTTGCATTTTAGTGTAAATTTGCATTTAGACTCAAAATATTTGTATTTTTGCATAGAAAAATTTAACAAAAACTAGCATTTTTCATGCATTTTCATTAAATTTGCATTGGCATTTTGCATATTAGAGTTTGAAAATCATTTTAAGATCTGAGTAAACTTTTTTTCCATCATAAATCAGACTCTAAAACATTCACATAGTATTTCGTCCCAAGATCTCAAACCTAGGGCTTCAAAAACAATGATTTTCACTAAATTTGGCCTCATCAACTCCCTAAACTTGCACCATAGGAGTGTTTTGAAAAGTATTTTTGCATTAATTGGTTGTTATCATGGAAATAATTTTATTCCCCTCATAAAAAACTTCACAACACCATTTTTAATGGGCTCTTGTATTGAAAATTTGGTGAAAAACTACACATTTTGACTATTTTAGCCCTGGGGTTTGACCTAGTTTGCACTCCAAGCATGTTGTGACATATTTTATGGATTGAAGTAACTGATATTATTGATTTTATTTTTTTTACCTCCTTAAATTCATTACAACACCACTTTTGCTAGGTCTTGGAATTGAAAAACTGTGAAAAATAGCCTATTTTTGCTATATTTTCACTAGGGTTTTACCTTAAGTGGCACTAAAAGCATGTTGTGTTGGGTATTTTGGCACAAAGTGGCTGTTATTACTGATATTATTTATTTTCCATCATCATTTTCCTCACAAAACCCTTTGTTATGCCCTTTTGCATTGAGTTTTGGTGAAAAAAGTGCCTATTTTGACATATTTTCACTATATTTTGACTTGGCATTATCTAGGATTTGCATCAAGAGTGTGTTGGGAAGGATATTATTTCTATTTTGGACTGATATCAGACATATAAATTGCTTCCCCTGATCAAAATCCTTACAATACCTTTTGTTTCATTCATTTGCATTGAAAAAATACAAAAAATCAAGCATTTAAGGCTATTCTTACATATAGTTTTGCACTTGTCTTTTGCATCAATTTGAAAAGATTCTCAAAATCTGATCTTACATTGAAATGGCACCTTCATGTCATTTTTCAATGGTATCTTTGCATGCATTTATCAAAGATCTTGATTTTGACCAATTTTTAACCCTCATAAGTGAACATCCTATGATATTAGAAAGCTTAATTGAGTTCTTCTCCATGAGTAGCAAGGAAAGAGCTGATGATGATCCCATAAGTTATCCTACTTCCGCTATAACTGAATACTCAAATGACAAGACTAGGGATAGCTTTAGTAATTCCACTGCTCTCCCTAGCCAAGTTGAAGCATTAATGAATGAAGAGCTCCCTTTAACAAAGAACATTCCATGGGTAGAAAATGAGAATTCATTTAACAATAATCAAATTCCTACCTCTGTGGATCATCCTACCAACCTCCTTTCTTTATTCGATTGTTCACACACCTTGGATTTCATTAAGGAAGAGAAGACCTTTAATGTCCCTCCTTTGTTTGAATATTCAAGCCATTTTGACATCACTAAAAGGATAGAGAATAAGTATGATAGTCAAGAAAACATTGATCCCAACATTCAACCAAACAATAACGATCCTAACGATGAACAAGACATAAATTTGTCTATGATACCTTATATCCCACCTTCCTCTAACATTAGGGAGTGCAAAGATGATGATGATTTACTTGATGATAAGACTTAGCATGAAGACCCTACATGTAAGTATCTCTAACCCTTTATCTCTCTTGTGATGTGCTTCCCCCGTGATGCATTATGTGTTGTTTAGGCCTCCTAGGATGACCTTGAATTCTCATGTAAAGTCTGGGATACCAGGAGACTGGCTCTGTTGTGACCTTCTATTTGTATCATCATTCTTCTAAATTGCCTCTCTCTTATTTCATTGTTGTGTGTTGTCTCTTACAGACATAGCATTGTGGTTGGTGACACTGAGGGCACCCTCCTATGTGATTATCCCTAAGACACTTGTTTCTCCTCTCTTATTTATTGTTTCCCTTCCTCTAGTGTTTCCACCTAGCGAACGGATGACAACAAACATTTATACTGATGTGGACCTAGTGTCCCTTTCGAGAGCAATCAAAAAATGGACTTAGTTCCTAATATGATGATGGGGTTGTATATCTTATCCGATGCTTGGCTAGTGGAAGCAGTCGTGCTTTCTGCGTAATGATTTTTATGATGTTTCTATCACATTTACAAACATTAATAATACTGCTTCTTTATGCACCTATGTTTGTCTTTGAATCTGGCCTTGGTGGTACTTGATTCGGAGAGCTTCATGATATAGCCCCACAGTTATCCTCAAACTCTGAATTCATTGTATAACCTTGGCTCTTTGTGTGGTTAATCATATGCATTGTTTATCATGATTATGTAGACACTAACATGTTTCTTGCAGGGATGTGTTTGTGGGAACATTTGGCTATTATGAAGTACATGTCACCTCCGGGGGGCATGGGCTTTGCAAAAGTCTATATTCCCTTGTGTGTTTTCTTCCTACTTTAATGTGCTTGATATCAATGCATGATATCAACCACCTTAAGATGGGGGAATATAAGGTAAGCTGTCTATTGTAGATGTTAGCAATGTGCTTGTCCTCAGGTGTAGACTAGTGCGATGAGTACTTTTTGCATCCTAAGTTTGTTTGCAATCAATCAATCTATCTTGAAATCTATTGTGTATACCTCCTTTTCACCGTAAGGTGTCTCCATGATGGGGGTGGGGTTGTATACATTTGAGCTCATACCTCCTTTTCACTATAAGGTGTCTTCGTGATGTGGGTGGGGTTGCATTTTCAAAAGTCATCTATGGAGGCGGGGAGCAATTCTATGACTAACTCAACCTTAAGCGTGTCTTCGGCGATTGTTGTGGCGAAGCCCAATTGTCAGTGTGTGCCTATAATGTGCCTGAGATGGTGATGAGCCTAGCAATAGGGAACACACCATCGCTTGTCTACTGTGTTTTCTCCGTGTCTTCAAGTGTGTGTGTTTGGCATGCTTGTTTTGTGTGGTGTGTTTTTTGCCCCATATATAGTCTAAAGACTTGCTCAATGAGTGCATCCTGCATTTTGGCAGGTTTTACGTGTCTCGTGTGTGTGTTGCCCCATATATACAATTTAAAGACTTGCTCGATGAGTGCATCCTGTACTTGCATCTACATTTCATAGATATGATAAAAAGAAAAGAAAAGATAGCATTTCTGTCTTCCATGCATTAATGTGTATTCTATGCATTGACTATCTTCTCTATGTTCTGCGTTATTGTAACTGTCTTCTTCGTGTTTTACATGTCTGTTACTTTCTTCTATGTGATCGGCGTGTCTTCTCCATGCTTGGCATGTTTGTTGTGTTTGTGACTATACTTTAATGCATGTATTGACCTTGTCTTTATACATACATTAAAGTGGGGGCTAAATGTAACATCAGAAATGTCCCCTTGGGGGCTTTTCCTTCATAAGGTTTAGCTCCTGGGTCTTTTGCATGCATTTAAGACATCTTAGTTCATAATTTGGCATCTCGATGGAATGAGCCCTAGGTAACATGACAAATGGGACCTAGGAAGACCCCTTGAGTTGTACCCTATCCAAAATAGGGGGGAGGACTTGGGTGCCCGTGCCCTATTTTGGGGCAGCCCTAATTTTCAAGTGTCGGTTTATGACTATTATTTGGGTCCTTTGCCAACACAATAAGTTTGAATTATGAAAATCTTGGTGGGAGTGTTTGTAGTTGCATATAAAAGCATGTTTAGGCATTCATTTGTAAACTAGATGATCATTATGAACTTTAGGCATTCTCAAGGTGATTCAAGGCTTTCATTATGTTGCAAGAGTAGAATTGTGTGGTTTATGTGTTTGTGTTTGCAGATTTGAGCATCCATTTCATCATGGAATGAAGAGCATCTTCCTCCCATGATATCTTCACTGCAAGGTGACATTATATTGTGTTTTCATTATCAATTCCTTTGGTTTATGCCTCTGCCTCACAAGGGCATGCACTCTTTATCTGACAATGGTGTTCGGAGACTTAAGTGTCCTTTGGGGCTTGACTAAGGCAAGCCTCTAAACACCACAACCCCCAAACCAAGTCTTGTGATTGTAGGTTACAGGTGTCATATTCAAGAGAAGTGAAGTTGCAAAAAGGATTGGTAGGCATCAAGGATTTGGGATTTGAAGAGAAGTAGGACACCAAAGCATTTCCAAGACTTGGGCACTCACTCTAGTGTCCTCCACAACTAAGTTCCCAGAAATAGAAGTTACAGGGATGATCAATGTCGGAAGGAGGTCAGGATCCCGCAAAGAAACTGATACCTTGGACTTGGGCACCCGCTCTAGTGTCCCTGACTGTTATGCCTCGAAACCTCGAAAATAGGTATTCTGTGATTTGCTATTTTACTTCCGTATGCAAGAGCATTTTCTGTTATTCATCAATTTATTGTTGTATTTGCATAATTAAGGTTTTAATGGTCAATTGAGCATAAGAGAAGAGAAATTGATAATTAATTTTCCTAATCCAAGTTTCCCTACATCTCACAGTGATCTAGGGTATGATAGTGCTCACCACTTGACCCTAGGTCCTTGAATGTAAAGTGGAGAGGAGGATTTAAACATCAAAACAGTAAATATTAACAAATCCAAATTTTCCACTAAACACGTGGGAAAAGTTTTGCTAACAAGTCCTCTTCAAGATAGAAATCACTACACAGCTGTGAATGTTGCCACATGAGTATTAGGATCACCTTTTCCACCATATTTTTTAAAGCGAGGAGTCTCAAACTTCTCGGGCATAGGAGTTCTTAGGATTGCATAGGAAAGGGGATTACGGGCATGATATGTTGGTATATTAGGCTGCGAAGAATTTGTCAAATTTGTTACCTTTTTGTTGTAAAGCAGTCATGCCCTGCAAAAGTTGGTTTATGATGGCATCATTGGGAGATGCAATTTGTTGTGAGGAATTAGAACCAAAGTGAGGAGGTGATTGAGCTTGAGATATGATAGGCGGAGGTTGAGAATAGGTCAACGGTGGTTGGACATAATGGTAGGTGGTAGGTGGTTGAGAATAACTATATGTAATGGGAGGTTGAGAATAAGTGGGATGAAGAGGTGGTCGGGAGCAATTATTTATAGAAGAGGTCCCCTTAAGAACCAAATTTTGATAATTGAATCCCACAGATTTGTAATTAGTACCATTAGATACTCCAATACCAGTGGTAGTATTACAAGCATTTGCATCGGTTGTTAAGATTGTTGATGTAAATGTAGATATTTCGGTGGTCGGTATAGGTACCAATACTTGAGTATGAGATGGTGATAAAGTGTTATTTATTGTTTGTACACATTTAGTTACTGGCATAATATTGGTTTGTACAATGTGTGCTAATCCACGGATCGCGTTAACACCATCTTGTCCCTCTTTTATCAATTCTCTTATGTTATGAATTGCAGGAACAACTTGTTCAACTATCCTCTCATTTTCCATAAATGATTGAAAATCAGCTAGCTCTTTATCAAGTTTTTTTATTTTCTCATCAAATAAATTTCATGTCGCTTCAATAGTATCATAAACATCATGAAAAGTTTTCTCTTCCATTGTTCTTGTGATGGGTGTAATATCTTGTAACATTTCAGTCTCTCCTTTTGTAAAGAAGGTGTTCAATGTGCCAACTTCTTCGAGAGCACTAGATCCCATGTGTCTTATGCTTCTTCTTAAAGGAATATTTCTCTTAGGACAGTGAGTTATGAGACTCATGTAGCAATATGCACAAATTTTAGGCACAATATATGTTGTAAATGCTTGATTTTATGTACTTTTTCAATGCGAATATATGAAAGCAAAGGTGTTGTAAGGAAATTGATCAGGGGAAGCAAACTATATGTATGAAATCAGTCTAATACAGAAATAAGATCCTTCACAACACACTCTTGATGCAAATCTAAGATGATGACAAGTCAAAATATAGTGAAAATACACTAGAATATGTGAATTTTTTCACCAAATCTCAATGCAAAAGAGCATGACAAAGGGTGTTGTGAGAAAAATGATGATAGATATAAATTATATCAGTAATAACAACTACCTAATGCCAAAATATCCATCACAACACACTTATAGTTTCACTCGAGATCAAATCCTAGTGAAAATATAGCAAAAATATGCAATTTTTCACGAATTTTCAACTCCAAGACCTAGAAAAAGGGGTGTTGTAAAGAATTTTAGGAGGTGTATAAAATAATAGCAATGATATCAGTCACATAAATCCATAAAATTTGTCACAACACGCTTGGAGTGCAAACTAGGCCAAACCCTAGGGCAAAAATAGCAAAAATGTGTGATTTTTCACCAAATTTTCAATACAAGAGGCCAATAGAAAGGTGTTGTAAATAATTTGAGGAGGGGAAGTAGATAATACCACTGATATCAGCCAATTAGTACAAAAATATTATTTACAACATGCCTATAGTGCAAGTTTAAAGAGTCGATAAGGCCAAATCTAGTGAAAATCAATGTTTTTCAAGCCCTAGGTTTGAGATCTTGATGTAAAATGTTATATGAATGTTTTGCAAGCTGATATATGATGGAAATTACATTCTTTTAGATCTAAAAATGATTTCCAAGCCCTAACATGCAAAATGCAAGTGCAAATCTAGTGAAAAATCAATGAAAATGCTAGTTTTTGTTAAAATTTTCTATGCAAAATTACAATTTTTTGAAATCTAAATGCAAATTTGTTCTAAAATGAAAGACTACAACCAAATGTAAATTTTAATGAGCCTCTAAAATTAGTAGAAAAATCTGAAACAAGATTTTACCTACAAACCCTAGATTTTGGAATTACTAGGTTATATGCAAAATTCACAATTTTCAATAAAACCCTAGCAATTTTATGATGAAAATGCAATGCAAACTAATGAATTTTTGCAATTTTCTACAATTTAATTCATATCTAATGTAAAAACTAGAAATTTGATGAAATTCAAATTAATTGATGCAACATGCAAACCCTAAAATGCCATTTTTTTCTAATTTTTCAAAAATTTTAAAAGTTTTCCAATGCAATAAGATGAATGACCATATGAATGAATGAAATCACTATAAATCTAAAGAAAAACACTCAGCAAGGTGCAAATAAGTCTAATAACATGGGTTCACCAAAATGTAATAGGTAAAATTTGGATAGTTGAGTCTTCGGTAGTTTTGTATGTATCCTCCTTTCACCAATTGCATTCAAGGACCTAGGGTCGAGTTGCAATGTACCATCCTACCCTATGTCACTATGAGATGTAGGAAAACTTGGATTTGTATGATTTGATTGCCAATTATCTTCTCTTATGCTCAATTATACCTTAAAACCTTAATTATGCAAATACGACAACAAACGAACGAATATCAGAAAATATTGCTACAAAAAGATGTAAAATAACAAATAATTATGCACATGTTTTCAGGGTTTGGAAGCAGAACAGTTAGGGACAAAAGAGCAGGTGCCCAAGTCCAATGCCCTACT
The DNA here is from genome assembly GCA_027924645.1 of Cunninghamia lanceolata. Classification (NCBI taxonomy): domain Eukaryota; kingdom Viridiplantae; phylum Streptophyta; class Pinopsida; order Cupressales; family Cupressaceae; genus Cunninghamia; species Cunninghamia lanceolata. Next base: position 15,745,481 of record BSBN01000523.1, read on the forward strand.
TTTTTTCAGGATCTACAACCTATTCCTGCTGCATCAAAGATTTTTTCATTGCGGAACTTCAACGATTAATGAGCGGGCGCCCTAGTCCAGGGAGCTATTTTCTTCTCTGATCTGCAATTCTAACACTATATTGTACCCTCCTACAACTTCACTTTGTCTGTAGATTCAAGCTATAACCTGCAATCATGAAAACTTTGGGAGGGGGTGGTGGTGTTTAGAGGCTTGCCTCAGTCAAGCCCCGAAGAGACATTCAAGTCTTCCGAACACCGTTGTCAGATAGAGAGTGCGTGCCCTTGTGAGGCAGAGGCAAAAACCAAATGATAAATGCTCAAAACACAAATGATGTCACCTTGTAGTGAAGATCTCATGGGAGGAAGAAGCTCTTCATGCCATGAGGAGATGATTGCTTAAATCTACAAATACAAACACATAGACAACACAAATCTGCTCTTGCAACACAATGAATGCCTTGAATCACCTTTACATAAACTTGAGAATCCAAATTGCTAGCTAGTAATCTTCTAGTTTACAAATGAATGCCTAAACATGCTTATATATGCAACTACAAACACTCCCACCAAGAATTTCATAATTCAAACTTACCGTGTCGACATAGGACCCAAATAACAATCACCAGCCAACACCCAAAATTTGGGACTGACCCAAAATAGGGCAAGACTAGGGCACGGGTGCCCAAGTCCTCCCCCCTATTTTGGGCAAGGTTAGGTTCAAGGGATCCCCCTAGGTACCATTTGTCATGAAACTTAGGGATCATTTCATCGAGATGCCAAAATATGATGCAAGATGTCCTAAATGCAGATAAGAGACTTGGGAGCTAAACCTTATGAGGGAAAAGCCTCCAAGGGGACATTTTTTGACATTACAGTCACATGCATACAATATAATAGGGCTGCTACATCATTTAACTTAACAGCAGGTGGTACAATCACCTTTTGTAAAGCTTCTTTGAGCATTCCATGGTATGTAGGCGATGTTTGTATTAAATCCCAAAGAGAGATCTTAGCCAGAGTAGCATGAAGTTTCTCAACAAGATTGTATTCTTGACCACTTTTATGAGTAAGATGAGGTGGTGGAGGTAGCATAAGTTGAGAACATGGAAGAGAAATGGGTACCTGTGGTGCTTGCTTACCTTGCTTGTTATTACGAGTGTTGTATGTGTGAGCAATCACATTATGGTGTGGTTGTTGCAACAAATTTTAGACACCTTGATTTCTTTGATTGATTTGTCTTGCATAGTTTAAAAAGTAATCTGGGGGTCAAGGTGGTTTTTGATCACCTTGAACCATAATCACTTGTTTTAAGCAAGAGGGTGCACTAGGTGCCCCTCACACAATCATCTTAGGAATATTGCTACAAAGTTTGTAAGTGAATTTTGAATTAACATTATTTCTCTCTCTATTATACCCAACATCCATCCCTAAAGGATTTAATGTGAGAGACCTTTTCTCATCCACTAATGCTTCAACTTGGCCAGGGAGAGCATTGGAATGAGAATAAGGTATAATGTTATTAAGAAGGTTAGGTGTTGTATCATTAATAGGGCTATCCATAGTCTTCTCATCTAAGGTTCTTGAACATTCAACTATAGGAGAAGTAGGATAATCTATGGAATCATCATCATCATTAACAGAAGAAGAACATTCACTCTCATCTTTCTCATGAGTAATCCTAGAGATGAATTTAGTTAAATCTTCTAATATCTAAGGATATGCTCCTATGAGTAATGAGAAGCTATCAAAATCATGTGTATAACAAAGTAATTTCAGCTCATATGTAGAACATATAGAAACATCACTATTACTTATAGAAGCTATGTGCTCTAAGACATGAGGGTTCTCATTAGTGAATTTGGAGAAAATTTCAAAGTCTAGGATATACTCATGCCAATATTTCAAAGAAGGATAACATGAGGATGCCATCATGAAATGTCTTGTATCAGCACTATTCAATATGCAAGCTTCTATGACAATTAACACACTATAGAAGTGAGACTATTTCGCGCCCAAGCACTTGGTTGAGGGAAGCGGGTACTAAAGGACACACAAAGTGTTGTTATATGGAGCCTAATCAGACTCGGAGGTTAAATTTTTGCCACTTTTATCAGCGCGGTTTCCCCCAAATTCCTATAGGGTCAAGGGGCAGCGACCCTTGCAGGGGTTTGGGGGCAGTGCCTGTTGCAAGTATGAGGATAACCAGTGTTGTCATTGATGTCAACATACTCATATTGCATTAATGAGAAGGATTGGATGAGCTGTGTGCTGAGGATATTGAGAAAATTAGCCTCAATCAGGAACAATGAAGAACAGTGATGACATTAAGGTAAAAGTCCAAGATAAGATAAAGATCAGAGGATGCGGTTTAAAGGGTTTTTAGATATGAATCTTGAGATGCTCCAGTCAAGATTTCAGAGGTCTGCATGAAGGTATGAAGAAGTTATGGTCACTCTAGTAGAACCGGTTCTAGCAGATGTTCAGTGGTGACAGAGTGTCATAGATTGGTCCGGTGAGCTCCGGAATTGCATTATCTCATTCTGTGGATTGGAGGGAGTGTTGAAGAAGTCAGTGTGAAGTGACAACTAGATTTGTTCATGGTTTAGAGGTCCAGAAGCACCTTTTTCAGTGTGACAGTGGCGATAGACTGTATTCTTGAAGTTCTGGATGAAGAAGAGAAGAATTCCAGTAAGCTGATAAAGTGTAGATGTTCTTGGTGACTCAGGAAAGGTTTTGGTGATCTTTAGATCGTGCACAATTCTTATTAGCGGTCCGCATTGAGATTAGAGTTTGGATTTGATGTAAAGACCACCGGTTGTTGGTGTTCTTCCTAAGACTGGCTGACCGGATATATTACACGTCTTGGGAATGATCTTGTAGGTGTTTGCCGACTTAGATGATTGTTCCTAAGTTGATGCCTTGTATAAATAAGGGATTGTGAATTCATTTCGAAGTGTGTCTTGGAGCGGATAAGTGTGGTGTAGCGAAGAGAAGTGTGAAAGGCAGAGTAGGAGTTTTTGGGCTTAAATGAAACTGATCCAAGCATGGTAAAGATGTCAATCTCTAGTTCAAGTTTGTAATACTTGTTACTTTGTAGACAGTGTGTCTCTTGTAGGCAATGTGCCTCTTGTGAGCATTGTGCTCAGGCAGTGAGCCCTAATTGGCATGTGCCATCTATTTTTCTTATTCTTCTAACAGAGAATAATCCTTAGGTTAATCACCCCGTGGTTTTTCCCTTGACCAGGTTTTCCATGTCAAAATCTTGGTGTCTCATGTGTTGATGTGTATCTGCTCTGGTGTTTATGCTTTATCCTTTCATGAATGATTAATTGATATGCTATTACATAACAAAGAGGATTTAAGTGTTTAAATTAGAAGCAAGTTTTGGACAACTGATTCACCCCCCTCTCAGTTGTCTGTCCTGAATCCAACAATTGGTATCAGAGCCAAGTTCCTCTAAAAGGAGCTTAACCGCTTGAGGAGATCCAGGATGTCGTCATACAAGAAGGATAGTTTGAAGTTTGATGGAACCAACTTCTCTCTTTGGAAAGGTCGCATGAAATGTTACTTGGAGTGTATGGGAAAGGTGTACTTATCCATGGTCACAAAAGCATATGTACCTCCATAGGGTGGTCTGACAACTCTAAATGAAATCACAGATGCTGAAAACAATTTGCAGACCAAAGAGGCTCTTCTAAGCGCATTGACTGACTCAGAACTCTCAAATGTTATTGACCTACCAACTACCTATGAGATCTAGATTAAACTAGAACTTCTGCATGAAGGAGATGAGTATGTTAAGAGTGTAAGGCTGCAGAGTCTCAAAGGGAAATTTGAAAGACTGAAGATGAGAGATGATGAAAATATTACTACCTTTATGCCAAGAGTAAATGAGCTGGTGTGTAGAATTAGGAATGCTGGTGGAGTTTTGGATGAAAATGAGATTGTTGGCAAAATTCTTAGATCCCTTCCTGCTGTCTACAAAATCAAGGTTGCTGCCATTGATGAATTCAGAGCCCATACAACTGTCACAAAAGACCAATTGGCTGGCAAACTAGCTGCATTTGAAATGACCAAGTTTGGAGATGATCCCTCCAAGACTGAATCTGCATTCAAAGCCAGTGCCTCTGTGAAAGGCAAACAAAGATTTGATCCGGGAGAAAACTCTTCAATGAAGCTATCATGGTATGATCAACCAAGAAGAGACATGGAAGAGGAAGAAGCAGAAACAGCTCAACTTGAAGCCCTCATTGCAAAGAGACTGCCAAGAGGATCCGGTAAGTATGAAGGAAAATTACCCTTTAAGTGCTTCAACTGCAATAAGATTGGTTATTTTGCCTCAAGATGTCCGGAAAGATCTACAAGGTCAAATTCTAATAGACAAAGGTTCCAAAAGAATTGTTATTATGTTCATGAAGAAGATGATAATGAAGGAGTAACAAATGATGAATCAGAAATAGGAAACAAATCCAGAAATGAATGGGTGTTTATTGCCATCAAGGAAGAAGATCCAATATCCTCTGAATCTGTCAATCATAAGATTGTAGAAAGAGCTTTGGCTGCCCAAGTTGAAGAAAATGATGATTGGGTTATTGACAGTGGATGCTCTTACCATATGACAGGTGACAAGAACAAGTTCTTAGATTTGGAAAGGTATGAAGGAGGAATGGTAAATTTGGTGATAATTCTGCTGGTAGAATCAGAGGTAGGGGAACTATTTCTTTTGATGGAAAGAGCAAAACTGGTAATGTACTATATGTTGAAGGATTGAAGCACAATCTTCTCAGTGTTGGACAGTTGGTGGACAAAGGTTATGATCTTCGGTTCAAGAATAGAAGATGTAGGATCTTTGAAAGCTCTGAAATTGAGATTGCATCCGGTACTCAAACAAAAAGTAATATCTTCCATCTAGTTGGTTCTAATAAAAGTTGTCTGTTTGTTCAAGTTGATTAGAGTTGGTTATGGCATAGAAGGTGTTGGGTCTCGAAAATGCAGGTTGTGGATTCTAAGGGGATGCCAAGCCCTATGGTCAAATCTACAACATTTTTGAGCCAATGACTGGAGTTTGACCTTAACGATCAGCTTCTCCCTGCGCTTTAGGTCCTGCTACAACCTAGGCGGGTGAACCTTTGATTATCAAAGCAAGGTTGTATGATCAAATCTATGTTGGTTTGCTGCTAGTTTATCCAATTACAATGGCATACCTGTAAATCAGATGAAATACTGTAAACTATTTCTAAGGAAAGCAAATGATTTAACCTAAACTCTAACAGAAATAAATAACAAATAACATGAAATGAATCTACAAATGATTTTAAACATAAAATAAATCAATAATTTGATTGGTGCTTTGTCTGTTTTGGGCAACGGAGTCAGGATGTCAAAAACAAATACTTGTATCAGGTAATAATTCAATCTGATTGGCACATACAATAGTTTGTAACCTGTACAAACGTGCAAGGAAGAAATTATTAATTCATTCTTAATAATCGAAAGGACATAATTGTATTAAATGCAAAACACTAAAAGGATTTTAATCTTTCTGGAAAGAACCAATTTAGATTTGCAAATTAACAAATTAGATCAACTATGGAGACAAATCAATAACCTAATCAATTAATTGTACTTAATAATCCATTCAACATTCTAAGATTACTATAATTGATGAGAAAGGATTTAATTCTCTGAGAAACCAACCAAATCAATTATACTGAATTATCAACTGTAATCAGACAATTTAAACATATCCTTAACACATTTAAATTGAATAATCAAGAAATGAATGATATGGAGATAATTAAATTGACTGAATTAAAACGACAAACAAATGATACCGTCACAATGTATCTCGAATTCCAATCCTCAAATGCTGCCTCAGAACATATCATGCACCATAGCCTCTCTCAGAACGAAATTGCATATAAACTTGCATCAAATATCCAAAATGTTTCAATTTGTCTGTGTAAAGAATCTCTATTTCTAACTTTATTCTAACCCTATTCTAACTCCTTTCTCTAGGTCCTGGGATCTCTATTTAAAGAGATGCAACAAGCCTCAGACCCGTTACAAAATTCATGACGGTTGATGAACCTAACCATGAGAAACGGTATATTTTATTACATAAATTAAATAACTTGATTTAAAAACTTTAACGATCATTTTAGGGTGAAATAAAATATTTAACCTTCTCATTGAGAGCTGCTTCATTGCATTCAATACAACCCTAATCCTGCAAAGAAAACAAATTAATTGTCAGATAAATAATATATAAACACATAATTTTCATTGATGTGGACCTTAGGACCTGTGTCGTGAGGTATTGTTTCCGTTGTATATTTTCTCACTTATATTTATATTTAGGGTTTTCATCTCCATGACAATATTTGATTTTATCTTAATTTATTATCACTTTGTATACCCAAATGTTAATAATAGTTTGCGTTGATGTTTCCTTTTAAGGCTCTTAATAATTTAATCAAATCTTTTGTCGTGACTTTAGGTTTGATTAATTTTAACATAAATCTTTTACCAATCACAAAATATTCTCTTTTGGTACAACTCTTTATTTATTTAATTAATTATTAATTAATTTTCTTTGGGTTCCCACGGGAATACAATATTTCTCCATACTTTAATATTTATCCAATTTTTCTTTTCACCTCTATTTGGAGCAAAATAATTATTTGGGTGAAGATTATTATCCCTTTTTTATCTCCTATGTGAAAGATATTTCACTGGTCATTATAATGCATTTTCACATAGGAATGTTCTCTAGGTAAAATAATTACCTCACTTGATTAACCCCTTGAAATATCTTACCTCAGAATGAAAACATTCTTAAAATCTTTCCTTGGGTAAAAATTACTTCATTCCTCCGTGAAATAATTCTTATTTTGCACTATTCATTTTAATATTCCACCCAGCCGAATGTAATTTTCATCATTAGCAAACTTAATGACTTTTTCTCAATAATATTTATCAGCTTGAATGGAATGATATTTTGCCCATCGGTATATTGGCAGGATTGTGGTTCTTCTTCCACCGATTGTCATCCTCTCCACCAATATCTTCTTCATGTTGAATCTTTTTCTTATGCAAATTGAGAAGCATCTTTTCTTCAAGTTCATTCTTCTGATAATTGATGGCAATAGAATAATAATGTTGATTCAAACCATGGATCAATGTCTGGATGGATGGTTTATTTAAATGCCCCAGGATTGGAAGTTGTTTACCAAGCCTCTTAAAAATTGCAAATATTTGACATGTATCTATTATGTACCATCCAAGGGATTTTTGATGCTGGGGTTTTTTGAAGATTTAAAATTCACCAGGTACCCATCGGCATGTAAGGTAAAGGTGGAATGTAGCTTTTTGAATTCCTATTAGCCGTAGCATATGGGATGTCTCTGGTGATATTGGCTCTCCTTCACGACAAATTGTATAGTCTGCTACTAGTTCTATCACACCTTTTTTAATTGAACTGGCATGTCATGATTCTGCAAAAATGGTTCCATATTTTGATCTCCTCCCATAGGTTTCTTTGTTGCAATATCTTTTGTGCTTTTTGGAAAGACCAAATGCTGGACATCAGTATAACAAGGGAACTTAAAAATGACTCTCTCTGATACAATGTTGTCTTGCCAATTTGTATTTCTACCTTGACTTAGGGTTTCCTACTATCTTTCAAACTCTTGAAATTGTTGATAAAATATGGCTATCTTCATGTTTGCATTTCATCCAGCCCTATCAAACAATTAGAACCCAGTCTGATACACTACTCACTCATAACGTCACGGCTATTTACCACTATTGCACACCTCCCATGGTTCTCTAGATAAAACAATCCATCTTCCCTTAGCCTTACGATTGCCTGCCGACGAGATACTTTATTAGCACGACCTTTCTTGCCCAAATCAATATCCACAAGGTTATCTTGTGTAACCCTTCCTATTGTCTCCTCATTGTTTTTAATAAAATATGGCGCCCATAAAAGATTGCATATGCTCCATTGGAAGCAAGAGATCTTTGCATAGCTGAATTGGCAGTTTATTCTAACCTGATGATGACCTTCCTATGTTGTTTGTACATGTGTTTAGATTCAGTCCTTGAAGATACGGTTTCATCATCACCAGGATCCAGGTCCATATCCAATATCATAGCTTCAATATCAGAAAAATGTGGCAACTCTTCGTCACTGTCAGAAAACTTATTCTCTTGATTCCCTGGAAATTGGTTAGCTGCAGCTTCTTCACAACTCATCATTTGAAAATCATTTAATCCATCATCAATAGGAATAAGGGATGTTGCTTGTGAGACTTGCATTATATTATTTTGAATGGCAGGTTCCCCTTCAAATTGCAAAGGTCGTGTGAAGTCTACATAGCCATCATTACCGTGCAAGGGGCCATGAGTACATTTGTGCGAGGATAACAAATTATATTTATTATCAGCATAGTTTTCTAACATCGAAGGTACTGTTGAGATCCCTTGTTGTAAAGCAACAGGTAGACTAGAAGATGGAACCCCTGGATGAGAGTCATTCTTACTTGCACCTAGTTCCTCACAAACTACAGATGGTGCAGTGAATTCTGAAATCTCCATTTTAACCTGATAATCTACATAAGGCTTGTTGCTCCCATCATCTTGAAAACTGAGTGGCCGAAACTCATTAGCTGCCTCCACAAGAGTTTCTATTGTTACAGGCTCTTCCTTGAGTTAGTGGCTCGACTGATCTTAACTGGCTTTTGTAATGATAGAAGCCTGATAAACACTGTGGCAGGGATTTGGTCCTATTTTACACCAGCAGAAGTTTATTGTGCTTAGGCACCACAAAAGTCTAAGAGCAAAGTCATAAAGTAGGGAAACAGAGATACCAAACACATTTGCATTTTGTGTTGAAGTGCTTGCGGCTCTTGAAAGATTGAAAAGTCATAATGGACAGGAAATGTTGGCATCTTCCCACCTCAAAGGTCTGGTTATTCTTAAACATCATCCACTTTTAATAGTCGAAAGTTAATTTTGGCCAATAAACATAGGACAAATATTTACCACTTTTTGGTATAGATGAAGTGTAAATTTACTATTTGATTGTTTGACCATTAACTAAGATGATGTTTAAGTAAAATACTTTTAACATACCTACACACTGAAATGTGAAAGCCTGACAAATTCATAGTGGTGGGGTTTTCAAAATTCCTATGAACCCACAAGGCTTGATAAAGCATAGTGAGTGGAGTACCAACATGCTCAAGCACCTACAGGTTTTGCTAGGGTATAATTCACAAGTCCTAAATATCTTCTTCCTTAATAAAAGACCATGATACAAGCAGTTGAATAAGTTACATGAGATGCAAGCATAATATCTTGGGTTGGGACTGTTGGCAAATGTTGCAGATTCAATTGGACAAAAGGAAAATAAATATCTAGAGTATCAATTGTTGGCTATCTTCTCTTGCGGCAACCAGTGACAGTGAAAGTGATGGTAAATTTTTTTTTTTTTCTATGGAATGCACTCACAAGAGAGCTTGCTACAAATATAAATGTGAATATGAAATAGATGGTATAGAGTTTTGAAATCAAAATATGCTTGTTTGTGGAACCGAATCTGCATATGGATAATTTGTTATGATGCAAGTAGGGATATTGAGATTACTTAACGTTGTGTTTCATTCTCTGCAAATGATTCTCATTTCACATCTCTAAAAATCAACCTTGTATGTGATTCCATAATCACAAGTGTTGGTGATGGATTATTTGGTATCATAACATGTGGAGGATTTTCCTAATTTTCTATAAGCTCAAACTTTGAGGTCACCTCTATGTCATTTAGTAGTAGTGGAACCTACTTTCATACGTTAAATACAACAAATGCCACCTTGGTCCACGATATAAGGATGATATCGATAAATCTCAACTTGGTGCCAAAAGAGACCTTTACTATGGCTGATCCACTTATGCATTCTGTGAGGCTTTGCATTGTCCGACCATGGAAAATAGATGCCCACTACAAAAAAGTTGGTTAATTTCAAGGTATGTTGATGAAGGAAATCAAGATGTGAATGATGCTTGTTGGCTTTATAACATGGTAACAACTGTGTGAATAGCCAAGAGGAGAAAGTTGAACAGGATGGAGGAGAACCAATTGGTGTTTCAATTCAAATTATTATCCTAGGCAAGGTAACAAAGCTTACGGAGAGATTGATTGATGAATTGGATGGAAGAGTAGAGCTTGATGCTTGGAATGCTTTGCGGAATGTAACAAAAATCTTAATGGAGAGCTCACAAAGAGGTATAGTTGATATTGTAAATAATAGTAGGTTTTCAAGGTAGGATCATATCAAACAAGGAAACAAGTGTTTATGTTTTATAGAAAGAAATCAAATGGTGAGCTCCTACTTGCTTATAGATTTGTTCTAGAGGATAGACAAGTATGCAAAAATTTCAAAGCAATGCGATTTAGCTTAACAATGCATGTTCATTCCCATATGATTGGAAATTTGGAATAGGTGAATTGATTGTGAGTTGGCCTAATTGGGAGCACATCTGAGTGGCATACCTTAACATTCAAGTAATCACCGATGGCACTTTAAAAAATTTTGAAAGAATTTACTAGAAATTTTTAGTTCCAACAGAAGGATGTGTCATGTAAATTTTGATAACATTATCAAGATAAGCAATACTCAGGTTGTAAGAGATCTTCCAAAATTGGTAAAACCTACAAATAGTTTGTGCAAAGAATGTCAGCTAGGTAAACAGAACAGAGTCTCATTCAAAAGCAAGGATCAGTCCTCTACCAGATTATTGAAATTAATTCATACTGATCTATATGGTCCGACAAGAATCAAGAGTATGCAAGGTGATAGATATTTCATGTTACTGATTGATGACCATTCCCGGATGATGTGGGTTACCTTTCTGAAAGAGAAGTCAGAAGCTTTTGAGAAGTTCAAAATCTTCAAGGCTATGGTAGAGAATCAAACCAGATTAAAACTGAAATGTCTGAGGTCTAATAGAGGTGGTCAATTCACATCCGGTGAATTCATAGACTTTTGTGAGAAGCATGGTATAAAGAGACAGTTATCTGCTCCTAAGACTCCACAGCAGACTGGAGTAGTAGAGAGAAAGAACCGAACCATCCAGGAAGCATCCAGGACAATGATGATGGAAGCAAATGTTCCCCAGATGTTTTGGAGAGAAGTTGTCAGCACTATAGTCTATACTCTCAATCGAGTTCAAATCAGAAGCAATACCGGTAAGACTCCTTATGAACTTTGGTTTGGTATAACTCCTACTGTGAGATATTTTAGAGTATATGGTAGCAAATGTTACATTAAAAGAGATGAAGATCTAGGAAAGTTTGATGCTAGAAGTGATGAAGGAATTTTCTTAGGTTACTCCACTCAAAGCAAAGCATACCGGTGTTACAATAAGAGACTGAGAAAGATGATAGAAAGTACAAATGTGAAGGTTGATGAAGGAATTGAGAAGCCCTCAAGGTTTTATGAATATGATAAAGATGATCAGAATGGTTCTCTGGTTCAAGGAGCTCAATCCTCTTCTAAAAGATAGATTCAGACTGATCCGGTAATTTAGGAAGAAGAGATAGGTCTGAATGAGCTTGATCAAGAAACAGAAGTGCAAGAAACTCCCAAAGTTCCAAGGTATGTAAGATTGAACCACTCTGAAGATCAGATCATAGGTGACAAAAGCAAAGGTGTGCAACCCAGAAGGACAATTGCTCAAAATTCAGATGAATACTGTCTGATTTCAAAGATTGAACCTAAGACAATAAATGAAGCCTGCAATGATGAAAACTGGACCAAAGCAATGGAGGAAGAGTTGATGCAAATTGAGAAAAATCACACTTGGGATCTTGTTCCCAGACCTAGAAACAAGAATGTGATTGGAACCAAATGGGTCTTCTGGAACAAACTAAATGAAGTTGGCAAAGTAATTAGAAACAAAGCCAGATTGGTCTGCAAAGGCTACTCTCAAATAGAAGGAATTGATTTTGAAGAAACCTTTGCTCCGGTGACAAGAATTGAAGCAGTCAGATTATTTCTTGCATTTGCTTCCTTTAAAGACTTCAAGGTATATCAGATGGATGTCAAGTCTGCCTTCCTAAATGGTGATTTGGAAGAAGAAGTATACATTAAGCAACCAGATGGATTTCAATTGTCTGATCATGGTGATATGGTCTACAAGTTGAAGAAAGCACTGTATGGATTGAAGCAAGCCCCAAGGGCTTGGTATGAAATGTTGGATAAGCATCTTGTACAGATTGGTTTCCACAAAGGTACTACTGACAGTAACTTATATTTTAAAATTGATCATGAAAACATCTTGATTGTTGAAGTATTTGTTGATGATATCAACTTTGGAGGAAAATATAGCATGTGCAAAACGTTTTCAAATCAAATGAAAAGTGAGTTTGAGATGTCCATGCTTGGTGAAATAAATTTCTTCTTGGGTCTACAAATTACTCAAACAAAGAAAGGGATCTTCATTTCTCAGACCAAATATGTGAAAGAATTGTTGAGAAAATTTGGGATGGAAGATTCAAAGCCAATGAATACTCCCATGGCAACCAGATGCAAGTTGAGCAAAGATGATGACTCTCCTAAGATAGATCAAACAAAGTACAGATCAATGATTGGAGGATTATTGTATCTCACTCAGACTAGACCAGATATAATGCAGGCTGTTGGTCTTGTGGCAAGATTCCAGGCTGATCCCAGAGAATCTCATGTCATGGCAATCAAAAGAATTTTTAGATATTTAAAAGGAACAATTGAATATGGCCTATGGTATCCTAGAGATCAGGATTTCTCTCTTCATGCATACACAGATGCAGATTGGGCAGGAGATGTGGATGACCGGAAGAATACCAGTGGTGGAGCATTCTTTTTGGGAAAGAGATTGGTTTCTTGGCTAAGCAAGAAATAAGATGCAATATCTCTGTCTACAACTGAAGAAGAATACATTGCAGCAGCAGGTAGTTGCACTCAAGTTTTATGGATGAAGCAGATGCTAAGAGATATTAAAGTAGAGTATGAGAAGCCTATCACAATCTTCTGTGATAATTCAAGTGCAATAAATATTTCTAAGAATCCGGTGCTGCACTCTAAGACTAAGCATATATCTATTAAGTTTCACTTTCTAAGAGAGCAAGTGAACAAAGATGAAGTTAGACTGGAGTTTGTGCCCTCTAAGGATCAGATTGCAGATATCTTTACTAAACCTCTTCCCAAGGACTCTTTTGAGTTTCTCAGGGAGAAGTTAGGGGTTATTACCCCTGTGGTGATGAACTAGGATGCACTGATGTGCATCAGTCTGGTGGATATCAGAATCATATCTTGTGATCTGGATTGGTGATGGGGAGCTGCTACTCAGGGGGAGCAGCTGGTATGATTCTGATATGTTAAAATTGCAAGTATGAGCCCTTTGCCATTGATGTCAAAGGGGGAGAGAAGACATGTGAAAAATAAGTGGTTGTTGATCAAAGGGGGAGCAATAAAGAAAGAGAAGACATGTGAAGAGTTGTTGCTGATAGGGGGAGCTGTGACAGAAAGGAGAAGTTCTCGTCTTGATGGTTTTTCACATCATATGTTGCCATCAATGACAAAGGGGGAGATTGTTGCAAGTATGAGGATAACCAGTGTTGTCATTGATGTCAACATACTCATATTGCATTAATGAGAAGGATTGGATGAGCTGTGTGCTAAGGATATTGAGAAAATTAGCCTCAATCAGGAACAGTGAAGAACAGTGATGACATTAAGGTAAAAGTCTAAGATAGGATGAAGATCAGAGGATGCGGTTTAAAGGGTTTTTAGATATGAGTCTTGAGATGCTCTAGTCAAGATTTCAGAGGTCCGCATGAAGATATGAAGAATTTCTGGTCGTTCTAGTAGAATCAGTTCCAGCAGATGTTTAGTGGTGATAGAGTGTCACAGATTGGTCCGGTGAGCTCCGGAATTGCATTATCTCATTCTGCGGATTGGAGGGAGTGTTGAAGAAGTCAGTGTGAAGTGACAACTAGATTTGTTCATGGTTTGGAGGTCTGAAAGCACCTTTTTCAGTGTGATAGTGGCGACAGACTGTGTTCTTGAAGTTCTAGATGAAGAAGAGAAGAATTCCAGTAAGCTAATAAAGTGTGGATGTTCTTGGTGACATAGGAAAGGTTTTGGTGATCCTTGGATCGTGCACAATTCTTATTGGCAGTCCACATTGAAGTTAGAGTTTGGATTTGATGTAAAGACCACCGGTTGTTGGTGTTCTTCCTGAGACTGGCCAACCAGATATATTACACATCTTGTGAATGATCTTGTAGGTGTTTGCCGACTTAGATGATTGTTCCTAAGTCGATGCCTTGTATAAATAAGGGATTGTGAATTCATTTTGAAGTGTGTCTTGGAGCAGATAAGTGTGGTGTAGCAAAAAGAAGTGCGAAAGGCAGAGCAAGAGTTTTTAGGCTTAAATAGAACTGATCTAGGCATGGTAAAGATGTCAATCTCCAGTTTAAGTTTGTAATACTTGTTACTTTGTAGACAGTGTGTCTCTTGTAGGCAGTGTGCCTCTTGTGAGCAGTGTGCTCGGGCAGTGAGCCCTAATTGGCATGTGCCATCTATTTTTCTTATTCTTCTAACAGAGAATAATCCTTAGGTTAATCACCTCGTGGTTTTTCCCTTGACCGGGTTTTCCACGTCAAAATCTTGGTGTCTCATGTGTTGATGTGTATCTGCTCTGGTGTTTATGCTTTATGCTTTCATGAATGATTAATTGATATGCTATTACATAACAAAGAGGATTTAAGTGTTTAAATTAGAAGCAAGTTTTGGACAGCTGATTCACCCCCCCCTCTCAATTGTCTATCCTGAATCCAACAGTGCCCCCAAGACGGGGTCCAGGGGTAGCACCCTTAGCATGCTCCCTGTTGCGATACAGGGCGGGGTCGAGGGGCAGCACCCTTGTGGGGGCTCGGGGGCAACACCCCTGAAACCTCACATGGTTTTTTATTATTTTATAAAGGCACCAGGAGTTAGTTTTTTATTGACAGACATTAAAAGACCCTATTTTGTAATCAACAAAAAGCTTGATAAAAGCAGCTAAGGGTTAGGGTTTCGATTGATGTATTGTAGCATTTTGCAGTGGTATTGAGTTGTAGGGATTGCTGGTTGTAATCGGTTTGATTTACTGGATAATAATATTGGACTTTCTGTTTGGTGGATGTAGCCCGAGTTTGGGTGAACCACATTAAAATTTGTCTCACTGTTATTATTTCTGTGTATTTCCATTCCTCTGTTTAATCTTTATTTGCATTTAATTGATATCTTCTGCCAGCTAACCCTAACACAAAGTCCACAAAAAACCAAGTGGATAGGTGAAAATAGTGCAACACAACAAGCTCAAATTGATGTTTTTAAATATTTTGAACAAAAAAATATGAAAAGGTGTGTAAACACATAATGTTGAAATACACATTGTGTAATTAAAACTGTGCCAATTTTCACCCTTTTTAATGAAAATGACTAAAAGAAGAAGTGTTGTGGGGAATTTTATGAAGGGTAGTGAATAATAAGGTCAATATAAGTCCAATAATGCAAGAATATCCTTCACAACATGCCTATGATCCAAAACTATGTATGAGTATGACCTAAAAATGCTTGATTTTTCACTTTTTTCTTAATTTTTCAATGCAAATCACTAACAGAAGAGGTGTTGTGAAGAATTTTATGAGGGGTAGCAAATAATAAGGTCAATATCAATCCAATAATGCAACAATATCCTTCACAACATGCTTATAATGCAATTCTAGAGAGACAATAAGGCCAAATCTAGTGAAAATGCAAGGTTTTCAAACCCTAAACATGAATTTTTGCAAAGAGGGAACTATGATGCAACACTATAATTAGAAATTATTCCTAAATGAGTGTTTGAAAAGGGTAGTAAAATTTGAAACAAGATTTTAACTACAAACCCTAGCTAATGCAAAACTAGGTTTTTATGAAAAATGCACAATTTCAAGCATTTTTTAACAAATTAAGCATGAAAATGCAATGCAAGTTCATAATGGGTTACACTTTCTGGGACATTCTATTTTTTACTGAAATCACATGTTTTTAGAAAATATAATGATTTAAGCCTTGAAAGGTTCCATTTAAAGGATTTCAATTGAAGAGGGTTTGATCAAAACCCCTTAGATTCAAACCCCCTTGGATAGAACCCTGCTAGTTTTAAACCATACCCATAATGGAGTCTCCTCTACACCTATCACAATGCTGATAAAAAACCACTTTTGATTTACCTTTTGGGGGATCAAATGAATTTATTTAAAGTTTATGTTTTGTAAGTATGTAGTCCTTATTATAAGCTTCCCAAAAAGTATAGATTTAAATATATTTAATTTGATTATTATATTTATTTTTTATTTTTTGTGAATGTAGGTTTTTCACTGAACATCAAGTTTTCTGTTCTACACACATGGAAAATTAGTAAATTAGTGATTTTTTTTTGAAAAATATCTATGCCCTAGGTATTGATGTCCTTGTTTCAACAAAAAAAGAAAAATAGAATTTCCATACATACAGAAAAAGTTATGTTTTACGGAATACGCCTATGTCTAAATTATAATTAGTTTGACTTCAAAACTTAATTAAAAAAAATATTCAACAAAATATTATGAAACCAAATGCATGCCCTATATATTGGTGTTACCAATCTAAATTCAAAAGAATTAGAATTTTATCCTTTGTAGAAAAAAAGTTATGTGCTGCAGAATACACGTCACTTTAAAAAAATGTTGTTTACTATTAAAAACTAGTTATCAAAGGAGACGCAAATTTTTTTACAATTTAACTCCAAATTTTTTAAAATATATATATTTAGAATCTAAAAACAAAATCTCACAAATCACTAGTTCACATTATCTTCAAATTCCTAATGGTTTAGCGGCTATAGGTGTCAGAAAGTGAATATTTAGTTCAAAATGTTGATTTCAATGTCAAGTTTAGCAAAAAAGTGTAACCCATTATTGTGGGCATGATTAAAATAAGATGAATTTCTGTAATTTAAATCAAATCTAATGAAAATAAAAAAAATAAATGAAATTAAATGCCAATTAAGTCAAATTATGCCAAAATGCAAGCCTAAAATGCCAACTTTTTAAAAATTTCTAATTTTTTCAATTTTTTGTAATTTTTCAAATGCAATAAGATGAATGAATGCAAATCTATCACACAACACTCAGCAAGGTGCAAAATTCAAAAACATAGGTTCACCAAAATGTTTAATATGAAAAGAGGGGTTGAGGTTCTATTTTGGTTTGAGGGTTCGATGGGTTTAGTTCCTCCTTTCACAACAAACACTCAAGGACATATCAACCAAGTTGAATCTCTACTAAGCGAGAGCATTCACCTAACAGGTTGGGCTGTCACTTACTAACTAATGCCTTAATGTAATCGTCAAATATGTAAAAAACCCTAATTATGCAAAATAGTGATCACATTAATAAATTTAGACAAATGCTTACAGACTAAGGTAGTAGGTAGAGATTAATAATTGACCATTTTTTGAAGTTTGGAATGCGGAATAGTCGGGGACACTACCACTAATGCCCCTATCCAAGGTACTATTTTCTCTATGGAATCCTAATCTTAGATCCCGACACTGATATTCACTGTATTTTTTGTCTCTATCCTAAAAGATGTGGACACCTCCATTAGCACCCAAGTCCAATGTCAGATGTTTTTCGAGATGTCAGAAGCTCTTCGAATGTTGATTATCACTATCCAAATTATTTCTGTGTTTGCAACTCTAGAGGACACTAACACTAACCCCCGTGTCCAAGCAGTCCTTTTTCTATAGGGATGCGGAATACGTACACTGTCTTACTGTTCCCTGTAACTCCACTCTCTCTAGATGTGAAACATGTAACCTGCAATCACAAGGAGAGTGGTTAGGGGTTGTGGTGTTTAGAGCCTTGCCTCAGTCAAGTCCAGAGAGACATTCAAGTTTTTCGAACACCATTGTCAGATAAAGAGTGTGTATCCCTACGGGATAGAGGCAAAATCCAAATTGATGAATGATTCAAACACAAATAGATATCACCTTGGAAGTGTAGATCTCACATAAATGAAGGCTCTTCAGTCACATGAGAAGATGAAGCTAAATCTGTAATCACAAACACAATAACAATGCTCTGCTTTGCAACAATAAATATCATGGATGCTCTAAAATCACAAGTTAGCCAAAAGTTCATAATCATCTTCTTCTAGTTTGCAAATGAAACACTAAACATGCTTATATATGCAACTACAAACATTCTCGCTAAGAATTTCATAATTCAAACTTGAGATGTCGACATAGGACCTAAGTAACGGTTATAAAACTGACATTTAAATTTAGGGCTGACCTAAAATAGGGCAGGACTAGGGTGCTAGTGCCCAAGTCCACCCTCCCAATTTTGGTCAGGATCTGTTTAACTGACATCCCCTAGGTCCTATTTGCCATAACACTCTGGAGTTTTCTCATCGGGATTCAAAATTAACATGCAAGATGCTTGTAATGAATTCTAAGGACCCGAGAGCTAAACCTTAAGAGGGAAAATCCACCAAGGGGATATTTTCCAACATAACACCTGCAATCACAAAGAGATGGGTTTGGGGGTTGTGGTGTTTAGGAGCTTGCCTCGATCAAGCCCCAGAATAATATTTAAGTCTTCCAACATCATTGTTAGATAAAGTGTGTGCCTAAGGGAGGGTAGAGGCCAAAGCAATGATGAAATAGAACGATTGAACCACAAATAGATATCACCTTAGAGGTGAAGCCCTTACGGAGATGAAGATTCTTCAAATTATGAGGAGATGGATTGATGAAGCCAAATCTGCAACAAACAAACACAATAACAACACAATTTTGCTCTGCAACACAATGAATGCCTTGAAATCCCTTAACTCAATATCACAAGTTCGCATTATCCATCTAGGTGTAAAATGAAGACATAAACTCACTTACATATGCTTTCCTGCTAACTTTCATAATTCAAATTGAAAAGGTCGACAAAGGGAAACCTTTTTAAAAGTCCTATGCCGACACATTTAAATTTGGGTCCCGACAAATCAACCTGGACTTGGGTGTGTGAGCCCAAGTCTCTGTTGCAATTATGTGCCTAATTGTTGTTGTCATTGATGTCAACATATCTGTGTTGTCATTGGTGTGAATTGTGCTCTTGTTTTGATGCTTTCTTGTAATAAGTTAAGTGTTGAAAATAATAAGTATTCCTGATACAACAGAACAATTCAGTAGTTTGCTCCACATTTCTTGTAGAATGAATATCTTTGTTTGTGGATTGGAAGTTATTTTGATGCATGTTTGAAGATGCTATGTTCTAAGTTTGAGCCTCCGGTATGAATATTTGAGTGAGTTATGTTCACCAGAGTGAAAACTATTTTTTCTGTATATTTGGTGGTGACAGGGAGAATGTATTATGCTCCGCATTCCTCCACATTTAAGTATTTCAGTCTGCAGTTCTAGAATCAAGTTTGTAATGATGATAAGTGTCTTCAACTCCAATGGTTCATGATTTGGTGGACTGCAAGTGATCTTTTCTTTATGACAGTGGATAACAGTTATGTTCAAGTGCTCCAATTTGAAGAATCTTCATGACAAAGTGAATAGAGGTTATGCGGATGTTCTTGGTGATTACAATGTGCTTGCGGATGTCTCCTAATCATGTTCCTGCCTTTGGATTGGTCTGCAAAGAAAAATTTGGATCATGGATGAAGACTGTTTTTAGAAGACTTAATGTTAACACCAGTCTTGGCCGACTTGGTTGTTTTCACTACTTGCAGAGATACATCGAAGATTGTGGAAGCATGTCGTGGCGTGGAAGATTGCATTTGAGTCCCAGCTACGGCATAACGTGATCTGCATACATCTTTCCCTTAGCTAATTTTGTTTAGGTCCAGACCTATTTCTATGTATGTTTGTAATGCCAACCTTGGAGATTGTTCCAATGGTTGATGAATGTAATGCCGACTTTGATGTACATTCTAAGGTTGATGAAGTGTATAAAACATGTAATGTAGTTGCAAAAATGATGTCCTTGTGCGAAAATGTGAAGATAAGTGTGAAGGTGTAAAAAGAGCAGAGCAGAGGAGTAATATTGTGCTTTAATGGAACTAAACCCAGGCATGGAGTAGATGCTATCAAATCAGCTCACCAACCCTTGGCAGTGAGCCCCAACATTTGCAGTGAGCCTTTATTTTTTGGTATTGCTATAGCATATTTATTTCTATGGGCTAACACCCACCATGGTTTTTCCCTTCTGGGGTTTTCCACTTAAATAATCTAGTGTTTCATGTGTTGAATGTGTTATTGTGTTGAACTTCTTGTTTCATGTTTTCATCGTCAAATCTTAATAATAGTAATTGAGCATTTGATGTGTTGATATTCATAAGTGGTTAAAGTTTTAGAGACAATTGATTCACATCCCCCCTCTCAGTTGTCCTATGCATTTCAACAGTCCCAAGGCCAATTTTGGTCTTGATTAAGCATTTAGAATTGGCCCCTAAGCCCTATTTGACATGGGTTTTAGGGGAAATTGCTCCAGGATAAGTATTAAGCATGTAAAGTGTAAACACAGGGACCTAGGAGCTAAACTAGGAGGTAAAAAGGCATAGGGATACTTTTTACTCCATAACAATCCTAATTGTACTAAATGTGAGCATCATAATAGATCTTAGTCTCAGTGGATGGAACAACCATGGTTAGGTTTAGATGAGCACTCCTTTGCAATGGAAGATTAGGATTTGAGTAGATTGTGGCATAATTAAAAATAAAGATTTAAATCTCAAAAGTGCACTTTCATATTGAAAAAATAGAAATAATAGTAGTACAGAAATTAAACTAAAACCCTAATATGGTAACCAAGGATGGGTAAAAGAGATGCCACAATAAAGATAAAAAACCTAATAGGAAAGGATCTATCAATGCAAATGCAATATAACACAAAAGTGGAAAGGCATATTAGATATAGAAATAAGATGTGAAATTATAAAAGTACAAATTTGAAAACCCTAATAATTATGAAAAGTCCTAAGAAGAAACTATATTATGTAGGACAAATCGAGCTCACCAAAAATGTAAAGGAAAATAACACTTTCCCCATGCTTATGTCTAGGCCAATCAAATGAAATGCTTTCAACTAAGCACAAATCAACCTAGACTAATAATTAAAAGTTGTGGTAATTATGTGGGATAATGTATTATGAAATTAAATTCTAAGTTATGAAATTAAATGAAATGGATAAGAGTAGTTAGCTCTACGACCAAAGAATAAATGTTGTCTGATGAAGATTTTGAACTTGACTATTGTTGGTCTAATAAAAGCTAACTCTCTGTTAGTAAAATGACTCAAATCCTATACTGAACTTCTACTCTATTTTGGGTCAAGTCTACTAGTTCTAACTTTTGTTTCATGACTACAAATTTGTCCTCTATACATGATATGGACCTCGCTTCATGTGCACTTCTATTATGCAACTCGCCTAAGTGGTCTCTATCTATTCCACTCTTTTTTGATATATGGAGACTAACAATATTTATAAATACCTTAGAAGGGTTGTCGTTATATCACAAGGGAACATGTTCACCTAAGTCAACCACAAAAATGTATGTAAAAGATTGAAGACAATAGGCAAATGCCCTAGAATGATGTAATACAGATTTGTTACTCCTTTTAATGCACCAAGTCAAAGTGTTTCACTATTAGTTACTCCTTGAATGCTTCCAAGATGAAAGAGGATGATTGAATGTGAGTGGATGTAGAATGGATACAAATGAATGCCTTTTGTTAGAGTGAATAATTTATCTATTCACTATAGCTTACGTGTACTCAGGTTGATGATGTTAGACAACATCTTCTCTAACTGAATGTGCAACCTTTTAGAGGTTAGAGGTTACCTAGTTGTTTGATAAACCTCACGTGCATACCATTTGAGGTTGGAAGACTTTTCATCTCACCTCAAAAGGCACTTTGTAGTCATCCAACACTTGTCACAGACGTTGTTGGTTTGCACATTCTAAGTTTGACACCTTATAGGACACTTGTCTACTTGGTTGTGCCACATCACGGGGTACTTGTCAATCCACGTGCAAGGTGGATTGCCTCTTCCATGCCTATATAATGAGGCATTCTCATGTAAATTTGTAAGTGAGATCAATATAAGTTTGTGCTCAATTAGGTTCATCAATATCATCGATTTCTTATCTTGTATTTGTTGATTTCCATATTGCGAGAGTGATTCCAGTGTTACAGAATATCCTTGGCTATTCCAACACCTTTAAATACAAGCACACAACATCATATTGTGTAAATGTGTGTTTAGTTGGCTCACAAAAACTAGTAGAATAGGTAGGAGTTGGCTAAATTTGAATTTAAATTTTAATTTTTCAAGTGTCAAGTTCTCGAATACAGGGTTGACCCTACATCTGCAAAAATGACTCAGGAAATAGGGGAGAGCACCCAATTGTTGAGCATGTTCTAATAGGTGTGATAGTATTTGTGTATTTAAGGCCCAATATTTTTATAAGTAAAAGCACTATTAGTTGTGACTTTAAGGTTGTTAGTGTTACTATAAGTATTTAAAATTGAATGAAATGTGCTCATTAGATTTAAAAAACAACCAATCATGTGATGCCACATTAGCACACCAACAAAACATGACTTAATGCACACCTATTGGTCCACCCTTTTTTTGGAGGAACTATTTGACACCTCAACAAAAAGCGTGCTAATGTGGCATCATATTTGATGATGTGGTCCTGAAATCTTAGTTATAAGCAAGTGCCTTGCCAAATAAGCTGCTGTAAAAATTTTGGAGTGATTCGAAATTGCCACGTATGATTTTGAGAGCCCTGAAGATAGGGTGCTCAACTACTAGGTCCTCTCCCCTAGTCAGAATTGGGTAGGTAATAGATGTATTGGGAAAGGTGTACTACTAGACATAATTAATATATAACTTGAGTGAATGTATTGAAATATGTGTATATAGAAATAAGGTTTAAATAAATATATGGGAATTTGTGTGTATGGGAATAAGTAAAGCCTAAGGGAATGAGCCCAACTTCATATAAAATGTACTATTTATTAGTTTTATACATATAGTAAAACATTCTTCTAGAAACAAATACAAAACTAAATAAAATGAGTACACACATTTCTCCATTACAAAATAAAGTGAAAAGAATAATACATTAATCTTTTAAAAATATTATAGAGCTTTGATCGCAAGCAGAAGTCACCTCCCATGTTGTAGGAGGGCCCTCAGCTAAGAAAACTTGGAGTTAAAAAATAGTCTATAATAATAACTGCATGCAAGAAATGGGGTTACCATTAGAACGTTTTAAAAGACACAATGAATACCTTAAACACTATTAAAATAAAAGTGTAGATAGCTTCGTAAAGTTAAAATCATTATTTTTATTCTGCAACTTGAGACAACCCTACGAACATCATGATTTTGTTATGGTAATTGGTAACACCGTTGGAGAACATGATGCCAAAACTTAGGATTCCTTACTGTTTGCATGTTTAAATACATCAATTTTAACTTGAATTTCAACAGAATTGTACATCCCTAGGCTTGGAGTATGCTGGTACTTGTCTATGCGTGATTGGTGAGGTATTTGGTCACACATGCATAGTGACTAGTACTTTCCATCTGTTACTTCTAAAACAAGTGAAGATTACCCAAGGTATTAACAGCCTACTTAGCTACAAAGTTTTCTTGTTTTATTAATGTTACCTAATTCCAATGACATGGACTTACAGCTACAAGTTACAACCAATCCAATGGCTGCCACTTGCTTAAAACAAGGAGCTCTTCATCCAGCCTGTAAATTCGACGGCTACCTATAGTTGTATGCAATTTTTTTAAGTTACTGTTTCTGTAGAAAAATGGGATCAGTTATACGTGTTTGAATGCAAAAGGAATAAATAAAGGAGGCAGTCTTTACACACAACATAATATTTAGACATTTACATTTCTTAAAGCTTTTAAAATAAGCCGTGACATTTGACTGTTCTTAATATGTATTTATAAAATTTTATATATGTTTATAATTAGAAGTCTATGTCATATGAAACAGGTTAATAAATTATTTTTGTTTAAACTTTTGGATGAAAATTGTGTATTGCTTTTTTAATATTGACATTTGAGGTGTTTGAATTATTATTAAGACGATAAAGACATATGAAATATTGACATTTTTGGATTATATATGGTAATCTTTTATTAGTCTTGCTATGATGGATAAAAAGTACCTTCCGTAAATAACTCCAATGCACCGGTTGTTTATTGTGGGGTCCACTCTTATACATAAACAACCAGGGGCATTGACTCCAACTCTTCCACCAAAAAGTATGATCTAAAAACAGATATTAAAAAACAATACTTAAACAGTTTCTAATCAAAAACTTGAAGCACACTGCACAATTATAATTGACTGTGAAGACCTAATATTTTTAATTAATAAATAATTGTTTAAAAACACACAAATAAATCACTGTTTAAAAACACCCAAATGAGAGTGTAAACGGGCATTTGAGGTCTTTGGTTTATTATCAAGATGATAAAGACATTTGAGATATTAACATTTTGGATCGCACTTGGTAATGCTTCATTTATCTTTGTAATGATAGATCAAAAAGCATGATTCATAAATGGATATTTAAAAAACAACACTTGACATTTTTTGTCAAAAACTTTAAAGCACAATTATAATGAATCACTGCTAAAAGAACACCTAAATAAGAGAGTGTGAATGGACCTTTGAGGCATTTGAATTATTATCAAGATGATAAAGACATCTCAAATATTGACATTTTGGATCACACTTGTAATCCTTTATTCCTCTTTGTGATAATGGATCAAAAATATGATTCAAAAGTAGATATTAAAAAAGCAATACCTATACAATTTTGAATCAAAAACTTACAAGCACGGTTATAATGGACTTTGAAGACTCAATGTTTTTAATTAAAAAAATCACTGTTAAAAAACACTTAAATGAGAAAGTGTAAATGGGTTTCAACTGTGAGGTACATGCCACTGAAAGGTTTACTAAAATGACAGAGTAATAATGTTCTCTACTGCAATTTTTTATCGGAAACTTACAAACACAATTATAATTGACTTTGAAGACTTAATGTTTTTAATTAATAAATCACAACACTTAAATGAGAAAATATACATGGGTTTCAACTGTAAGGTACATGCGGCTAATGACAAAGAGTAATAATGTTCTCTGCTACAATTTTTTATCGAAAACTTACAAGCACAATTATAATGGACTTTGAAGACTTAATGTTTTTAATTAATAAATCACTATTAAAGAACACTTAAATGAGAAAATACAAATGGGTTTCAACTGCGAGGTACATGCGGCTGAAACTTTTTATGAGAAAATATAAATGGGTTTTAACTGTGAGGTACACGCTGCTGAAAGGTTTACTAAAATGACAGAGAGTAATGTTCTCTGCTGCAATTTTTTATGGAAAACTTACAAACACAATTGTAGTGGACTTTGAAGACTTAATGTTTTTAATTAGCCGATAGGCTTTTCTATGTGAGCATTATAGTGCTTGGAATTGTCTCACACCTCCTATTGGCGTATGCCTTGAACCTCCTATGGGTTGCAAGTGCTAGTTAATAAATCACAACACTTAAATGAGAAAATATAAATGGGTTTCAACTGTGAGGTACAGGCAACAGAAAGGTTTAAACTAAAATGACAAAGAGTAATGACGTTCTCTACTGTGCGTTCCATATGAACCAAGTTTGAATCCATCCATAGTAGTGGGTGAAGCATTAAAAACAAAAAAAAGTACATGCATTTTTATATGGGAATAAATATTGTTAACTAATATCCTAGAAAATCAAGTTGCAAATAATGTGTATAGATAAATTGAACAAGTCATATCTGGTGCCTGTGTAATTGATTATGAGTCCATGTAAAAGATAGGAGATAGAAAGTTATGATTACAGGTTTAGGTAAAGAAAAAAAAAAGAAGCTTGTAAGACACTCCGGCGGAGCATGCTTGAAATTATATTTGGAAGTCACTCAACAATCGTGTCACACCTCTCCTTACATTGACTCATGCAACTCGCCTGTCATTCATCCACATCATCCAGGCCGCCAGATTGGCCTATCTTGGCAAGAAACTTGATGGTTCTGGTCCTTTATCCTTTTTTATTAAATGTAGTTGTTGTTCTTGATGAATACAATTTAAAATCTAATTCTTTGTTTGTCAATGCTTATCTCGAAAGATTGTGGGGTGAACGAGACTGGCATTAATGGCAAGCACAAGGTTGTAATTGCAAATGCTTTCCTTGTAAGGCAGGAGGAGCTACAAACACTAACTACTATGGTTAAAACACACGAATTAAAAGCACAATTAGGTGGAGGTCAGTCAACCGTGGACTGTGAAGCAGCCTTTCTTAAGGCTTAACCATGGTTAAGGCGGAGGAGATAAAGAAATAAAAATTAAAAAAAAGGCTATGTTAAAATAGGGTTCACGTGGTGGAGAAATGTGGCGGTTACACGTGTCAACGGCATGGGTGAAATGGAAAAAGGATCGTACAGCAGCGTAGGTAGTACACTGGTGGACAATCGCCGCACGCATGTGAAGAAGTAGCTTTTTTATTTTATTTTATTTTTTAAATTTGTTTTTTTGTTTTGGGCAGTTTGACCGAGTCAATGGCGTAAAAGATAGGTTGCCGTTGCAGTTGCAGGGAGCTGCCAATTTAGTGTAGAGTGTAAACCGTGAACTGTGAAGTGATTTTCCGACAGGGTGAAGCGTGTAACGGTTCCCGGCAAATGTGAAGGAAAGTGCCCAATTTTGGTGACATAAGTAGATGATACGTTTCTCTTACATGCTTGGCTATTTCCGGCACTAGAAGGCGTGTCTGGCGGTGTGTAGATGTTTTTAGTCCCTTTGTGCCCTCCACGTTGATGTTGGGCCAAATTACAGAGAGAGGTAGAAGTTTGAAGTTTGAAGAATTCAATAAATAAGTGTCTACGCCTTCCGCTTTGGTTGACCAGAGCTTTACACGGAGGGGGTGAAGCGTAAGTTTTTGTTTGTTTTGGAGTTTGAGAGGTTCAGTCTTATCTTTTTGCTTTTTTATGTTTATCGACTTTATTCATTCGGTGGGCGCCATTTAGGTCGGTTTATTCCATACCTGCTCTTCTTTTCTTGGCTTTGGATCTGTTTTGTGTGCTGCAAAGCTATAAGACGGGTTTGTGTTGATCATGTACTGTGGTTTGAGAGAAGAAAATGGAAATGGAAAGGAAAATGAAAGGATGATGATGTGAAAGGGGTGGAGGGAGTGATTACGAATTTGTTGCAGGGGTGTTGCTGGATTTAAGGTAAGGGTGTGGAAGTGAGGGAGTGAGGAGATCCGATGCGAACGAGGAAGGGAACATGTTATTACGCATCGTTGCCGACAGGGGGGTGTCGGCGGGATTCGAAACGTGGACGTGAGGGTGCTACAGAATGCTGCAGCGGGAGTAAGCGTCAAGTGAGAATGAATCACTTGGATGCGCTGCCAGATGACTTGCTGTTGTCCATTCTGGTAAAGCTCAGTTCTTCAGCCGGCCGCCCAGCCGACCTGATCAGCGCGCTTGTAACGTGAGTACTTTTAGGGTTTGAGTGATTTTTGAAATTTTTTGGTTTCTTTTTCGTATGATTTTGTCTAGATGCAAGAGGTTCAATGAGGTTTCTTTTCTGGTTAAGTAGATTGAAGATGGATATGATTTTGTTTGTGCAGATGCAAGAGGTTCAATGAGGTCGGAATGCAGCCGATGGTGCTGCAAAATGCTTCCACGCCTGTGTTTGCTATGGAAGCATCTTGCTGGTCGGAAGGCTCGCATAGATTTTTAAAGAAATGTGCAGACGCCGGAAACGTGGAGGCCTGCTATACCCTTGGCATGGTATGGAAAGGCCAGACTTCAAATCAATAATCTTTTTGAGTGATTTAGGTCCAGGTTCCAGGACTTCAAAGTAATCTTTTTGAGTGATTTAGGTCCAGTTCCAGACTTCAAATCAGTGATCTTTTTGAGTGATTTAGGTTCAGGTTCAAAATAAAGATTTTGTATACAATTACGCTGGAAATCATTACACAGGGACAAGCTTTTCAAGAAAATGAGTGTTTTCTTGTATTTTTTTTTTTGCAAGTTGTGATTTTTACTCTTTGCTTTGCAGATTCGCTTCTACTGCCTGCAAAACAGGGGCGGGGGAGCTTCCATGATGGCAAAGGCTGCAATATCTTCTCACGCGGCTGCATTATATTCTCTAGCGATCATTCAATTCAACGGCAGCGGAGGAAGCAAGAAGGACAAAGATCTCAAGGCAGGAGTGGCACTTTGCGCAAGAGCGGCCTTTTTAGGGCACATCGACGCTTTGAGAGAACTTGGACATTGTCTGCAGGACGGCTATGGAGTCGCAAAGAACGTTGCCGAAGGCAGACGTTTTCTGGTGCAGGCAAATGCTCGGGAACTAGCTTCCGTTTGCCCTAAATCTCAACAGAAAAGTTTCCGATTCCAACCCTCATCGCTGGAACCCTGGCTGAGAAACCTCCGCAGAAACACAACTTCGGATCCTGTAGATTCATTTTCATCGCTTCAGGGCTGCCCGCTTCTCAGCGATTTCGGATGCAACGTCCCTCCACCGGAATCGCACCCTGCGGTTAAATTCATGGTGGAATGGTTTAATCTTCACCCGCCGGGACCCGGCCTGAGGCTCTGTTCGTACGGCGGCTGTGGAAGGCCGGAAACCAGAAAACACGAATTCCGGCGATGTTCTGTCTGCGGAACTGTGAACTACTGTTCAAGGGCCTGCCAAGCTCTTGACTGGAAAATCCGGCACAAAAATGCCTGCATGCCTGTTGACGACTGGCTGGAAGCCGACGATGACGATGATGACGAAGATTACATTGATGAAGAGTTTGTTTAAAACAATCATTTGCAGCCAATTTCTTCAGAAATTGTCAGCGATTTTGAAGTGTGTGTGAGTTTTTCCACCATTGTACAGCTTTGGAACGAGATTGCTTTTCTGTACAGTTTCAAGTAAAAACGTTCGTAAGACCACAATTCAAGCAAGTATTTTTACTGTTTGCTGGAAGTATTTTTACTGTTTGCTAGGCTACCTTCTTCTTAGCGTGAGATGCATTTCACACTGCAGTGAAAGCAAAGAAACGAAAGCCTCGTTTCATTAGTTCGTACAGTCAAAGTTTCAAGACTCCATCAAAACTAACCAAGACTACTTCTTCATTCATGCTTGAAAGCAAAAGTAAATATAGATGCTTCTTTGACTCAGAAATTTACTTGTTGCCTAAATTTTCTGCAGGGAGAATAATTATACCAAACATTAAATTTCTCTGACCAGATGACAGCTTGATCGACATTTACAAGGCCCATAAACTGGGGGGGCCTGAACCTGTACCTGCTTCTGTGTTTTCCTTTCCAGTCAACAATTAGTTAGAGATGCAATGAATGTCGACGTCATGTGGGTCAAGCCACGCCATTTCCAAATTAAATGCACTCGTATCAAGACAATTAGAATTGGGGAAAATGAAAAAAATCTTTCCGAGTTTAATCCTAATATTTACCTGAACTCATTAATTTCAGCGTTTTAAACCTACGCATGAAATCTGTATTAGGTTCCCAACGATTACAGACAGTGTGGGTAATAAATCTCTAAATATCGCTCTCGATCTCATTCTCCTCCGCTGAATGATTTTAGGGTTAATCACGAAACATTCGATTTGATATATGATTTGTTTAACATCTACGTTGCACTGAACAAGAAAATATGCCTCTGATTATGTGTTGTTTGTTCTAGCTGACCGGGTCTACGTTGTGATGTGAATTCCATATCTTTCATATGTGTCATGGATGTCGCTTGTTTTATGGGCAACCGACCTAGAATTAAAAATACTACTCAAGTTCAGTTGGTTTATGATTTGTTCTAATCTGAGATTAAATTTTTGTTAACTTTGTTTTTTATTTTTTATTTTTTGTTTATTTTTGGTCTGAAGAGGTTAGTTGTACGACTCGTAATGGAAGTACTGGTTTTGAAATCCCTACTGTAATTTGTTTAGTCTTAAAGCTTCTTTAGAGGCATGGCCATTTTTCATTTTTGCTTTTTAACGCCTACCAATATTATTAAGGGCTGTCAAAATATCTCTTCTTTAGAGGCATGGCCATTTTTCATTTTTGCTTTTTAACGCCTACCAATATTATTAAGGGCTGTCAAAATATCTCATCTTTGCGGAAAGAAATTTATAGAGATTAAATATTTTTTAAATATGGTATATTGTGATATTTTAGTCCATAAACAGTAAATTCAAGATTTAATGATGAGCCGCCCCAAAAGAAATTTTGTTATGAACTCTACCTATGAACTTTATTAAACGCTGACACACCATTTGTGGAGTAGTAATCATTATACTTTTTGAGATTTGAACACATCATCTTTAAGTACATGATGAACATTTCTTTTGAAGAATTTAAGATACAAAATATCATGCCTTATTAAAAAACTAAATTTTATCTTAAAATTCTTGGAAATAAGAGTAGAAAAGTGCATGCCTTGCCCTTTTGCCCTCTAGTTTTACACTTATTTTAGCTCTTATTAGTACTTGATTAGGCCTATTTTGTTTACTCTCTAAGACGAACTTGAATTTAATCTTCATTATTCAATCTTAACCCTAATGGTATAAGCTAACTTTTATTGTATCCATTCTCACAACTTGGATTAGATTGTTGAATTTAATCTTCATTATTCAATCTTAACCCTAATGGTATAAGGTAACTTTTATTGTATACATTCCCACACCCTGGATTAGATTGTTGATGTAATTTCACCCTTTAGACTAAATCATGCTTGCAATTCCATCGTGAAATTTCAAATGCTTTTTAAATTATTTTGAGCTGATGTTTTTGTATAATTTGACTGTTAATATTTAAATTGAATGCCCATGGTAGTGTGTCTAGAAACAAGCCTACACCATTAGTAATTATCGAAGGATCATGAACTAACATTAGAAAGACTTACTAAATTGTATTCAAATAGTGACATTAGGCTTACACAAAAGATCAACAAATGTTATAAGTAGCATTTTGCATTGTATGTCTTTTTTATCTTCAAATCCTATAAAATCAACACTAGGGGTTTGAGTTGGAGTTAAGGAGGTTTTGTACTTTCACCCTCTTATGAAAAACCCCAAAGGTGCTTATTAACATCACATTAGCTCCAAAAACAAATATCTTCATGTGTTTACAAGTTTTTGAAGTTTGTGGTAGTAGAAGACAAAATTGTGCCACCTAGATTGAACCGCATGCAATAGCATCCAAACACAAGGGAAAGGTTAGATACATGTTTGTAACCTTGTTTACAGGTAAGATCCAATTCAAGATTCTTAGATTTGATTGTCGAATATTACAACATTTTCCACATTGACAACTCCAATTTGACAAAAGAGCTAAAGTGATTGGAACTTCTCATTTACTTTCATTTATATAATGTATGAACTTTTTTTTAATAATTCAGACACGACTTTAATAGGGGCCCACACCTACAAGGAAAATATAAAGGCTTAAAGTTGACATAAACCAATACAAAGCTAGAAAAAATCCAAATAGAGCTCCACTATGCCACAAGCCAAGAACAAAAGAAACTAGCTAACCCTTTTGACTTTTTTTGTCATGAAACCTTAGTGCCATATACGATGAGACCCTTTTTCTAGACATATATTTATGATTGGAAACCATAGTCCATACATCCCCACCCAAGCAGACTCTACAAGTATTGAGGGTAACAACAAATTATGTTGTCCCACATCCATCTTCATGGAGGAATCCCCATCACAAAATAAGCGTTCCACTTGAGAGGGAGAAGTGAGGGACACAACAACCACTGAGGCCATACATGACATACAAGGATATAACTAAATGATTTGAAGGGATAACTTTTGGCCACTGCTATGGACACTGAGTTCACAACACCCACTAAGAGCACTGAAAGGGGCAAAATCACAACCAAAGAATGATCAGATTTAGAATATGGGGATAGATGATGTTAGACCCATTTGTTGGTCACAAGAGTTTTATTTTGCTATAGGTGTCATTCATAACAGGTGCTATAGGTATTCCATTTTGGTTGTATAAGACTCTGGTAGTGAGGTCCATGTCCTTTTGTAATCTCATTTACATGTACTTAATTTTGGACATGGATGTTGTAGATTCGCACATTGATATCTTGATTTGATGACCATGCTAATAGATTTCTATATTTCCATGTGTCACTTGATGAATAGAGTAGAAGGATTATGCTATCTTCAATGTGTGATAGAATTCATGATGCATGATGGAAAGTTGACTAGTAATCTTTCTTGATTTACTTTACTTGTAACAATTAGTATGTATATGAGGTAATAACCGTAATACCACGTTTCATGTAGCATGAGAATTTAAATGTAATTTCATGTGATTATGATTTTTTTACAGGGTTTAGATTGAATTATGGATAATGTATTATTTATTAGAATAACATTTATTACATTTAAATTTGATAATGATATAATGATCTTATATGATTAGTGACTTATATAAATGTGGTTATAGACTAACATGATATTTTATCATAGTGCTTTGGTTGTATGTATTTTAGATGTATTAATGTGTGCCTTGAGTTGCATGTGTTTTTATACAGGTTGGATATCACGAGATGAGAGACCACACTAGAACCCTAGTTACCCTCCTAGTTCACCATGTGAAGTAAAGGAACCTTGATTATGATTTCCAAATTTGACAAATAGTCATAGTCTAAGAAGGGATAAGACCCCCATGTTCTAAGCCTAATTTGCCTAATGTCCTACTTATTTTAAGTGGTCTTTGTATGATATATTGTCAATTGTGATAGCATAATTTTGTTTAGGAAAATAATCCTTAATATACAAGCTCAAATTTTGAGAGGAACCTCCTGCAACAATATAATGAAAATGCACAAAATAATAGAAATAGCAGAACATAGAAGGAATTTATTGATCGCAGGCCACTTCGAGGGGGCAACCTCCTTTGAGCAAGCTCAATACAATAAACTCATGGATGCCTTCATTGGCCTCAACACGCACTTATATACTAAGTCTAATCTAAACAACTATTACTCCCCATGAATGTGGGATAATACAATATACTCACGGAATGACTTACAAAGCATATGCGTCCAACAACAATATACTAACAAAGTAAAGAGAAGGGTTAAACACGGGTTCCTAACATCTCCTTCATCTTAGAAAAGCTTTGTCCTCAAAGCATAAGATGTGGAAATTGTTGCTGAATTTGAAGGAGTGGTTCCCTTATAGCAATCTCTGACTGAATTAATACCTCTGTGATAGAGCGGAAGCCAAGAGGACGAGTGCCCCTGTCGAGGATTATCTCTAGCACCAAAAGGATGGATCCGCCAGTATCCAGTTGTGGTAAAACAGTTTGTGCTCTGTCATTGGTGCCAACAAATTTCTTTAGAGGAGACAGGAAATATTGGATGAACGCGGGAAGGAGCCAGCGTATGATCCCCACTCTGATCGTGGGTGCGGAGAACTATGTCGACTAACTGAACTCGTGAACTGCTGGGGAAGTATGGAAGGAGCACTGGCGAGGCTTGACCATAGACTGCTTCATATGGAGTCATGTTAGATGCAGTGTGGTAGGATGTATTGTACCACCATTTAGTGAGAGAGAGCCACTGTGCCCACTAATGTTGTTGTTTTGAGGTATCACATGCAGCCACAATCTATTGAATTGCCCTGTTCAGTCCCTTCCAAAAGAAGTGACGCCATGCCCACTCATAAGTTTGGAGGAACCCAGAGTGCCTAACCGATGGAGAAACATAGAGTGCATAGAAGATAGCTTGCGGGACAGAGTCCAACCAATTTGGAACAAACATAGAAATAGCTGAAAGAGAAGCTTGGTCATCACATGTGTGAGAAAGAGAATCCGCCACAATATTGTCCTTACCCTTCTTGTAAGTGATCTCATAGTCATAACCCATGAGTTTGCTAATCCATTTCTATTGTGCTAGGGAGGAGACCCATTGGTCCAGGAAATATTTCAGGCTTTGGTGAGCTGCCCCGATGCAAAAATGATTCCCTAATAGGTATGGCCGCCACTTCGGTACTACATGCAAAATAGCCATCATTCGTTGGAGAGCCGAAGGAGTAGTGGAGACCACGGAGGGTGGCATCTGAATGGAGTGAAGCTGAGCGATCACACCATGTGAATTCTTCTTAAGAAGCTTTTCCAGGCGATGTGAACTTATGATAATGAGAGACCCCGGTTGTAAGCCCTTCAATGTGTGTTTGTGCCCATTGTTTGAAAACTGCATCCAAAGTTAAGAAAAATCCCATAAGATGGGTCCAAGTGTGCATAAGCATTGGGCACCCAAAACCACATCACATCTGCCTAAGGGCAAGGCAAACATGTCAGAGCGCATGTTATAATCTCCAATAGAGATACACACATTACAACACTTCCCTTTTCAAGGTAATGTGCCCCCATTGGCAATCATGACTTCAAAGTTCAAGCAAGGATGAACAAAACAATCAGCCTGTTTGGCAATGCGAGGGTCAATGAAGTTATGAGTACTACCAGAATCAATGAGTATTGTAAGAGGGAGCTTCTTGAAGTCACCCTTGACCCGCATGGTTTGTGGGGTGGTGACTCCTGCTACGGCATGGAGAGAGATCTCTGGGTGGTCTTCTTGAGAAGTAGGGTCAACAGGCAACTGCTGAGTTTCAACCTGATCAGCTACTATATCCTGAGCATCTGCATAAACTTCAGTTTCAGGCAGAGAATCCACATCCAAGAGATAAAGCTTTTGCTCAACACATCTATGTCCCGGAGTGAATTGGTCATCACAATTATAACAAAGCCCTTTTTCTCTACGTGCCCGCATCTATGCTTCAGTCAAATGCTTGATAGGAGTTGTTTTAGGAGCGGGCATTATTTGAGTGCTTTGGGGATTCATATTTCTGAATGGAACAAAATTAGATTTGGAGCGTTGTTGAGTTGTGATCTTGTCCTCCACCAACTTAGCCAACCCTAAGGCTTCCATCATTGTGCTTGAGCGAATGGCATCCTTCAAACCACTGACAAAACAACTCCTGAAGAATTCATTAGACAATCCCTCTATGTGATTGGCCAGTTTTTCAAATTATGTCTGATATTCTCTCACAGTGCTTGTTTGGCGTTGTTTTGTGAGTGCTCCTGTGAAGTCATCAAAAGCACTAGGGCCAAATTGTTGCAAAATGAGTTTGCAAAAATCTGTCCATTTTGGCTCGTCATGAGCTTTGATGTACCAACGGAACCATTGAAGGGCTTTATGTTCCAAATGAAAGGAGGCAAGTGGGACTTTGTTGACATCAAAAGTATTATGCAGATTGAAATATTGTTCTGCCTGATATATCCATCCAGTCGGATCATCACCATTGAAGCGAGGAAAATCAATCTTTGGTCCATGAAAATTGCCAGAAGAAGAAAACCCTATATCTGCAGAAGAGTCTGGCTGCCGTCTATTGTTCATGGATGAATGCTGAAGATTGAGCCCAAGAATTTTTTCATCCAGATCTTAGAGTTTGGTCTTGATGGCTGCAAGTTCCTCCTCCATATTTTTTGCTCCTGCGCAGGTGACAACCATAACCAAGATTTTTTTTTTTTGGAATGGGTAGAAAAACAAAAACAAAAATTTTTTAGTAAAGGAAAATTTGGATTTGGGAAAAACTTTGATGCGTAATTGGGGTTTGACTAGGGTTTGGACACTTTCTAAGGGACAGGGAAGCAAAAAATGGGGATTTCAGAAGCGGGGTGAAAGAATGGGAAAATTTGTCCAAGAGGGACAAAGGAGTAGAAATAGGAAATGAGCACTGTGGCAAAATTTGAAGGTGATTGGGTGAGAATCGAAGAAGTTATGCCAAACCCTAAAAATAGACAAATGTGGGATTTCTGGCTTCGATAAGTGGAATTTGGGATATGGTCCTCAAGGAAGGAAATATACATAATGGAATTTTAGGGATTCCAATGAATTTTCAAAGGAAACAGAGCGAAAGCAAGGAAGATATGGTGAAAAAATAGAAATTTTTTTTAATTTTTAATTTTCTGGAAATGATCTGCAACGAGATCTGCAAACGGCTCTGGACAGATTCAATTGGTGATTTGTCTGCTGGTAATAGATATGGACCCCAGGGATGTTCGACTTCCTAAAGGTTTAGGGGATTCACTTGGATACTAATGCTGTCTAATGGCTTGCGTATTGGAGAAGTACCCCTCACTCCACGGCTTAGGTAAAATAGATAACCGCTTTGCCACAAACGACAGCTCTTGGTTTACCTCATGGATGGGAACTAGTCAATCAAGTAGGGGTTGTAGCCCTTTTTGCTGGCAGGTCCTCTCAATGGGATAGCTACTTTGGGGTTCCTGTGGTACTCCTCGCAATGAGTTTTAGGGCTATGCCCAAGCACTTCCCACAGTTAAGCGGATAGGGATTATTCCCTGATCCAAACCTGCAATTAAAAGGAACAATACAGATGCAAAGAAAAAAGAATTACTGCAATAATCACAACACCTGGAAGCCACTGCAAAAAATAAATTCGGCAGAAATTCCACCCAACAAGCCCAAGAAAGCGCTCTGATACCAGATGAGAGGAACCTCCTACAACAATATAATGAAAATGCATGAAATAACAGAAATAGCAAAACACAGAAGGAATTTATTGATCGCAGGCCACTTCGAGGGGGCAACCTCCTTTGAGCAAGCTCAATACAATAAACTCGTGGATGCCTTCATTGGCCTCAACATGTACTTATATACTAAGTCTAATCTAAACAACTATTACTCCCCATGAATGTGGGATAATACAATATACTCACGGGACGACTTACAAAGCATATGCGTCCAACAACAATATACTAACAAAGTAAAGAGAAGGGTTAAACACGGGTTCCTAATAGATTTATATATTTATGGAATTTTAAAATGAGCCTAAATGTGTTTTTTTGGGGAAATATGGGTGAAACTAGCACCCTAGGATAAGTACTTAGGAGTTGAATACTCTTAATGGCTTGTGAGGAGGTGGGATAAGCCTACAAAAAGGTGGAGGGAGAGGATGACAAGTCAACTCTTCTCTCCTACCTCTCTCACCCACTAATTCCTAAGAGTTGGTTTGCATGACTAGGAGATCGAGAGAGTCACATGTTAGTAACATGGCATCTCTTATTTAGTCTCCTCTTTTGGCCTTTTGAAGAAGTTTTGGTATTTTTTTTGCTACTATGTATACTTTTAAAGAATTTTTGGGCTCCATTCTTGATTTCAAAACACTTGTTAAGAGAGCTAGTGGGATTCAACTATTGCAAAAGAATGAAAAATTAGAATTGGGGTAGGCTTTCCTTAATTCTTATGTCATATTATTTTGTTTTGTTTAGTAGTTAAAGAGTAAGAGAAAACTTTGAAAATTGAAATAGGATGTGGAATTGGTGTGTGTAATTATAGAAATGTTGTTGTTTTCCTTTTCCATCTTTTGAGTGATGAATCCAATCTTGTTCTTGGCTACAAATAGTGTTTTAATAGTGATGTGTTT
Organism: Cunninghamia lanceolata; assembly: GCA_027924645.1. Classification (NCBI taxonomy): domain Eukaryota; kingdom Viridiplantae; phylum Streptophyta; class Pinopsida; order Cupressales; family Cupressaceae; genus Cunninghamia; species Cunninghamia lanceolata. The sequence goes on from BSBN01000523.1 coordinate 15,783,183, forward strand.
TTTTTATCTTTTTTACCTAGACCTTGGTCGTCCTGTTAGATTGAGGGTAGGCCTTGTGTGGGGTTTAGAGAGGTGAAGAATCCTCTTGTGGGAAGCTATATACTGAATTCTTTTGGTTGAAAATGGGTAGAAGTGTGGGTGTGATGTGGTGTAAACAACATTAAGGTGTTGAGGTTGAAACTGTGATGGTGTATTGAGAAAACAATGATGAATACATGATTTTGATGGCTATATTTGTTTATTAGTTAGGGTTTGCAAACCTAGACATGCTTCCCATGGTGGTTGCATCCCCCTTGGCTCCCTCTTTTTTAGATCAATAACAACAATCCATTCTATTCATCTTAGCCTTTATTTTAGTTTACTATTGCCTATAAATTTTATATCAAGAAAAATGTATTATATAAATACATGTGGTTAGATAATATTTACATTTTATTTCTTTAAGAATTATTGTCTTTGTATACATGTATATATTCTTGAGTCTGATAGTGTTAGACATTGTATGCCTCGCCACATTTATTTCTTACCTATGTTATATTAAATATGATATGTTCATTTCTCTTCTATTTTCCAATTTCTTAACACATAAGGTTAGTTTCAGATTACTCGTGTGTTGAACATTCAAATATAAACTAAAATAATAACAATAAACTTTTTATATTCATCATCTATTTCTACATCTTCATCACATGACCATCAATACAAATCAAATTAAACCATTACATATCATACACATTGATATCAAACTCAACCAAAATAAATGTGTGTGTGTACATGTAATATATATGTATACACACATATATGTATGTATGCATGCATACACCATCAATACGAAATATATCACCACTATAACAAAATGTGATGCTTTGTCTTATCTAGTCTAACCTTGAGGTGTTGGTACATCGCTGAGAGGGGAGTTGATCCCTTAGAGGTGGATGCCTATCAAGTTGTTGCAATAAAGCTACTAACTATGAGTGGGTGTGAGAGTGGGATCTGCTCTATGATTTTTTTATCCATGTACATGCCTACTATCACCCCCTATGCTCTACCAATATGCTCTCTCAAGCTTTTATTTTGCATAGCCTACATTACTAGATGTTGAACTATGGTATCAACTAATTGTCAAATGATACCTAGCTCATCTTGAACCCTACTTAGCTCTTCCCTAAAAGTTTACCACCTCAACCTCTAGCCTCTATACCTTAAATTATGTAGCAAACTCACCCTAGTGGGCCTCATCCTCTCTATTATGGCATCCACAATGCTTTTCCTTGCTTGATCTTTCTTTGCTTCAAGACTCTCTATATCAACCATGGCTTGAACTATCTCTCCCATATCCATGTCTTTGGATGCTATGGTGATATCTAGCCTCTCTACATGCTCAACACATGGGTCCTTAACAATAGGTTTTGGGGATCATCTCACTTCCATTGCATCACATCTACCTCTAATCTCTAGTAGTAAGATGCCTATAATCTCATAATATGATACAAAATATCAACATGTTGACCAACTATATTGACTAGGTAGTCCCCATTTGTGATGTCTCTACTCTAGACATCTAGGACTATGCAAGCCCAGTGTGATTGATCATATCCTACCACTGCATGACCTCAAGTGTAATTACAAATAAAGATCATATCAATTATCCTCTCTCATCAAATTGTAAAGAAAATAAAAACAATACCTCCAAAACATGTTTCTAATTTGTACTTGTACTTCTATCTACAATATTAATCTAAAATTAAAACAAATGTTCATACTTGGGTCTTTTGGTTACCAAGATTGATCATTGACAGTGTCTAGTGGTGTTATTGATATCAATTGCTGCCCTCTCACTCACTCGACCATCCAACTACTCTCTCCTCATTCCACCTAGCTATTGTCTCCTCAACCCTCCTCCACTAGATATCTATCTCTCCTTAGCCTACTCCTCTTTATCCCTCTTCTCTCATGTCCTCTCCTCTTTGAAAAAATCCTCTACAACATCCACCTCTTCCTCTACCCTTGCTACCCCAACATCATCTCATACATTTGTTAGATCTTTTTCTTGTGATTCCTTTACAACTACCATATCCACCTCCTTTGCATCCCATATTACTTCAACTACTCCCCCACCATCTCCCCTTCATCTTGCCATTGCTACTTGTGTTGGTGGGAACATCGTTAGTGGCCTCTCTTGGCCCCATAATATGGCATATCTAGGAATGACCCTAACATCATCTATATCCATAATTTCTACTACCTCATTCACCAAGGATTGATCATCAAAGAGTGTCCCTTATATCTCTCCCTCCCTAGGCACACTACTAAACATGTATGCTTGTGTATCAGACAAGAAAGAAACTCATCCTACACAAACTCAAATTATCGTGTCACTCTCTAATAGAAATCTCTCAAGAACTAGCCAATACCTCCCATGGTATCATCAAGCCTTCATGATCTACCCAACCATCTTCTTGTATGATCACTAGATGGTGGTGTCTTCTAGATGATCAAACAATCTCCTCTAGTGCATGAATGTGCATGCCTACCATAATCCCTTGCATGTGTGCCAAACATGTGCTTGAAGCATCTCTAGTGCTATCCCCAATAGGAGCCCCATTGGTTGAGTGGCTCTAATGTGCATGAAGGCCCACACCTATAGGAGCATGCATGTTATCAAGTTTTGGCCCTCCCCAAAACAATCTATGTTAGCAAAGGTTACGGAATTTGGCTTTAGTCCCACCAATTGAATTCGCTTGAATGTTTCTCAAGCTTTTTCAAAAATCCATTCTGTGGAGATACCTCAATCATTTCAATCATTTTTTAGGGGTTGTCAAACAGTTAGATTCCTTCTCTATTCTTCCTCATGCATACATTTCTCCCTTCACTCTCTCTGTATATATATAGATCCAATTTCATTCTTTTGAAGGTTTTAAATGTTATATCTAATTTTAGTATTTCTCTAAGTAAATTCTGATTTATTCACTTTATATTTGATTTTAAAGCAAATTCTAAATTCTAATTTATAAAGTAATTTCTAATTCATTTGAAATTTTCTAATTTTATATTTGATTTCCGAATTTGATTAAGTAAATTCTAATTTTATATTTGATTTTAGTATTTGTATACGTCTAAAAATGACACGATTCATCCTAAATAAATATTCTAAATATTTATTCCATTCTTCTATTAATTAAATAAATATTCTAAATTTATTTAATCGATTCACTATTCCATAATTAAATAAAATCTATTTATTTAATTAAAATTCTTCTAAATGTCCTGCATGATTAAATAATCATAAATTATTTAATTAATCCAAATTCCTCTATCCTAAGTTCTAAATTCAAAAATCTACATCACCTTTACACCTCACCTTTTCCACCTCACCTTGTCCACCTCATCAGGTTGCACATGTAATTAAATATATTTAATATTTAATTACCTTATTTTCCCTCACCCACATGGCCTATTTTCTCTCAAATCAGAGGTTAGTTAACTAATCAATCAAAAGTGTTAACTAACCTGTCAATTGAGTCAAATCCTCAATCAATTCAGTCAGTTCCACGATTTATTCTTCTAACTGATCAATCAAGTTTGTTAACAGACCAGTCAATGGAGTTAACTCTCCAATCAGTTTTGTCACATCCCCCCTTTCATGATGGAGCTGGGACACTTGTCACATTTCCACTAGTTGCACATTCCTCAACCATCCTCAGCCATTGATCTTCATATCTCCTCTCAACCGTTGATTCCCATTCTTCCAAGTCTATAAATGGAACCTCATTCTTCCATTCTAATCATCCAGGCTTTTGACATCGTTACTCTGCAGAAATATCACTAGCGCGCCTTTGGCACCCTTTTGTCATCTACAAGCTTGAGATCACATACTTGCATTGGAGCTCATCTTCATTGCACATCACCATAGCTGTTCACCATCGACTTCCTAAAAATAGCTAAAAAGATTGCACTCTTTGAGGGCTCATCTCATCTGCAAAAGGACGATTTGTGATAGACGAACAACAGAAGTTTCGAAATGGGAGAGGTTTGCACTGTGTTTGTTCATTGCTTCGTTTATTGAATCCTTCTTGTTTCACTATTCTGTTGATGTTTGGGTCTTGTTTAATTCATTTGATTGATCACCATTTTACCCTTACATTTTTGGCGCCCACCGTGGGGCCGTTTGCCCCTTTATTTTACCGTTTCTGAGCTTTTTTGAAGGCAGGTTCCATACAGGTCACGCAGAGTCACGCACAAATTACTTTGGCGCATCTGTTCATTTCCACGGCGCATATAAACACTGTTACGGCGCTTTTGTTATTTTTGCGCATCTGTGTATTTTCGCTGCGCTTATGTGCACTGTTACGGTGCTTTTATTATTTCTGCGCATCTGTGCATTTCTGCTGCACTTTTGAAGACTGTTACTGCGCATACATTAACACTGCACATTCATTCCTTTTAACTGTGCATATGTTCAATATTGTGGCGCATTCATTATTGTGGCGCTTCTGTTGATCATTTCTGCGCATCTGATCATTGAAGCTGCGCATTTGTAACAAGCTGAGGTTTTGGTACTTTTCTAGGGGAAGTTGCTAACGCTAACCTTGCCGCAGGTGTTTGCTGGAGCGTTTTTGCAGGATAGGTGCAGGTTTAGTTCCATGTAGTTGCATCTAATTAGTTCACATTTCATTTTCTGAGGAAAAGTAAAAATTAATGTTCATTCAAATCTTCATCTAGTTCTAATTAGGGAGGAAGTAACTGGATTATTTCTTGCTTGCATTGCAAACACCTTCCAAGTTATTGCTATCTAAAGGTTAAAATTGAACTCATCAAATGATCTTGAAGTTAAAATGAACCATTGCTATGTCGTGAGACTTGAATTTCAAAGTTAACAATCTCGTGCTACACGGTTTAAAAATTGAACTCACTACTGCTTTTTGAAGTTAAAATGAACCATTGCTATATCGTGAGACCTAAATTTCAAAGTTAACAATCTCGTGCTATGCGGTTTAAAAATTGAACTCACCACTGCTTTCTGGGATTTAAAACTGAACCACTGCTATATTGTTGAATCACTTCAAAGTTCTGTTTGAGTAGATTAGCCCATTTAGTTTTTCACTTTTAACTAGGGTGGATTAATCAGTGTATTCTGTGCTGGCGAATGACAATAGGCTTATGCTCTCCCCTCTTCTGGGTGATCAGAGTGCCAGACTTGTCATTCTATCTGTTTAACCTTTAGGAGGGGCCTGCCCTTGGATGCATGCTTGTCCAAGTGGGAACGACCCTGAGTGGTAACAGGCTAACGCCAAGCCCTACCAAGCCACTTAAAATAAATTGTGCTTGAGGTGAAAACTTCCTGCAACAAGTGCTGTTATGTTACACCGACGGCCAACCTCCCCCAAAACCCTCTCAGGCGCAACCCTGTGAGGCTGGGAGACTCCATAACGGAGAGTAGCGCCGCCGCACGTGTAACCACTTGAACGGTTGCCCGAATTAAATACCTCTTGTTTTAGTGGCCCAAATCCCTTATAATCCATTTCTCGCCTAGGATTTTGTGCTTGCTTTTGTCCAAAATAGAGTCAAAAAAATTACAAAAGCAATGAAAAACTACAAAATATTCTTTGTGCTTGCTGTGTTTTCTTGCTATTAAATTCATAATATCAGATCAGGAAGACCTTTTCTAGCCAAAAAATACCAAAAACAGAAGAAAAACTAAAAATTTTGCAAAAACTTCAGAGCTACGCATTTACACATTTCTGCTGCGCATACACAGAGACTTGCTGCGCTTTTGTAGAGACTTACTGTGCATATACCTTTTTGCTGTGCATATATGCACTGTTGCTACACATATATAGTTCACCAGACCGGTGCATTTACTGCGACTTGCTGCGCATATGTCCATTTATGCTGCGCATCTGTTTCTGCGCATATGCGACAGTGAGCACTTGCCCTATTTTTGAGGAGAGATTTTCACCTGATCAGAGCACCCATTTCAGCCTAGTTTCACTTTCTGAGATTAGAGTCAACCTTGCAGTCAATCTCCATCCGTTTCACCCAACTCTTTCTCTTTCGTCCATTGTCTCTCCCGCTTTCTGTCCAAATCACTCTTGTCCCAAAGTCAGCCTATCCCATATCGATTCGGCATAAGTCCTTTTTCATTCCATTAGTGAATTCATGTCAGCCTAGTAGGTCACAGTACCTTTGCTAGTAGTCTTGTTGAACGACTAAGCCCTACACAGTAAGACTGGTATCGACTACCCTTGCTAGTGGCTGGAGTCTTGTGTCAACCGTCTTACTTAAAGTCATTGAGTGAGAGAATCCTTTGTCCAAGTCTTATCCTAGGTATCCCATTCATAACAGTCTCGGTCGGCACCTTGCCAAAATTTCTAATCCTGGTCCACTTCATCCCACCCCGCATTGCATGGTTCTTACTCGATCCCAGTACAACAAACAAATTGAAATGGCTGACTCATCTGATCACCTTCTCCCACCACGTGATGGTGAAGAAGAGATTTCTCATGAAGAATTAGTGGCGCACATGCAAGATAGAAAATTCCAACGCGTCGTAGAGAAGATGATCCTTGAAGACCCCCATAAGTATTTCCATCATCTTGCTAGTCTCGGAATCAAACTCCCCGCAGACTTTGACATTAGCTCCATCATGGAAAATGCAAACAATGATCATGAGAGGGGCACAAATGACACAGTCCCACATGTGCATGAGAGAGGTACAAATGACACGGTTCCCCATACAAATGAGAGAGGAAAGCAACCCGTAGATCCAACTACTCCTATGGTAGATGTGAGACAACAAATCGAAAGTCTAAAGCTCGAGATATCCAACCTTAAGACCGGTACAAGTTCTAAGAACTACTCTTTGGAAGATATAGCACCGTACCCCTTTGACAGAAACTTGATCATGAAACCATTCCCCTATCAGTTCGGAGTTCCGAAATTTGACAAGTATAAAGGGAAGGGGGACCCAGGAGATCATATCAGGGAATTCACTGCAGCATGTTTAGAAGTAGCTCACAACGAGACCTACTTAATGAGACTATTCCCGCGATCTTTAGGTGGTCAAGCTATGGAGTGGTTCTCGCGTCTCCCACCAGGAATCAAAACTTTTGATGAACTTGTCAATAAATTTATAACACACTTCTCTTACAACATAGAACACGAGGTATCTATGCTAGATCTATGCAACACCAAGCAGAAGAGTGGTGAGTCATTCGCCGCCTTCCTACAATGATGGAGATAGCTAGCTAGTAAGTGTTCTTACGATATGCCTGAGAAGCAGCTATTGGAAATGTTTGTCCACAATCTAAACACTGATCTTAGCTATCAGATTCAGATACAATGCCCTACCTCATTCGCCAAAGTTATTGAAATGGGCCTCTTCATTGAAAAAGCTATGATCACTAAAGGAACTCTCAAGCTCTACAAGGACACACCTCCTTCCAATTACACAACAGATAAATCAAAGTTTTGGACCAAGAACAAGAATGTGGTCAACGATGGAGTAGTGGACGCCAAGGCGGTAGCCCCTAAGCACCAACCCATATTCACTCTTAAGGGAGAAGCAAATACCGGTGCACTCAACAAGCCACCCCCTCGGGAACCTAGACCTTGGTTCAATTCAAATCCAAGGAGAAAATTCACGCCGTTAGGGGAATCTCAAGAGTCTGCCCTCAGGAAGTTGTTGGCTAACAATGAAATTTCTCTACCGCCAACAAGTGACTATGAGCCTATCGTCAAACCTCCCTATTGGAAGGACACAGACTATTGTGAGTATCATCGAGGAAGGGGGCACACAACTAACAATTGCATCCGCCTCAAGAATGTCATACATGATATACTGGATCAAAATCAGGGAGGGACACAACAGCATACCTCCAATGAATCTCATGTGGCCTACCGGGATCCTCTTCTAAACCACAACCGGCCGTATAACAACAATCGCAACAATGGCCACAACAGCAACGATGGTCACAATGGCAACAACTCCAATGGCAATAACAATAATGACAACAATCGCAACAGGCCAAACCAAAACAACGGGTCGAGTAATGCTAACTATGCAAGTGTTCCATTCGAGTACACAATTAACTGCATTTCTGAGCACATTCCGCAGATCAATGTCATATCCCCCAACCAACAACCAGGACCTAACAGAACTGGTTGTAGTATAATTACCCGCAGTGGTAAGGTCATGATCAATACCACCCCTCCAAGGTCGTCACCATCTCCGTCCAACTCCCGCCCATATAATGTCATCGACCAGTTGCAAAAAACTCCAGCTCACATTTCTATATTGGAGCTCTTGCATCTATCTCCTTCTCATAAGGAGATTCTTGAGAAAGCCTTAGTGGAAACTACTGTCCCCACTAACCTAGCCCAAGAAAAGTTTCAAACCATGGTGGGTAATTTGACATCCTCCACTTCCATCTCGTTTACGGAGCAAGATGACCTTTCCATATCTCAACCCCACAACACTCCTCTATACATTGTCGCATTTGTGCACAAGCACCGCATCAAGAGGGTTCTCATTGATGGGGGTGCCGGTTTAAATATTTGTACTTTGAAGCTAGTCCTTGCACTGGGGTTCTCCGAATAGGCAGTTGATCCAAGACGAAAAATTACCATCAAAGCCTATGACAAGGAGGAACGAACCACCAAAGGAACAGTTGTCCTACCCATTCAAGTGGGACCGGTAATTAAGGATGTGGTGTGCCAAGTCCTTGATCGGGAGCTTGCTCACAATATTCTACTAGGGAGACCATGGATCCACACCATGAAGGCTGTCCCCTCCACCTATCATCAGTGCATTAAGTTCCCACACGATGGCAAGCAGGTCACCATACAAGGCGACCCCAACCCCTACCAACACTACAATTCTTTCCAAGCAAAGTCTGAATGTGTCATTCCCAACAACCGAGCCTACATTTCCCCTACTCCGCAACCAGAGCACACCACCGAAGCTTCCTCCTCGAGGCCCAAACCACTGAAACTTACCATAAAAGAAAATGGCGTGGGGGAGTATTCCATTGAGCACAGCCTCAACCTTGCCACCATGCCTTTGTCTCCTCGCTCCTTTGGCAAACCCAAGCATCAACCTCGGCATTTTCCAAAGCCATCTGCTCCTCCTATAACTCCCGCAAATCCCTTTGTAAAATGGGGGACCTTATCTGATGAGACAGAGGAGCGAGATCTCCTGCAATGGCTTTATGCCGAAGAAGAAAACACACCCCAAGATCCGCCTAGACTCCCTACAGAACTCTATGGATAGGGTGAAACCATTTTGCACAGGATGGGGTACGAAGGACAAGGCCCCATAGGCCTCAGAAAAGAAGGAATCGTTGAACCTATCCAACCTTCTTCATCCTCTTTGGCTAGAAACACAACTGGCCTAGGGTACAAAGGTAAAGGTAAAGCCAAAGAAAATGCCTGCCTAGTGGAGACAATTCAAACACCCCAATTGGATAGTGACACAGATTCAGATGAGTCAAATGAGTATGAGTGGGACGAGCTAACAGAGCACTCCTACGATGACAAGGGGATTGACACCATCCAAACTCTCAGCCCCTACCATGAGGGACAGACGCAACGGGACAGACCACTGGAGTCTGATTTGCCCCTCCCTGAGATTATGGCTTTCGAGGAAAGTTTCGATTCCATTGCGATAAACAACCTGGATGAAGGTACCACCCAGAACACTACCCCCGCCAATGCCCATAACACTTCCATTCACACCATTAATGAATCAGATCTCTCATCCGACTCCCTTCCCCTCTTACACCCTGAGCTTATTGACTGGGATCTGCAAGGAACCCCTCAATTAGATATGTTCCAGAATGATGATGCTTACATTGACTATATGGAACTTAGGGATCACTTACCAAAAGGAGATCATAAAGCTGGTTTCGTGATCAAACTCAATACTGTGGCTTACTTCGGGGAGGGTGCCAAGCCTTCTAGTCACAAAAATATCAAAATAAAAAATGGATCTGACGGTGAAAACCGCCGTGCGGCAGTGTCAAATCATAAAATAGTAAAAAGAAAGGACGTATCCGACGGTGAAAACCCAACTGTGGCACCTGGCGATGGAATGCTTGACACCCTCCCTAATGATATGTACCAGGAGCGGTCACAGATTGTGGTGGAGCCAACAGAGCCAGTGAATATTGGAATCGAAGAACAGCCTAAGATTATCCACTTCGCAAAATCTCTCACACCACCTGAGAAAACCAGGTTTGTACCATTCTTTAAGAAGAAGAGAGGCAGCTTTGCTTGGTCATATGCCGACATGCCAGGTTTAGACCCGAACCTGATTTTGCATCATTTGCCATTGGATCCAGGGGTGAAGCCCGTAAAGCAGAAACTGAGAAAGATGCATCCCCATATAGCCCTTTTGGTCAAGGAAGAACTCAAGAAATTGCTAGATGTGGGGTTCATCAGAGCCATAGATTACCCCGAATGGATATCCAACATTGTGCCAGTGTCTAAACCAGATGGCAGGGTTCGACTATGCAATGATTTTCGTGACTTAAACAAAGCATGCCGCAAGGATGACTTTCCGTTGCCTAACATCGACATCATAGTCGACCTTACTGCAGGACATACAATGCTATCACTCATGGACGGATTCTCTAGGTATAACCAAATCAAAATAGCACCGGAGGACCAACACAAAATAGCTTTCACTTGTCCATGGGGTACCTTTTGCTGGAATGTCATGCCTTTTGGGCTGAAAAACGCAGGTGCTACATATCAGCGGGCCATGACAACTATATTCCATGACATGATGCATGTGACCATGGAGGATTATGTTGACGATATCTTGGCAAAATCTCTCACAAGGGACTCACACCTGGACATATTAGAAAAAGTCTTCCAACGGTTGGATCAATTCCAAGTCAAACTGAACCCGAAGAAGTGTGTGTTTGGGGTAACATCGGGCAAGCTGCTAGGCTTCATCGTGTCAGCAAATGGGATAGAGGTCGACCCGGCCAAGGTCAAAGCAATAATGGACATGCCACCGCCCAAGACTCTAACACAGTTGAGATCCTTACAGGGCAAGCTACAGGCCATCCGAAGGTTCATCTCACAGTTGGCAGACAAGTGCCAACCTTTCAGCCACCTCCTACATAAGAATATTCCATTTAAATGGGATGAGCGGTGCGAAGAGGCATTCAACAAGCTAAAGGAGTACCTTATGAACCCTCCTATACTCATGCCTCCGATCCAAGGAAAACCTTTGATTCTCTACATATCTGCTACACCTACTGCTCTTGGGGCTCTCCTAGTGCAGCAAGACTATGAGAACAAGGAAAGAGCTGTATACTACATCAGTCGAACCTTAGTGGGCTACGAGTTACAATACTCACAGGTAGAACGATCATGCCTTGCGGTGGTTTTTGCTTCACAAAAACTCCGACACTACATGTTGGCACATCCTGTCAAACTCATTGCCAAAATCGACCCACTAAAGTATCTTCTCAGCAAAGCAGCTCTCACAGGTCGACTAGCAAAGTGGGTTATGCTTCTTAGTGAATATGATATAGAATATGTGGATAGAAAAGCCATCAAAGGGCAAATCATAGCTGACCAACTGGCCAAGGCACCATTACAAGACACTTCACCAATGCAGTTTGAGTTTCCCAATGAGTATTTATTCACTCTGTCAACATCTCCTTGGAAACTCTACTTCGACGGGTCTTACACCAACCACAGATCAGGGGCAGGCATCCTGTTTATCACTGCCCAAGGCGACACAATTCCAAAGTCCTACAGGTTGTTATTTCCATGCACTAACAATATAGTGGAATATGAAGCCTTGGTAATTAGTCTCAAGATGGCCACTGAGTGGAAAATCCAAGCACTATGTGTCTACGGTGATTCTCAGCTTATCATAAATCAGGTCAACGATGAATATCAAACCAAAGATGAGAAGCTCATCCCATACAAACGGATGGTCGACGACCTCAAAGAACACTTTGGGACCATCTCCTTTGAACAAATACCCAGGATTGAGAACAAAGCAGCAGATGCAATGGCTACCATAGCCTCTCTTCTTGAAATACCTGAATATGAGTCACGGTATGAGTTCTTAGTAGAAACCATTCGGCAACCGGCTTATGATCTCCTCGAAACCCATTCCATTTGCCTCCTAGTAGGATCTGATTCACCTTGGTACGGTAAGACCTACACTTACCTCAAGGACAATATTCTTCCACCAGACCTCTCTTCCAACCAAAAGCGAACTTTCATCCGACAAGCCTCCCGTTACACCATCATTGCTAATACCCTTTACCGACGTGGTCTGGATGGTACTTTACTCCGTTGTCTAGAACAAGAAGAATCCATAACGGCCTTGCGAGACATACATGAAGGGATCTGCGGGACACACTCCAGCGGTCCTTCCTTAGCTAAGAAACTCATGCGTTTGGGTTATTACTGGCCCAATATGGAAATGGATTCATATCAATTTGTCAAAAAGTGCAAACAGTGCCAGATACACGGGAACCTGATTCATGCACCTACTCAGGAGTTGAGACCTTTAACGACACCCTGGCCCTTTTGCCAATGGGGACTTGACCTTGTGGGAAAGATTCATCCACCTTCTTCCAACGGCCATAAATTTATCATAACCGCCACTAAATACTTCACAAAGTGGATTGAAGCCGTTCCCCTAACCACCGTCACAGGAAAACAAATTTCCTCGTTCATTCTGAATTACATTATCTGCCGATATGGCATCCCTTCATCCATCATAACGGATAATGGGAGACCATTCAAAAATCAGGATGTCCAGGAACTTTGTGAGCGTTTCAAAATCCAACATCGTTTCTCCACTCCATACTACCCCCAAGGTAACGGCCAAGCTGAGGCATCGAATAAAACCATTCTGAAAATCCTAAAGAAAACTGTCAATGAAGCTGGTCGCGATTGGCACGTCCAACTCAATTCCGCTCTGTGGGCCTACAGAACTAGTATACACACTCCCACAGGTGCTACACCCTACGCCCTTGTCTATGGTTCTGAAGCCATCCTTCCCATTGAGTTCAAACTCCCATCCCTCAGGGTGTCGTTGAAAGGTCTCATATCAGATGAAGAATACAGAGTCTCCAGGCTACAAGAACTAGAGCTGCTAGAGGAAAGGCGCCAGAAAGCTTTTGACCATCTCAAAGCCTATCAATAGATGATGTCTAGAAGCTACAACCACAAGGTTAGACCAAGGTGCTTCAAGGTTGGGGACCTAGTTCTAAAAGAGAACCCTCGCAATCAACAGGACAGAGAAAAGAAAGGTAAGTTCGAGCCTAAGTGGCTTGGGCCCTATGTGATTGTAGCTGCTTACGGATCGGGGGCATATCAGTTGGCCACATCAGAGGGTGAGTTGTTTGATGATCCAATCAACAGCATGCACCTTCGCCGGTTCTATACCTAGGAGAACCCCAATGCAAGGGGGCACAATAAAATCAAAAAATCAGAAAATCAAAAAGTTGAAAAGAGAAAATACAAAAAAAATTAGAAAAAATAGAAAGGATACAAAAAAAATCATCCTTTGGTGAAAACCTGGCAAACAGGCACCTTGGATAGGTATCGTGATGAAAACCTGGCAAACAGGCATCATGTTACTTTCTAGCTCCTACTGCAAATAAAAGCAAGTGATGAAAACCTGGTAAACAGGCATTACTTGTGGTCTCCATCTTTGAGAATCCAATCACCTTGAGTCCATTCTTCCTTTGCTCATTTTCCATTTGACCCATATCTACCCCGCAATAAACACTTGACAGTTACCTATCATGGCTTGATACTCACCTTGTGGCCTTGTCAACCAAGGTTTTGTCCCATACCATCTCCTCAATATGAGCCTAGTATAGTGTCTCTCGTCGGTGTCCATGGTCCAAGTCCATGAACTACGTTGCCTCTGTGCCGTCACGTAGGCAAGGCCATTATTCTAATGCGCCCCCGAGGCTTCCATTTCTTCTATAGTCCCATTCATCCTCCTTCTTGTCTTCATTCTTGTTGTCTTTCTTCTAGTCCATCCATGGTCCATTAGGGTTTACCCCGACATACGTTGCCTCTGCGTCGTCACGTAGGCAAGGCCATTTAGTAATGAGCCCCCGAGGCACTAGGTCAGTCCCTTAGGGTCCGTCTCCCCAATAAGGATGGTGCAATCTTCTCACCAAGCAAACAAATGCAAGCAGAACCCGCGCCTCAAGCAGAAATCTTGACAATGAGCATCTTAACCTATCTAATGCACAACAAATACCCAAGGTCTTCTAACTGATTTTATCTAAATTATGGCAAGAAACTCACATCTAAATGCAAGAATGTTTTGTGGATTGGAACCATGGTTACGTTACAGAGTCTAGATTTTTGTTATCATGTCTTTCTACGCTACTCAAGAATGCCAAAAGGTAGAGATGCTATGATGGGGGCATGATTATTTTCTTTGTTTGCTATTTGTGGATTAAACTTTAGTAATGTGAAGCCTTGTCTAAGGACATGATCGGTAAAAGATCATCGAGGACATCAAAGGTATAACACGAACGGGGGCAATCCTTGCTTGTTGAAACGCAAGAGGTACTCAGGTCATCTAGATTCAATTTTGACTAGATGCTTGTATTAGCTTGCTAAATCCAAATCCATGTAAGCAGTACTCAGGTCATCTCGGTTCAATTATACCTAGATGCTTGTATTCACTTACAACATTGCAGAAAATATACCAAAAACAAATAGCCCAATGATGAAATAAAGCACTCTAAAAAGCAAAGCATCCATCCTATATCCACATACACATCCATGCAACCCTCATTATCCAAACTATGCAGAGTAATGATATCAAGTAGAGTTTCTAAGTCATCTTATCACAACCATTCTTCTATCTGTCTATCATGTCATTCTTGTGTCGATCAAGTACATTTGGACTTCACAAAAACAAAGCATATAGGGGCATATCATATCATTCGTAGGACTAGTCATGCACCTGCTTAGGTTCATAGAATACACCATTTAATGCATTAGGTCATCAATACATTTGCATCACATCACATCTTAAAGCACAGATAATCACATAGAAATCATAACACATATACACACATTTGCATTAGATCATATAGACGTCCCATAACACAGTTGCACCATCACATAGAAAAAATAACACATATGCATACATTTGCATTAGATCTTATACACCTCCCATAACAAAGTTGCCTCTCACATAGAAATCATATTACATTTTGCATTTATTTGAAAACATTAAATCACATAGACATCATATAGCAGCATATCACAAAGCATCTCATATAGCATCAAATAAACCGTCTAACTACGCACATACATCACATCATATAATCGAAGTACATCTTCATCACATAGCACATGCAATAGATACACAAAGCTGCATCATCATATATACTATCATACAAAAGAGGTCCAAATGTACAAAAATCGTCATCTATCTCTGGAATAAAAGTGTCATATACAATGCGCATCCAAAAGGATGGTGATACATGTCCCAAAATACACAAAATCCGGTCTATGTCTATCCCTGTTGCTGTGGGCCACCACTGCCAACTCCTGACTGTTGAGGACCCACCACGGAGGCCCCTGACTATGATGGACCTGCTCTATGAGTCGCCCCAGACTGACTCTTGAAGCTCCCTGCCCTCTGGCTCGATGCCACGGCACCATGGTATAACCCTCGGTAATACTGAGCCTGGGACTGTGCTCTGGCTAGATCTGTCTGTGCCTATGCCAACTATGTCTGCAACTGGCCAACCTGTGCCTGTGCCTACTGCACCTGCCCAACCAAAAATGAACTCACTGCATCTGTCCCCATAGCGGCCACAGCAGTATCCCGCTCTACACGGATAATCCGTACCCGTGCGTCTGCCATGTCTCTCTCGCGAGTCAACCCAGCAATCACCGCTGCGTCTGTCTCTCGCCTCCGCTCTACCCTCCTCAGCTGTGCCTGTAGCTCTCGCACCTGTCCCCTCAGGCCGGCTATGGTCCTCTCATGAGCCTCTCCCTGTACTGGCCCCTGTGCTGCCTCTGCCTATCCTGGTCCCTATGGCTGGGGCACCTGCTGCTGTGGCACTTGTTGCTGTGGTACCTGCTGGGGTGGTGGCATCTGTGCCTACTGCGGTATCTGCTGCTGTGCCTCTACCTGCCCTGGCACTGCCTGCTCAGCCTGAACTATCCTCCTCCGCTGCCTCGGCCTCTCTCCGGCCCTACCACCCCGTCGTCCTCGTCCTCCTCTACCTCCCCTCCGCCTTGGGCCAGCCTCTCCCTCCTCCTTTGAGTCCGCCTCGTCAATACGAGGCACCAGCATGCCAGGTCCTGAATATCTCAGGAAAGGATGTGCAGTGATCCAATCCTCGTACTCCTGTGTCACCCCCACGTCTGCTATCTCTCTCCTCATGTCCCAGGCCACATACGGCGTCTACTGGAACTCTGCCAGAGCCTCCTCATACGAAGCCATCGGCCCCCATCGAACCCTCTCTGCATGCGTCTGTGCGAACATAGCCTGCCCCTGTGGCATACCCTGTCTCTGCCCAAACTGTCTCAGCACCTTGCCCACCATCTGTCTCTCCAAGATGTGCCGTGTCCGGCCTATCAGCCACCTGGTCTGAAAGTAGTATGGCAGCTCGTCTCCCTCGTCGTCCCACGGCTCACAATCCAGATATGGTCGCCAGACGACCACATCCACTCCATCCAAAGTGTGTCTCCAGTACTCTAGCTTCCCCAGCCTGTGCTAGGAAATCACTCCGGCGTAGCCATAACTGTATGGCTCTCCTCGTTGCCTCGCGAAGACACATATCAGCCTAGTCACCACTATGTGCTCCCACAGCCAGAACTGTAACAGCAACACCCCAGTCGATAGACTCGTGCTACAGTGGTACACCACTTGATGCATGTCGTGGTATAGGTGGGCTAGTACGTAGACTCCCCACGCATATCGGGTGCCCTCAGTCAACATCCGCTCCATGATCTTGCCCCATCCAATGGGGAACCCATGCGATCTCCTGTCCGGGCATACAACGCCCCCGATCAGTCCAGCCACAATCCCAGGGAAGTAGTCATAGTAGTCGTATATATCCTGCCACAAGATAACTTGTCCAGCTAGCTCAGGATCATCAAACACCCACTGGCACTCGGCGAGTCCCACGTCCCACTGTGCATCATACTCTACTAACTCGCCTACCACAGGCAAGTGTAGTATCCGATAGACGTCCTCCAAGGTCACCATCATCTCTCCTGTCAGAAAGTGGAAGGTCCCATCCTCACTGTGGAATCTCTCCACGGCAGCTGTCAGCAGTCCACGGTTCACCCGCACCTCGGGCATGAAGCATACATAATCCAATCCCATGGCACCAAGCGCCACTCTGTCAGTCTCCGTCAGCATATATCTCTGCAACAAGAGCATAGGAAATGTCTCCCTCGACTACAGAGTCTCCTGAATATCCTCCTGCAAGCAAGCAAGGCAAAGCGTCAATCTCAAGCGACATATACCATACTCAACATACCTACTGAACTATATCAACTAAACTTAGCATTTCAAATTGATCAAAACAGCACACTACATCTCTTGACTAGATTTCTGTAATCTTGGAGATAGCTCATCGATTACCGCATCAAACAGGACACTAATCGAGTCAATTTGGCTAAGTCCTTTGCTATCCACAGCAAATGCGCCACTACAGGTGGTAAAAGCACCATTTTTGGTATATGCGCCGCTAAAATCAGCATATGCGCCGTCTCACACAAATGCGCCGCCACAGTGCACATATGCGCAAGTCTGACAGATGCGCCGCAAAATTAGGCATATGCACCGCCATATTATGAAAGCGCTGCCACAATCAACATATGCACGGCATTACCAGATGCGCTGCTACTTTCAACCTATGCGCGGCTTAAATACACATGCGCCGCCAAATTGCATAAGCGCAGCTATATTGCACAGATGCGCAGCTTTCATGTATGCGCCGCCAAAACCGGCATATGCACCGCGCAACGACAAAAGCGCCGCTTCGTGAGACATATGTGTCATTCTGAGTTTCAACGCATGCATTTGACCTATTTTCTAAGTGCATTTATGACATCCTAAGTCGACCCTAGGAGAAATTTTTTGAAACACATACCAGGGGTCCTGCCTCTACTGGCCGCCTGAATCAACGGACTCGCTTGAACCGGTGCTCCTCGCGTGGAATGTCTGCTGCTTTGGCTGCCATGCTGCTCTGGCTGCCATGCTGCTCCAAGTTGCTCTAGGCTCTCTCACTCCAATCCAGAGTAAACAAGTGTACAAATGACTATTCTTGTGGACCCAGCTCCTATTTATAGCCTCCAAACCCTAATTCTGGCTAGGTGATGACTGTGACTACTTCCCATGCCTGTCTTTCTTCCCATTTTCTTCCCACACCCCTGACCGCGTCCCTTTTCCTCCAACCTATCCTAACCCCTTCGTCTTTGTGAGATTGTCCGTCTCTAAAGCTTTCGCCCTTTTCCCATCCAATCTCCCGAGGGGGCATCCTATCGTCATTAAACTTGTACCAGGGGCAAACTGGGGCATGTATCATCATTCAGACTATCGAATTCTTTGAAGCAACGCTGTAAACTGCATTACATCAAAGAGGGGCAAAATGTATACGTCTAAAAATGACACGATTTATCCTAAATAAATATTCTAAATATTTATTCCATTCTTCTATTAATTAAATAAATATTCTAAATTTATTTAATCGATTCACTATTCCATAATTAAATAAAATCTATTTATTTAATTAAAATTCTTCTAAATGTCCTGCATGATTAAATAAACATAAATTATTTAATTAATCCAAATTCCTCTATCTAAGTTCTAAATTCAAAAATCCACATCACCTTTACACCTCACCTTTTCCACCTCACCTTGTCCACCTCATCAGGTTGCACATGTAATTAAATATATTTAATATTTAATTACCTTATTTTCCCTCACCCACATGGCCTATTTTCTCTCAAATCAGAGGTTAGTTAACTAATCAATCAAAAGTGTTAACTAACCTGTCAATTGAGTCAAATCCTCAATCAATTCAGTTAGTTCCACGATTTATTCTTCTAATTGATCAATCAAGTCTGTTAACAGATCAGTCAATGGAGTTAACTCTCCAATCAGTTTTGTCACATCCCCCCTTTCATGATGGAGCTGGGACACTTGTCACATTTCCACTGGTTGCACATTCCTCAACCATCCTCAGCCATTGATCTTCATATCTCCTCTCAACCATTGATTCCCATTCTTCCAAGTCTATAAATGGAACCTCATTCTTCCATTCTAATCATCCAGGCTTTTGACATCGTTACTCTGCAGAAATATCACCAGCGCACCTTTGGCACCCTTTTGTCATCTACAAGCTTGAGATCACATACTTGCATTGGAGCTCATCTTCATTGCACATCACCATAGCCGTTCACCATCGACTTCCTAAAAACAGCTAAAAAGATTACACTCTCTGAGGGCTCATCTCATCTGCAAAAGGATGATTTGTGATAGGTGAACAACAGAAGTTTCGAAATGGGAGAGGTTTGCACTGTGTTTGTTCATTGCTTCGTTTATTGAATCCTTCTTGTTTCACTATTCTATTGATGTTTGGGTCTTGTTTAATTCATTTGATTGATCACCATTTTACCCTTACAGTATTTAGAAGTTAGTGTGTTGGAAGTTATTAAAAAAAAAGAGGTAGAAATATTATGATAAGAAAATCAAGATTGATACATAAGACAAGGGACATCCTGTTCTCAATTAGATTTTTTTTGGGTATGATTATGAGAATTTAATTTATTGATCTAGTAGTACTATTTAGTAAATGATTTGTATAAGTTTTTTAATAGATAAGTTTAAGATATTATTTCTTAGTGAAATTCTATCGATAGAGTCATTTAATGGAAATGAAGATGAAAGACATTGCATGATAGATTATTTTTATCCTCGTATTATGAGCAAAATATTCAAAACAAGTTTCTATGGAAGTCGGGATCACCAATTACATATCCACCAAAATGGGTATATTGTACACCAAAGAGAATCGAAACTTAGTTTTTACTAGCACACCTATACTATGAATTACATAGATTGCTTGAGGGAGGACCAAAACTTGATAACATGCATGCTCCTATAGGTGTGGGCCTTCAAGCACATCAAAGCCACTTAGCCAATGGGGCTCCTATTGGGGATAGCACTAGAGATGCTTCAAGCACATGTTTGGCACACATGCAAGGGATTATGGTGGGCATACACATTCAAGTACTAGAGGAGATTGTTTTATTCAAGGTCATTTAATACAATACTTGGTTGATAGTGTTATAAAATGTTGTGTCTATCAACCATTTGATAACATCTATAGATATTATTAATTTTTAAGAATTTCATGAGTGTTGATAACTTAAGAGATTTTTGATGATTGTATAAGAAAGAAATGACTTAAAGGTATTACAATTTATTAATTTTGATGATAATAAAAAATACTCTAGAGTGATATGATAAGTATTAAATATAAGAAGGATAATTTCATAATTTTCTTATATTTCTAGGATTGTATAAATTTTCAAGTGCTAGAGATGAAGTAAATTAGGTTGTAGTAGAAGTGCTACTCTCTGAATCATTATCACACACATAATTTGATTTGTAATATTTATTATCATTTTTATTCTTAGGTGGCACACAACCATATATAGATAGATTCATATAAGGAGGATTGAATATTAAAGTCTCTAAGATCTCTAAGATCAATCTTATACTTTCCTATAAAAGGTGTGAATTCTAATGCACCCCAATCATCTACAAACATAACATTACCATTCTTTGGCGGATCTTCCTCTTTATATTCATCCTCTAATTCTTTTGTATCATCCCATTTTTATTATTTAGGCATTTTTGCACAATTTCAACTCTGTACTGAGATGATTTGCTTATGACATCTAGGATCAATCTTGCTAGATTCAAGGATTTTTACACAATTTTAACTATGGGGCTCTGTAATCCATGGAAACTTGAATTAAGGGAAGGGATGATGCAAGACAACCTCATGATTTAATAACCGAATTCTGGAAGTTGGGGAGAACATGAATTATGTCTAGAGTGGGGAAAATAAAGCAAAACAATGGAATCTACAAGAGGGAGAGAGTGAATGTACAAGGAAAAGGACCTACATGGGAAAGAGGTATATATAATTAAGGAAAAATATTATGTGAATGACTTCGAGTGAATTCCATTCACTAGAATTACCAACATAGCTTTGTTGAGTGTTGATGTCTCAAATGAATTAGCTTGTTTACATGCTATGATGATATATGGGAAACTCTTGAGAGAATCCAAATTCTCATGTTCACCAAGTTTCAACCTATTCTCATCCCATTTGAGTACCAACCTTGAAGTTTTGCATTGTATCCTTCTTGTCAAACTAACATTTGACTGTAATTTCATGTTTGTTCAATTAATCATGTGATGTCATTCTCCATTCCTCCAACCAAAATAACTCAAACCAATCTAGTAGCCATTACACCATTTTCATCAAGTTCTAACTAGAAGTTCACTTCTAGGGCTAGGATTTTAATAAAATTTGGCAATCTTGCCTCTTTCTATAGACTAGGGCAAAATGAGATGCTCCTATAGCTTGTTTTGGCATTATTAGATATCCACATAGAGGGATTTCTTCAGATTTTCATGCCACTACCTCTTGGAGTTAGTTATATTTATCTTGATGGTTCTCATTAAGTTCTTACTGCTCTATTTTTCTAATCTATTCCCCTCAGGATAATAGTGTAAGGATGTTTTCAAATAGATATCAAACTCATGGGAAAATTGGGTGATGCCTACTCCTACAAAGTTTTTGGAATTATCTCTGATAATAGTCTCTAACACTCTAAATCTAAGGATGATCCATTTAAGGAAATTGATGATGACCACCTCTATTGCGTTCTTTAGTGCTATAGCCTCAATCTATTTGGTGAAGTAATTGTGGTTGTCTGGATGAACCTATGACCCATGCTAGCGGGAGGGTTGATCATTCCAATGAAGTCTATGCCCCATAAGATAAATGGTTGATCCATGGATATAAGCCTTAGGAGAAGAGGTGATTTTCTCATTTTTCCAACTTAGAAATGGCAATTGTAGCAATTTTTTACCCACTTATGAGCATTAGTGAATAGTTGGGGCTAGTAATATCTTTCTCACTTGATTTTAGTTGTTGTTGTTTGGGAAAAATAGCTTCCACCTAAAAGAACTTGGTGGGATTCCTTGAGGAAAGTTGGGATTCTTTCTTTCTCTATGCATCTTAGTAGTACTTTGTCAAAGTTCCTTTGGAACGAGATCACCTCAATTAATCTATAGGATGATGTTTGCAATTTGTATGTTCTCTTCTTGTTAGCATTTAGGCCTTGTGGAAATTTTCTTGTTTGAAATCAACCTGGTTCTTTCTCCAACCTAGTTTGATTGTTGATGTTCTTCATTGATCAAGTATCCTTCTTGTGTTCCTTTCAATTTTATTCCTCACTTTCCTCTAGGGATAAAGATATCTTCTACCAAGTGTTGACATAGGGCTCTTCCTCTAACCAACCTAGTGGGTTTGATATCAATGTCATATTCTAGGATCTTAGTGATCTAGATAGCTTTTTTCATTGATTTCACTACCCAAAATATATTCCCTTATGCTTGAATGAATACCTATAACATTAATTTTTCTTGAGGAGAGAAAATGTCTAAATTTTTCAATCCTTTCATCAAAGCACCGGCATGTTTCTCTATGAAGTTGTACCTTTCCTTAGCATCCCTTAGTGTTTGGTTGAATATAATTAGGTGCTCTCTTATATCTTCTTTTCCATCCTTTTGTGTCAACATTATAGTAATTCTTGCCTCTCCTCCATATACATATTGGATGAAGTCCTTGGAGAAGTCTAGGTTATCTAATATGAGTGCCTTTGTAATGGCTTTCCTGATTCATTCAAAGGCTTACTTGCCTTCCTTAGTCCATTTTAACTATTGATCTTTTTTTAGCATCAAGGTGATTTGGTAGACAATGCCTACAAAGTCATATATGAATTTTTTTGACAAAATGATCTTTCCTAGGAAAGATTATAGACTCTTCTTGTGTTGAGGTAGTGAGAAATCAAGTATGGATTGGACTCTTTCAAGATCAATGGCTATATCATCCTTAGAGACCACATGTCCAAGCCATTTCCCTTGAGGCACACCAAATATGCACTTCATTGGATTCAAGGAAATTTTCAATTACTGACATCTTTGGAAGATTTTTTCTAGATGATCAAAATGGTCTTCTTTGTTTTTGGAGAACATGATTGAATCATCAAGGTATATTAGAATGATTTCACTAATTAAATCCTTGACAATAATGTCCATTGCTCTTTGAAATGTTGCTCTAGCATTGCATAGCCCAAATGGAATTTTTTGGAAAGTGAAGATGCCCCATTTTATAGTAAATGCCATTTTGTACCAATCCTCCCTTTTACCAAAATTTGATTGAAGCCTAAGAAGACATATAACATGGAGAACCTATTAGAACCAAGCAAGATTTGATCCATTGAAGGTAGTGAGTAATGATCCTTGAGTGACACTTATTTAGGTCCCTAAAATCTACACAAGGTCAAATTTCTCTATTCTTCTTTCTGATAGGTACTAGGTTGGATACCCAAATTAAATTCTTAATTAGATAGATGATCTTGGAGTTTACCAACTTAGTGAGCTCCTATTTGATGATTGGCTCAATCTTTGGATTGAATAGCTTTTGCTTTTGTCTCACAGGTTTGATCCTTGGTATTAATTTAGTTGTGTATTGCATAACCTCTTTGTTGTATCCTTTTAATCCCTCATAATCCTAGGCCATAACCTAGTCATATGTAGTGCAATGATTCATTTTGGCATTAATATTATTCATTAGAGTTGTTTAGGGTGAAATTTGATTCATTTAGTTTTTAAGTGTTTATATGCTTGAATCCTCCTTTCACCTTATACATTCAAGGATCTAGGGTCGAGTGGTAATTCACTATCATACCCTAGGTCACTGTGAGATGTAGGGAAGCTTGTATTAGGGTGTTTAATTATCAAATTTCCTTCTCTTATGCTTAATTGACCATTAGAACCCTAATTATGCAAATATGACTGTAAATGGAAGAATAATAGAAAAAGCTCTTGCAGACGGAAGCAAAATATCAAATCACAAAGTACCTATTTTTAGGGTTCCGAGGTGGAAAAGTTAGGGACAAAAGAGCGGGCGCCCAAGTCTAATGCCCTGCTTTTTGTTTGGATCTAGAAACTCAGTCTGCAACTCTTCTTTGTTGTCCCATAGATTTTCCTGTCATGGAAGTTGGAGGACTAATGAGCGAGCGCCCAAGTCCAGGTGGCTATTTTTCCTTCTATTTTGTAATTCTAACACTTCAAGATGCCTTCCTTCAACTTCACTTTGTCCAGCTCCATAACTTGTAACTTGCAACCATGAAAATTTTGGGAGGGGGTTGTGGTGTTTAGAGGCTTGCCTTAGTCAAGCCTTAGAGGACACTTAAGTCTCTGAACACCATTGTCAAATGAAGAGTGCATGCCCTTGTGAGGCAGAGCCAAAAACCAAAGGAAATGATGATGAAAACACCATATAATGTCACCTTGTAGTGAAGATATCATGGGGGGAAGATGATCTTCATTCCATGATGAAATGGATGCTCAAATATGCAAACAAAATGCATGAACCACACAAATATGGTCTTGCAACACAATGAAAGCCTTGAATCACAAGTTGATAGCTAGTTGAAATCTAATTACAATCTAGTTTACAAATGAATGCCTAAACATGCTTTTATGTGCAACTACAAACACTCTTGCCAAGATTTTCATAATTCAAACTTACCGTGTTAGCATAGGACCCAAATAACGATCATAAACCGACACCCAAAAATTAGGGCTGCCCCAAAATAGGGCAGGACTAGGGCGCGGGTGCCCAAGTCCTCCCCCCCTATTTTGGGCAGGGTTAAGCTCAAGGGGTCCCCCCTAGGTCCCAATTGTCATATTACCTAGGGCTCATTCCATCGGGATGCCAAATTATGAAGTAAGATGTCCTAAATGCATGCAAAAGACCCAAGAACTAAACCTTATGAGGGAAAAACCCCCAAGGGGACATTTTCTGATGTTACAAGAGCAAATCTTGGCCAATTTAACAATTATTCTTGGAGAAATTTCCATCTCCTTGTACTCTTTGCTATCTTCCATCATCTTTCTCTTTTCTCTACAAGAGTCATCTGGGATAAAAATTCCCTCTAAAGTGATCATTCCCCTAGGTATCTTGTTGCCTTCTAATTTCATATTTGATCTCCACAGGCTTGTTTAATCTTGGGGGCTAATTCTTTGATGAATTCATTTACATGTTGGAGGAAATTAGCTATTTGTTCATCATTTTGGAACACCATCCAATAGGACTAATGTTTAGGCATAGTGGGTTTAATCACTAACTTTTGACATCTTTATTCTTCATTAGGTCTATCACTAGACCAAACTGGTATCCGATCAAGGCCATTATGTCCACTTCTATATTTCTTTTTCTAGGGAATATCCTTCAAATTGATTACATCAAAAAATTTAATCAAATCCCATACACAATGCTTGTATGCCTTCATAAAAGAGTTATTGGTTGCACATTGCAATCTACCTTGCAGATTACCAAATCTGAGTCCCCATAGATTTATAACAATTTTATATCTTTCTTCTATGTGAATCTAAAGCCTCACACCGATGCTTATTCTACCATATTGTTAGTGCAATCAAATTGCAGCCAATAGGATTGATGATATCTTTCTCCTTGTGGCAAGACCAAATGCACATTGTGCTAGTGCCTATCGTACATTTTGTACCTTTAAACTATAGCTTCCATATTATAGCACTATCCTCTTTGATTTTTATGGTCTCTAGGATTAGTGGTGCTTCTTCATTAATCATGTACAATCCCAGACCAGTCTCTTTAAATAGTTGATGAAGACTATCCTCCTCATCTTTTATTGATGACTACCATGTGTCATGTTCTTCATGTGGATTTGATGTGTAGTGTGAGCCTCATTGGCAAAGTTGTTTGGAACTATAAGGAATGGCTCCTCTTCTATGAAAAATATTGAGTTGATTCTATATGAATTGTAGGCATGGTCTCGATGTGGTGCATATTGAGTGGTTTAGAAGGGATTTTCATGTGAGTTCCATACTTGGTAGTCAAGAGCATATAGCTATAGTTAAGTGAAAGGTAGCCACCTATCTTAACAATGAAATCCCTAGAAAGTCATATCACTTCAATATTGGGGAAAGCATAGAGGGAAAGAGGGAGGTTTTTGGCCATTCTAATAATTTACCTGAGTGTCATCCAATTCTACCACTCCATTCGTGGTAGGCTCATAGGACAGGCCTAGGGAATCAACAACTTTCTTAGCATAACTAATGTTCTCAAACTTGAGTTCATCATGCAATTATGGATTAACCTATCTTGATAAATTAGTATCAAATAAAATGGGTTGGGTTTTATCTTGCTTATGACACATCCTACTACTTGGAGAATAATGGGTGGGGGCTTGTTTACTTTAGGTGTATCAACAACTTCATGTCTTTGGCTACTTTCCATTTTTTTTATTTGAGAGTTTCTTCTAGCATCTTAATTTAATTTAGAATTGTGACCACCTCCCATAGTGGCATATTGTTCATGTATTTTTTAGCTAGTCCACAATGTTGAAGGAGCCTTCATGTTGTATTGTCCGTATCATGTTGGGGGGTGAAAGTTCAAAGTTGTGTCACAGTTTTATAAAGGAAACAACTAACACTGATCTAACTTTTTAACTTGATTCACTACAACATAACATATATGTTTTTGTTGGTGTATAAACTCACATGAGTTATACCTAACTTAATCATAGTTAGTGGTTTTCCTCACATGTGGAAAGACTAAGTCCTCTTATTGAGTTGTTAGTAGATGTGTCAATCCATCTTCGCACATCGCCGCTACATTTGAGGGTGGTTGAACCTTGAGCTATTCTCTTGGTTTCATTTTTGCCACCTTCCCTATTCTCATGGAGTCTTGTTCCTCAAACGTCACCTATTTATACCGCTTCGGTTGTAAATCATTTTAGTTCGTTTTCAATATATTACATTTGTGTTTGATCTCTAATCCATTGATCTTGGACTTCCGCTCACACATGGTATCAGAGCGATTGGAATAGCATCAAATCATTATCTTGTTGACAACATCTCCATTGGTGAATCTCTGCAACCTCTCTTGGATGCTAGGCTTAATCCAGCCTTCTATCATTGCTTTTCGAGGAGGTAAAAATTGGTTTTCAAAGCAGATTTGAAACATTTTTTTGCAGGTTATAAATCGTTATTGGAGAGCTCATCGACTCTCACCACAGTGAGGTCGAATCATTGTTGGGAAACCTCACATAGAGGTATTTTTATCTGGTTTTCACACCTCACATAGAGGCTGACTTATATTGGTTACGTGCCTCATAGAAGAAGCCAAACATCGTGCTTGTGATGCCTCAACGAAGGAGGCCAATCCTTCTTCTCTTAGCTACCTGTTCAAAGGCTGAAATCAGCCTGTTGCTGTAGTAAACGATGCTCCAAGAGGGCCGATTCCCTCTACCAATTGACGGTGTCCTCAAATAGAGGACTAGCCACCTAGCTCATCGCTCATTCTAGGGCAGCCTAACGCCATGTCTCTGCCTGTTTGGTGATAATTTCACCACGTCTGATCAGCTAAAGGCAAAACCCTGCCACACACGCCTCTCTTTGAGGCATTTTTGCCTCCATTTCTTGAGTCAACAGATTCATCTTAGTCCCTTCGCCAAACAAGGGATGATAGGCAAATTTCTCAACAGGAAAACTGAGCCACGTCACGGGTTTTGAAAGTGCCTTTGGAGGCACATAAACTGCAAATTGTATACAATGGAATGTGTCACTATTCATGTGACATAAGAAACTAGGGGGGCGACATTAGTAGAGAGAAAAATAGAAAGGGGGGGCACAAAATTTTCACAAATAAGCCCCTGGTCATATGGGTTTTTTAGCCCTTGGTTACGTGCCTCACAGAAGAAGCCGAACCTTGTGCTTGTGATGCCTCAACGAAGGAGGCCGATCCCTCTTCTCTTAGCTACCTATTCAAAGGCAGAAATTGGCATGTTGCTATAGTAAACGATGCTCCAAGAGGGCTAATTCCCTCTACCAATTGACGGAGTCCTCACACAGAGGACTACCCACCCAGCTCGTCGCCCATTCTGGGGCATCCTAACGCCACGTCTTTGCCTGTTTGGTGGCAATTTCACCACATTTGATCAGCTAAAGGCGGAAGCTGGCCACACATGCCTCTCTTTGAGGCATTTTCACCTCCATTTCCTGAGTCAATGGATTCATCTCAATCCCTACCCCAAACAAGGGAGGACAGGCAAATTTCTTGATGGGAAAACTGAGCCACGTCGCGAGTTTTGAAAGTGCCTTTGGAGGCACATAAACTACAAATTGTATATAGTGGAATGTGTCACTATTCATGTGACATAAGAAAATAGGGGGGGTGACATCAGCAAAGAGCAAAATAGAAAAGGGGGGGCACAAAATTTTCACAAATAAGCTCCTGGTCATATGGGTTTTTTAGCCCTTGGTCACACTTTACCATAGGGGGCTTAACTTTTCCCTCATCAAGTTGTTTTTCTCCAATATTAGTTTGCAAAATTTTATTTTCAAGCATATTGAAATTTTTTTGAAGGTGTATTTTTTTTGCATATGCAAAAATTGTAAAGGCCATAACTTTTGTATATGATCTCATAATCGAGTCGTTCAAAAGGCAAAAGTGCCTAATTTTTCATCCTCTATCATTCTAGCCTATTAACACACTATCATTATAAAGTGCCAAATTAAGCTAGGTTTAGGGTTCTTAAAAATACTTCATCTCAAATTGCAAGCTTGTTGGGAGAGAAAAAAGGGAAAATATTGTTGTATGATGTCAAGTGCACTACTTATAAAGTGCCACTTTAAGGGGGAAATTAGTTTAGAGTGTTCAAAACCACTCTTACTGCACTAAAGTACCACTTTAAAAACTCAAATCTAAGTATTAAGAAGTTTAAATTACACCATTTCATCACCTAAAAGAAAGTCAAAAGGTAATTGTACCGCCTTCATCTTTTCACATTTCACATCTAGTGAAGAGATAATCATGATGCAACTTCAGAGCCTAGTATCAACTCTCAGCTCTCAGCTTAGTTGGTTCTTCATAGTAAAAAAATTAAACTCTACCTAATTTCTTAGTATGTAAAAACACTCATATAGTGTTAGATATTGAAAGTGTAAAAGTGAAATGTAAGCACTGATCTATAAAGTGTAATGGAGGGAACAATCACTTCTCAAAGAATCACATAGATTCTTTATCTCATTCACATGTGCACATATGCACATCCTTTCTTCAGTTATTTTGTACATTTCTTAGACCTTCATCCTGGTCTTTTTCTTTTAAAACACTACTCACTTCAATCAGTTTGCCAAAATCTCTTAACATCAAGGGAAAGGCAAATTTTACAACTTCGACATGCTTCAGGAGTTCTACATATCTGCATCAGAATTGACATCAGCATCATCATCATCTGGAGGGGCCATCTAAAGTCCTCTCTTTGTTTTCTCTCTTTAGGAGGAAAGTTTTTCCCATAGGGTTTTCTTTCTTTCTCCATTTTATGAGAGATGTTTTGTAAATGAGTACCTAAAATGGCGCACAACCGAGACTCATATTTAATAAACCCACCTAAGCTATGCTTGAGGGGGGGTGTTGGTGTATAAACTCACATGAGTTATACCTAACTTAATCATAGTTAGTGGTTTTCCTCACATGTGGAAAGACTAAGTCCTCTTGTTGAGTCATTAGTAGATGTGTCGATCCATCTTTGACACATCACCACTACATTTTAGGGTGGTTGAACCTTGAGCTATTCTCTTGGTTTCATTTTTGCCACCTTCCCTATTCTCATGGAGTTTTCTTCCTCAAAATTCACCTATTTATACTGCTTCGGTTGTAAATCATTTCAGTTTGTTTTCAATATATTGCATTTGTGTTTGATCTCTAATCCATTGATCTTGGACTTTTGCTCACACAGGTTTGAATTTTAAAATGATGTAAACTAATGAAATGTAGATTTTTTAGTGTATTTTATGTTTGTATTTAATATATATTTTTAATTATTTAAATGTAGTATTTTATAAAATTAACACTATAATTTAGTTGCTGATAAAATGCTAAAAAATAAAGTTGAATGGGACATCACACTTTATATAGTAAGTTTCATTTATCTTCCTTCTAGATTTTTTGTGTATTGATAACTCAAAACTTTAGTGCATGGAATAATTTTTTCCCCAATTTGATAAAAATGTATTTTTAAATATATCTTAGAAGTTGCGTGTATTAAAAGCACAACTGTTTCGATGGGATGTCAAATTTTCTCTTGATTATTTATCCAAAATAGGAAAAAAATTATATCATCTTGACAAGGAATATCTCATCTAGTGCATCATATTTTTTTCAATTTTTTTTGATAAACTTTACTATTTTTTCTTGAGAGGACAATAAACACCATATTTTGGTGCTGATGACCTACTTTTAGTAGAAATAAAAAAATAAAATATAAACACTAATTGAAATGTTTAAAAAATTATATTTTTACAAAGTAGACTTATAGATCTACAAAAGGGCATTTTTTAGATTCTTTTAAAATGATTATTTGCACGAGTAGGAGTTCTTAGAACATCAAATTTTTCATATAATTTCATTGTTTTGGTAAATGAGGCCCAAAGTGATGCTACATATGTTTTTAGTGGATGGTTCCAATTGGAAAAGTTGTGGCATAGATCTAATTTAGCTAGAATGAATCCATATAGAATGTAAGTTTCACCAAAATTGACTTTTAGTTGGAAATATATAAATTTTTTTATGTTGATAAGCTGGCCCAAAGTGTGACACAACTTTGAACTTTTACCCTGCCAGGTGCCTAATGCACTCTTAGTTTCTCTATCATAGGATGGACTACTCTACTTTGCTTCTAGTGTGCTTTTTGTTGTCTAATAGTTCTAAGATTATTGAGCTTTGCACTAATGGGGCCATAGGCTTAGAAGTGGAGGTTGTGGGTACATCAAATAGCAAGGCTTTCTCATTTCTTTACTTCATAAGCATTGATTATTTGACTTGCATTTGGGTCTCCACTACCTTCTTTTTGGCCCTTCTCTAGTATTCATAATGAACATCTTGTTTCCCCATGTTTGTAGAAGGCTCATTTTCTACATAGGATTCACAATCTTCTCGTGTTACCAAAGTTTACTTTGGGATTTGTTGTTCTAGGTAGGGCTCTACCATAGGGAACTAGATGTCTTGATTGATATTTAAATTTTGGTTAGAACAAGAGGTGAGTTAGGTTTATAAGTTTCTTGGGCATGTGTTAGGAGTGTGAGGTGTGGAGAAATGATTTGGCACCAAGAAATTGCTTCTTGTGTGTAGTTATTCTAGGCCACGACTAGCTCTTTGTTGGGGTTTTTAAAGGGAATCTACTAGAGGGTTTTTTTAATAGGGATTAGTTGATTGTGAGGTTGGCTAGAGGATCTATTTGGTTGATTGGATAGCCTTTGTTGGAAGTTTTGGCCATTTTGAAAAGATCTATAGACATTATTGGCCTAAAGGTTGTATTATTGATTTGGGATGTTGGTTATTAGGATATGACAATCTGTGTACATTGTGTTGCTATATCTTGATGAAAATAACCTCATTAGATATATTTCTCAGTAAATTTCTCAATTCATCAAGTTTGCTAGGAGTTGATGGCTAATAATAGTGGTGATCTAGTGGTGGTCTTGTGGGAATAGGATTTAGAGTGGGGATGTTTTTGATCAATCTACGAGTACAGGTTGGTATGGGGGAAGATGTTGGGAACAATGGCATGGATGGGTAATTTTCCAACCTTCCAATTCTGATTAGGTAATTTTCAATAGTAATGGCAACATCATATGCATCTGGGAGAAATTTTCCACTCTTTGATTTGACCATCACAGTGATCTCATAATCTATTGCCTTCAAATAGTAAACATATGCCATACGTAATGGAGGACATACCTCAATAGGAATCCACTACTAGGTTTTTTGAAATTTGTTGTTGAAATCCTCTAGCATTTTTATTGGAGCTCTATTTATAGTAGTAGGTTTCCCTAGTAATGAGATGGAATCTCCCTTCTCTTTAAATTTATTGGTCAATGCTTGCCCTAGTTGGTCCCAATCAACTATTGACAATGGAGCCAAGGATTGATATTAGTTAAGTGCCTTGTCTTTCAATAAAGAAACACATAATTTGAGTGTGATGCTTTCCTCTCTAATATTGTGAATAGTACAATGATTCACAATATTGTGCAAATGTTGAGTAGGAGTGATTGAGTATTTTGTTGTGAAGTGTGGAAGGGAGCATAATGCAACATCTAGGATGGTTCCCCATACAATGGGTGGTACTAGAGGGATAAGAACGCCTCTAGTATTCCATGTTATAAAAAATCTTGGTGGTTACATAGCAACCATTATCAGATTAGCTTGTTGGGTTTGAGTTTGTAGTCGTTGTAGAGTTTAGGATCTTCTTCTTGGGATGAATATAAGGGGCTACACTAAAATGTGTAGGTTAGCTCTAGTTGTAATTTTTTAGTAGTTCCAAGGGTAATAGGCATTCTAGGTGTTATGGGTAAAATTGGATAATAATTAAATGAATATAAAAACCCAATAACTTCAATGAAATATGCAAGCAACAAAGAATAAAACCAAATAAACAACTTACAATGCTTTGTTACCTAGCGGCTTCCATTGTTCGCCTATTCTTGTTTGATCTTTGGTGATGAATGTAGCCCTCAGGAAGCTTGCTTCCTTGCTTTGATTCCTCAAGATGATAAAGGAGAAATGGCTTAGATACTTGTTGTATTGAAGATGAGCTTCAACAGAATATAGGATGAAATGCAAGAGCGGGGGTGCCAATGGCGCGCTATGGATTCGACAGAGTAATCTTACTTGAAAGCTTCGTTATATGAAATGGAAGAATAGAGGGGTATTTATAGACTTGTGAGAGAAGATCAATGGTGTAGAAGAAATAAGAAGATCAATGGTAGAGGATAGTTGAGAGAACGTGCGCGAATAGAAAGAAGACATGTGTCATTCAAAAAGATGTTTTATTGAGTTAACTGCTTTCTTGATGAGGATGGTCTTTTATTTCTTAAATTAGAATATATTTTTCTAATTTAAGAGTTTGTTGATAAAAATAAAGTTTGCCTTAAATCAATTAACTCAGCTTTTGCTTTTGCATGACAAGAAGAATTTATTTTTAGAAGATTTGGAAGATAAGAAAGCAAAATTAAATAAATAAATTTATTTAATTGATTGTGTAAGATTTAGAGGAATAAATAAAATATTTGATTATATTTTATTTTTGGAGACTGAGATTTTAATTTAAATAAATTTGCATTTTATTTAAATTTGGAAGAATGAATGATTTAATTAAATAATTAAAATTATTTACTTGTTTAGAAGAATAAAGTTGATATTGATGAAATTAATTAAATAAATGTAATTTATTCAATTAATGGGAGGAAAGTGAATCAAATAAATAAATTGATTTATTTATTTATTGATAGAGGAATATTAAGATGAAATAAATATTTAAAATATTTATTTAAGTAGAGTCATGTCATTTTTAGGTGTATACATTTTACCCCTCTTTGATGCAATGTGTTTTATCACGTTGCTTCAAAGAATAAGAATTTTTGATAATGATACATGCCCCAGTTTGTCCCTAGTATAAGTTTAACGACAGGATGCCCCCTCGGGAGATTGGACAGAAAGAAGGCAAAAGGCATGAGACGGACAATCTCATGAAGAAGAAGGTGGAAAATAGGTTAGATTGAAGAAAAACTAGACTTGGTTTGGAGGAACATGCATGGGAAGTAGTCACAATTGTCACATAGTCAGCTATGGTTCACTTGATATATATAGGAGCTGGGTCCACAAGTTCTATTCATTTGCATACTTGTCCTTAGTTGATTTGGCTTTGAGAACTTAAGAGAGCAGAGGAGCTAGAGTAGTCGATAGAGATATGGATATTATGTGTAAGGAGCATCATTTTGAGTGAGTTCGATGGTTCGATCGGCCACTCAAGGCAGGACCATCGTTATGTAGTTTGACAAAACTCGCTCAAAGTCATTTATTAGGGCAATAAATGCTTAGGAAAATTAGTTAGGATAGATGCACCGAACTGCAGTTTGGTGCATATGTGCTCTGAAATGGTGCATATGTTGGTAAACTGCACATATGAGTGATCTTTCATTGCATTTGATAAAGCTGCGCATATAGGCTACGAATTGGCACATTCACTGTGGAACCACGCATTTGACACAAGAAGCAACACATATGCCAGAATGACACATATACATCAAGGATCGGTGCATTCACGGTGAAGTGGCACATATGATATGAATTGGCACATTTGGCACCTGGTTCGGTGCATTTGTACTAGGATAGTCAGCTGACTTAACGAAATTAACTCAATTGGCACCGTGATTGATGCGTCAATTGATAAGCGATCTTTGAGATTACCAAGAATCTAGCCAAGAGATGATATGCTATTTTGATTAATTTGATATTGTAAGTCAATGATAGGATAGTTGGATCTCAATCTGTAGCATCAGTGAGAGGCCCCCAACAGTCAGGGGGTGATAGAGGAAAGGGTAGTGCAAGGAGCAGGGCTAGCCGACTTTGACAC
Organism: Cunninghamia lanceolata; assembly: GCA_027924645.1. Lineage (NCBI taxonomy): Eukaryota > Viridiplantae > Streptophyta > Pinopsida > Cupressales > Cupressaceae > Cunninghamia > Cunninghamia lanceolata. Next base: position 15,817,992 of record BSBN01000523.1, read on the forward strand.
TTATACCAATTTTTGGCTTGATGTACACACATTTTTGATGGCTCAAATAGCCTGATATGTATACCTTTGCATTATTTTGCCCTGAGACATGTATCATTATCTTTTTGTACTTTATATACATTTCATGACATGACTCTGAGATATGGACAAATATTTTGATATATTGTACATTTGGACATGTTTTATGCTTATATGATGATGCAGTTATTGATGTTCTACATAGACTTGTTCTATGTTTATATTCTATGGATGCAATCTATCTTATGATGCTTTGTACATGTGATGCATATTTTGATTATGTGATGTTAATGCAGTTTTAGATGGATGACGATGATTTGACATGCAAAATGCAAAATGTGAATGTTATTGATATGATTATGTAGTTCTCTATGTATTTGTCTATGTTTTTGATTTTTGATATGATATACGGATGCAAATGTATACGGATGACCTGATGCACTTATTATGTATGCAAATGATTAATCATGTGAATGACTATCTCATGTGATATGATATGCAATCTATGCTATGTCCAAATGTACTCAATCGACACATAGATGATATAGATAGGTGGAAGAAAAGGAATGAAAGGAATATGGGCTTTTATTTGATACCCTGCAGGATTGCATGGATGATATGGATTTCTGGATATGGGATGGATGTGGATATTTTGTCATCATTAGAGCGCAAGTACTTTTCTTTCATCATTGGGCACTTTTTGTTTCTTTTCTTTTTGAAATGTTGTAAGGAAATACAAGCATCTAGGTATAATTAAACCGAGATGACCTGAGTATTCCTTACATGGATTTTGATATAGCAAGTTGATACAAGCATCTAGTCAAACTTGAATCTAGATGACCTGAGTACCTCTTGCATTTCAATAGACAAGGATTGCCCCTTTTCATGTTCAGACCTCTGAAGTCCTCGATGATCTTTTGCTGATCATGTCATTAGACAAAAGTTGTTACATTACTAAAGTTTAATCCACAAACAACAAACAAAAAAAAGATTATGCCCCCATCATAGCATCTCTAGATTTTGGCATCCTTGAGTAGCATAGAAAGACATAATGACAAAAATCCAAGACCTTGTGAGTGACTTTGCCAAGATGTCATCAAGGCGGTTTGATGTTCCTCACTATCGAGACACCTAAGGAGAGTACCATTGAGACCTCTGCGATATAGGGTATTGGTGACAATGGCATACTGGGATGCCTAATGGATGAAGGTTCATTTTTGGTTGCTGGAGAGATCAGGTGGGAGGGTATTCTCTTTAAGATAGGAAAATATTTTTCCATAGAGGGGGGAATCAATTCCAACAATGTGGCAGATGATATGGGATTTAGGGGTGTCATACGCAGGATGGGACACTAGCTCTACCAAGAACTCATAATGTGATTGACTATTTGGAATATCAAGGAGAGATGCAATCGTGGACATGGCGTCTACAACTTTGTTCTCGATCCTTGGTATCTTCTCAAAAGTGATCTCGACAAAGTATTCCTTGAAATCATCTACCATCTGTTTGTAAGGAATTAATTTCTCATCTTTTGTCTGGTAGTTGTCATTTACTTGATTTATGACCAGCTATGAGTCACCGTACACCTAAAGTTCTTTGATATTCCATTCAACTGCTAGCTTGATGCCAATGACTAGGGTTTCATATTCTGCCACGTTGTTAGTGCAGGGAAAGAGTAATTTGTAGCATTTAGGAATGGTATTGCCATTAGGGGTGATCAACAAGATACCTGCTCCCGATCCATGCTCAGTGTATGAGCCATCAAAGTACATTTTCCAGGTTGTTGTGGTTATGTGAAAGATAGATTCATTTGGGACTTCGAAGCTCAAAGGGCTGTCATCTAGATTCATTTGGGACTTCGAAGCTCAAAGGGCTGTCATCTATTAGAGGTGCATCTGCCAGTTGGTCTGCAAGTACTTGGCCTTTTATTGCCCTCCTGTCGATATATACAATGTCAAACTCGCTGAGAAGCATGACCCATTTGGACAATCTACCTATAAGGGCCGCTTTGTTGAGTAAATACTTGAGTGGATCAATCTTTGCTACTAGTTTGATAGAGTGTGACAACATGTAATGTCTCCACTTTTGTGAGGCGAAGACCATAGCGAGACATGCTCTTTCAATTGGTGTGTATTGCAGTTCATACCCAACAAGTGTTCGGCTGATATAGTAGACCACTTATTCTTTCCCTTCATAATTTTGCTGTGTGAGGAGAGCTTCCAGAGATGTTGGTGTGGCTGAGATACAGTAGTAGAGGTTTATCTTGAATCGGTGGCATCAATACAGGTGGTTTCATGAGATATTCTTTTAGCTGCTAAAATGCCTGTTCACATGAATTGTTCCATTTGAAAGGGACATTCTTATGTAGGAGGTGGGAAAACTGGTGGCACTTGTCTACCAATTGAGAGATGAATTTTCTGATAGATTGCAATTTTCCTTGTAGATACCTTAGTTGAGTGAGATTCTTAGGAGGCGACATTTCCATGATGGCCTTTACTTTAGCTGGGTCGACTTTGATTCCATTGGCAGACACTATCTATCCAAGTAGCTTGCCTGATGTAACTCCAAATACACACTTCTTCAGATTGAGGCGCACATTAAACTATTCCAGTCTTGTGAAGATTTTGTCCAATATTGCTAGGTGTCCTCTTGTGAGTGACTTTGCCAAGATGTCATCAACATAATCTTCCATTATAGTGTGCATCATGTCATGGAAGATTGTGGTCATAGCTCTCTGATATGTTGCACCGGCATTTTTGAAACCAAATAGCATGACACACCAACAATAGGTGCCCCATGGACACGTGAACACAGTCTTGTGTTGGTCTTTAGGTGTAATTTTTATCTGGTTGTATCCAGAGAAACCATCCATTAGTGACAACATGGTGTGCCCTGCCGTGAGATCTACTATAATGTCAATGTTTGGCAGGGGGAAATCATCTTTTGGACAAGCTTTATTCAGGTCCTTGAATTCATTACATATTCAGACTCTACCATCTAGTTTGGCAACTGGTACTATGTTTGAAATCCACTTAGGATAGTCTATTGGTTTGATGAATCTGACATCTAATAGTTTCTTCAGCTCTTCTTTCACCATGAGGGCCACATGTGGGTGCATCTTTCTGAGTTTTTGCTCTATTGGCTTAGCTCCTAGAGCTAAGGATAAGTGATGCATTATGAGATTTGGATCTAACCCTGGCATATCCACATATGTCCACGTAAAGTTGATTTGTTTTCTTTTGAAGAATTTAGTAAATGCTGGCTTTTCTTCTGCAGTTAAAGACTGTGCCATGTGAATCATTCTGGGACTGTCACCTATGCTGACATTGATCGATTCTGCTAGTTCTATCAAGATTGAAGATCTCTCCTAATGTGTGAGATTGGGTAGAGGGTCAAGCCTTCCATCCTTCGGTGCCTCAGAGAGGTTTTCATCATTAGATGCGTCTATATTTTTACTTTTTTCATGATCTGACACTACTGCAGAGCGGTTTTCACCATTATATCTTTCTTTCATTTTGACATTTTTGAGAATGAAAGGCTTGGCACTCTCTCCAAAATAGGCCTTGTCATTGAGTTCTATGGCATAGCCAGCTTTGTTGCCCCCTGTAGGTATATGATCTCTAAGCTCAAGATAGTCTATGATGGCTTCATCATTTTGAAAGGTATCGAGGTCAGGGGTAGTGTCTTGTAAGTCCCAATCAATGAGTTCGGGGTGCAACAATGGTAAGGGGTCATTGGGTTGGTCTGGTTCGATGGTGTTGATGGTCAAGATAGAGGTGTTATGGCAGTCATTATAAGCACGGACAATGTCTGTGATGGTACTCTCCATTAGTTGATCTGTCAAGGGGGTATCATTCTTTCCTCATGACTTTCACTATCAGTATTACGTGGGTTGGACTCTAGCGGTCAGCCCTTGGACCTTGTCCCTCAGTTGCATGGGTTGGGTCATACTCATGGACAACATCGATATCTTTTTCATCACAAGATAGCTCTGATAGACTATCCCACTCATACTCGTTGGAGTCAGTCTCACTCCTCGTTTGTAGTTGGTGAATATGATCAACTAGATTAGTAGCAGATGTTTCTGGTTGTTTGCCTTTATGCTTATTTTCTCTGTTGGTTCCTTTTGTGCTAGTGTAACCTAGCCTTGTAGTGTCTCGGGCTGTCAAGGTATGAGGTTGGATGGGTTCAGTGATACCATCTTTTCTTGAACTGAGTGGACCATGTCCTTCATACCCCATTCTTTTTAGTATTTGGAATCCTTGACCATATTTCTCAGTTTGTATCGTGGAGTGATGGCCTTGTTGGGTTGATAGACTGACTTCATCCTTATATAACCATTGAAGTATATCTTTTTCATTGCTCTCCTCTTCAAGGCTTCCCCATCTGATAAACAGACCTTTGGTAGTTTCGACTATCTTGGACTTGCTCATGGAAGGCCTTCCATACGATTTGGGAGATAGAGGGAGTTGTGCTAAGCAAAAGGATTGGGCGATTGTGTACTCACCCAAGCCTTTATCTTTGAGTCTGAGATTAGGCTTGGAAGCTTTTGATGTGGAAGCGAGTGAAGCTAGGTCAACCCGAGATGAAGATGAAGTAGAGGCATAGTTATGAGGAATCACAACTTTAGGTTTAGAGTGAATGGAGTTGCAATATTGAAATGGATTGGGGTCACCTTGGATGGTGATCTCTTGGCCTTCATAGGGGAATTTGATACACTGGTGGTATGTAGATGATACTACTTTCAGAGCATGTATCCATGGTCTCCCAAGAAGAATGTTATATGCTAGCTCCATGTCGAGTACTTGGCATGCCACATCTTTTACTACAGGTCCCACTCTGATTGGTAAAATAACAATTCCCTTGGAAGTTCTCTCCTCCTCATCATAGGCTTTGATAGTGATTTTCTTTTTTGGATCAATAACTTTCTCCACAAACCCCAATGCAAGGATTAGCTTCAAGGTGCAAATATTCAAACCAGCTCCTCCATCGATTAGAACCCTTTTTATCTTGTGTTTGTGGATGAAGGCTTTGATATGAAGAGATGCGTTATGAGGTTGGGTAATTGACATATCATCCTTTTCAGTGAATGATAGGGAGTGAGGTGAGGTAATGTGACCTACCATGGTTTGAAACTATTCTTCAGCAAGGTTTGTTGGAATGGAGGCTTCTGAAAGAGCTTTATCAAGTATGGCTCTATGGAATGGGGATAGACGCAGAAGTTCTAGAATGGAGATATGTGTAGGTGTCTTATGGAGTTGATCTAGGATACTGTACTGATTAGCCGGAGAGACTGGGGCTCCTCTAAGAGCAACTCTATTACTGCGAGTGGTAGCATTACAATCTAAGTCTTTGTTTATAGTGATCACATTGACGTGTGGATCACTTTCTGAGTTGTGGTTGTGATCAATGAGACAAAATAAAGATTAAATACTAATCAAATGCAAAAATACAACGATTATACCTCCATAATGAACTCACAAATCCAAGAGGGAAGGAGTTTGCACCCGATTAGTCTCCTCAGATTTTACCCAAGATTAGTGTGTAGATGTGGGTTGCTCAAATGCTCAAAACAATGTGAGATGAGGGATTAGATGGAGATGGAGATGGGGATGAGGCATGATTTTGGCATTATGATGTTGGGATGAGAGTATTGTGGAGATATTTTGGCAGAGGTTTGATGCATGATGAAGTCTCTCCAAAATGGCTTGGAGAGGGTCTCATTTATAGATTTTCTGAGAGGAGAATGGAAGGTGAGGATTGAAAGATGAGATCAAGGGCTAGGAATAAAAGTAAATCTTTTATTCATTTTGGAAAAAAGGGGTGATAAATGAGGTATGGGTGTGAAAGAATGGACAATGAATTAAAAAGTCATTTGGGGGAATGGGAAATGAATTAAGAATTCATTTTGGGGATAAGAGATCATGAATGAGGATGGGTGAGGTAAGGGGTGTGTAAGAGAAATAAATGTGATGTGTGATTTATTTCAATTTTAAATTTGGGGGATGTGGGGAAGGGTGTTAAACTAGGTTTGACCACCCAAATGAGAGGTTAGGACTAATTAAACAGGGGTTTTGCTTAATTGATCCTAGGGCTAGGATGAGGTAGGCTAGGTCAATTAGATAACCATGATTTATCTAATTGATGAGGATTAGGGAAAAGAAGAATTGAACCAAATAAATATTGGGAATATTTATTTGATTAATGAGGGATAGTGTTGTAAGGTCTTAGTGATAAATTAAGTAAGTTAATTGATCACAAGGGATAGGCAGATGGTTAGGGATAAAATGATTTTATCCCATTAATAGGAGGGATAAATTGGTTTGCAAAAGCAAGTCAATTTTAGGTGTCTACATTTGCCCCTCTTTGAGATGGTGTTGCAGCTAAGTAACATCATTTCAAAGAAGTTAAAATATAGAGTTGGATTGGATAGAAAAAAGATTTTGGCTTAGAAGAATAGGGTAAGGTTTGGGGATAATTGGTAAGGGTGATGCCCCCTCGAGAGGATAGGCGGGTTGCAAGAACATGGTTGTGCTCTCGAAATGGATGGAAGAGATTGGTAGAAGTGGTTAGAAGATAAGTGGTGAGATGAAAGGATGATGATGGTGGGATATTGATTGGTGGATGATCATTGTGTTGAAAAATGATTTAGAGCAATCCTAGGTTTGATATAGCAAAGTGGATATTTTCACCAAGGTATAGAAGACTAGGGGGACGATGTTTATCCAACATTTGCATGGACTAGACATACAGACAAAGGGATGATCTCATGCATGCCCAAGATAGTACAACCTTATCCTGACAAGGGAAGGGGACTCATAGCATAAGTCCTTAGTACACAAAAGGTATGATGAACCTTAGATGCATAAGGGGATCAATATGCTAGAACCGACCCTATGATCAACAAGATATGAATACTAGCTTGTAGTAATGAAATCAGCCCACAAGCACAGCATACGAAAGCAAGACTATGCCCCATTCTAGATGTTTTCGCCACATACCATGATATAGTGAGATCAAGGTAGCTTTGATGTGATCTTCGAATAGGACAAAAAATAAAAATAAAAAATAAAAAGACCAATGAACCAAACGAGTAACCATTGTATCTCTTGCCAAAATGGATAATGATTTGATAGATTCTGCCTATTGTAGGAAAGATATATCCTAAGGCAGGAATCGGTTGATGATTGGATCATGTTTAGTTGATGTTGTAAGATTGGGTCAAGATATGATGGTGACAAGTTGTGGTTGATGCTGATTTGATAGTTGATGACTTTTGTTAAGGGATGATGCTGTGATAGGTAATGTGATGCTTGGATCTAGTGTAAGCTCAGCGGGTTGGATGGGTGCATCTTAGGTACCTGAGTACTAGAAACGTCCTTCGTATCCCAAACTACCTACATACCCTGATCCACGGGATCAAGGTACATTAAGATGCAGGTGGTTATGATATGTAGTTCTGATTTGTGATGATGATGTGGGATGGTTTAGGATAGATGTGATGATGTTTGATGATGATGTGTTGGATGATTTGGGTGATTTTGAGGATGTTGGAAGATGATGAGATGTTGATGGAGCAATGTTGATTTTGTGATGGATATTTTTTTTTTTGGATTTTATGGATTTTTGGATATTTTTAGATTTTTTGTGATTTTGGAAAGGGAATGATTTATTATGATGGTTGCATTGGATTTCATTTGGATAGCCTTTCCGCTAAATACCAATGACAAGGGAACACCAAGTCTAGAGGTGAAGGTGATGGGGTTGGATAGGGGGATTGGTGATGAAAGGATAATGGATAGGAGATTTGTGGTAGATACATTGGAAGATAGAGATAGGGATGCAAGATACATGGATGAGAGATGGGGATAAGGATTTATTCCAAAGGCTAGGTTGCAAGGAATCATATGCCCCAATGCTTAGAATTTTTGCATGATGGGTTAATGTTTGAATGGATGGACTTTGTAGTAGATGGATGGAGGATATACTTGAATAGGGAGTATGCCGAAAGGTGTCCAAAGCATGTTTTTTTTGATATTTTGCCCCTTATCTTTATCAAGATCTAAGGTGGGAGATGATAAAAGCAAGATATAATGGATAGGATGGATGGAAAATGATAGGATAAATAGGGGATGGTGGATAGGAATGTGATAGGATAAGGATAAGATAGTGGATAAGATGTGCAAAGGATATTATGGATGTGGATGAAGGATATGGTTTTGCCCCCAAGTGTAGGGATACAAAATGGATGGAGAAGGGATTACGCATGACGCCCACAAGGGGTTTTCATCATGGTCCTTGCCCAAGGCGCCACAAGGAGTGGTTTTCACCATTGGATGGATTTTTCTCTTTACTATTTTCTTGATTTTTTGATTTTTTGCTTTTTTGCTTTTTGGAAGGAATGGCGACTCTAGCGTCTATTTCCATAGCAAGGAGAAGATGGTCCCATGTTGGATAGCATTATGGATTATGATTGCATGGATTGTTGGAAGATAGGAGAAGATGGAATGGATGGTGGATAATGGATTATGATGTGGATTATGCAAAAGCATGGACCATAGGAATGTGATGGGGAAGATATGTAGAATAGTGAACAAAATATGGAGAGATGGGGGTATGTGGGAATGTTAAGTGGTGGAGGGGAACCAAGACCAACGGTCGCACACACCGTGATGTATTTGGAAGCTTGTACTTTGGATGTGGAGTTGGGAGTAATGGGGATCGGGATAGTAGATTTTTGGATGGTCGATTTGGGGTTTTAGGTACCCAAATGGACTTAGGAATTATGGGAATTTTAGATGGGGATCAGGATGTTTGGGATTTTGGGGTGGATTGGGAGGTAGATGCCTCATTTGAGTTGATTGATCTTTTCTTAGGGACCCACACCATTTTTGTTTTTTCTTTTTCTTGTGATGGTGTGGGCTTTGATAACCTATTGGATTTTTTATTTTGCTTGGAAGGAATAACATCTTTAGGCTTTTGTGCTTTATGAGTTGAGGCATTCAAATTTTTGAATCCCATGGATTTGGGGGAAGCTTCATGTTTGGAAAATGTGTGCTTTTGTTGGTCTTGATTGGGAATTTTAGGGGGTTTATGGGTGGAGGGGTAAAAAGTGGATTTATGGATAAATGAATGAGGGGATTTGAGGATAGGGATGTTTGGAGTTGGTAGGATAGGAGGTAAAGTGGATTTAATAGGAATATTTAGAGTTGGAAGTAGTGGAGGTAAATTTGATGGAGGGAGATGGATGGTCACATGCTTTTGCAAATGATAGGATGATGGAGGAGGAATGGCGACATATGTTTTGGGAGTGCGATGAGATGCACCATGTTTGGGATTGGATGAATGGATTGTGGAAGATGTGTGGGTGGTACCAACATGTTTAGATTTTTTTTCTTGGGGTGTATAGCCAAGGCCATGCGAGGATGGATGGGATGTGGTGTGGATGGGCTCCAAGATGCCTTGTTCGTGAAAGCCTAAGCCTTTTCCTTGATAGTTCATATGTTGGAGTATGCGATATGCAATGGGATGTTTGGTGCTTTGGAAACAAGACGCGAGTCCATTATTTGTTAGAGGAGGATAGATGGTGGATGGAAGTTGTTCACCTCCTATAAGGGGTTTACGACGGATGAAGGTGCTTTTTCCAAGTGAATAGGAGGATAGATTTGGGATGGGATTGGTAGATGGAGATGAAGGATTCATGGGGGATGGTAAAGGGGTGGTAGAAGATGGTGTGAGATCAATAAGTTGACCAATAGATGGGAGGGGATCGGGGATGGGATTAGATGGGAAGGTTAGATCTTGATTAGGAGAAGGGGTTGATGTTTCAACATGCTTTGGATTTAATTCTTGACATAGCTCATGTGCTTGGATAGAAGTGGAAGTGATTTGGATAGATGTGGTGGGTGCTTGGATGGATGTGATAGGTGTTTGGATGGATGTGATAGGTGCTTGAATATGGCTGCATGATGGTTCTTGAGTTATGATAGGGGATTTTTCAAGAGGTTTGGTGGGTGTTGGATTGCATGACGGTGTTTGATTCCTTGCTAATAGCCAATGGATGGCATCCTTCATGATTGTATGGGTTGAAGAACAATATAATGGATGGATAGTAAGGGTGGTTGGTGTGGGATTAGGATTGGGATTGGATAGGTGGGTGATAGGATTAGGTTGTGATGGTTCGTGGATGGGTTTAAGGATAGGTATTGGACTAGATGATGGTGTTGGAGGGGTGGGGGATTCCTTTGCTTTGCTTGGTGATGTTCTTTGGAGGAAATCCCACAAGGATTCTTTGGATGTCATGATGTTAGGATTTGGAAGATTTGATGGTGGATTAGATGGTGGATGGGTGATAGTGATTGGTAGATTGGGAGATACATAGGGTGATGGATTAAGGTTGGGGGGATATTGTGATGGGAGGGTTGGGATTGATGGATTGTAAGGTAGGTAGGGTGATGGATTAAGGTTGATAGAATGGGGATTAGAGGATGGGGGATTTGTATGGGGAAATGGCTATGGATATAAGGATTGGATTTCAGAGATAAGGTGTGCTAGATTGGTGTTCCCTTGATCAAAGTTAGGATGACAAAGGTTGGGGGATTGATAAGGTGGAGGTATGGATTGATTGGATAAGTATGATGGCATGGATGTGTAAGGGGATGAAGATTGATATGAGGGTAAAGGTTGATATGACGAAGGTTGATATGATGGAAGTTGGTATGAGGTTGAAGGTGTGGATATGTAGGATGTTGAAGGTTGATATGAAGGTTGAAAGAATGAAGATTGATATGATGTGGATGGGGATGATGATGTGTAGGATGTTTGATGATACGATGAAGGTTGGGTAGGGGCTTGGGATTCTCCAATGATGAGGTGTGCTAAGGGTATATCTTTAATGTCATTTTTGAATTGTTCCTTAGCATTAGGATCCATGTTCTCATAGACTTTTCTACATCTTTGTAATTGTTGTATTGCTTCATAAAGATCCATTTTGTGGGAGGGATATGAGATGAAATGGAGGATAATGGATGGTTGTGATGTTGGGGATCAAATTTCAAGACCTTAGGATGATTTGATTTGATTTGATTTGATTTGATGAATGGTTTTCTATGCTTAAGATAGACTAATGATCTTAAGCAAGAGGGTTGATTGGGTTGATTTGATTAGGTGATCAATTAAGGTCTTGATTTTTGATTGGGTTGATTCGGATTTGGATTTTGATAATGATGTTGGGGGATTTTGTTAATGATGTGGATAATTGTGGTTGGGATTTTGGATGAGGGGATTGATGGAGGATGAAAGAGACTAGGTCCTTAACCAAGGTTTAATTTGCAAAAGATGATCTTTGATTAAGGATTAGGAATTGGAATGTTTGATTAGAGTTGACAATGGATGAGGGATGATTGATGCTGGATTTGATTTTGGTTTTGATTTGGATGAGGTGGGATTAGAATGATGTTGATGAATTGGATTAAGGATGATGAGGGTGATTAGGATAAGATTGGATTGAATGATTTGGATGATGATGTGGATAAGAAAGGTGGTTAGGATGATTAGGATAAATGGGTGATTGGATTAAGATGAAGTGGATAAGAACTGTTGATAACTGAGAGGGGGGGGTGAATCAGTTATCCTAATTATTTCCCTTATTGAACTTTCCTTTTAATTGATGCAGCATAGAATCAAACACAAAAACATTAATCATGAAATAAGAAACAAATGACACAGTATTTTTGACGTGGAAACCCTGTTAAGGGAGAAAACCACGGGGTGATTAACCCAAAATTATTCTCTGTTAGAAGAATAGGAAATTACAAAATGGCACTTGCCAATTAGGGCTCACTGCCTGAGCACACTGCTCACAAGAGGCCCACTGCCTACAAGAAGACACACTGTCTACAAAGTGATAAGAATCACAGTCTTGAACTGATTGGAAGCATCTGCATATGCTGGAGTTCAGTTCCGGTTAGGCTCAGTACACTGATCTGCTGCACTTCATCTTTCCTCTGTTCTTTATTCTGCTATCTTTCACATACCGGATCCTTTTTGCTACTTCTGCTCTGTTCTGGACTTCTTCGCATATATCTTCACACCATCACACCCTTCACAACTAAATCCATCCTCTATATATATCCGCACAAGTAATTTCATCACCTTTCTAGTCGGCATCCGGAACAGTCTAGTTTCTTACAAACTCTTGTTCTGTCGGCTGAATCCTTCCTCACCAAGCAATGCGGATCAAGCATATACTTGTAGATATCATTAATCATGTCAGCCAAACATGATTCATGCCTTCACAACCTCTATCATCAATAGTAACACATCCGGAAAGTAGTCTGATACTCTGTCCGTCAGTTCTTCCTCTGTTTTCACTGTCTCTCAGGAATCCGGTACTCAACTATTCATATCTTTTTCCTTGTCCATCACCGGAGGCTAAATCCTTGGAATATACCACTCAAGGTAGTCCTCTTGACTTCCCCAAATCTGCACTGCACCAAGACACTTCCTCTGAGAGATCCGGACCAATCTGTCGGACCTTGCCACATGCTCTGTTCTTGTTCACCGGACCACAACATTCTTTATTCTGACTTCCGGTAGAGACACATCATGACTTGCGGATATGTGGGATGACCTTTGTTGCCATCAATGACAACAACCATGAATCCATATAGTGTCTCTTGCCAACAATCTCCCCCTTTGGCATTGATGGCAACACTTAGTGAAAAATGACTAAGTGTTTTCACTATGCTCCCCCTTTGCTGATGCTCTGTCTTTATATACAATTTCTGGAACTCCCCCTTAATTGGATTCCTCATTTTTCACTGCTCCTCACTCCCCCTTTGACATCAATGGCAAAGGGTAGGGTCCGCACACCAAAATTTTCAAAAATTTTCTATACATAGCCGCATATTTACATACTCACATATACTGAAGAATGTCTGCAAAGGATGTCTGCAATTGGATCATTTCTGTAGCCTAACTTTGCTTCATTCTATCCAAAATTGAAATGTGACCACTCAACAAAAATGCAAAAGCTTCTGCCCACTTGAGATCTGTCGGATCTTTTGTTTGGGCGGTGGTCTGAGCATCACTGATGGCCTCATGCATAGTTTCCAACTTAGGGATTATAATCCGTCTAAGTTCTCCCATCCGGTTAGTGATGTTCTTCCTTTCCTTCTCAAGATTCTTTATTTCATTCAAGACTGCAATAGTCTGACATTCTTGATTTATTATGGAGGAAGAGAGAGGATCAAAACTTTGAGATAAGCTTTGTAGCTTGTCCTGTTCCTCTTTTATTTTCTTATCAATTGCTGCTGTTGCCTTTGGCCAGGATATACAAAATTTGTAGATGTCACCGCCATCCTTGAGAGCATTCTCTAAGCTCTTTATTCCAATGCTCACAATCTTCCTATCTTTAGAGATTAATTCTAATATTTCTGAAAATCTCTTATCCAAAAATTCCTTCCGGACCTTTTCTTCAGCTGATTTTTCTAGAGAATCAAAATGTGTATCAACACTGCTGACTAAGGTTTTTAGATTACCGGAAGTGGAGGCTGTCGGATCTATCTGGATTGATGGCATAATCTTTACAAGTACTCCGGAAGCAGCCTCTATCAACTCACAGTCTTCCATATGAGACTTCAGGAGTTTTTCATTTGCCTTGGCATTTGCAAATGAAGCTATCTTCATTGTTTGTACCGGAGAGAGAGAGTCAAAGTCGAATGGGCCTTTTAGAAGCTCCGGTTCATCAATCTCTAAAGTTTCTTTGCTCAAAAATTGTTGAACAGTTTGTGCAGTGTCTCTTGCCGGAGACAAATGTTTCTTTTCTTCTGCAGTCTTGGAACTGTCAACCTCTTTGTCTTTCACCACTGCTTCCTTCTCCTTTAATTGCTCTTCTTCTTTGGATCCGGAGACTATAGGGGAAACCGGAGGAGAGATGCTTGTATGTTCAGGGCCCACTTCTTCCGGAACAGATGATTCCAAATCCGCAGCTGTTTCTGCACCTAAGTCCTCTACAACAGGAAGATTGAACCTTTTGAAGGCCTTCCGGAGGATCTCTTCTGTCTCTTGGGCCACTCTGTCAGTCTCACCAAGCATGAGTTGATTCATCTTGGCTTTACTTCTGAACTCATCTTTGCAGTCCTTGAAGATAATGTTCATTGTCTTAGGATCAATTTGAGGATATAGCTGAATAGCTATTTGCTCCCGGATCTCAAGATCTTTAGCATGAGCATTATTCTTTCTTACTTCCAATTCCTTTTCTAGGCTTTTAGGAATAAGAGATATGATCTCAATGAAAGCCTTATTATATATGTTAAGATATTTGACTGTGGCTTCTTGCAGAGTCTTTTGGTCAGCCTCACTGAAGTCATCATAAGATTCAGTCATTGGTTGAAGGTTTCCATCCACCGTGACCAACTTGATTACATTCTCTAGAGACAGAGTGGGCTTTTCAACAGATACCTCCGCCATTTCATCCTTGTCTTGGCCTGTGGAGGGTTTACCGGATCCTTTCTTCTTCTGTTTCTTTATTTCTTTTACTCCCTCATCTGACTCTGTTTCCTCTTCATCCTTTTGGCTTCCATAAGCCCTTGTGGCTTTTGTCTTGGATCTCTTACCGGATGCCTGGACTTCCAGTTTTGAACTTTTGGTTGTGGGAGGTGCAGATCTCTTTGATGATCTGGTCCGGGTGGGAGCTTCAACCGGAGCACTTTCTTTACTTTTCTCTTCTTCCTCAGCCTTCCTCCTCTTTTCCCGGCTGGCATCAAGTGCCTCTTTTGAGATGCCTAGGCCTTGAGCAATGTGCTCTACTTCTTTTCTCACCTTTCTTTTAATCTCAGGTTCCCTGAGTTCTACATGTATTTTTACACTCAGCTCCTCAAAGGTTCCAAACCTTTCTGCCTTAGGATCTTTGGGCTGACTTAGCATGTGTTGAACATGCAGCTCCACTATCTGTTCATCCACTTCATACCCCATGGGCATGATCCAGACAGTTCTTGGCTCCACTGCCTCCATTAGGCACTGATCAGTGTCAACCATAAAGCACACTGAGTCTTTGTATTTTTCAACAAGAGACTGGGGAATTCTCTCTCTTGCTTGCATCATGCTCTGAAAGTTTTTGAAGTATCCCCATAGAGCTGTATTTCTCGCTTTTGCATCCCCAAGTCCATGCAAATAGTCTCTTATTTGGACTGCAACAGGTTTGTCATTCTGCCATACCCATCCACTTGATCCGGGTAGCTCATTCATGAAGTAGAAGAATAGACATACAATAAGAGTACCATACTTAAAGGAATTCTTCTTATCCTTCTTGATTTTCTGTATATTTTCCATTAATTGGCTTAGCAGTAGTTCGCAGAGATCATATTCTGCATTCTTTCTTAGCATTTCATAGGCAGTGTATACTGCAGTTCCGGATACAGAATTCTCCCTGCTGGAGTGATAGATCTTGTATCCTATTATCATGGATGCATATTTGATATCCGGATCCGAAATATCTTCAATGGTCATTGCCCTCTTATCAAATTTTGATCCGGTGGCCTCAGTTACAATGTTGTTCTTGACAGATTTGAGGATAGGTATCCCTCCGGAAGAGTATAGACCAGTTACTGCTCTAATTGCCTCTTTTGTGATCTTGCAGGGTCTATCCAGCCATAGAAAGTTGTCATGCATCCTGCTCAGTACATACCGGACCCATTCATCTTCTTCAAAGCAGGGGAAATGAATAAATTGCTCAAATTGTTTCTTCTGGATATCCTTATACTCTGGTTTAAGCTCAAAAGCATTGTCTATCAGTTGCTTGTGATAGAGGTCTCTTAATTTGAATTCCCCAAATTCCTCAATGCTTGCATGTATGTAAACCCTAATGTCTTCAGTATGTAAAACTCCGTGAGGAACACTAGAGAAGGCTCCTAGTGGATCTACCTCCAATGATTTGTAAGGATGTTTCTTGAATGTGGGGCGAGGTCTATCAGAGATCTTAACTATATTTGGAGTAGCCATTCTTCAAAGATTTGTAGTGAGATAATGAAAAACGGAGAATACCTTATGCGCCTTCGGTTTGCACGGAGTGGTTGGATTGATTTCTTTATGCAATAACTTCGGCAGGAGATCCTTGGTGTGCTTGATGAACTTTGTTGCAGAGCTCCACTTTTCGCTTCTTCTTGAGTGCAGAATGAGCAAATGACTTTTGAGAAATCCCTTAAATTGCTCCGCGAACCCTAATATCTGTCTGCAATAAATGCTTCACCTACATCATTCCGGTTTGCCTTGTCTGGATAGCTTGGAGTATCCCGGATTAGTCCTGATCTGTGAATATCATCCGGATCTTTCAATCATGAATAAATAGAGGTAACATATTACAAGAACATCCCAAACATTCTGTCCAATCCGCAGAACAAGATAGTGCACTTCCGGATCTCTCCGGACCTTTTTGTAATCCTTTGTCATACCGGAGCATCTCCCTGAACATGTCTTATTTGATCGATCACAGCTTCTTCATGACTCCATGCGGACCTCTGAAAACTTGACTGAAGCATCTCAAGACTCATATCTGCAAACCCTTTAATCCGCATCTTGTGCCACATTCGGCACCACTTGTTTGGCTGGGGGAACAGGATTTTCTTTGAGTCTCCCCCTGAGCCTGAGCTCACTTTTTAATTTCCGGAAGAAATATCAGCACCAGAGTCTGGTGTGGATCCAACCTCTACATTCTCTGAACTTTTCTTCACCCAAATCTTGCTCATCTGATTCCTAACTTCATCCGCATTCATCTTTTGTTTACCCTTGTTTTGATTCTGATTATACACCGGACCTCTTTTGTCCTGATACTTGTTTCTGCAGACTTTAGCATTATGACTGGACCTATTGCAGATTTGGCAAATAACATTTCTTTGCATATTTGACTGATATCCTCTTGATCTGCATTGATTAGCCATATGACCTACTCTATTGCATGTGAAGCATCTACCTTTGAATGATTTGTTTACTTGCATAATTCTGCATTCATGGGATTTGTGTCCATACCTTTTGCAGTTGAAGCACTGTCCGGAGAAGGATGAATTAATCTGATTCATTCTCATTCTGCACTGATTAGCTTTGTGACCAAAGTGGTTGCAGCTGTGGCAGTATCCATTGAAGGATGGATATCTTTGAGCATTTGGCTGTCTTACCGGAGGTCTTCTAGGCCTGCTCCTTGGATTTTCTGATCCAAGATTCTTCTGACCGGATCCAGAGCTTTCTCCTTTCTCATATCCCAAACCATACTTGTCATCTGTCCTCTTTTGACTTCCAAGAAGAACTTCAAGTTGAGCAGAACTTATCTTGAATTTCTCTTTATATTCATTTGCTGTTTGAAGGTCTCTTTTGAGAGAGGCAATTTGATCCTCAAGTTTTTCTTCATTATCTTTGGCATCTTCAAGATCAGATTCAAGATGTCTGATAATCCTGTCCATCTGGTGGCATTCTTCTGATTTTTCTTTAAGAGATTGTCTTAGATTGTCTTCAGTCTTTCTTTTTTCTTCAATCTCTTGAGTAAACTTTATAGTTCCTGATTCCATTTCATGTCTTAACATAATGACTTCTTTTGATAACTTTTCACATAACTTGGTTTGCTCAGTCAATTCTTCATTTGTATTGCTTTCTTCACTTTGTCTTGCCAAATGTTGGAGCAGCTCCTTTCTCTTTTTCATAGAGAGACTTAGTTTGTCTTTTAATTCTCTCATGAATTCATCAGCCTGTTTGAGTCTTTCCTTTAATTCACTGACTTCAGAGTTTGACTGTTCAAGATCCTCAAGAGCAATCTTGAGTTGCTCCCTTAAACCATATGCATCCATTTGAAATCCCAGATCTTCCTCAAGCTGTTAGGCTCTATTAGGAGGAACTTAGCTCTGATACCAATTGTTGATAACTGAGAGGGGGGGGGTGAATCAGTTATCCTAATTATTTCCCTTATTGAACTTTCCTTTTAATTGATGCAGCATAGAATCAAACACAAAAACATTAATCATGAAATAAGAAACACATGACACAGTATTTTTGACGTGGAAACCCTGTTAAGGGAGAAAACCACGGGGTGATTAACCCAAAATTATTCTCTGTTAGAAGAATAGGAAATTACAAAATGGCACTTGCCAATTAGGGCTCACTGCCCGAGCACACTGCTCACAAGAGGCCCACTGCCTACAAGAAGACACACTGTCTACAAAGTGATAAGAATCACAGTCTTGAACTGATTGGAAGCATCTGCATATGCTGGAGTTCAGTTCCGGTTAGGCTCAGTACACTGATCTGCTGCACTTCATCTTTCCTCTGTTCTTTATTCTGCTATCTTTCACATACCGGATCCTTTTTGCTACTTCTGTTCTGTTCTGGACTTCTTCACATATATCTTCACACCATCACACCCTTCACAACTAAATCCATCCTCTATATATATCCGCACAAGTAATTTCATCACCTTTCTAGTCGGCATCCGGAACAGTCTAGTTTCTTACAAACTCTTGTTCTGTCGGCTGAATCCTTCCTCACCAAGCAATGCGGATCAAGCATATACTTGTAGATATCATTAATCATGTCGGCCAAACATGATTCATGCCTTCACAACCTCTATCATCAATAGTAACACATCCGGAAAGTAGTCTGATACTCTGTCAGTCAGTTCTTCCTCTGTTTTCACTGTCTCTCAGGAATCCGGTACTCAACTATTCATATCTTTTTCCTTGTCCATCACCGGAGGCTAAATCCTTGGAATATACCACTCAAGGTAGTCCTCTTGACTTCCCCAAATCCGCACTGCACCAAGACACTTCCTCTGAGAGATCTGGACCAATCTGTCGGACCTTGCCACATGCTCTGTTCTTGTTCACCGGACCACAACATTCTTTATTCTGACTTCCGGTAGAGACACATCATGACTTGCGGATATGTGGGATGACCTTTGTTGCCATCAATGACAACAACCATGAATCCATATAGTGTCTCTTGCCAACAAGAACGACTAGGATGATGAAGATAGATTATGACTGGAGAGGAAGTGGATTAGAATTTGATCAAGCTCAAATAAAGGGATTGGATAAGCTCAACTTGTGGGGTTTGATAAATGGGGGGATGGTTTAGTGGTGTTGGGAGGAAAACCTGGCTCAACGTGAGGGGGGTGCGGGGGGCCGGACGTGACCCTCCGCTGACAGGGGTTCGGGGGCATAGCCCCCAACTGGATTTTTTTGGAAAATGGGCTTATAAAATTGATGTTTTTGATGGAAAAATTTGATATTTGGACATGGATGAAGAAGGCGCTAAAATAGATGGAAAATGGCGCTGAAATAGAGAGGAATGGCGTTAAAGGATGCAAATGGTTGGATTGATGGATGAATTTGATTTTTCTTGGCAATAGACAAACAATCAAGCAAGAAAACACAATGGCCAAAGGTTTGATTTATGAAAAATATGATAATCAAGCATGTACAACATTAGGGATTTGGGCCACTAAAACAAAGGTTCGTAGTGAGTGCTTTTGTTTAGGTGGTTATACATGCGGTAGCACTACTCTCTGTTATGGAGTCTCCCAACCTCCAAGGGTTATGCCTTGGAGGGTTTTGGGGGAGGTTGGCTGTCAGTATAACACAACAACACCTGTTGCTTGTGACTTTCATCACAAACACATTAATTTATATAGCGGCTTGAAAGAGCTTGGCTTTAGCTTGTTGTCGCTTGGGTCGTTCCCACCTTTCGAAGCAGGGTGGCAGGCCCTTTAAGGTTTTACCAAAAGCAATACAACCACAAAAATACTTTTGATCCCCAAGTTCATACAAAGATACGAGGGGAGAGCATAAGTATTCTTTATGATTGCATCACACTAAACATGGTTCATTTTAGATCTTTGGATTATGTTGGGGGTGATTTATGCAAGTGTTATGAAAAGCTTTTGATTCCCAAGGTCACCAATGGTGCGAGGGAAGAGCATACACTTTTTCACACTACAAGTAAAATTATAAAAACACTTCACACAAATTAGATTGGTTTTCTTTGTTATATGAGTGAAGAATACAGATTGTTGTTCTTTTAATCCAATGATTTCATTGATGCAATTTGTGGTTCTTTTTAAAACCCCAAAATTGAAGTGTTTGATAGTTGTTGGCACACAATTGTAAGTTTTAAGAACACCCAATTTAAATGTTTGGCACACACACACACAAAGATTTGTTTGTTTTTTGTTCAATTTTATTGCACCAAATCAAGATGTGTGTCTAAGCTAGCATGCAAAGGGTTCATTTTAAGTTTCCAAATGAAGTGTTTTTGCTAAACTAGAGATAAAAACATCCTGCAAAAGTTTGTTAGTATCCACAAAATGATAGTAAAGACCTACAAAAACACTTGTCAGTACCTGCACAGACAGCAAAGTCAGTTTCAGAAATAGTGCTAAAACAGAGGTCAGATAGTGCTAATACAGAAGATAGCGCTAATACAAAAAATAATGCTAATTCAGCAAATAGTGCTAATAAAGAAAATAGTGCTAATTAAGAAAATAGCACTAATACAGAAAATAGCACCAATCTAGACGCAAGATAGCACTAATACATGAAATAGTGCCAATACAGAGGCATGATAGCGCTAAACTATGTTTTTGCCTTAGTTTACAGTCTGCAGTGAGAAAGATGGCGCTGAACTGGTTGACGATAGCGCCAATACGGCATAGAGTTAGTCAATGGATGGTTTTATGAAAATTTTGCCATAGTTTCTCCCTCTTCATTTAAGATTCCTGCAAAAACAAAGAATAGAAAACCATAAAAAGCAGCAGGAAGAACAGAGATTAGAGGTAGAAGTGTGAGTGAGATATAAGAGAAAAAGTGTTCTATCAGATAGCACTAAAATAGTAAATAGCGCTAAAATGCAAGGTAGATAGCGCCACTGTGCAAGGTAGATAGCGCCAGACCTGCAAAAACACATCTCCAAGACAAAAACTCACAAAAATTTGATTAGATATGGACCTTGTGGGTCCCACCAGGCATGCCAATGTGATCAATGAGACAAAATGAAGATTAAATACTAATCAAATGCAAAAATACAACGATTATACCTCCATAA
This sequence comes from Cunninghamia lanceolata, assembly GCA_027924645.1. Taxonomy (NCBI): domain Eukaryota; kingdom Viridiplantae; phylum Streptophyta; class Pinopsida; order Cupressales; family Cupressaceae; genus Cunninghamia; species Cunninghamia lanceolata. Next base: position 15,839,091 of record BSBN01000523.1, read on the forward strand.
TGAACTCACAAATCCAAGAGGGAAGGAGTTTGCACCCGATTAGTCTCCTTAGATTTTACCCAAGATTAGTGTGTAGATGTGGGTTACTCAAATGCTCAACACAATGTGAGATGAGGGATTAGATGGAGATGGAGATGGGGATGAGGCATGATTTTGGCATTATGATATTGGGATGAGAGGATTGTGGAGATATTTTGGCAAAGGTTTGATGCATGATGAAGTCTCTCCAAAATGGCTTGGAGATGGTCTCATTTATAGATTTTCTGAGAGTAGGATGGAGGGTGAGGATTGAAAAATGAGATCAAGGGCTAAGAATAAAAGTAAATCTTTTATTCATTTTGGGAAAAGGGGTGATAAATGAGGTATGGGTGTGAAAGAATGGACAATGAATTAAAAATTCATTTGGGGGAATGGGAAATGAATTAAGAATTCATTTTGGGGATAAGAGATCATGAATGAGGATGGGTGAGGTAAGGGGTGTGTAAGAGAAGTAAATGTGATGTGTGATTTATTTCAATTTTAAATTTGGGGGATGTGGGGAAGGGTGCTAAACTAGGTTTGACCACCCAAATGAGAGGTTAGGACTAATTAAATAGGCGTTTTGCTTAATCGATCCTAGGGCTAGGATGAGGTAGGCTAGGGTAGGTTAGGGTAGGTCAATTAGTAGGCTAGATCAATTAGATAACCATGATTTATCTAATTGATGAGGATTAGAGAAAAAAAGAATTGAACCAAATAAATATTGGAATATTTATTTGATTAATGAGGGATAGTGTTGTAAGGTCTTAGTGATAAATTAATTAAGTTAATTGATCACAAGGGATAGATAGATGGTTAGGGATAAAATGATTTTATCCCATTAATAGGAGGGATAAATTGGTTTGCAAAAGCAAGTCAATTTTAGGTGTCTATAGTGGTTAACAACATAATCAAATGACACATTTGTGTAATTGGCGTTGTTAGTTCCACTGTTGTTTTGGTTGGAAGACCCTCCTTGCTCATAGTTGGGAAGCAGATCCTTGAATGCCCGGTGATCATTATTAGAGGTATGTCTATCAAGTGATACTTTGTTTTGCTCTATCAAATCTTGGATGGTGTGCTTGAGCGCAATGCAGTCATTGGTTTTGTGCCCCTGTTTCATGGTACTCATAGAAATCATTGTCATTCCACCAAGGAGGTTTGACTTTTGGTTCATATTCCCATGCTGTTGGAAGTGTTGTGATCTTACTTGTGATTAACTTGCGTAGGGTGGTTTCCAATGATTCTCCCAAAGGTGTAAATTGTTGGCAAGAGACACTATATGGATTCATGAATATTGTCATTGATGGCAACAAAGGTTATCCCACACATCCACATGACACGATGAGTCTCTACCGGAAGTCAAATTGAAGAAGTGTTATGATCTGGTAAGCAAGAATAGAGCAGTCAGCAAGGTCTGATAGTCAGGTCCGGATCTCTCAGAGGAAGTATTTTAGTAAAGTGCAGATTTGGGGAAGTCAAGAGGAGTTCCTTGACTAATAGATTCCAAGGATTTAGCCTCCGGTGATGGAAGGGTGAAGAGATATGAGCATTTGAGTGTTGGGTTCCTGTTTGATAGAGTAGACAGAGGAAGAACTGTACTGGCAGAGTGTCAGACCAAAATCTAGAAGAGATATTGCTAATGACTAAGTTTCTTGAGGTATCATTCATGATTGGCTGACATGATTGAAGACTTCTACAAGAATATTCTTGATCCGCATTACTTGGTATGCAAGGATTCAACCGACAGACCAGAGTTTGAGATAATATTGACTATTCTGGATGCCAACTAGAAAAGTGTTGAAATCACTTGTGCGGATATATATACAAGATGGATTTAGATGTGAAGGTGTGTGTGGCGTATGTATTTAAGTGCGAATAAAGTAAGAAGAATAGTATAAAAGGCAGAAAAATAGGTTCAGAATGTAAGAGGATAGCAACACTTAAGGACAGTAAGAATGAAGTGCAGCAGATCAGTCTATTGAGCTTAACCAGAACTGAACTTTAGCATGTGTGGATGCTTCTCATTAGTTCAAGTTTTCTTCTTGTAGACAGTAAGTCTTTTGTAGGCAGTGAGCCCTAATTGGCAAGTGCCATTTTGTATCTTCTATTCTTCTAACAAAGAATAATATCTTGGGTTAATCACCCCATGGTTTTTTCCCTTAACAGGGTTTCCATGTCAAAATCATTGTGTCATGTGTATTGGTGTTATTTCTATTTCATGATTATGCTTGCTTATTTGATTTGATGTTGCATTAATTGTTAAGAAAGCACAGAAAGTTGAAATATTAGGATAATTGATTCACCCCCCCTCTTAGTTATCAACAATTGGTCTTAGAGCCAAGTTCCTCCCAACAGAGCCTAACAGCTTGAGGAAGATCTGGGAATTCAAATGGATGTGTATGGTATAAGGGAGCAACTTAAGTCTGCCCTTGATGATCTTGAGCAGTCAAATTCTGAAGTCAATGAATTAAAGGAAAGACTCAAACAGGCTGATGATTTCATAAAAGAACTAAAAGAGAAACTGAGTCTCTCTATGAAAAAGAGAAAGGAGCTACTTCAACAATTGGCAAGTCAAGGTGAAGCCAATAATACAAATGAAGATCTGAAAGAGAAAACCAAGTTATGTGAAAAGTTATCAAAAGAAATCATCATGGTAAGACATGAAATGGAATCAGGAGATATGAAGTTTACCCAAGAAATTGAAGAGAGAAGAAAATATGAAGATGATCTAAGACAATCTCTCAAGAAAAAATCAGAAGACTGCCACAAGATGGATAGAATAATCAGACATCTTGAATCTAATCTTGAAGATGCTAAAGACAATGAAGAAAAACTTGAGGATCAAATTGTCTCTCTTAAAAGGGATCTTCAAACAACAAATGAATACAAGGAGAAATTCAAGATAAGCTCTGCTCAACTTGAAGTTCTCCTTGAAAGCCAAAAGAGGGTAGATGACAAGTGTGGCCTGGGATATGAAAAAGGTGAAAGCTCCGGATCTGGTCAGAAGAATTTTGGATCAGAAAATCCAAGGAACAGGCCTAGAAGACTTCCGGTAAGGCAGCATAATGCTTAAAGATATCCATCCTTCAATGGATACTGCCACAACTGCAATAACTTTGGTCATAAAGCTAATCAGCGTAGAAAGAGAATGAATCAAACTAATACATTCTTCTCCAGACCATGTTTCAACTGCAAAAGGTATGGTCACAAATCTCATGAATGCAGTAATATGCAAATGAACAATTCTTTCAATGGTAGATGCTTTGCATGCAATAGAATGGGTCATATGGCTAATCAATGCAGATCAAGAGGATATCAATCAAATATGCAAAGAAATATTGTTTGCCAAATTTGCAATAGATCCGGTCATATTGCCAAATTCTGTAGAAGCAAGAATCAGGACAAAAGAGGTCCGGTACATCATAATCAGAATCAAGACAAGGGAAAACGAAAAGTGAATGCGGATGAAGTTCAAAGTGAGATGAACAAGATTTGGGTGAAGAAAAGTACAAAGAATGTAGGGGATGGATCCGCACCAGACTCTAGTGCTGATATTCCTTCCAGAAATTAAAAAGTGAGCTCTGGCTTAGGGGGAGACACAAAGAAAACCATTTTCCCCCAGCCAGTCAATTGGTGCCAGAACTGGCACAAGGAGAGTTACAGATTAAAGGGTTCATAAGAGAAACATCTACATAAACTATGGTTAATATTTGGAAGATTTGCAAGATGTTTAGATCAAGATTGATCTGGTTCTTCAAGTCATCCGAATAAGGCAAACTAGAATGACTTAGGTCGAGCATTTATTGCAACTTGGTATTAGGGTTTACAGAGTAATATAAGGGTTCTTCTTATTAAACATTTGCTCATTCTACATTTAAGAAGAAGAAAAGAGGAGCTCTGCAACAAATTTCCTCAGGCCCATCAAAGTTCATTTGCAAAAGTCGATTCATCTAGAAATCGATCTGGCTCACTCCGTGAAACCTAAAGGTGCAAAAGGTATTTTTCGTTCTTAAATATCTCTCTGTAAATCTTTTTAAAGATGTCTACTCTGAATATTGTGAAGATCACTGATAGGCCTCGCCCCAAATTCAAGAAACAGCCCTACAAATCCTTGGAAGTAGATCCCCTAGGAGCATTTTCCAGTGTTCTGCATGGTGTCTTGCATACAGAAGATATTAGGGTTTACATTCACACAAACATTGAAGAATTCAGAGAGTTCAAATTGAGGGATATCTACCACAAACAACTAATAGATGATTCATTTGAGTTCAAACCCCAATACAAGGCCCTTTGGGAGAAGCACTTTGCACAATGTATACATTTCCCCTGCTTTGCTGAGGATGAATGGGTCTGGTATGTCTTGAGCAGAATACATGACAACTTCATGTGGTTGAATGGACCATTCAAGATCACAAAAGATGCCATTAGGGTAGTTACCAGTTTACACTCATCCGGTGGGATACCTACTCTCAAGTCTGTCAAGAATCAGACTGTAAGTGAGGCTACCGGATCTAGGTTTAACAAAAGAGCAATGACAATAGAAGATATCACTGATCCGTATATCAAGTTTGCCTCCATGATCATTAGATACAAGATATATCACTCTAGCAGGGAAAATTTAGTACCTGGAATTGCTATCTACACTGCTTATGAATTGTTAAGAAAGAATTTAGACTATGACCTTTGTTAGCTCCTTCTAAACCAACTCTTGGAGAATCTACAGAAAATAAAGAAAGATAAAAAGAATTCATTTAAGTATGGTGGGTTAATATTGTGCTTATTCTTCTACTTTATGAACGAGCTACCTGGATCTAGTGGATGGGTATGGTAGAACGACATACTGGTTGCCATACAAATCAGGGATTATTTGCATGGACTTGGTGATGACAAAGCACAAAACACAGCTCTCTGGGGTTTCTTCAAAAACTTCTAGAACATGATGCAAGCTAGAGAGAGAATTCCCCAGTCTCTAGTTGAGAAATACAAAGACACAGTATGCTTTATGGTAGAGACTGATCAGTGCCTAATGGAGGCAGTAGAACCAAGAACAGTATGGATCATGCCAATGGGGTATGAGGTGGATGAGAAAATCGTAGAGCTGCATGTTCAGCACATGTTGAGTCAACCAAAGGATCCTAAGGCAGAAAGGTTTGGAACCTTTGAAGAATTAAGTATAAAAATCCATGTGGAACTCAGACAACTGGAGATGAAGAGAAAAGTGAGAAAAGAGGTAGAAGAATTTGCCAAGAGGCATGGAATCTCAAAAGAAGCACTTGATGCACATAGAGAAAAGATGGAAAGGGCAGAAAAAGAGAAGGAAGAAGCAGAAAAGGAAAGTGATCCGGTAAAAGCCTCCTCCTAGACCAGATCCTCTAAGAGGTTTGCACCTACTAAGACCTCAAAGGCATCAAAACCGGAAGCAAAATCATCTGGTAAAGAAGAGAAAAGAACTAAGACAAAGGCCACAAGGTCTTATTTCAGTTAGAAAGACGAAGAAGAGATAGAATCTGATGAAGAAATCAAGAAGATGAAGAAGAAGAAGAAAGTTTCTGGTGAACCCTCTACCAGTGAAGACAAGGAAGAGATGGCAAAAGAGTTTGTTGAAAAGCCCACTCTATCATTAGATGATGTCATCAAATCAATTACTGTGGATGAAAACCTTCAACCAATGAATGAATTCTATGATTATTATAATGAGGCTGACCAAAAGATCTTGCAGGATGCAGCAGTCAAGTATTTGAACATCTACAATAAGGCTTTTATTGAAATTATATCTCTTATTTCCAAAAGCTTAGAGAAAGAGTTAGAAATAAGAAAGAATAATGCTATGGCAAAAGATCTTGAGATCCAAGAATAGATAGCCATTCAGCTATATCCTTCAATTGATTCAAAGCAAATGAATATGATCTTCAAAGACTGCAAGGATGAGTTCCGAAGCAAAGCAAGAATGAATCAACTTATGCTCAGAGAAACTGACAAAGTAGCAAAAGAGACAGAAGAGATCCTCCGGAATGCATACTCAAGATTCAGCATTCCTATTATAGAGGACTTGGGTGTTGATCCCTCGGCCACAAGTGTTGAAGAAGGATCTACTGAGGCAATGATAGAAGAAGTAATGGACACCGGTAAAGATAAGGGCTTGAATCCTCTACTCCAAAAGAGGTGGCCCATGAATAAACAAACATTACTCCTCCAGTTTCCCCTGTTGACTCCAGATCCAAAGGAGAAGAAAGAATAAAGGAGAAAGAAAAAGAAGTGAAGGGAAAAGAAGATGATAGCTCTAAGACTGCAGAAGAAAAGAAAACTCTGTCTCCGGCAAGAGACACTGCAGAAATTGTCAAAGAATTCTTAAACAAAGAGACAACGGAGATTGATGAACTGGAACTTCTACTAGGACCATTTGATTTTGATTCTCTTTTCCTGATACAAACAATGAAGATAGCTTCATTTGCTAATGCAAAGGCAAAAGAAAAACTCCTGAAGTCTCACATGGAAGACTGTGAGCTAATAGAAGCTGCATCCGGTGTGCTTGAAAAGATCATGCCATCCTTTCTGAAGGATTCATCAGCTTCCTCATCAGGTAATCTTAAGTCTCTTGTTAGTTTAGTTAGCACTCATTTTGAGTCCTTAGAGAAATCAGCTGAGGAAAAGGTCTGGAAAGAGTTTTTGGATAAAAGATTCTTTGAAGTACTAAGTCTAATATCAAATGATAGAAGAAATATGGATATAGGGATAAAGAGCTTAGAAAATGCTCTTAAAGATGGCGGGGAAATATATAAATTTGTCTATCATGGTCCAAAGCAACAATGGAGATTGAGAAGAAAATGAAAGAACAGGTGATCAAACTAACAAAACTTTCTCAAATTTTTGATCCACTTACCTCATCCATAGTAAATCAAGAATGTCAGACTATTGCAGTCTTGGATGAAATTAAGAAGCTAGAGAAAGAAAAGAAAAATAGAATCAGCAGGTTAAATAAACTTAGAAGAATAATCATTCCTAAGTTGGAGGCCATGCATGAGGCCCTAAGTGATGCTCAAACCACAACCAAGACAAATGATCCGACAAATTTGAAGGAGGCAGAGCTTTTACATTCCTGTTGAGTGGTCACATATCAATTTTGGACAGGATGAAGTTGAGTTGGGCAACTGAAGCTATACAATTGAAAAACACTTTTGCAAACATACTAAAGTATATGTAGAGTACAACCGGATGATATACTTATGCGACTAAGTATAGATTAATTTTTGAAAATTTTGGTGTGCGAACCCCAACCTTTGCCATTGATGTCAAAGGGGGAGTGATGAGTAGTGAAAAATGAGGAATCCAGCTAAGGGGGAGCTCTGAAAAATGTACATAGAGACAGAGCATCAGCCAAGGGGGAGTATAGTGTGACACTTAGTCATTTTTCACTAAGTGTTGCCATCAATGCCAAAGGGGGAGCTTGTTGGCAAGAGACACTATATGAATTCATGAATGTTGTCATTGATGGCAACAAAGGTTATCCCACACATCCGCATGACATGATGAGTCTCTACTGGAAGTCAGATTGAAGAAGTGTTATGATCCAGTAAGCAAGAATAGAGCAGTCAGCAAGGTCTGACAGTCAGGTCCGGATCTCTCAGAGGAAGTATTTCAGTAAAGTGTGGATTTGGGGAAGTCAAGAGGAGTACCTTGACTAATAGATTCCAAGGATTTAGCCTCCGATGATGGAAGGGTGAAGAGATATGAGCACTTGAGTGTTGGGTTCCTGTTTGACAGAGTAGACAGAGGAAGAACTGTACCGGTAGAGTGTCAGACCAAAATCTAGAAGAGATATTGCTAATGACTAAGTTTCTTGAGGTATCATTCATGATTGGTCGACATGATTGAAGACTTCTACAAGCATATTCTTGATCCACATTACTTGGTATGCAAGGATTTAGTTGACAGACCAGAGTTTGAGATAATATTGACTATTTTGGATGCCGACTAGAAAAGTGTTGAAATCACTTGTGCGGATATATATACAAGATGGATTTAGATGTGAAGGTGTGTGTGGCGTATGTATTTAAGTGCGAATAAAAGTAGAAGAATAGTATAAAAGGTAGAAAAATAGGTTCGAAATGTAAGAGGACAGCAACACTTAAGGAGAGTAAGAATGAAGTGTAGCATATCAGTCTATTGAGCTTAACTAGAACTGAACTTCAGCATGTGTGGATGCTTCTCATCAGTTCAAGTTTTCTTCTTGTAGACAGTAAGTCTTTTGTAGGCAGTGAACCTCTTGTGAGCAGTGTGCTCGAGCAGTGAGCCCTAATTGGCAAGTGCCATTTTGTATCTTCTATTCTTCTAACAGAGAATAATATCTTGGGTTAATCACCCCGTGGTTTTTTCCCTTAACAGGGTTTCCACGTCAAAATCATTGTGTCATGTGTATTGGTGTTATTTCCATTTCATGATTATGCTTGCTTATTTGATCTGACGTTACATTAACTGTTAAGAAAGCACAGAAAGTTGAAATATTAGGATAACTGATTCACCCCCCTCTCAGTTATCAACATAAATTTTCTCCTAGGTTGAAAGCTTGTAAACTGTGATTCAATGTTTCTTAGTTTAATTTGTGGGGGGTTGTTTTGCAAGTTTGACAAGTTGAAGATTGGTTGTTTTGGTGCTGCATTCTTGGCATCCACCACCCATCATTCACAATGTTTTTGTTCTTTGGCCAGAATCTTGGTTTATCTACATTGGTATTGGAACTAGGAGTGTCCTTATAAATCTTTATTTGACCTTTTGTGATTAAAGCCTTTTTGATGATTAGACCCATCTCAATGACCTTACTAAAGGAAGTAGGACATTGGATTTGTATCTGATAGCTTAGGTCAGTTTGTAAGTTATGGACAAACATTTCTAGCATTTTTTTTCAGGCATTTGATGTGGGCACTTACTTGCCAACTGTCTCCATCTTTGTAGGAAGGTGACAAAAGATTCTCCACCTTTTTTCTTGGTGTTACAAAGATCTAAGATTGAGGTGTCATGCTCAATATTGTAGGAGAAGTGTGTGACAAATTTGTCCACAAGTTCATTAAAGGTTCTAATGTCGGGCGGTAGTCTAGAAAACCACTCTGTGGCTTGTCCTCCTAAGCTTCCTGGAAATAGTCGCATAAGATAAGTATCATTGTGGGTGACTTCAAGACATGCAGCGTTAAATTCCCTAATGTGGTCCCTTGGATCACCCTTTCCTCAATATTTATCAAATTTTGCCACCTTAAATTTAGAGGGGAAAGGTATCATGATCAAGGTCCTATCAAAAGGATATGGTGAAATATCCTCTAGGGAATAATGCTTAATTGATGTTCCTATTTGCATGTCTATGAATTGTTGTTGTAAAGCTTGGATCTATTGGGTCATTAAGCTTAGGGCATTTGTATAATCAATGGTTTCTTTTCTTTTGTCTGTGGTTGTTTCCTCTCGTGTGCTTCCCTCAAGGTTTCTTTCTTCCTCAGGTTCTTTTAGAGCTTCCACGTCAAAATCTTTAGGAGCTTGACTCCTAGTTGTGCTAAGTGGAGAAAGTATCTAGTAGGGTCTTGAGCAAGTACCTTATCCATTAAGCGTTGAAACCTTCAGTCTTGCTGAGTTTGTAGAATCTCTTCCTAAGAAATTTCCTCATCACTTTCATGAGGGGATGGAGTAGTTTTGTCTACCATTTCAATTTGCTTTTATATTTGGGACCTCGTTAAGACCATGCAAGGTGACTTGAGACGGGATGGAGTGAGTTTGAAAGATTTGAACAAGAAGCGATAGAATGTGCCAAGGTTTGAACAAGGTTTTCCTTAGATCAATTGGTGTCAAAAAAGTTGGTTGGAACAAAACGATAGTCAAAGTAAGGATGATAGAAATCTAGTTACTTGATGTAGACTAGTTTTGCACAAGTCACTAGTGGAGTTTCGAGAGAAAAGGATGATTGATCCTTGATAGTGGAGACTCACTAGGTTTATTTGAGGGTGATGTGATCAAGAATAGCTTGGCACTAACCTACTTATTGGATATCTTGCTTGATTTTTTGAAGAGTTTTGCAAATTTTTTGGGATGATGTGAGCGTGGAAAAAGCAGCTATGGTGCGGAAAAAGAACAAAATGATTGACTTGAATGATTTTAATCAGATCTTGGGAAAACTGAGATAAGTTTGAAATGGGTTCTTGAAAAGTTGAAAGTTTTTCTCCTAGGAACTACAAAATAGCTCTCTAGAATAGATGCGTAGCAGTAAATGCGTCGGAACAGAAGGCAAAAGCGCTGCAGGTCGAACCACATGCGCAGATCTAGAAAATTTTATATGCACAACAATAGTAATAAAATGTGCAGTAGGTTGAAATGGATGCGCAACAGGTCATAGTGGATGCATAGTTCTGGTTTTCAGTTTGTTTTTACAGAGTTTTTCGGCACATTTTTCAAAAAATTTTGTTTTTGGTTAAAAACTTGGTCTCTTTTTGCTTTTGATTTTCAATTATGGTAGATAAAGACACATCAAACGCATAGAATTTTTCATGATTTTTATCTTTTATTATTTTTTTTGTATTTTTGTGGACTTTTTGACACAAGAACAATTACAATCCTAGGCTGGAAAAGACAATATTTGTTGAGCCCCCTAGCTTTGCATATTCAAAGCATGTAGCTCCAAGATCTAGTAGCACCGACTCCCCTCCACAGCACTCACTTCCCATGCATACCAGATCTGGGTTTCCTTAGGCTCATACTCCAACCAAACCTTAGGATTGTCCCTGCTACCTCTACTAAGAATCACATGAATTGGGGCCGCTTCAAAGGTCCCACCTTTTGCGCCAACAAATAGAGGATTTTGATATACTAGACAATGGCTAAATAGTTAGGGTAACCGTTCGAGTGGTTACACATGCGGCAACACTACTCTCCATTATGGAGTCTCCCAGCCTGCAAGGGTTACGCCTTGGAGGGTTTGGGGGGAGGTTAGCTGTCACTGTAACACAACGACACTCGTTGTAGGAAGCTTTCACCTCAAGCACAATTTATTTATAGTGGATTGGTAGGGCTTGGCTTTAGCCTGTTACCACTTAGGGCCGTTCCCACTTGGACAGGCGGGCATCCAAGGGCAGGCCCCTCTAAAGGTTATACACAAAGAATGACAAGTCTGGCATTCTAGTCACCCAGTAAAAGGGAGAGCATAAGCCTATTGTCATTCAAAAGACATGGAAAAAATGGTTTATCCAATCCTATTTAAAATGAGAAAAACTATATGCGTTATCTATTTGGACACTCACATAGTTGTTAACTTTGAAGTGATTAAAGATAGCAATGGTTCTTTTCCTTTTGCAAGATAGCAATGTTCTAAACTAAAGAGAGCAATAATGCAAAGATAGCAATGATGTTCGTTACTACCCTCCTAGTTAAGAACTATGTGAGATTGGCATGCACACATTTTTTTTTTACATTTCCTCGTAGTTAATCTATGATGTGTGTTTTAAGGAAAATGAATCTACCCATCTCTTAATCTTGCATGAAAATCAAAGGATCAATCCTGCAAGACAAGTGTCATCATTAGAAAACCTACAAGAAATCCCTAGATGACTCTTGAAGACATATGCACAGTTTAAGAGACTGTATACACAGAAATAGTACTAAAAAACACAGCAATTACAAATGTGCAAGAGAATGGGTCATAAGCGCAGAGAGAAAGAATGTATGCATAGGACAATCAAAAGCACTAGAACAGATGTCAAATGCGCAGGATATTGGAATAGATGCGCTGAAGAATTGCATGCACTGAAATAGGTGTAAAAAGCGCAACTTCTGATGGTATATGGGTATGTACAGGATCATCGCGGGCCAAACAGTGGCAATAGGAAAAAAATCACATTTTTACTTAGCCAAATTCGTGACTTGGCAAAATTTGACTTTCACATGTTTTGAAACGGATATCTGTTTTGGTTTGGATACCAAACCAAAACAAATATCCATTTCTAGAAATCCAAAATGGATATCTGTTTCCCTTCCCCCAATTCAGTGTACGTATATATTACTTGCCCAATTCTACATGAGGTATACCAAATATAAACCACTTACACATGAATGAATGTTTGTTGATTACTAGAATTTATCCTTTAATTATTAATTTATTTATACTACCAAGCATGGTATTCATTCATGAAAAAATTTAAGAGTGTTTCAATTTGTGAAGGATACTAATGATTGTTAATAACACCTCCCTATATAAAGAGGATATATATAACTATTTGAGCAGTAATATGAGATTTCATTATAACAATCTTCTTCTTCATACACTTCATATTAGCTAGGCCTAGAACTATGATATAAATTATATGAAAGGGAAGACCTAGGAAAACCATTAGGCCAAGGATCCAAGTTTAAAAAGATTCAAAACACATTGAAACTAAGAAAGTGCACTTCATACAAATGTGCATTCTTGTATCAAAGCAACTTTATCTCACCAAGAGAAGAAAGAACATTTATGCTCCTTAAACCTCATGCCCTAAATTGATTTATATGATTTGATTCATGATACATGGTTTGAGAAGGATACACATGATATACCCTTACCCTCTAGTGATAAAATTATGAATGATACTTTATGTGGTGAAGCTACACCTTCGTTAATCCTTCATGACATTGTTATTCCTTGTGATGATGATGATCCTTCATGTGATATGTTAGGACATAATGTAAAGTTAACATGGAATGAACTCTCTTGGAAGGGTAAGCATGGACTATAAGAACATTGAACTAGTTGGATCTGTTAAGCTCACCATTTATGAAAGAACCTTAAAGGTTAACCTTAATTAGGTAAGGTTATGTTTCAGTGTGGTTGTTTGTGCAACAATGTGTAAATTAATGTTACCCAAGGATAAATCTAACTATACTAACATTTTAATAACCATGAGAGCTGGTGTAATGCCCGCCTTGAACGCCTTAAAGAATACATACTTATGCAATATGAAACAGGAAATTTTTTTTTTAAAAAAGATTAAGTAACGTTAACACAACTGATTACAACATATTCTCTAAGGGTCCAAGGCTGCATCACTTAACAAATCGACTAACACAAATTAACATACATCAGTAACTGATCCCAAAACCAAGATCAATTAATTAACTTATTCACATTCATTGCAAATCATCAGATAACGGAATCTGCATGATTAAATACATAACTGAAATACTTTCATATAAATACATCAAGACATCATTACATTGCCGCTTTTAGTTTACATCAGAGGTTACATACATAAAGAATGTTCTGTTACACAAATCTGGTACAAGGTTATACACTTACATCATCATCATTGTAACAAGTACAACTGGAACAAATCCTGTTCTGCATACGATCTTGTCAAGAGTAACCAATGGATAAATAGCTCTTCCACCCGACCATGTGGAACCCTAAGGTCCACCCCCCGAGCTAGGAGTTAACATGAGGTCCCAACACTGACAGTCAGGTAGACGAAAGACAAACAAGAACAAAGGACGACCAAACACCAATACAACACAACATAACTTAACTTCCACTTTCACTTCTAGAGGTGACACAAAACAAATGAGGAGAGACCGAACAAGGGATGCTAGGTTGTAGTAGGGAGAGTGTCATCGCACGGTCCTAACATGGGTTATCCTGACAGCCTCTCACTAGGCGCCGGCCCCATAGGGTGACACATGCGGAATCGACCTTCCTTTCATGAGGACAAGGAAGTCAATCATGCCGACCAGGCCTTCTCTACCCATCCTTAGTCTAAACAAGCACTACAGGCCATGGGAGAGGAATCCATTAATCTTATTAATGTGAGATCTACCCTTAACCCCCTAGTTAATTTTTAGGTTATCACTTGATTAATCTACTTCCAACGGGTTATCCTGACTGCCACTTTGGGCACCGGCCCCACGTTGAAAGCCACTCTCCTTCCTAACACCTAGTAAACCTTAAAACATCATGCAAGACTTATAACAATACACGTAAATGAACACTGCAAGGCATAAACCCTCTTGCATCAAAATAGAATCATAACATCAATTGTTATCCAACGCTATTAACATTGCAATACTTTATCCTCTTACAGATTTCAGATCTCTCCTTTCGACAAAACGGTACAATAAGAGCACAAGAGGATTGATATCTCCTCCTGAGATTATTACTTTACAAGACACAACATTCAACCGTGACAGTACCTCATTATACTACAAACTTTGTTTGATACACATAAACGCTATTATGTCGTAATTACAAAAACAACAATACACAAGTTGCGAATACTTAACAATGACAACTTAGCCTCTGGAATACAAGTTTGAACAACCTCAATACGACTCATTACAACACTCAATCAATTCAATTCAAATTCAAGAGATGAAATACTACAATTCATTCTTAGTTTTAATGCAAACAACTTCTGAAATAAAATCAACATTATATTACAACAATTAAAATAACCTTACAACTAAATCTCTAACTAATCTTTATTTTACTTCAAGAGATAAATAAATTGATTAACTAGATCATTACAATAATTGATAAAAGAACCACTTAATTCCAGATACGACCTTATATACTTTCCTTCAATCTTGTCCAATTAACTTTATTCTATTAAGGATAATAACGCTAAGAGCAATACCTTACGACTGAACGGCAATCACACGAGGCAAATTCAATCACGAATTGTTTGTTATCCTTCACATGGTCTTGCAGACATACTAATGAGCTCAACCAAATGGATTCTTTATGATGATTTGAAGATGTTCTGAACTTCAATCACCCTGCCTACCCTGCAAAAACCGTGTACTAGGATATCATAGGACCACGCATTTGGAACACAACCTTTCTCATACATTCTGTTGAATATACCATAAGCCACTGTCCGTTTGCCCTCCTTACACATGGATCTGGGTAATAAATTGTAAGCAACAATATTAGACCCAAATGATTGCTCTATTGCTTCTTCTAGAGTTCCTAGACTGAATTCAAGTCTCCCTGCATTAGAAAGCAAACTAACAAATGTCCCAAATAATCTAACATTGGGAAATTTTCGTGGCTTACACATGTCTGTGAAGAGATCCCAGGCCTTGTCAAAGTTTGCTACCTTAAAACTACAACGCAAAAGTATGTTGTAAATGAACGGAGAGGACAGACGACCTTTCATCTTCATGTGATCAAAAACCCATAGTGCCTTGTTGAATTCGTTATCCATGCATAAAGCATGAATAAGTTCCTTATAACACTGAAGATTGGGTGTAAATCCTTTCCCGATCATCTCTTTAAATTTTGTGAGTCCCAGCTCTGCTTTGCCTGCTTTGCAAATCCCAGTTACCAGAACACTGTATAACTGTCTGTTTGGGGGACGATATGCTAATATTGCTTCTAAGAATGTCAATGCATCTACTATCCTTTTACACTCCAAGTACCCATGTAGCAGGCTTAGATGGTTACTTGAAAGAGGCGTGAGCATATTATCTAACATCTTTTCATATATTCTTGTAGCTATGTCTGATCGACCTGCATTGCAAAGACCTTTTATAAAGGCATCACAAAAGCTGTATATTAGTGCATAGTAAATCTTTTTCTCAACAGTCATGTTATTTCTTCTCATTTTGCTTGGCAGTAAGTATCCTTCTTTCTTTCTCATACTCATCGTCATCATCATCTGTCCGGGAAACACTGGAGGGCGTTTATTAAGCTTTGATCCTAATGCCATCAACCATATATATGTTGGGTAGATTGTCATCAGTGTTACTGTCTGTTTCATCTGCCTCAATAATTTCCCGTGGATCTTCAACAGTATCGCGTGATTTGCCTGAGAGCTGCGTACAAACTGCCATGTCGCCGCCAATACTGGTTTTATCTTGGTGCACATCATTGGGCGTGAATGCACAGTTTCTGCATTTAAACCCCCCATTGTCAGGGGCTACAACAAAAATTCCAGACGCAATGCACCCACAATGAATAGGTTCATTGCAGAATTGGCAGTGGTTCCAGCCATCTTCACTTCCATGAAAAGCCTTGCAGAAGTTACCCTTTTTGTATACTGTCCCGCAAACATTGCACAGACTTGCCACCATATGAAAGAATCCATCCGTTTCTCCATCTGCCGGTCTCTCTTACCCCCACGATACATATGATTATCTGTCCATCATCGAAGTAAAACTAACCACAATACCTATGATTATCTGTCCACAACTGAAGTAAAACTAACCACAACAATACGCAATATATACACAGAGCTCTCAATCATAACGGCTGAATCTATTCGCTGACCTACTAAAAGTGCGACTAGATGTTGCCCAAGCGATCCATCCTATGTGTTCAATTCACACTACTAATCTCTTGTCTTATGTCTGGCCTAAGAAGGATTCACCTATTCATTGGCTCGATGATAAATCTGCATTACACTTGCATTATAGGGTTTTAATGGAACGAGTGAAGGACAGGTGTCCAAACAAAAGAAATTTCAAATAATTGACCTTGAAGAATTCGTGGCATCGTGGCGAAGGATTTTCTGGCAACATCTGCCTTAAGGCTGCCGTTGGAGGATGGAACACCGCTCAAGTGAACATACTCTTATGACAAATTAGGGTTTCCCTTTTCTTTTTTTTTTAAAACAGAAAGCGATTACGCAAAAGCAAATTGCAGTGCTCGGTCCCTCATTTATACCTGCCCTCTTTTAAGGAAGTATTACTAGGGTTTGCTGACAGATCAAGACGTTTTTTTTTTTTTTTAAATTCAATGATGTCATACCACAGAGATCTAAGTATTGTTGTTGTTACACAATCAATAGCTACAACCGTGATAAATTTATAGTACCTAAGGTAAATTGATGTTTCCTAAGAATTCACGATTTTACTCTGATTCCATCCTAGAAAAGGAGTAAACACAGAAAGGACAGAAGGATTCTGCAGGAAGCAATACGACCACAAGCATTCCATTTACAAATAAAGAAGCAATCAACCCAGCATATACAGATGCAGAATCAAAGGCAGAAATCGAGCATTAGAGGAACCTGGCTGCGATGTCCAATCGACGAGTCTGCTACAATTGCTGCAGTTCCAAGCTGCTCCTTTCCTTGCACCTGTGTTGATCTCCTTGATGCCCCCCTACAGCTCTTTTATAACACAGCCTCTCCCCTCTCCAAGGGCTTGGCACGCGATCCCGCGTAAACTCCCTTAAAGAATATGTATTTTTATTTAATTTATAGATCCCCACATATTATTTATTTTATTTTATTAATATTATTTTTTTAAATGTAAGCACATAAAATCTAATTTCTTTATAGCCGACTCAATTTATTGTTATAAATAGAATAGTACTATTTCGACAAACTATAATTTTGTACTATCCTTTAATTTATTTTATTAATCAAGTTGTAAATCACAATTTACAACATGATTACCACTATTTATTTATTTAAATATTTATTATAATTAATATTATATCGAATAATACAAACTTCTTACAACTTTATTTAACAACAACACTTCTACTAAAATAATAATTTATTTATAACTATAATCGGCAATTAATGACATTATGCCCATTTAACAACACTTAAACTCTTTCGTAGAATAATTCTAATTAAAGCACAACATTACCACACATACTTAGACACCTTCAAACCTGATTTGACTCCAAGATACAATATTACCTGACAGTACGACATGGGCGAATGACAACCAATAACCACAAGGGTAAACTGACGACGAAGGAACACTGACTAGGGACCTCACGTTAACTCCAACCAACTAATCCATTGGCGAAGGCACGCTCAGACCTGTAATCAGGTGGAGTCGATGCCTAGTACCTGCATCCTGCAGCAATGCACAGTTAACCATAACAAGATATACATATACATCACATGCAGTCCTATCGTGAATGGAAATCGCAGTGAGGTAGGGTACTCGAGAACAAGTAATACAACACTGTTCCATTCCCGTTTATAAATAACAATCAACTATATTGAACAAGGTATCAGATTACTAATCTACGACATAAACTGATCAACTAACTTCCAATCCCATATAATGAATAACATCAAAGCATCTAAAACATCAGTTCATTTATCAAATTGTAAAGCATAAAATGACATAATCCATCGTCAACATCTGTTATCATAACAATTAGGTTCATACTGAAATAGCAAAATACTAGAAATCCATCATCAACGATCTAAAAGTACTATCAAAATGTTCAGTACTACTAAGCAAACATCAGTCCAAAAGACGATAAGTTGAGGGGCACTACAGCTAGGACTAACAATTAGACTAAAAACTTGACAAACAATACAACTTGGACACATGTAGGACTTGGAAAATGGAAAAGAATATAATTAAATGTGGAAAACAATGAAAAAGTGGTATTAGTTGCAACTATATAGAGAAGTGGTTTAGAGGTTGGTTAGGGGAATTATTTAGGGTTTAGAGGTTTAGGGTTGCTTGGGTTTAGGGGTTTGAGGTTTACGGTTTAAAGAGAGATAGAGAGAGGGGACTGATAGAGTTTGGGAGAGATAGAGGAGACAGAGGGGAGAGATAGGGAGATAGAGAGTGAGAGACATGTCCAGAGACATAGAGAGAGAGAGAGAGAGATTGAGAGGTAGAGGGATGATAGAGATAGGGAGATAGAGGTTTAGGGTTGCTTGGGTTTAGGGGCATTATTTAGGGTTTAGGGTTAATGGTTTTGGGGTTAGGGGTTAAGGTTTAGAGGTTTAGGGTTTAGGGTTTAGAGAGAGATAAATGACCAATAGGGAGATATAGAGGAGTCCAAGGGGAGAGATAGGGAGATAAAGAGTGAGGGACACATCAAGAGACATAGGGAGAGATTTAAGGGTAGAGGGACAAAGGTGATAGGGAGATAGGGGAGAGATAGGGAGATAGTGGTTTATGGTTACTTGGGTTTAGGGTTTAGGGGTTTGTGGTTTAGGGTTTATCGGTTTAGGGTTTCTTAGGTTTAGGGGTTAGGGTTTAGAGGCATTATAATTTAGGGTTTAGGATTTATTGTTTAGGGGTTAGGGGTTAGGTTTAGAGGTTTAGGGTTTTGGATTTAGGGTTTATAGAGAGAGAGAGAGGAATGATAGGGAGATATAGAGGAGTCTGAGGGGAGAGATAGGGAGACAAAGAGTGAGGGACATGGCCAGAGACATAGGGAGAGAGATTGAGAGGTAGAGGGACAAAGGTGATAGGGAGATAGGGGAGAGATAGGGAGATAGTGGTTTAGGGTTACTTGGATTTAGGGTTTAGGGGTTTGGGGTTTAAGGTTTAGGGGTTTAGGGTTTCTCAGGTTTAGGGGTTAGGCGTTAGGGTTTAGGATTTAAATTGTTTAGGGGGTAGGGGTTAGGTTTAGAGGTTTAGGGTTTTGGATTTAGGGTTTATAGAGAGAGATGAATGATAGGGAGATAGAGAGAGGAGACTAAGGAGAGAGATAAGGAGATAGAGAGTAGGGAGAGAGATCAAGAGAGGTAGAGGGATGATAGAGATAGGGGAGAGATAGGAAGATAGAGGTTTAGAGTTGATTGGATTTAGGGTGTACCTGGGTTTAGGGTTTCTCAGTTTTGGAGATAGCTAGATAGAAGGAGAGGAGACAGATAGGGAGAGATAGAGGAGACAAAGGGGAGAGATAGGGAGATAGAGAGTGAGCGAGATGTCTAGAGAAATAGGGAGAATGATTGAGAGGTAGAGAGATGATAGAGATAGGGAGATAAGGGAGAGATAGGAGATAGGGTTTAGGGTTGCTTGCATTTAGGGTTTAGGGGCATTATTTAGGGTTTAGGGTTTATGGTTTAGGGGTTAAGGTTTAGAGGTTTAGGGTTTAGTGTTTAGAGAGAGAGGACCAATAGGGAGATATAGAGTGAGGGACCCAAAGCATAGGGAGAGAGATTGAGAGGTAGAAAAATGATAGTGATGGGGAGATAGTGAGATAGGGAGATAGAGAGATAGAGGTTTAGGGTTTCTTGGGTTTAATGTTTAGGATTTAGGGGTTTATGGTTTCTTAGGTTTTGGGTTTAGGGGTTAGGAAATAGGGGTTAGGGGTTAGGGGTTAGGTTTAATCATGCGTTAATATAGGTTGTGGAGTGAGAAAGGGGTGGTATGGGTATGGGTGAATGGAGTAATGAGGTGATTTAATTAGTGATGACCTAGGTGAAGTGATGGGTAAGGTGTCTTATGTGGGATTGCTAGAAAGTGTGATTGGTAATGGTGGGGATAGCTAAATGTCCTAGTTTTCCTAAATAAACCCTAACCCCTAACCCCTATACCATAAACTCTAAATAATGCCCCTAAGCCCTAACCCCTAAACCCTCAACCTGAGAAACCATAAACCCCTAAATCCTTAACCCCAAACCCCTAAACCCTAAACACTAAACACAAGCAACCCTAAACCTCTGTCTCACTATCTCCTGATCTCTATCGTTCCTCTACCTCTCAATCTCTCTCCCTATGTCTCCTAAGTAGCCCTAAACCCCTAAACCCTAAATAATTTCCCTAAACCCCGACCCCTAACCCCAAGCAACTCTCTCTCTCTCTCTCTCTCTCTCTCTCTCTCTCTCTCTCTCTCTCTCTCCCAAAACCCTAAATAATTCCCCTAACCCCTAACCCCTAAACCCTAAACTTCTATCTCCCTATCTCTCCCTTATCTCCCTATCTCTATTATCCCTCTACCTCCCAATCCTTCGCCCTATCTCTCTGGACATCTCGCTCACTCTCTATCTCCCTATCTCTCCCCTCTGTCTCTTCTCTTTCTCTCTCTCTATCTAGCTATCTCTCTATCTCTTGCCTCTCTCTCTCCCCTATCATTCCTTTATCTCCCTATCTCTCCCCTCTATCTCTCCCTCTCCCTTATTGACAAATGAAATGAAAACAAGAAAATTAGGACTCTCTTTCTATCTATCTATCTATCTGTCTCTCTCTCTCCTAAGCAAATTGGAAAGGAAAAGGAAAACTAGGAAAGCTAGGAATAGGATTTAATTAGGAGGTAGAGAGAGAGAGAGAGATCTGAAAACGTAGAAGTGTAGAGTCAAGGTGCACTTTTGGCAACTTAATTTTATCTTAACATTCCCAAAGTCTTACATGATTAAAAGTAATATTGATCTATTTGGTGGAAAAGTGGAACCTTTGCAAAGTTGTAGATGGAAAACATGGTCCTCCACTTCCCAAAATCTCGTAAGTATATAAATGAAGGTTTTGAAAATAATTATGTATCATGAATGAATAATCCTAATGCACTCATCCCCAAACTTGTAAATTGCAGTGAAGTTCAACATCCCCATGCCTCATAAAGTTCCACAACATTCATTTACCAAAAGACCAACTATTATGTGTAGACTTTTCTTATGTTTACATACATTTCAAAAAAGAACTTACAAAGTGCCAACATTACAATGCATAACATAATGAAATTTGTTGAAAAAGTTAAAAAAATCTTCAAACAAATGTAGTTGACTCATATATAGCTAAACTCCATGATCTTTTCTACTATCCTATTTACTTACACCAATGGAATGGTACATGGGCATCCATCAAAAGAATAATGATAGGGGGGTTCTTATCAAATATTATATTTGGTAACTTTCTAGTAAATATTTATAAAAACTATGGAAACATAGACAAGGCATTGCTAACTATTTGATAGAATGCCTCAAAAAAATGTGATTTCATAGATTACCATGATTATAGGAAATGTAGAAAATGAATCTAAAAATGGACATTACAATTTTATTATCAATGCTCTTTACAAAACTTAGAAAATAGACAAGCCTTTTCGATCATAGATGAAATTAGATGCAATGGTCATAAGAATATGGCGGGATATCGATAGACCACCTTTTTAGCATTTTACACAAAGCTAAAGATGAATACTTATGACCATTGCGGGATATCGATAGACCACCTTGAGAGAGAGAGAGAGAGAGAGAGAGGGTAAAGCAAAATGTATATCTGTTAATAACGGATATCTGCTTTGCTTCACTTTTGCCTTGTATGTAGGCTTGGGATTGTCATAGTTGACTTTCCCTCAATTCTAACATTTTTACAGGTTTCACTCTCTTCTTCAAACTTCACCTTTCATGCTGACAACTTTTTTTAATGCAAAATTGATAAAATGAAAAGGGTTTATAGAGGAAATTGTTAGCTTTCTAAAAATATAAGATTTTCTTGATTATCATTTTGTTAAATAATTATTAATAATTTTCTATATAGTGTGTGTCTGATATCCTGATGGATACACTGATTGAAAAATATCAATAACTTTCAAACCGTTTCACCTTTTTTAGATCCGAAAGATGCGTCACACTCTATGCTCCATTAGCTACAGGTTAAAAAAAAAATTGAATTCTGATTTTTTTCATCGAGTTAGGTTGGCTAGAAAATTACTCTTTAGTTTTTTAAAAAAGTCATAGTAAAAAAATCATAACTAATTATTTTATTGGAAAAAAATTTCAAAAAAATATGCGTCACATCTAGGCATGAGTCCTCTACTTATTTTGAAAGTTTTAATTTTTTTTTTTTTTTTGCTCATAGTTAGGTTGGCTGGACAAACACCCACTTTTTATTTTTTTCTGAAAAATTTAATAGATATTCATTGAAATGTTCATTTTTCACAAAGTAAATTTAGTTTTAAAAAAAAAAATTAGTAGCTCATAAACTAGATTCAATTCTCTACAAATTTTGTTCTTACATCTTTTTCAAATTGTGTAGATAATTCATTCAAATTTTCACATGAACTTGATTAAGTTTGATTTTTTGTATTTTCATTGCCACTTAGAGGTATAGTTTGGCCCATCATGATCCTGCACATACCCATATGTGCCGAAATAGCATATGTGCTGAAACAAGGGTCAGATGTGCCGCAGGATTACTCGTGTGCGCCGAATGATCCTGTACGGAGTTTGTACAGAATCTGTACGGAACCTGTCACTCAAAAACTCAATTTTTTGATTAGATTTGGGGCAAAGGCCCCACGGTGGGCACCAGAAATGTTATGGGTAAAATTGGATAATAATTAAATGAATATAAAAATCTAATAACTTCAATGAAATATGCAAGCAATAAAGAATAAAACCAAATAAACAACTTACAATGCTTTGTTACCTGGTGGCTTCCATTGTTCACCTATTCTCGTTTGATCTTTGGTGATGAATGTAGCCCTCATGAAGCTTGCTTCCTTTCTTTGATTCCTCAAGATGACAAAGGAGAAATGGCTTAGATACTTGTTGTATTGAAGATGAGCTTCAACACAATATAGGATGAAATGCAAGAGTGGGGGTGCCAATGGCGCGCTATGGAGTCGATAGAGTAATCTTACTTGAAAGCTTCGTTATATGAAATAGAAGAGTAGAGGGGTATTTATAGACTTGTGAGAGAAGATCAATGGTGTAGAAGAAATAAGAAGATCAATGGTAGAGGATAGTTGAGCAAACGTGCGTGAATAGAAAGAAGACATGTGTCATTCAAAAAGATGTTTTTATTGAGTTAACTACTTTCTTGATGAGGATGGTCTTTTATTTCTTAAATTAGAATATATTTTTCTAATTTAAGAGTTTGTTGATAAAAACAAAGTTTGATTTAAATCAGTTAACTCAGCTTTTGCTTTTGAATGACAAGGAGAATTTATTTTTAGAAGATTTGGAAGATAAGAAAGCAAAATTAAATAAATAAATTTATTTAATTGATTTTGCAAGATTTAGAGGAATAAATAAAATATTTGATTATATTTTATTTTTGGAGACTGAGATTTTAATTTAAATAAATTTGCATTTTATTTAAATTTGGAAGAATGAATGATTTAATTAAATAATTAAAATTATTTAATTGTTTAGAAGAATAAAGTTGATATTGATGAAATTAATTAAATAAATGTAATTTATTCAATTAATGGGAGGAAAGTGAATCAAATAAATAAATTGATTTATTTATTTATTGATAGAGGAATATTAAGATGAAATAAATATTTAAAATATTTATTTAAGTAGAGTCATGTCATTTTTAGGTGTATACACTAGGTTATTCTTAGTGAGACTTCCATAGACAAATTTGCCAGGTGATAGATAAAATTGAATGGCCAACTTCTCACCTAAACTTAGCTAGTTTGGGTTTGAGCCTTAGAATAGGGCTAAATCTTTGAAATAATTTGTGTCCCATCAAAAGTGCTAGAAAACTTGATTTGGTCCTTGTTCTAGTTCTAGATCAATGTGCCATGTGTGACTATCAACACTTGGAAAGACTAGTTGGTGTGGAATGTGACCATCAAGTCAATCTTTGGGATTAAAAGGCTAACTCCTTATCTATTTTAAGCTAAGCCTAAATTAATGTAAGGAAATAGGAAATAGACTGTAGAAAATAAATAATGTAGGAAAAGGCTCATGTCGAACAAATACATCCTTAGAATTAGAGTGAAGATTTATAGCTCATGATACAATAATTGGCAAAAGAGCATACACATATAACAATAAAAAATAAAAAAAGAAAAGAATCAAAATCTCACAAACAATAGTTTCCTATATTAAGTTCACCAGCCACTTAACCATTACATGGAAGATAATCTCCTCTAGAAACATGCATAGAGGCTTCCTTGTGTAGCTCTAAGGAAGTCAAGACTAGGATCAAGCATCAAAATCAAAATCTTAATTGCTCATCACCTAACTTGAGACTTAGTTTTTACATTAGGCTCAATGGCTTAGCTATAAGAAACTACATCTAAACTACATATGGGCATGCATGCTAGTATTTATAGAGAAATCCCACCCACAAAGATATTTTCCCCCAAAAGAAGTTGAATTTTGTAGGCCAGTTGAGGAGATAGTGATGCCTCTATGAGTTTAGTGCCATGAATTCTCTTGTCAATGGTTAGAGGTTAGTATGTAGGCCTTTGGTAAAAATTCTATTGGAGTCTTCTAGGTAGTACAACACCTTGGAACACTAGGTGGGTGGATATCCCTTGCCATGCGTCATGTAAGATAGAAGTGTTCTAGCTTTGAATGCTAGATTGGTCCTTATAGAATATTTCAATTTTGATAGAGCAATAGATCCTACTAAAATACTGATGAGCTAAGGAATGTAATAAGTATGCCATCGGGAAGCCATAAATTCAAGATTGTGCAACCATAGATCATCATGGGGGAATTCTATGAAAGAATGGTCATGCATCCCATGGGCCATTAGATTCATTTGTAGTGGTAGATCATATAGTACACATGAATTTGTAGAGAAGTAGGTGTTTAACCTTTTATGAAGCCCTAAGAGTACACCATGTGGAGTTGGTCATTAATTATTACCCAATACTATGTCATTAGGAGAGGTGGGGCCCACTAGAGAAAATAACATTGTGCCAAATCAAAAGGGAGCTTCGCTCTTGATATTGACCAATGGAAAGGTTTTAGGAGTGATTGTGTCTTTGCATTATCAGGAGACCTTGTGAATCATTAGATCTAATCTAATTGGGCTTATTTGATGGTACACATGTGATAATAATTGAACTCTTTACCAAGTTGGTCAAGACACATCCAAATTATAAAACTAATTGATGGAGGCATTTTGCCAATGTTGTAGGGCATTGTTCTTTAGTCACGAACAACTTGGCAAAATGAATTTTCCAGGTGTAGTGAAGAATTCACTACATAGTGCATACACATTAGAACACAAGGACCTTATATATTATGCATGCAATTTTTAGAGCACAAAATAGCTTAAAATTCATTATAATTCATACACATTATAATGTGTATGAGCCATAACATGTACACATTGTAGCTTGGTAAATGACAATCAATAATGTGTATGCATTAAGGCTCAGTCATATTTAACAAAGAATGTACATGTTTCATCTAAAAATGTACTTTTGACCACTCTTTTATCCCCCATCTTTGTGCACTTACCCATATTCCTAAGATAAAGGATTATAATGATCCATGAAAAGGCATAATAATCAATGAATAATGAATGAAATCAATGACACCCAAATCCAACCCTTGGGTAAATCAAAGTAGGGAGGCAATATGTTTACATTTGATTTAAAGATAAGAAAAGTTAAAAACTCAAATCTTAAAATAAAATTAGAAAGTAAAGACTAAATGAAAATAACCTTAGGTGTAAGATCAACCAAATTCACTAATTTATGTAAGGAAATAAAACCGCCGTATATAAATATCCAAGTTAAATAACTACAAATGAGCAATAATAAAAACATGACTTGTATATTGTGAGCTGAGTCTTAAAACACTACATGATCATATTCATAAATAAACACAAGAATTAACAAAGAGGATGTACTTGCCTCTAGGGTTTTGGTGAAAAATATTCTATGGCATATGATGTTCTATGATTCATCCACAAATCTAGCAATTGGATCTATACTATACAACTTCTGATAGATTATTGAATTTACTCATCTTTAGTCTAGATAATCTTGCAACTAAGATAGATAACTCCCACATTTGTGGTTTTGAATCTTTTTTGTGGATTTAACCTTTTGATGTGGATTTTAACCTATGATTTGTTAGAGATTAGGATTGTAGGATACTAATCATTATAAACAAAATATAAAATAAATAAAATGAGAATTATACATAGATTTAACATATTACACAAAATATACATGGGAAAACCCTTTAAGGTAAAACACCCCATACAACATCATTTTATTAACACACTTACAAAAAATAGTCTATTAAAAAATAGACTGAACCTGGGGACACTCCTCTACTTCCACATGGCCAATAATACCTCCTATGCATACTGATATAATTCACTATAAATCTCCAAATTCCCTTAGCTCTCAAATGAGAGAGAACCTCCTTAAACATAAGAGAAGGGGTGGAAAAATACCTAAAGGGGTACTAGTCACACCTATTCAAAGCAACCATTTGTAAAAATAATAATCTAATAGTTATTAGATTATTAATTATTAAATAGTATATGCTTTATAAAACATATAATAAACATAAGGTTTTATAACCTTATATTAGAATGATATATAAATGTTATAAGAGTATGACCCCTAATAACATTATGTTCTAACGTGATCTTATTTCAAAAAAAATTGTTCACCTCTACTATCTAAACATGATGGTACATATAAGCATTAGGAGAGTTTGTTGCGCTTAGTGTGGGAGGTACCTAACTCCCTACCTTTCACCTTAGTCAAACCCTTAGATTTATTTGATATTTTTGACAAGTTTGAAGACACTTCAGGTTTCCATGCAAATGCCTAATCCATACTTATCAATGTAGATGATGTTACTATGCTCTTATAATGATGGCACAATGTGCAAGTGAACTCTTTATGGATGCTTCCTAGGTATCTCCTAGATAATAAAAATTAATTAGGGCTATTTCCTTTTATACAACACCCTAGCATTAAAATTTGAATATTTTATGCTCAAATTGATAAGTAATGACTAATTGGAAAGGAGTTGGCTAGGGCGCATTTTTAAATTTGAATTTAAAATTTTGGGGGTCAAAACCCCAACTACATTTCCAAATTAGGTTGAAAATTGCACTTGTGGATTTGACTTAAGACATGGAATGAGAAGATACAGATTGAATTTAGATTCTTAGGATGCATGGAATCAAATTTAGAGGAGAGGACCCAATAATCATGCACCCTAATTTCACACCACTCAAAATTATATGTAGTGATTTTGAGTGACTCAAATTTTTTAAAGCAACTTACTTGGCAAGTTCACTACTTAAACCTAAGGTTTTTAGGTTTGCATCATCAAATATGATACCACATTAGCATGCTTTTGTTGAAGTGTCATAAAATACAAAGAAAAGAGTTAGTTTCAAATAGTTATGTATTGTCATGTATTTTTGGTGCACTCAAGTGATATCACATGATTTGTTACTTTTTGGATGTGACTGTTGCAAGTATGTGCCTAACCGGTGTTGTCATTGATGTCAACATATCTGTGTTGTCATTGGTGTCAACTGTCCTCTTATTTTGATGCTTGCTTTTAATGAGTTAGATGCTTTGCATTGGATTATATAAGTGTTGAAGATAATGAGTAAGTGATTTTGATATTGAGTTTCCAAGTGCTTTTGAGAAAATTTGCTCCTCTGGTGGAAACAGTGTATAGAAGAGTATCTTTGTTTATAGCAGAACAGTCCAGTATGTTGTTCCACATTTATTGTAGTTTGCATATCTTTGTTTGCAGATAGGAAGTTATTTAGAGGCATGTATGAAGATGCTATGTTCCAAGTTTGAGCCTCCGGTATGGAAATTTGAGTGATTTATGTTCACCAGAGTGAAAACTGCTTTTTATGTATATTTGGTGGTGACAGGGAGAATGTATTATTCTCTGCATTCCTCCTCATTTAAGTATTTCAGTCTGTGGTTCTAGAATCAAGTTTGTAATGATGATGAGTTCCTTCAATTCCAATGGTTCATGATTTGGTAGTCTACAAGCGATCTTTTCTTTATGACAGTGGATAACAGTTATGTTCAAGTGCTCTAGATTGAAGAATCTTTTTGACAAAGTGATTAGAGGTTGTACAATGTGCATGTGGATGTCTCCTAATTGTGTTCCTACCTTTGGACTAGTCCACAGAGAAATTTGGATCATGGATGAAGACTGTTCTTAGAAGACTTAGTGTTAACACCAGTCTTGGCTGAGTTGGTTGCAGAGATACATTAAAGATTGTGAAAGTGTGTCATGGCATGGAAGATTGCATTTGAGTCCCAGTTAAGGCATAACATGATCCGTATACATCTTTACCTTAGCAAATTTTGTTTAGGTCTAGACCTATTTCTATGTATGTTTGTAATGCCAACCTTAGAGATTGTTCCAATGGTTGATGAATGTAATGCTGACCTTGATGTACATTCCAAGGTTGATGAGTTGTATAAAAACATGTAATGTAGTTGCGAAAAAGATGTCCTTGTGCAAAAATGTGAAGATAAGTAAAAAGGTGTAAGAAGAGCATAGTAGAGGAGTTATATTGAGCTTCATCTCCATAATATTTTCTATTCTATACAAAAATTTCTATCACTAGTAACAATTTCTTCTTGTATTTGTTCATTAACATGTTCTTCAACTTGTTCATCAATAATTTCAATGGGTTGTTCTTGACTAGATGTTCCTAATGTCAAATTCCCCCTATTTAGTTTTTTCAACTCTTTTTCGGTAATACAACCTTGATCTAATCCTTTTATCCCCCATCACAAATTTCTTGTTTTAATTCACCTACACACACATGCACATGCATGTACATCCCAATAAATAAGTCATGGAGTTCAATTTCTACATGGTTTTAATCTATCATTCAAGGGCAATATATAAATTCAATAAATACATTCAAAAACACTAAAATGAGTAAATAAGAATCTCGCAATCTCATAAACCTTTAAAATTAATCAATGATAAGTTGAGAATCATTGTACCTAAAAATTTGTAGCCTCTCTTGCCAAAAAAACTCCTTTTGTGTGTTTTTTCCAAATGCTTGAATTGAAAAAAATAAAACAAATAATTTGTAGCCTCTCTTCTTAAAAAGTTCCTTTGCCAAAAAAACTCTTTTTATTTTTTTTCCAAATGCTTGAATTGAAATTTTTTTAAAAAACAATTTGTAGCCTCTATTGCAAAAAACATTGTTTCTGTGTGTTTTATCTTTAATGCTTGAAATTGGAAAAAATTAAGAAAAATATAAATATATTTATATGAATTGATTACAAAATACAAAGTAAAAATTAAAAAAATTCCAGCTGATGGAATTGGCGTGCTGACAGAGGAGAAATAAGATAGTTTCAAGCGAAACAAACTCAAATGAAATGAACTCACCCAGAACTATCTATGTGACATCCTAGTTGGCAGCCACCTACTCTTTTTCAAAATTTTCTGAAAATCTCAACTTGAACTAAATATTTGTCCAATCAAACTGGATTATTTCAAAAAAATAAAAATACTATTTTGGAGAGCTTCGAGTCTACAATCCAAGTATATATTTCTTTTGATATTTTGATTAGTTTTAGTATGTTTTTGTTTTAAAATATTGCAAGTAGGTTGTTATAATCAGAGATGGCACTGATTAGAAATTTTTAAAAAAAATATATATTAAACCACATTGAAATTTCTGAAAATTATATGGTGCACTTGAGGAAAGAGTCCTCTCCAAAAGGGTATAAAATTAGTTTTTTCAAAATGATAAAAAAACTTATACAAAAGTTGATGTCGAATGAAAACTATCAAATTCTGGTAAGTTTGACTTTAAAACGTTATTATGAGGAAAATGTGCATTGAGAATTTTTAAAAAATTTCCATGCACTAGATATTGAACTAATCTATCTAGGAAGAAAAGATTAGGGAAAAATAAGATTGTTTTCTCTTTTGTTTGTTACATGGACTTGATGTCACTTTTTCCTAAAATTTTCAATAATTCAAAAACTGCTATTAAATTTATAAAAAAAAATATCAAAATAATTTTTTAAATTTTTTTTGAAAAATCACAAGCATAAAATTCATCAAGAGTTCTACATTTCATTAGTTTACATCATTATGAAATTCAAAACATAAATGCCACTTTTATGAGGTCGAAGTTAAAAAAAAATTGTTTGTGTTGGCATTAACTTGTATTTTGGTGGGGTTGATTTGGTGGGAAGATTTCGTCATAAGTAGGTCAACGACTTCTATTTTTATTGCCAAAATTGCAACCTCCAAGAAGGGTGTGGATTTCCAAGAGGTGGTTCTAGTTGATGGTTTTAGTTAAACCATGGGAAATTTTAATGAAACCATGTGGACCACAAGCACTGCATGTTGTTGCATATCTGGGTTGTAATTATGAAACCTAGTCTTAGTAAAATTGGCATAACTTTCTCATTTCTTAATAAAATAAAGTAATTCAAAATGTTCTGGAAAGATAGGAAGGAGACACACGAAACCTAGAAATTGTTTTAGAAAATTAAGAAAAATGAGGAATCAATTATAGGAATAAGGGACAGGTTAGAGCTTTAGGGAGAAGAAAATTTCTACATACCCAGAAGATACTGGAAGGAGTCAAGAGGTGGAGAAACTTATTTGTTGTAGGTTTTGGATGTGTAATTCTCAGAAGTTCATAAGCTTCCTTATTTTGTAATGCATTTTTAGATTCAATAAAATATAAGTTGCATATTTCTCTTCATATTTTCTGCTGCAATATTTTATTTTCAGCCTTCTTGCATAAGCTTATGTCAGTGTTGTGTTGCATATTTGCAAGGGAGAGTATCCCTTTTTTATTTCATTAGTGGTATCAGAGCATGTGCTTGCAAGTATGGATAAGTTTCTACTTCATCAGTGGTATCAGAGCAGGTTGCTCTTGAGTCTGCAGGCATATTGCCGAACGTGAGGCAACTTGTAGCAGGACATGTGAGTTGTGGGTTATGAGAAAGTGCCTCCGAGAGTGGCCCCATGAGGTAGGAGTATAGGTGGAGGTAGATATCAAAGTAGGAGTTCCTAAGTGTGCATACAGACTGCTGAATGTGAAGCAGTTTGCACCAGGACCTAGGGGTTGAATTGTGTGAGAGATTTGTTGCATGTGTATATGCAACTTGCAAGAAAAAATATTTAGAGGGTTTTGAAAACCTGTGTTTTGAAGCTTTGTGAAGCCTTGAGTATGGAAAAGAGAATGAGAAAAAATACTTTTATTATTGGATGGATTCTGACAATTCCTAGACTTGAGGAAATCAGAGAAAGACTTAGGAAGGATACAGTCAGAGAATTTAGGGAATTGAAGCAACAAGTGAAAGAAATTGTAGCAAAGTTGGAAAGGAGAAGAGTACTTGATTAGAAAAGAGGTGACAATTTTATTTATCTTTCTAATGATATTTTAAATGTAGGAAAGAAAGAAAATGAAGTAGAGTGTCATGCATGTGACATTGAGGAAGAAGAAAAAGATGAGTGGGAAGAAGTTTTTGAATCTGAAGCTAAGGCATGTCTTTTGGAAGGCATGGAAGAGGTGGTGAAGAAGGTTGTAGCAGTTGAAGAGGATAATTTGAAAATATGTGCCTAAGTGGTGTTATCATTGATGTCAACATATCCTTGTTGCCACTGGTGTCAAATGTATCCTATTTTGTTGTCTGTATAGAAGACTGGACTGTTGAGGATATTGAGAAAATTAATGACAATCAATGCATGTGGACCATATGGCTATGTAGAGGATTGTCAGAGGTTGCTCCAATTAAGATTTGAGAAGTCTACATGAAGATTTGAAGAAGTTATGGCCATCTGAGTAGAACCAGATTTTGTAGTATTTAGAAGAGACAATGTGATAGTAAGTTGGTCCAGATTGCTCTGCAGTGAAATATTATGGTCTGTGAATTTGAAGGCATGTTTGGGAAGTTAGTGTGTAGCATCAACTCTAGTGGTTCGTGGTTTGGAGATCTGCAAGCTATCTTTCTAGTTTGACAGTCATGACAGATAGGGTTCTTGAGGTTCTGGAGGAAAATACAAATGATTCTGGTAATTTGGTTTAGAGTGGATGTTATTGGTGAATTCAATGTGCTTGTGGAGGTCTCTGGATCGTCTGGCTACTATGTTGGAGGTCCGCATTGAAGTTTGAGCTTGTTGATTGAAGATTTCTTCTTTGAGGTTGATGTTCTTCCCAGTCTTGGCTGACCAAATGTTTTTGATGTGTTGGGGATGATCCAAAGAACATTTTATGAAGCATGGTATGTTAGTGGATAAAGTTTCATGTTCCAGTTACACTTGGCCAATAGTGTAAAGATCTGCATTAAGTTTAGCCGACCTTGTTGATCATTCCAAGGTTGATGAAGTGTATAAATACTTGTTGAAGAGTTGTGGAAAATCATCCTTGTACAAAATGAATTAAATCTGAAGAAAGGATCAAAAGTAGAGCAGAGAAGAAGAGGAGCAAAGGGAGTATAAAGTGGAGAGTCAGTGAAGCAGTATTTGAAGATTGGAGCAGAAGTTTTGTGAGCCTTCAAAGGGACTGATTCAAGCATGAATGTAGATGCTATTTCTCAGTTCATTATCTCTGTGTAAATCATAATTTCTTATAGGCAGTGAGCCTCTTCTTGAGCAGTGAGCTCTGGGCAGTGCACCCGAAGGCATGTGCCTTCTATTTTATTAAGTACTTTTAACAGGATATGCATTTTTGTGGGTTAACCCCCACCATGGTTTTTCCCTTAACCGGGTTTCCACGTCAAAATTCTGGTGTTGTGTGTTCATGTTGTTTCTACTCATATGTTGATTTATGCTTAATTGTTTACATCATTAATTTGGTTGTAAATTAATAAAGAAGATTTGAAAGTTTAGAAAAAGAGTAAAGATTTAGGGACAATTGATTCACCCCCCCTCTTAGTTGTCCAGACTAATTCCAACAATTGGTATCAGAGTGATGTTCCTCTAGAAGAAGCTTAACCACTTGAGGAGATCCAGGATGTTGACTTAAAAAGGATAGTCGAAGATTCGATGGAACAAATTACTCTGTTTGGAAGAACCGCATGGAATGCCACTTACAATGCATGGGTGATGCTTATTGGTCAATAACCAATGATAAGTATGAACCTCCAGAGAAAGGTCTTCAACTCTAAATCAAGTCAAAGATGCTGAAAATAACCTTCAAGCTAAAGAAGTCTTGTTGAGTGCCCTAATTGATTCAGAAATGACTAATGTCTTTGGTCTAAAAATTGCTCATGAAATCTGGAAGAAGTTGGAGAATCTGTAAGAAGGAGATGAATTTGTCAAATGTGCCAAACTACAAAGTCTGAGAGGAAAATTTGAAAATCTGAGGATGAGTGAAGATGAAAACATCACAATCTACATGCAAAATATAAATGAACATGTGTGTGGATTAGGTGTGCTGGAGGAACTTTGGAAGAATCAAAGATTGTGGCAAAAGTGCTCAAATCCTTGCTTGATTCATATAAACATAAGGTTGCTGCTATAGAAGAGATCAGGACTATCATAGATGTTACAAGAGATCACCTGGTTAGCAAAATTTCAGCTTTTGAATTGAGTGAATTTGGTGATTCTCTTTCTAAGTCTAAATATGCATTCAAAGCCAGTGTATATGGAAAACAAAGATATGATCTGGGTGAAAGCTCTTCTACAAGATCAAACAGATTTGTGAAGACAAGAAAGGATCTTGAAGATGTTGAAATAGAAATTGCAGCTCTTGAAGCTCTTATTGCCAGAAGAATGCCAAGAGGATCTGGTAAGTATGAAGGAAAATTACCACTCAAATGTTTTGCTTGTAATAAGATTGGTCATTTTGCCTCAAGATGTCTGGAGAAGTTTTCAAAACCAAACCCTAATAGGTACAAGGGTCAGAAGAAATGTTACTATGTCCAAGAAAATGGAGAAGAAGGGGTCACAGAGGATGAATCTGATCATGGAGGCTCCTCTGAAAATGATTGGGTGTTTATTGCTATCAAAGAAGAAGATCCGGTGTCTACTGAATATGCTAGCTGTGCAAATGTGGAAAGTGCCTTAGCTACTCAGGTTATTGAAAAAGATGAATGGGTGATTGATAATGGATGTTCTCATCATGACTGGTGACAAGAGTAAGTTCGTGAGTTTTGAAAATTATGGAGGACTTGTGAAATTTGGAGATAACTCAGCTAGTAGAATTTGTGGCAGAGGATCCATCTCTTTTGATGGCAAGAACAACACCAATGATGTTTTGTATGTGGAAGGACTGAAACATAATCTTCTCAGTGTTGGACAGTTGGCTGACAAGGTTATGATCTTCGATTCAAGGATGGAAAATGCAGAATCTTGGAAAGCTCTAGAACTGAAATTGCATTCGGTACTTAAACTAGAGGCAACATCTTTCACTTAAGTAGTTCTAGGAGAAGTTGTTTGATTGCTCAGATAGATCAAAGTTGGCTATGGCATAGGAGGATGTGTCATGTGAATTTTGATAACATTGTCAAAATAAGTTCCACTCAAGCTGTAAAAGATCTTCCAAGACTTGTGAAACCTGATAGCATATGTAGAAAATGTCAATTGGGTAAATAGAACACAATCTCATTCAAGAGTAAAGAACAAGGTTCAAGTGGGAGATTGGAACTGATACATACTGATCTCTGTGGTCCTACTAGAATTAGGAGTGTGCAAGGAGACAAATATTTCACGTTACTGATTGATGATAATATCGGATGATGTGGGTAACTTTCTTGAAAGAAAAATCAGAAGCTCTTGATAAGTTTAAGGTGTTCAAGATGATGGTTGAAAATAAGATTGGTGGGAAATTGAAGTGTCTAAGATCTAATAGAGGTGGAGAATTTACTTCCGGTGAGTTTGATGCTTTCTGTGAAAAGCAAGGGATAAACAGACAGTTATCTTCTCCTAGGACTCCTTAGCAAAATGGAGTTGTGGAAAGGAAGAACCGGACCATTCAAGAAGCTACCAGGACCATGATGATGGAAACAAATGTTCCTCAAGTTTATTGGAGAGAAGTTGTGAGTATTATTGTCTACACTCTTAACCGGGTGCAGATCAAAGGAAATTTTGGTAAGACTCCTTATGAACTATGGTTTGGTCATCCTCCTACTGTGAGATATTTCAGAGTCTTTGGAAGTAAATGCTATATCAAAAGAGATGAGGATTTAGGCAAGTTTAAGGCAAGAAGTGATGAAGGAATATTTTTAGGATACTCAACTCAAAGTAAGGCTTACCGATGCTTCAACAAGAAGTTGAAAAAGATTGTTGAAAGTGCTAATGTTAAAGTTGATGAAAGCAAAGAAGGACATTCCAGGTACTCTGGCTATGATTCAGATAATCAAGATGAAAGTCAAAGTCAAGGAAGGCAAGTTCAAGTTTAGGCTCAGACTCAGATTGATCTGGTAACTCTAGTAACTCAAGAGGTTAGTCTAGATGATGAGGAACAAGTTCAAGAAACAGAAATTCAAACAATTTCCAAAACCCCTAGGTATGTAAAGTTAAATCATCCTAAGATCAGATCATAGGAGATAAGAGTAAAGGTGTTTGAACTAGGAGAAGAATTTTTGAAGATCAAGAGGAGATTTGTTTGATTTCAAAGATTGAACCTAAATCAGTAAGTGAAGCTTGCATTGATGAAAATTGGGTTAAGGCAATGGAAGAAGAATTGATGCAAATTGAAAAGAATCACACTTGGGATCTTGTTCCTAGACTTGAGGACAAAAATGTGATTGGAACCAAATGGGTCTTCTAGAATAAACTGAATGAAGATGGTGAGGTTGTAAGAAACAAAGCAAGGTTGGTGTGTAAAGGTTATTCTCAAGTGGAAGGAATTGATTTTGAAGAAACTTTTTCTCCGATGGCAAGGATAGAGGCAGTCAGATTAATTCTTTCTTTTGCTGCTTTCAAAGATTTTAAATTTTATCATATGGATGTCAAATCAGCATTTCTAAATGGAGATTTGGAGGAAGAAGTCTACATTGAACAACCGGAAGGATTTTAGTTGTCCAATCAAGGAGATATGGTTTGTAGACTAAGAAAAGCCTTATATGGACTCAAGCAAGCTCCAAGAGCTTGGTATTATAGATTGGATAAACATTTGCTTAAGCTAGGATTTAGCAAAGGTACTGCTAATAGTAATTTGTACTTCAAGATAAATCATGAAGACATTCTAATTGTTGAGGTCTTTGTTGATGATATCATTTTTGGTGGAAATGAATGCATGTGCAAAGCATTTGTTGATCAGATGAAAAGCAAGTTTGAGATGTCAATGTTTGGTGAGATGAATTTCTTTCTAGGTTTGCAAATTGTTCAGTCAGATAAAGGTATCTTCATATCTCAGTCCAAGTATGTGAAAGAATTGTTGAAGAAGTTTGGAATGGAAGATTCAAAGCCAGTAGGTACACCTATGGTAACCAGATGCAAGCTAAGAAAAGATGACTCTCCCAAGGCAAATCAGAAAAGGTATAGATCAATGATTAGAGGATTGCTCTATCTAACTCAGACTAGACCTGACATCGTGAATGCCATTGGACTTGTTGTCAGATTTCAAGCTGATCCAAAAGAATCCCATGTTGTGGCAGTTAAAAGAATATTTAGATATCTCAAGAGGTCAATTGACTATGGACTGTGGTATTCAAAGGATGATAACTTCACTCTTCATGCATATACAAATGTTGATTGGGCAGGAGATGTGGATGATAGGAAAAGTACTAGTGGTGGTGCATTCTTCTTGGGAAGAAGATTAGTCTCTTGGATAAGCAAAAAGCAAGAGGCAATATCTCTATCTACTACAGAGGCAGAGTATATAGCAGCAGCAAATAATTGTACTCAGGTTCTGTGGATGAAGCAAATGTTGAAGGACATCAGAATTGTGTTTGAGGAGCCAGTCACAATTTTTCATGATAATTCTAGTACAATAAACATCGCAAAGAATCCGGTATTGCATTCAAAGACAAAGCATATATCTATCAAGTTTCATTTCTTGAGAGAGAAGGTAAGTGAGAATGAAGTTAAGTTGGAGTTTGTGCCTTCCAAAGATCAGATCACAGATATCTACACTAAGTCTCTTCCCAAGGATACTTTTGAGTATCTTAGAGAGAAGTTAGGGGTTATTACCCCACCTAATCAGAACTAAGATGCACTTATGTGCATCAGTCCAGTGGAATTCTCAGACATATCTTAGATCTGGATTGATGTTAAGGAGGTACTACTCCAAGGGGAGTAGTCAGTATGCAAATTTTGGGATCAGTCTGAAGTAAAAAGGGAGAAAAGATAGCAAATATGTGCTCTTTGCCAATGATGTCAAAGGGGGAGAGAAGTCATGTGAAAACTAATTGTTGATGTAAGGGGGAGTAGTAAAGAAAGTAGTTGTAGAAGTGAGAAGAGAAAAGGGGAGAAGTTCTTGTCTTGATGGTTTAATTCAGTTTTTCACATTATATGTTGCCATTAATGACAAAAGGGGAGATTGTTGCAAATATGTGCCTAAGTGGTGTTGTCATTGATGTCAACATATCCTTGTTGCCATTGGTGTCAACTGTATCTTATTTTTTTGTCTGTATAGAAGATCGAACTATTGAGGATATTGAGAAAATTAATGATAATCAATGCATGCAGACCATATGCCTATGTAGAGGATTGTCAGAGGTTGCTCCAGTTAAGATTTGAAAAGTCCGCATGAAGATTTGAAGAAGTTATGGCCATCTGAGTAGAACCATATTTTGTAGTATTCAGAAGAGACAGTGTGACAGTACGTTGGTCCAGAATGCTCCACGGTGAAATATTATGTTCTGCGGATCTGAAGGCATGTTTGGGAAGTCAGTGTGTAGTATCAACTCCAGTGGTTCGTGGTTTGGAGGTCCACAAGCTATCTTTCTAGTTTGATAGTCATGATAGATAGGGTTCTTGAGGTTCTGGAGGAAGATACAGATGATTCTGGTAATTTGGTTTAGAGTGGATGTTATTGGTGAATTCAATGTGCTTGTGGAGGTCTCTGGATCATGTGGCTACTATGTTGGAGGTCTGCATTGAAGTTTGAGCTTGTTGATTGAAGATTTCTTCTTTTAGGTTGATGTTCTTCCCAGTCTTGGACGACCAAATGTTTCTAACATGTTGCGGATGATCCAAAGAGCATTTTATGAAGAATGGTATGTTAGTGGAAAAAGTTTCATGTTCTAGTTATGCTTGGCTGATAGTGTAAAGATCTGCATTAATTTTAGTCGACCTTGTTGATCATTCCAAGGTTGATGAAGTGTATAAATACTTGTTGAAGAGTTGTGGTAAATCATCCTTGTACAAAATGAATTAAATCTGAAGAAAGGATCAAAAGCAGAGCAGAGAAGAAGAGGAGTGAAGGGAGTATAAAGTGGAGAGTCGGTGAAGAAGTAATTGAAGATTGGAGCAAAAGTTTTGTGAGGCTTCAAAGGGACTGATTCAGGCATGAATGTAGATGCTCTTTCTCAGTTCATTATCTCTATGTAAATCATAATTTATTATATGCAGTGAGCCTCTTCTTGAGCAGTGAGCTCTGGGTAGTGCACCCAAAGGCATGTGCCTTCTATTTTATTAAGTACTTTTAACAAGGTACACATTTTTTAGGGTTAACCCCCACCATGGTTTTTTCCTTAATTAGGGTTTCCATGTCAAAATTTTGGTGTTGTGTGTTCATGTTGTTTCTACTCATATGTTGATTTATGTTTAATTGTTTAAATCATTAATCTAGTTGTAAATTAAGAAAGAAGATTTGAAAGATCAGAAAAAAGAGTAAAGATTTAGAGACAACTGATTCACCTCCCCCTCTCAGTTGTCTGGACTTATTCCAACAGATAAAGATGTTACAGATGAGAATGAATATAAGAATGGAGATGAAGAGAAAGAGGCAATAAATTTGAGTATTGCTGATTTAAGTAGTGCAGAAGAAGTTGAGATGATGGAATTTGAGGGTACTATATTTTATGAAGAAGATCTCCTACTCAAAGAGAAGATGAGAAAGATTGATATATTATTTGAAGGGAAAGAGTCAGATGAATGTGATAAGGAGATAGAGAAGATGCAGATGGGAGAAGAAAGGTCCAATGATTATGCCAACATTATTTTGTTTACAGGTAAAAGAGAAGGTGTAGCAAAATTTCAAGTATGTGACATTGAAGATGATATCCTCATGCAAGAGGATGAGGTAAAGAAAAGATTGTATTAGTTGAAAAATAATGGCTTGTGTTGACTGCAGATGAAGGTGAAGAAGTTGTAGCAGCAGTAGAGAAGGAAGAGATTACTGGGGTAATGCTTTATTTTCTTGAACATGATAAATGTAAGTTGATTTGCATATTGTGGAGATGAATGAAAAGTGTGAAGAGGAAGTGAAGATAGAATTATTTTATTTCCATGAGTTGGTTAGTGCAGATTTGTTTGTGGCTGTTACAAAGGGAAATATGAATGTGTGTTGGATGGATTGTGGTGAGTTAAAACCCATGAGATTAGAGGTGAAGAAAAGTAGTAAGTGGTGCAGTGGGATAGATTATGGTGGATTTGATTCTGCAGAGGGAAAGAAGAGTGAAGTGCAAACTTGGTGGAGGAGTATGAAAAGTGTTCCAGGTAGATGTTGGAAAAAGAGGAAAAATAGAGCATTTTTGTGCACATATTTGTGAGTATATGCTCACAAATTTCTTACCCTAGGTGTCTGATGCAGGAGCATCCATGGTCAATGGCAATCTTGCATCACCAAAAATATTTTAATTTATGTTTGTTTGTTTTCAATAAGGTTTGTGGGCTTTGGAAAATAATATTTAAATTTGCAACAAATGTATTTTCTTGGGGTATATTAATAAATGTAATTTTGAAGAAAAATACCCCAGTAATTTGTTAATTCCTCCATTAGTGGGGGGAATCTTTCCTAGGCATCCACTTGGAGATATGCATTAATTTGTATTTTGGTGGGGCTAATTTGGTGGGAAGATTCAGTCATAAGTCGGTCAACAACTCCAATTTTTATTTCTAAAATTGTAACCTCCAAGAAGGGTGTGGATTTCCAAGAGGTGGTTCTAGTTGATGGTTTTAGTGAAACCATGTGGGCCACAAGCATTGCATGTTGTTGCATGTCTGGGTCGTAATTATGAAACCTAGTCTCGATAAAATGGGCATAACTTTCTCATTTCTTATCAAAATAAAGAAATTCAAAATGTTTTGGAAAGATGTGAAGGAGGCGCACGAAACCCAAAAACCAGTTTAGAAAATTTAGAAAAATGAGGAAGCAGTGATAGGAATAAGGGACGGGTTTTCTTAGAACATTGGGGAGAAGAAAATTTCTACATACCCAAAGGCTGTTGGAAGGAGTCGAGAGGTGGAGAAACTTATTTGTTGCAGGTGTTGGATGTGTAATTCTCAAAAGCTCATAAGCTTCCTTATTTTGTAATGTATTTTCAGATTCAATAAAATATAAGTTGTAGAATTCTCTTCATATTTTCTACTGCAATATTTTATTTTCAGCCTTCTTGCATAGGCTTGTGTTAGTGTTGCGTTGCAGATTTGCAAGGGAGAGTATCCCTTTTGTATTTCATCAGTGGTATTAGAGCATGTGTTTTCAAGTATGGATAAGTTTCTACTTCATCATGCTTTTACCCAATGGTTGTGTTGTTTTTAGGGGCTTGCCTTAGTCAAACCCCATGTTGGTGTTTCCACCTCCACTACACCAATGATTAGAGATCAAAGAGTGCATGCCCTAGGAGGACAAAGGTAAGATCTAAAATAAATGATAAAAGTATGAATGTAAATGATAAAGGTTACAAAAAGATATGAAACCCTAGTTGGAGTAGGTGACTCAAGACCATGCACCAAAAAGGAGATAGAGAATAAAGACTTGAACTTCCTTCAAGACTTGCAATCAAGTATCATAATATCCACATACAACGAGATATTCCAACCATGAAGAACACTTGATCATAGGAGTGCAATTCATCAAAGAATGAAGTAAATACTTATAAGATTCTAGGTGTAAAATGAACAATAAGACTCCTTATATGCATTCCCACTCACTAACGATGAATAAAACTAAATGGGGTTGACAAGGGTAAGCCAAAGATGTGTTCTAAGCCAACACCACCAAATTAAGGTTGGGGCTATCATTCGAGCCCAAGGTGCTAGGCGCCCTGGTCCTTTAGCTCCCACAAACTCTGAGGAGTGCTTAATGAGGTGAGCTTAGACCAGACCTAAGTTTATTTTCTAAGGTATATTCATTGAGATTGAGAATTAATTATTTATCGTTCCACTAGGTTCCAAAATAGGTCCAAATTAACAAGGTAAATGTTTTACTCTATAACATTTAGCCCCCACTTTATCTTGGGTATGAACTTACATTAGTACTCACACTAAAGTAAGGAGAAGACATATTTCCAACATGAAAACATAGAAGCCAAAGACTTCCACCAAGTTGTGGACTATAATAGCCCCCAAGCTTAGGATTCTAAGGTTGTAAACATGCAAGGTATTGTAATGTAATTCACACATACATGAAGTACTACAAGAATATATAAGGAATACACACAAGAGACATGTGATACATAAAGGTAATACACACCATACACAATGCATAGACACTTGACACGAAGTATACACATAAGGCATAAAGTATACATGGAATACACATGGAAAACATGATGAAGACACACAAAACATTTTGCTAGGAAAACATAAAGAATACATGGGATCATTAAGAGAATACAAGTTCAAACAATACATCACACAAACAAACATGGAAATAAACACACAAGCAACATGACTCTGACACTAGCTTGCTCTGTCACTAGGGGTCATGTGAAAAGAAGTGTTTTCATGGGTCACGGACTAGTAAGGACCACCAAATTACTAGGTGACCATGAAAAGTCACCTGAAGCACACATGATAGCAAACTTCGTTATACTAGGTGGCTTATGGACCAACAACAAAATGGAAACATCATAAGCTAGTGAGGACCACAGAATCACTAGGTGAGTTCCATGTCAATAATAATCAACAAGTGCATAATCAAAAGAGAATAGCACGATGTATGGATCCACCTTAAAGTGATTTCTTACTTCCTTGGAGAGCAATTGCTTTAAGCTAGAACAAAATACAAGACATGCATGAGATTTTTTTGGAAGCACATGTCCACATGATATGTGTTACCAAAAGCTACATCGCAACAAGGGTTGCCCCCAGAAAAAGGCAAACTGAGGCGATGCTACAAGAATGATACATAATGGCTTGTGTAGTCATGGTATGACACCAAGCATAGAAACAAGATGCCACATAAATTAAATCATACAAG
The DNA here is from genome assembly GCA_027924645.1 of Cunninghamia lanceolata. Classification (NCBI taxonomy): domain Eukaryota; kingdom Viridiplantae; phylum Streptophyta; class Pinopsida; order Cupressales; family Cupressaceae; genus Cunninghamia; species Cunninghamia lanceolata. The sequence goes on from BSBN01000523.1 coordinate 15,881,772, forward strand.
TAATATCACGTTAGAGTGAATAATGTAAAATAATAACACAAAGGGATCTACCTAACTGGCGTCAGTATATGAATGGTTGTATAAATAGGAGATGTCTCATGATTATAAATATTTGGAACTATCATCATCCACTAGTCGATAGTACTACGAAGACAAAGGAGGAAATATCACATGGAAAAAATATAGAACCTTGGGTCAACAATGAAGAATGCTAAATCATCCTATGCCTTGTGTCATCCCCAAAGGAAACAACAGTGATAAAATGCAATTTACGACATATAGAGGAATGATGATACAAATAGAAAGAATGTCACAATGGATTTTAGTCCCTTTGTATCCTTGTACCAATAAGGGTATCAAGGGTCATCCAAAGAGTGCTTAAAAAACAAAAATACACATCAAGAAACACAATACGTGGGTAACAACACGTGCAATCATAACATAAGAGAGAGAGGGGCCACACTTGCAAGTCGACCTAAAACAAATCATCCTCCTCCCAATCTTGCTCATCATAAAGGGATGGAGGGAAAGATGCAAGAGGGATTATAGCAAGTGCGGTGCAAGTTGTAAGAGCCATACATGTATCGTTATTACCTTTGGATTCCCTATCAGAATATAGCACAATAGGTTCTGATGTGGGCTATGAAGCACTATCTTTTAGTAGAGGAGGCAAAGCACTAGTATTTATCTCCTTCACATTTATTGGTGACTGATTCTTGTGAGGAGGGTGATTCTCCTCTCCTGTAGCAAGGTGAGCCATAGCACGACGATGCTTATTTCGTTATCTAGCAATTTGATTTCACTTAGTTTTTTTTGTGATGTTTGTTAGGGGAACTATAGTATCTTCCAATGTGGGTTCCTTTTCTTCCTTTGCTTCAGGAACAATAGAAGAAATAAGAGGAACTACCAAAGGTTGAGAGACCATGGGGAGAGGGTTCCTCAAAGCGGGCTTCTCTTCCCTCTTAACTTGTGAAATAGGTGGAGATACTTGAGAATCCACAAGCGGTTGAGAAACCTTAGGAAATAATTTATGCAAAATTGATTACTTTTCACTAGTCTCCAAAGAGGTAGGTGGGACAAAAGTAATATTGCAATTGTGGGAAGGTATGTTTTGTACTAGATGGTTGCCTCATTGTCCTTAAAGGGATAGTAGAGGGGGAACCTCAACATATCTACCAGATGCTCAGGGATGGGGAGGAACCTTCGATTCAAGCTTAACTTAATTTGCCACCTACAGGATAGGGGGAACTACCATCATAGACTCAGAACATTGAGAGGGTCCAGGGACATCACTAGAAGGTATGTTACTAAGTGATAATTCAACAATTTTCTCTATCTTATATTTTTGATATGATAAAAAGAATAGATTCTCTCTAGTTTGAGCAATTCCAACTAGTTTTGGCTAGAAGTAGTTAAGTGTAAAGTGTCCATGACGAGCTACGAGATGGTATCGACTGTGATGTACAACATGAACATGTCCCTCAAATGGAAACTTTAAGCACTTATGAACCATAGAGGGGTCTTCCTTCATGGAGTAGAGCCATGGGTGACCCAACTTCACATGAAATAACTCTGATGTCAGAATAATAACAAAAATAACATCCAAGGTTCTTGGCCCAACCTTAACGGCAAGGGTCAAGGCACCAAGAGTTGTAAGAATAGATCCGTTGTGTGCTCTAATCATGGTTTCTAATACATCGTAGTTATCACAGTGCAAACCATGCATGTAGAGAAAATCTTCAATTAATACATTTACCATGCAAATAGGATCGACCATAGTGATGTATAAAGGTCCATCAAGAGCTTCACCGGTATCCTCATGAGGAGTGAGATCTATAGCTGGTTTAGGATCTACTCGCTCTTGATGAAGGTGTGCATCCACCATGCAAATATCTCCTTCATAATCTTGTTCTTGATGACTATTAGTACACTACATTTCTTGAGATGGATCCACAATGTTAGCTTGGTGTTGAGGAAACAGATCTGTGAATATTTTTAAGTTTTGATTAGGTGAAGCCACTGATTTATTTCCTTTGTCATTTACACCAGCAACTTGGATGACATTGGAATTGATGACATCTTGAACTTCATGTTTAAGATGCATACATCTTTTAGTGTCATGACTCGCAGTGTGGTGAATTTGACAAAAGGCCTTCGAATTGAAAGAAGATGCTTGCATCTTACTTGGATCAAGAGGTCGAATTGGTGGAAGCTTGATGATATTGTTTAAAATTTGCATCATTATGGAATAAGAGGTTCTGATAATGGTGTGAATTGTCTAATTTTTGGTTTTAGTTTGTATGGGGCAGGAGCAGAAGATGTTGCAACAACTAAATGTTTTTTAATGCAATTTGATGATATTGCATTGATTTTCATGAAATTTTTGTTGTGTCTTTCGAATGAATGAGTGTACGGGGCAGCGGCTTTGGATTTACCAACCAAAGCCAATGATTGATTATTCTCATACTAACTAACCGACAGTTTGTAATCACAGAGAGTCATGCAAAGATTAGTGAAAGAGTCATAATGCATCAGAAAGATTTTGTCACAGATGTGAGGTTGTAAATTTCCAATGAGGATTCTTTGTACATCAGCATCCAAAATAGAATATTGAATTTTTGAAAAGAGAGCTTGATAATGCCCCATGAAATCAGTTACTTTTTCCTTTATTCCTTGTTTGCAATGAACCAAATCGGTCAAAGAGACTTGAGGTCTAATGTTTGCTTGAAAGTGTTGAAGAAATTTATTGATTAATTGTGAGAAAGAAGTGATTGAATTAGGAGACAAGGAGCAAAACCAATCCAATGCCATGTCTTTGAGTGATCTAGGAAAAAGTTTAGCCAATATTGCATCTTCAAAGAAGAAATCACTACATAGCAGTAAAGGCCACGACATGGTTGTTAGGGTCTCCCTTCCCATTGTACTTCTCAAAGTGAGGGGTTTCAAACTTCTTAAGCATTTGATCTCTTAGGATTGGATAAGATAATGATATGCGAATATAATGTGATGTAATAGTAGGTTTCGAGGGACTTTGACTCATGATTGCTAATTGTTGTTGGATGGAATTCATATTTTACAAAAGTTAGTTGATGATAGGGTCGAAAGGTGAACTAGGTTGAGATTGGTATGGATGAACAAGGATAACCATTGGTTGCAACATTTTATGATTGGCTTTTTGGAAAGTTATATTAGGTTTAGGTTGATTATACGTAGGTAGGGTGACACTAGGTGTAGTACTTCGATAATTAAAGGGAATGACACTATAATGACGAATGGGATTCTTGGTAGATAACCCAACACATGTGGTAGCACTATTACTTGGTTGTGTAGTTGTGGTGAGGATAGTAGAAGTGTATGTAGGAATAGGTAGTGTTGGTATGGGTGTCAACACTTGAGTCCGTATTTAATTCGAAGAAGTCACAGTAGTGATGATTTCCACACAACTAGCTACTAACATAATGTTATTGTGCACTATGTGAGCTACGTCATGCAAGACTTCTAGTCCTTCTTGTCCTTCAAGCAATAAACTTCTTAGACTCTCAACAATAAGGACGACCTTCTTAGCTATATGTTCTGAGCTTACAAATTGCTAAAAATTAGCCAACTCAGTGTCTAATTTTTGAATTTGAGCTTTGGGAACATGAGCCATGATGCCTCTATGTTGATGGATTCATGAGAAGTTGATGCTTCTAGGATACGTGAAGTAGGAATATCTTGAAGAGGTGATAGGGCCCTCATGTGTGATTGGATTCATGAATTGGGGTTTTGATGTGTTGATATCAGTGTTATTCAAAGCATTAGAACCTATAATTTGACAGCTTCTTCATACAAAGGTGTTAGAGTCAGGGCACCTGGTCACAAAAATTTTAATGTGTTTACAGGTATGAGTGACACACAAGATGCACACATAGAAGAAATGACTGATGTGATAGAAGAAGAGACTAATTTTTAGTTGAAATGAATCAGTGTTTTTTCTATTTTGATCAAATGTAAACAGATATAATGCAATAATAAACCTTTGATCAAATTCACCTCTACTTAATCTCAATTTGATTTAAACAATGCATATATTCAAATCAAATCCTAAATCTAACACTTAAAGAATGCTCTATCTTTCAAATTTCAACACAAGATGATATTTATGATATGTTAAAGCAATGTAAAATTAGATTTGATAAGAAACTAACCTCAGAAAAATCTGAAACAAGACATTAAACACAAACCCTAGGCTTTAAGACTAGCTAGGTTTTCTTAAAAATGCAAGGCTTTTGTAAACCCTAACAATGAAACAATGCAAAAGTAAGCTATGAAACTATGTAAAATGATTAATGAATGCAACCTAATCAGATCTAGTGTAGAAAACAACTCAGATCTGAAGAAAGAATGATGCAAGGGTGCAAGATATGTCAGGTTCACCAAAATGTTTGACAGAAAAGGGAGACTTAGTTTAAAACCCTAAACTAGGTCAAACCCTTTTCTATCAACATTGGAACACAAACTGAGCTTAGATTCTACCTTTGAAGGAGTGCCAAACTATAGGGGTTTTGTCCCTTTGCTATATAAAAGGAGTGTCAACTAAATTCAACCAACCAAACTAGGTAAAGGTAGGAAACCCTAATTGAACAAGATCAGAGAATAGATGAATAACGGAAACAGTTATAAAAAATCTAAGACCACAACAGAGATCAGAGGGCAGAGTAGAACGAACTTAGCTTCAGGAGTAGAAAGGTACCAGGGCATGGGTGCCCTAGACCCAAATTAGGGTTTTACAAAATGTTTTGATCTAGGTGTCTGCCTGTCTGTCTACCTACTTCATGTCACTTGTTGTCGCCTGACTCCTCCGAATGTGACTTGCACACAAACAAGAAGGGAAAGGGTTGTGTTGTTTTTATTGGCTTGCCTTAGTCAAAACCCATGTTGGTGTTTCCACCCCCACTACAAAAATGATTAGAGATCAAAGAGTGTGTGCCCTAGGAGGGCAAAGGCAAGATCTCCAATAAATGTTGAAAGTATGAATGTAAATGGTAAAGGTTACCACAAGATATGAAACCCTAGTTGGAGTAGGTGACTCAAGACCATGCACTAACAAGGAGATAGAGAATGAAGACTTGAACTTCCTTCAAGACCTGCAAACAAGCATCATAACATCCACATACAAAGAGTTATTTCAACCATAAAGAACACTTGATCATAGGAGCACAATTCATCAAAGCATAAGGTAAGTACTTCTAACATTCTAGGTGTAAAATGAATAATAAGACTCCTTATATGCATTCCCGCTCACTAACGATGAATAAAACCAAATGGGGCTGACAAGGGTAAGCCAAAGAGGTGTTCTAAGCTAACACCACCAAATTAAGGTCAGGGCTATCATCTGGGCCCAGGGCGCTAGGCACCCTGGTCCTTTAACCCCACAAACTCTGGGGAGTGCTTAATGAGGTGAGCCTAGACTAGCCCTAAGTTTATTTGTCAAGGTTTATTCATCAGGATCAAGAATTAATTATTTATTGTTCCACTAGGTTCCAAAATAGGTCCAAATTAACAAGGGTAAACATTTTACTCTATAATAGTAGGTGTCAAAACTAATTGTAAAACTAAGTTAAGTGAGTTTTCCACTTACATCAAGGGGAAAATAAGCCAATTCCTTGGTGAACACAAGACCTCCATGGTGAACATGTAAACCATATATACAAACACATGTTCATCCCAATGAACATGCATTTGTTGCAATGAACTCATACCATCAAAACTAGCAAATTCACACTGATATAAACAATGAGCAAGAATTAAAGAGTTTTAAGTTCAAACATTTTTTCCACATATATTCCTCAATGTTGGTGCCATCAAAGGACGGAATGAGGATATATCTTTGAAAAAAATTAGGAGGGTTAGCCCCTTTGGAAAATATTTGTTTGATGCTCATTCGAGAGGGTTCAAGTGGAAAGGTTATGGTTTCACATTTGTAAAGGGAAGAACATGTGTGAAGAGGCATGTAAACATTGTTAAAGACTTGATATATTGTAATGGTGATGTAGCAGTAGCAATGAATGTTTGAGATAGTGATTTGATTTGCCTTTGGCATACTCTTCCTAGAGTTTTTCACCCATCATAGGTTTTCTCCAACTAGAAATTTGTGTTTGGCTTCTTGTTTTGTGTGTTTGATCTCTATTATTATTGTTTCCATGTTGATATCAATTATATGGGCATGTTGGTATTATTTTTCATGTTCATAATGAAGTGTCAAATAATTGACATAGAAGCTTTCATTGCAGAGCTAGCTTAAAGTTCTATTGTTGTTAAAGGCTTGAGGTATAACCTTAATATTTTATGGATCATATCATGCCCCTATCATCCCTTATCCCTAGAAGCTAGTCCTAATCCTTAGATTTATCATTCACCACCTAGGATCATATTTGTAGGTGTGGAATTGACCCAAGCCATTTCTATGATCATGAATTTGAACCACAAACTTTTAAAATTCAATTTTCAAATTAAAAGCCTTCCTGACCCATTCATTAGTCATTGTGAGCTGACCTAGTGTATGTTTGTGTTGTTATATTTAAGGGCATTCATCATTCATTTTGAAATGATGCAAGGATCACCTAAGAATCTTTACAAGAACATTCACATGAGAGCATCATAATAGAACCATGGAGCATCCTAATTGCATCATCATCCTAGGCATATTGCATGCTTGTTTTCTTTTCTTTTATCATTGTTCCAAAGGCTTTGAATCAGTCTGCCTAAGGGATTGACTAAGGAGAACATGACCTTAGCGTAGTAAGTTCCCAAATTGTGTTTCTAGATACCACCCCACTTCAAACACATGTACAACGATCTAAGGCAAATCTATTATAGTCATGCATTCCCTTATAGTTCATCTCCATAGATCCAAATTTAGTTCCATACACTAGATCAATTTTGTAGGCACAAATATGAACCAAAGCAAAACACAATCAATTTACAAATTATGAAGCATTTGTCTAGATAAAACCATAATTTTCAACAAATTAATGAATCTATTCTTAACATCTCTAATAATACACTTCATCATCTAAACGTGAGTTAAATGTCACATTTAATTATTGAAATTTCACAAATTTAATTATACATTTATTATTTTAATCTCGACTCTTAAATCTAAACTAATTATTCATTTAATAATTTTATTTATTTATGGCGTTAAAGCTTCAGTAGATTCAGAAAAGGCCACTCTAGTTTCCAGCGGTGTAAAGAAAGTCAATGCTATTGTTGATTCAAAGAAAGCCATTATGGTTTCCAAAGGTGTAAAGATACCCTTGGAGGAGATTAGTCAAAATTTAGGCATAGAAGAACATCTTACAGATTGATTGGATCCCTGTCAAGCAAGGGAAGAAGGCAAAACCGTCAAATTTTCCGATGACTTTGCGCTCCCATGATAAAATGGGTAGGCAGTAGTCAAATGGCTTGCTTCCCATGACTGAGATCCCATAATAAAATGGGAAAGCTGAACCAAGGGCAAAATAGCCTTTTTGATTTTTCAGTCTTAAAAGAGTAGGAATTTTTAATGCACCCCTGTCTATGAGTCTGAAGCACTTTTTTATTTTTATTTTAGCTATATAATAATACATAGGGAGCAATCCCAAGACTACAATTTATCCATAAAATATAATTTTATTTATTTAATTAATATATAAAAATATTTATTTTCACAACTTCATCTACATCTAGTCATAGATAAGTTCATGAAGAACTTGGTGTTGGAAGAAGACAAGGTTGGTTGGTGAAGTGAGAGAAAAGTCGTTAGTGGACATGGAAAAATTAAAAAACATATTATTGGCTAGTAAATTCTTTTGGCCATATCGCAAGCAAGTCTTTTTGGCCAATAAATTATTAGGCATATCACGATCGTGCGAGGGAAAAAGATCCTAAAGTCACCGCCTAATTCCAAAAATGTCAAACGCGCTTGCACGTTAAAAATTTGAATAAGTATTTAATCAATGATTATGCAATTTACTTTCCAAGTGTTCAAAATATTGGACGCCATCGTTGTCATCATTGTCTCGTGTTTGCATGAAGTTGCATCCAATTCGATCACTTACACTAGAGGATAACTTTTTTTTTTTTAATGAAAACAAGTGATTTGATTTTTGAGGGACCGTGACTAAAAGATGATTAAATTTAATTGGTAGGACACGTAGAAAAGGAAACAATTTCTTTTTCTTAAATATTTTGTAAAGAATGTTTTTTTAATAAAATAAAGTATATATACTAGCACTTCACTGAATTTAAAGAGTAATGATCTTTTGTTACAATGGAAGGATTTTTTTTTTAATTTTAATGATATGTAAATTTTCTATATGTTAATCAAAATAATTAGGAAATTAGCTTAATATAAACTTTAACACAAAAAAATCTACATAGACTAGAAAAATGATAAGTAATATAAATTGAAATCAAACAAATCGATTACTATAATTCCTTTGACATATAGTTTTAGTTTTAAAGTAAGTAGCTACTTACACATTTAATTCTTACTTTGTTTTATTCCCCCAAGTCAATGTAATGATTTTTCCATAAGGTAGCCACAAAAATATATGCACAACTTACTTATTGTGGGTCATTTGTACTTTTGTGTCTTCAATTTTACCGTATAATTTTTCAATTGCTTCAATCTTAAATTTTTAGCTTCTCTATATAAAAACTTGTCCAAATTCCTCACCTACAACTTTCCAAAAATTTTATTGTATTCTAATCTAGGTTTATATATATATATATATATATATATATATATATATATATATATATATATATATATATATATATATATATATATATATATATAATTCTTACTTTGTTTTATTCCCCCAAGTCAATGTAATGATTTTTTCCATAAGGTAGGCCACAAAAATATATGCACAACTTACTTATTGTGGGTCATTTGTACTTTTGTGTCTTCAATTTTACCGTATAATTTTTCAATTGCTTCAATCTTAAATTTTTAGCTTCTCTATATAAAAACTTGTCCAAATTCCTCACCTACAACTTTCCAAAAATTTTATTGTATTCTAATCTAGGTTTATATATATATATAAGCAATATTTATTATGAACACCTATTTTATTTAAGTAAACAAAAATAAAGATATTATGTCGTATCTTAAATTTGGAGATTCTCTCTACAAAAGATTGTCTAAATCCCTCACCTACAAATTTTAAGATATTTTATATTATACTATAATTTAGGTTTTGATAAAAATATGTAATATCTAAAGACACAAGTATTAGCTATTAGGAGTACCTATTATGAACAATTGTTTTAATCAACTAAACAAAAAGAAAGATATTATGTCTAATTACATATACTTGCAAGGAAGAACTAGATCTTAATGTAAAAGACAAAGATAACAAAAAAAATGTATACAAATAAATTGATTTACAAAAGGTATTTACCTAGAAGTGAAATACAGTTGGTAGTGTGGTGTAAAACTGGTGGTAGAAAATTGAGATAAATGGTTTTATATGTAGTTAAGAAATAATCATCAGTGAATAGAAAGGTTTGAATCAATGGCAAGTGGAGTAGGATTATTGCAAAAATATGTGCTTGTAGTGTTGAGTCACTACATAGGCATTGAACTCTTCTAGATGCAGAGTGAGAAATGTTTATAGTGGTGGAGATGGCACAAGTTAATAATAATATGCAAGCTACACTATTATTTATCTCTTGAAATTAAAAAAAAAAAAAAATGCCTACATGTTGCAACTACCATCAAACATGTCATAATCATTATTTGGCCAAAAATATTACCTTCCTATCATTTGACGAATTCATTAATGTTTTCAAGTTGAGAGGGAAATCTTGTTGGTGTCTTACATTTTCTATTGACAAATCTTTTGTTTTAGTGCTCCTACAAATAAAGCCTATTGTATAATTATTTTATAGAAAATAACATCAATTTATTCTTAAAAAATAGTGGTTGGAATGGGATCACATCCAAAGCCATGCACAAGAAAGTCAAGAGCCAAAATATAGCTTGAGGATTCTTGTAACTTGGTTTAGAGTTCATTTTTATAGACTTTTTTATATAGACAAACTAGCACATTACAAGGACATTATTCTTAAAAAATTAGTATTGTAAGAGTAAAAAGTGCATACTTTACACCTATTCCAATTTGTTTGGAACTCACTTTAGCTCACTTGTCTCTTTTCTCTCGAATGTAGTGACTAGAGTTCAAGTAATATATTTTTGTGTAAAAGTTAGCAAATGGCATGAGCCTTGACTAAAGGAGAAGACTCAATAGTTGCGAGGGGTCTAATAATTGTGAGTGCATTTAGATATTAAAAGACAAATTATGTTTATATTATGGCACTATTAGTTGTGACTACAAAATTCTTAGTGTTGATTATTACTACTAACATTTAAATGAAATGAAATCATTAGAGCAAGTCACTGTTGAAATGCACAAGACAACTGAGAGGGGGGTGAATCAGTTGTCTCAAAACTTTAACCACTTATCAACACATCAAATGTTCAATCACTGTTATTAAGATTTAACCATGAAAGGATGAAACATGAAGTTCAACACAATAATACATTCAACACATGAGACACCAGATTTTTTACGTGGAAAACCCTATAAGGGAAAAACCATGGTGGGTGTTAGCCCACATAAATATATATGTTATAACAATACCGAAAAATAGAGGCTCGCTGCCTTAGGGCTAACTGCCCAATATGCTCACTACAAATGTTGAGGTTCACTGCCAAGATCGGCTCACTGCCAAGGGTTGGTGAACTGATTTGATAGCATCTACTCCATGCCTGGATTCAGTTCCATTGAAGCTCAGTATAACTCCTCTGCTCTGCTCTTCTTACACATTTTTACTTATCTTCACATTTTCGCACAAGGACATCTTTTTCACAACTACATTACATGTTTTTATACAACTCATCAACCTTGGAATGTACATCAAGGTCGGCATTACATTCATCAACAATTGGAACAATCTCCAAGGTCAGCATTACAAACATACATAGAAATAGGTCTGGACCTAAACAAAATTTGCTAAAGTAAAGATGTATGCGGATCATGTTGTGCCTTAGCTGGGACACAAATGCAATCTTCCACGCCACAACACGCTTTCACACTTCGATGTATCTCCGCAAGTAGTGAAAACAACCAAGTCAGCCAAGATTGGTGTTAACACTAAGTCTTCTAAGAACAGTCTTCATCCACGATCCAAATTTCTCCTTACGAACCAGTCCAAAGGTAGGAACACGATCGGGAGACATCCACAAGCACATTGTAATCACCAGGAACATCCACACAACCTCTAATCACTTTGTCAAAAAGATTCTTCAATCCAGAGCATTTGAACATAACTATTATCCATTGTCATAAAGAAAAGATCCCTTGTGGGCCACCAAATCATGAACCATTGGAGTTGAAGGCACTTATCATCATTACAAACTTGATTCCAGAATCGCAAACTGAAATACTTAAATGCGGAGGAATGCGAAGCATAATACATTCTCCCTGTCACCACCAAATATACAGAAAAAGTACTTTTCACTCTGGTGAACATAACTCACTCAAATTTCCATACCGAAGGCTCAAACTTGGAACATAGCATCTTCAGACATGCCTCTAAATAACTTTCAATCCGCAAACAAAGATATGCAATCTATAAGAAATGTGGAGCAACATACTGGACTGTTTTGTTGTAAACATAGATACTCTTCTATACACTATTTCCATTGAAGGAGCAAATTTTCTCAAAAGCACGTGGAAACTCAATATCAGGGTCACTTACTCATTATCTTCAACACTTATATAAGACAATGCAAAGCATCTAACTCATTAAAAGAAAGCATCAAAACAAGAGCACAGTTGACACCAATGACAACACAGATATGTTGACATCAATGACAACACCGATTAGCACATACTTGCAACAATCTCCCCCTTTGTTATTGATGGCAACATATGATGTGAAAATTTGTAAAGACCTTCAAGACAAGATACTCCCCTTTTCTTTTTACACATCTGCACTCTTTCTCCCCCTGAGTTTTTCACATGATTTCTCTCCCCCTTTGACATCAATGGCAAAGGGCACATACTTGCACTCTGCTGCTCTGATTAGACTAAAATTGTTCTTTTATCAACTCCGTAACACTTACTGCTCTTAATCAAGAACTCATGTCAGTAACATCTAGCTACTCCCCCTGAGAGGTAGCTCTCAAAACATCAGTCCAGATAAAAAAATGAGGTTTTGGACACCACTGGACTGATGCATTCCTATGCATCTTAGTTCAGAGTAGGAGGGGTAATAACCCCTAACTTTTCTCTAAGATACTCAAAGGTATCCTTAGGTAGAGACTTAGTGAAAATGTCTGCAATATGATCCTTTGTGGACACATATTCCATCTTTACTTTATTCTCTATCACCTTTTCTCTCAAAAGGTGATACCTTATTGATATATGCTTTATTCTTGAATGCATCACTGGATTCTTTGAAATGTTTATAGCACTTGTATTGTCACAAAAGATTCCAATTGGTTCTTCATACACAATTCTTATGTCCTTCAAAGTCTGCTTCATCCACAACACTTGAGTGCAACAACATGCTGTTGCAATGTACTCTACTTTTGCAGTACACAAGGAGATTGAATCTTGCTTCTTTCTTAGCCATGAAACCAATCTGTTACCCAAGAAGAAAGCACCTCCACTTGTACTTTTTTTTTCATCAACATCTCTAGCCCAATCTACATCTATATAAGCACTAAGAGTGAAATCATTGTCCTTGGGATATCATAAGCCATGATCTGATGTGCCTTTCAAATACCTCAAGAATCTCTTGACTGCCATCACATGTGACTCTCTAGGATCTTCTTGAAATCTTGCCATAAGACATACTACATGCATTATATCAGGTCTGGTTTGAGTTAGATAAAGTAATCCTCCAATCATAGATTTGTACATTTTCTGATCAGTCTTAGGTGATTCATTAGTTTTGCTCAACTTGTAGCTAGTCACCATGGGAGTGCATACTGGTTTGGAGTCCTCCATCCCAAACTTCTTCAACAACTATTTCAGATACTTAAACTGAGAAATGAAGATTCCTTTATTTGATTGAGTAATTTGAGGACTTAGAAAGAAATTCATTTCACCAAATATAGATGTTTCAAACTCTTTTTGCATTTCCCCAGCAAATTTCATGCACATACCTTCATTGCCCCCAAAGATAAAAACTTCAACAATCAGAATTTGATCACCATTAATCTTGAAATAGAGATTATTGTCAGCAATACCTTTATTGAACCCTAATTGCAACAAATACTTGTCTAACCTTGCATACCAGGCTCTGGGGGCTTGCTTCAGTCCATACAAGGCCTTCTTCAATCTCTACACCATGTTATCTTGGTCTGATAACTAAAACCCTTCTGGCTATTCAATGTAGACCTCTTCTTCCAGCTCACCATTTAAGAATGCAGACTTGACATCCATCTAATACACTTTGAAATCTTTGAATGCTACAAATGCCAAAAATATTCTTATTGCTTTAATCCTTGCCACAGGAGCAAAGGTCTCCTCAAAATCTATTCCTTCAACCTGAGAATATCCTTTGCATACCAATCTTGCCTTGTTCCTTATTACTTCTCCATTCTCATTCAACTTGTTTCTGAAAACCCATTTGGTTCCAATCACATTCTTGTCAGCAGGTCTAGGAACTAGTTCCCAAGTTTGATTTTTCTCTATCTGCATCAGTTCTTCTTCCATAACCTTTACCCAATTTTCATAATTGTAAGATTCACTAAGATTTTTGGGTTCAACTTTTGAAAGCAAACAGTAATTCACTTGTTCTTCTGCAGCTCTTTTCCTTGTCAGTACCCCTTTGTTTTTGTCACCTATAATTTGATCTTTAGAATGATTAATCCTTACATGCCTGGGAGTCTTAACAACACTTTCCGGAGCCTCTTCTTCATCTTGACTATCTTCTTGTTCAACTTTTTCTTCATTCACTATAGCCACAGGTTCATCTGATTCATAGCCACTCAAATATGATATTCTTTCCTTGTCTTCATCCACCTTCACATTAGTACTTTCAATGATCTTTTTCAATCTCTTGTTGTAGCATTGGTAGGCCTTGCTCTTGGTAGAGTAACCAAGAAAAATTCCTTCATCACATCTAGCATCAAACTTGCCTAGTTCTTCTTCTCTTCTGATAAAACATTTGCTACCTTTGAAATACTTCACTGTAGTAACTCTTCCATAACATAATTCAAAAGGAGTTTTAGAGTTGTTACCTTTGACTTGAACTCTATTTAGGATGTACACAATAGTACATGTATGGCTTCTCTCCAATATACTCCTGGTAGGTCAGCTTCCTTTGACATAGTCCTCACAGCCTCTTAAACTGTCATGTTCTTTCTTTCAACAACTCCATTCTGCTGAGGAGTCCTAGGTATAGACATCTGTCTCTTTATCCCTTGTTCTTCACAGAAAATATTGAATTCATTTGATGTGAACTCACCTCCTCTATCAGACCTTAGGCATTTGATCCTCAACTCTAACTCATTCTCAACCATTGCCTTGAAAACTTTGAACTTGTCTAGGGCTTTAGATTTTTCTTTTAAAAAAGTGACCCAAGTCATTCTAGAATAATCATCAATAAGTAGCATAAAATACCTGTCACCTTGCAGACTTCTTATTCTTGTGGGACCACACAAATCTATATGTACTAGCTCCAGCAATCCAGAAGAGAATTGTTCTTTGCTTTTGAAACTTATTCTTGTTTGTTTCCCAAATTGACACTCCTTACAAATGGTGTTGGAAAGCTTTGCAAGTTTAGGCAGATCTCTTACAGCCTATGCAAAACTTATCTTTACCAAATTGTCAAAATTGATATGACACATCCTTCTATGCCACAACCAACTTTCATCTATCTGAGCCAATAAACAATAATCATTAGTTCCTTTTAATTGGTAAATGTTACCTCTGGTGTTCTTATTGGTAGCAATCATTGTTCCAGAGCTTTCCATGATCTTGCACCCATTATATTTGAATCTTAGATCATAACCTTTTTCACACACCTGACCAACACTCAAAAGATTGTGCTTTAAACCCTTCACATATAGGACATTATCAGTGGTGTGCTTTCCATCAAAAGAAATAGACCATTTTCTACATATCTTACCATCTGCATTATCTCCAAACCTAACTAGTCCACCATCATACTCTTCCAAACTCACAAACTTACTTTTGTCACCGGTCATGTGATGTGAGAATCCACAGTCAATAATCCATTCATCCTTATCTTTCTCAACCTGAACATCCAAAGCACTTTCTTCTACTGGTTTTTCTTCCTTCACATAGCTAGCAGGGTTAGTAGACATAGGTTCTTCTTTAATTGCAATAAACAAGTATTCATTTGCACTAGTACTAGCATCATTAGTTTCATAATTTATCACACCTTCATCATCAAGATCTCTAACATAGTATCATTTCTTTGGAACCCTAGGTCTATTCTCAAATCTTTTTCTATTCCTTTCAATTCTCTAAGGACACCTAGAAGTATAGTGACCAACCTTAACACATGCAAAACATTTGAGAGGTAATTTACCTTTGAACTTATCGAAACCTCTTTACAGTCTATCAACAAAGTTGGCTTCAGTTTCATCAAGCTCATCATCAAGTTCCACCTTGTACTTCTCAGCTCTGGAGATCTTCTCTGAAGTATTGGCTTTGAAAGCAGTCTCAATCTTTGGCAGAGCATCACCAAAGTCTCTCATCTCAAAGGTTGTAAGATTTCCAAGCGACTAATCCTTATCGACTTCTTTTACAGTCATTACTGAGAGGGGGGGTGAATTAGTTGTCTCAAAACTTTAACCATTTATCAACACATGAAATGTTCAATCACTGTTATTAAGATTTAACCATGAAAGCATGAAACATGAAGTTCAACACAATAATACATTCAACACATGAGACACCAGATTTTTTACATGGAAAACCCTATAAGGGAAAAACCACGGTGGGTGTTAGCCCATAGAAATATATATGTTATAACAATACTAAAAAATAGAGGCTCACTACCTTAGGGCTAACTGTCCAATATGCTCACTACAAATGTTGAAGCTCACTACGAAGATCGGCTCACTACCAAGGGGTGGCTCACTGCCAAGGGTTGGTGAACTGATTTGATAGCATCTACTCCATGCCTGGGTTTGTGGATGAGGATTCTCTTTTCAAGAAGATTTCACCTGAAGATATGTTACCTAAAAGCACAATAAAATTAGACTCTAAAAGAATCTGAAATGAACATTTTGAAGATAAATCTCTAACTAGAAGAGAAAAATTATGTGCAAATTTATTTAGGTGAAAAGAAATGACCCCTGTTTTGGAGTTGTTAGGGGTTGATAATAAGAAAAATTCATTGGTTGATAAGACAGTAATTAAAAACTTGCAAGCAACATTGGATTGTATTCAAACTAACAGTCGAGCTACTAATTTAAGTGCTGCACGTAGAGCATTGATGACTACAATTTCTAGTAAAAAATTATCATTCACAAGACAACTAAGAGGGGGGGTGAATCAGTTGTAACTTAAAATTCTGAAACCCTCACACACATTCAGATCCACATTAATTCAATTAATCCCTTAAACTGTTAAGATGATTAAGCATGAAAGTAAATAACACAAACTAAATCAAATCAACATCAAACACAAGAGAACACCAGATTTATGTGAAAAACCCATGAAGGGAAAAACCATGGTGAGGATTAGCTCACAATATAAAGTAATATCAACATCAAAATACAATAGGGCTCACTACCCAGAAGAAAGGCTCACTGCTAGAGAAAGGCTCACTGCCCAAAAGAAAGAAGAAAGAAGAAAACTGTTACAAAGAGATTCACTATCTCAAAGTAATAGGAGAAGTCCACCACAACACCATCATCACCTCCACAGTCTTACTGAGGAATTGTAGACAACTTCTGCTCACTGCATCCAATAATCTAATACATGAAAGCTCGCACTACATTGCACAACTTCACACTTTATAACTCTATAATTCTCATCTCATTCACTACACACTTCTCACTTTTATCCTTCAATAGCTTAACATTTATTTGTACAATCCTCAACCTTGAAAACATTCTCCAAGGTTGAACAAAAACCTTAACCATTTACACTTCAAATTAGGTCAGCACCAAAATATCCCCATGGTGGAAAGGAATGAAGGTGGACCACAAAAAACCTTAGCTTAGGTCTAAATCCACTCATACACTCCATTCCATGCTTCCACAATCATCAAAACAACTCCACAATTAGTGTAAACACCCAAGGTTGGCCAAACCTATGTTAACACAATAAACTTTTAAGTACACACTTCCTCAAAGCCAAATACTACTTGTGGACCATACACCAAGCTTGAACACCATCTAGAATATTCCATAATCATCCTGATACATCCTGAGATCCAACAAATTCCTCTGCAACAACTTTCACCTACTGCACAACCTTATCCTATTTTTCCAGTATACTCAAATATCTCTATCATGCACTACAACTCAAGAAATCAACTTACTGAACACCAAATCTCAAATAACTTCAACTAAAGATATATATGAACCTTATAAACACTCTTCCAAAACCACAAGACTGAAAACCTCTTTGCAGAGAAATGTGGAGAAAAAATTTTTCTCCCAAACACCTCTGTAATACACAGTTCATACACTAGTGAACACATCTTCCTCTGCATGTCTATCCAGCACACCAAATTCTAAATGTAGTATCTCTGAACACCTCTAAACAACATATCCAAACTGCATAAACTGATCTTCAATATAAAAGAAATGTGGAGCAAAACTAGAACACTACTCTACAACACTAAACACCTTGACAACACACTGTTTCCTTTATTATTCAATTTTTCTCAAAAGTACTTGAAAACTGAGAACCAAAAACATATCATCAACATCTTCAACACTTCCCCATCATCAGAGACATCATCCTTTCAACACCAATTGATCATACTCTTGCAACAATCTCTTACTCATACAGCTGACACCAATGACAACACAAGCTTGTTGTCATCAATGACAACACCAATTGCACATACTTGCAACATATAAGACAAGTTCAAGAAATTGCCTGATTAGTAAATGTATCTAGGAGAACTATTCAAATATATATCAAGAAGAGAAACATATTAGATGAAAACATTGAAAATAATTTGGTAAATATTTGTCAAGTCCCTCAGAATGATAGAATTTCAGAAGATGTAAAAAAAGTAATTGGATATTGGACTAACCACTCGTATGTTTCTTCCAATAGAAGGGACACCATACAAATAAAAGGCAAAGATGGTACAAAATTTTTCATCCAAAACATTTTATAGATACAACACAAAGTGAACTTTTTGAAGCATTCAAACAAGAATTTTCACAAGTAAAGATTTTTCTAAGGATGTTTGAGAGTTTACAACCATGTTACATACGTATAAATAAAGTACATGAAACTTGTTGTCGAAATCATGTTAAATTTCATCTACACCTACAATCATATAAAAAAGTTGTGGCAATAGTTAATCGAAGTGTAGCCATCCCTGGAAGTACAACACAATTTGTGAAGCCTATCATATGTGAAAAATTAGAAGATTCAAATGAATTTATGGTAGAGTGTATAAAAATATATGTGTAGATTGTGAAAATTTGAAGAAACTTTTACAATTTGAGAATATTGATCATTCAATGCAAGTTATGTGGAAGAGATTTGAATATGAGAAATACTCAACGAAGTTAGGAAATGAGTCCAAAAAATTTGTTTTGAAAGAGAGTGAATTACTGTACAATGAGTTTATGGACAAATTTTGTAACATCATATATCCACATATTCAACATTTTCACGACACAAGATTGCAGACTAAGCAATTTTGTGACTTGAATTGTTTTCCATCGGGTTGTATTCTCTCTATTGTAGATTTTTTTGAGAACTATACATTTAGTGCTCAGACTGATATTCAAATTCAATATTATCATTTAGAGCAAGTCACAATCTTTGTACAAGTTTTCTAGAGACATGCTGAGTTACTTGTAGGTGCTGTATAAAGTAGCAAAGATGAACAAATTATCATCAAGGAGGTTCACTTTTATATCGGTGATGATACTGGTCATGATAGAAGCTATGTAGCACATTGTTTTGGAATGTTTTTTGAAGATTTGAGAAGATGTGGCATAAGTGCATTACAACACTAGATTTGGTCTGGTGGATGTGCTGGTAAGTGTTGATTTTTTTAATTTTAAAATTAAAATTTAAATTTATAACTTTATGACTTGAATCAGTTGCTTATATACATATAGTTTTTAAAACTAATTTGGTTTTCAAATGGTTGTTTATATAACTAAATACATGACAATTTAAGTTTGCAAAAGCATTTAATTGGTTAACACAACAACATGCTAGACGTAGCATAAAGATTTTGTGGAATTTTTTTGAGAGTGGACATGGAAATGAGAGCACGATGGATCAAGGACATGTGTGAAAAGTGCACTTCGCTAATATGAACTTGCAGGTAACACCATATTGAATACAAATTTAAAATTGTTGAATACTTTTTATTACACATGTACTTCTTGCCTTGTGATGATTTATTGATACATGTACTGTAATAGTTGGACATTCTTTTTTAAATTCTTACCTCATAGGGGTACTTCGGCAACAGGAACTTGTAGGTAACATCATACAGAATGCAAATGAAATTGTTGAATGGTACAAAAGTCATTTTGGTGCTTGTGACTCAATATACAACAAACACTATTTTTGGGAACTTAGAGGTACATTGAATATGTTATTTAAAAAATTTATTTAAATTCAAGTACATGAAAATTGAATTTGTTCATACATGTAAGTCTTAATTGGATGCTTGAATTTGTTCATACATAGATATTGATTAATTGAATCCTTATAATTGTCAAACAATTAATGGTATTAGAAGTTTGCATCAAGTTATGACTACAAGAAATAACAAGCCTCTTGTTATTCAAGTGAGAGAAAAGTCATGTTTTTGTGTTGACTGTATTGAGAACAATGCAAATACTCTACAATGTGAGAATATTAGAGATGGATATATTTCACAATGGGAAATGAAACAATTAGTATCAATGCCTCCTTTTAAAGATAGTGACATTGTAGATGTCTATGATCCTCTATATTTAGCTAATTACGAACATGCATCTGATTTAGTTGTTACATGTAAATTTTAAATGTAAATTTAAATTAAATTTTAGTAGAATTGATTTATATTCTACCTAACTTGAGTGATTATAAATATTTGAATGATTTTTTGAAACTCTAATGTAGACATGTTTACTTGTGGTGTGTACAAGAGATATTTTTGCTATGGTTACAGATCCTAACAATACATAAGGTGTAGATTACTATCTACTAAGATGCACACAACCAAAATGAAAATTGTTACAATCAATGATAGATTGTGATGGACAAGAGTATCCCAATGGATTAGTCATTGTTGAAGGCACATATTATCAACAAATAAACATAGATAAAAATGGTATTATATTTATTGATTATTGTAGCATCGTAAAATATGTACACTAGCATTTTACCCTTAGTTTAGCTCCTAGTTGGACCTATTTTTTTGCCTTTGTTAATCTAGACCTATTTTAACACCTCTTTGAGCTCTAAATGATGAATATCTCGATCCCGACAAGTAAACTCAGCATAATCAGCTTAGGGCTAAGCTAAGCCCACATTAAAAGACACTTTTCGGAGTCTATGGGCCAAAGGTCCAAGGTGCCTGAGTGCCTTGGTCCCATTTGGGTTCTTTGGTCCCACTTTGTGGTGTCAGCTTAGGACACTGCTTTAGTTAGCATTTGTTAGCCTAAAGTTGTTTTATTTGTTGTAGGTGAGAGAGAATGCATATTTAAGTGTCTGTTGTAGTTTATTTTACACCTAACCAGTTGAATACTAAATTGTCCTCATGTGATGCTCTATGCTAAAGGATTCTTCATGTTTGGATTGTCATCTACTTGTGAATGCTATTGAAGTTGTTTGCAAGCTTTAAAGGAAGTTTCAAGCCCTCTTCATCACTCTCCTTTGTTGGTGTTATATCTTCATCAACTAAGGTTGGATATCTTGTAGTTATTATTATCATCTTTCATCATTATCTATCATATTATCGTAGATTTGGTGCCCTCCTAGGGCACACACTCTTGGATCTTATCATTTTCTATAGTAGAGGTGGGAACACCAACATAGGGTTTGACTGAGGCAAACCCCTAAACACAACACAACCATTCCCCTCTTTCCATGTGTTCAGGTAAGGAGAGTAGGTTTCAGAGGCTGATTTCCAAGAAGAAGGCAGTGTAGACAGATACATATCTAATAATACTCGAAGTTCTACCTAACCCTAAAAGAGGATCAGGGCACCTGAGCACCCATGTCCTAGACACTTCTGCTATAATTTCTAGGTTCTAAATTATTCTCTCACCTTTTCTGTACTTCCTGATCTCTGAGGTTCATTTCCTGTACTCTGTTATAGTCTGTTATTCATCATTTTATGGTTTAATCATAGTCTTGGCTTGCTTGTTTGATATTGGTTGAACTTGGTTAGTCCTATATACAAAAAAAGGGTAGAACCCTTGTAGTTTGGCTCTCCTCCTTGGGTAGAATCCATGCTCAGTTTGTGCCCGAATGTTTTGTAGAAGAGGGATGAACTGGTTTAACTCTTTAGGCTAGAGATCTCTTTTCTACATCACATTTTGGTGAACTCATTGTTTCTTGCACCTTGTGTTTCCTTCTTATTTTAGATATGAGTTGTTCATCACTCTAGATCTGATTGGGAGCGAGATATTTAATTTCTTTGCATTCATACATACTCAAATTTTGCATAATTTTAAACTAGGGTTTGTCAATATTTGGCATTTATAGAAAATCTTGCTAGTTTTGACCTTTGGGTTTTTAGATTTGAAGGTTGTTTAGATCTTGTTGCATTGATTAGAGCATTTAATTTTTTTTGTACCTTTCATTACTTTTTGTTCAAAAGCATTTTTCATTCTTGCATTTGAAATTTTGAAAAAGAAAAAAATTGCATCCTATATTTGAAAATTGCATAGTTGTCATTTCGTTGCATTGAAAATTGTGTTTGAATCTAGCATTAGCATTGTTGTTATTTGTTTGAATTGAATTTGATTAAGGATATATTATTGTTGCACTTAAAAGAAAACTCAAATCTTTCCTTTGCTACATCATCAAGCTTCTTCTATTTTGGGCATCTTGTGTGTTACTAAAGCTTGTAGTCACTTTATGAGGTTTGTGATCTGGTGCCCTGATTCTAATACCTTTGTGCGAGGAAGTATTCAAATTATGGGTTCTAATGTTGATGCATCTAAATCTGAAATTCTTAATCAAGTTACACAACTTCCTACTACACTTATCCCTGAAACATCAATTGCTCAAGAATCCATCGATATTGATGACCTTGTCACTCATGTTCCTAAAGCCCAAATTCAAACGTTAGACACGAAGTTGGCTAAATTTGAGCAATTTGTAAGCATAGAGCATATAGCTGAGGAGGCTTTCCCTATCATTGAGAGTCTTAGAGGGTTGTTTCTTGAGGGACAAGAGGGGGTGGAAGTCTTGTGTGGCCTAGCTCACATAGTACATAACAAGATTATGTCGACAACTAGTTTTGTTGAGATCATAACCAATGTACCACTTCTCCTAGAATCAAATAGGGACTCAAGTGTCACTACCCATACCCTCACTCCCTATGCCTAATTATTCTTCTACTATTCTTACCACTACTACACAACTGAGTAATAATGCTACCACATGTGTTGGGTTATCCATTGGGAATCATGTTCACCATTATGGTGCCGTTCCCTATAATTACATAAATTCCACACCTAGTGTTACTCAACCTACATCCAAACCACCTATCAAATTTCAAAAGGATACTCATACACCATAACCTAGTCCTTCATTTGAATCTCTACCCGATTCCTCTTCTGACTCCATCATAAACTAATTGTTGAAGAACATGACCTCCATGCAACAACAATTGGCTAGCATGAGTAATATCCCACCTAAAACTAGTATGACAACACATTTTCTTCGTAGCCCTTTGTCTTATGCCATCCTAAGAACTCCTATTCCTAAGAAGTTTGAGACTCCTTGATTTGAGAAATATAATGGGAAAGGAGACCCTAGCAACCATGTGGCAGCTTTTACTGCTATGTGTAGTGATTTCTACTTTGAGGATGTGATCTTAGCAAAACTTTTTCCTAGGTCACTCAAGGACACAACCTTGGATTGGTTTTCCACACTTCCTCCTAATTATATAACTACCTTTTCACAATTAGTTAATAAGTTCCTCAAGAACTTTTAGGTGAACATTGGACCTCAAGTCTCTTTGACAGACTTGGTTCATTGTAAACAAGGAATGAAGGAGAAAATAACTAATTTTATGGGGTGTTATCAAGCCTTCTTTTCACAAATCCAATATTTTGTTTTGAATACTGATGTGCAAAGAATCTTCATAGGAAACTTATAACCTCACATCTGTGATAAGATATTGTTGATGCAGTATGATTCATTCATCACCTTTGTATGGCTCTTTGTGATTATCAACTTTTAGTTAGTCAGTATGATCATAATCCCTCATTGGCTTGAGTTGGTCAATCTGAAGCCTCTAATAATCATTCTTTCAAAAGACAAAACAAAAATCTCATCAAGATAAACAAAATCTCAGTAGATAACATTAGAAAACATGTGACGACAACATCATCTCCTACTCCTGCACCTTATAAATTGAAAGCAAAAACAAGAAATTTTACACCATTATCAGAATCTCTTCATGCTATCATGACAACTTTTGCAAAACAATCTCATTAAGCTTCCACCCATTAGACCTCTTGATCCAAGAAAGATGCAATCATCTTCCTTTTCTATGAAGAATTTTTATCAATTTCACCACTCCGTTAGCCATGATACTGAAAGATGTATGAGTCTTAAACATGAAGTTCAAGACCTCATCGATGCTAATGTCATCCAAATTGATGGTGTGAATGATAGATGGAATAAATCAGTGGCAGATCCTAATCAAAACATTCAAATATATACTGATCCTTTACCTCATGACGAATCTAATGCAGTGAATATATCTCACAATGAAGATCATGATGAAGATATTTGCATGGTGGACGCTCACACTCATAAAGAGTGAGTGGAATCGTAACTTGTTATATATTTCACTCCACATGATGCTACTATCGAAGCTCTTGATGGACCTCTTTACATTACTATTTGAATCAATGATAAGTCTATTCGGGGTGCTATGATAGATCCTATATGCATGGTAAATGTAGTAACTAAAGAGTTTCTCTACATACATGGTTTACATTGAGATACATATGATGTATCAGAGATGGTTGTTAGAGCACATGATGGGTCTACCCATCCAACTCTTGATGCTTTAACCCTTGAAGTTAAAGTTGGGCCAAGAGTCTTGGATGTTCATTTTGTCATCATTCCTACATTGGATCTATTTCATGTGAATTTGGGCTACCTGTTGTGTGGTTACACAACATGCCCCATTTTGACTTGGCAAAACAAGGACCCAACTTTTGTTCTGGCTTGTGTTGTCTGCTTTCTGGCGGTTTGGTAAAAATAGGTCAGGTGCATCATCATCATGAGGGTCAGGATGAGGTTGGTCATCATCATGAGGTTAGTTTGTCAAAGTTCATATTTTGTTCCTATGACCTCATGGTTAAAAAGAGCTTGAAATTCCATGCAGGTTTGCCTTTTACATCACTTGAAAATTCGTCCATATGAGGGAGTTATGCACAGTCAAAGTTTTGGTCAAACCTGATATTCGCATGAAGAGGGTCATATGTTATAAACTCAGTTTTGCTGTATGAAGAACATCATCATCATATTTGAAGCGCCCCGATAATATCCTGAGGTCCCAATATCCGGACGTCAACTTTAAGTCATAGTGTGTTTTACCCGTCAAGCGACCTTGGGCACATCGCGAGCATCATGATATTTAAACATCACCTGATATTATAATATCATGCTGATATTATAATATCACCCTGCTTAGGAGACCCACCATCTGCATAATTTGCATGCGCACGTCAAAGTCCTGGTGATCATCATCATCTTGATCGTTCAAGGCAGGATCACATTTCGTAATATCCTCCTGATCTCCTTTTGCGTGATCATGATGATCACCTTATCTTTCAAAGGGGAGGGTGATATTCCATTCCTAAGTCATGTTGTCAAGATCATCATGATCTTGTTTCTCTACCCGACATTTCGTAATATCCTCCTGCCGAGAAATATAACCTTTTGCAAATATCCTGATGACGTCATCCCGACCTGATAAACGAAGAAGCAAATATCAGGATGACATCATCATCACATTTCTCCTTCGGCAGGATATTTTCCAAGGCATGATCCGGTTTGCGAATATGACGATGACGTCATGTTCTAAGATTAACAAAGGTCCCGGATATCCTGATGACGTCATCTGGACCTTCAGCAGGATCATATTTTAAATCACCTAGTGCGGATATGATGATGATGATCATCATCATCCTGATCTTTCGAGAGGGTTACCTTGGCTGCAAAGGGGTCGCATTACATGCACATCCTGATCATCTTCCTTAGGGGGAACCCAATATTACATTTATCCCCTGATCTTAACGAAGCATGACGATGACGTCATCTTTTGCATTTTAATGAAGCCCGAATATGATGATGACGTCACCATCATATTCCTTTCCTCAGCAGCAGGATCATATTCCAAATCCTCCTATTTGTCTTCATCATGATGATGACGATGATGTCTTTCTTTCCCCAATATGCAGAAGTGAAACATCCTGATGTGCTTTTCATCAGAGCATTCGGAAAGGAGGAGCATCATATTTCATGGTATCCTGCAGCTAGATAGAGGACATAGAGTTGGTCATCATCATGATTTTTGGCATTGGTATAACTGTTGCAATCGGCCAAGTCTAATATTGTCACCCTGATCATATGTGGTCACACCGATGCGAATATGATGATGACCCGAAACATACAAACAGAGCATGCAAGGCCGGATTTGAAATAATTTGTTAAAAACGGTTATTTCCTTGTATATTTTGACATACATGATCATATTTGAACCCGATACACATGGAAATGGGCGGGAAAACATGAAGCGATGGAAATTTGAAAGCCCGACTGCCTGATGTTTGGTCAACGATGGTTGACCTGATTGTTTTTATGCTGTTTATGCATTTAGTGCATATTTTCCACAGGTATAAAACTTGATTGCCTGTGGCTACACATTTTGAGGTATGTTTAATAAAACGTTTACTTCCTGTTGTTTATCCGCATGATGATGAACTAAATGTTTGTTTATTTGCAGGAAGTCATGATGCTGCTACTGAAGCTGAGCATTGAAGTCATGATGCTGTTAGAGCTGCTACTGAAGCTGAGCATTGTATGGTTGCACATGGAGGCAACATGAACCAGAAGTGAGGAGGATATTGTCAAATATGCTGTTTGCCAGCTGGAGACCGAGTCAGATCAAAGATGCTGGAATATTCTGTGCCAGCTGTACATTTGCCAACTGGTGAAGCATGTGCTTTTCATCTGGACCGTTGATTATTATGAGAGGATCCTGATCCTTGGATCATTGTAACCGTTTTTTGGCATTTGTTCTATATAAGAGCCAGAGCTTGTCAAAAATAAATATAGATAGAGATACATTAGAATACACAGACGCATCTGGCGCATTAAGGCTAATTACTGTAGAATCAATTAGGAGATCGGATTACTGAGACTAATGAGGATAGAATTGTTGAAATGTCAAGGTTCTTTCTTCAGATCACTGTAAATGTACCTGTTCTTGAGCATACTGAATGGATATGAAGTTTCAGATTACAGCCTGATTGTAAATTTTACGTAATCTTCCTGTTGATTTCTGGATATGTACTGGTGAATGCTGTGTTCAACTGGAAGCGCTTTCATTTCATTACATGTTGTTGTCAACTTTTCCTTTGAAGATTTGCACTAGATCATGCGGATTTGTAGAATGTCCTGGTGAAGTATGATTCTAGTTTCCTTCTTTTCATTGCATGTATGGGAGCTTGTAGGTGGATCAGTGATCTAAGTCAAGTAGTTTTGGGAATCTTATTCTTTAACCCTTTTCTTTTTTTTAATTTCATAAATTCATCATCATAACTGCAAATCATGATAAATAACAAGCAGAACAGAGAAATATGCTGAAATCCCGTAGGTAACTGAAAATCATTAGCATATTTGAGTTAAGTGCATGTATTATTGAAAATATCATGCAAAGAATCATAAATAATGATAGAAATCATGCAAATATCAGCCTGTAGGCACATTATTTGACTAAATTCACAGTGCAGAGGTAGAATTGTTGGAGATTTATGCAGAGCAAACATCCAGAACAGGATATTTGAAGATAATGATGATGAACTTTGCAGAAACACGTAAGGCCCCTGAATGGAAAACAGCAACACACATCAACCACTGAGTAACGTCAGTAGATTAAGACCTAATCCACGGAGACTTGGGATCATGAATTCTCTGAATTCATCGTATCTTTCAAGATGAGTAAAGGTTGTTGTGTAACTTTTATTCTATGTTTGCGAATGACTAACATCATGACCAACATAAATTGGTGCTAGAAGGAGGGCCCGACCGGAAGATCACGATCATCATCAGTATTTTCAGGTTTGATGACGTATAAGAGTAAGGTAACCTCAGATCACTCGTGAATTTCAGTAAATTTCATAAATATTTGCTGTGACAAGATTGTATATGCACATTCTATGTAAAGATTTCCAGATCTCACATAAATATTGCAGGCTTTACAGTAGATCTCTCTGAATTCACTAATATCGGCCAAAGATGAGTAAATTTGTTCAAGCTTTGAGAATTTGAGCCTTAAACACTTGAGATCTTGTGCTACGGGTCAGGATATCCCAATATCCTGTCATATTTGCAGTATCTTCGCAAATATTTCGTAAATATCCAGTCTGATTTACTGTTTAACCGCAAATATCACCTCATCCAGTGGAATCCAGCCAATATTTGCAAATTTTCAGCCAATTTACCTCCAAATCGAGAAATCCTGGCTTACAGGATAAATACCAGGTCTAGACCTAGTGAAGTTTTGAAGAATTGCCTGTTAGAGGTTTCAGACCTAGGACTGTGGACATTCACCATACTCCAGGGTCTAGTGCATCCAGAACTTCACCGGGACCTCCTCCTGTAACCCCTGTCGGTTTGCAAATACCTTCCGGTTTATCCGTGACACCTCCTGTTCAAACCCAGGGTGTACCTTTAGTTCAACCTCAGCCAACTGCACCACCAGTTCATCCCCCTCAGGCTGTAATGTCTTTCTTTGCAGCGGAGTCACCCTTGACTTTTACTGCATATCATGAGTTACCAAAGAATCCAGACAAACTTTGTCCAAGGTATCATCCTTATCAAGATGCTGACGATCATATCAGGACATTTAAAGAAGCATGCTGCAGAGCCAGAATAGAACATCAGGACGTGGTGTGCAGATTATTTCCTTTTTCCCTAGGGGAAGAGGCTTATAATTGGTTCATCAGTCTTGGCCAAGCTTCTGTCGGTTCGTGGGCTGTCTTAGAGAAAGCCTTTGTTGACAGGTTCAAAGTCCCTATTGATCCATCCATGAATTACCACATGTTTGCCACAATCAAAAGATTTGAGAATGAGCCTATTGCCAATTTCAATGCTAGGTTCCAAAAAATGTTGTCCAAACTAGTTGCCCCATATGTGGTGACTGATGCTGCTGCTAGGAGTATCTATTATTCAGCCCTGGATCCATTAACTTCCATGTTCATCAGGAGAACACATCCTGAGATCACTACTTTGACAGGAGCTTTTCAAGAAGCTATCAAGGTAAATCAGCAGTTGATACCTGCTCCTACTCCAAATATAGCATTCCCTACTTTGCCTGGCATGCAATCACAATATCCAGCACAATATCCTGCAGCTTATCCTTCACAATATCCTGCACAATATCCAAATGGATCATTGATGCCCCTAGCAGTCATGCCTGCACCTTTGCAAGTACCTCCATTGAGTATTATGCCTCCTCCTAATGGAAATAGCCAATTGCCACAATATCCTGCACATGCTCAGACACCTCAGGGTACAGATCTATCCAACAATAACCATGGATCTTCCTTTTTCAAGCCTCAAACTGAAAATGTAGTGGCCAAAGCTCAAGAGGAGAAGGAGGAAATCAAAGAAATTTCTGCTCAACTCAGAAAACTCACCACAGAAGTAACACATTTGAGAAATCAAGGGTTTTATTCGCAGTCAGGTCAGAATAGGAGTTATTCCAATGACAGACCAAACTACCCTGACAGAGGATATAACAACAATAACTTCAACAATAATGGTGGAAACAATAATAATCCTCCTAGACAGCCCAGAGTGTGGAACTCCAGGCCAAATAATGGTTCATTACCATCACCCCTAGACAATCAGCCTCCTGGTGAAGCCAAACAGACTACTAGAGTCAATCTTGCTGAAGCAGCCCTTACCAATTGGTGCAGAATTCACAATACCAATGCACATGCAGAATTAGATTGTCCACAATTTAGGATTGCTGCCAGCATCTTTCAGATTGAAGTGTCTAATACTTCTGGAAATCCACCTCAGGCAGAAGGAAATGAAATAGTTCCTTGTGGATATGACTCAGCTTTTGTGTTAGAAACATACACAAATCAACCTCATCAGGATTATAATCAGACATGTGAAGAATCTGCCTTAACCTTTGAAACAAACTATGTCTTCCCCTTTGAGGATGAAAATGAACCTGCAAGAGAGCATGAGGAAGTACATGCATACCAGCAGCAATATCCTGGTAAGCACAATTATAACCTGAGGAGCAATGCCAACAGACCTGCTGGTCCATTGACATCATCTCTACCTCCAAACAACTTCAACACACCTCCTGATCCTAAGGCTAGCAATAACCCTGGATTCCCTAAGGTGAATGCTCAATACTTGTCTCCTCAAAACACAGTAACAAAAGTCATAAATGCACCTCAGGAGTCTGACAAGTTAGTCAGCTATTTGGCTGATGAAATGAAGAAAATCAAGATCAGCCTGTCCCTATCTGAGTTACTGAAAACTCCTGCCATCAAAAGGGCATTCATGAAGTCACTAGATGATGCTGCTCCTAAAGAGGATAATCATCTTTCAAGTCAATCTAATGGCAAATATCATGCTGCTAAAGATAACTTTATCAAGCCCAAAGTGTCAGCTACAGTCCAAGCTGCTGAAACCTCCCACATGACCTTGTATAGAGATAAAACTGAATCACCTCCGTTTCTCCTCACCATAAGAATGTTCAGCAAGAACTTGCACAACTGTTTAGTTGATTCAGGAGCCTCAACGAATGTTATGCCTTTGTCAATATGCAACGCATTAGGACTGCATCCTGCTAAATCCTTAAAGAAGGTCACTCAACTGGACAAGACAGAAGTAAGTGTAGTGGGAGAACTCACTCACATTCACATGCAGCTAGCATCTGATCCTCGGATCCAGTATTACATTTACATTCAGGTAGTGGACATACCTGATACATATGGGATGTTGCTTAGCCGAGACTGGTCTAAAACGCTTAACGGATATATGTCCACAGACTTCAGTCACATGTGGTTACCATGGAAAGGTATACCTAATCAGATCAGGATTGATGCTGAGCCTAGGATGAGACATATGATCATGGAATATAACAAAACAAATGAGATCATGTATGTAAACGTAGAACCTGGAGTTTATCACATTAGGCCACAGACTGTTAAAATAGAAGAGATCCTGATGCTGGATGTTCATCATCATCATGATGATGATTATCATCAGGACATGCCGAGTCTGGAGTTTGATAATAATCCAGATAATGAGAATGGAATAGATTGCTTCAGAGATTTTGAGATGCATTTATCTACTCAGGTAAAACATTGCCAATTATTGAATATATCTGCTAATGATATTTTGATTGATGGATGGTGCAGATTACACGGCGAAGCACACTCAGAAAAGACTTGTGAACCATGCTTAGACATGATGATACTGGAGCAAACGTATAGTGAAGCATCATCATCATATTCTGAGGTGAGTGCTATGTCTGATGATGATGATGATACTAATTCTTATTTGTCTCCTGTAGGAACAGAAGAGTCGACAGGTCATGATGAAGATCATATCCGGAAAACAGAAGAGGTCCTGGTGTCAGATCTGATAAATGATATGAGAAAAGAAAAGATCACTCCTGGTAGTGATTGCTTCATGGAATCAGATTATGAGTTGTCTGATGAAGATAAAGGCAGTGACCTGACGAAGTTCGAAGAATTTCTGGTAGAAGAAATAGAAAAGATGACACAACAGCGTAAATCTCCTCAGGAGGTTTTAATTAGAGGTTGGTGTAGGCTGCATGAGGCACCTCACTCAGAAACAACTTGCTCACTATGCTTACATATTTTGAAGAAGCATGCAGCTGTATGTGCTGAACATCATCCTCCTGCTGAGATGGAAGAGAAAACAGAAAAGCCATCAGGCTCATCAAATAAAGGAAAGAAGAGACTTGAGGATGACATCCCCAAGTTAAAGTGGATATCAGGCGGGGCAGCAGCCAGAGCTGCAAAGAAGAAAGGAAGTTCAAGTAAATATCCTGCTGAAGACAAATGTCCTGCTGAAGATAAGCCTTGGATCCTGAGGTTTGATGGATCCAAATCCAAGCAAGGTGCTGGGGTAGGAATTGACCTTATTGATCGATCAGGGAAATCCTACTTAGCAGCTTACAGACTATAGTTCCCCTGCACCAATAATGTCGCAGAGTATGAAGCTCTGATTCATGGAATGTTGTTTGCCCATAAGAAGAAAGTGAAGATCTTGCATGTCTTTGAGATTCAGAACTGATTGTGAGACAAGTAAGAGGAATTTACTCTTGTAATTACAGAAAGCTATCAAATTACAGGCATCGTGTGTGGGACCTGATTGAAGACTTTGATGCCTTTAATATCGTTCACGTACCAAGAGAACAGAACCAGAGGGCAGATGCACTTGCCCAGGCCGCCAGTACGTTGGAACCGCTGTCTATATCTGGTCTGAAGAGATTTTCAGTAGAATTGGTGTCAGTACCTTCAGTACCTGACAATGTGACTAATCTCCAGGTGTTTGATGATGATCAGCACATCCTGGACTTCATATCAAATAGAGACATATTTGAAGCTCAGATTATAGATGAGAATGATATGGAAGATCATGTCTGGGAAGAAGATGAGATATTAGAGTTGCCTAGCAACAGAATTCCCAAAGGTATGATTGAATTAGAAAGAGCCTTTGATCTAGATAATATGCTTAAACATAAGGATCTGCCTAAGGCAGATGGAGGTCAATATTCACAGGTGAATATTGGACAAGCTGATGACAAGAGAAATGTCTTATTGGGTAAGGTTTGTACACCAGAAGAGTTAGAAGGAATAACTCAGGCCCTTAAGGATTACATACATGTAATTGCATGGACTTATGATGAGCTAAAGACATATGACACTTCTGTCATAACTCATACTATACCTCTCAAGCCAGATGCAAAACCTTTCAAACAGAAGCAGAGGCCAGTCAATGCTCTGCTTGAACCAATTATCCTTGAAGAAGTCAAGAAATTGTTAAATGCCCGGATAATATTTCCTGTAAGGCACTCCACTTGGGTGGCAAATCTTGTGCCAGTCAGAAAGAAGAATGGAGACATCAGATTATGTGTAGATTTCAGGAACCTGAACAGAGCATCAGAAAAAGATAATTATCCTCTGCCCTCTTTGGATGAAGTTCTACAAATTGTGAATGAAGCCAAGATGATGTCCTTCTTGGATGGTTTTTCAGGATACAACCAGGTGATGGTTGATAAAATTGACAGTTTAAAAACTGCCTTCACCACAAAGTGGGGGATATTTGCATATAGACGTATGCCATTTGGACTTATAAATGCTGGAGCTACATTCCAGCGTGCAATGGACATAGCCTTCAGAGGCTTAATAGGAAAATGTATAGTCATCTACATGGATGACCTGACAGTATTCTCCAAGGAAAGAGGAGATCATGTTGCTGACCTCAGAAGTGTACTGAAGAAATGTGAAGAATATAGAATATCTTTGAATCCTAATAAGTGCATATTTGGAGTCACAACAGGAAAATTACTAGGCCACCTGATCACAGAAGATGGAATTATCATTGATCCTGACAGGGTGGAATCTATTATGAAGTTACAACTTCCAGGAAGCAAAAAGGAACTTAAATCTTATTTTGGTAAGATAAATTTTGTGAGGAAGTTCATCACAGGCTTTGCTGAAATTGTCAGACCACTAAATGCCATGTTGAAAAAAGATGCACAAATTGAGTGGACACCAGAAGCCAAGGCTGCCTTTGAAGATATAAAGAAGGCCATTTCAGATGCTCCTGTCCTCATTAGTCCAGATTATACAAGAGATTTCTACATCTACTCATTTGCCTCAGAACATACTTCTGCAGCAGTATTAACTCAAAGAAATGAAGAGAAAGAAGAGAAACCAATTGCTTTCATGAGCTGTCCTTTCAGGGATGCTGAGTTGAGATATGTAGATGTTGAAAGACAGGCACTTGCATTAGTCAGAGCAGTAAAAAAGTTCAGACATTATATACTGAGAAGCAAAGTGATTGCTGTGGTACCAGATGCAGCAGTAAAGATGCTGCTGATGCAGAGTGAGCCTGGTCAAAAAAGGGCCAAATGGATTACTGTATTATAAGAATATGACATGGAGATCACACTAATGAAGCTAGTAAGAGGACAAGCTCTGAGCCAGATGATATCTGAAATTGATCCAAACATCATCAGTCAGCAGTATGTGATCAATGGGAAAGACAATGGGGAATGGTATTCAGACATCAGGCACATCCTGATCACGAGAAGATGTCCTTCAAGAATGCAAGCCTCACAGAGAAGAGCCTTAAAGATAAGATCCCAGAAGTATATGATGAAGGGAGGAACCTTGTTCAAGAAGAATTATGAAGGAATATACCTGAGATGCTTAGAGAAACCAGAAGCAAATAAAGTTTTAACAGAGTTACATGACAAGTTTGGTACTGCACGCGGATCAGCATTAGCCACAACACATGCAATCCTCAGAGCAGGATATTACTGGCCTACAATTTTTAAAGACACGGCTGATCATGTTAAATGTTGTCATGTTTGCCAGGTTGCTGCCAACAGAGAAAAATATGCTGCACAACCATTACAGCCAGTGATGGAAGAGCACCCATTTGCACAGTGGGGCATGGATTTCATAGGACCGATCAATCCTCCGTCTTCTTCAGGCCAGAGGTATGTCCTAACGATTACTGATTATTGTACCAGATGGACTGAGGCTATCAGCAGCAAAACTTGTACTGCTGATGATGTCATTAAATTTCTGGAAAGCAACATTGTCACCAGGTATGGAATTCCTTATGCATTGATAAGTGATAATGGTTCTGCTTTCATTTCCACTAAATTGTCAAGTTGGGCTTTTGATCATGGGATCATACTTAAGTTCTCATCCAATTACTATCCCTAGGGAAATGGATTAGCAGAATCCACCAATAAGAATTTACTGAGTATCATAAGAAAATTGATAGAGAAAAATCCCAGGGAATGGAACTCATTTCTGAAATATGCCTTATGGGTAGACAGAACTAGAATAAAAATTGCATTGGGAAACTCACCCTTCCAACTAGTATATGGGGTAGATCCTATCCTCCTTGTAAACTTGAAAATTCCTACTCTGTAGTTTGCTCAAGACTATCTAGGCATAGATAATAAACAGGAAGTCAGGTTGCTTCAGTTGATGCATCTGGAAGAAAAACGAAGTCAAGCGATTGACCAATTTGCAAAACATCAGGCTGTTGTCAAACGCTGGTTTGACAAGAGAGCCAGAATTAAAGTCTTCAGGATATCAGATTTAGTCCTGATGTGGGATAAAGCCCATGAAAAGAAAGGTGATCATGGTAAGTTTGATAGACTATGGATAGGTCCCTTTCAGATTTCTGAAATTTTAGGAGACAACACTTATAGGCTTAAGAACCTGACAGGTGAGGATGTCCCGTTGCCAGTCAATGGACAATTCCTCAAACATTATTTCCAGGCCTGAGTGACTTCATGACAGTCATATGTATCATATTGTATATTTGTATAGTTGTTTGTACAGTTTGCTTGTTGTTGTTGTTGTTTTGTTGGTTGGGACCTTGTTCTGGTAAGTCAGGATGATGCACTTCATCACCCTAAGAAAATAACTAAATTGTTAGGATTCAAGTGATGAGATCACATTTAAATATAGGTTATGATTCATTCTAAGAAGTGTTCATGATCATGTTTATGATGTCTTTTCATCAGGGTGCTTTTTCTTGTCCAAAGTGAATCAAACACAATGAAACACCTAACAGCCTTGGGCTTGTTGAAGATATGAGTATAGGTGTTAAGTGAAAAATCTAAAGGGACTCCCTTGCTACCAATACAATCTCCAACCTAAAGCTGCAAGTGACTACACCTTGTGCAAATGAGCTGACATGATGATATCAAATATAAATTTTTAAAGGAAAATCAGAAAACAAATAAAATTAGGCCATCTAAGTAACTCTACCGGGGCTATGGACGCCTGCTGGCAGTGGGGCTCTACTTAGGGAGATTGTATAGATAACCTTGCCAGGGCTATGGACGCCTGCTGGCAGCAAGGCTCTATCCAGGTTGGCTATGAGGGATGATCTCCAACTATGTAGTTTAACACCAGTTACTTATGTTTTCAACTTACTTTCAAGATGAGGGTAATTAATCATATGCACACACCTGATCTTTTGTTATCTTTATCACCATAATGAAATTTTATCATTCAAAGGATTATGATGCTGATACTTAGACAGAATTAGAACACTATAGATAAATGTGATCACATCACTTGAATCATTTGAATTTTGTTGTTTTCTTTGGTGGCAAGTTGTTGTGTGGTTACACAACACGCCCCATTTTGACTTGGCAAAACAGGGACCCAACTTTTGTTCTGGCTTGTGTTGTCTACTTTCTGGCGGTTTGGTAAAAATAGGTCAGGTGCATCATCATCATGAGGGTCAGGATGAGGTTGGTCATCATCATGAGGTTAGTTTGTCAAAGTTCATATTTTGTTCCTATGACCTCATGGTTAAAAAGAGCTTGAAATTCCATGCAGGTT
This sequence comes from Cunninghamia lanceolata, assembly GCA_027924645.1. Taxonomy (NCBI): domain Eukaryota; kingdom Viridiplantae; phylum Streptophyta; class Pinopsida; order Cupressales; family Cupressaceae; genus Cunninghamia; species Cunninghamia lanceolata. The sequence goes on from BSBN01000523.1 coordinate 15,918,076, forward strand.
TGCCTTTTACATCACTTGAAAATTCGTCCATATGAGGGAGTTATGCACAGTCAAAGTTTTGGTCAAACCTGATATTCACATGAAGAGGGTCATATGTTATAAACTCAGTTTTGCTGTATGAAGAACATCATCATCATATTTGAAGCGCCCCGATAATATCCTGAGGTCCCAATATCCGGACGTCAACTTTAAGTCATAGTGTGTTTTACCCGTCAAGCGACCTTGGGCACATCGCGAGCATCATGATATTTAAACATCACCCGATATTATAATATCATGCTGATATTATAATATCACCCTGCTTAGGAGACCCACCATCTGCATAATTTGCATGCGCACGTCAAAGTCCTGGTGATCATCATCATCTTGATCGTTCAAGGCAGGATCACATTTCGTAATATCCTCCTGATCTCCTTTTGCGTGATCATGATGATCACCTTATCTTTCAAAGGGGAGGGTGATATTCCATTCCTAAGTCATGTTGTCAAGATCATCATGATCTTGTTTCTCTACCCGACATTTCGTAATATCCTCCTGCCGAGAAATATAACCTTTTGCAAATATCCTGATGACGTCATCCCGACCTGATAAACGAAGAAGCAAATATCAGGATGACATCATCATCACATTTCTCCTTCGGCAGGATATTTTCCAAGGCATGATCCGGTTCGCGAATATGACGATGACGTCATGTTCTAAGATTAACAAAGGTCCCGGATATCCTGATGACGTCATCTGGACCTTCAGCAGGATCATATTTTAAATCACCTAGTGCGGATATGATGATGATGATCATCATCATCCTGATCTTTCGAGAGGGTTACCTTGGCCGCAAAGGGGTCGCATTACATGCACATCCTGATCATCTTCCTTAGGGGGAACCTGATATTACATTTATCCCCTGATCTTAACGAAACATGACGATGACGTCATCTTTTGCATTTTAATGAAGCCCGAATATGACGATGACGTCACCATCATATTCCTTTCCTCAGCAGCAGGATCATATTCCAAATCCTCCTATTTGTCTTCATCATGATGATGACGATGATGTCTTTCTTTCCCCAATATGCAAAAGCGAAACATCCTGATGTGCTTTTCATCAGAGCATTCAGAAAGGAGGAGCATCATATTTCATGGTATCCTGCAGCTAGATAGAGGACATAGAGTTGGTCATCATCATGATTTTTGGCGTTGGTATAACTGTTGCAATCGGCCAAGTCTAATATTGTCACCCTGATCATATGTGGTCACACCGATGCGAATATGATGATGACCCAAAACATACAAACAGAGCATGCAAGGCCGGATTTGAAATAATTTGTTAAAAACGGTTATTTCCTTGTATATTTTGACATACATGATCATATTTGAACCCGATACACATGGAAATGGGCGGGAAAACATGAAGCGATGGAAATTTGAAAGCCCGACTGCCTGATGTTTGGTCAACGATGGTTGACCTGATTGTTTTTATGCTGTTTATGCATTTAGTGCATATTTTCCACAGGTATAAAACCTGATTGCCTGTGGCTGCACATTTTGAGGTATGTTTAATAAAACGTTTACTTCCTGTTGTTTATCCGCATGATGATGAACTAAATGTTTGTTTATTTGCAGGAAGTCATGATGCTGCTGCTGAAGCTGAGCATTGAAGTCATGATGCTGTTAGAGCTGCTGCTGAAGCTGAGCATTGTATGGTTGCACATGGAGGCAACATGAACCAGAAGTGAGGAGGATATTGTCAAATATGCTGTTTGCCAGCTAGAGACCGAGTCAGATCAAAGATGCTGGAATATTTTGTGCCAGCTGTACATTTGCCAACTAGCGAAGCATGTGCTTTTCATCTGGACCGTTGATTATTATGAGAGGATCCTGATCCTTGGATCATTGTAACCGTTTTTTGGCATTTGTTCTATATAAGAGCCAGAGCTTATCAAAAATAAATATAGATAGAGATACATTAGAATACACAGACGCATCTGGCGCATTAAGGCTAATTACTGTAGAATCAATTAGGAGATCGGATTACTGAGACTAATGAGGATAGAATTGTTGAAATGTCAAGGTTCTTTCTTCAGATCACTGTAAATGTACCTGTTCTTGAGCATACTGAATGGATATGAAGTTTCAGATTACATCCTGATTGTAAATTTTACGTAATCTTCCTGTTGATTTCTGGATATGTAATGGTGAATGCTGTGTTCAACTGGAAGCGCTTTCATTTCATTACATGTTGTTGTCAACTTTTCCTTTGAAGATTTGCACTAGATCATGCGGATTTGTAGAATGTCCTGGTGAAGTATGATTCTAGTTTCCTTCTTTTCATTGCATGTATGGGAGCTTGTAGGTGGATCAGTGATCTAAGTCAAGTAGTTTTGGGAATCTTATTCTTTAACCCTTTTCTTTTTTTTAATTTCATAAATTCATCATCATAACTGCAAATCATGATAAATAACAAGCAGAACAGAGAAATATGCTGAAATCCCGTAGGTAACTGAAAATCATTAGCATATTTGAGTTAAGTGCATGTATTATTGAAAATATCATGCAAAGAATCATAAATAATGATAGAAATCATGCAAATATCAGCCTATAGGCACATTATTTGACTAAATTCACAGTGCAGAGGTAGAATTGTTGGAGATTTATGCAGAGCAAACATCCAGAGTAGGATATTTGAAGATAATGATGATGAACTTTGGAGAAACACGTAAGGCCCCTGAATGGAAAACAGCAACACACATCAACCACTGAGTAACGTCAGTAGATTAAGACCTAATCCACGGAGACTTGGGATCATGAATTCTCTGAATTCATCATATCTTTCAAGATGAGTAAAGGTTGTTGTGTAACTTTTATTCTATGTTTGCGAATGACTAACATCATGACCAACACTACCCATGGCTATGCTCCATGAAAGCAGTCCCCTCTATGTTCCATAGGTGCTTAAAGTTTCCATTTGAGTGATAAGTGCATACTGTACATCATAGTCAGTATCATCCCATTACTCAAAATGAACACTTTTCACTCGACTACTTTTGGCCACAACCAGTAGGAGTCACTCGAGAAAGAGATGATTTATTCTTGTTATCATATCATAAATTTAAAGCAAAGAAGATAGTAGAATTATTGCTTAGCAACATTCCCCCTAGTGATGTTCCTGAACCTCCTCGATCTTCCGAGGCTCCGGCTGTAATTTCTCCTATACCACAGGTAGTGAATGAAGCTAATCCTGAATTAAAGGTTCTTTCCCATCCCCGAGCCTCTGGTAGATATGTCAAGGTTCACCCTTTCCCATCCCTTCAAGGACAATGAGGCAACCTTCATGCACAAAACATACCTCCCCATAATCACAATATAACTTTTGTCCCACCCTCCTCTACAAAGACTAGTGGTGATCATTCGGTTGTGCGAGTTTTATTTCCCGAGGTTCCTTAACTGTTTGAGGATGCTCCTTTACTTCTACCTATTTTACAAGTTGAGAAGGAAGAGCATCTCGCATTGAGGAACCCTTCCCCCATAGTCTCCCAACCTTCATTGGTTCCTCCTGTTTCTTCTAATGTTCCTAAAACAAAGGAAGAAAAGGAACTTGCATTGGAAGATGCTACAGTTCCCCTTAAGAACATCATGAATAAAGCTAAGAGAAATAAGATTGCAAGAGAAATTAAGAAGTGTCATCGTGCTATGGATCACCTTGCCATAGGAGAGGAGAATATCCCTCCTTGCAAGTATTTATCACCAATGGATGCCAAAGAGATAGCTACTACTCTTGTGTCTCCTACTGAGAAAGAAGAAGCTTCGCAAGCCGCTATGGAGCCTATTGTACTACATTCATGATAATGATTATGAAGATAATACATGAATGGCTATTGTCCCTTATACCTCATGTGCTATAGTTCCTCTCACATCTTTTCCTCTTTTTCAAATGGATGAGGAACTAGATTGGGAGGAGGATGACTTGCTTTGTTAGGAACCCACGTTTAACCCTTCTCTTTAATTTGTTAGTATATTGCTGTTGGATGCATATGCTTTGTAAGTCATCCCGTGAGTATATTGTATTATCCCACATTCATGGAAAGTAATAGTTGTTTAGATTAGACTTAGTTTATAAGTATGTGTTGAGGCCAATGAAGGCATCCATGAATTTATTGTATTGAGCTTGCTCAAAGGAGGTTGCCCCCTCGAAGTGGCCTGTGATTAATAAATTCCTTTTATGTTTCTGTTATTTTTGTTATTTCATGCATTTTTTATTATATTGTTGTAGGAGGTTCCTCTCATTTGGTATCAGAGCGCTTTCTTAGGCTCGCTGGGTGGAATTTCTACCAATTATTTTTTTTGCAGTGGCCTCCAGGTGTTGTGATTATTGCAGTAGTTCATTTTTTTCACATATGTATTGTTCATTTCAATTGTAGGTTCAGATCAGGGAATATCCCCATCCTCTTAATTGTGGGAAGTGCGTGGGCATAGCCCTAAAACTCATTGTGAGGAGTACCACAAGAACCTCGAAGTAGCTGGCCCATTGAGAGGACTGCCAGCGAAAAGGGCAACAACCCCTACCTGATTGACTAGTTCCCATCTATGAGGTAAACTAAGAGCTGTCATTTGTGGCAAAGCGGTTATTAGTTTTACCTGAGCCATGGAGTGAGGGGTACTGCCCCAATATGCAAGCCGTTAGACAATATTGGTGGCCGAGTGACTCCCCTAAACCTTTAGGTAGCTGAACATACCTGGGGCCCATATCTATTGTCAGCCAACAAATTGCAGATTGAATCTGTCCAGAGCCATTTGCATATCCCATTATAGATCATTTGCAAAAAAAGAAAAAAATCAATTTTTTTGCCATATCTTCCTTGCTTTAGCTCCGTTTCCTCTCAAAATTCACTCGAACCCCTAGAATTTCTTTCTACATATTTCCTTCCTTGAGGACCCTACCCCAAATTCCACTTATCGAAGCCAGAAATCCCATATTTATCTATTTTTTAGGGTTTTCCATAACTTCTTCGATTCTCACTCAATAGCCTTCAAATTTTTCCATAGTGTTCATTCCCTATTTCTGCTCCTTTGTCCCTCTTGGACAAAATTTCCCATTCTTTCACCCCACTTCTGAAATTCCCATTTTTTGCTTCCTTGTCTCCTAGAAAGTGTCCAAAACCTAGTCAAACCCTAATTACCCATCAGAGTTTTTCCCAAATCCAAATTTTCCTTTACTAAAAATGTTTCTGTTTTTGTTTTTCTACCCATTCCCCCAAAAAAAAAATTCTCCTGGCTATGGTTGTCACCCGCACAGGAGCAAAAAATATGGAGGATGAACTTGCAACCTTCAAGACCAAACTCCAAGATCTGAATGAAAAAATTTTCAAGCTCAATCTTCAGCATTCAACCATGAACAATAGACGGTAGCCAGAGTCTTCTGCAGACATTGGGTTTTCTTGTTCTAGCAATTTTTGTTGGCTGAAGCTTGATTTTCCTCACTTCAATGGTGATGTTCCGACCGGATGGATATACCAGGCAGAACAATATTTCAGTCTACATAATACTTTTGATGTCAACAAAGTCCCACTTGCATCCTTTCATTTGGAACATGAAGCCCTTCAATGGTTCCGTTGGTACATCAAGGCTCATGAAGAGCCAAAATGGACAGATTTTTGCAAACTCATTTTGCAATGATTTGGCCCTAGTGCTTTTGATGACTTCACAAGAGCACTCACTAAACTTTGCCAAACTAGCACTGTGAGAGAGTATTAGACAGAATTTGAAAAACTAGCCATTCACATAGAGGGATTGTCTGATGAATTCTTCAGGAGTTGTTTTGTTAGTGATCTGAAGGATGCAATCCGATCTGAGGTTAAAATGTCTCATCCCAACACAATGATGGAATCCCTGGGGTTGACTAAGTTGGCGGAGGACAAGATCACATCTCAACAGTGCTCCAAGTACAATTTTGTTCCTTTCAGAAATATGGTTTCCCAAAGACCTCCAATCACGCCAGCTCCTCAAACAACTCCTATCAATAATTTGACTGAAGTAGAGATGCGGGCATGTAGAGAAAAAGGGCTTTTTGTTATAATTGTGATGAGAAATTCACTCGGGGACATAGATGTGTTGAGTAAACAATCTATCTCTTAGATGTGTATTCTCCACCTGCAACTAAATTTTATGAGGATACTCAGGATACAGTAGATGATCAGGTTGAAACTTACTACCCAGAGATCTCTCTCCATGCTTTAGTAGGAGTCACCACCCCACAAACCATGCGGGTCAAGGGTTACTTCAAGAAGCTTCCTCTTACAATACTCATTGATTCTGGTAGCACTCATAACTTCATTGACCCTCGGATCACCAAATAGGCTAATTGTTTTGTCCATCCTTGCTCCAGCTTTGAAGTCATGATTGCCAGTGGGGGAACATTACCTTGCAAAGGGAAGTGTCACAATGTGTGTATCTCTATTGGAGATTATAACCTGTGCTCTAACATGTTTGCCTTTCCCTTAGGTGGATGTGATGTGGTTTTGGGCACTCAATGGTTATGCACACTTGGACCCATCTTATGGGATTTTGCTGAACTTTGGATGCATTTTTTAGACAATGGGCAAAAACACACATTGAAGGACTTACAACCAGAGTCTCTTAGCGTCATCAGTTCACATCGCATGGAAAATCTTCTTAAGAAGAATTCACATGGTGTTATTGCTCAGTTCTATTCCATTCAGATGCAACCATCAGCGGTCTCCACTACTCCTTTAGATCTACAACGAATTTTGGATAGATATGCATGTGTCTTTGCTGAACCAGTGGGATTTCCACCTTCACGACCAGAGGACCACCGTATTCAGCTCCTTCCTATAAGAGTTCATCCCAACATCAGGCCCTATCGCTACCCATTTCACCAAAAGACAGAGATTGAGATACTCATTCGAGACTTATTGAAGCAAGGTATTATTTGCCCTAGTACCAGTTCCTTTCCTTCACCAATTCTTCTTGTCCAGAAAAAAGATGGGTCATGGCACCTCTGCATTGACTTCTGAGCACTTAATCACATTACAATCAAGGATAGTTTCTGATTCCTATTGTTGATGAGCTTCATGGCGCTCATTTTTTCTCCAAGTTGGATCTTCGTTTTGGGTATCACCAAATTCGGGTTCATGAGGATGATATCCCTAAAATGGCTTTTCGCACGCATGATGGCCACTATGAGTTTTTGGTCATGCCCTTTGGACTCACTAATTCTCCTTCAACATTCCAGGCATTGATGAATAAAATATTCTGACCCTACCTGCAGAAATTCATTTTGGTCTTCTTTGATGATATCCTCATCTATAGTAAAACATGGGCTGAGCATCTCCAACATCTGGATCCTGTACTACAACTTCTCTCTAATCATCATCTCTGTGCAAAACAGTCTAAATGTGTTTTTGGATGGGAAGAAGTGGAGTATCTCAGGCATATTGTTTCAGCCCAAGGGGTTCGAGTGGATCCTGCCAAAATAGATGCCATGAAAAATTGGCCGCATCCTCAGACACTCAAGAGCCTCTGTGGTTTTTTGGGACTGATTAGCTACTATCGCAAGTTTGTCAAGGATTACAGGAAGATTGCAGCTCCATTAACAACTATGTTGAAAAAGGATGCTTTTACATGGACACATGCTACTGAGTGTGCATTTGAAAAACTAAAACAAGCTATGTGTACTACACCTGTTCTAGCTATGCTAGATTTTTCCAAGACCTTCACTATTGAGAGTGATGCTTGTAGCAATGGACTTGGTGCTATTCTCCTTCAAGATGAACATCCCATTGCATTCACCAGCAAAGCCCTTTCTGGTACTCTCTACATATGAGAAGAAAATGATGGCTATTTTGCATGCAGTACAGAAGTGGTGGCCATACGTACTAGGGAATCATTTCTACATCAAGACTGATCACCAGAGTCTGAAATATTTCTTGGAACAATGGGTCTCCTCCCTAGCACAATAGAAATGGGTTAGCAAACGCATGGGTTATGACTATGAGATCACTTACAAGAAGGGTAAGGACAATATTGTGGCAGATGCTCTTTCTCTCACATTTGATGACCAAGCTTCTCTTTCAGCTATTTCTATGCCTGTTCCAAATTAGTTGGAATCTATCCAACAAGGCTATGTCAATGACTCTTCATTATCTCAAATCATCCAGCAGTTGGCCAATAACCCTTCTACTATATCGCATTATTCTTGGGATGGTGCTTCTCTGAGATACAAGGGTCGTCTGGTGCTTCCCCAGAGCACAAATCTTCAACAGGCTATCTTCTATGAACTCCATGCTTCTCCATCGGCAGGGCACTTTGGGTTCCTCAAAACTTATGAGCGGGTAGGACGTAACTTATTTTGGAAGGGAATGAAAAGGGCAATTCAATAGATGGTGGCTGAATGTGATACCCGCCAACACAACAAGGGTAAAACGACACTCCTTGGATTGCTCAAACCCTTGCCCATCCCTACACAGATTTGGATAGATATTTGTATGGATTTCATTGAGGGTCTCCTTAAATCTAGAGGGAAGACAATGATCTTGGTTGTGGTTGATCGCCTCTCTAAATATAGTCATTTTTGTGCCCTCAACTTCCCTATTCCACCTCCTCAGTTGCACAAATTTTCATGGACTAGATCTTCCGTCTTCATGGCATCCCTTCTTCCATTGTCTCAGATCGTGATGCAACTTTCATAGTCATTTTTGGATAGAACTATTTCAACACATTGGCACCAAACTGAAGATGAGTTCATGTATCACCCACAAATAGATGGTCAGACTGAAATTATCAACAAATGTTTGGAAACTTATCTTCGTTGCTTCACCTTAGAATGACAACATTAGTGGGCAAAGTGGCTCCCTCTCACTGAATGGTGGTACAATACCTCCTACCACATTGCTTCTAAAATGACTCCATATAAAGTAGTCGATAGTCAGGCACTGCCAGTGCTCCTTCCATACACCCCCAGTAGTTCACCAATTCAGGCAGTCGACATGGTTCTCTAAACCTGAGATCAAATTCTTCACATTTTGCAGGACAATCTTCACATGGCAAGAAATCGAATGAAACAACAAGCTGATCAACACCACTTTGAGCACACTTTTCAAGTAGGTGATATGGTTTTTCTTCATCTACATCCATACAAGCAATCATCCCTGAAACTCAAAGGGTGTCATAAGCTGGCTCCAAAGTTCTATGAGCCATATAAGGTTCTTTAGAAGATTGGGTTAGTTGCTTATAAATTGGAGCTTCCTCCTTCTCGTGTTCATCTAGTATTTCATGTCTCTTGTTTAAAGAAAGTTCTTGGCACCAACATTAGAGCACAAACTATTTTACCAAAATTGGATAATGGAGAATCCATCATTTTGGAGCCAAAGACAATCCTTGATAGGCGCACTCGTCAGCTTTGCTCTCGATCCATCACAGAGGTATTAATTCAGTGGCACAGAATGCAACCAGAGGATGCTACATGGGATCCACTCCTTCAGATTCAACAACAATTTCCACATCTTAAGCTTTGAGGACAAAGCTTTTCTAAGAGGGAGGGGATGTTAGGAACCCGTGTTTAACCCTTCTCTTTAATTTGTCAGTATATTGCTATTGGACGCATATGCTTTGTAAGTCATCCCGTGAGTATATTGTATTATCCCACATTCATGGGGAGTAATAGTTGTTTAGATTAGACTTAGTATATAAGTATGTGTTGAGGCCAATGAAGGCATCCACAAATTTATTGTATTAAGCTTGCTCAAAGGAGGTTGCCCCCTCGAAGTGGCCTGTGATCAATAAATTCCTTCTATGTTTCTGCTATTTTTGTTATTTCATGCATTTTTCATTATATTGTTGCAGGAGGTTCCTCTCATGTTTTAGGTTGACTCGCATGTGAGGTACCTTGTTATCTATGTTATGTGTGTGTGTAATTGTGATTCCACCACGATGTGCTACTTGATGCCTTATTTGTGTTTAGGTGTTATTATTGTTGTTGTGTTGTTAAGCTCTCTTTGGATGACCCTTGGCACCCTTGTAGGTGCAAGGATACAAAGGGACCAAAATTTGTTGTGACATTCTCTCTATTTGTATCATCATTCTTCTATATGTCGTAATTTGTATTGTTGTTGTGTCCTTTGGGGAATGCGTAGAATGCTTCAACATTCTCCCTTGTTGATCTAAAGGATGTTTGTTTTGATTTCATGTGATACTTATTCCTTTGTCTCCATAGTTTTACTAGCCAACGGATGATGTCAATTCCATATATATATAGTCTTGAGATGTCTCCTATATACAACCATTCCTATCTTGATACCAGCTAGTAGATCCCTTTGTGTTATTACTTTGTATAATTTGTTGTTTCTTTTATGTTTTGATTTATGTGACACCTTGTTTCTATGCTCGACGTCATACCATGACTACACAAGACATTGTATATCATGCTTGTAGCATTGCCTCAATTTTCCTTTTGTGGGCGCAACTCCTTTGTGTGATGTAGTTCGTTAGAAACACATATCTTATGGGCATGTGCTTCTAGAAATCTCTCATGCCTGTTTTGTGATTTGTTGTACCTTAAAGAAATTGCTCTAGCAATCACTTTAAGTTGGGGGAATGCATCATGCTATGCTCTCTTTTGGTTGCATATTTTCTTGTTGGCATGGAACTCACCTAGTGATTCAGTGGTCCTCACTAGCTTGTGATGCTTCCTCTTTGGTCCTTGAGCCACATAGTGCAACATAGTTGGCTAGCCCATGCACTTCATGTGACTTAGTGTGGTCACCTAGTAATTTGGCAGTCCTTACTAGTGTGTGGTCCATGGTGGCACTTCTCTTCACATGACCCCTAGTGATAGAGCAAGATAGTGTTAGAGTCACGTGCCTTGTGTGTTTGTTCTATGTGTATTCTTATGTTTGCATATGTGTTATGTTTTCACTTTTGTTTTCACATGTCTTCATCATGGTTTCCATGGGTTTTGTATGTGTATTCATTGTGTCTTATGTGTATACTTTATGTCTTATGTGTATGCTTCATGTCAAGCGTGTATGCATTGCACGTATTATGTGCCTTCCATGTGTATTCCTATATATGCTTTTAGTAATCCACGTATGTGTGAATTAATGTCTCTTGACTTATGTGTTTGTGACCTTATGATCCTAAGTTTGGGGTTACTTCTAGTTCACAACTTGGTGGAATTCTTTGGTGTTCTATGTTTGTGTATTTTGTCTATCCCTTTAGTATGAGTTTGAACGTAAGTTCATATCCACACTAAAGTGGGGGCTAAATGTAGCATCATAAAATGTGTACACTAGACCTTAGTTTAGCTCCTGGTTGGACCTATTTTAAGACCTCTTTAAGCTTTAAATGATGAATATCTTGATCTTGACAAGTAAACCTAGCATAATCAACATAGGATTGGACTAAGCCCATATTAAAAGACACTTTTCAGAGTCTGTGGGCCAAAGGTCTAGGACGCTCGAGTGCCCTGGTTCCGCTTGGGTACATTAGCCCCACTTTGTGGTGTTAGCTTAGGACACTCCTTTAGTTAGTATTTGTCAGCTTAAAGTTGTTTTATTTGTCATAGATGAGTGGGAATGCATATTTAAGTTTGTGTTGTAGTTCATTTTACACCTAACTGGATGAATGCTAAATTGCCCTCATGTGATGTTCTATGCTAAAGGATTCTTCATGTTTGGATTGTCATCTACTTTTGAATGCTATTGAAGTTGTTTGTAGGATTTAAAGGAGGTTTGAAGCACTCTTCATCACTCTCCTTTGTTGGTGTTAGATCTTCATCAAATAAGGTTGGATATCTTGTAGTTATTATTATCATCTTTCATCATTATCTATCATATTATCACAGATCTGGCCTCTTCTCTCCTAGGGCACACACTCTTGGATCTTATCATTTTATGTAGTGGAGGTTGGAACACCAACACGGGGTTTGACAAAGGTAAACCCCTAAACACAACACAACCTTTCCTCTCTTTCTGTGTGTTTAGGTAAGGAGAACAAGTTTCAGAGGCTGATTTCTGGGAAGAGGGCAGTGCAGACAGATATAGATATGATAATACTTGAAGTTCTGCCTAACCCTAAAAGAGGACCAGGCCACCTAAGTACCCTTGTCTTGGACACTTCTACTATAATTTCTAGGTTCTAAATTATTCTCTCACATCTGATATACTTGTTGATCTCTGAGGTTCATTTCCTGTAGTCTGTTATAGTATGTTATTCATCATTTTATGGTTTAATCATAGTCTTGGCTTGCTTCTTTGGTTTTGGTTGAACTTGGTTGGTCTTTCTATATACGACAAAAGGGTAGAACCCCTCTGGTTTGGCTCTCCTCCTTGGGTAGAAGTCATGCTCAATTTGTGCCCCAATGTTTTGTAGAAGAGGGATGAACTAGTTTAACTCTTTAGTCTAGAGATATCTTTTCTACATCAGAATTATATGTCAGGACAAAAGGTTCTACATTATAGTCACTTAGTTATAGAAACAAGAATAAATTTGGAGACTTTACAAAAAAGAGGACGTGGCCAACAAAAGTGGAGGTTGTCTATTGAAGATCATGAAAATATTTTTGAGATAATAAGAGATAGAAAGGATCCAAATTATATGTACCAAGAGCTTTAAGTTATGTGGACGTCATAAGTGTCTAGACTAGATCTAGAGATGATCATCATAGAATATTACATATGGGTAAGTGCAAGAAGATGAGTTCAATTTTTGGCCAAAAAGTGGAAGTGTTTTTCCTATTTTTTAAATTTTGTCATAATTGGAGTGACAATTTGAAGAAATTGCACACAAATATTAATATGATGTAAAAATAAGAAATGTAGGATTGTGTTTCTAGTTTTTAAATATGTAATTTTTTATAATACCCAGATGATGAAAGTTGGTTTTATTTTGGATGTACAAAAAGTGGCTTCTAAAAATCCCCTATTTTTTGCCAAAGCATGCATGTGTACAACCATCATAATTTGACCTAAATGAAGGTCTTTTTCTAATTTCTTTTGTGGAAAGATGCAAAGGATGTTGAATTTTGGTCAGGATATTTTTTGTAATTTTTTGATAATTTTTTTATTAATTTTTAATGGCCCTAATTAGAGCTTTTTACAACCCCTCGTGTACAACCAACATAATTTGAGCTAAACTGATCAATTCACTAAGATTTTTTTCATCATGTAGAGAATGATATCTAGATTGGTCAGACATAATTTTTTTTCAAGAAACTTTCAAAATCAAAAGTTATTAAAAAATAGCAACATATGTTATTTCACGTTATGAGTCTTTTTTTAGAAAATAATTAATAAACAGAAAATTATGTCCAATAGTAGAAAAAATTACATATTTGAAAACCATACTTTCAGATCTACAATGGTTTTTAATTTCGTTAAAATATTTTAAAAAAAGTCATTAGCCATAGTGATGAAACTCGTTTTTTCTCTTATTGTTTTCATGGTCTCCTAGTTGCAGGTCCAAGGCTAAGGCTTGGGTTTCCAAGCTTTTACCAAGCCTAAAACCAATGCAAATTGGTGGGTTTGCAATTTGAAATTATTAGAAATGGGTACCCGTTTATAAACGAGTGCCCATTCGTAATGGGTACTCATTTTAAAAATAATGGATACCCATTTCTAAATGGGCACCCGTTTCTTATTTAGTTGTTATTTATTTTTTTCATAAATTTGTAGTACGACGGATACTCTGCAACATTCCTTTTTACCAGTATGGCCGACAGTGACCAATTCTGTGATTTTTTTATATGCAAGGTGTCAATTTGAACTCTCAAGGACATTTTATGCAATTTTTATAGGGATTCAATCATAAGGAGTATTTTTAGATGGAATGAAGTAGAAGATCCAATTTTTACAGGGATTAAATTTCTTAGAGAGATCAAACAAATATAAAGCAAATATCATATTAAACAGAGGATCTACTGTTGAACACATAAAAGTACTGAGAGGGGGGAGTGAATCAGTACTTCATCAAATTATTTTCTTTCCAACAATATTCAAACTAATGTAAGCATTTAAAGCACAAGAAACACAGGGACATAGAAGTACACAACCATAACACCAGATTTACGTGGAAAACCCTAAAAGGGAAAAACCATAGCAAGAAAGCAACTTGGATCTACTATCCAAATCTAGCCTCACAAATAAAAACAAGATTACATTATCATTTATGGGCTACAACCCAAAGGAAGCTACAACTCCTTGAATAGATACAACACTCATAACTTTTACACAAAGAATCTTCAACCTCTATAACACAATACTTATCTGACTCAATTGTTCCTTTCACAAACACTGACTTCTCCAACCCTCTGCTAACCTCTATAACCTCTACACAACTATCTCACATCTTCACAACTACAATACTAAACTTTGCAACATCAAAACAACTTCAGAGACTCTTCTTAGTCATCACAACTTCTACAATCACCTTCGCAACATAATTACTTCACATGAATTGATCCTTTCCACACTTCATCATTACATATGCTTCTGTGTTAAGAGTATTTGCTTATTATCAATGGTTTCACACAACACACAACTTATACATTACTCAATAACTTTGATCTTACATTTATATCCTTTGCAAGCTTCAAAATCTTTCTCCTTGGTCAACCAAGATGAAACATGTAACATGAAACGTGTAATGGACACAACAGTTAGCTCCAAAACATATGTGGTAATTATGAATCCAATGTGGTTCAAAAAGAAGATATAATTAGGTCCTATTCTACCTTAGCACACTCTTCCAAGCTGGTACACACTCAAACACACAGTAAAATCTAGACCTAAAACAATACCGGAGTAGACAAAATTACATCATGCAGATCACACAATGAACATTATATGACTTGAAATTCCTATACACTTCTTTTTATCATTTTAGGATATTTCATGCTAGCACAAACACTTGAACTCTGATGCCAGTGTCCTTAACAAACTATGCTTACACAGTCTTGAGGTAAAACAATGAGAAGCATACTTGTGGTGAACATAATCATTTGAATCTTGAACAACACATACCAACCGGCCATATGAGATTATCATTCAATCATCAAGGCCAAATACCATTTTGTGATGAACTATAGTGGCATCAACTATCTCCCTCTGCTTACTTCAATTAGCACCAAGACATGTCTTCACATAGCTGACTCTGGAGAACCAACTATGGTACATATTATCACTTGAATCTTGAAAAATGCATACTTTATACTCATATCTTCCTATTCTCCAAACTGCAATGTATTTTCATTTGCGGAGAAGTGTGGAGCATTCTTCTATCTCTCTATGACTGCACTTACCTTCTTTCACTACAACTTTCACTCTTTTGACTCCAAAATACTTTGCGGTAACTTCCATGCTCTAAAATTTGGAATATACATTCTTCACACCTGTCTTTACTTATCTTCAAAACCACAAGGCATAATCTTTAACAACAGAGATATGCGATGCATTTATCTGAGGCTATGACCCATTCACTGACTTGAACTTTACTTATACAATTTTCCTTCAGCCTTTTACAACTTTCTTCATCAGGCAGCAAACACCATGAGTTCATATCATCATACAATGAGAATCCAACCCTACTCATCATAGACTTCAAACATAAACATATCAAAGATGTGAACTTACACATGAACTTTAGAAGATATGGTATGACTATGTACAGATGATACTGATCCATCTCCTTCACTTCACAACTCTTCTGATCAACTTCCTTTGTCTACTTCTTTGACCATCACAACATATTCACATCACTTTGCTTTCTACCTCACAACACTTCTAATCAATGATCACCATACCGCTACAATCTCCCTTTGACATCTTTGGTGACATCACTTCCAATCTTTGAACATAACACTTCATACCACGATTGACATCAATGGAAACGCCTGTGCAACAATCTACGCCTTTGTCATTGATGGCAACACTTAACTTTATATCTATAGATTTCTCCCCTTTTGATTTGAATGGCAAAGGGCTAGTGGTCTTCCTCTGTTCAAAAACCTATAGGCTACCCCTATCTAAATATTCCTTATCACCTTTTTTCAATCAACTCCCCCTGAGGTGTAGCCTTTATCTCTTCAAAACCAATGTAGCAAAATTGTTCTTCAATATACATAGTTGCTATGTATAGAGTGCTTATATAAAAATAGTATTGATTACTCCTGTCTTATTCTCTACATATCTATTCAACCATCAAAAATTTTCATACCTTCAACATATCTTCAATTTACTTAGAAGGTAGAACATTCTTGTAAATTACCTTTAAATGGGAAAGAGTTGTGTCCCAGTTCTTCTTGTTAGAAGACAAAATGTGTAATTAGCTTTCAAACTGAATGTACAACTCTTTTGCTTCTTCCAAGGTGGTTGGAACTTTTACTTTCTAAGCCACATTCACTACTTCAGTTAGGATACTAGTCAAGAATGCTAACCTCATACTCACTACTTCCCTTAGCTGACCTATATCTCCTTTGGTTTTCTCTCTTTGGTCCCGGAGCTGCTTCAACTGAGTATGGAGATTTTCAATTTGGACCCTAATACCAGTTGGATTTACATTTGTTCTAGGATAGGAACTCCGTAATTGAGTCAACTGGAGAGGAGGAGGAAGATGTGTCTTTTTCCTTTTCTAAATTCTCCCCTACTCCAATATTCACCTGCTCATCTTGGTGATTAGGGTTACCTTGCTGTTCTATGTTTTCTAGAGGAGGACTATTATGCACAACAATATGATCAGGTGATGCATTTCCTTCACCTTGTGCTACTTGTTCTTCATCTTGTGTTGTTGGCTCTTCTTTCTCCTCTTGAGAATCTTGCAAATGTGAGTCATGTGGAGGAGATACAACATAGTATGGTGGAAAAACATTGGTGTGTGGTGGAGACACTTGTGGTTGCTCCACATTCTCCACAACTTTTACTCCTTCAAGTATTTTATTTGTCACTTCTTCAGTTTCTTTTTGAATTTTATCTTTATCACCTTCTTCCATGCTCATAAGGGCATCTACTCTTTGCTTTGTCCTTAGCTCCTAAGCATGCATTTGAGCTATTTTATCTTTTTCTTCTTGAGACATGGAAGACCCAGCCTTATCAAGGGCTTGTTATCTCATCTCATCATCCATTTTAATGGATTTTTCTCTTATCTACCTTAAAGCATCAGCTAGGAGCTTTCTGAAACCTTCTTAATAACATCAATCATGGTTAAGTTGTATTTAAGCATATACATAAGTACAACCTTTTTAATGGTGCTCTGATCCATAGGAGGAACATCTGGATATAGATCAACCGTTTCCTTTAGCAATCCATTTTTCTCAATCCCATTGAAAATAGCCTCTAATTGAAGAGGGTCTTTTGTAGGAGCCATCAAAGGAATTTTCTTAGTTTTCTTTTCTTTCCTTTTTAGCTTAGAAGTTCCTTCTTCTCCTTCTTCTCCTTCTTCTTCTTCTTCAACCTCCTTTACATCAGTCTTCTTTATTTTAGCTTGCATATTTTGCCTTGGTTACTTCTTTTCACTTACTTTCATCTGAGTCAGAATTTTAGATGCAGCTCTTCTTCTAGTTTAGGTAGTTTGAGTTGATCTAGAGGGATGCGATGCATTTATAGTAGCAAAAGTAGATTTGCTAGTCCTTCTTAATCCTTGTGTAGCAGGTGGAACAACAGGATCATGTTGTGTTTCCACCGTAGGGACTTTTGATGTGGATTTAGATGAAATACCCCACTTCTTATGTAACTCACCTTTATGCTTCTTCAAGTTCTCCTTTGCACTTTTTTGATGCATCTTGTTCATAATCTCATCATAAGTACCAAATCTCTCAGCAGTGGTATCCGGGCTTGCTGAGAATTTTTTTAGCATAGGTCTTGATTTCTTTTGCTAAGACCTCATAGGGAAATCTTGGGATTCTAGGATCAACTGTCTCCATATAGGTATAATCCTTGTCAACCAAGAAAATGATTTTCCCTTCATACTGCCTTACAAAATTAGATTGAATTCTATCTCTTGATTGCATGTTGGTTTGAAGGGTTTTGAAGAAACCCTAGTACATTGTTTTATAGTGATTTGGATCACTGAAACCTCTTACATGACTCTTAATTTGGGCAGCAATAGGGAGATGTTGTTGCCTTACTTTTCCTCTAAAAGTAGGCAGTTCATTCATAAAATAGAATGCAAGGCAGATGATCAATATACCATACCTGAAGAACTGTAACTAGTTTCCTTTGTTCTTTTCACATTCTCCAGGAGTTGTTCTCTCATGACCTCACAGAGGTCAAAATCTTTTCCTTACTTTACCATCTAGTAAGTTGTATGAATTTTTGTCCTAGTGGCAGAACCCTCTTTATTTGTGAAGTAGATTTTATGAGAAATTCCCATTACAACATATATAACACATGGATTTGTTATATCATTCATAATCAAGGTTCTCTTATCAAATTTAGCTTCGGTTAGTTCAATGACCTTCTCATTCTTAATAGATTTCATCACCAGTACATGTCCGGTAAAATATAGCCCAATAACTACCCTTATTGCATCCTTGGTGATTCTGTAGGACTTATCCAAATACATAAATTCATCATGAATCCTACTCAGAATATATCTTACCCATTTGTGCTCATCACAAAAATCAGGGTAATCCTTCCATATGTCTAGTCTCTTAGCCCCCACATTGGCATATTCTAGTTTGTAAACAACATCATCTTCCAGGAGTTGATCTCTAAGATCTTCAAACTTTACATGATTGAATTCATCTAGCTTAGAGTGAATATAAAACCTGACATCTTTAGTATACACAACATATGCTGGAACTTTTAAAAATGCCCCATCCCTATCAACTTCCATTGCTTTGAAGGGATATTTCTTATACTTCGATCTAGGTTTTTCAATAACATCAACTACTTGCGGAGTCACCATCTCAAACTTCTTCAAATTTAGAAACTAAGGTTTTGAGAAATAGTAGTTCTAATAAATACCTTTGTTCTTCAATCACTAGGGTTCCAAATTTAAGTGCTCCAAATTCTTGGATTATCCTTCAACTAAAATTCACCAAGTCTTCTTCTCTTCTCAGCTCTAGATGCAAAATTCTTGATTATGAATGAGATTTGATTGCCTAAATGAAACATAAGTACCTTACAATTTGCTCCCTTTATCGGGTTAGGTAAATTTCTCTATGAACTCACAGAGACCCAAAAACATTCCACAATCCTCTACATCTTGAGATTTTGTTCCCAAAATTTAGGGGAATGAAAAAATCTTTCCCTATCAACAAACTCATCTGCTATTTCCATGCCAACTCATTTGTGTGTCTAGCTTCCATATACAGAAGCCACATAAATTTAGGGGGGAAAGAATAGATATACACTGGTTAGATCCTCCTCACCCTATGCCTTATCTTAATTAACAATGGCATCTTCTGCACTAGGTAGAAGCACAAATTCTTTCTTCTACATATCCACTAGTAGAAATATGCCGAATAAATGACTAGGTGACTAAAACTTTTAGTCATGTGACCAAAATTTTTTGCAACATAGCTATAAATGACTAATTTGGTCATCGGTTGAAATGACTAAATAAATGACCAAATAAATGACTAATTTGGTCATCGGGCACAAAACACAAATAAATAATTAGTCACACAAATAAAAATTAGACAATATGATGTTAAAGTGGATAATTAAAAAAATATTTTGAATTAAGGGAGTGGATTGTATTATAATATAATATAATAATAATATATTATATTACAATACAATATAATTTAATATATTATAATATGATATGATATTATATAATATAATATAATATATATATATAATATATATATTATATTGTTATATAATATGTATTATTATATAATATTATATTATTATTATATATATTAATAATATTAGAATATAATATTTATATTGTATACTATTATATTATTATATATTAATATATAATATTATATTATAAAATAATATAATTATTATATTATAATATAATTATTATATTATAATATAATATTAAATCATCTTCTGTGTTTGATCTTTCAAAATATTGACGATACACATTAATATATTATAATATAATATGATATTATATAATATAATATTTATAATATATATATTATGTAATATTATATTATTATATAATATGTAATATTATATTATTATTATTATATATATATTATATAATAATATAATATAATTATTATTGTAATTATAATTATTAATCAAAAATAATATAATTTATATTATAATATAATATTATATTATAATTTTAATATTATATTATATTATTAATATTATAATATTATATTATTAATATTATAATATTATATTATAATATATTTAATATTATATAATAATATAATATTATAATTATTTATTATTTTTTGTTTATTTTTTCTTCATGCTATGTTTTGTATTTTTTATATTATTTTGTATTGGAAAGGATAAAAATATTCTCTAAGATGTAAGACTTTTGATTCTACTTTTTAAAATCACCCTAATCTATTTTAATTTCACTTTTGGCACCCACCTCCATTTCATTTTGGCGCCCATGTGTTGCTTCTCGTTGAAACGCTAAATCAGAATTGTTTCATCTCCTTTTTATTTTCTTATTCTTATCAGTCCTGGCATTTTTTGTGCTGTGAATGATACAGTTGGGTATCAGGCATGCCGGAGGAGCCGAGGAGCTCGACGAGCTGGAGGGAGAAATGGAAAAGTGGCGTAGAGATGATGGATTTGTTTGTTGAGGCGAGGGTAGAGGCGGTGTGTTTGAAGGTAGCAGAAGTAGGCACCATGGCCTTTTCACACCACAACCAAACCCTTTTCCAGCCTCGTTTCCTTGCTTGCGTCTACGACATCTTCTGCATTTTTGTGACCCGCCTTGATAATTTGGGGGTTCTTAGAAGATAATATGGGCTTTCCATAGATAAGATAGGCCGACGGCTTAGGTGGGTTGCTTCTTATTGAAACCCTAAAGGTAAACCCTAACTTGGAAAGGCTCAAAACCTTAACCTATTTTGTTTCATCTCCTTTTTATTTTCTTACTCTTATCGGTCCCAGCGTCTCTTTTTTGCTGTGAATATTGGAGCAGAGCGAGGCACTTAAAATTTCATCATAGTGCAGCGGATTATAATATCCAGAAGGAGTCCACCCTTCACCTCATGCATCACCTTCGCGGTGGGTTTTAGGTCGTGTGCTCACTTTCATTTATGGTATAAACATTTGATCCAAGTCTTAAATATGAACGTCATTTGGTAGTAAATGTATTAGGTGTAAGTAGGCCTATTTAGGCTTCTTGAGCCAAAATGGATATTTGGTGTTTGGTTTAATTTGGGATACTGTATATTATTAGGTTTTGATTTGATTTACACATCTAATGAAATTATTTGAAATGGAATGGTTAAATGTTAGATATGGAATGTAATGTTGTTTATGGTTTCAGCTAGTCAATTTCTGATAATTTAATCAAATTTATTCCATTCATTTTGATTTGAAGCTTTCTCTCAGTCCAACTTGAAATCTTCTCTATAGTTAACTTGATTGAATCTATTGCTATGGAATTATAAATCCTAAAAACCTTGTCTGTCCATTATTATTACAGATGCTGAAGCTCCCTGCACGAGTTTGCCTTTTTATGTTAAAAAGTATTATTTAGGCCGTGCATTGATTCAAAATTTTTAATTGATTGATTATTTTGAAATGGTTTAGAATGTAATGACTGTTATTTTCAATTAACACTGTTGTATTATAAATTTTATCATTTCATTCAACGAGTTGTGTGTGTTTTGGAATGGTTTAGAGTATGATGATGGTCTTATTTTCAATAGATATAATTGATTTCGTTAAATTGAAGTGGGTAGAGTTTGCATCATTTACTATGTGTTTTGCATTTTGATTGAACATCTAATGCCTATTAGAATAGAATGTTGTTATTAGTTGATATGGTTGGTGTTTGGTGATTTACTAAATTGATTTATTCAACATTTACTATATTTTGAAGACTAATCCACCTATAATGTTCAATTCCTATTGTGTGTTTTTCTTGTGGGTTTTACATTTTGTATTCATTTTTATTAGAAATGAAATAGTAGGAAGAATAATTAAATGGAATGGCAACATGCTTCTACACCATTGTTGCAATCATATCTTAATATTGATGTGCCACATTCTCTTATAAGAACATTTGGGTTGGTTATGAATAGTATATGTTTTCATTTGTCATTGATGTCATTTGATAATAGTATATTGTTTGCGGTGTTCAGTTGTTTAAATGGACACCAGTCCTTGAAAGTGTTAGTGTTCAATTGTTTCAATGTTTAATAAATGATGTAAATGAGCTGAGATGAATGTTCAATAAATGATGTAAGACAGTCAGTGAGACAAGTTGCTAGTGATGGCAGTGAGGTTGAAATCAGTGAGATTTTTGTTTAGCCAGTGAGGCTGTAACCAGTGAGGTTTTGCTTTGCCAATGAGACATTGAATGTAACCAGTGAGACTTAATGAAATAAATTTTTAGAATATTTGTTCAAGCATTTTAGTCTTCATTTCATGGTGCTTCTCTCAACATTTGACTATCTATGATACTTGAAGTTTATATGCATAAATTTGTGAGGATTAACTAAGTTAGATTTGATTTGTAATTTGAATCACTGATTCACCCAAATAAATGATTAAACCATGACTAAAATAAATGATTACCATGACTAAAATAAATGACTACAATGACTAAATAAATGACTACCATGACTAAATAAATGTCTACAATTTTTAGTAGTTTTTTTAGTCATTTATTATTTTTTAATCAATGACTAAATTAATGATTAAATATACTACCAAATTACCAAATATACTACCAAATTGATGACTAAATATACTACCAACTGAATGACTAAATATACTACCAAATTAATGACTAAAATTTGTTTAGTCATAAATTTGGTCGTGAGATAAATGACTGGCAATAAACTACCAATGGTCATGTGACCAAACTAATGGTCACATGACTAGTTTTTGGTAGTTTTTTAGTCATTTATTTCTATTTTTCTACTAGTGATATTTTCCATTTCCTTCTTTTGCTTAGTCTCAATTTTCTTTGTCTTCTTGTGCTGAATAGGTGGTTTCACAAAACCACTCTTGGAGAATCTTGCATTATGTCCAAAGTTGTTGCACTTGTAGCAAACAACATTATATTCCAGAGTCACACCATTTCTCCTTACTTTAGTTCTACACTCAACAACCATGTGACCAAACTTATTGCATGCATAACAGTAGCCATAGAAGGAATGAGAGATCACAACATCATGCTTTGGAGGCACATATGAACTCTTCCTCATGTTATCATTTCTTCTAGCCTTAGTTCTACAATCAATAGTGTTATGACCAAACTTATTGCAAGAATAACAATAACCATAAAAGGATTGAGAGAACCTGGGATTAGCAACATGTCTAGGAGGAGATCTCTTGAGAGCTTTCTTTTGATTGCTGACCTGTATGAAGTCATCATCATCCAACTTCTGCTCCTCATCTTCAGTTTCCTCAAAGTATTTAGTGCTAGGCTCTTCCTTTTTCATTTCAAACATGCCTTCAGGTATATCTATTTTAGGACTTTGACTTTTCTCAAATCCAATGTCACCTTTATTATTTAGAGGTCTTTCACTACTGATTATCTCATCAAGGATGTTGGTGCTTTTTTTAGTTTTAGACCTTTGTCTATCTGATCCTTTTCTTTCTCCAATTATTTCCTCACATAGACAATTTCTTCTTCAATTTTGGAGCATTCAACTGATTTGTCATTGAGGTTAGCATTTAGACCATCTACAATATTCTTACCTTCTTCAACTTGAACTTTCAATTTGGAAATTGCTTCTTTTGATTCTATGAGCATGATCTTATATTCTTTATTTTCACTCCTTGCTGCATCTAGATCTTCTAAGGTAGAAATGAATTCTCCTTCAAAATAAACTACATAGTCCTCTAGATTATAGGCTATTATGTCTCTATCATCTTCTGGAGGATTTTTTTCCATAAAACAGTAGTTCAGTTCCCATGTGTTCCACTCCAAGATCTACCTCAACTTTTAGATTGCATTCAAGGAACTTAGCTCTGATACCAATTGTTGAACACATAGAAGTACTGAGAGGGGGGTGAATCAGTACTTCATCAAATTCTTTTCTTTCCAATAGTATTCAAACTAATGCAAGCATTTAAAGCATGAGAAACACAAGAACACAAAAGTACACAACCATAACACTAGATTTACGTGGAAAACCTTAGAAGGGAAAAACCATGGTGAATAAGCTTCTTGGATCTACTGTCCAAATCCAGCCACACAAATAAAAATAAGATTACATTATCATTTATGGGCTACAACCCAAAGGAAGCTACAACTCCCTAAACACATACAACACTTACAACTTTCACACAAATAACCTTTAACCTCTACAACACAATACTTATCTGACTCAACTATTCCTTTCACAAACACTGACTTCTCCAACCCTTTGCTAACCTCTATAACCTCTGCACAACTATCTCATGTCTTCACAACTATAATACCAAACTCCACAACATCAAAACAAATTTAGAGACTCTTCTTAGTCATCACAACCTCTACAATCACCTCCACAACAGAATTACTTCACATGAATTGATCCTTTCCACACTTCAACATTATATCTGCTTCTACGGTAAGATTAATCTCTTATTATCAATGGTTTCACACAACACACAAATTATACATCACTCAACAACTTTGATCTTACATTTATATCCTTTGCAAGCTTCAAAATCTTTCTCCTTGGTCAGCCAAGATGAAACGTGTAACATGAAATATGTAATGGCCACAACAGTCAGCTCCAAAACATATGTGGTAATTATAAATCTAATGTGGTTAAAAAACAAGATATAATAAGGTCCTATTCTACTTTAGCACACTCTTCCAAGATGGTACACACTCAAACACATGGAAAAATCTTTTTCATACACCAAGTCATCTCTGCAAACACTTTTCCTTCCTTACATTTAGCTTCAGACCTAAAGTGATGCTGGAGGAGACAAAATTACATCATGCGGACATACAATGAACATTATATGACTTGAAAAACATTCATATACACTTCTTTTATCATTTTAGAATATTTCCTGTTGGTGCAAACACTTGAACTCTAATGCTAGTGTCCTTAACAAACTCTGCTTACACAGTCTTGAGGTAAAACAATGAGAAACATACTTGTAGTGAACATAATCATTTGAAACTTGAAAAACACATACCAACTGGCCATATGAGCTTATCATTTAATCAACAAGGCCAAATACCATTGTGTGGTGAACTACGGTGACCTCAACTATCTCGCTATGCTTACTTCAATTAGCACCAAGACATGTCTTCACATAGTTAACTTCAGAGAAGCAATTGCGGTACATATTATCACTTGAATCTTGAAACATGCACACTTGATACTCATATGTTCCTGTTCTCCAAACCATAGTGTCATATTTTCATATGCGGAGAAGTGCGGAGCATTCTCCTATCTCTCTGTGACTACACTTACCTTGTTTTACTACTACCTTTACTCTTCTGACTCTAAAATACTTTGTGGTAACTTCCACGCTCTAAAATTTGGAATATACATTCTTCACACCTATCTCTACTTATCTTCCAAACCGCAAGGCAAAATCTTCAACAATAGAGTTATGTGATGCATTTATCTGAGCCTGTGACCCCTTCACTGACTTGAACTTTACTTAGATAATTTTCTTTTAGCCTTTTACAACTTTGTTCATTAGGAAGCAAACACCATGAGTTCATATCATCATACAACAAGAATCCAACTCTACTCATCACAGACTTCAAACATAAACATATCAAAGATGTGAACTTACACATGAACTTTAGAAGATATGGTATGACTATGTATAGATCATTCTAATCCATCTCCCTCACTTCACAACTCTTCTGATTAACTTGCTTTGTCTACTTCTTTGACCATCACAACATATGGACATCACTTTGCTTTCTACATCACAACACTTCTGATTACTGATCACCATATTACTACAATCTCCCTTTGACATCTTTGGTAACATCAATTCCAATCTTCCATAATGTGGCACTTCATACATCAATGACAACACATGTGCAACATCTACATCTACTTTTATTTCATAAATTTTAAGAAGGGATCCAACTTTAAGTATAATACAATATTATTTATTGATTTTATCAACACATTTTGGTAATCATGGTATCAAATAAATGTCAACAAAAATAAGAGGAAGGTTATGACACTTTAAGAAATTGAAGCACATCGAGATAAAGAGGTAAAATGACATAGAGATAGGAGAGAGAGAGGATTAAAAAATGAATAATGATGTATCATCCAGTTCAATGACTATTGAAGAGGAGAACATTGAAGAGGAGAACATGAAGAGACCAATATGGATGAAGTGAATGTAGAATATGCAAATGTGGAAGAGGTCAAGATATCCATACAATGTAAATATAAGAGTGAATCTAGGTATGTCTTCAAATCCCTTGAATGATAATGAGATTAATGATTTAAAAATTGTTGAGATAAATTCTTCAATTACAAACATGACAATAAAAATTGAAAATGAAAACCCTTGTATGAGTGAAAATGAAAATATATTTTTTTAAATTGAAGGTAATGTTTTGAAGGATCTTCATGGTAAGATATCTTGGAGACAAATTTGAACCCATGAAAATATATTGTACAAATAGTTTTTTAATAGAAAAACTCTTAGATTTCAATGCCAACTTGTATTACAATTGATGAGAATGTCAAAAATGAGAAAAGTAACGAAAAACGTAGGCATATTTGTAAAACCCAAAAAGGTGGATGAATCAATGGAACAAGTTATGTCTAGTGTTGCTAATGCTATTGGTTCTATTGGAAAAACTATTTGATTTAAGGATAAGAAAGTAAAACGTCAAGAAATAACAACTGCTTTAGTTAATAAATTAGTTTTTGTGAGCAAAAGAATGATAAGTAAGACAAGTGGATATTTAAATGTGCATGCTATAACTTTAAGAAGAGTAGTAAAGAGAAGAGTAACTATTGAAGATGATCCAATTAACTAGTGTTGGACTTTTAGTGGTAGACTCCCAAGGTCTAACATGAAATTAGGTCTTTGATTGAAAAGTTTTGGCATGATAATACAAGGGTTTCATCAAATGCTAGAGATGTTTTGAAATTAAGGGTAGGGTCAAAAAATTGTGATCCTCATCCAAAACATCTTTTAGACATGACTCAAATAGAATTATATAGAAAATTTCTAGATGATTTAGTTATAGAAAAGTTTAGCATAAGTCAAAGATCATTTGAGAAATGTAAACCTTGGTATGTCAAGATTAATAAGCAACAAATTTCTTGTTGTTGCAAAACTCGTGCAATTTTATTATTATTATGATTTTTTTAATTTAAACATTGTACTTTACATACTAACCAAATTATACAAGAATGTGGTATTAATATGCCACCTACAACAATTAAGGAGTTTATAAAAAGTTTACTTTGTGAAACAACTGATGGGCAATTCATTTTTTCAAAATCATGTGTCTCTAGACAATGCAATAGATGTGGCAACCTTTCATTTTTAGGAGAATGCATCCATGAAAGTAGTTCACATGATTTTGGACAATAATTAGTGGATGTGAAGAGGTTCAATAATGTTCAATATCCATTAAAGAATGGAAAAACTAGAAAGCATTGTGAGTTAGTCACAAAACAAAGTAGTGTACATGCATTCATCACAAAGTACAAGAATAATATTGTGTATAAATATGTGAAACACTCTACATATGCTCGGTGGATTGATGAACAATTTCACAGATGTAGGATCACATTTCCAATTAGAATTGTACTTTTAGTGGTTGACTTTATAGAAAACTATACCCTTGCTCCACAAGAGGAGATTCCGTCACAATAATATAACTCAATACAGGTCACGACCATCTTTGTTCATATTATATACAGACATGCAGTTGACAAGACAGAAGATGACATGAAAATTCTGAGGGAGTACCATTTCTATGTGAGTGATAATTGGTTACATTCATCAAAGTTTGTGCAATATTGTTTCAAAGTATTTAATGACAACTTAAAAGAAAGACAAATCTAGATGACACAACATCTCATATGGTCAGAAAATTGTACACGACAATTCAAAAATGCTCGAATGTTTTATTGGTTAAGTAGGGCCCATATAAAGAAAATAATATGCAACATATGTGGAGTTTCTTTGAAGCTGGACATGGTAAAGGAGAACATGATGGAGCTGGAGCATGTGTGAAAAGGGATCTTGCTAGGGAGCAACTAAAATTTCATGATGCAACAAAGTTTCAAGATGCACGTACAATTGTGGATTGGTGTAATACAAAATTGACTATAGGATCAAGTGAAAACTCTAAAGTTCAATGATTTTTTTGGTTGGTTGAAGAAGAAAACATTCCTCCCTAATATGATTGTGATACAATTAGTGGATCAACAAGATGACATTCATTTAAGAGTTCAAATGCAAGCACATAAACTATATGGACTAGGGAGCTCACATGTTTTTATCAATTTTGTATCAGAGGTGAGTGGGAAGCATGTGAAAATATAGATTGGGTTGAAGGATGACAACAAAGATCCCTAACACATCTACAAACACATGATCAAAATGAGATAACATTTTTAGAGGATAATCATTTACAAGCATCAGATGGCTATGATCGTATTTCAAACCTTGTACAAGAAGGTACATTAATTCGATATTTAGTTTCAATACATTTTTATATAATTTATATTTAGTTGTATACATGCATGTATATTTTGTGACTTATTGAATTTGAATGTTTTTTGTAGGACATGTGTATGCTATTGTTTCACTTGAGGGTAATGAGGAGGAAATAGAGTATTGGTTGGCTTGATGTGTTGAGGTAAAACACAAGTTGTTACAACCTAGAGTAGATGATGATAACTTCGAGTATCCAACAGGTTTTGTGGTTGTTGTTGGCACTTGGCTATGTAAATATTTGATAAGGAGGAATGGTATACATGCATTTGAAGATTATGAAAGACATAAGAAAATTTTGCACTACTCGCATCTGGTTGTGGCAACAAATATACAATTAGTGAGATATAAAGGGAGACTTGTCACAAAAGATTTATGGACACTTTCTATGGAAGAAGATAAGGAAATCATAGATGCATTACAAAAAAGAGAGGATGTAGATGGTACAATGGAGTAATTTTTTTAAATGGTTAACAAGTATATAGAAATTTTTAAACTTTTAATCTTTGTTTTTTGACTAATGTATAGTTGTATACATATTTAATTGATAGCACTAATTCATTTACTTTCATGCTCTAACCAAATTATTAAGTGATTTCATGTCCCCTTAAGCCATCCTCTTAACTCCCCTTATGCCATCCCCTAGATAAGTTTCATAAATTAAGTAATTACGATTTAGTTTAATAGCTTTAGAATTTGATCTAGGATGTGAGTTTAAGACTAATATGATTGATAGTTAATTGGTTACATATCCCCTTAAGCATCCTCTTAAATCCCCTTAAGCCATCCCTTAGCTATGTTCCATAAGTTAGGTAAACTTAGGATTTAGTTTAATAACTTCAATATAGTTAATTGATATAAGTTAGCACACCATTACCAAAATAATAGAGTTATTCCATCTCCCCTTAAGACATCCTCTTAAATCTCCTTAAGCTATCCCCTAGCTATGTTCCATAAGTTAGGTAAACTTAGGATTTAGTTTAATAACTTCAATATAGTTAATTGATATAAGTTAGCACACCCTTACCAAAATACTAGAGTTGATTCCATCTCTCCTTAAGACATCCTCTTAACTCCCTTTAAGCCATCCCCTAGCTATGTTCCATAAGTTAGGTAAACTTAGGATTTAGTTTAATAACTTTAATATAGTTAATTGATATAAGTCAACACACCCTTACCAAAATACTAGAGTTAATTCCATCTCCCCTTAAGACATCCTCTTAACATCCCTTTAGCCATCCCCTTAACTCCCCTTAAGCCATCCCCTAGCTATGTTTCATAAGTTAGGTAAACTTAGGATTTAGTTTAATAAATTCAATATAGTTAATTGATATAAGCTAGCACACCCTTACCAAAATATTAGTTCCATGTCTCCTTAAGACATCCTCTTAACTCCCCTTAATCCATCCTCTTAACTTCCCTTAAGCCATCCCTTAGCTATGTTCCATAAGTTATGTAAACTTAGGACTTAGTTTAATAACTTCAATATAGTTAATTAATATAAGTTAGCACACCCTTACCAAAATACTAGAGTTGATTCCATCTCCCCTTAAAACATCTTGTTAACTCCCCTTAAGCCATCCTCTTAACTTCCCTTAAGCCATGCCCTAGCTATGTCCCATACATTAGGTAAGTATGATTTAGTTTAATTAGGTAGTTCTTGGAATGTGAGTTTTGGATTAAGTATATTTATAGGTAATTTATTTCCTAGCGTGCACCTTACCAAAATACTAATTGATTGCATCTCCCCTTAAGCCATCCTCTAAACTCCCTTTAAGCCATCCCCTGTCTAAGTTTCAAAAATCAGGTAAGTTTAATTTACTTTAATAGTAACTATTGGATTTGGTTTAGTTTAATGTATTTCAAGTCTCCTACAACTAGTTGGAATGATTGTCACTAAGTCAGAGCATTCAATGTTTAGCATTCATATTGGATTTCCTATGCTACATATCACTTCAATGTATGGAATTTCTACCATAATTTTGCAACTTTATTTTATATAATTTTCTCACATGACTTATAGTTGTATTTATAGTTTTAATTTATTTATTTATAGTTTTAATTAATTTATCATCTCTGTTTGAAGAAGATCCTACAACTAGATGACATAATTGTCATCATTTGTACTTTCTATGCAAAGTGAGATATGACATCCCTTCAAATCAAAGAAATTTTATATTTTACAATTTACTATAATCTAGGAGTCCAAAACCTTGAAATAGGATTCATGTAATTGTAATTTTGACTATATATTTTGGCTTTGAATTATTCCAAATTGTTGTGGTTGTAATTAACCTTTTTTGATATATATTGTATTTAAATATTCAATAAAAAAATTTATACTTGAGGGTTGGAGACTTGACTATGGATTTTTTTTTTCAATTTTGGAGTTGTTTTCAAGTTATTTTCTTAGTTTTTAATCTTCTCCAAACAAATGTGCTATGTTTATTTGAACTAGAATTTATACTTGATTCACCTAAGATAGATATATTTCATGCATCTTTTTAGAAGAAGTTGGAATAAC
This sequence comes from Cunninghamia lanceolata, assembly GCA_027924645.1. Lineage (NCBI taxonomy): Eukaryota > Viridiplantae > Streptophyta > Pinopsida > Cupressales > Cupressaceae > Cunninghamia > Cunninghamia lanceolata. The sequence goes on from BSBN01000523.1 coordinate 15,949,381, forward strand.
GATGGAATCTTTTCCTTAATCCTTTGATTTAGAAGAAGAAGAAGAAGGAAGTTGATTAACATCAACTTACTTGAGTAGTAGGATGGGTTAGCATTTCCACCTTCATATTAATATTCCTGATTCTCTTTGTAACATCAGAAAATGTCCCATTGGGGGCTTTTCCCTCATAAGGTTTAGCTCCTAAGTCTTTTATCTGCATTTAGGACATCTTGCATCATATTTTGACATCCCGATGAAATGAGCCTAAAGTTTCATGACAAATGGGACCTAGGGGGATCCCTTGAACCTAACCCTGCCCAAAATAGGGGGGGAGGACTTGGGTGCCTATGCCCTAGTCTTTCCCTATTTTAGGTCAGTCCCAAATTTTGGGTGTCATCTTATGACTGTTATTTGGGTCCTATGCCGACACGGTAAGTTTGAATTTACAAAATTCTTGGCAGGAGTGTTTGTAGTTGCATATAAAAGCATGTTTAGGCATTTATTTGTAAACTAGACCATTACTAGATGAGAATTGGTATTTTAAAGGTGATTCAAGGTTTTCATTGTTTTGCAAGAGTAGATTTGTGTTGTTTATGTGTTTGTATTTGCATATTCGAGCAATCATCTCCTGATGGCATGAAGAGCTTCTTCCTCCCATGAGATCTTCACTACAAGGTGACATCATTTGTGTTTTTGAGCATTTATCATTTGGTTTTTACCTCTGCCTCACAAAGGCATGCAATCTCTATCTGACAACGATGTTCGGAACACTTGAATGTCTCTCCGGGGCTTGACTGAGGCAAGCCTCTAAACACCATAGCCCCCTCCCAAAGTTTTGATGATTGCAGGTTACAGGTTGGAGCTGCAAAAAAAGTGAAGTTGCAGGAGGGTACAACAAAGTGTTAGAATTGCAGATTAGAGAAGAAAACAACTCCTTGGACTAGGGGGCCCGCTCATTAGTCCTCAAAGTTCTGCAATGGGAAAATCTCTGACAACAGGAACAAGTTGCAGACTGAGCTTCTAGATCCTGACAAAAACCTAGGCCTTGGACTTGGGCACCCACTCTTTAGCCCCTGACTATTTCACTTCTGAACCCTAAAAATAGGTGCATAGTTATTTGTTATTTTACAGCTTTCTGTAGTAGCATTTTCTGATATTCATCCATTTGCTGTCGTATTTGCATAATTAGGTTTTAATGTATAATCGAGCATAAGAGAAGGTAATTGGTAATCAAATAATGCAAATCTAAGTTTCCCTACATATCATAGTGACCTAGGGTAGGATAGTACATTGCAACTCGACCCTAGGACCTTGAATGAAAGGGTGAAAGGATGATACACATACAAAAACTACCAAAAACTCAACTATCCAAATTTTACCCTTTACATTTTGGTGAACCCATGTTATTGGACTTGTTTGCACCTTGCTAAGTGTTTTTCTTCATATTTTCAGTGATTTCATTCATTCATATAGTCATTCATCTTATTGCATTGGAAAACTTACAAAAAATTTAAAAAATTGGAAAAAAATTGGCATTTTAGGGTTTGCGTGTTGCATTAATTAATTTGAATTTCATCAAATTTATGATTTTTACATTAGATCTGAGTTAAATTGCAAAAAATTACAAAAATTCAATAGCTTGAATTGCATTTTTCATCATAAAATTGCTAGGGTTTTGTTGAAAATTTTGCATTTTTCATATAACCTAGTAATTTCAAAAACTAGGGTTTGTAGGAAAAATCTTGTTTCAGATTTTTCTACCAATCTTAAACACTCATTCAAATTTGAATTTGGCTGTAGTCTTGCATTTTGATACAAATTTGCATTTAGATCTCACAAATTTGCATTTTTACATAGAAAATTTCAACAAAAACTAGCATTTTCATTGATTTTTCATTAGATTTGCACTTACATTTTGCATGTTAGGGCTTGGAAGTCATTTTCAGATCTAAGAGCATTTAATTTTCATCATATATCATCTTGCAAAACATTCATATAGAATTTTACATCAAGATCTCAAACCTAGGGCTTGAAAAACATTGATTTTCACTAGATTTGGCCTTATCGACTCTCTAAACTTGCACTATAGGCATGTTGTAAAGAATATTTTAGAACTAATTAGCTGATATTAGGGGTATTATCTTTTGCCCCTCCTAAAAATATTCACAACTATTAACTTTCAGATCAGAATGTAATTGTTTCTTACTTGATCACCTTTGGATGATGAATCTATTGCTATATATATTCGATTGATTTTAAGAGTCATGACTATTCCAAGAGTCATAACTTTAGGCTTACCTCCCGAAGCTACCAAAACATCAACACTCCCTCTTAGCTAGGGAGGTATCCTTCTAGATATCCATGTCATGGAGTCTCTCAACATGACATCCACAATGGTTATACCCATTTGTGAAATAGTTCATCACAGAGTTTCTCAATGTGATATCATCATGGAGTCACTCAACATGATGTCCACCATGGCTACTCTCATGTGTGGAAGGAAACATGTGCACAAGTTCCCATCACGGAGTCTCTCAACGTGATTTCATCATGGAGTCTCTCAACATGATGCCCACAATGGCTACTCCCATGTGTGGAAAGAAATGCATGAACAAGTGTCCATCACGGAGTCTCTCAACGTGATGTCGTCATGGAGTCTCTCAACATGATGTCCACCATGGCTACTCCCATGTGCGGAAAAACACAAGTACAAGGGTTCATCACAGAGTCTCTCAACGTGATGCCATCATGGAGTCTCTCAACATGATGTCCCATCTCAGTCTCAGAGATGAACAAGGGCTCGCACCTCGTATTTCTCTGTCTCAGAGAAATATACACTACAAGGGCTTTCACCTCATATTTCTCCATCTTAGAGAAATATACACTACAAGGGCTTTCACCTCATATTTCTCCATCTCAGAGAAATATACACTACAAGGGCTTTCACCTCATATTTCTCCATCTCAGAGAAATATACACTATAAGGGCTTTCACATCATATTTCTTCATCTCAGAGAAATATGCATTATAGCAAAGATCACTGATGCTAAGTCTCCCTCTCAACAAGGGCGACATTCTCCACTAATCCAAGCTTGTCCTAAAAATATGCAAACTTCACAACCCCTTGCAATATCCCTACCTTGACTTAACTTGATTTGAGTAGATTTTTCAAAGCTACTCTCTCTATCACAGCGAGAACCCTACCTCGACTTCCTTCACTGAGCCCAATACTTCTACGCTATGTCTCTAATGTCAAGTACACAAATTCATCACTGTCATCACTATATGATGACTTGCAGCATTTCACAAACCCGCTACACAACTAGCATAGCAATGTTTCCCTTTGTGACTCACAAATCTAGTGATCCAATTCGCCATCATTGTATTAGCTTTATGGTGTTATCGTTCCCCACCCTATAAACATTGAACACAGTGATTTTGGGAGGTATTTTGACAAGCCTTATCTGCCAGGCCACAACTACACCCCAACTCCCTCTGCCGCCACCTTAGAGGGCCTAGAACACTTCTTCTCCCATGCCCTTTCTATCCACCAATTTACCATTGGTGTCAACCAGTAAGGCATTTATAATGTGGTCTGCAGAGATACCATATTTCTTGGCAAGTAGCCCAAGCCCACCTCCACTAAAAGTCCCACCCACGCCTACTATCGAGTAGACTCCGGTAGGGAAACCATAGTCCAAAGTCTTGTTTGTGATGGCGGAGTAGAGTTGGCTGAGAGTTGCACCAGACTCCACCCACGTTGTCTTGGATTTCATATCCACTTCAACCCCTTCCAATTTCATGAGATCTATGATGACGAAATTGGGAGCCTGAGAAGTAGAGGAGAGAGACTCATAGTTGTGCCCTCCACTGCGCATCATAATCTGCCAGCTGTGTTGTATGCATCACTACATCAATATGTGCAGTTACGCTATGCTCTTTGGGACAATCAAAGTGAATGGATTTGGCACACTTGATTCCGCACAGTACAGATTCTGTAGAGAGAATTTGAGCAGCGAATAGTAGTTGGCTGAGGAAGAAGAGCTTTTCAATGTCACGTTTTGGATACCGTTTCCACTCAGACATGAGACGAGCACTGATGTAATTGCATTTTTTGATGAGTATGCTACAACCACCCAAAAATCCTCTCCTAATCTGATGGCCCAAAATATGTCCTTTCACATTATTACTACTAAAGAATAGGCACATAATCAACACTGCTTTGATACCATGTTAACTTTCAGATCAGAATGTAATTGTTTCTTACTTGATCACCTTTGGATGGTGAATCTACTGCTATATATATCTGATTTATTTTAAGAGTCATGACTATTCCAAGAGTCACAACTTTAGGCTTACCTCCCGAAGCTACCAAAACATCAACAACAACACCTTTTTATTGGCCTCTTGTATTGAAAATTTGGTGAAAAATTACACATTTTTACTATATTTGCCCTAGGGTTTGACCTAGATTACACTCCAAGCATGTTGTGAAAAATTTTATGGATTGAGGTGACTGATATAATTGTTATTATTTTCTGCACCTAAAATTCTTTACAACACCCCTTTTTCTAGGTCTTGGAATTGAAAAATCATGAAAATTGCCTATTTTTGCTATATTTTCACTAGGGTTTGATCTTGAGTGGCACTATAAGCGTGTTGTGATGGATGTTTTGGAATTAGGTGGTTGTTATTACTGATATAATTTTCTGTCCATAATCACTTTCCTCACAACACCCTTTGTCATGCCCTTTTACATTGAGATTTGGTGAAAAATCGCATATTTTAGTGCATTTTCACTAGGTTTTGTCTTATCATCATCCTAGATTTGCATCAAAAGCATGTTGTGAAGGGTTTTTTTTATTTATTGGACTCAAAATAGACATATTATTTTCTTCCCTTGATCACAATCCTTACAACACCTCTCCTTTCATATATTTGCATTAAAAAAGTAAAAAAAAATCAAGCATTTTAGGTCATTTTTGCATATAGTTTTGCACTTGTCTTTTGCATACTTTTGAAAAACTTTTAAAATCTGACTTTGCATTGATGTTACAAGAAATTTCATTATGGAATCTTCATCTCATCACTCTTTGGTATCTTTACATGCATATATCAAAAACTTTGAGAATTTCTACAAATTTCTTAATATGAATCCTCATGTTCTCACTTATTTACAAACTATGTATCACAAGGATATATTTAAATGCTCTTCACTTGAAATCCTTGACTATGTATCTAATTTTGACAACTTCACATCTCTCATGAATACATACCCTTGGGTAGTAGGTGATTTGACAAAACACATTGAGAATGATGAGAGTGAAAGTTCTCTTAATGCTTTAGATGTAATAGATAAAACATATGATGATGACATAGAAAATGATTCCTCCTATAAGGATATAGTAACACAAGAGGATGAAATCATTGACACATTCTTAAACATTACCCTAATTTGGTGCATGAGACCTCTATAGATAATCCATTAGACCTTCCACCTTTGATTGAAAACTCAAGAACCTTCGATGAGAAGACTATCGATAGCTCTAGTTTGCCTAACAATACCATGCCTTCCTCTCATCCCACTGCTCTCCCTAGCCAAGATGTAGCATTAGTGGATGAGAAAAGGTCTCTCACATTAAATCCTTTAGGGATGGATGTTGGGTGCAATCAAGAGGGAAATAATGTTAATTCAGTCATCATTATGTTGGTAAATAGATTTGTTGCTTGTAAATAACCTTTGTGAATAACTCCATTTTGCCCTTGAATCAACAACAACTTGCTTACAACAGTTGAAGAATCGCAGGACTATGTCGATTCCTCTCTGCATTTGAGAGGGGAAGCTCCCTCGTATGATAGGGGTATATGGATTTTCTGCGGATTTTAATGACAAATTGAATAACAAAAACTAATAAAGAAATGAGAAGTAATCTTATTGATTCAAGTTCCACACATTCAAGTTGAGATACCAAAACTTAACATGATAATCTTTTCCACATGCAACGTTTAAAGGAAAGAAAATTGTTATCATTGATTAAACATAGGAATATCAACAACAACACATGAAATCAAATTGAACACAAATCCAAAATGTTTCTTTATTGCTTTCTTGCTTGAATAATACTATTCGAGTCCTTTACACAATGCCTTGCGAAAAAGTGGAACCCCTTGATTGAATTACAATGTTGTATTTATAGGTGAGGTTAGTAACCACTTAAGGTAACTACCTTAACCACTTTTTGTAACTACTTGGTGTAACTACCTTCATAAGTGCACTAATTTTGAATAACTAAATAACTAACTCTTTCTTACAAGGTAGTTATTTTACGTGCCTAAGTGAGGTAGTTACTCTAAGTGACTATCTTCAAATAAGAGAAACTCAATCATGAAAATTATTTACAAAACAATCCAAAATCATGACTTAAGCCACACACAAACACATCAAAAATGAGAACTATACAATATGCAAACTTGGATTTATTCCATGCTTGTCGAAGGTGCCGTTGATGGAGCCGCTAATTCTGGAAACTGATTCTGTTGACCAGATTCTTTTACTTTAAACATTCTGAAGAGTTTGATAGCTGGAGTAATAGATTTCCCCTTAGGAATTAGGATGTTAGCTATCCTCATCTTCCAAATCTTCAGGTTCCTGTAGATTTTGCTCAACTCTGACACCATACTTGGAATTTGGGAAACATAGATCTTCAAGGAAGTATAGAGATCGATCAACTTGTCCATTACATTCTCATCGAAGACCTCTCTATTGAAAAGTTGTTGATCAACCATGTTCTGGAAACCATTTTGGATTACTTGTGAATCTTCCATCAATGATGCACTTGGGAGGATGGTGGTGAGCTGATTCTAGAGTTTTACACAAACTTGATCAAAAGCAAGTATAAGCTTTTCTTGCTCTTTTGAAACTTGTTCGATGATTACCAATTTCCAACTTATGCTGTCCACCCAAATTTCTAAGTAGTTTTTCTCTATATTATGTAGGATCTTCTCTGCTACGAGGATGTTGACATCAATCTCCATCATCTTTGTGAAATCCTTCATGATATCCTTCCAAGCCGCTTCTTTTTTCTTGACACTTTTCAAGTCTTTTTTAATGGCCTCCTTTTTGATTAAGGCCTCATCATGAACAAATTTTGCCTTAACAAAGAAATCAAATGCAATGGACTTGACTTTGTTCACCCAACTCTCAGTGGTTTTCCCATAAACTTGATATTTTTGGAGGTTATCAATAGTACTTCTTTCAATCTCTCCTTCTTGGCCCAAGATGATTGATTGGTGATCAACATTGAGTGGCATGGTAGAAGTGTCAACTATGGACTTCAAGTAGGAAGACAAATTCTATACTTGTTGCTTCAGCTGATCCTTTGACTGTTTCTCCTTTTCAGTCCTTTCCACTAGCTTTGCTACTACCACATTGAAGTTTTGTATGTCACCCTCATGAGTGGATGGACCCATATCGATCCTTGTGGTGCATGAGCACCCCTTCATCAAGTTAATTAGCTAAGGGAGAAGCCTAAAGTCTTAATAGGTTGTTGTGTTTTATGCATTCCAATGCATTCAATGTAATAAGGTCTATTTGACCAAAAACTTACTATTTTTAGTTTGTGTCTGTTGGTTGGACACCTATCGATCTGTAATGATAGGCTATTAGTTAGTTATCAGTTTGTCAGTTAGTTGTGTCTCCCAGCCCCCTGGAGTTGTCTCCCAGCTACTGGGAACCCAGTCTGTACTACTGTTGGCAAGTAGTTAAATAGCTCAGCTCAGATCGATTGAGGGGATAGATTAAGATAGATTGAGATTTCTGTAGGAAACAGAGAAGTTCTAAAGTTGTGAAATTAGATATCTGTATCAATTTCTAGAAGCAATAAAAGAAAGATCCTATTTGTGTTGTTTTCTGGTGTTCGATTTCCTTGGGTAGTCAATTTTCTAGTTTGCACCTGAGATGGGTTCTTTAATCCATTCCATTGGTTGATTTCTTCATAATTGGTGGAATGGCTGTACATATTAGTTTAGATTTCATTTTTGCATGTTCTGTTTGTAGGAGTTTTGTAGTTATAGGATCGATCGGCATCATGCTATGATGAATCCTAGCATCTTCATGTGCTAGGCGGAGAATTCGCAGAAGTCTGTTTGTTCAATGGAATTTGAAGTGGAGTTACCTGTAGTTGAACCATTGTTAATGGTTCAATGGTTCATTAGTTTCAACAAAGGCTGAGAGTCGTGTCAACAGGAAGGATATTGTCAACTAAAGAGTATCAGGTTCAGCCGATAACTAAAGTCAGGCTGAAATCCTTTATATTGAACCAAGCCTAAAAAGTTCAAGGTTCCTCAGTTCAAAGGAAGTGAGTTCTAAGTAATCGGCATGTTGAAGTTTGGTGAAGAAACCCTTTGGGTGAACCTTTGAACCGGTTCAACAGTTCTGCCGGGGTGTTGAGTTAAAGTTTTCCGCGGAGCGACAGGGACAATATATTTAAAGTTAGCGATCATTGAACCACCCATTGAACCGGTTCAATGGTTCAATGGTTCAATGAGCCGGTGGGTTCAATGAGTCTGATGGTTTCAGCGAAGGTTCCTTTGGTGCGTAGGTTCAACATTTTTGGTGACTTAGAGATTTAATCACCGTAACAGTCAACAATATTAGACTGTGTCCACCAATCCGCTGCATGCTCTACATCAAGTGGTATCAGAGCGAAGGAGTATCTTCTGGGAAGATAAGAAGAGAGAATGTTAGACAGGGAAGGAACATCAGAAGAGTTCCCAACAAGGATGACCAATGCTAAGTTGGCTATCCTGGTAAAGAAGCAGATTACTAAGAGTAAAGCAGTGAGAGCTTAGAATCAGGTGTTGAGAGATGAGTTAGAGAAATTGAGGGACAGAGTAGGTTCTGGTAAAGAAGATGAAAGGGATGAAGAGGAAATCCATAGGCGGGAAGTGGAAGACGTTCCTGCAGAACAGAGACCCTTGTTGAATGTCCTCAAAGCCATGGAAAGGACCATGGATGTGAAACTCGACCTGCCAGTGTTGACAGGAAAGATGGATCCTGATTCAGTGATGGCATGGATAGATGCCTTGAACAATTTCTTTGAAACAGAGGAAATACCAGAATTTCAGAGGGTGAAGATTGCCCAATCGAAAATCAAAGAGGTTGCATTGACTTGGTGGAATTTCATCCAAGACAACAGGGTGAAAGAAGGTAAAAATAGAGTTGCTACTTGGAAAAAGATGGTGGCTTTAGTGAAGGAAGCCTATGTTCCATTGGATTACAATATCCAGTTACACAAGAGGAGACAAAATCTGAAGCAGAAAGATTTAGATGTCAGCTCATATACGGAAGAATTCATGAAACTCTGTGTTTAGACAAAGGTGAAGGAAAATGAGGAAGAGAGGGTAGCAAGGTATCTCAATGGGTTGAGATTTGCCATCCAGGAAGATCTAAATCTGCATAGTCCAGATACAGTACAGAAGTGCTATCAGTTGGCACTCAAAGTGGAAGAAAAACTAAAGAGAAGACAAGAAAAGAACAACAGAGGAAGAGGAAGTCAGCAAAGAGGTGGAAGAAGTCCTTTCAGAGGCAGAGGACATGGATTTGGATATCAAGGTGAAGCCAATCAGGAAAGCAGCAAAGGAGACAACAATCAAAATCAAAAGGCAAATTAGGATCAAAGAGGAAACTTTAGAGGCAGAAGACAACCATTTAGAGGAAGATCCCAGGGCAGAGGATCTATCAGATGTTATAACTGCGATCAAGAATGTCATATAGCCAGCAGATATCTAGAAAAAGCATCAAGTTCCATGGGAGAATGAAGAACAAATCTAATCCAAGAATCTGACTGTCAGAGTGTGACAAACTTGATCACTATTCAAAATGAAAGAGCTTGTGATGGTTATGGATATCCTGAGATAGAAGAATCTTTGATGATTAGAAGAGTGATGACCACCATGAAGGTGCCTGACAGAGAACCCCCACAGAGAAAGTCTTTGTTCAAAACTACTTGCAAGGTAGGAGGAAAGGTATGTAAAGTTTTGATTGACTCTGATTCTACTGAAAATTTTGTGTCTGTTGAAATGGTAGAAAAGCTAAAACTTAGAAGGCTGCCACATCCTTGCCCATACAAGATTTCATGGCTCACTCAAGGACAACAAATAGTTGTGGAAGAGCAGGCTTAGGTAGAATTTCAAATTGGACTGTATAAGGATAGGTTATTGTTTGACATAGCTAAGATGGATGCTTGTCATCTCCTACTTGGTAGACCATGGCAATATGACTTGGGAGCACAACATGATGGAGTCAACAATACATATTCAATCACCAAGGATGGTAAGGTATTTGAGTTATTACCTTTAATAGAGAAAGGGGTAGAGTCAAGGGGGAAAGAAGTCAAAGTAATGTTGATGGAAGGAAAACAGTTCATGAAAGAGATAGTGGAAGAAGATATAGTTGCATATGCACTCATTCCATGTCTGACAGTGAACAAGACACAGCCACAAGAAATCAAGGAAGAGAAGAGACAGATGTTCATAAAACCTACTATCCAAGAGTTGTTGGATAAGTATAAAGGCATCACCTCTGTTGGAGTGCCAAGGTCCCTACCACCTGTAAGGGATATCAGTCATTGTATAGATCTAATTCCAGGATCTACACTTCCAAACAAGGCAGCATACAAACTTACTCCAGAATAGAATGCAGAAGTTGCAAGACGGATTAAGGAATTGTTGGATACAGGTCTCATTGGTAAAAGTTTAAGCCCATGTGCAGTACCCATTGTACTAGCACCAAAGAAAGAAGGCACTTGGAGGCTTTGTACTGATTCTAGGGCTATTAACAAAATTACAATCAAGTATAGATTTCCAATACCTAGGATAGAAGACTTGCTTGACTGTTTGGGAGGTGCTAAGTATTTCACCAAAATAGATTTGAAAAGTGGATATCATCAGATCAGAATTAGGCCAGGGGATGAATGGAAAACAACATTCAAAACAAATGAGGGATTGTATGAGTGGAAGGTCATGCCTTTTGGTTTGTCAAATACTCCTAGTACTTTTATGAGATTGATGAATGAGGTCTTGAGCGAATTTATAGGTAAATTTGTCATAGCATATCTGGATGACATACTGATTTTTAGTAATACAAAGGAAGAACATCTCAAACATATAGACCAGGTTCTCAGAAGATTACATGAAGAACAACTGATGATCAATTTGGAAAAGTGTCTATTTATGTAGGAGGAAATCACCTATTTGGGTTTTGTCATTTCACAGGGAAAACTGAAAATGGATACGGATAAGGTAAGTGCCATTTTGTCTTGGCCAACTCCTAGAACCATGAATGATGTCAGAAGTTTCCATGGGTTAGCAACCTTCTATAGGAAATTTATAAGAGGGTTTAGTCATATTTGTGCACCCATGCTTGACACCATCAAAGGAGGACATAAGTGCAGATTCACTTGGACAGAGGCAGCAGATGATTCATTTGAGACACTGAAGAAGAAAGTGGCACAGTAGCCAGTCCTTGCACTTCTAGATTTCAACAAAATTTTTTAGGTAGAATGTGATGTAAGTCACATGGCAATTGGCATAGTACTCAGTCAAGAAGGTAGGCCTATTGCATTTTTTAGTGAGAAGCTAAATGATGCTAAGAAAAGATATTCATCCTATGATTTGGAGATGTATGCTCTAGTCCAGTCACTCAAGAAGTGGAGGCATTATTTGATACCAAAAGAATTCATAGTGTTCACAGATAATCAGGCTCTTAGTTTTATAAACAGCCAAGAAAAGTTGAACCATAGACACATGAAGTGGGTGGAAACTTTACAAGCTTTCACTTTCACACTCAAGCAGAAGAAAGGGATCAAGAACAAGGTAGCAGATGCTTTGAGTAGGAGGGTTCTAACAATAAATCAGATATAGTTGGAGAGTGTTGGTATTGATTCCTTAAAGACTATGTATGATGCTGATGAAGATTTTGGAGAGATCCACAAAGTATGCACTTCCTTTGGAAACAACTATCATGTGGAGTATTTTGAATTTCTGATCCAAGATGGATTACTTTTCAAAGGTGGATAGTTGTGTATTCCACAGTGTTCTATGAGGTTGAACATCATTAAGGAGAAGCATTATGGAGCTATGGCAGGACATTTTGGTTTGGATAAGACTCTTGATCTGGTTAAGAGGCATTATTTTTGGCCAAATCTATAGTCAGATGTTAGAAAATTTGTAGAGACATGTGTGATCTGTCAGAAAGCAAAAGAAAGATCCACTAATGTAGGTTTATATCAGCCATTGCCCATTCCTTCGCGACCATGGGAAAGCATAAGCATGGATTTTGTGTTGGGTTTACCTCAAATAAAGAAGGGGTATGATAGTGTCTTTATTGTAGTGGACAGATTCAGTAAAATAGCACATTTCTTGCCATGCAAAACTACTTGTGATGCTTCATATGTTGCAGATCTATTTTTAAAGGAAATAGTGAGAATACATGGATTGCCATTGAGCATAGTGTCAGATAGAGATGTGAAGTTTATTGGTCATTTTTGGAGGACTCTTTGGAAGAAGCTTGGAACCAATTTGTCTTTCTCATAAGCTTATCACCCTCAAACAGATGGACATACTAAAGTAGTCAACTGTTCTTTGGGAAATCTGCTCAGATGTTTGACAAGGCAACATGGAGAAAAGTGGGATAACATCCTCTCATAGGTAGAATTTTCTTACAATGACACCATCAACAGAAGTACAGGACAATCACCTTTTCAGGTCGTTTATGGTATCCATCCCAGGGGTATTTTGGAGTTAAGAGATATACCTGCAAGAGAGTCTATTAGTACAAATGGAGAATCTTTTACAGCAACAATAACAGAGGTGCATGATCAAGTCAAAATTCAACTCCATAAAACTACTTTGAAGTACAAAGAATATGCTGATAAAAAGAAAAGAGATGTCCAGTTTGATGTTGGAGATTTGGTATGGGTTAATTTGAAGAAAGAAAGACTCCCAAAAGGGAAACATACCAAACTAATGCAGAGGAAGATCGGTCCATGTCAGATTTTGAAGAAATGTGGATAGAATGCTTATGAAATCCAACTTCCTTCGGATCTTGGATTATCGCCTATTTTCAATGTATGTGATTTAACTCCATACAGACCTAATCCTGATGAAGAACATGAATCACCACAGGGTACATCAGCTGATGACATTCCTAAACATGATCCACCATAGTTGCAGAGGATTTTAGACTCAAGAGTGGCAAAGACAACCAGGAATAATGACTATATGGAATATTTGGTGGCTTGGCAAGGAAAACCTTATTTAGAGGTAGTTTGGATGACTGAGGAACAGATTAGAAAACATGGAGCCGCATTACAAACTCTCATCTCAAGTGGACTTGAGATTTCTTCTCTCGGGGAGTATGGTGTAGGAGCACCCCTTCATCAAGTTAATTAGCTAAGGGAGAAGCCTAAAGTATTAATAGGTTGTTGTGTTTTATGCATTCCAATGCATTCAATGTAATAAGGTCTATTTGACCAAAAACTTACTATTTTTAGTTTGTGTCTGTTGGTTGGACACCTGTCAATCTGTAATGATAGGCTGTTAGTTAGTTATGAGTTAGTTAGTTAGTTGTGTCTCCCAGCCCCTTGGAGTTGTCTCCCAGCCGCTGGGAACCCAGTCTGTACTACTGTTGGCAAGTAGTTAAATAGCTCAGCTCAGATCGATTGAGGGGATAGATTAAGATAGATTGAGATTTATGTAGGAAATAGAGAAGTTCTAAAGTGAAATCAGATATCTATATCAATTTCTAGAAGCAATAAAAGAAAGATCTTATTTGTGTTGTTTTCTGGTGTTCGATTTCCTTGGGTAGTCAATTTTCTAGTTTGCAGCCGAGATGGGTTCTTTAATCCATTCCACCAGTTGATTTCTTCGTAATTGGTGGAATGGCTATACATATTAGTTTAGATTTCATTTTTGCATGTTCTATTTGTAGGAGTTCTGTAGTTATAGGATCGATCGGCGTCATGCTGTGATGAATCCTAGCATCTTCATGTGCTAGGCGAAGAATTCGCAGAAGTCTATTTGTTCGATAGAATTTGAAGTGGAGTTTCCTGTAGTTGAACCATTGTTAATGGTTCAACGGTTCATTAGTTTCAACAAAGGCTGAGAGTCATGTCAATAGGAAGGATATTGTCAACTAAAGAGTATCAGGTTCGGCTGATAACCAAAGTTAGGCCGAAATCCTTTATATTGAACCGAGCCTAAAAAGTTCAAGGTTCGTCGGTTCAAAGGAAGTGAGTTCTAAGTAATCAGCATGTTGAAGTTTGGCGAAGAAACCCTTTGGGTGAACCTTTGAACCAGTTCAACGGTTCCGCCAGGGTGTTGAGTTAAAGTTTTCCGCAGAGCGACGGGGACAATATATTTAAAGCTAGCGATCGTTGAACCACCCATTGAACCAGTTCAACGGTTCAATGGTTCAATGAGCTGGTGGGTTCAACGAGTCTGACAGTTTCAGCGAAGGTTCCTTCAGTGCGCAGGTTTAACATTTTTAGTGATTTAGAGATTTAATCACCATAAGAGTCAACAATATTAGACTGTGTCCACTAATCCACTGCACGCTTTACATCACCTTGTCATAACAAAATCTGCAGGATTAGCTTCATTTATATTTTTCTCAGAGATGGGCTGAGCTATCTCGAGGCACATATTTCTTGAATTCAAATTGGTCTTTATTCTTGAAGCCACCTTAATCTTTTTCAGCTTCTTAGATCTCCTGAAAAGATCAGATACTGTGTTGAATTTAGGAACCACTAACTCTTCTACCTTTCTTTTCTTCAACAAACTTTGTTCCAACCATGGGAGGGAAAGGTTTTCTGAGATCTCATGTACATTACTTTGTTGGAGACTTTGTTGTTTAGGTACTGGTGAGGTTGCTTGCTCTTCAACTTGTTCTGTTTGACATACTATATCCTTTGAGGAAGAAGGTTCCATAATTGAAGTAGGATGTTGTACTTCGTGATGAGGGGATTCAATGAAAATTGAAGGTGACATAGTTGGTATGCCCTCATCAAACCTTGAATCATCTAGGACTTCTACTGATTCTTGTTCTTTCTCTTCTCTTGAAGTAGAGACTACTTCTTTATCCCTTGATCTTGATTTCTTCTTCTTTTGTCTGGGTTCATCTCCCCATGTGTTTTCGAGATTACTTTTTCTCAGAGGATCTTCATCTCCACCACTTCCTTGAGTTTTCTAATGAGAAAGAACATCCATAACTGGTGTATGAGAAGGAACTAATGCGGTGGAACTGTCTTGGTGATCACTTCTTCCTCTTGGTGTCTCTTTCCTACTTGTCAGTCTTGTAGCAGTCAATTGAGCTATCTTCTTCCTAATCCAAGATTTTGACTTCTTGATTACAAAACTAGTTCTTTCTCTGACATCTTTAACCTCTGGATCTACCCAATTGATAGCAAGAAGAGGTTGAGTCTAGATTTCTTTAAAATAGAAGGGATCAATTAGATCTGATTCATCATCTTAAATACCTTCAATGATCCATTCCAACTTGAAATCACAGATTTGTTTCAGGGTGAATCTCGTCCAATCTCTTTTTCTGACTTCAAATTCATCTTCACAGTCTTCCTAAAAGTCTTCAATATTAGGGAAATGAAGATACCCAGGACCAAGCTTCAGATTATTCTTGACATAGTCTTTTCTATCAAAGGGAACCTCATCTGGTATGTGTACAAATTGATCTTAGCTAGAGCCTTCTCCAGATTTTCTGCTCTTGAACTAGACTCACATCTGTAATGATCGAGGCAAATAGGGAAGGCAACTCCTTTGTTCTTCCTATCTCTGCGTTTCTTTTGAATTGACACCAGCTGTCGACAAAGCTTGATCAAAATAAGTTTATCATCCATGTATCTTGGTAACTTATAAGGATAGCCATCGAATCCTCCTACTTGAAGGTAGGTGAATCTCAAAAATTGGATGAAGTAACTTCCATACTTCTTTATCAATAGTGTCACTTTTTTCAATATTCTGATAGCTGTATTTCTTTGAAGTAGCCTCATTGCTAGCATTGTAAAGGCATCATTCACTCATCTGAAATACGCAAAACTTTCCTCTAACTGCAGCTGCTTGTAGAAGTTGTAAACATGTGTCTCGTGATTCAGAGCACCAGTGGTACTCAAACCTAGCCATGAGCTCAAATTAGCTATCGCATATACCAAGTAGGATGACATGTGGAAGCATTGGCTTGTCTTGAAGTGAACCAACTGATCATGTATGCAATCACTGATAAGATGGCCCCAATCAATAAATTGTTTCTCAGCTGATATGATCATGATGAAAAGATACATCCACATCTTGAACTCAGTTGAGTCTGGGATACCTGCCAATCTGTGGAGTAGGGCAATCAAATAGAAGATCACTTTGATGAAAAGAGAGTGATGAAATGTCTTGGGAAGCTAAGATTACCCACCTCTCAGTTTCACCATCCATTCTTTAGCCAAGTTGTTTAAACATTTGCTTCTGTTGTCACTGAAATATTTGTAGGCTTTTTGCTTATCAACACGAATAAATTTCTCTTTGTATGGCAGTCAGAGAATGAAAGTGATAGAAATCCCATCAAGCTTGGCTATTAGGTGCCCATCAATAGTTCTGATCTCTCTAGCTTCAGGATTGTATCTCTTCGCACATTTTATCACCAACTCTAGGCACTGGACTGCTAGAGGAAAGCATGCTGCATTCACTAGGCCACTTTCTACTATTCTTCAGGACAACTTTGACCGATCTCCTTCTGTTAATGATTTTCAAATGTCCTGCAAGTTGATATGCCCCATTTTTGTGTCGAATACCTCTAGAAGCATTGTTTCAATCCTTGGAGCATACTCGAAGTCTTTAGGTTTGTATTTCATGATGGTGCTTTTACAAGTTTTACACTATTATCTTCTTGACCAACTTTATACCCACAACTTGTGTTTGCATAAAGCTTTTTGTCTTGTTTGAATAGATTGCTTCTAGGTCTTTTCAAGATGTGTCAACCTTCGAGACACTGACTAGGATTGGCAATACTAGCCACCCAACATGACACTATCTTTTCTGCATCCCAAGCAAAAATGGACTAGCTGCCACCATTTTTCACGCTATACAGGACATGTAATGGAATGTGGGACACTGTGGAGATGTTGATGAAAATCATGGACTGTAGGCCTATGATACTTGCATTCTATGAAATGACTTTTTAATGGGGTATTTTGCCAGACAGTCTTTCTATGTTTTATCTATACTTACACATTATGCATACATGTATACCGAAGCATATTCAACTATAATATGAGACAAAAATCCTTTTTCAATAATTCTTTGACGGATGCCCATATCCTTATGTGGGCTGAAGATAAGGAGGACATTGGAAAAGGTCGTGAAGCCTAGTTTTGCACTTGCCAGTTGCATTCACTTGAAGGTTTCTGAAGTCTTTTCAATAGATTCTATTTTTTTCATACCTCACATGCATTGCACTATAGGAGAGATGCACTTCTTTGAGGCATTATGTCAAACAACTTGCATGCCTTGTTTGTGCTTCCACATTTTCCATATATTATTGCCATGGCAACTGCAATTACAATCACATTTGCTTGAAGGTTTCTAAAGCCTTTTTCAACGCACCCATTTCGTGCATATCCTGTAACCATTTGAACTTGCTGCAAAACGTCTGAAACATATTTGTAACCACTGCATTTCTGTGAAAGAAAAGGTTGATTTTCTTCATTGACTAATTCTATATGTTATGCTATGAGATGGCGAGGAATGGTGACCAAAGATGAAGCTTACGGCTATGAAGAACAATAGATTTTGTTCTTTGTTTAATTTGAGCACTTATGCAAATATATTTTACTTCGGTTGTTGTAACTACCACATGCGGGCTCACATGCCACAATCTAAATTTCTAGTGTTTGTTTTCACCAAGATCCATTCATATTTCAGTTACCAATGGAGCCTACCTCTCGTAGATATCGACAGATTACATGAAATATGATGATGGTTGGAGGCCGTAACTATTTCATGTGGATCCGTTCTTTCATCGATGTTTTGGTAGTTATTCTTAACCTCGTCAGCAGTGAAGACTAATTTTGAAATTGTTTTTATTCTCTGATTAAAAATAATGTAAGTGTCTTTCATCAATAAGGTAGATGACTTTTGAAAGCTTTAGTAAGGACCAATGTAAACTTTTGAAACTAATTTTCTTTATCATCGGTGTTATAAGATGCTTGTGAAACCAATCAAAATTTCCCAATCACAAAAACAAGTTTCCTTTATTGGTATGTTGATCATGAGGCTAACACATTAATAGACTTGGTAGCAATATTCCTAAAATGATTGTCTGAGGGGCACTTAGTGCACCCTCTTTCTTAAAGCTGATGATTACGGTTCAAGGTAAACCTACCTATGACCTCTTCAACTATGCAAAGAAAATTACTCAAAGAAATCATGATGTTCAAAATGTAATTGCTCATACATAAAACACCCGTAATAACAAGCAAATTCAGCAAGCACTTCATGTGCTTGCCTCTCTTCCATGTTCTCAACCTATGCTCCCTCCACCACCTCGTGTTACTCATAAAAGTGGTCAAGAGTATGATCTTGTTGAATAGCTTCGCGCTACTCCAGCTAAGATCTCTCTTTGGGATTTAATACAAACATCACCTACATACCATGGAATGCTCCAAGAAGCTTTGCAAAAGGTGATTGTCCCACCTACTTCTAAGCCTAATGATGTAGTAGCCGTATTGGATAGGATGCATGCGACAAAAATGGAGATTATCTTTCAACCACATGAATTACCATCAATTGAAGTTCAAAACCAATATGATCCACTTGTGATCTCTATCGCAATAAATAAAACATTGGTAAAATGAGTTATGATTGACAATGGATTGACT
Organism: Cunninghamia lanceolata; assembly: GCA_027924645.1. Classification (NCBI taxonomy): domain Eukaryota; kingdom Viridiplantae; phylum Streptophyta; class Pinopsida; order Cupressales; family Cupressaceae; genus Cunninghamia; species Cunninghamia lanceolata. The sequence continues at coordinate 15,968,295 of BSBN01000523.1, forward strand.
CTTAATGTTTGTAGCATTGACCTACTACAAAAAATTAAGGTTGATACATCACAAATCAAACCAAATGGCATTAGCATTCATGGCTTTGATAATGTTGGATGATAATTCGTAGGCACTATAACTCTACTTATAGAAGTGGGATCCATGCTTGTGCCTACCTTGATTCATGTCATGCCTTGTTCTTTATCTTACAACATGATTCTTGGTAGACCTTGGATTCATGCATTAGGGGCGGTTCCTTCCACCCTACATCATTCAATCAAATTTATATTCAAAGGTAAACTTCATAATAGTCATGCCGATCCTGAACTAGATAACTATTTACATATTGAAACACAAAAACCAGTCAACAATCATACGAACTTAAACAATTTACGAACTAAGTCATCAATGCCTCTGACCATAGATAATGTTATTCAAGACTCTAGAACATCGAATGCACTCTTTGGTGATGATTGGGGCCCATTGGATTTTAGTCCTTGCAGTACAGGGGAATATAAAATTAATAGGCTTGACACATCAAAAGTAGCATCAATCTCACCTAAGCAATCTTTTGAAGCACCTGAGAAACCTAAAGTCCCCTTGGTAGAAAATAAAATCAATACTCTCACTTATACCACAAATTATGAGACTTATGAGGCTTCACCATCTTCTAAGGAAATGACATCCTTTTATGGTCAAGGATTTAAAATCCTTTATAACAATTGCGAATATGTAGGTAAGGGATGTGGTGCAAATCAACAAGGGATTCGAGTACCTATAGAATCTGCTTCAACACATTACTCAAGTGACATTGAATACAATCCTTTTAAAGAAAAGAAAGCCTCCCATCATCCTACACTTAATGTTAATTCAATAAGATCAAAACAACATGATAGATATCCCAGATATGTATGTTCTTAGTGATGGTACCCTAACAGGTAAGTAACCCTAACCCTTTATCTCTCTTGTGATGTGCTTCTCTCGTGATATGTTATGTGTTGTTTAGGCCTCCTAGGATGACCCCTCATTCTCTTGTAAGGTCTGGGATACTAGGAGGCCGCCTCTGTTGTGACCTTATTCTATTTGTATCATCATTCTTCTATATTGCCTCTCTCTCTGATTTCATTGTTGTGTGTTGTGTCTTGCGGACATAGCGTTGCGGTTGGTGACTTGAGGGAACCCTCCTATGTGACTATCCATAAGACACTTGTTTCTCCTCTCTTATTTATTGTTTCCCTTCCTCTAGTGTTTCTATCTAGCGGGTGGATGATGAAAAACATTTACACTGATGCAGACCAAGTGTCTGTTTAGCGAGAAATCAAAAATTGGACTTAGTTCCTAATATGATGATGGGGTTGTATATCTTATCCGATGCTTGGCTAGTAGAAGCACTTGTACTTTCTGCATAGTGATTTTGATGATCTTTATTTCATTTACAAACCTTAACAATACTGATGCTCTGTGCACTTTGTTTGTCTTTGAATCTAGCCTTGGTGGTACTTGATTCAGAGATCTTCATGATATAGCCCCATAGTTATCCTTGAACTCCAAATTTGTAGTATAACCTTGGCTCTTTCTGTGATTAATTATATGCATTTATGTTGTTGCTTATCATGATTATGTAGACACTAACATGTTTCTTACAAGGATTTATTTGTGGGAACATTTGGTGATCGTAAAGTACATGTCACCTCCAAGGGGCATGGGCTTTGCAAAATTCCATGTTCCCTTGTGTGTTTTCTTCCTACCTTAACGTGCTTGATATCAATGCATGATATCAACCACCTTAAGGTGGGGGCATATATAAGGTAAGTTGTCTGTTGTAGATGTTAGCAATGTGCTTGTCCTCAGGTGTAGTTTAAAGACTGGTGGTGATGAGTCCCTCTTGCATTCTAAGTTTGTTTTCAATCAATCAATCAATCAATCATCTTAAGCCCTTTGTGGAGGTGGGGGTGGTGTATCTCTTACAGAGAGTGCCCATCCTGTCATTTTCAAAGGTCCTCATCGGAGGCGAGGAATGGTTCTGTGACTAAATCAACCCTTAAGCATGTCTTCGGTGATTATTGTGGTGAAGCCCAATCATCGGTGTGTTCCTGTAATGTGCCTAAGATGGTGATGAGCCTAGAAATAGGAACACTCCATTGCTCGTTTGCTGTGTTTTCTTCGTGTCTTCAAAGTGTGTGTGTTTGGCATGCTTTCTTTGTTTGGTGTGTCTGTTGCCCCATATGCAGCCTAAAGATCTGCGTGATAACTGCATCCTGCATTATGGGAGGTTTGGTGTGTCTTGCATGTGTGTGTGTCTTGTGTGTATGTTGCCCCATATATGCAATTTAAAGACCTGCACAATGAGTGCATCCTGCATTATGGGAGGTGTGTTTACTTTCCTGTACTTACATCTACATTTCATATATATGAGAAAAAGAAAAGAAAAGAAATCATTCTTGTCTTCTATGCATCTACTATATTCTCTGTGTTTTGTGTGACTGTAACTATCTTCTCTTTGGTTTGCGTGCCTGTCATTGTCTTCAATGTGTTTGATGTGTCTTCTCCATGCTTGACATATTTTTTGACCATACTTTAATGCATGTATTGGCCTCGCATTTATACATACATTAAAGTGGGGGCTAAATGTAACATCAAAAAATGTCCCCTTGGGGGCTTTTCCCTCATAAGGTTTAGCTCCCGGGTCTTTTATCTGCATTTAGAACATCTTGCATCATATTTTGACATCCTGATGAAATGAGCCCTAAGTTTCATGACAAATGGGACCTAGGGGGATCCCTTGAACCTAACCCTACCCAAAATAGGGGAGAGGACTTGGGCGCCTGTGCCCTAGTCCTGCCCTATTTTGGGTCAGTCCCAAAATTTGGGTGTCAACTTGTGACCATTATTTGGGTCCTATGCAGACATGGTAAGTTTGAATTTATGAAATCCTTGGCAGGAGTGTTTGTAGTTACATATAAAAGCATGTTTAGGCATTCATTTGTAAACTAGAGCATTACTAGATGAGCATTGGCATTCTAAAGGTGATTCAAGGATTTCATTGTGTTGCAAGAGCAGATTTGTGTTGTTTATGTGTTTGTATTTGTAGATTTGAGCAATCATCTCCTCATGGAATGAAGAGATTCTTCCTCCCATGAGATCTTCACTACAAGGTGACATCATTTGTATTTTTGAGCATTTATCATTTGGTTTTTGCCTCTGCCTCCCAAGGGAACACACTCTCTATCTGACAACGATGTTCAGATGACTTGAATATCTCTTTGGGGCTTGACTGAAGCAAGCCTCTAAACACCACAAACCCCTCCCAAAGTTTTCATGATTGTAGGTTACAGGTTGGAGCTACAGACAAAGTGAAGTTGTAGGAGGGTACAACAAAGTGTCAGAATTGTAGATTAGAGAAGAAAATAGCTCCCTAGACTAGGGTGCCCCCTCATTAGTCCTCAAATTTTTGCAATGGGAAAATCTCTGTGACAGCAGGAACAGGTTGTAAACTGAGCTTCCAGATCCTGACAAAAACCTAGGCCTTGGACTTGGGCACCTGCTCTTTAGTCCTTGACTATTTCGCTTCTAAACCCTGAAAATAGGTCCACAATTATTTGTTATTTTACATCTTTCTATAGTAGTATTTTCTGATATTTATCTGTTTACTGTCGTATTTGCATAATTAGGGTTTTAATTATAATTGAGCATAAGAGAAGGTAATTGGTAATCAAATCATACAAATCCAAGATTCCCTACATCTCATAGTGACCTAGGGTAGGATAGTACATTGCAACTCGACCTTAGGTCCTTGAATGAAAGGGTGAAAGGAGGATACACATACAAAAACTACCAAAAACTTAACTATCCAAATTTTACCCTTTACACTCCTAGATCACTTCCTAATAAGCTACAAACCTGACTCATCCTATCATATATATGCAAATTAGATTGAGAGATATTTAGCATAACATATTGGGTGACACCAACATTACAACTCCCTATTTAATAACAAAAGTGAAACTAGATAATCTCATGACCCCATGAATGATAAGCAAAAGAAGATTACAATCCTAGAAAAGTGCATCTCTTTCCTATTCCAACTTGGAGGTTAACGGTGAATACACCTTCTCACCTCAAAATTCAATTACTATATAAATTGTTCACTACATTTTCACTTGAATTATGTAAAACATGGCCATTATATAAATAAGTATGAACTTTTTGTTATTAGATGAATGTACAAACTATAAATGTATTTCAACATTTTTGATTATATATTATTTCCAATATATTACTTCATATTATTACCTATTTTACCTAATATGTTATGGTTCAACACATAATAAATTCTCTTTTATAACATGTTTATAGGTAAATTTTGTGTAGATTATATATTCTTTTGAGAATTTATATTTCTTGTTACTATTTAGTAGGCTCATCAAGTGATTTATATTCATATTTGTTGAAGAATATTGTATATTGAATATATACTTTTTCAATTAAAACAATTTTAATTAGTATGCAGATCATTGAAAATTTTTAAATTTTTAAATATATTGTGCTTTTAATATATGTATGTTATTTTGGATTGTCGACCTATCCTTTATAATCTAGAATTTGTATTCTCCCTCCAATGTTAAATTATAGGAAACTTTTAACTCCAATATTGAAATTAGAATTACTAGGACTAGCAATTACAATTTTGACTAGCAATCACAATTACAATTAAACACACGATAATTTTAACTATTAAGACTATTAATGACAATCACAATCAATCAATCATAATTACAATTTTGACTAGCAATCACAATTACAATTAAACACATGATAATTTTAAGTAATAAGACTATATCAGTTACAATCACAATCAATCAATCACAATTACAATTTTGACTAGCAATTAGGATCAGGACTTACAAATTTTTGTGACTTATTGTATAAATTTTCCTCTTATCTAATTAGAATTAGTAGTTTGCAATTTTACAATTAAACACATGATAATTTGAAGTATTAAATATGAGATATGAAATAAATGTTTGAATATAGATGTTGAACACCTAGAATACTGAGAGGGAGGGGTGAATCAGTATTCCCTTAAACCATTTGCACATCAAACATTTTAAACCGTTTAGCATATTTAAATTGCAATGAAGGAAATTGGGCATAAAACATACAGTCACACGTCATAACACATGGACACCAGATTTATGTGGAAAACCCAAGAAGAGAAAAACCATGGTGAGGATTAACTCACAATATAAATTAGTAACAACACCGACTTACAAAAGGTTTCACTATCAGAGGGCTCACTGCCCAGAAGAAAGAAAGAAAGCCTCACTACCTAGAAGAAAGAGATAGAAGAGGAGGCTCATTGCTAGGGATGAACTAATATAATTGCATCTAACCTATGCATGGAGTACAGTTCCAATGAAGCTCAATATTCACCACAACACAAACATCACCTTCATAGCAACACTAAAAAATAGTAGAAACCTTCTGCTCATTGCATCCAATAGCCTAACACATGAAAGCTCTCATTGTTCTAATCAAATTAGCATCACGGACATCATATTCATCACACATACATACAATCATGAATCCTTGACATTTATTTATACCATCATCAACCTTGAAATCATTCTACAAGGTCAGCAACACATCTTAACCTAGAAAATTCAAATTAGGTCTCAACCTAAACATTCCCACAGAGGAAAGGAATGAATGTGGACCACACCACACCTTACCATGGACCTAAATCCACTCTTACATGTTATTCCACACTTCCACAATCAACAAAGCACAACCGCAATTAGTGTAAACAACCAAGTCGACCAAACTTGTGTTAACACCATGAACTTTAAGTGCACACTTTCTCAAAACTAAAAGATGACATGCAGACCATGCACCAAGATTGTACATGATCTAGAAACATCCACAACCACATGAGAACCAACAAAAACCTTTGCAACATCTTTGACCTAAAGAAATAAAACCCCAGAGTACTTAGATTACTCTGTCATCAACTACAACTTAAGAAATGAACTTGCGGAGCACCAAACCATGAACCACTTGAATTAAAGAAAGATATAATCATTATAAGCATAAATCTAGAACTACAAAGCCATAAATAAATCTGCAGAGAAATACAGAGAAAAACAATTTCTCCCAGACACCTTTGCACAACTCAGAAACAGTCTACACATTGGTGAACACAGGTTTCTCTGCACAACTAACTGGAGCACCAAATTTGGAATATAACATATTTAAACACTTCTAAACAACATATTCAAACCACAAGAGCAGATCTTCAATATGGAAGAAATGCAGAGCAAAACCAGAACACTACTCTATTAAGCCAGAACACATGTTCAACACACTGTTTCCTTTATTAATCAAATTTTCTCAAAAGCATTTGGAAACAAACCAACAGAAGCATATTCCTAACATCTTCAGCACCTCTACAAACCAACCAAATCATCTTCAACAACATCCTCATCTCTTCTCAACCTTATCTCTAATCTCTGCTCAACACAAACTACTCATACTCTTGACACAATTGACACCAATGACAACACAAGCTTTTTGACATCAATGACAACACTGACAGCACATACTTGCAATAATAGATGCATATAGTGGACATTCAATAAATAGTAAAATAGTCAATGAAATAGATGAAATAGTCTATGGGATAAATACTGACATAATAATAGTCCATGTAAAAAATAGTGAAATAGTCATAGTCTATGTCAAGTCAATACCGAAATAGTCATAAAATCCACATGAAATAAACACTCTAATACATGTGTATAGTTTGAACATGAAATAAATATAATAAATTAAATTTCGTGCCCTAATTTTTATCATCATCCATTTCAAGATGCCTTTTGGTTCCATGTGACTCAGAGGGTGACTCATGATGTGTACAAGAAAAAAAAGCTTCAAATCAATTTTAATGTCAAAATTGCATGCAAATTATTTAAATCAAATATTTAAAACCAAACCATCAAATTAAATTTTTAAATCTAAACTTGAAAATGTCTAAGCATACCATAATGGGCTCATCATCTATCCTGTCATGCTTGTGTGCAAGAGATATTGATTATGGAAGAATAAAGGTATGTGTCGCCAATTCCTATATTTCAATAAAACATGAATTAGGCTAGAGTATAAATACAAAATGCAAGGTTCAATGATATAAAAGACTTTGAAATGACATAGGATTTAACTATAGGACCTAGAATATGACAGATGACTCATGCATCTGTACAGGTTCATCAATAGTAGGATTAATTGAGCCTACACCTATACTAATCTCATCATGCATACATATGTACATGTATGTATAAATTCAACTTGAAAGAAGAAATTAAAATCATGAAATTATACTAGAAATTCAAATTTAAACTAAAAATGTACAATTTTAAGATACAAACTAGGGAATATGAAGTAGTGTCCTGCATAGATGATGATGGTGGTCCTGGATGGCTTGGTTAGTTTGACACAAAAGTGCCAAGACCTCCCATCTACTCTAAATTAAAAAAGGTTCATTATATTTTCATATTATTCTCTAATTATTAAAATAGATATATCTAATTAAATAATCTCTAGAGACTAATTTTTATACCTCGACCATATAAGCTACCCATCTCTACAGCTGTTGACACTAAATGGTCCAATCGCGATGAAGTGGTAGAAGTTGATGGAGTCATCTGTAACAATCAACATGTTTAATATATTTAAAATTTATTAAATAGATTGATAATTGATAATTGGATCTATATTAATTTATATTAAATTTAATTTTATTAAATGTGGCATACATACCGAGTCCATAGGAGCGAATACTATAGCCAAAAAAGACTCCTCCTCCAAAGCAGATGTAGGACCGAAACATGGATGATTGCAATTCTGACAAAAATGTGGTGTGGATTGCAATGGTGTCAATGGATGTGAGGTGCTAGGATGACCACTAGATGCTCCACTAGGCTCTGCAGGCTCTCCAAGATTAACTTCATCTACCAAGTGGGTAGCTTGGTCAGTTAAGTTTCCTGAGAGTGATGATAATGCTTCGACTGCCGAGACGACTGTGCATTGGTGAAAGGGCCCAGGAACAAAGGGTGAAGAAGGGACAATCGGTACATGGGACAAACATCGATTTGGATTGACACATGTCCCTCATCTATGTTGTGGCATTCCACCACCCATGCCCTGAAATGATCTCATATCAAAATAATTGGGCTTTAAGCCCATCACAAACTTAGTCCATATTTTTTTCAAAAAATAAAAGGGAACCTCATAATTAGCATGTGGTGGATGGTCAAAGACCATCCACTACCATCTTAAAAGTTATTAGCTATCTTCTGATGTGTGAACCATCTTATTGAAAGTCTCTTTTTATTTGGTGCTATTTGTTGGCCTGTGGAGGGATCAATGAAAAATGGGGAAATCATATTTTTTGTAATATGTAGATCATTGATCTCTTTATACGATAGACCATCCTCATAAAACCACCTCCTCTCTTCCCATCATGAGCAGAATGTGTCTAGATCAGTGTGAATAGCTCTCACCGAATCAATAATAGTTTGCATCATAGATACAAACTATGAAATGTGTGGTGGAGTTTGGATTTGGTTTTGCAAAAAAATGTTTTTTTCTTGCAATGTTTGTATATTCTCATTAGTTTTTTCTCACAAGCGAGCCTCATTGGGTGGTGGTGGTGGTTGTGGTGGGGGGGGGGGGGGGTTGGGGTGGGGTGTCCTGGGGGGATTGGCAATGTGTACAAATTGGGTCTAGAAGTAGAGATGCAATTACAAAAAATAATTAAAATTGAATTAGGAATTGAAAATATATACATTAAATTTCATGTACAACATGTGTTTAAATACATGTATAAATTGAAAACTTGGAAATATATAAATTTTCATGATTTAAACAATATGTTAAAACATTTAATTTTACATAATAATGTACATATATACATGCATGCAACCAAGTGACCTTTTGCAAGAAAAAATTAAATGTTAGAAAATGTAAATCAAAATTTATGTTTAATTCCATAAATATATCTTTTCCTATTTTTATAGGCGGTGAATGTGAGAATCATGCATGACTAAAACATGGTATAGGGATTTAAGAATAAAGTAATCAATAAAGGAATGCATGACAACTTAGCATTAAAGAATGTTTAAGAATCATGACATGAATTAAACCATTTTTTAGCTCTATCAATCAATGTATCACTAAATTCATGCATCAAAGTATCATCATCATGTAAGTAAGTATAATATAATTTGTAATTTGTATACCCTTACTAAACTTTTGTTTCCATTTTATCCCTTTTCCCATGTGTGTGCTTTACATGTCATTTTGACCCTTTTTGCAAAAAAACATAGCCTAAAGGCCATTCCATAGCCATGTTACCATTTTCTATTTTGTTCCTAATCCATGTTTATCCTTCCTAAGTATTTTATTTTATTCAATATTTGAACCCATCCTATGTAAGTTCAACATTATTTTATTTTTCCCATTGTTGTTGTCCCCTTTACCCCTTTGTTAAGCCTCAAGTTGTAATGTATCTAGCCTTGTTTTGTTGGAAACCCTTCATCACCACTCTTAATTCTTATTTAGGTTTGAAAGTGACTTCTAGGTTTTAGGTTTAGGTTTAATAATTCATTTAGGTTAGATCTACAAAAAGATATTAGGACTGTTGTGTCTAATTTGTATGTTTTTAGCTTCATGAAAAGAATTTTACAAATGGTTAAATTAGAACTATGAGACTCATTAGGAACATTGAAATCCATGAAGACTAGAAGAATAGGCCTATAGTGTATAACTAGTTCAAGGTCTATATAGACAATTTCAAATGATTTTAAAATTTTATTGCTAAAGGTTTATTGTTAAGCCTATATAAAAGAAACCCTAGAAGTTCTATGAAACCCTAGTTCATGGAGGGATTGTCATGTTGCCATAACTCTTTACAAATATTATCTAGTATCCTATTCAAGTCGTAAGAAGCCTCTCAAGTTCTTATGGGTTTTAGAATAGGCAACTCATTACTAAACTTGTGTTTCCATTTTATCCCTTTTCCCATGCATGTGCTTTACATGTCATCTTGACCCTTTTTGCAAAATTCCTAGCCTTTGTCATTCCCTACCTATGTTACCATTTCCTATTTTGTTCCTAATCCATGTTTATCCTTCCTAAGTGTTTTATTTTATTCAATATTTGAACCCATCCTAGGTACTCAACTTTATTTTATGTTTTCCATTGTTGTTGTCCCCATTACCCCTTTGTTAATCCTCAAGTTGTCATCCCTAGCCTTGTTTTGTTATAAAGCCTTCATCACCACTCTTAATTCTTATTTAGGTTTGAAAGTGACTTCTAGGTTTTACATGTAGGTTTAATAAGTCATTTAGGTTAGGTCTACAAAAACATATTAGGACTATCGTGTCTAATTTGTAGTTTTTTAGCTTCATGAAAAGAGTTTTACAAATGGTTAAATTAGGACTATGAGACTCATCAAGAACATTGAAAGCCATGAAGACTAAAATAACATGCCTATAGTGTATAACTAGTTCAAGGTCTATATAGACAATTTCAAATGATTTTGAAATGTCATTGCTAAAGGTTTATTATTAAGCCTATATAAAAGAAACCCTAGAAGTTCTATGAAACCTTAGTTCATGGAGGGTTTGTCATGTGGCCATAATTCTCTACAAATATTATATAGTATCCTAAATTCAAGTCCTAACAATCCTCTCAGGTTCTTATGGGTTTTATAATAGGCTACTCCTTACTAAACTTGTGTTTCCATTTTATCCCTTTACCCATGTATGTGCTTTACATGTCATCTTACAAATGGTTTTTTATGACCACATTGAGCTCATCCAAACTGTTGAATGCACAAGACAAATGAGAGGGGGGGGTGAATTAGTTGTATCAAAATTTTTAGACCCTCATAAACATAATCACATCAACATTAGTTCACTTAACCTCTTAATATGTTATGAAGATTAAACATGAAAAATAGATAACAGAAACATAATCACATCAACACCATGCACAAGAGAACACTAGATTTTTACGTGTAAGACCCTAAAATGGAAAAACCATGGTGAGGATTAGCTCATAATATAAAGTAGTAGTAATAACAAATTACAAGAGGCTCATTGCCCAGAAGAAAGAATGCTCACTACAATAAGGCTCACTACCCAGAGGGTTAACCACCCAAAGGGCTCACTACCCCAAGGACTCACTGTCCAAAAGAAAGAAAGATAGAAGAGAGGAGGTGGATCACTACCATGAACTGATATGATAGCATCTACCACATGCCTAAGTTTAGTTCCAATGAAGCACAACAAGTATCACCTTCATAACCTTTCTAAAAATTGTAGATAACTTCTACTAATTGCATTAGGTCATCTACCACACGAAAGTCCTTACTACCTCTGATTGAAATTCACAACACAAACATCACCATCCTTGTGCATGTACACATACACATGAATCTTTTACACTTATTTATATCAACATCAACCTTGAAACATTTACCAAGGTCGGCAACACATTCTACAACCCTTGAAACAATCTCCAAGGTTGGAAAACATACAGAATTTTAATTAGGTTTGGACCTAAACATTCCCATAGAGAAAAGAAATGAAAGTGGAACAATTCATCACTTAGCTCAGACCTAAAAACATCTTCACATGCTTCAACACTGTTCCTCAATCCATGAAGCACATCCGCAATTAGTGTTAATACCCAAGTCAGATAAACTTGTGTACAGACCAAGAACACTTAGGCACACACTTTCAAGAACACAACCATAATTTGTGGACCAAGCACAAGCCTTTAACATGATTTGGAAACATCCATGAACAACATGAAATTACCTGGAAGCCAACAAATCCAGCTACAACAAACCTCACTTGAAGACAGTTCACAGACTACTCACAACCAACACTGCCAAGTTCTTCTACCCAAGAAAACTACATTCTGGAGAACTAAATCATAATTGCTTTGGATAGAACATAGATATGGACCTTATGAACACTCATCCAAAACCACAAGACCAAAAACCAAACTGTAGAGAAATGCAGAGTAAAATACTTTCTCCCAGTCACATTGCAAACACTGTGGGGCACAGTCTTCAAACTAGTGATCATAACTCTCAAACCACAACGTTCCAGAGCACCAAATTCTAGATTTAACATCTTCAATCACTTCTCTAAAACATATCCAAACATCACACTCTAGTCTTCAACATAGAAGAAATGCAGAGAAAAAAACTTGGACAGTATCCTGTAATCCAGAATACTTCTTCTCAACACTATCTTCAGTGGCACTAATAGTCGATAGATTCCCATAAATGACAAGAAGGTGTGCACTTATAGAAGGTTTGCATGAATGGTAAATAGTTATACACTTTTGAGTAGTAGTTAGGCACTTTTGAAAGTAGTTAGGCTCTCCTGATAAAAATAAGTCACCTATGGTTTTTATGCAAATTTTCTAATTTTTCTAAGGAACTAACAAGTTGGTGATTGTGAATGCAGGTTATACTTCCACCATTGATGTCCTGAGAGAGACATCTAGTGACATTGGCCTTGGTAGTAGACCTAGATGAGGATGAGGACTTGTTCTTGAAGGTGATGGGCTTATGGTATGTCACTCACGGGAATGCTCCGCAAATGTTTTTTTCTCAAATTGAATGTTGAATGCTCTCCTCTATGAAAGTTGGTGATGTTATGATAATGATATCTCTCCATAGATGAATCCAAATCTCATGAAATCTGAGTATGATGTAAATGACATGGCATAGAAGCTAAGTCTTGCTTTGCAAGCTCTAAAATGAAGATGCCATAGAATTCAGTAGAAAAAGCTAAAACTGTAAATGACTGAACTACAACTGAAATGCAAGAGAAGAAAGAAAGGAAATATTTTTGGTTGATGCAAGATTGCTCTTCAACCTGGGATTCTCCTACATCAAACACCTAGGGTTGTTGAAAAAGTGAGTCCATCACTTTGCTAGAGCTAGAGGAAAACCAAGGCAGTCTACCTCAACATGAGAAATTCATGATGAATCTTCCTTAGGTCTTCCCTTTCACTTAACCAAATACTATTTATACTTTTTGCCTTTGGTGATGCATCTAACTCTGCTATCCAAGGTCTGCTCTATCTACTTTGGTTGCTGCTATGGTAATTGGTCCTCCAATCCATCTTCAAGACTATCACTTGATTCTCCCTCATGATACTGATATAGATCTACAATGTTGAATATAGGTGATATACCAATGGTAGCTCCACTTCATATACAATCCTTGAATCAAACCTCTTAAGAATCTTACATGGTCCAAACTTCCTCATCTTCATCTTGTTGTATGTCCCTACTAGAAATCTCTCCTTAAGATATACCATTACATCATCTTCAACAGAAAATTCCTTATGTCTCCGCTTCTCATCTGCTTGTTCCTTATACTTACTATTCATCTCCTCCAAATGTTTCCTGACTTGGTTTTGTACTATTTCCATGTATCCTACATATTCTTCTACCTCGGTACTTCTCTTGTTATCCATATTGATGTCTCTTAGCTCTACAACTCCTCTAGGTTGTACTCTAGTCACAACTTCAAATGCTATCTTCCTTGTACTTCTGCTCACTGATTTATTGTATGCAAATTCTTCCTGTGGTAGAATTATATCCTAATTTACCACTTCTATTTTTCCATTTGTCTGTGGGTGAAATGCTGAACTAAGTTTTAGGTCTATCTTCATCTTCTTTTACAATGTCCTCTAAAAATATCCAATAAACCTTGTATCCTTGTCTGAAACTATACTCTTAGGTAATCCATGTAATCTCACAATCTCCTTGAATAGATCAGCAACATGTACAACATCATTTATCTTTTTACAAGGAATGAAATGAGGCATCTTTAAAAAATTGTCCACTACTACAAATATAGAAGCATGTCCTCTCTATGTTCTTGGAAAACCTAATATGAAATCCATACTCATATCTTCCCAAGGTCTCTCTGGTATTGTCAAAGGTTTATGTAATTTAGAATTTTGACTACTCCCTTTTGCAACTTGACAAATTCTGTAACTCTGAACAAATTTCCTTACATCCTTATATATCTAAGGCCAAAAGTAATGTTCACTTACCAAAACCACTATCTTATCAATACCAAAATGTCCTTCAAATCCACCACTATGCTTCTCCTTGATAAAATTATCTCTCATTGAACTCCTAGGTATACACAACTAATTTCCTTTGAAAAACATATTCTCCTTATTGTGTTCCTCACAACCCACCCCATTTTGTGGCCAAAATAGGGACCCCCTCTTCTCTACCTCTTATCCTACCTATGAAGTATCACACCTTATTATGATTGGAGACAAGATTTTTGGAGTTCTTGTTTTAACTTTTCATGTTTCATGACTTGGCTCTTTTGCAACTTACGTTGTTGGAATTTTAGACTTTGTCCTTCTGACATGATAGAAGGCATAGGCCTAAAGCTATGAGGTTCTGTTCTGTGACTTGGGTGTGTTCTCTCAATACCAGATCTCCCCATTGGGATATCAGAGTTTGTCACGTTTACGTGATAGTAAAATTATCTCTGATACCCTCATCCATGGACTATTGCATTTCTTGTACGAATGCTATTTGTCAGGGTTAGCCATCTCAGAATGACTGTAAAACATTCCCCAATGGCTTGATCCTAAGGACACTAGTGCAGAGTTAGTAGATCACCCACATAGCATTGGAGGGTAGTCTTTGGCTTGCTCGTTGGCTAGTTTCGTGGTGTGGGAATTGATTTCTCTCCACCTACCCTTTGGCAGTGCATTAATGGCGGCCTCCCGTGCATGCAAATGTGGTGCAATCATGGTTGGAGGGTCCACAGAGTAAACTATCTAGGCCATGCAGCAAGAGTAAACACAATGATGCAGGAGCATCCAGTGGTGTAAGGGAAATCTTGCATCACCTAAAAAAAGATGCGTTTCAAAATTATTGATATTCTTTCCATTTCTTTTCAAAATTTGTGGTTCTGGTTCCATAATCGCTTGAATAATGACGTAGAACTTTCAGTTTTTCCAAACTGCTAAAAATAGCAACCTGCTATTTTTAGAAAGTTTGCATTTGGGCACGGAATGAAGTGAAAATTTATAGGAAACTTCATAACTGAAAAATAAGACCTTTGGCGAAGGAATCACGCAAAGATCATTTGCGAGCTAAAAGATATTAAAGTTTTTGTTTCCTAAAATATGCCTAAAAATTATTCAGACTCAGGTTTGAGGCACTAAATAGCCCTATACAGGCCCAAAAATGGTCAGAATTGGAAGAGCAAATTCTTAGTGTGTAGATCACTCCGCGAACTTTCTGCCGCATAAAACAGTTTGTCAATCAGACACTCAGATCAAAAGTTATGGCTCCTGGAAGTTGACCTATTTTTGGAGGGAGATGCAAATTTCAAAATTAGGTTGTTGGCCGCCAAAAAGGCTATTAATAACCATTTTTGGGAACCTTGGGCATTAGTGGAGTTAAGGGGGAAAAGTGTAGAGTCAAGAATAGGCAAGAAAACCAGAAACCCTAGTTGATTTGGGGTTATAGAAGGCAAATGATTCTAGAGTCTTGTGAGAGGATGCTGTAATGTGTTGCAGCCTATGGAGGGTTGATTCCTCTGATTGTATTTGAGCTTCTATAATGTAATAAGTTGTTCAAATCAATAAAAGAAAGTTCTATTTTCTATGTGAAATTTATGTTGTTGTGTGTTTTATGATTTACCCCCTTCATCAAGTTGTATCAGAGCAAGGGTTCCTGAGTGTGTAGGTAGATCACCGACTGTGAGGTAGTTTACACCAGGACTTGAGGTTGTGGGTTTGTTCTAGAGATCAAGATGCCTCCACAAAGAAATCATATTGGGAGGAATGCTTTGACAAAAGAGGGTTTTAGAGCCCTGCAAATGCAAATCGATGCATTGCAAGAGGAGCTACAAAGAGGGTTTGAGCTGAAAAGAAGAGAAGAAAGCGAAGATGAAGCTGAAGAAGAGCTATTTGAGGAAGAACAAGAAGCTACAGGAGATCCTGCAGAAGTTAGGTTGTTGAGGGCCATTTCTAAGATTAGAAAGAGGCCCAGGATCAAAGTTTCTACATATTCTAGAGATTTGAATCCGGAACAACTTATTGATTGGATAAATGACATGGAGGAGTATTTTGAGTATGAAGATGTGGAGGACGGTCAAGTTTGTAAAAATAAAGTTGAAGGGCCATGAAAATATTTGGTGGAAGAAGGTCTAGTTAGAGAGGAATAGAAGAGGAAAAGGAAAGATCACCAGATGGGATCAGATGATGGAGAAACTTAAGAAGCAATTCATTCCTGTGGACTATGAGATGGAGTTACTGAAGAAGCTGCAAGGATTGAAGCAAGGTAACAAGTCTGTTAAGGAGTATATAGAAGAGTTTTATAAGATTACTATTAGGACAGGCCATGCAGAGGCCAACAAGGAGAAGGTAGCCTGTTACATTAATGGGTTGAGGCCAAGTATTCAAGAGGAGCTAAGCCTGGTCAAAATGACCACCATAGAAGATGCATACTAGTTTTTCTTGAAGGTGGAAGAGAAGTTGAATAAAAGATTTGATAGCAAGCAAAGGGGAAGAGGTCAAGGCAAAAGGAGTGGTGGAAGATCCTATGGGAGCTGAAATCAAGATTCAAAGAAAAGTGAAGAAGCTGGCACCAGTCAAAATTAGAGAGGAGATAATACCTATCGCCCTCGTGACCAGAACAATGGTAAGCAAAGAGGAAGAGGAAGAGGTAGACTTGGGCAAGGACCTGGAAGAGGAGGTTTCAGAGGAACCTATTTCCAATGTGGAGAAGAAGGGCATCAAGCATACGAGTGTTCGTAACATCAAGGAAGGACAAATAGAAGACCTAAAGGTAATGAACGAGTTGCACATGTAGATGAAGATGCACAGTCCAAGTGTTCTGAAGATGCTGAAAGGGGAGAAACCCTAGTTGTTAGAAGAAATTTATTGAATGAGGAGAAAGAACCCAATCAGAGGAAGAGTTTATTCCACACAAGGTGCAAATGTGAAGGTAAGTGTTGTGATATTATTATTGACAGTGGAAGCACTGATAAACTTTTTTTAGAGGAGATGGTTGACAAGTTGAAGTTGACAAGAAGAAAGCATCCACATCCATATCAGATTGCATGGTTGTAGAAGGACCATAGAGATTTGGTCAATGAGCAGTGTTTAGTGAAGTTCATGATTGGTGACTACCATGATGAGGTGTTGTGTGACATCATACCGATGGATGCATGTCATATGCTGTTGGGGAGGCCATGGAAGTATGATAGGAGCACTATCCATGATGGCCGTGCAAACACATATTCCCTGACAAAAGATGGAATTCGTCATAAGTTGAAGCCCT
Organism: Cunninghamia lanceolata; assembly: GCA_027924645.1. Classification (NCBI taxonomy): domain Eukaryota; kingdom Viridiplantae; phylum Streptophyta; class Pinopsida; order Cupressales; family Cupressaceae; genus Cunninghamia; species Cunninghamia lanceolata. Next base: position 15,985,690 of record BSBN01000523.1, read on the forward strand.
TGAAGGAGGTGGAAGAAAAGGTATGTAGTATTGCCAAAATTTGGTTGGTAGATGATAGAAAATTTTTGGAGGGTATGAAGCATGAACGTCATTGCTTTGCATTGATTCCTAAGATTAGTCAAGAGAAATGTGAAGATGTACCAACAAAAGTATCAGAAATGTTGGAAGAATTTCAAGATATTGTCTCTGATAATATACCCAAAGGTTTACCACCAGTGAGAAAGATAAGTCATCAAATAGATTTGATACCAAGAGCCAGTTTACTGAATAAGGCAGCCCATAGAATGACTCTAGTAGAGAGTGAAGAGTTGAACAGACAAGTTCAGGAGTTGTTGAGGAAGGGATAGATAAGAGAGAGTCTAAGTCCATGTGCAGTACCTGCAGTACTAGCACCAAAGAAAGATGGAGAGTGGAGAATGAGTATAGACTCTTGAGCCATCAATAAGATCACGATCAAGTACAGATTTCTATTTCCTAGAATGGATGACATAATGGACTATTTGAGTGGAGCCAAGTACTTCACGAAGATTGATTTGAAGAGTGGGTATCACCAGATCCGAATCAGAGAAGGAGACGAATGAAAGATGGCCTTCAAGACCAAGGAAGGTTTGTATGAGTGGTTAGTCATGCCATTTGGGCTAACTAATGCACTGAGCACATTCATGCGGCTCATGAACGAGGTATTGAAAGATTTTTTGGGAAGTTTTGTTATTGTTTATTTAGATGATATTTTGATTTTTAGTAAGACTTGGGATGAGCATCTGATGCATATCAGAAGAGTTTTAGAGAAGCTGAGGGAGGAGAAGTTGTTGATTAATCTGAAGAAATGCAGTTTTGCAAAGAAGGAGTTGGTATACCCGAGATTTGTTGTCTCAGAGGAAGGTCTTAAGATGGAACCAAAGAAGGTGAGAGCTATCCTTGAATGGCCTATGCCAAGGAGTGCCACAGACGTAAGATATTTTCATGGTTTGGCAAGTTTTTATAGAAAGTTTATCAAGAATTTTAGTAGCATTTGTGCACCCGTAATTGAGACCGTGAGGGTAAAATAGTGCATCAATCAAATGAATAACAGATGACCCAAACATCAACAGAATAGAGAAACAAAGAAGATTCAAGTAAACAAAGCAATGAACAAACACAGCAAACCTCTTCCGTTTCGAAACTTCTGTTGTTCGCCTATCACGAATCGTCCTTTCGTAGATGAGATGAGCCCTCAGAGAGTGCAATCTTTTAAAAGCTGTTGGAGGAAGTCGATGGTGAACGGCTGTAGTGTGATATGCAATGAAGGTGAGCTCCAATGCAACAATGGTGATCTCAAGCTTGTAGATGACAAATGGGTGCCAAAGGCGCGCTGGTGATATTTCTGCAGAGTAACGATGTCAAAAGCCTGGATCATTAGAATGAAGGGATGAAGCTTCATTTATAGACCCGGAGGAATAGGAATCAATGGTTGAGAGAAGATATGAAGATCAACGGTTGAGGATGGTTGAGGAATGTGCAACCAGTGGAAACGTGCCAAGTGTCCCAGCTCCATCATGAAAGGTGGGATGTGACAAAACTGATTGGAGAGTTAACTCCCTTGACTGGTCTGTTAACAGAATTGATTGATCAGTTAGAAGAGTGGATTGTGGAACTGACTGGATTGATTGAGGATTTGACTCAACTGACAGGTTAGTTAACAGACTTGATTGATTGGTTAACTGACCTCTGATTGGAGAAGAAATAGGCCATGTGGGTGAGGGAAAATAAGATAATTAAATATTAAATATATTTAATTACATGTGCAACCTGATGAGGTGGACAAGGTGAGGTGTAAAGGTGATGTGGAATTTTGAATTTAGAACTTTAGGATAGAAGAAATAGGATTAATTGAATAATTTATGATTATTTAATTGTGAAGGATAAATAGAAGAATTTTAATTAAATAAATAGAATTTATTTAATTATGGAACAGTGAATCGATTAAATAAATTTAGAATATTTATTTAATTAATAGAAGAAGGGAATAAATATTTAGAATATTTATTTAGGATGATTTGTGTCATTTTTAGGCGTATACATTTTGCCCCTCTTTGATGCAATGCAGTTTACAGCGTTGCTTCAAAGAAATTGATAGTCTGAATGATGATACATGCCCCAGTTTGCCCCTGGTGTAGGTTAAATGACGATAGGATGCCCCCTCAGGAGATTGGACGGGAAAAACGGTGAAAGTTTTGGAGACGGACGATCTCACGACGAGGAAGGGGTTAGGATAGGTTGGAGGAAAAGGGACGCGGTCAGGGATGCGGGAAGAAAACGGGAGGAAAAACAGACACGGGAAGTAGTCACAGTCATCACCTAGCCAGAATTAGGGTTTTGGAGGCTATAAATAGGACCTGGGTCCACAAGAATAGTCATTTGCACACTTGGTTGATCTGGATTGGAGAAGGAGAGCTCAGAGCAAACCTTGAGCAGCATGGCGGCCAGAGCAGCAGACATTCCACGCGAGGAGCATCGATTCGAGCGAGTCCGACGATTCGGGCGGCCAGCAGAGGCAGGACCCCCGGTATGTGCTTCGAAAAAATTCTCCTAGGGTCGAGTTTAGGTGTCATAAATGCTCATAGAAAATAGGTGAAATGAATACACCGAAACGCAGAACGGCGCATATGCCCCGCGAAGCTGCGCTTTTGTGATTTCGCGGCGCATATGCCTGTTTCGGCGGCGCATGCGTGAAAGCTGCGCATGTGTTCACTCTGGCGGCGCTTTCGTAATTAAGCGGCGCTTTTGTATTTGCGCCGCGCATGCATGAAATGTAGCAGCGCATTTGCTGAAATTGCGCATATGTGACTTCCTGCGGCGCATATATGATTTAGCGGCGCATACATGGCTTTATGCGGCGCATGCGTCAGAACGGCGCATATGTGCCCTGTTGCGGCGCATATGCATTTTTACGGCGCATATGTTGATTGTTGCGGCGCATATACCAGAAATGGCGCATTTACCACCTGTAGTGGCACTTTTGCTTGGGATGGCAAATTACTTAGCCAAACTGACTCGATTAGCGTCCTGTTTGACGCAGGAATCGATGAGCTATCTCCGAGATTGCAGGAATCTAGTCAAGAGATGTAGTGTGCTATTTTGATCAATTTGAAATGCTAAGTTTAGTTGATATAGTCCAATAGATATGTTGAGTATGGTATATGCGGTTTGAGACTGACGCCTTGCTTTGCGTGTTTGCAGGAGGAGATACGAGAGACATTGCAGTCGAGGGAGACGTTCCCTATGCCTCTATTGCAGAGACATATGTTGATGGAGGCTGACAGGGTGGCGCTTGGTGCCATGGGCCTAGATTACGTTTGCTTCATGCCCGAGGTGCGGGCGAACCGAGGACTGCTGACAGCTGCCGTGGAGAGATTCCACAGCGAGGACGGGACCTTCCACTTCCCTACTGGAGAGATGACCGTGACGTTGGAGGACGTCTATAGGATACTGCACTTGCCCGTGGTAGGCGAGTTGGTGGAGTACGACGCACAGTGGGACGCGGGACTCGCCGAGTGTCAGCGAGTTTTCGACGATCCCGAGCTGGTGGGACAGGTCATCCCTTGGCAGGATATCTATGACTGCTACGACTACTTCCCTGGGATCGTGGCTGGACTGATTGCGGGCGTTGTATGCCCTGACAGGAGATCGCACGGGTTCCCCATTGGATGGGGCAGGATTATGGAGCGGATGGTGACTGAGGGCACTTGATACGCGTGGGGACCTTGCGTGCTAGCTCACTTATACCACGACATACATCAGGTGGTGTACCACCGCAGCACGAGTCTATCGGCTGGGGTGCTGCTGTTACAGTTTTGGCTGTGGGAGCACATAGCGGTGACCAGGCCGATATGTGTCTTTGCTAGGCAGAGGGGAGAGCCGTACAGCTATGGCTACGCAGGAGTGATTTCCCAGCACAGGCTGGGGAAGCTGGAGTATTGGCGGCACACGCTGGATGGGATAGATGTGGTCGTCTGGCGACCCTATCTGGACTGCGAGCCTTGGGACGATGAGGGAGATGAGCTCCCCTTTTGCTTTCAGACTAGGTGGCTGATAGGCCGGACACGGCACATCTTGGAGAGGCAGACGGTGGGCCGAGTACTGAGACAGTTCGGCAGGAGACAGGGCATGCCGCAGGGACAGGCCATGTTTGCACGGACGCATGCAGAGAGGGTCCGATGGGGGCCGATGGCTTCTTACGAGGAGGCTCTGGCAGAGTTCTAGCAGTTGCCTTATGTGGCATGGGATATGAGGCGAGAGATTGCAGATGCTGGGGTTACACAGGAGTATGAGGATTGGATTACTGCACATCCATTTCCGAGATATTCAGGACCTGGTATGCTGGTGCCTCGTATCGACGAGGCGGACTCAGAGGAGGAGGGAGAGGCTGGTCCAGGGCGGAGGGCCGCTAGAGGAGGACGAGGACGCGGTGGCCGAGCTGCAGAGAGGCCGAGGCAGCGGAGGAGGATAGACTGGGCTGGGCAGGCAGTGCCAGGACAGGGGGAGGGACAGCAGCAGGCACAGATGCCACCACCCCAGCAGGTACCCCAGCAGCAGGTACCCCAGCAGCAGGTGCCACAGCAGCAGGTGCCCCAGCAGCAAGGGCTAGGACAGGCAGAGGCAGCACAGGGGCCGGTGCAGGGTGAGGCACATGAGAGGACCATAGCCAGCCTGAGAGGACAGGTGCGGGAGCTGCAGGCACAGCTGAGGAGAGTGGAGAGGATGCGAGATACAGATGCAGCAGTGATCGCTGGCTTGACTCGCGAGCGAGACATGGCAGATGCCCGGGTACGTCTGATCCGAGTAGAGAGGGACACAGCAGTAGCTGCCATGGGCACAGATGCAGCGAGTACATTTTTGGTTGGGCAGGTGCAGCAGGCACAGGCACAGGTAGGCCAGTTGCAGACGCAGTTGGCACAGGCACAGACAGACTTAGCCAGAGCACAGCAGCAGGTACAGTACTACCGAGGCTTGTACCATGGTGCCGTGTCGGCGAGCCAAAGGGCAGGGAGTTTCAGGACTCAGTCTGGGGTGGCTCACAGAGCAGGTCCATCCCAGTCAGGGGCATCTGTCATGGGACCCCAGCAGTCAGGAGCCGGTAGTGGTGGCTCACAGCCGCAGGGGTAGTCAGAGACCAGATTTTGCACTTTTTGGGACATGTATCATCGTCTATTTAGACGTATATTGTATATGACACTTTGATTTTGAGAGAGATGGTGATATTGTACATTTGGACATCTTTGTATATGATAGTAGGGATGATGATGCAGCTTTGTGTATCTATTGCATGCGTTTATGAGATGATTACTTCTATTGCATGATGTGGTTCTATTGCATAGTTAGATGGTTTATATGATGTTATATGAGAAATACTTTGATATGCTGCTATATGATGTCTATATGATTTAATGTGACAAATGAATGCAAAGTTAATATGATGTTCTTGTGATGATGCAAATGTATGTATGGGAAACACTATTTCTATGTTATGATGCTGTATAGATATGTGAGATGCTACTGGATACCTATATGATGCAATGCTTTGAATGTATGCATTTGTAACATGAGTACTATGGGGTGATGTAACTATACATGTGATGTACTTAGCTATGTTGTTTGATTTTCTGGGCTTTTAAGATTAAGATGTGATGCAAATGTATTGGTGACCTAATGCATTGGATGATGTATTCTACTAACCTAATCATGTGCATGACTAGTTTCGACGAATGATATGATATGCTCCTAGATGCCTTGTTTTTGTGATGTCCAAATGTACGCTATCGACAGAAGAATGACATGATGGACAGAGGGATGGTTGCGAAAGAATGACGTAGGAAATTTTCTTGATATCGTTACTCTGCATAGTTTGAATAATGAGGATTGTATGGATGGGTGTACGGATATAGGACGGATGCTTTGCTTTTAGATTGCTTTATTTCATCATTGGGCATTTTATTTTTGGTATTTTTCAGAAATGTTGTAAGTGAATACAAGCATCGAGGTATAATTGAACCGAGATGACCTGAGTATCGCTTACATGGATTGTGATTTAGCAAGTTGAGACAAGCATCTAGTCAAAATTGAATCTAGATGACCTGAGTACCTCTTGCGTTTCAACAAGCAAGGATTGCCCCCGTTCATGTTAGACCTTTGATGTCCTCGGTGATCTTTTGCCGATCACGTCCTAAGACAAGGCTTCACATTACTAAAGTTTAATCCCCAAATAGCAAACAAAGAAAGTAATCATGCCCCCATCATAGCCTCTCTAGCTTTTGGCATCCTTGAGTTGCATAGGAAGGTATGATAGCAAAAATCAAGACTCTGGAACTTAACCCTAGTTTCCAATCTACAAAAGCATATGTGCGTTGATACGTGTTTATTTCTTGCCTTAATTTTCATAAAATCATTTAGAAGACCTTGGGTATTTGCTTTGCATTGGATGGGTTAAGATGGTCATAGTCAAGGTTTCTGCTTGAAGCGCGGGTGTTTGCTCGCATTTGCTTGCTTGGTGAGAAGATTTGCACTATCCTTATTGAGAAGACGGACCCTAATGGACTGACCTAGTGCCTCGGGGGCTCATTGCTAAATGGCCTTGCCTACGTGACGACGCAGAGGCAACGTAGTTCGGGGTAAACCCTAATGGACCATGGATGGACTAGAAGAAAGACGACAAGAATGAAGACAAGAGGGGAGACAAATGGGACCTTGGGAGAGATGGAAGCCTCGGGGGCGCATTAGAATAATGGCCTTGCCTACGTGACGGCGCAGAGGCAACGTAGTTCACGGATTCGGACCACAGATATTGACGAGAGACGCTACGCTAGGCTCACTTCGAGGAGACGATATGGGACAAAACCCTGGTTGACAAGGCCACAAGCTGAGTATCAAGCCATGATAGGTAACTGTCAAGTGTTTACTGTGGGATGGATATGGGTCGAATGGGGAAAATAGAGAGAGAATGGGCTCAAGGTGATTGGATTCCCAAAGATGGAGAATGCGGTTTGTCACAAGCAACACCTGTTTACCAGGTTTTCATCACTTGCTTTTATTTGCACGAGAAGCTAGAAAGTAACATGACGCCTGATTGCCAGGTTTTCCCCATGATACCTATCCAAGGCGCCTGTTTGCCAGGTTTTCACCAAAGGACGATTTTTTTTTTTTTGGATTTTATGATTTTTTTTGACTTTATTGTGCCCCCTTGCATTGGGGTTCTCTTAGGTATAGAACCTGCGAAGGTGTATGCTGTTGATGGGATCATCAAACAACTCACCTTCTGATGTGGCCAACTGATATGCCCCCGATCCGTAAGTTGATACAATTACATAGGGTCCAAGCCAGTTAGGCTCGAACTTACCTTTCTTTTCTCTGTCCTGCTGATTGCGAGGGTTCTCTTTTAGGACGAGGTCCCCAACCTTGAAGCATCTTGGTCTAACCTTGTGGTTGTAGCTTCTTGACATCATCTGTTGATAGGCTTTGAGATGGTCAAAAGCTTTCTGGCGTCGTTCCTCTAGCAGTTCTAGCTCTTGCAGTCTGGTGACTCTGTACTCTTCGTCTGAGATGAGACCTTTCAACGACACCCGAAGGGAGGGGAGTTCGACCTCAATAGGAAGGATGGCTTCGGAACCATAGACGAGGGCGTAGGGTGTAGCACCTGTGGGAGTGCGTATGCTGGTTCGATAGGCCCACAGAGCGGGATTGAGCTGGACGTGCCAATCGCGACCGGCTTCATTGACAGTCTTCTTTAGGAGTTTCAGAATGGTTTTGTTGGATGCCTCAGCTTGGCCGTTACCTTGGGGGTAATATGGGGTGGAGAAGCGATGTTGGATCTTGAACCGTTCACAAAGTTCCTGGACATCTTGATTTTTGAAGGGTCTCCCGTTATCCGTTATGATGGATGAAGGGATGCCGTATCGGCAGATAATGTAATTCAGAATGAAAGAGGAAATTTGCTTTCCTATGACGGTTGATAAGGGAACGGCTTCAATCCACTTTGTGAAGTATTCAGTAGCGGTTATGATGAATTTATGGCCGTTGGAAGAAGGCGGATGGATCTTTCCTACGAGGTCTAGTCCCCACTGGCAAAAGGGCCAGGGTGTCGTTAGAGGTCTCAACTCCTGAGCAGGTGCATGAATCAGGTTCCCATGTATCTGGCACTGTCTGTACTTTTTGACGAACTGATATGAATCCATTTCCATATTGGGCCAGTAATAACCCAAACGCATGAGTTTCTTAGCTAAGGAAGGACCGCTGGAGTGTGTTCCGCAGATCCCTTCGTGCACGTCTCGCAAGGCAGTAATAGATTCTTCCTGTTCTAGACAACGGAGTAAAGTACCATCCAGACCACATCGGTAAAGGGTATTGGCGATAATGGTGTAACGGGAGGCTTGTCGGATGAAGGTTCATTTTTGGTTGGAAGAGAGGTCCAAAGGAAGGATATTGTCCTTGAGGTAAGTGTAGGTCTTACCGTACCAAGGTGAATCAGATCCCACTAGGTGGCAGATGGAATGGGTTTCAAGGAGATCATAAGCCGGCTGTCGAATTGTTTCTACTAGGAACTCATACCGTGACTCCTGTTCAGGTATCTCAAGAAGAGAGGCTATGGTCGCCATTGCGTCGGCTGCTTTGTTCTCTATCCTGGGTATTTGCTCAAACGAGATGGTCCCAAAGTGTTCTTTGAGATCGTCGACCATTCGCTTGTATGGGATGAGCTTCTCATCTTTGGTCTGATACTCGTCGTTGACCTGGTTTATGACAAGCTGAGAATCACCATAGACATGTAGTGCTTGAATTTTCCACTCAGTGGCCATCTTGAGACCAATTACCAAAGCCTCATACTCTGCTATGTTGTTAGTGCATGGAAATAACAACCTGTAGGACTTTGGAATTGTGTCGCCTTGGGCAGTGATGAACAAGATACCTGCCCCCGATCCATGGTTGGTGTAAGACCCGTCGAAGTAGAGTTTCCAAGGAGATGTGGACAGAGTGAATAGAGATTCATCGGGGAACTCAAACTGCATTGGTGAAGTGTCCTGTAATGGTGCCTCAGCTAGTTGGTCTGCGATGATTTGCCCCTTGATGGCTTTTCTATCCACATACTCTATATCATATTCGCTAAGAAGCATAACCCATTTGGCCAGTCGTCCTGTGAGAGCTGCCTTGCTGAGAAGATATTTTAGTGGGTCGATCTTGGCAATGAGTTTGACAGGATGTGCCAACATGTAGTGTCGGAGTTTTTGTGAGGCAAAAACCACCGCAAGGCATGAACGTTCCACCTGTGAGTACTGTAGCTCGTAGCCCACTAAGGTTCGACTGATATAGTACACAGCTCTTTCCTTGTTCTCATAGTCTTGTTGCGCTAGGAGAGCCCCAAGAGCAGAAGGTGTAGCGGATATGTAGAGGATCAAAGATTTTCCTTGGATCGGAGGCATGAGTATAGGAGGATTCGTGAGGTACTCCTTGAGCTTGTGGAATGCCTCTTCGCACTGCTCATCCCATTTAAATGGAACGTTCTTATGTAGAAGGTGGCTGAAAGGATGGCACTTGTCGGCCAACTGTGAGATGAACCTGCGGATGGCCTGTAGCTGGCCCTGTAAGGATCTCAACTGTGTTAGAGTTTTGGGCGGAGGCATGTCCATGATTGCCTTGACCTTGGCCGGGTCTACCTCTATGCCGTTTGCTGACACGATGAAGCCTAGCAGTTTGCCTGATGTGACCCCAAACACACATTTCTTCGGGTTCAACTTTACTTGGAATTGGTCCAGCCGTTGGAAGACTTTCTCTAATGTGTCTAGGTGTGAGTCCCTGGTGAGTGATTTTGCCAAGATGTCGTCAACATAATCTTCCATGGTCACATGCATCATGTCGTGGAATATAGTTGTCATGGCCCGCTGGTATGTAGCACCTGCATTTTTCAGCCCAAACGGCATGACATTCCAGCAAAAGGTACCCCATGGACAAGTGAAAGCGGTTTTGTGCTGATCCTCTGGTGCTATTTTGATCTGGTTGTACCCTGAGAATCCATCCATAAGTGACAACATTGTATGTCCCGCCGTGAGGTCGACTATGATATCGATGTTGGGCAAGGGAAAGTCATCCTTGCGGCATGCTTTGTTTAAGTCTCTAAAATCGTTGCATAGTCGAACCCTGCCGTCTGGTTTGGATACTGGCACGATGTTTGATATCCATTCGGGGTAATCACTGGCCCTGATGAACCCCACGTCTAACAATTTCTTGAGCTCTTCCTTGACCAGGAGGGCAATATGGGGATGCATTTTTCTCAGTTTTTGCTTTACGGGTTTCACCCCTGGATCCAATGGCAAGTGATGTAGAATCAGGTTTGGGTCCAAACTTGGCATGTCGGCATATGACCAAGCAAAACTGCCTCTCTTCTTTTTAAAGAATGGTACAAACCTGGTTTTCTCAGGTGGCGTGAGAGATTTTGCAAAGTGGATTATCTTAGGCTGCTCTTCAGATCCAATGTTCACTGGCTCTGTTGGTTCTACCACGATCTGCGACCTTTCTTGATACATGTCACTTGGGAGGGTGTCAAGCAATCCATCGTCAGGTGCCACAGTTGGGTTTTCACCTTCAGATACGTCCTTTCTTTTTACTGTTTTATGATCTGACACTGCCGCATGGCAGTTTTCACCGTCAGATCCCTTTTTGATCTTTACATTTTTGCGACTAGAAGGCTTGGCACCCTCCCCAAAGTATGCTACAGTATTGAGTTCGATAGTGAAACCGGCTTTATGATCTCCTTTTGGTAAATGATCTCGAAGTCCCATATAGTCAATGTAGGCATCATCGTTCTGGAACACATCTAATTGAGGGGTCCCTTTCAGGTCCCAGTCAATAAGGTTAGGGTGTAAGAGGGGAAGGGAGTCGGATGAAAGACCTGATTCGTTGATAGTGTGGATGGACATACTAGGAGCACAGGTGGGGGTAGTGTTCTGGGTGGTACTTTCTTCCAGGTTGTTTATCGCAATGGAATCGATACTTTCCTCGAAAGCCATAACCTCGGGGAGGGGCAAATCAGACTCCAGTGGTCTGTCCCGTTGCATTTGTCTCTCATGATATGGGCTAAGGGTTTGGATGGTATCAATCTCCTTATCATCGTAGGAGTGTTCTGTCAGCTCGTCCCATTCATACTGATTGGAATCATCTGAATCTGCATCACTATCCCCTTGTAGTGTTTGAATTGTCTCCACTAGGCAGGCATTTTCTTTGGCTTTACCTTTACCTTTGTAGCCTAGGCCAGTCGTGTTTCTAGCCGAAGAAGAGGAAGAGGGTTGTATAGGTTCGATAATCCCCTCTTTTCTGAGGCCGATGGGGCCTTGTCCTTCATATCCCATCCTATGCAAGATGGTTTCACCTCGCCCATAGAGCTCTGTAGGGAGTTTGGGTGGATCTTGGGATGTGTTTTCTTCTTCGGCATAGAGCCATTGTAAGAGATCTCACTCCTCTGATTCATCGGATAAGGTCCCCCATTTTACAAAGGGGTTTGCGGGAGTTGTAGGAGGAGCAGAGGGCTTTGGAAAATGCCTGGGTTGATGGTTGGGCCGGCCAAAGGAGCGAGGAGACAAGGGCATTTTTGCAAGGTTGAGGCTATGCTCAATCTGGTATTCCCCCACGCCATTTTCTTTTATGGTGATTTTCATTGGTTTGGGCTGGGAAGAGGAAGCTTCAGCAGTATGGTCTTGTGGCGGAGTGGGGGAGATATGGGCTCGGTTGTTGGGAATGACACATTCCGGTTTGGCTTGGAATGAGTTGCAATGCTGGTAGGGATCGGGGTCGCCGTGTATGGTGACCTGCTTGCCATCGTGTGGGAACTTTATGCATTGATGGTAGGTGGAGGGGACAACTTTCATGGCGTGGATCCATGGTCGCTCTAGTAGAATGTTGTAAGCCAGCTCCCGATCAAGGACTTGGCACACCACATCTTTAATAACCGGTCCCACTTGAATGGGTAGGACAACCGTGCCCTTCGTGGTGCGCTCCTCCTCGTCATAGGCCTTTATGGTAATCTTTCTCCGCAGATCCACTGCCTGTTCAGAGAACCCCAATGCAAGGACTAGCTTCAAAGTGCAAATATTCAAACCGGCACCCCCATCAATGAGGACCCTCTTGATGCGGTGCCTGTGTATGAATGCGACAATGTGTAGAGGAGTGTTGTGTGGTTGAGACATGGAAAGGTCATCTTGTTCTGTGAATGATATAGAAGGGGAGGATGTCAAGTTACCCACCATGGTTTGAAACTTTTCTTGGGCTAGGTTAGTGGGGACAGTAGTCTCCACTAAGGCTTTTTCAAGGATCTCCTTATGAGAAGGAGATAGACGCAGGAGCTCCAATATAGAAATATGAGCCGGAGTCTTTTGCAATTGGTCGATGACATTATATGGGCGGGGGTTGGACGGAGATGGCGACGACCTTGGAGGAATGGTGTTGATCGTGACTCTACCACTGCGGGTAATGATACTACAACCAGTTCCGTTAGGTTCTAGTTGTTGGTTGGGGGATATGACGTTGACTTGCGGAACATGCTCAGAAATGCAGTTAATGGTGTACTCAAAGGGAACGCTTGCATAGTTAGCATTACTCGACCCACTGTTCTGGTTTGGCCTGTTACGATTGTTGTCATTATTGTTATGACCATTGGAGTTGTTGCCATTGTGACCATTGTTGTGGTGGCCACCATTGTGATTGTTGTTATATGGCCGGTTGTGGTTTAGGAGAGGATCTCGGTAGGCCACATGAGATTCATTGGAGGTATGCTGTTGCGTTCCTCCCTGATTTTGGTCCAGTATATCTTGTATGACGTTCTTAAGACGGATGCAATTATTGGTTGTGTGCCCCCTTCCTCGATGATACTCACAATAGTCTGTGTCCTTCCAATAGGGAGGTTTGACTATAGGCTCATAGTCACTTGTTGGCGGTAGAGAAATTTCATTGTTAGCCAACAACTTCCTGAGAGCAGACTCTTGAGATTCTCCTAACGGCGTGAATTTTCTCCTTGGGTTCGAATTGAACCAAGGTCTAGATTCCCGAGGGGGTGGCTTGTTGAGTACACCGTTATTTGCTTCTTCCTTAAGAGTGAATATGGGTTGTTGTTTAGGGGCTGCCGCCTTGGCATCCACTACTCCATCGTTGACCACATTCTTGTTCTTGGTCCAAAACTTTGACTTGTCAGTTGTGTAATTGGAAGGAGGTGTGTCCTTGTAGAGCTTGAGAGTTCCTTTAGCGATCATAGCTTTCTCAATGAATAGCCCCATTTCGATGACTTTGGTGAATGAGGTAGGGCATTGTATCTGAATCTGATAGCTAAGATCGGGATTCAAATTGTGGACAAACATTTCCAATAGTTGTTTCTCAGGCACGTCGTAAGAACACTTGCTAGCTAGCTGTCGCCATCGTTGTAAGAAGGTGGCGAAAGACTCTCCACCTTTTTGTTTGGTGTTGCATAGGTCAAGCATAGATACTTCGTGTTCTATGTTGTAAGAGAAGTGCATTATGAATTTATTGACAAGTTCATCAAAAGTTTTGATTCCAGGTGGGAGACGCGAGAACCACTCCATAGCCTGACCCCCTAAAGATCTTGGGAATAGTCTCATTAAGTAGGTCTCGTTGTGAGCTACCTCTAAACATGCTGCAGTGAATTCCCTGATATGATCTCTAGGATCCCCCTTCCCTTTGTATTTATCAATTTTCGGGATTCCGAACTGAAAGGGGAAAGGTTTCATGACCACACTTCTGTCAAAGGGGTACGGTGCTATATCTTCCAAGGAGTAGTTCTTGGAACTGGTGCCGATCTTAAGGTTGGAGATTTCTCGCTGGAGACTCTCAATTTGTTGTCTCACATCCGCTATAGGAGTATTTTGATCTATGTGTTGTTTTCCGCTTGTATTGGCCTGGGGGACCGTGTCATTTGTGCCTCTCTCATGTGCCTTTGGGACTGTGTCATTTGTGTCCCTCTCATGTTCATTGTCTGCATTTTCCATGATGGAGCTAATGTCAAAGTCTGCGGGGAGTTTGAGTCCGAGACTAGCAAGATGATGGAAATACTTGGTGGGATCCTCAAGGAGTACTTGCTCCACTAGGCGTTGGAATTTGCTATCTTGCATGTGTGCCACTAATTCTTCACGAGAAAATTCTTCATCATCATCGCGTGGTGGGGCGATGTGATCGGAAGGGTCGGCCATTTCAGTTAGCTTGTTGTACTGGGATCGAGTAAGAACCATGCAAGGTGGGGTGGGACGGAATGGACAAGGATTAGAAATTTGGGCAAGATGCCGACTAAGACTGTAATGAATGGGATATCTAGGACAAGACTTGGACAAAGGGTTCTCTCGCTCAATGGCTTCAGGTAAGACGGTTGACACAAGACTCTAGCCACTAGCAAGGGTAGTCGATACCAGTCTCACTGTGTAGGGCTGAGTCGTCCAACAAGACTACTAGCAAAAGGTACTGTGACCTACTAGGCTTACGTGAACTCACTAAAGAAGGACCTATGTCGAATCGGTATGGGACAGAATGATGATGGGGTAAGCGTGACCAGGACAGAAGGTGATGGGGACGACCGCCAAAAGAGAGAGAAACGGGTGAAATGTGTGAAAGTTGACTGCAAGGTTGATTCTGACCTCGGAAAATGGAACTAGGCTGAAATGGGTACTCCGAACAGCTGACGAAATTTTTTCAAAAATAGAGCAGATGCTCACTGTCACACATGCGCTGAAACAAATGCGCAGCAAGAATACGTAAATGCGCAGTAAGTCGTAGTATAAGCGCCGCTCTGGTGAGGTATGTATGCGCGGTAACAGTATGCAAATGCGCAGCAGAAAAGTATATGTGCAGCAGGTCGGCGTATATACGCAGCAAGTCGCTGTAAAAGCGCAGCAGAACAGAGTATATGCGCAGCAGAAAGTATAAAAGCGCTGTAAGTCGGTACAAAAGCGCAGCAAGTCTCTGTATATGCACCGCAGAAATAGATATATGCACAGTTCTGGTATTTTGGGGCAAATTTTTTGGATTTTTCTCTGTTTTTGGGTATTTTTGGCTGGAATAAGTCTTCCTGATATGATTTTATGAATTAATTTAGCAAGAAAACACAGCAAGCACAAAAAATGTTTTGTAGTTTTTCATTGTTTTTGTAGTTTTTCGACTCTATTTTGGACAAAAGCAAGTACAAAATCCTAGGCGAGAAATGGATTATAAGGGATTTGGGCCACTAAAACAAGAGGTTTGTAATTCGGGCAACCGTTCAAGTGGTTACACATGCGGCGGCGCTACTCTCCGTTATGGAGTCTCCCAGCCTCACAGGGTTGCGCCTGAGAGGGTTTTGGGGGAGGTTGGCCGTCGGTGTAACATAACAGCACTCGTTGCAGGAGGTTTTCACCTCAAGCACAATTTATTTTAAGTGGCTCGGTAGGGCTTGGCGTTAGCCTGTTACCACTCAGGGTCGTTCCCGCTTGGACAAGCGTGCATCCAAGGGCAGGCCCCTCCTAAAGGTTAGACAAGTAGAATGACAAGTCTGGCATTCTGATCACCCAGAAGAGGGGAGAGCATAAGCCTATTGTCATTCGCAAACACAGAATACACTGATTTAATCCACCCTAGTTAAAAAGATAAAAACTAAATGGGCTAAGCTAGTCAAACAAAACTTTGAAGTGATTTTGACAATATTGCAGTGGTTCAATTTTAAGTCCCAGAAAGCAGTTGTGAGTCCAATTTTAAGTCCACGTTGCACGAGATTGTTAACTTTGAAATTCAGGTCTCACGATATAGCAATGGTTCATTTTAACTCCTGAATGCAGTTGTGAGTTCAATTTTAAGTCCACGTTGCACGAGATTGTTAACTTTGAAATTCGGGTCTCACGATATAGCAATGGTTCATTTTAACTTCAGAATGCAGTTGTGAGTTCAATTTTAAGTCTTAGATAGCAATAACTTGGAAGTTTGTTTGCAATGCAAGCATGAAATAAACAAGTTTACTTCCTCCCTAATTAAGACTAGATGAAGATTTGTAATGAACAGCCATTTTACTCTTTCCTAGAAAATGAAAGGTGAGCTAGTTAGATGCAACTACATGTAACTGAACCCGAGCCTAACCTGCAAAACCGCTCTAGCAAATACCTGCAAAAGGGTTAGCGTTAGCAAAATACCCTAGAAAAGAACCAAAACCTGAGCCAGTTACAAATGCGCAGCTTCAGTGATCAGATGCGCAGAAGTAATCAACAGAAGCGCAACATTAACGAATGCGCCGTAAAAATGAACATATGCGCCGTTAAAATGAGCAGATGCGCAGTCTTAACGTATGCGCAGCAACAGTCGTCATAAGCGCTGTAACAGACAAGGGATGCGCCGTTTTAACGTATGCGCAGCAATATTATATGAAAGCGCAGCAAAAATCAACAAATGCGCAGTTTAAACAAAAGCGCAGCAACAGTACATAAAAGCGCCGTTACAGTCAACAAATGCGCAGTTTTACAAAAGCGCCGTAACAGTCTTCAAAAGCACCGTAAAAATGAACAGATGCGCCGAAAGAACCTGTGCGTGACTCTGCGGGGTCTGTACGGAACCTGCTTTCAAAAAAGCTCAAAAACGGTAAAATAAAGGGGCAACGGCCCCACGGTGGGCGCCAAAAATGTGAGGGTAAAATAGTGCATCAATCAAATGAATAATAGATGACCCAAACATCAACAGAATAGAGAAACAAAGAAGATTCAAGTAAACAAAGCAATGAACAAACACAGCAAACCTCTTCCGTTTCGAAACTTCTGTTGTTCGCCTATCACGAATCGTCCTTTCGCAGATGAGATGAGCCCTCAGAGAGTGCAATCTTTTAAAAGCTGTTGGAGGAAGTCGATGGTGAACGGCTGTAGTGTGATATGCAATGAAGGTGAGCTCCAATGCAACAATGGTGATCTCAAGCTTGTAGATGACAAATGGGTGCCAAAGGCGCGCTGGTGATATTTCTGCAGAGTAACGATGTCAAAAGCCTGGATCATTAGAATGAAGGGATGAAGCTTCATTTATAGACCCGGAGGAATAGGAATCAATGGTTGAGAGAAGATATGAAGATCAACGGTTGAGGATGGTTGAGGAATGTGCAACCAGTGGAAACGTGCCAAGTGTCCCAGCTCCATCATGAAAGGTGGGATGTGACAAAACTGATTGGAGAGTTAACTCCCTTGACTGGTCTGTTAACAGAATTGATTGATCAGTTAGAAGAGTGGATTGTGGAACTGACTGGATTGATTGAGGATTTGACTCAACTGACAGGTTAGTTAACAGACATGATTGATTGGTTAACTGACCTCTGATTGGAGAAGAAATAGGCCATGTGGGTGAGGGAAAATAAGATAATTAAATATTAAATATATTTAATTACATGTGCAACCTGATGAGGTGGACAAGGTGAGGTGTAAAGGTGATGTGGAATTTTGAATTTAGAACTTTAGGATAGAAGAAATAGGATTAATTGAATAATTTATGATTATTTAATTGTGAAGGATAAATAGAAGAATTTTAATTAAATAAATAGAATTTATTTAATTATGGAACAGTGAATCGATTAAATAAATTTAGAATATTTATTTAATTAATAGAAGAAGGGAATAAATATTTAGAATATTTATTTAGGATGATTTGTGTCATTTTTAGGCGTATACAGAGACAATGAGAGGGGATAGAAAAGAGTTTAGATGGACTAAAGGAGCAGATAAAAGCTTTGATACATTAAAGCAGAAAGTCACAGAGCAACCTGTTTTGGCACTTCCAAATTTCAATAAGGTATTTTAGGTAGATTGTGATGCTAGTGGTAGTGCTATAGGAACTATTTTGAGTCAAGAAGTTAAGCCCATTGCTTATTTTAGTGAGAAGCTTAATGATGCCAAGAAAAAATATTTTGTTTATGATCAATAATTTTATGCAATAGTTCAAGCTTTGAAGAAATGGAGACATTATTTGTTGCCAAAGGAGTTTGTTTTATATACTAATCATCAAGCTTTGCAGTATCTTAATAGTCAAGGAAAGTTGAACTAGAGCCACTTAAGATGGGTTGAGTTTTTGCAGAGTTATGCCTTTGTTTTGAAGTACAGGAGTGGGAAGTCCAATAGAGTTGTAGATGCCTTGAGTAGAAGGCAAAGTTTGTTGACAGAAATGAAGCTAGAGGTTGTTGGTTTCAATGAGCTCAAAATTTTGTATCCTAAAGATCCAGATTTTGCAGATGCTTGGAAAGCTTGTCTGGAACCTATTACTTTGGATAGGACAAAATAGTTGGATTTCATAATCCAAGATGGCATGTTGTTTAAAGGAAGCCAGTTGTGCATTCCGAGGAGTTCCATGAGAGAGAACCTAATTAAGGAGAAGCATAGTGGAGGATTGGCCAGACACTTTGGTCAAGATAAGACCATTACTATTATTGGTGAAAATTATTATTGACCACAGTTGCAGTAGGATGTGAGCAAATTTGTGCAGAGTTGTAGAGTATGTCAGATGGCAAAAGGAGAAAGTCAGAACACAGGTCTATATCAGCCATTACCTGTACAAGAGAAGCCATGGGATGATATCAGTATGGATTTTGTTCTTGGTTTACCAAGGACACAGAGAGGACATGATTCTATTTTTGTGGTGGTGGATAGATTCTCGAAGATGGCACATTTTATTCCTTGCAAGAAGACTAATGATGCGGTTCATATTGTAGAGTTATTTTTTAGGGAGGTGGTGAGATTACATGGTCTACCTAAGAACATAGTTTCAGATTGAAGTACCAAGTTTGTTGGTTATTTCTGGAGGACATTGTGGAAGAAGTTGAAGACAGATTTGAAGTTCAGTTCTGCACACCATCCATAGACTGATGGACAGACCAAAGTGGTGAATAGGAGTTTGGGTAACCTACTACGATGCTTAGTAGGAGATAAGCCCAAGGGATGGGATTTGATTTCACCATAAGCAGAATTTGCTTACAATAATTCTATCAATAGGAGTACTGGTAAATCACCATTCTAGATTGTTTATGGGAATAGTCTAAGAAATGCTTCAGAGTTAAGGAATTTGGAAAAAAGGAGAAAAGACAAGTGCCGAGGCTGAAGACTTTGCAGAACACGTGAAGAATTTGCATGAAGAGGTGAAAAAGCACATTAATAAGATGAATATTCAGTACAAGGCTAAGGTGGATCAGAAGAGGAGATATAAGGAATTCCAGGTAGGAGATGAAGTCATGGTTCACTTGAGAAAAGAAAGGTTCCCAATTGGAACATACAATATGCTGAAAATGAAGAAATTTGGACCATACAGAATTTTGAAGAAACATGATTCAGGAAATGCATATGAGGTAGAGCTGCCAAGTGGGATCAACATTTCCCCTATTTTCAACATTGTTGATTTATCAGAATATCATGAAGGTCAAATAGAGGATGGACCAATAGAAGAACAGTGGAGTATTAAGGCATCTACTTCAACAGAGGAGATAGAAGAGATCTTGGATAGCCATGTGGGAAGAAGTACTCAGAACAGGCAATATGAAGAATACCTGGTGAAATGGAAAGGAAGGCCTATTGAAGATTCTTCTTGGTTGTCTAAGGCAAAGGTTGACCATTTGGGTTTTCCTCACGTAAACACCTGAGACGTGACAGGGTCACTTCTCAAATTACCTAGGGTGTCTAATGTAGGAGCATCCAGTGGTGTAAGAGCAATCTTGCATCACCCAAAAAAGATGTGTTTCAAAATTGTTCATGTTCTTTCCATTTCTTTTTAAAATTTGTGGTTCTGGTTCCATAATTACTTGAATAATGATGTAGAACTTTTAGTTTTTGCAAACTGCTAAAAATAGCAACTTGCTATTTTTAGAAAGTTTGCATTTGGGCACAGAATGAAGTGAAAATTTACAGGAAGCTTCATAACTAAAAGATAAGACCTTTGGTGAAGGAATCACGTAAAGATCATTTGCGAGCTGAAAGATATTAAAGTTTTTGTTTCCTGAAAGATGCCTGAAAATTATTCAAACTTAGGTTTGAGGCACTAAACGGCCCTGTACAGGCCTGAAAATGGCCAAAACCAATAGAGAAGGTTCTTAACACATAGAGCACTTTGTTAGCTTTCTGATGCATAAAATGGTTCGTCAATCAGACACCCATATCAAAAGTTATGGCTCCCAGAAGTTGACCTATTTTTGGAGGGAGATGAAAATTTTGAAATTAGGTTGTTGGCCGCCAAAAAGGCTATTAATAACCATTTTTGGGAACCCTGGGTAGTAGTGGAGTTAAGGGGAAAAGTGTAGAGTCAAGAATAGGTGGGAAAACTAGAAAACCTAGCTGATTTGGGGTTACAGAAGGCAGATGATTCCAGAGTCTTGTGAGAGGAAGCTGTAATCTGTTGTAGCCTGTGGAGGGTTGATTCCTATGATTGTATTTGAGCTTCTGTAATGTAATAAGTTGTCCAAATCAATAAAAGAAAGTTCTATTTTCTATGTACAATTTCTATTGTTGTGTGTTTTATGATTTACCCCCTTCATCACACAATGGAAGCAACTCAAATATGTAACGAAAAGAGAGATTTAGATGTTCAGTATATCATAGATTCAAATGCTGATATGTCGGCAACATGCCAACTTACAAATTAAGGCTCATAGGATTGATTACAGAATAGAAAGATATGGCATTGAAGTGTCTGATACCAAAAGAATTCAAGCTATCTAACAACTTCTAATCATGAATTGCTTTCCTATGCATCTATTACATGATTATATATCATCTCTAGATCACAAGAATCCTCCAGGTCAGCCATGAAAGATCAAAAACTCCAATGAAAGAGATGTAATGTGTAGTAACGAATAGGTCAGCCTAAAACATATGCAAATTCTCTGCAAGTGAATGAATCAAGGTACAAACCTCAAGAAAGGTCTATATGATCATAATGTGTCATGTGATGTGCTTTAATTTACTCCACAAGTCATGGAAGTGATCCACAAGCCTTCTCCTTCAGCTTGCTGTCTGAGTGCTCTGTTCTAAGAACATAGTTGATCTTCTGATAGCGACATCTTTCTAGAAGCCGATCCAAATGATCTAAATTTTGGATATGATGTGCATGATGATGTATAGATGTTAAGTCCTACTTCGTAAGCTCTAAAATGCAAATGCAACAAACCGTGGTACAAAATGCTAGAGCTACTACTGAGATGAACTAGAAAATGAAAGAAAACAAACTAATGCAAATCTTTTTTTGGTTGATGCAAGATTGCTCTACAACCAGGGATGCTCCTGCATCAAACACCTGAGGTTGTTGAAAAAAATCAGACCCTCACTTTGTTGGGACTAGAGGAAAAGAAAGACGGTCTACCTCAGTCTGAGAAAGCCATGACGAATCTTCTAGTCTGTCTTTCCATTTTACCAAATATTCCTTGTATTGCTTTCCTCTGGTACTACATCCAACTCTGCTGTCTAAGATGTCTTCTATCTGCTCTAGTGCTTGCTGTGGTAACTACTTCTTCAAGTATTCTTCAATGTTGTCACTGAACTCTCCTTCATGATACTAATATAGAATTGAAATGTTGAAAATAGGTGATATACCCAATATCTCTGGTAGCTCCACTTCATATGCATTTCCTGAATCAAACTTTCTGAGTATCCTACATGGTCCAAACTTCTTCATCTTTAACTTGTTATATGTCCCTACTAGAAATATTTCTTTTCTCAAATATACCATTACCTCATCTCCCATTGAAAATTCTTTATGTCTTCTCTTCTTATCTACTTTCTCCTTATACTTACTGTTCATCTCCTTCAAATGCTTCCTAACCTATTTATGCATTGTCTCCATATGTCCTAAAAATTCTTCTACCTCTACACTTGTCTTGTTCTCCATACTGATATCTATCAACTCTACTACTCCTCTAAGGTTACTTCCTATCACAATCTCAAATGGTGTCTTTCTTGTGCTCCTATTCACTAAATTATTATATGCAAACTCTGCTTGTGATAGAATAAGATCCCAATTTCCTACCTTCTCTCCAACCAAACATCTCAACAAGTTTCCCAAACTCCTATTTACCACCTCTATCTATCCATCAGTCTATGGATGAAATGATGAACTGAACTTTAGATCTGTCAAGTCATCTTCTTCCAAAGTATCCTCCAAAAGTATCCAATGAATCTTGTATCTCTGTCTGAAACTATACTCTTAGGTAATCATTGCAATCTCACAATCTCTTTGAAAAGTAGGTCAGCCACATGAACTGCATCATTTGTCTTCTTACAAGGTATGAAAGCTACCATCTTTGAAAATCTATCCACAACTACAAATATAGAATCATGTCCTCTCTGTGTCTTCAACAATCCTAATATGAAATCCATGATTATGTCTTCCCAAGGTCTCTCCGGTACTATCAAAGATTTGTACAACCCAGTATTCTAACTACTTCCCTTCACAACTTGACATACTCTACAAGTCGACACAAACTTCCTAACAACCTTATATATCTAAGACCAAAAGTAATTTTCACTTACCAAAGCCACCCTCTTGTCAATTCCAAAATGTCCTGCCAATCCACCACTATGCTTCTCTTTGATCAAATTATCTCTCATTGAACTCCTAGGTATACACAACTAATTTCTTTTGAACAACATATCCTCTTGAATAAAATAATCCAACCACTTCTATCTGTCACAATAGGTTCCTTACATGCTTTCCATGGTTCTTCAAAATCAAGGTCTTCTTCATACATGTGCTTTAGTTCTTCAAAACCTAATACTTCAACTCTCATCTTTGTTAGCAAATTTCTTCTTCTACTCAATCATCTGCAACCTTGTTTGATTTCCCACTCCTATCATTCAATACAAAAATATAACTCTGCATGAACTCTACCCATCTCATATGTCTTTGATTCAACTTACCTTGACTATTCAAATATTGCAAAGCTTGATGATTTGTATACAACACAAATTCCTTAGGCAACAAATAATGTCTCCACTTCTTCAAGGATTGAATTATGGCATAGAATTCCTAATCATAAGCTGAATATCTTCTCCTTGCATCATTCAACTTTTCACTAAAATATGCTACAGGTCTACCTTCTTGACTTAACAGGGTTCCTATTGCATTTCCACTTGCATCACAATCTACTTGGAATACCTTGTTGAAATTTGGTAATGCTAACACTAGTTTCTCTATCACTTTCTACTTCGACAATTCAAAGCTTCTATTTTCTCCTGATGTCCACTTAAAGTCCTTTCTATTACCTCTCATTATCTTTGTCATTGGTGTGCTTATTGAACTAAAATTTCTGATGAACTTCCAGTAGAAACTAGCTAATCCATGGAATGATCTGACTTCTCCAATGCTCTCAGGTGTTAGCGAATCAACAATTACTCTAACTTTCTCAGGGTCCATCTTCAATCCTTCCATAGAAATCACAAATAACAAGTATACCAATTCTTCCTTCATGAAACTACATTTCTTGATGTTTATCAACAATTTCTCTTCTCTTAACCTCTGTAATACTTATCTTAGATTTTACAAATGTTCTTCCTTCATCTTATTGAAAATTAGAATATCATCCAAATATAAAATAATAAACTTACCCAAGAATTTCTTTAAAACTTCATTCATCAATCTCATGAAAGTACTCGGTGCATTTGTCAATCCAAAAGGCATCACTAACAATTCACACAATCCTTCATTTGTATTGAAAGAAGTCTTCCATTCATCTCCTTCTCTAATTTTGATTTGATGGTATCTACTTTTCAACTGTATCTTTGTAAAATATTTTGCTCCACTCAAACAATCCATAATGTCATCCATCCTAGGCAATGGAAATCTATACTTAACTATGATCTTGTTGATTTCTCAAGTCTATACACATTCTCCATTCTCCATCCTTCTTTGATGCTAACACTACACGTACTACACAAGAGCTCAAGCTTTCTCTGATCAAACCTTTCCCCAACAACTCTTGTATTTGTCTATTCAATTCTTCATTGTCTACTGGTGTCATTTTGTATGCTACTTGATTAGGCAAACTAGCTCCAGGTATAAGATCCATATGATGACTGATACTCCTGATTGGTGGCAATCCTTCAGGTACATTATTTGATATGATGGTCCTTCATACTTTGTCAGCAATTCAATTATCTCCTTCGGTTGTGATTCTTCAATCTCTATCTTTAGGGTTCTAGGCTTCTTAGGAATCAAAGCATAACACATGTCTTTTTGTCTCAAACCATCCATAAATTTCCTTCCATCTACCAAATAGATTCTAGCATTCCTACATACTTCACTTTTAGGCTCATCTTCCAAAGGAATCAAGGTAATTCTCTTTCCATTAGATGTTATAATATAGGTATTCTTTCTCTCATCATGTATAGCTTTTCTATCATACTACCATGGTCTACCCAACAATATATGACTTACATCCATAGGCATAATATCACACAATAATTCATCATGATAAGATCCTATATGAAAGTTCACCAAACATTGTTCACTCACTAGTACCTTATGATCATCCTGAATCCATGCTATCTGATAGGGCTTAGGGTGTTTCAATCTTTCTAGGTTCAGCTTAGTCACCATCTCCTCTAAAACCAAATTATCAGAACTATCACTATTAATTACAACCTTACAACATTTACCTCTTGATTTGCATTTGGTCTGGAACAAACTTTTCCTCTCCAATGGTTCCTCATTTGTCTCTTCTTGAAATAGTTCTCTTTGCATGATAAGTGATTCTCCTTTCTTAGGTTTACCAACTAAATTAGGTGATCAAATAGGTTCTTCTTGTACATAAGTTGTTCTTGCATTGTTCTCTATCTTCTTACTTGTACTTCCTTGATGACATTCAGATGCTCTATGTCCTTCACCTTGCCATTTAAAATAGGTTTCTCTAAATGTTCTCCTATCAAGTCCTCTTCCATCTCTTCTATATCCTTCACTCCGGTAAGAATTAGGGTTTCCTCTATGATAGAAAGTTTTGTCATCTCTCCGTTATGAACTATTATCTCTGTCTTCCTTCTTGAGTGTGCTTTCTTGTATGTTTTGCTCCACATAAGATCTTTCTCTAAAAATTTTCCCACCTCTCTGAAATTTACCTCCTCTACCCATGCTTCTTGTTCAACTTTTCTTTAACTTTTAGGGCAAACTAATATGATTCTTCCAATGTTGTCATCCTCACCAAACTCGGTTCTTCTTGAATGTTCAATCTCAGTCTATTGATGTATCTTGCTACTTTCTCCTTGCTTTCTTCACTATGTTCTGTCCTTATAATAATCTTATGAAATTCTTTAGTATACTCCTTCACAGATTTCTCCTTTTGTCTCAGGTTGCAATCTCTTCAATAGTTCCAAATCATAGTCAGTAGGTATAAACTAATTCTTCAACTTTGTCACCATTCTATCCCATTTTATAATTTTTTCTTTTCCTCTCCTATTTCTATCTAGCTGAACTTCCTTCCACCAAATAGTAGCATGTCCTTTCAACTTAGTCTTTGTAAATCTCACCTTCTCCAGATCTTTAATTCCTTCATATTCAAAGTACTCTTCTAGGTCATTTATCTAGTCAATCAACTCCTCTAGATTCAAATTGCCAGTATAGTTTGGTACATCCACTCTAGGTCTTTTCCCAATCTTCAAAATAGCTCTCAACATCTTCACTTGATCTGATTCTTCTCCTTCTTCTAGGGTTTCTTCATTTTGATTAGCGGACTGAAATTCTTCATCATCACTTTCAACATTAGTTTGAGATGTAAGTCCTCTTCTCCGATCTTCTTCAACATCATCCAATCGAACTTACATTCTTTTCATCATCTCCATCATCTCATCCATTCTTCCAACCATAGTAACAATATGTATTCTCCTTGGTGGCATCTCTTCCTAGCATCAAGTGTAATTGCCTCAAATTTGGTAATCGGGCTACAAGGTGACAACTCCCTCATAATCAACAATCAGTTGACAACACAGGTAGTTTTCCTCAGGTTTGGAATTTTGTTCACAACAAGATCTTATGGAATGCCTTCACAAACTTCACTCCCAAAGGATTCAAAGTTCTCTCTGATACCACTTATGTAGTCACAGTTAGAGGGTCCACAGAGTGAACTATCTAGGCCATGCAACAAGAGTAAACATAATGGAAGCAAATCAAATATGGAATGCAAAGAAAGATTCAGA
Organism: Cunninghamia lanceolata; assembly: GCA_027924645.1. Lineage (NCBI taxonomy): Eukaryota > Viridiplantae > Streptophyta > Pinopsida > Cupressales > Cupressaceae > Cunninghamia > Cunninghamia lanceolata. Next base: position 16,011,858 of record BSBN01000523.1, read on the forward strand.
TGTTAAATATATCAAAGATTCAAATGTAGATATGCGGGCTTACACATTAGGGCTCACAAGCTTGATTACAGAATATAAATATATGGCATTGAAGCACTTGATACTAAAAGAATTCAAACTATATAACAACTTCTAATCATGAACTTCTTTCCTATGCACCTATTACATGATTATATATCATCTCTAGATTACAAGAATCCTTCGGGTTGACCAAGAAAGATTACAAACTCCAATGAAAGAGATGTAACGTATAGCATCAACTAGGTCAGCCTAAACATACATAAATCCTCTGCAAGTGAATGAATCAAGGTGTGGACCTCAAGGAAGGTCTATATGATCATAATGTGCCATGTGATGTACTTCCATTTTCTTTGCAAGTCATGGAAGTGATCTGCAAGCCTTCTCCTTCAGCTAGTTTTCTGAGTACTCTGTTCTAAGAACACGATTGATCTTCTGATAGTGATATCTTTCTAAAAATTGATCCAAATGATCTAAATTTTAGATATGATGTGCATGATGATGTCTAGATGTTAAGTCCTGCTTCGCAAGATCTAAACTGCAAATGTGGCAAAATGTTGTAGAAAATGCAGTATAAAATGTTGGAACTGTTACTGACCAAACTAAACTGAACTTAACTGAGATGAATTAGAAAATGAAAGAAAACAAAGGAATGCAAATATTTTTTTGGTTGATGAAAGATTGCTCTACAACTAGGGATGCTCCTACATCAAAACAACTCTTTATTGATTTATTGAGCTCATTTGTTCTCATTCAAATCTTTTTACAACCAAATTTCCCTCTGACCTCTATGAATTTGACTTGCACTTTGAGCTTTTTTTGATCCCCTCTTGAGATTTCATGTTTGCATTGGAGTGCAGTTTTTGCATTTTTAAGCCCACTTTTTTCATGATTGCGTGCATATTTCAGGTTGGTATTATGTTTTTCATTCCTCATTTACTTTCTGTGCTTTAACCTTATAATAAGGGTTGTGGCCATTATTTTGTTATTGATTTGGGTTTAAATCTAGTCATTTTGGGTTGTTTTCACTATAACTTAGTGTTTTACGGAAGGGTTTTCATTTTCTATGTTTTAGGGCTATTGAATCCTTTTTTTTGTTTGACATGCTTTTTGAGGTTATTTTTACTTTATGCTTTTGAAGTGTTAAAGTGTCAGGAATTAGACTTTCGGTCTTCTTCCCTCCCCTTTGTGAGTTTGAGTCATTTACTTCATGCTTTTAGAATGTTAGAGCATCAGAGATCAAACTTCTGACCTTCAACCTCCCTCTTGACCAAGCAACCTTCTTGGGCCAAACTCTGAGTTGTCCATTAGCTTTATGGTAACCTATTGGGGTTGGGGTTTTAGGAGTTGTGTATTTTCTTGTTTGATTTAAGGGAGAAGAAGATACTCCCATTCCCTACTCCCTGATTGCCTTAAGACATTAGAGTTTGGACATCAGGTCCTATGAGCTATGCCTTCATTCTCTTTGGTCATCGTGTGTTCCTCCTCTCTACTCTCTGATTATTTCATAGAATATTAGAGTTCAAGTGTTGAGCTTCCCGCATTATCCATTATCATATCTTTCATAGGTGATCTTTGACTCCTTGACCCCTGAGTATATGCATTTTGTCAAAGTTCCCACCTTGGGTCTTAGCCATCACTTTTAGAGACTAAAACATCAGAGTTTTAGTGTCAGGCCTTCCGCATTAATTCTTCCAATTCTTTGGGCATGTGAAACGAGTTAGGCCCGACCCTCTACTTCTGACTAACTACTAGAAATTGCTATCTTGTTATTTTTGGATATTACTAAATGGAATATAATGCTTCATGCTAATTTACAAAAGTTTAACATTACTATTTACATGCAAACACTGGTGATGGTGATCTGTATGAATGCAAAAAAATAGTTGAGGCACCACTACCACCTCCTCTTGTAGCAAATAAGAAGCTAGAATTCAAAGGTTATCTACCTACCTCCAAGCTGGATAACCCATATAGAAAGATTGGAGACACTGACATTGGCTATCCAGACCCTTGGAGTTACTTGTAGCAGCTAAGGAACAAAGCTAACAAGTCCTTCCAAACATAGTGCATGGAGAATTCTGGACTCCTTGAGGTGGTTGCATTCCCAGTTTCTATACAAGCACCTAAACTAATACTAGCATGTGCCCAAAGCTATAAAGCTAGCAGCAAGAAAGTGATTGGGCTAGCAGGGATCATAGTATTGGATATTTCCTCTGACATGGTGGATAGAGTATTTGGTCTACCTACATATGCAAACTATGACAAGATCATAGACAACTCAACACTGGCCTTCTATAGAAATAAGATGGTCATAGCAATAGGTTACATGAACCAACACCTCCTGGTCACACAAAGGAAGCATCCTTTGAAAATGGCCCCAGTCCAACCCTATAGTGAATTCAAGCAAGATGGGAGGATATTCATTGCCCTCTTAAGTAGAGTATTTGGGTTGTCTACTATTGACAAATGGCACCCATGGATCTGCTACTTTTGTATAAAGATTATAGATAGAAAATAGATTGACTGGGGATCCTTCATAAGTGATGAGCTTGATGAACAGCTTTCTGAGGTAACATAGACCAAGAAATTGTACATGACTTCTTACCTAGTCTACTTGTTGGCTTATCAATTTCCTAGGATTACTATAGGTGGGTTCTCTCCAACAGGGAGAAGTCCTTGTTTACAACCACTTACCCTAGCTAGAATTGATGACCATCCTAAAGAGCTACTATATTGTTAATGATGCCTTCATTTATGCTGTGATCAGAGGATTGGAAAATGACTACTCCCAGAGACTATCTGTTGAGGCAACATGAGAGTTGGTAAATTGAGGAAACTGGTATATCTAGTTTCAAACCTTCATATAGACTAGGGTCATGGGGTTTGACAAGGCCCCCTACAAGCTGCCAAGGTACCCCAGTGATAAGATTATCTTGTTAGAGATGTGCAGTCAGATCTCTAAAGTGTACAAGTTGATTTCTGGTAAACACAAGTCTAGCTTTAAGTTTCCAATCAAGATAGGAGAATACAACTGCCAAAACATTATAAATGCAAAACATGCAGAGGCAGAATTGGCTTTCCTATCATTGGGCTCAGTTGACAACATCAAGAGCAAATTGGATCCTATTGGATGGGTCAACCCCTTGATAGAAAGTTGATATGTGCATGAATATGCCATTGAGGACCAATAGCAAAATTGTGCTGATGACCATGAGGTCCAAAAAATAGATTATTACAGGCTCAACCTTCACCTGCTGAAGAGGCTAGATTACCCAGGGTTGACCAAGGTTCCAAAGGGCATGAAAGAGGATGGTGTTGTATTGGAACCCTCTTATGAAAATCATATGATATATAATCTCCCCTTAGCCTTGATCAGATGGGATCAAACTGGAGATATGTTAATGGAAAACATGGCTAAGGAGGTGTTGAAGAGGACAAAGGCTTGGATAAGGAAACCTTATCACATGATTAACCCCAAGCCTACAAAAGGGGCAGAAAACTCTAAAGGAGCCAAGCAGAAAGGCAAAAGGATAGAAAAGAAAACACCTTCTACCCTAGCTGCTGAGGAGACTGACCATGCTATAGTCAAAGGAAAACAAAAGGAAATAGTAGTCAATGTGGATTTAGTAGAAGAAGAGGAAGAAGACATAGTACCCTTGGCTAGGAGGGCCTCTATAAGAGCCTCAAGCCTTGCCTCTGGAGGTGTCTATTGTGCCTTGCACACACACCCCATTTTTTCCAAATGGAGGCCCCCTCTTTTTCTTTGGTTTAGAGTCTTAACCTTTGTTACTTATGATGATGAGAAGGTGAATTTGTGCTTAGAATGTAGGATTTGCTTCAAATTTGAGTTCTTGGAATGTTTGAAGTGATTTGATGTCATGCATGATTGATTTGGAGATGTCTTGGGTGGTCTTGTGCTCTAAAGATAGCCATTTGTTGCCTTCTACATTGAAATTGGGTGTTGTTGCTTTTTGCTCAAAAATCATGTCATTGGATATTGTCCTTGAAATCACTTCTGCAGGATGTGTCATGTTGAAATTCCTAGTTTCCAGGTCTTAGATTTGCAAAATCATGCCTAACTCTACAAGATTTCACTAAGGGGTTCATATGCTTTCATTCTGTCACATGGTCCTAAAGCCCTAATTTGGCTAAGTCTGAAACCTTGAAAACCCTAATAAAATGGCTAAGTCTGAAATCTAGTAGAACCTCAAAATTCTAGAATCTGCATATGAAATCCTACGGATCTAGAACCTATCTCAAACATCCTGAAAGTATATTTAAAAATATTTAAAGTATAAGTCTAAACTTATACTTAAATATATTTTTAAATATACTTTCACCCTGTCTAATTCAAAATCTAGCGCCAAAAATGACCCCAACTACAAAAAGTGCTAAAAATAGCTCCTATCGACTTTTACGCTAAAATTACCTCTGATCGACTTCCTTCCACACTACCGCTAAGTCGGCAGGCATAAAAAACCTCGTTGTGAACAATTTGAAGAAAAAGCGCTAAAAACAGGCCTCACAGACCTGCGCTAAATTTGACCTTTACCAACTTTGTCCGTGACTGCCAAAATCCGCACTAGTCGTATGGACCCAAAATACCTACCAACGTTACTTAGAACGGTTAGCGCTAAATTTGCCTCCCACGGACTTGCGCAGGATTCGCCTCCGACCGACTTTAAAACTACGATAGGTCAGTCAGACTTGAAATTAGCACTGAACCTATTTAGCGCTAGAAAATTCCTTCTCTGACCTGTGCTAGAATTGCACTTCATTGCCTAAAGTCAGTAACACCCAAAATCAGCGCTAAGTCCGTGACACCCAAAACCTGCGTTTTTTGACATTTTGGCCTAGAAATTAAGTTTTTCAAGGAGAAAATTGGATTTTCTTGATGGATTTGAATTGAATATCTATTTGTCACATCATGATGAACATTTTATCAAGTTTGTGTGGATTTTTGGCACGTTTTACGATAATTAATGCCACTGCACATGAAAAGTCCGTGACCCCCAAAAATCTTGCTTTTTACAGAAAAGGTTAGAAAAACATGAAATAAAAGTCTAAAAATGGATCCTAATGACTGTAAAAACTTCCCTAATCATCATATTGGCCAAATGGGTACTCAAAAATGGTAAAAAATGCAAAAAATCATGCAAAATCACTAGATTTAAGAGGTTGGTTATAAGAAAGTGACATTGACAATATGTTGTTTTTAGAAAATCCATGACTACAAATGGACATATCTTGATCCAAATTGATGGAAAATGATTGTTTAAGATGAAATTGATACTTTACATTGTGAATTACAAGTCTTGGAGGACATATGACATTGTTGGAGCTATCTTGGAAGGATGAACATACAATAGTATCCTGCTGACGCAGAAATACAGAACTGACATTTTGTCAACCAAATTACTGCTATACCTATAAGAGGAAGTCAGTATAATGTCCAAAATGATAAAGATGAGTCTTAGGAGCTAAAAGACATAGAAGATAATGCCAAATCACTGTTGTTCTTGTAGATCTAGTCTAATGTCCAAGACTTATTCAGAGCTGTCCCATTCATCCAGTCATGCAATGTTGGTCTAGCAAGCTTCCAGTTGGATACACTTTCACCAAAAAATGTGCCACATACACCTCTTGATTCATTCAGCACTTGGAATCTCATGAATCTACATCAGTTCATATTTTCAAGTGTCATGTGACTCTATTTTGGCTTTATTACGCCTTGAAAATTGACTTATCATCATGTGCAACCAAATGGGTATCCATTTTGTCCAGATTCAATGTATTTGCAAGCTGTATTTTATCTTTTTCCTACAAGACAAAGGCAAATCCAAAAATGTAACAAACTGATGTATCTCATTAAATGCTATGTAATCTGGACCATTGGTGTTGAGTTAATCTCCACTGTCCATTGAAAAACTTGATATGGTGCCCTGTCTATAAAAGGGCCATCCTTTGCTCTCATTTGTAAGTAAGATTTGATAATGAATTGTTGAAACTCTACCAAAATACAGTCAATACAAAGCAAGTTTTACAGGTTACTGGGAATTTCTGATTATGTGTTGTCTCATTTTGGTCTTCATGGTTCATGTCAATCTGAAATTAGTTGATATTTAGTTGCACTTGTGATTAATTATTCAGATATTTGATGGATTTCCTATCCATACCATTAATGGCTTGCTGATTGTATGTCATTGTGCATGGTTAGTCTGGGCATAGTTTATGAGATAAGTTTGATTGTATGATTTCATTGAGTTGTGCCAAGGTTTGGGTGTTTGATGAACCCTCTACAATTTGAAAATCATTACATCTCCTTAGAAGATTACACATTCTCTGTGGCATTGTGGGCTGCCTGGTTAAGCAGAGATTTGTTTATTGTTGGGAATCTGTCTATCTGGTTATTGATCATTTCTGCAATTATCTATAAGATCTCTTATCCCTTCTCCCTCTCCTTTTCCTTTTGCATTTTATTTACATAAAGTTTTCTAAATTTAGGATTTGAGCAGCATCACATTGATCATTTGCTAAAATTTTAGACTTTATAGTCTAAACCACTAGGGTTTCTGCATATACATTGCTGCCATCTTCCATAAACCCTGAATTTCATGTAAGACCCCTTGTTGGGACAGCTAGACATTCCACTGAAGTTATTCCAAGAAAGCTAAGACCTAGCTATATTATCCTTGGGGCAATCCTATCTTGGATAGGATACCTTTTTCAAGAGAGGTGTGATTCTAGCAATCATACCTGCGTTGTTGTGTGCTAAAACACCCATTAATAGAATTGGCGCTAGAAGGAGGGTAGAATAGAGATTATGATGCAGGATTTTAGTTTTGTTGGTTCATTGCACATGCTGGAATGAACAGACTATTCAGAGATTTAGTTCTAATGGGTACCTAGAAGGGTTTCAGTCATGAGACTCCTTCATTCTTTAGAACACTGTCACAATAGTCATATCATGAAGAGAACTTCCAAGGGAATATCCCACTTTTCAAAGAATTGCTAGATAGGCAAATTAGGGTGAAATATCCTCCATTAACATTGCTTGATTTTAGCTCACCTCAGTTCTGCACTATGCATCCTAGAGAATTGCATGAGAAGATTGATTGTTTGACCTTCCTCCAAAGATTGGATCTACACTTAAAAGGACTACTCCCTATCTTTGAGATTTACATGCCTAAAGTGGGATATAGGTCTAATAGATATATTCAAAGCAAGACCTTGCAAGGAGCTGGAAATCTTCCATTCATAAATGATCACGGTCAATAGGGTAATCTGCACATTAGAGAAATTGAAGTCCCTCAAGTGTTTCATCATAATACATGTTGAGATGATGAGAGCAGGCACTGTAGGTGGTCTGCAAGTCACCCAACTAATGAATATGAGGTCCCTGCCTGGATAAAGCTTGGTTTTCAACCACTGGATCTAGACTATTCAGTCACAGAATATGCTGCCCCAGCATGGCAAAAATATGATTTTCAATCACAGGGTAGTGAACAGAGCAATGCACAAGATTAGATTTCTGCTACAAAAAATGTGGACAAGGTAGATGATAAATCAGACTTGATGAATAGTCATGTTGAAGATGTAGATCAACAATCAAATGTTTCATAAACATCAGGTCCTAAGACTGAATTTGCTGCTACAGAGGTATATAATAGTAGTCCCTTGTAGGTGGATGATAATTCTGAGTTGGAACAACAGTTAGATCAGGTCGGATGTGTACAAGAACATGTGAAAATCAGTCCTCTAGATGAAGGACAGTCATGGACAACAACGCAGAAAGTCATTTCAGTTGACATATCTAAGCTACAATCAAATTATTCAGAGAAAAGTGATCAAGTTCTTGACCATATCAGCCCAGTAAATCATCATGATTAGCCATGTCAGGTTGATATAATTGCTACAGAAGGGTCTCTAGTTGAGTTACATGAACAAAATCAGGATAGTACACCACTTCAAAGCAACATTGACATCAAGAATCTACCTATAGAGGAAAAAGGAGACCGTGTTGCTGCTGCAGATAATGAATTTTTAATTTCATATCAGCCAATGACTGAAATACAAGGATTGTTAATCATTGCAGAGGGAGTTGCTTCAGAGCATATGACTGATTTTGGTGAAATGGATTCAAGTATATCATATGTTCATCAGGCTGATCCTATTCATACTTGTATAAAGGAAGAGCTCCACATGGTTGATGCTAACCTACTAATGACAGATGAGAACATAAATCTACAATTTGAGAATAAAAATCAAACTATCCTACAAAGTGATGGCTTGGAAGCTTTTTCATGTCAATCACTTGATCACATCATTGAGTTGATATAAAAAATGAGCAAGGATATGTTATTACATGGAAATTCACCACACATGTTAGACTTTGCTTCAACTAATTCATGTAGATTTCATCCAGATGATCCACATTCTGAAGGAGGTTGTCCAGACTTCCTGTTTGCTTGGGAGATTGTTGTAGCATTTAGTGATCTGGAGGTACCTGATGCACAAGACATGATCCACCACAAGCTAAGCCCCTTGAAGATGAGAACGTATTTGGTGCAATGCAAGAAGGTGTTGAACTCACATCTCAGATCATCAATATTGCAAATTAGGTTGTATCTTCCCTTTCTCCACTTAGTTCCAATTATCAATTTGATTATGGTGATTTAGGTAAGACAACTTGCATTTGGATTGATCATGGCCCTAATGAATTGCCCCAATTACTGATCTTATGTGGCTGGCACCTTGAACATGAGCCTAGCTTGCCCATACCCTACTTTTCAGAGTACAAAGATGAATTTGCTAGATTTAGGACATTGACCTGCACCTTGTTACTTCTGTATGTCCTAATAAATAAGTCACGGGGTAGTGTAAATACCTGCTGTCCAGGGTCTTTGTACATAGTTTTGCTTGTTTTTAGTTAGGGTTTGGTAGTTTCTTATTGTTCTAGTTTAGTTTTTGCTTCCTACTTTTGCTTTTCCTTGGCTGTAGGTAGTTAGTTGTTAGTTGTTGCTTTCTGCCTATTTTTCTTAGGTCAGAGTAGTTTTCTTTTCTTAGGTTAGTTGCTTGTTTGCTTTGCTTTTTGCTTTTGCGCTTGCTTTGCTTGGGTTCTCCATTTATTGAATGTGGTGGCAGTTGTATAGACCCACAAGTGCTTCTTTGTTCGGTAAGTAATTTGGAATATTTCTTTGAGAAGCCAAGGTTTTCGCTTAGGTCTTCCTGTGGTTTCCACTGTTATACCAAGGAGTATGATGTCTGTTCATTGGAAATGAGTCATTAGTTGGTGCACCTGAAGTATTTTCTAACCATATATCTCTCACACTTTAAACAGTCCTGAGGTAGCTAAGTATGTCCAGGTGATCGCATGTTAAGTGAAGAGTTTGGATCCCTAGTTTTACCACCAACTCTAGTTTTGCTAATACAGATGAGAGTGGCAGGTGGTACTAAGTACTGCTAGCCTACTGGGTAAAAATAAAAGGTGTTTTTCAAACACCAGACCCATTACAAAGTATCAATATAAAGATTATCATTTGAATACTCTCACATGAAGATTGTTATCTAAAGATTATTAGCATCAGAGATCATCAAAGGCATTATCAAAAAAGAATATCATTGCAGAAGAGTTGTTACTAGAAGAATCATCATTCGCTTCTATCAAGGCTCATCACATCTTAGCATCTGAGCATACTTTTGGTGGTAAAATGATTCCAACTTCATAGCTTAGCACGAAGGATCTTGGATGAACTTAGTTGCCAAAGGGTGGGAATGAATACAATTGCACACACTCAGGTTTTTAGGATATGGATGGTTGCACTGGTTAGTGGTCTTTGATTCTTTGATAAGGTATCATGCTTTCTCCTCTAACATGTGGGAAACACAGAGATTCTAGGTTCAAAACTAACATTTATCTTTGAAATACTCTAGAACATTTCCCAGTAGAGTTGTGATTTGTTGTGCCTTGCACACACACCCCATTTTTCCAAATGGAGGCCCCCTCTTTTTCTTTGGCTTAGAGTCTCAACCTTTGTTACTTATGATGATGAGAAGGTGAATTTTGCGTAGAATGTAGGATTTGCTCCAAATTTGAGTTATTGGCATGTTTGAAGTGATTTGATGTCATGCATGATTGATTTGGAGATGTCTTGGGTGGTCTTGTGCTCAAAAAATAGCCATTTGTTGGCTTCTGCATTGAAATTGGGTGTTGTTGCTTTTTACTCAAAAATCTTGTCACTGGATATTGTCCTTGAAATCACTTCTGCAGTATGTGTCATGTTGAAATTCCTAGTTTCCAGGTCTTAGAATTGCAAAATCATGCCTAACTCTACAAGATTTCACTAATGGGTTCATATGCTTTCATTATGTCACATGGTCCTGAAGCCCTGATTTGGCTAAGTTTGAAACTCTGAAAACCCTGATAAAATGGCTAAGTCTAAAATCTGGTAGAACCTCAAAATTCTAGAATCTGTATATGAAATCCTACGGATCTGGAACCTATCTCAAACATCCTGAAAGTATATTTAAAAATATTTAAAGTAATAAGAAATTTTATTTAAATATATTTTTAAATATACCTTCACCCTAGCCAATTCAAAATCCAGCACTAAAAATGACCCCAACTGCAAAAAGCGCTAAAAATAGCTCCTACTGACTTTTGCGCTAAAATTATCTTTGACCGACTTCCTTCCACACTACCACTAAGTCGGCAGGCATCAAAAACCACGTTGTGAATAATTTGAAGAAAAAGTGCTAAAAACAAACCTCATGGACCTGTGCTAAATTTGACCTTTACCAACTTTTTCCGCGACTGCCAAAATCTGCACTAGTCATATGGACCCAAAATCCCCGCCGACTACACCTAGAACGATTAGTGCTAAATTCGCCTCCCACAGACTTGGGCAGGATTCGCCTCCGACTGACTTTAAAACTGGGATAGATCAATCGGACTTGAAATTAGTGCTGAATCTATTTAGTGCTAGAAGCTTCCTTCTCCGACCTGTGCTAGAATTGCACTTCACTGCGTAAAGTCAGTCAGACCCAAAATCAGTGTTAAGTCCGTGACACCCAAAATCGGCGTTTTTTGACATTTTGGCCTAGAAATTGAGTTTTTCAAGGAGCAAATTGGATTTTCTTGATGGATTTAAATTGCATATCTATTTGTCACATCATAATGAACATTTTATCAAGTTTATATAGATTTTTGGTACGTTTTACGATAATTAATGCCACTGCACATGAAAAGTCCATGAGCCCCAAAAATCTCACTTTTTTATAGAAAAGGTTAGAAAAATATGAAATAAAAATCTGCAAATGGATCTTAATGACTGTAAAAACTTCCCTAATCATCATATTGGCCAAATCGGTACTCAAAAAAGGTAAAAAATGCAGAAAATCATGCAAAAATCACTGGATTTAAGAGGTTGGTTATAAGAAAGTGACATTGACAATATGTTGTTTTTAATGAATCCATGACTGCAAATGGACATATCTTTATCCAAATTGATGGAAAATGATTGTTTAAGATAAAATTGATGCTTTGCATTGTGAATTGTAGGTCTTGGAGGACACATGACCTTGTTGGAGCTGTCTTGGAAGGATGAACATACAATAGTATCCTGCTGACCTAGAAATGCAGAACTGACATTCTATCAACCAAATTACTACTGCACCTATAAGAGGAAGTCAATATAATGTCTATAATGATAAAGATGAGTCTTAGGAGCTGAAAGACATAGAAGATCATGCCAAATCACTGTTGTTCCTGCAGATCCAGTCCAATATCCAAGACTTGTTCAGAACTGTCCCAGTCATCCAGTCATGCAATGTTGGTCCAGCAAGCTTCCAGTTGGATACACTTTCACCAAAAAATGTGCCAAATACACCTTTTGATCCATCAACACTTGGAATATCATGAATCTACATCAGCTCATATTTTCAAGTGTCATGTGACTCTATCTTGGCTTTATTATGCCTTGAAAATTGACTTATCATCATGTGCAACCAAATGGGTATCTATTTTGTCGAGATTCAATGTATTTGCAAGCTGTATTTTGTCTTTTTCCTACAAGATAAAGATAAATTTGAAAATGTAACAGATTGATGTATCTCATTAAATGCTATGTAATTTGGACCATTGGTGTTGAGTTAATCGCCACCGTCCATTGAAAAACTCGGTATGGTGCCTTGTCTATAAAAGGGCCATCCTTTGCTCTCATTTGTAAGTAAGATTTGATAATGAATTGCTGAAACTTTGCCAAAATACAATCAATACAAAGCAAGTTTTATAGGTTACTGGGAATTTGTGTTTATGTGTTGTCTCATTTTGGTCTTCATGGTTCATGTCAATCTGAAATTAGTTGATATTCAGTTGCACTTGTGATTAATTATTTAGATATTTGATGGATTTCCTGTCCATACCATTAATGGCTTGCTGATTGTATGTCATTGTGCATGGTTAGTCTGGGCATAGTTTATGAGATAAGTTCAATTGTATGATTTCATTGAGCTACGCCAAGGATTGGGTGTTTGATGAACCTTCTACAATTTGAAAATCATTACATCTCTTTAGAAGATGGCACATTCTCTGTGGCATTGTGGGCTGCCTGGTTAAGCAGAGATTTGTTTATTGTTGGGAATCTGTCTATCTGGTTATTGATCATTTCTGCAATTGTCTATAGGATCTCTTATCCCTTCTCCCTCTCCTTTTCCTTTTATATTTTATTTACATAAAGTTTGGTAGATTTAGGATTTGAGTAGCATCACATTGATCATTTGCTAAAATTTTAGACTTTACAGTCTAAACCACTAGGGTTTCTACATATACATTTTTGCCATCTTCCATAAACCCTGCATTTCATGTAAGACCCCTTGTTGGGATAGCTAGTCATTCCACTGAAGTTATTCCAAGCAAGCTAAGACCTAGCTGTATTATCCTTGGGGCAGTCCTTTCTTGGATAGGATACCTTTTTCGAGAGAGGTGTGATTCCAGCAATCATACCTATGTTGTGTGCTAAAACACCCATCAACAGTGTCACCATGGCATCGACTCCTCATCCCACCATCATAACAACATCTCCTCCCATCCTCATTGCTACTGCAGCTACAACTGAGGTTATGGTTGAACCATCATCTACTTCACCTCCCTCATCATCCACTCAAAAAACCTCATTACCATCACCCAGAGCACCTTCTCCTTGTATTCCATCTTAGCCTTCCATCTCCCATCCCTCAATCCCCTCTCAATCTCCACCTTCTACATCACTCATTCCTCCTTCTTCCCTACTCCTCCTAGCACCCAAATTCTAGTAGCTCTTGACCAAACAACTGAGGAGCAGGTGGAAAAGGAAGATAATGCCATAAAGAGGCAAGAGAAAGAAGAGGCTACCCCTCTAGTTGTAGAACAAAGCAAATGAGAAATCCAAGAGAGTAAAATTCAAATAGGCTGAAGTGCCAAGTATTGAGAAGGAGCAACCAATAGGGTCCCTTGTAGAAGATCCTAAAGATAAAATAGAAGATATATTTGAGGAGATATTGGGTAGCCAAGGGCCTACTCTAGAGGAAATAGTTGGTAATATTCCTTTTGAACAACAAGAAGAAGATGATAGGGAGTCTGATGAATCACAAAAGACACAAGTCTTGATACCCTCACCAATAAGATCACCATCTACACCTCCAACTCCTTCTCCACCATAGGATGCCATAGTTGAGTCAGGCCTCCTAGTCTGGCTAAACAAGATAAAGAGAACATATGTCGAGGAGGAAGATTTGGCTACTGTATCCCAAGTATTAGGGGAACCTCCAAAGAGAAAGAAAGCTAGGACTCTCTACACATATCAACCAATGAACAAAGAATCAAGATTGCTCACATGGCCACTCCATTGGTTGATAGGAAGAAGCTACAATGACTTCTGAAGACCACAACATACAGCAGGTCACATTGGGTTCAAGGACCTGAGAAGGAGACAAGAATGCCCTAATTGATGTAATGCATGCAATTTTGGATAGAATACAAAAGGATGAGGTGACTAAGGAGGAAATAAAGAAATAGGTTGCACAACTATCAGCCTATGTCACTCACTTAGTAGGGCCAATCGATTCCTCTACTCCTACTCCTACCTTAATGGAAGAAATAAATAATGAAAGTATAGCCCTTGAACCCTTGGTTATCCTACCTACAGCCATTGCTTGGAAAGACTCACTAGAGACCCTTGGGAAGACCACCATTAGGGAGGTTCCGAAAATGTATCATAGCATAGAGCATGAACTGGAGGCTACTAATGGGCTAATGAATATCATTGATGATGAGGCCCTAGTTTGGGAAGAATATCTTCCAATTTTGGAAAAGATGGAGGCTACACCTCTAAATACAAATTTGCAATTAGGAATTTTAGACAAAGGAGATCCGAGAGTAATACTGGAGTGGATCAAAGCTGGGAAGCTTCGAGTCAAATTATTGTAGAAATGCAAATGCAAGATGCAAAAGAGGATTGATGCAGCCAAGAAAGGTACCAACATGGTGGAAGCCTTAATAAACTTCATTCCTTTTCAGCTCAAGGATGATGCTTCAGTGATTTTGCCCACAGCAAGGATAATAAAAGAATTTTCAGGGATCTTGTAGCAACATCTCACAAAATAGGACATTGATAACTTGATAAGGCTGAAGACCCTCTTCACCGAGTTTCAAGAGTTGTTGGTGCGATTGGCAGGAATCTAGGACAAGCTCAAAAGGTCATCATACTTCTAGAAAATCAAGATCAAGTATCACAATGGACCCAGTATGAATACATCCAAGAGGCCACCACCAACTTCGAGGGTCATTTTGGAGAAGGGGCATAAGATCCTTATTCTTCACTCTCACTTATTCTTTGATTCTTTCTTTCTTTCTTTGATTCTTTCTTTCTTTCATTCTTTTATGAGGCCAACTCCATCTGTGTTTGGTAGCACTATTCTGGCTGATAAGGGCTAAACTATGCATTGTAATTTGTGTATAAGGGAACTTTTAGGTCAACTAGGGCCAAAGTGTACAAATGTAAACAAGAGAACGTGCTCATATATAAAGAGGAAGTTTGAACATTTAATTTGTAAAGGGGGAAGCATAGAGAACTCGTATGAGATTAAGCTATACTTATATTTTGGCATGTGAGTGGCATACTTTATATGCGTGTAGGGTGTGTGAATATTGCTCTTTTGTAATTAGCCAACAATTTTTGCCAGTTAATGAGAAGAGAAATTTTGGGACCTATTCCTTTGTTTCTGCCCTATGGTGGTAATGTACTTGCATTTCTTTTCCTTGCATATGACTTCACATTAGTGGATCTTGAGCTTAATTTATAACTTCATAAGTTTGGTGGATGAATGATGGTTTGAATTCTGTGCATGTAATATGGTGCTTTCCATTTCTTGTTCTTCTGCTTATCTCCTTAGAATCTTGCACTTGCAGTGGTAATGATTGTGTGGAATACTGGTCATCCATTGCTTGTTAATTTGATCTCACTAATGTCTCTTATATGAAGTGAAAAGCTAGCTATAGAGGCTGTCCAAGCTACTTTAAATTTTGCTTCTAAACTATAAACCTCTTTTTCCTTTTTTTACAACTTAGAATTAGGCTAGCATTCACACTCCATTAAACATCTACCTATTAGAGGTTACTTATCATTCCAGATTGTTATTACCAGCATAGACCCCTTGAACAAACATTCACATTTTCCTCTCAGCTATTCTAAAACTGATGTGACCTAGCAAAATAGGGATCTTGGGGTAAACCAAGATCATTAGTTTACCTTTTAGGAGAAGTAGAGTGATCTTTCATTCTACTTGAGTTGATGTGCCAAAATAGCTATCAATAGAACTGGCTCTAGAAGGAGGGCCTGATAAATCTGGATCTGCTTAGGTTTTCCCCAACCATTGCAAGAAGAAGATTAACTACATCCTAGTTGGTTAGAGAAGTTGAATTCCAAGAGCTCCAACATCACCAAAAAATTACGAGTGACTGTGGTAAATGATGAAGGTTAAATTCTAGGTCTGTCAGCCCTACTAGATTTGAAACCCTAGAAGCCTTCCCTGAAAAACCACCCCAAGCACCAATGAATGCCTTCTTCAGAGAAGACCATTTTCCTTTGTCCTTGGTAGTTCCTCTCCATGAAATGACTAAAAAACCTGAGAAATTATGTCCTAAACTCATTTATGGGGAAAGTAAAAGTGCTGAGGAACATATCCAGGCTTTTAGAGAAGTCATTAGTAGAGCCGTTATTCCCCATATTGATGTGGTCCTACACGTTTTCCTTTACTCTTTGGGGGAGGTCACTTATTCTTGGTATTTAGATTTACCTGCAGGATCCATTGATACTTGGGAAAGGCTAGAAACCACTTTCACAAAGAAATTCAAGGTATGCACTAACCCTAGCATTATATATCATCAGTCCACCTATTGCAAGATCCAACCTAATGAGCCCTTGACTATGTTCAACACCAGATTCCATAAATTCTATAACATGCTTACTCAACCCTATGTGGTTGATGAAGCAGCTGCAACTTAGATTTATCTTAGAGCTATTAATCCTTTCACAACTATCTTACTCAACAGGACTCAGCAAAACTTGGATACCCTAGCAAAAGTTTATATTGAGGCCCTCAAGTTACACAGAGAAATGTACCCTATTACTGTAGGGGCTTTTGGAACTTTTCCTTCAGTGGGTTTTTTGGGGATGCCCAATCAGATTCCTGCTATCAACATTGCTCTCACTAACAACACTCCCCTGATGAACCTAATTACAATGGGCCATTTGCTGTTTAGACCACAAATCAACTATGCTCAACCTCTTAATTAGATTGGTCCAAGCCCTATGTTACCCGCTTTGGGACAAGCCTATAACAATCAGGCCACAACATCACACCTAGTCCCCTCAGTCTTTAATCAGCCTACAGTGAATCATACTAACATGGTTAACTCCCAATACAGTCACCAAGCTTATACATTCACAGTAACCCCACAACCTTGTGTAAATCAGACTTCACAATTGACATCAGAATTAGAGGCTGTGAAAAAGGCACTAGCCTAGGTTACTAATGAGCTCACTAGATTGAAAGTCAGTAACCATGGGGATTCACACCAAAATCAAAATAATTAGAATCAAGGCCATAATATGACTTTCAACTCTTAAAGGTAGAACAGGTCTTGGAATACAAGACCAAACAATGGGGGAGTACCTTCTCCCCTAGATTAGACAAATTCAGTAAATTTCACTAAGATAAAACCTTTGCTACACTGGTGTAGGCTCCATGATACCTTTGACCATTCTGAACTCAACTGTGCTGAGATGTCCAAGATAACACAAATCTTCCAGGTTGATCAGTAGATATAATAAGAAGAAAATGATAACCAACCTAGAGATGTAGGAAGTACTATCTAGTTTGACACATTTGTTTTCCCTTATGAAGAGGATAATAAGCTAGAAACTGAAGTTCATTTTTATCAACAGTTTAAGAGTAACTACTATTTGAGGAACAAAGGTAAAGAGCCTCTCACTGCTTCCATCCCACCAAACTATAGCAGTGTCCCACCTGATCCTAATGTAGATAATAATCCAGTCCCTCCAGTAGGACCTACAGATGGAACATTTAAAGCCAACAAATATAGAGGATACAATATGACAAACTCCAAATATGACCTTATGGATGACTTAAAGAAAAATAAAGCCAACATGTCCATCCTGGATGTAGTGCAGGACTGCCCAACTTAGCGAGAGGCCCTACTCAAGATCCAACAAAGAAAGGATCAAACCAAACCATTGGAGGTAAAAGCTACAACTGATGATATCTTGGCAGCCTTATACAAGGAAAAGATAGGTACACCACCATTTTTTCTTATCCTTCGAATAGTTGGGAAAAATCTACACAATTGTTTAGTTGATTCTAGAGCTTATGGCAATGTCATGCCTTATTCTATATGTCAGAAGCTTGGTCTTACTCCCACTAAAACTAGCCGAAAGTTGGTGTAGTTAGACAAAACTGAGGTAAATGTTGTGGGGAAAATCAAAGATGTTCACATATAGCTGGTATCTAATCCCCGCATCTAAAGTCATATTGACATATAGGTAGTTGATATCCCTGAGGCCTATGACATGTTATTAAGCAAAGACTGGACTAGCAACTTGAATGGATATTTTTCTACTAATTTATCACACATGTGGATTCCCTGGAAAGGAAATTCTAACCAAATTTAGATTCTCAGTGAACCCAGGGTGAAACACTTGATCATTAAATATAATGCTCCTAACAAACTATGCTTTGCAGATGTGGATTTGGGAGTTTATAGAGAAATTATGATGGGACTAACTATTGAGGATCTAGATGAGTGCCCACTAGTAAAAAAACAGAAATAAATGACTAAATAAACTACCAAAAATTGGTCATGTGATCATTAGTTTGGTCACGTGACCATTGGTAGTTTATTGCCAGTCATTTATCTCGCAACCAAATTTATGACTAAACAAATTTTAGTCATCAATTTGGTAGTATATTTAGTCATTAATTTAGTCATTGATTGTTGTTAACTGGTCATTTATTTAGTCATTGTAATAATTAATTGCCATCAATTGGTAGTATATTTAGTCACTGATTTCTGTCCATTGGTAGTATATTTAGTCATTTGTATTAACTAATTTCCATCCATTGGTAGTATATTTGGTCATTTTAATCATTATTTTTCCGTCACCTGGTCATATATTTAGTAATTAATTTAGTCATTGATTGTTGTTAACTGGTCATTTATTTAGTCATGGCAGTCATTTTTATTTACTGGTTTCCATTAATTGGTTGTAAATTTAGTCATGATATGAATAATTTATTAAATACCATAAATTTTATAATGCAGAAAAAACATATTATTAAATTTGAATTAAAACATAAAAGTAAATAAATTTGGAAAACCATATATTTTATGATGTTTCCAAGTAAAGATTGATAAATTTGAGCCAACACTTTCTATTTGAGAATCGACCAATAAGAAAATGAAACAAGACAAAGCAAAGTGGCAATAAATATTGACACCATTTGGTATGGCATCTCGTCAATATAGAAATGTTTTCGGCTTCGTACAATTGCAAAAAAATATGAATTTATTTAAAACAACCTTTTTCCTTTCTTCCTTAAGATTGTCCATATATGCTTTAAACTAGTCGAACAGATGATAAATAATGTCCGCTGCAAATATCTTGACACCAAATTCATTTTCAAGCTTCCGAGCTTCAAGAGTAATTTTGACATCAAATGCCAAAATTGCATCATACTCTTTTTTCTTTTTCTCAAGCATTACACTCGCATGCATGACATCTTTTTTATGCATAGGCCCAATACCAATTGCACTAACTGGGATGCTTACAACTGGGGTCTTCAAGAACTCAAGTAAAGCCTCTAAAGATCCAAAAGTTGAAGCTTGAACATAAAATTCTTCCCCACTCTTGTCAATCTGAGACATTACATTATTGATATCTTGCATTGCTTCTTCCTTAATATCCTCTAAATCATCATCAGGTCCAACAACATATAACTGATTTCCTGCTATGGCATGCTCAAGACCCTGAAATCAAGAAATTGCATCTAAATTTCATTGTCCACATATATTTGATAAATTTATACTCAAATGTACATAAAATTATTAGCTTGAAATTTGATACCTGAGTGGTTATCTTGATTCCCTATGTAGCCTTCAAACTCCTTATGATGTTGATAAGATCCTTGAAACCAGAAAACATCTTAAGCTATGGAATATATTATATTATTTTAACAATATGATCAATGTGACATGGTTTGAGTAATCTAAATTTGAGGTGTAGATTATTGTATTCTAGCATAGTAGATCACAAATACCACCCATTCTCCTTTACTATAAAAGAACATTCAATTCTTTTAATGCCACATATACTCCATTAAATAATATGGCACCATAAGGCTTCCAAGAATACATAGCACTATGTAGGTTACCACAATGGACCACTCGTAAGGAACATTTTAAATCAGGATCAAAGTTAGATCTTAAAATCAAAAGGCAATCCCTTGGCTTTTGTACCATATATTTCAATTTTATCTACCCTCTGTCCTGATGTTTCAAAAGGTAACTCCTGGTGTCTATAATTTCTTATACTATCTAACCATTCAACATTTACAAACTATTTTCTATTTTGAACAATTTCTATATCCAAGGTTGACTTGATGATGCTATAGTATGGTAAGCTTTTACTAGAGTTCCAGCACAAGTTTTGGGATATAACATTTATGGTAATCTTTTACTAGAGACATATGGTATTTCATCCAATGATTCTGTCTAGTATAATGAACACATATATCTTATGATTTGCAAACTCTATGCTGACTAGCATGTACAATATGTCTAATAGGAGATTAATTAGAATCATCTAAATTCCAATTTCCCACTTCTTGTGATTAGATCCTATTAGGTGAGATTAACCACATCTAGACTGGAGTGCAACTTTCTAGAGAGCTAAATTTACCTGGCCTACCAAGTAAACCTTTCTAACTATGGTTGTAATTCTTCAAATTTAGCAATAACATAATTTCTATATAGATAATATATTAACATGATCAGAGATATGTTCATAAAGGTGTATTTATGTCTCACTTTGTTCTTGAGTCAACATATGTTTGTTCCTCATCTTTGCTAATAGTCAACACTAATTATCATTTCACAGATGAAAGACTAAAGTGCAGTCTACACTTGGTAAGAAAATGTTTTCTGATCAAGAAAATTGATATGTACAAATTTCTGGGGAACACTTGTATGATCTATTTCTAAGAGTTCTCATTCATATGTCATACCAATTTGAATGATGTTAAGAGAGTTTTAAGAGTTTGGAAGATCTTCAAAAAGTAGTCTGCTGTCAACCAAGATTAGTGAAAGAAGGAAAAATTAAAATACAAATAGAAAGTAGAGAATGCAGAAGATCTAACCAATAGTATTTGTCATGGATCTATGAGTCAAAGAAGTAATAAAAATTTTGAACAAATAATAAATGCATATCTACTCATATAAGAACTTGATAATTCAACACAAATGGCAATGGTAGTGTATCTCAAACTCACCCTTGGGAGTAAACACTTGAAACATTTATGACACCACCTTGGATCACAAGTTGCTCTTGTTCATTGGCAAGCGGTTGAGATTCATTTGCCCTGTGTGGGTCAGGAGAAGATGATTGTGGTTGCGGTTGCCTTCTTGTTAGTTCAGCTTCTCATTGAGACGTAGACTAAGATAACCTATTATTAAGACAGATTTGAATGTTGATCTAGCTTAAATGCTGACTTTGTATCTATATTTTTATCTTTCACTCGTATCCCTCCATTCTGGCCATAATCTTGTGGTAGTGAAGATGGTTGAGATGACCTGAGCACAGACCACTGAGTTTCAAGTCCACTCATAGTTTTTATCACATTATCAGTATTTTCTTGAAAACATGGCAAAATGACTGATGTTGTAGAATTTCAATCTTTTTCCCTATCAAAAGTGTATGCATTAACTGCCATACATCCAAATGTTATACCTGGAATAGTTGGTAAAGAGTGGATTTCAGATGTTGCCTGTGTCTTAGGATGAACAAAATGTGTCAAATTCCTTCCAAATGGAGAGTACATAGGTTGATGCATGGAAAGAGTAAGGGGAACTGACTTGTTGAAAACCATAGTATTTTTCGTTTTCTCTGTATGGTTGACAGCCAGGAATAAGTGGAGTTGACTTGTTAGTCTGCATTAGATTCTATAAATTTGGGTGCATAGCTAAAGCAACAGTGCTAATTTCATCATGTATTGTTGCATTTGAAGCTCTAGATTTGTTTGGTTCAGCAATTTCACTATTTTGGTTTGACTCTAAAATAGTGCTAGCAATAGTTCGACATCCATCTACATGCAATTCTCCATGGACTGGGCTTTTCTGTCCCAAATAAACAAAATATTATGAGCATAAATTTATAGACTTCACATTTCAAATATATTTTGACATCAGCATCTTCAGTACATATATTATTCCAAAATACACAAAATGAGTTAATTTGTTCCTACACCTAGACAATTTGGCATTTGAAGAGTGGAATAAGCTTCATAGCATGAATTATACAGGACTTAGTAATAAACATGAGGACTATAACAAAGGAAACCTAAAAATGAATACAGAGAAAATTGTAAACTAGGACCCAAAATAAAGAGCTAAAAATCACAAATCCCTGTTCCAATCATAGTAAGCAAAAAAAACATTCACCTTGCATAAATCCTAGACCATAGTTTTCATTCTTTCCTAGTTCCAAATTTGCTCTATTGCCTCATACTTTCAGACCTTTTTTTGTAAAGATTGGATGTATTTAATAACCTAGCCAAGACATGCAAACCAAGATGTGGACTCAAGGACACTACTGTGTTCTGTAATACTACATTGTTCATGTGCCTCTATAACTCATTTCATATATTAGAGGGAAAACTCAACAAATCTACATAGGATTACCTCAAGAAGAAAGGATGCTTTGTCTCTCTTTTGATCACTGTGTGGCACCAAATTCCTCAATGTCTAAAACCTGAATCATTAACAACATAGGCAACTTGTTACATTAGAATTCTAAAATCATTCTGTAGGCACTCCTAAAAACTAATAAACAAGATATTCATTTAACTTAAAAAAAGATTCCCTTATTCTTAATTTTGGGTGCAATATTTTAATATAAACAAGTTTTTGCAAGATGGATTTAAATCCAAGCATATTAATGATACACACAAGTTATTTGTTAAATATTTCAGTATTGTAAGTTGTAACTGATAAGCATAACGGAAAAATGAGTTTTTGAATAGCACAATAAACCCCATTGTCAAACACAGCAAAGATGTGCTCTCTCTTATCATGGTCACCTCTCCAACTCTCGACAGGCTCAGGCAGAGTTCACAACAAATCTTTATTTTGGAAAATGGATGATGACGACTTTCAATTTTCAACTTAACATTATGGACAGATTCATTAGATCCTTTGAACTTTGATTATTACCATGCAAACATCTACTGACTCAGCATATTCTATGAATTTCACTAGAACTCTTTGTAAATTAAAAAGTGGCTCAATGCAAGATAAAGTCACCAGACAATTTGAAGAGGAAGAATGGCCTGAATTGACAGACATAACTGTAGAGAAGGATTTGAAAAAAGTAGCTTTAGGAAAAACCCTAGAATACAAAATAAAAGATCATGAAAACTTCAATCTACATTCAATAAGATGCCTAAACATAGATGATAGAAATAGCTAAACAAGCTTAAAGAAGCTTCCAAAATCAAGGGAGCTGGTTTGGTGCTCTTAAAGCAATTGCATAAACTGTGTCTTGAAACAAGAAAGTTGTCAAAATTTTGAGAATCCTGAACATTGAAAAGATATGAATAGATCTGATATTATTTATACTTTTAGGTTAAAGTAGATAAATAAACATGTTTTTCTAACTACCAACATAATTGATATTGCAATATTGGTTCTATTGTCTATAAATAGTTTGCTATGGGCATTAAAAGTCTTTAGCTTCTCTCCTATATATGTGAAACCCTACTCCATTCTATCCCATTACACTAGCTACCAACCATAAATGAGGCCATAATTGAACATCCATAGGACTTGTAAAAGTCAAGCTTCACTTGTCATAAGACTGACCTAAAGCCAAAAAAAGATAATCAAGCTAGAGATGGAACACAAATTTATTCTCCACTTATTAGAAAATGGATTAGGTACATTAGGCATGCAGTTTGACTCATGTGATTTAAGGTTGAATGCCACAATAAATCATAAAGGCCAGAACATTAAATCAATTAGAGAACACCAAAAAATGGAATCTATAGAATCTAGCAGCTATAATTGCAAAGGGCCAGGATGCCGGCTTGGCAAGTTCCCATATTATATTGAAGTAGAATAAATGTTGAATTGGACTACAAATTTTTTTATGATAATGTTGTGCATGAAAGGGAAGACCTTCTTGAAATGAATGTGCAAAAAATATATGAGTAAATTCATTTGAGATGCAGGACTGTACAAAGAATAGAAGTAAATTCATTTGAGATGTATGACTGTAGAGAGAATAGATGTAAATTTGTTTGAGATGCAAGACTGAAGAACACCAAAGGTATAACTCACCTGTCATTGATCTTGCTTTGTCTGCGCTGCTCAGTTGCAAAGTGCTTGGACCTGGGAGTGTTGGCTCTCTAATCATTGCTTTTTCCATCTACTTTTGATGGTGCTTCACCTGAAATTAAATATTATCACTTTAGGTGTAAAACCTTTGTGAAGTGCACTTACATTCTGTGAGAAGCATAATTTCTCATAACTAAACATCATATGCAAAAGCATATAGCTCTTAGCATGTTCACAACATAGTCCATCACAGATTCAAATAATGAAGGCTCATAGATCTGAGTGTAAAAAGTGGTGAACATTAGGTAGAGCATGTATGAAAATTTATGAGCCCACATAAAAAATACCATATTTTGTCACTTCAGTGTAAATATTTTATATTTCAAAGAGGACTCGGACAACATTTACACATAAACTAACAACTCACTAGTCCCAAACACTGACAACAAAAATGTCTCTGCAATACTGATGACCATAGTTTTGATTCACTGTTGGCAAGCAACTCTAATCTAAACTATAAATTACTATAGTATACCAATAATGCATCAAATCTTATTTAGGTTATATTAACAAAATGTTAATCAGACACATAAGTGTCTTAAATTGTCCCTCAAGAATAATGAAACCCATTTCAGGTTGCCAAACTTATTTAATTTATAAAATTAAATATCTTCCCCTAAACTTAAAAGCGCACTAAAATAATCCCTAAGAGACATGAAACCAAAAGGCAAGAAGATTTTGATTTGTTTTATATACCTTTGTGAGATGAAATTTCCTTCCGATTATCTCAATAAATGAAATGGAATACTGAACATCAAATATAATAGTATGCTCAAGCATGAAAGATAAATGAATCACCAACAGTGGAGACCATAACACAATGGATTTTGTCATGTCCCCTTTCTAAAATAATTAATTAATGGTCAATATTAACCCATCTTATTCTTCCATGGGTTAATTGGGCAAGCATAGGAAGAATAAATATTTAATATTTAATATTGTCCAACTAATATCTATTTCCAGAGGACAATTAAATATTAAATTAAATATTTTGAGACTCAAAAAGGGGCATTGGGTTTGGTGAGGTGTCCATTTGCATGAAGATTTCAAAAATCTTGGTAAATCACAAGTGGCGGGGGATTTTATGACAACGTATGACAACTTATGACAACTGTCATACCCCAAAATAGCAAGGAATCAAGGAAAAACATGGGAATCTTGGATTTCCCTCTCTCCCATGAAATATTGATACAAAATATGTAATTTTGGTGATTTGGGGCTATTGTTGATTTGATATTTTTCTCTCAAACTTGCAGATTTGCAGATTGTGGCTTCAATGGATGAAAATCCATTGGAGTAAAGAGGCTTGTGGATGAAAACCCATGAGTTTCAGGTGGCCAGAGGACGTAAACCCTTTGATCACAAAGAGTAGTTTCATCCAGAGGTTGCACAGAGCTTCAAGGATTGAGTAGTTTCCGGCAGTTTCCGGCAGTGTCCATTGTTCGTGTGTGCAGGTCTTCTTGTGTTGTCGTGGTAGTTCCAAAAGTGTTGGGAAGAGTTGCTGTTGTTATTTACTTTGGTTTTCTGTGTATTATCTTTAGATTCCTATTTTCTAATGTTAGAGATTAGTATTGGAGGTTGTGGGTAGAGTTGTGTTGATTTTGGCTTTGTGGGTCAGAATACCCAATGCGTATTTTAGCATTATTGTGAAGTTTTGGTGGTGTAGATTGCTACTGAGTGCTGTAGGTTTTGCTGTTGTTACTTTAATGGTATCAGACCATATTTCATGTACTTTCCATCTGAAAATCAAACAATATTAGTTTGGGTGTTTTTTGGTGTATTTCAGTGATTGACGGTGTTGGCAGTTTTTGTGGGTTTGATCATATTTGCTCCAGATTTGGGATTTTAGTTGTTGTTTATGTTATGGATGTTATGACAGTCCAAAATGATATAAAATCCATTTAATATCAGATCAAATCAGTTCCATTAATTTCTGGGCAAGTTTGTGTTAGTTTGGTGTTGTTATGTGCATGACTAGCTTGCTAGTCTTGGTGAAATTATTGTATTTTCTAGTGGTGTTAAATTAATTCATTTTCAAATCTGATTTCAAGTTAAAATCTTAATTGGATCATTACAGTGGTATCAGAGCATGATCTTACCAGCCTGTAGGTTATTCAGATGATTGATGATACCGAGTGATAGAGAAATTAGATATTTGAGACAGCAAAGGAAATTGCAATTGGAGGAAACAATGCTAGATAGAAGAGGTGAAGAAGAAGATGATGCTTCAAGGAAATTTACTCAAATGGTTGAGGCACAAACCAGACTTGCTGAAATGTTTGGGCAAATGTTGCAATGGATCCAAAACAACAACAACAATAACAACAATAGCAACAGCAACAACGAAAACAATGGTGGTAGTACTTCGGGTGCAAACAATAGTAACAATGGAAAAGGGAAAGAAATTGAAACACAAAATTTAGGGGCTGCAAATAGACCCTTATTCCTACTTGAAGAGGAACCTGAACAAGTTGAGTTTGCAACTACTAGTTTGTTCAATGTAGAGACCCTTAACAAATGGCGTGGAGAATACAATGCATTGGCAGATGAGATCAAGAATGATATGTCTTGGGGAGAATATGTAGAATTCCTGAGAAGAGGTGAATCTCAAAAGAAGGGGAAAAGACAAAATAAAGAACTAAAACACAAGTTGGGTAAGTTAACCGTAGCTTTCTTTGATGGAAGTGAAAAGATTTCAGCTAGGGCTTGGCTGCAAAAGATAGAGACATACTTTATGCTCAATCCCATGACAAAGAAGGATGCAGTTCAGTTTGCCACTTTGCATTTGGAAGGAGAAGCCTATGAATGGTGGTACCATGGTTGCACTCCTTTGGGACATGATCAAGTACATACCTTTGGTGATTTCAAACAAAGGATTCTTGATAGGTATGAACTGAAAGAAGAAGAAGAATATTTCAGCCAGTTGTCTGAAATTAAGCAAAAGAATTCAGTAAGTGAGTATATAGTAGACTTTCAAAAGATTGCAGTGATGGTACCTAAAATTTTAGAGAAGAGAAAAGTACATCTATTCATCATAGGGCTCACCGAACCTCTTAGGGGGTTTGTTAGATCTTTCACACCTCTCACCTTGCAAGAAGCCATCAAGAGGGCTCTAACCCTTGAGCCATCAATTCCAAAGAACGCTTTCCCACACTCCTCCAAACCAAACACATGGCATCATAAGGGAGGATTGCAGAAGAAACCATTCCATGCACTTGCACCTACACAAAAAAATACAACTCCTAATACTGCAAAGAAGATGGATGAAGAAACAAGAAATGAGCTTAGGAGGAAGAAACTTTGCTTTTCTTGCAGAGAGCCTTGGGTCCTTGGACATAGGTGTTTAGGAAAAGGACAAGTCCATTACATAGAGGTTGTCTCAGATAAGGATTTAGACTCAGATGGTAATGAGGAGTTTCATGACATAGATGATGCTAAACCAGAGGTCGAAGAGGAGACTAAAAAAGAAGGTTCATTAGCTGCACTTTCAGGAGCACCAAGATATCATCCTTTCAGGGTTCGTGGAGTGTTAGAGGGATAGCGAATGACTGTTTTGATTGATAGTGGGGCAACCCACAATTTTATTGATGAAGGATTAGTAATGAAGAGAGGATTAAAGACTGAAGAATTTGAAGGGTTCAATGTGACTGTTGCAGATAGATTCACTATGCCATGCACCAGAGTGGTCAAACAATTAAGCATCACTATGGGAGACTACAAGGTTTGTGATGATTTTTATGTTGTTGGTATTGGTGAAACGAATGTTGTCTTGGGTTTTCAATGGTTGCACTCTATTGGAGGACACTATCAGAACTACCAAACTATGGAGTTCAAGTTTCAGTCAGAAGGCAAGGAGATTACACTTAGATGGATTGCAAATGGAGATTCACGAGTGGTGACATCAAAGAAGATGGACAGGACTTTCAGAAGAGATCAAGTTGCTTGGGCAGCCACTTGCTTGATCCAACCTTCAAGCTCTCCAAATGGAAAAGGTAAATTTCATTTTGAAATTTAAGAAATTTTAGATAAGCATAGCATTGTTTTCAGTGATATACCCCCAAGATTACCTCCAGATAGAGGGTTTCAGCATGTTATAGAGTTGGAAAAAGATGCCAAACCTATTATAACTACGCCATATAGACATCCAAGGGGTTATAAGGAAGAGATAGAGAAGACTATCAGAGAGCTCTTAGATATGGGATTCATTAGACCAAGTTCTAGTCCTTTTGCATCATCTGTAGTTCTTGTGAAGAAGAAGGATGGCACTCTAAGGATGTGCATTGACTATAGAGCTTTGAATAAGAAAACCATTAAGAATAGATATCCCATACCAAGGATAGATGAACTTATTGATGAGTTGCATGGAGTTGTTTACTTTTCTAAGATTGATTTGAGATTGGGATATCACCAGATTCGGATGAGAGACAAAGATGTGGAAAAGACAGCTTTTTGGTGTCACTATGGGCATTTTGAGTTCTTGGTCATGCCCTTTGGCCTCACTAATGCACCAGCAACTTTCCAATCATGCATGAACAAGGTATTTAGAAAGCAACTCAGGAAGTTTGTCTTGGATTTCTTTGTTGATATATTGATCTACAGTAAAACTTGGAAGGAACACTTGGAACATTTAGATACAGTTTTGGGTATTTTGGAGTAGCAATCTTTCTATGCTAAGTTGTCCAAATGTGAGTTTGGACTAACTAAAATTCTTTACTTGGGATATGTCATAAGTTCTAAGGGTGTTCAAGTAGATCAACAGAAGATTCAAGCAATACTTGATTGGCCTCCACCTACAAATCTTACACAGTTGAAAGGATTCTTTGGGCTATGTTGCTATTATAGGAGGTTTGTAAAAGGTTTTTCTCAGCTTTCTATTCCATTAACAGATTTGACTAAGAAGGGAGCCTTTGCATGGTCTGAAGAAGCTCAGAAAACTTTTGACAACTTTAAGGAGGTAATGAGTTCATGCCCTGTGCTTGCTATTCCTGATTTTTCATTGCCTGTTGCAGTTGAATGTGATGCTTTGGGTGAAGGTGTTGGGGCTGTCCTAACTCAAAGGGGACATTCAATTGCTTTTGAGAGTAGGAAGCTAAACAATCTAGAAAAAACATATCACATTTATGACAAGGAAATGTTGGCAATTATGCATGCACTAGAGAAGTTCAGACAATATCTTGTGTGTGGGAAGTTTGTTGTGAAAACTGATCATAATAGTTTGAAGTATTTCCTTAATCAAAAAGATTTGAATGATCATCAACAAAGGTGGGTAAGCAAGCTACAGGCATATGATTTTGAAATAGAATATATGAAGGGTAAAAGAAATGTGGTAGTGGATGCACTTTCTAGGAAGCCAACTTTGTATTCATTATCTTCTATTTCTGTAGAGTGGAAAGATTCTATCATTGCTGAATATGTCAAAAATACCTTTGCATCTAATGTATTGGATGATTTAGTAGAAGATGATAAGTATACAGTGAATGATGGGCTGATTTATTACAAGAATTAAATTTTCCTTGTTCCTGAATCAAAAATCAAGGAAAAGATTTTAAGAGCTTTCCATGATACTCCCTTGGCTGGTCATCAAGGTTACTTCAAAACATACAGGCAGATCCGTGAGAGATTTTATTGGAAAGGTCTAAAAGAGGATGTCCACAAGCATATTAGGGAGTGTATGACTTGCCAAAGGAAAAAAGGAGAAATTTTTTTCCTACAGGTCTCCTACAACCACTTCCAATTCCTGAACAGAAATGGGAGAGCATTTCCATGGACTTTATCACAGGACTTCCCAAGGTACAAGGTAAGGATTGTATATATGTGGTGGTGGATAGATTAACAAAGTATGCTCATTTCTTTCCCATCACTTTAGAGTTTGAGGCTCCTCAAGTAGCAGAGTTGTTTTTCAAAGAGATATTTAAGCTGCATGGTTTGTCAAAGAACATTGTTAGTGACAGAGATAGTATGTTCCTCAGTTCTTTTTGGAAGGAACTATTTCACTTGACAGGAACAGAGCTCACACCAAGCACAAGTTACCATCCACAAACAAATGGACAAACATAAATTGTTAACAAGTGGATAGAGGGGTATTTGAGGAATTATGTTTCAGATCAGCAAACTACTTGGGTCAAATGGTTGCACTTGGGAGAGTATTGTTATAATACATCACATCATATGTCAATTGGTATGCCTCCATTTCAAGCTCTTTATGGTTATGATGCACTTTCTTTTGTTGATTTGATATTTACAGATAGTAGAGTACCTACAGCTAGTGATCTTATCAGTCATAGTCAAGAGATCATAAGATCACTAAAAGATAACTTGAGGCAAGCATAAAACAAACAAAAGATATATGTAGATAGGAAGAGAACAGAAAGATTTTTTGAGGTGGGAGACTTGGTATTTCTTAGATTGCAGCCATATAAAAAAAGCTCTTTGAAGAAGAGCGGGGCTGAAAAGCTTAAGCCTAAGTTCTTTGGGCCTTACAAGATCATCAGGAAAATTGGTGAGGTAGCTTATGAGTTGGAGCTTCCTCCAAACAGCAGGATACATAATGTATTTCATGTTTTTTGTTTGAAGAAGGTCCTTGGACAGAAAATTGTGCCTTCATCTGATTTACCGCCTTTGGATGATGAAGGGAAGTTGATTTTGATACCTGAAAAGATCTTGGAAACAAGGGATAAAAGATTGAGGAACAGGAGCATTTCAGAATATTTGATCAAATGGAAGAATTTGCCAGTGGAAGATGCAACATGGGAAGGACCAGAAATTCTTGACCATCCAAACTTGCATTGCTTGAGGACAAGCAATTTCCAGGAGGGAGGACTTGTCATGTCCCCTTTCTAAAATAATTAATTAATGGTCAATATTAACCCATCTTATTCTTCCATGGGTTAATTGGGCAAGCAAATGAAGAATAAATATTTAATATTTAATATTGTCCAACTAATATCTATTTCCAGAGGACAATTAAATATTAAATTAAATATTTTGAGACTCAAAAAGGGGCATTGGGTTTGGTGAGGTGTCCATTTGCATGAAGATTTCAAAAATCTTGGTAAATCACAAGTGGCGGGGGATTTTATGACAACGTATGACAACTTATGACAACTGTCATACCCCAAAATAGCAAGGAATCAAGGAAAAACGTGGGAATCTTGGATTTCCCTCTCTCCCATGAAATATTGATACAAAATATATAATTTTGGTGATTTGGGGCTATTGTGGATTTGATATTTTTCTCTCAAACTTGCAGATTTGCAGATTGTGGCTTCAATGGATGAAAACCCATTGGAGTAAAGAGGCTTGTGGACAAAAACCCATGAGTTTTAGGTGGCCAAAGGACATAAACCCTTTGATCACAAAGAGTAGCTTCATCCAGAGGTTGCACAAAGCTTCAAGGATTGAGTAGTTTCTGGCAGTTTTCGACAGT
The DNA here is from genome assembly GCA_027924645.1 of Cunninghamia lanceolata. Lineage (NCBI taxonomy): Eukaryota > Viridiplantae > Streptophyta > Pinopsida > Cupressales > Cupressaceae > Cunninghamia > Cunninghamia lanceolata. The sequence continues at coordinate 16,043,528 of BSBN01000523.1, forward strand.
GTCCATTGTTCGTGTGTGCAGGTCTTCTTGTGTTGCCGTGGTAGTTCCAGAAGTGTTGGGAAGAGTTGCTGTTGTTATTTACTTTGGTTTTCTATGTATTAGCTGTAGATTCCTATTTTCTAATGTCAGAGATTAGTATTGGAGGTTGTGGGTAGAGTTGTGTTGATTTTGGCTTTGTGGGTCAGAATACCCAATGCGTATTTTAGCATTATTGTGAAGTTTTGGTGGTGTAGATTGCTACTGAGTGCTGTAGGTTTTTATGTTGTTAATTTAATGGTATCAAACCATATTTCATGTACTTTGCATCTGAAAATCAAACAATATCAGTTTGGGTGTTTTTTGGTGTATTTCGGTGATTGACGGTGTTGGCAGTTTTTGTGGGTTTGATCATATTTGCTCCAGATTTGGGATTTTGGTTGTTGTTTATGTTATGGTTGTTATGACAGTCCAAAATGATATAAAATCCATTTAATATCAGATCACATCAGTTCCATTAATTTCTGGGCAAGTTTGTGTTAGTTTGGTGTTGTTATGTGCATGACTAGCTTGCTAGTCTTGGTGAAATTATTGTATTTTCTGGTGGTGTTAAATAAATTCATTTTCAAATCTGATTTCAAGTTAAAATCTTAGTTGGATCATTATAGATTTCATAAGTGGAAAACCTTCTTGGGGAAGAAAAACCACTCAGGAAAGTTGCCTCACTGGCTTAATCATAAAAATCTTCCCCTAAACTTAAAAGCACACTGGAATAATCCCTAAGAGACATGAAACCAAAAGGCAAGCAGATTTTGATTTGTTTTATATTCCTTTGTGAGATGAAATTTCCTTCTGATTATCTCAATAAATGAAATGAAATATTGAACATCAAATATAATAGTATGCTCAAGCATGAAAGATAAATGAATCACACAACAATGGAGACCATAACACAATGGATTTCATGAGTGGTAAACCCTCTTGGGGAAGAAAAACCACTTGGGAAAGTTGCCTCACTGGCTTAATCATAAAAATCCCTAATTACAGAGCCTCACTGACTTTTTATCTCACTAACTTATATCACTACCTCACTGGCACTTTGTACAATCTGCCTCACTTGCTTATAATCTTATTGCCTCACTGGCACAATCTCATCACAAGAGTACAATGAAGATTTAGAAATCAATACAGATGATTTCTCTATTTCACTACAACTTAGATCTTGAATGTTATCACAAGAGTACAATGAAGATTTAGAAATCAATACGAAAGATTTCTCTGTTTCACTCCAACTCAGATCTTGAATGTTTCATTGAATTGGAGACTCAAGAATCAACTCAATGTGCACATACAACAACCGATCAATAAATATTTACAATAATACACTGTTGCTCTGAAAATGATATTACAGAAATAACAGCACTCACATCTCAACATGGTATAATTGTTTATTTATACTATCTTATTCTTTTCCTTTTATTTCATGAAACTAATTAAACATGTAACTATTTTTATTCAACTGCCTATAGAAGTTAGCAACCAAGTCATCAACTATTCCATTTGAGGTTGAACAGACCTATTTTAGATATGTTTGAATGTATAGAAAGTATCATGAACAATCCTTTAACAAAAATCCTTGTTCACTGTACGTCAAAATTTAACCAAGGGTTTCAAGAAAACTTTTAACTGTTCATTGTGAAGTAGTAGAAACATAAAAATATTTCATCAACAATTGCCTAGATATGTATATTCTGTATCACAGGAGTAGTGATACACTGAAACAATTCATCAAGGAATACCCAGATATGTGTATTTTGTATCACAGGAGAAGTTGAAATAGATAAACATTTCATTAAGGAATGCCTAGCCTGTAATGACATTCCAGGTCAGGTATATGGAGTCCTTAAGAATAAAATTCATGTTGAACTCTTTTCAAGAGGTAGAAGTAACATTTGTGATACATGGGTCTTGTGGACTTAATTAAAATTCATTCATTTCATTTCAACACTTTACTGTCTTGTTAATTCTAACCTAGGGCTTTACTACGAAGCCCTCGATGCTTTACCACTTGAGCTTATTCCATTCGACCAAGTTTGAAATTATTTTTACTCAGAGGTTTGGTCTTGTGTTGTAGCTCCTAAAGGATTGTTTCCTTCCAAGCCACAGAAATATGACAGTCCTAAATTGAAAGTGGCAATAATTGGTTTCAGGCTTGCAGGAATGTCAACTGTAGTTGAGCTTTTGGACCAGGGTCACGAGGTTTGTATCTAAAAAATTCTTCATGTTTTTTGTATATATGAACATGACAGATTTTTAGTACTTTTCTATAGAGTGGATTGAAATGAAGTTATGTGGTTAAGACAGTTTCTAGATAAAATCTATGTAAAAGATTTTGAAATCAATGTTTCAGATCACACCTTGTAACCCATTATCATGATGAATGACAAACTAGGTTGTAATTAGAAGTTCATCATATAGATATCTCTGTACAAGTAGAACAAAAAGAATTGGTTATGTTGTTGAACTAGAAAATGCTTGTGTTAGGACAAATGTGAGGCCTTTATTTCTTTTGAATAATAATCAAGGTTGACCATTTTATGATCTGTTGCTGATCTTGAATCACAAGATGGATGTAGTTCTTTGTTCACGTGTCAAAATTCTAGAGAATTTGAAAAATAATCATGGAACATAGTCATACTATTATTGTACTAGTTGATCCAGGGACAGTTGCTTGGATTAGACAAACTAGCATGTAGTGTAGCTGTGACTCTAAGGATATTATACATGTGAGAGCAGGACATCATCGATACCTGTATATCGGTGGGAGTCTCTAAGGAGTCTCCTCAACAAGCTAACATGAACTATCAGAGTGACCTAAGTGTTTTGGTGGGACTCTGTTTTAGGTCTCTCTGAAACTCCAATATCGAATACATAGTGGGTTGTTAACTATATCAGCGGGACTCAGCATTTCAATAGGACCCCAAAATGGGTCTCTCTGATACCCCGATGCTAATGTGGCAATGGGACCACATTAAAGTGTGTTTTAGAAAATTTGAACTGTTCATTGTAACCATAATCACAACATTACAATAATTTAACAAATATGTTTGTGCTTGTAACAAAAATATCTTTTCCATACTGCCATTGACAAACCCTAACAAGAATATCAATCGAGTTAGCCATTTCCAAAATGAACCCTTTTACACAAACTAATGAAGATTATAATCAAACCCAATAATATATAGTTATTACTATCCTCGAATAAAACTATAACTTCAGATAATCTCAGATTTGTCTTAAAGAAATCATTTTCAGGAGTAATGAACAGAAACCATTCTTTTCTTTAACAACTTTTAATCAAATACAAGCAACACCAAAACCCTTAACAAAAAATTTGTTTGCTTTAACAAAAAATTTGTTTGCTTTAACAAATCAAACTAAATCCTTTACCCCTTTGAAAGCAAACAGAAACTAAATCCCATTAAACTTTGAAGAACAACAAACCAGTATAGAAGGAATGATAACACCTATATTTTCGTGCTAAAATAACTGCCAACTGGATGTTAAACCAGAATTACTCCATCTCCTTCATGGGGCATTCATCTAACTGGACAAACCATTTGAGAGTCTTTTGTGGCACCTTTCTCCTGAAATCATAATCCATGAAATTCTAGCCTATTGGGCCGCCACTGTGATCGCCAAGCTGGGGATACCCACCCTGACATTCGATGTCTACAACCCTGCAGCCACCAGTTATGTGTGTAGCCAAGCCAAGCATACAACAAATAGGGACAAAACACCTCAAGATTTGATGCGCTCGATGCCCGGGTTTCCATCCATGCTCATTTCATGGTGCTTGTTCAAAGCCCACGCCATGGTGGGCATGTTTTTGCCTAGCCCCAGAGGTATCAAATGCACGGATCTGAGGCATTCAACTCATCAACAGTCCTATGGAATACTCATAAAAGCATGCTTTCAAGAGAAAGACAAGTATCTGCAATATCTAAGAGAGGCCACAAGGAAACCCATCATTTTTGTGGGTCCATTGACGCTGCTCGACGTTTGCTTTCTTCGTTCTAGTACTCCCTCCATCGTTGACTGACTTTAGCATTTTCACATCTCCACAGAGTCAACCCAGATTCACACTCAAAACTCATGATTCAATAGATTCCTTGTAAAATATCAAACCCTAAGCTTGGAGCTCTATTTCCCAATGTTAAACATTGCAAAATGAATGACAAAACTTCCTTTTTGCTTGATATACCATATCCACCGAGAGTCTAGGTTTGCCCTAAAAGGGTCAGTAACAACAAAACTGAGTTTGTAACCTTTTTACCTATTGAGAAGTGAGACTTGCTATTCAGGTCAGATGACTTAAGTGATCATCAAAGTGATTTTATATACCATAGAAATAAATCAAATGAAATACTTTGTCACCTTTATGACATTAAACCTTTTAATAAAGCCTTAGAACTTTGATTTAGACAAGCATCAACAAATGCAATGCCAATCACATTAGGAGAGATCACTTATATAATATCCACTTAAACATCATGTCATGCTGTGACTGACAAAGATAAGGATCATGCAAAATTTTCAATGATCAACAAAATCAAACTATACACAAACTCACTGTATACATGTTTGATATCATTGCCAACTGCAAATACCAACCAGGGATCAACAATTACTTTGTTATATAAGTTATAAATTATACAACTTAAGTTATTAAATTATATAATTTAAATTAATTTAACTTAAATTATACTTGTGTATATTGGACTTGCAAAATTAAATAATTTATCAATATTATAGTATATTTAAAAGTTTTATAATTAATAATTTTGTCTTTATTTTATTTGTATCTATCCATTTTGTCTATTTTCTTGTCTTATTTTTAAATTTTTTTGCATATTTCCTATTGTATGATTTGTCTTTTTTCTTCTTAACCCTTTGTTCAATCCTTTCTCTCCCTTTATTCCTTTGGTCTAAGCAGACATTTATTGCCTTGCCCTATATTGTCTTTGAATTCATGGATTATGATCAAATTGGAAAGAAAAAAGAATAGAGGAGTAATAGTAATTTATTTAGTCATTTTTATTTGTCTGACCAATTATTTAGTTGTGTTTTTTTTTCTGATGACCAAATTAGTCATTTATTTGGTCATTTATTTAGTCATTTATAGATGTGTTGCAAAAAAAATTGGTCATGTGACTAAAAGTTTTAGTCACCTGGTCATTTATTTTCCATATTTCTACTAGTGGCCTTTGCAGGAATTTATGCAAAAACTATCACATGATAAAGAGTTCTTGGGGACACATAGATAAATGATAGAACTTCTACTTCCAGGTTGGTGCTAGGTTCACCAAGGACCCCATTTTGAACTATCTTGTTTTGAATGTATTATAGTAGTAAGCCTCATTGAGGCTCAAACAAAGATAGATGCAATAACTAAAGAGAAAGAGATTGAACCTGAGGAAAGCATTTCAGAAACTCCTAAGGAAACTATCATGATCTTACGTACTGAGGTTGTCGAAGAAACTGAGAAAACAAAGAAGGCACCTCCTCAGACAAAACTAGTTCAGAAAGCCTTCCCTCACCAAGATAACAAGTTGTGGACCCTCAGATATGACGGTTCTAAGTGCAAAAAAGGATGTGGGGCAAAAGTGGAGCTGGTAAACCCCAAAGGGAGATAATTCTTTGCATCATATAGATTACAATTCCCTTGCACCAACAATATAGGTGAATATGAGGCTTTGATAAGGGGATTGCTACTAGCTCACTAGAAGGGCGCCACACTACTGAAAGTGCAAGAAAGAGGTAGATATGCCTACCATGACAAAAGACTTTAAGTGCATACAGGAACATAGTCTAGGATCTCATCAAGGATTTTAATGCATTTGACATAAGGTCTATACCGAGGAAGAAGAACTAGACAATGGATTCATTGGCAATCGTGGCTAGTACACTAGAACCAATAGCAGGCTCAAAGTTGAAGAAATTCTCAGTAGAGTTAGTGCCAAGTCCAGCAATCCCAGATAATGTCAGACACTTCCAGGTATTCAATGATGATAAAGACATTCTAGATTTCATTACTAATGCTGGTGTTTTTGAAGCATAAGTCATTGACAAATGTGATCAGGATCCCTTTGAGATTGATGAAAAAGAAATTATCCACCTGAAAATGAACAAAATTCCTAAGGGGTTGATCACACTAGAAAGATTATTTGATATAGACCACAAGCAGAAAGAAAGGACTCAGAAAAATCTAGAAGGTGGAAAATACGACACTGTCAACCTAGGGGATGATCAACAGGTCAAGAACATTTTCATTGGGAAAGCTTGCAAGCCTGAAGAAAGGGAAGGAATTATCCAAGCACTAAAAGAATTCAAATATATCATAGCCTAGACTTATGAAGATCTAAATACTTTTGACACATCCATCTTCAAATACACAATTCCTCTAAAACCAAATTCTAAGTCATTTAGACAAAAACTCAGACCTGTTAATGCTCTGCTAGAACCACTGATATTCAAGGAAGTACAAAAGCTACTCTATACCAGAATTATATTCCCTATGAGACATTCTACATGGGTGGCCAACCTGGTTCCAATTAGAAAGAAGAATGGAAAAAGAAGGCTCTATGTAGACTTCAAGAATTTGAATCGAGCCTCTAAGAAGGATTTAACTACCCACTTCCTTCTCTTGATGAAGTATGGCAAATCGTTAATGGCTCCCAGATGATGTCTTTTTGGATGGGTTTTTAGGATATAATCAGGTCATGATAGAAGAAGAAGATCCTCTGAAAACTACTTTTACTTGCAAGTGGGGTAATTATGCTTAAAGAAAATGCCCTTCAGATTGATTAACACAGGTGTTACTTTTCAGAGGGCCATGGATATTGCTTTTAGAGGTATGATTGGCAAATGTATCATAATATACATGGATGATTTGACTATTTTTTCTAAGAACAGAGGTGATCATGTGGGTGACTTGAGGAAAATCCTTCAGAGATGTAGGCAGTATGGAGTTTCTTTAAACCCCAAGAAGTGCATATTTGGGGTAACAGAAGGGAAGCTATTGGGTCACATCATTTTTGGGGAAGGAATTTCCATTGATCCAGAGAGAGTGGAAGTAATCTAGAGGATTCCCTTGCCAGGTAGAAAAAAGGAACTCAAATCCTTCTTTGGTAAGATTAATTTTGTCAGAAAAAATCATCATTAGATTTGTTGAGATAATTAAGCCTCTGAATGACATGTTGAAGAAAGATGCCAAGGTGCAATGGCCTATTGAGACCAAGAAAGCCTTCTCAAAGATAAAGAGTGCCATTGCTTAGGCTCCTGTGCTAACCAACCCAGATTACACTCTCCCCTTTTGTATTTATTCTTTTGCATCTAAGATCTCTTGTGTAGTTGTTCTAACTCAGAAGAAAGGGGAAGGAGATGAAAGACCTATTGCATTCTTGAGCACTTCATTTAAGGATGCTGAGACCCTAGATATTCTTATATGGAAAAATAGGCCTATGCATTGGTTAAGGCCGTGAAGAAATTTAGAAATTACATACTTAGGAGCAAGGTTATGGCAGTTGTCCCTGACCCGATGGTTAAATCTTTATTGATACAAAATGAGTTAGAAGAAAAAAGAGGTAAATGGGCAATGATCTTACACAAATTTGATCTTGAAATACACCCTATGAAGTTAGTATGGGGACAAGGACTGTCTAAGGCTCGGACTGAGTCAAATCCATTTGTTGAATGTCACCATTATTTAATGGAGAGCATTACTATAGACCCATGGTATCAAGACATAGTGTTGTATCTACTGAGAAGCAAGTGCCCCACACATATGAACTCCACTCAGAGGAGGGCTTTAAGGATTAAAAATCAGAAATAAATGATCAAGTCTGGGGTCCTGTATAGAAGAAATTTTGAAGGAATATACCTTATATGTCTAAGTAAATAGGAAGTAGAATAGGTACTGACTGAGTTTCATGTTAGGTTTGGTAACGGTCATGGATCAGAAGATGCGAAAACACATTAGATACTCAGAGTAGGCTATTACTGGCCTCATGTTTTTAGAAATGCCCGTCAACATTTAAGGAAGTGCCACACTTGTCAAACCTCAGCCTCCAGAGAAAGAAATCTTGCTATACCATTACAACCAATATATGAGGTAAGACCGTTTGCCCAGTGGGGCCTAGATTTCATTGGTATGATTAACCCAAGTTCTTTTGTAGGGCATAGGTTCATCTTGATATCTATAGACTATTTCACACGATGGAATGAGGCACTGGCTTGCAAAGATTGTACCATCGACATAGTCATCAGGTTTTTAAAGGAACACATCATCACCAAGTTTGGTATGCCTTTTTCTTTGGTATGTGACAATGGCCTTGCCTTCTCATCGACTAAGTTATTGCAATGGACTTTTGAAAATAAGGTAATAATCAAATTTTCTTCCAATTACTACCCTCAAGGAAATGGTGTCTCTGAATCTACAAATAAGAATATGATAGGTGTCATCAAAAGGTTCTTGGAAAGGAACCCTAGGGACTAGCATAACAAACTTAAGTTTGCATTTTGGGCTGATAGAACCTGGGTAAAATCCTCATTGGGCACCTCTCCTTACTAATTAGTCTATGGACAAGACTCTGTCTTCCCTATGAACTTGAAAATTCCAACCTTATAATTCATTAGGGATAATCTGAGGAATGGAGATAAGATAAAAGCTAGGTTACTAAATCTCCTGAACCTAGAAGAGAAAAGAGATGCTTCCTTAGTACACTTCATAAAACACCAAGGCGTAGTTAAGAGATGGTTTGACAAAAGGGCTAAGATCAAGGCATTTATAATTAGTGACCTAGTTCTCATGTGGGATAAGGCTAAAGAGAAGAAAGGAGACCACTCAAAATTTGACAAATTATAGTTGGGACCTTATCAAATTGCTGAGATCCTTGGAGAAAACACCTTTCATATCAGCTCTCTATCTAGGGAACTTGTCACTTTGTCGGTCAATGGGCGATACCTCAAGCACTACTTTCCAAATTAAGATAGCCTAACTAGGAGACCACCTGATCTCTTTGTACATAGTTAGGATATAAGTCTTGTTGTGTTGTAGTTGTCCTCCTGTGAGTTTTTTTGTTTTGGGGTCTGATTCTATTTAACCATTATTTCATTTTTCCTTTCTCCTTGTTCCTTTTTTAGTTGTTTGGTTTTGTTTCTTTTTCTTTCATCTATTGGGTTTGATTTTTTGGTTCCCAATCTTGATTTGTACTCTAGAAAACTATTTTGTTGGCTCTGCTTCCCAAACTAGTGTACCCCTCTTTCTGCCTGGTCATGAAGGACTTTTGTTTTGGTTGGAAAAAATAAGGGGGTCTACTTTAGAAGTTAGTACCCTAGATCATTGCTTGGTTACATGACTAGTATCTCTCTTAAGATTTTAGTTTTGTCTTGCATATTAGTTGTGGGCTTGCTGATATGGCCTGAGGCTTGGGTGAGTCTAGTGCTTGAGATGATGTTATCATGAAATCTTAAATATACTCACACTAATGCTTTCTTTAGTATGCTTGAATGACTTATCACTACTTGAGGTTGGGTGAACATTTAATGATCTTGTCTTTCCAAGTCACCACCTTTGGTATAACTTAGGGGCTGTGTGGCCCAATGAGGTTAGCCTTGGCTCCCAACCTGGCAGTAGGCTTCAATGCCTGCAAGTTGAGAAGGATAATAAAAAAAAAGTGATAAAAAAGAAAGTGACAAGAAGAGAGTGATTAAAAGAGAGTGATAGGAGAGGGGCATGTTGAAAAAAAACATTAAAAATATATATAGATAAAAAAAGGAAAATGATAAAAAAAAGAAAGTGATAAAAGAGAGAGTGAAATGAGAGTGTGATTCAACTAACTAGGTGATCATGCATCTCTACTAAGGCTATGGACGCCTGGTTGGTAGTAGAGCAAGGCCTTGGTGGGGCCAGTGATATCTCTGCTAGGGCTATAGGTGCCTGGCTAGTAGCAGAGCAATGTCCAGGTGACTACATGATAACATGATTTATTTTACTTAACCTAATCTTTGGTTTGTGACTGATGATTTCTTGTATATTCAAGGAAGAGGAATAAATCACGTGCACACACTTGGATTTTAGATACATTTGACCTTGTGCTTATTCATTCTTGCTTATGGTTGGGCTTAGCATTCATACTCCCACTATGGTTGATGAAGCTAGAATCTTGGGTCATTGGCTGGTCTTTGACACCTTGGAATGCTTTGTAGCATTATTTGTTTTGGTTGACATCTGTTGTGTTCCTCACAACCCACCCCATTTTGTGGCCAAAATAGGGACCCCCTCTTCTCTACCTCTTGTACTACCTATGAAGTATCAAACCTTAGTATGATTGGAGACAAGATTTTTGGAGTTTTGGTTTTAACTTTTCATGTTTCATGACTTGGCTCTTTTGCAACTTCACGTTGTTGAACTTTTGGAATTTGTCCTTCTGACGTGATAGAAGGCAGAGGCCCCATGCTCTGAGGTTCTATTATGTGACTTGGGCATGTTCTCTCAGTACCAAATCTCCCCATTAGGATATCAGAGTTTGTCATGTTTATGTGATAGTAAAATTATATACGATACCCCGATCCATGGACTATTGCATTTCTCGTACAGATGCTATTTCATTAGGGTTAGCCATCTCATAATGAATGTAAAACATTCCCCAATGGCCCAATCCTAAGGACAGTAGTGTGGAGTTGGTAGATCACTCACGCAAAATCAGAGGCCAACCTTCAGCTTGCTCATTGGTTGGTTTCATGGTGTGGGAATTGATTTCCCTCCACCTACCCTTTGGCGGTGCATTAATGGTGTCCTCTCGCATGTACAAATAACCCTTTTCTTGATTTATTGAGCTCATTTGTTCTCATTCAAAGATTTTTACAACCAAATTTCCCTCTAAGTTTTGTGAATTTGACTTGCACCTTGAGAGTTTTTTGATCCCCTACTGAGATTTCACATTTGGATTGGAGTTTACTATCATTAGAGTGCGGTTTTTTTGTTTTTCAACCCACTTTCATTGTGATTGTGTGTGTATTTTAGGTTGGTGTTATGTTTTTCCATTCCTCATTTACTTTGTGTGCTTTAATCTTATAATGAGGGTCCTGTACGTTAATTTTTTATTGATTTAGGTTTAAATCTGGTCATTTTGGGTTGTTTTCATGATAACTTAGCTTTTTACGGAAGGGTTTTAATTTTTTGTGTTTTAGGGCTATTGAATCCATTTTGTTGTTTGACACGCTTTTCAAGTTTGTTTTTACCTTATGCTTTTGAAGTGTCAGAGTGTCAGTAATTGGAATTTTGGTCTTCTACCCTCTCTTTTGTGGGTTTGAGTTGTTTACTTCATGCTTTTAGAATGTTAGAGCATCGGAGATCAGACTTCTAACCTTTGGCCTCCCTCTTAACAAAGCAACCTTCTTGGGCTAAACTATGAGCTGTGTGAGGCCCATCTCTTTGCGATGTTCTAGTTGCTTTAGTTGAATTAATTGTTTGTGTAAATTTGGATTTATATATTTGATGTGTGTGATACATTATGTTAGTACTATAGACATTATGGTTATTATGTTGGACATTATGCTAGTTGACACTTTTGGACATTTTTTATGATATTTAAACTTTATGGATTTAAGTGTTGAATTATATGATTTAATTTATTTAAATAGATTAATAATTATGTGGGAAAGAAAGTGTTAAAAGTATTTGATGCTTATATGTGAGTTATCAAATAAATTATTTTAAAATTATTTGAGTATGTGATCATGAATGAGAATTGATTATTTAAATTATTTTAGCTATGCATTAAGTTTCTTCAGCTATAATTATCATGACATAGTGATATTCAAAATTAAGTGTGTAGGTGGGTGGCCAAGATTCCTTAAGTAGATTCGGAGACTCCAAGAACCCCTATGTTATACCAGTTAGCCTAGCCTAACCCATGGAAGGGGTTAAGACTAAAGTGTGGTGTGAATTTATTATTTTATTTTTAATTTTCATTTTTGTGTGATGTAAAATTTTATTATTTATATAAATTTTATTTAATTGCATTTATGTAGTGAGAGTCAATTTAATTATTCATTTTATTTTAATTATTCCTTTTGTGGGATGAGGATAAGTGTTTTAATTTAATAATTTAATATTTTCTTTTATGAAAAGATTTTATTTGCTTGTTTTATTTTGGAAAAGAAGAGTCTTTTTGGGAAAAAAAGAAAGGAAATTGCTTTCTTTTTTGCTTTCCCTCCTTTTTGATTTTATGGAGTTTTATTTATTAAAAAAATTGGGGAAGGAGTTTTCACTTTTTGTGGTGCATGAATTTTGAGAGGAGAAAATTTGAGAAGAAAAGAGAGATCTTTGGCTTGAAGATTTTGGAAAAATTTTGAGTACAAGAATTTGGATTCAAGAGCAAGGGTTGGATTGCATTTTTGGTTTTAATTTGGGCTCACCCTAACTTGGGAAGCTGATGTAACATTCTCAATTTTCTTGCATTTGAGTTTGTAAAATTTATGTAATTGTATGAGACTTTGGATTTTTCTATCTTTTGTCAAGTTTGTGGGTTTTGGGTTGTGTGGGAGCGGCTCTCCAAATTGATGAGAGCCTCCCAAGTCTTGGGGGTTGACGGAGACATGAACCTCTCTTGGGGAATGGTTACTGGTTTTATTTGATTCATTGATGGATATGTGATTGTTGTATTGTGGGGGTTGTGGAGATGTATATTGGTATAATTTATTGTGTTGATGTGTATTTGTTGAGGTTGTGGAGATGTATATTGGTATAATTTGTTTTGTTGATGTGTATTTGTGGAGGTTGTGGAGATTTATATTGGTATAATTTGTTGTGTTGATGTGTATTTGTGGAGGTTGTGGAGATGTATATCGGTATAATTTGTTGTGTCGATGTGTATTTGTGGAGGTTGTGGAGATGTATATTGGTATAATTTGCTGTGTTGATGTGTATTTGTGGAGGTTGTGGAGATGCATGTTGGTATATTTTGCTATATTGAGGTGTAAGGAGGTTTTGGAGGTGTGTGGAGAAGTGGAGATTGTTGTTATGTTGTGGTGGTGATTGGTGGTGTTGGAGTTTGATTCTTTGCATTGTTGAGGAGGTATTTGTGGAAGTATAAGTGTTGGTGGTGATGGAATTGTGTATTGTAATTTCTGGTGATTCTTGATAGTTGTTGTGTCCCCAAGAGGGTTGACTTTCCCCTCCCTCCCCCTAAATTGGATCCATGAATGATCCTTGTTTGTGAGTCAAAATTGTGAGAGTCTTGTTGTGATTTTACTCTATTTGGATTTGTGTATTTGCAAGATTGTTGTATGTGTATGTGAACCTAGTTCTTTGGAGTTCTCCTACTTGGGGGTGGGATGTGCATATGCAATCCCTACGGTAGGGTGGAGAGCATGACTTGGCCATTTATTTGGTTGTATGTGTGCAGGTTAAAGAAAAGTCCTAGTTAAAGATTAGAAGTTGGGAAGAGTCTCTTTGTGTTTTCTAGAAAGAAGCTATTTAGGTTATAAGTTTTGACAAAAGTGCCTTTGTATGTGAAAACTGTTGAAATTTTTCCATTGTTGAACAAAGAGAGTTTTGAGTGATTGTATATGTCATTGAAATGAAAATAAATTAATTGTTTGATATGTTGATAATTCTAGAAATGTTTCCTCCATTCTGTATAACCTTATAAATTTTTATGGTTTGGCTATTGGGAAAAGAAAATAATTGATTGAAGTATATGTATAATTTCTATAATTTCATGTCACATTATTTTTATTTTGTGAATTTAAGAAGTTCACTATTTTTTATAAACTGGGTTCATCTAGTCTGTTCTGTCTTCATTTTATAAACTGGGTTCATCACAACAAGACTCTCACAATTTTGATTCTTGATGTGAGAGTCTTGTTGTGAGAGTAAAAAAAAAGTAAAATCAAAATTTCTAGTGATTCTTGATAGTTCATCTAGTCTGTACTGTCTTCATTAACTTTTTTTTATAAACTGGGTTCATCTAAGATTTTTAAGATGAGTGTACCACTGAGTTTTATAAATTAGATAAAAAAATCAGTGATACCCATATTCTATTTTTTTTATATAAAAATATTTGTAACTGTATGTATGGGCTGATATAAAATTATCTTGATAAAAACCAATACATTGTATCTTTAATAAATTTTATTTTGAAAACTAGGGTTTTTCAATATTTTTATTGAAGATGCGAAACTTAGTTGGCTAAATTATCACAAGAATTCAGCCATACCCAGATTCTCATTTATGAGATATTTATGAATTAGTAAATGTCTATCTATACTGCTATTATGAAAGATTATGATTTTACATGTGATTATGTGATTTTTAGAAAGTTATATTAAAGGAAATTATTATTTAATTATTTATGATATTTTTAGATCTCTATTTTATCTTCCTAACACATTTTAAAATAGGAAAAAATTATGGAGATTAGTTTGATTAAATAGAAAAAAAAATGATCAGTATAATTATAATTCAATTTTAATAGTTGTTTTTATTTCTTTAATTTTTATAAATAATATCAATTTTATTTCATTACTTTAAAATGGGAAAAAGAATCAATCTTGGCTTTAATCAATTTTGTAATGGAAAATAATAGATTTGATTTGATTTTTGGAATGAAAAGGAATTTTAATTTAAGAATAGAAAATAAAAGGCAAGCTTTATGTATAATTTAATTTGAAAAGAAATTTAGTTGTCTCATTAATTTGGTCGATAGGCCATTCTATAGGTGCAGACATCTTGTAACTGCCAAAAATTTGGTAGTCTAAAATTTTTTGGTTTTCCAAAATAAATAAAAAAAATAAAAAAATTAGGTAATGAAGAACAAGTGGCGGCAATTTGATTCTCTTTAGCTCCTCAATTTAACTTCTTCTTGCCCTCTCCACCTTTTACCTCCCAATCTTTCCCAAGATTTGCATTATTTTCATTAGCTTTCTTTTAATGCTTGCTCCTTGATGTCTCCACTCTTGGTCATTGGTATTCAAAGATTGCAGTCTTCACTATGAATTGAGGGGTAGATCTGTTTATTTATGAGCTAGTTGTTGCCATTATTCATCTCTGATTCATGATTTGAACCTCCATTTGATGACGTGAAGGCAATGATTGAAGGCATTGGCTGAGGCAATTGAAGCCTTTCCAAGGCATGGCTAGGTGTGCTGTTTCAACCCTGCAAAAAAAGGCACTCAAATTTGCCTTGTGGACAGCCTGTGGCCTTGCAAAACAAGACAAGAGCTATTGAAGGCTTGTTGCCTATCAAAAATCTGAACCTGCTATTGTTTTTTTTTGCTTGCAACGTCACCCCTAAATCTGACTACTGCTCATTGTTTTGATCACCGATTTAGTGGTATTGTTAATAGAGGGGGTATACTCTGATTCTGTAATTAATGTTTATGCTACAATAATATGATTTGTTATATTAATTACTTGGACTATTCCATTGCACTAATATAGAAGGGGAAAAAGCACCTACAAGATAGGAAAGAAGCCACATTACAGTGTTAAATATAGATTGCACAGATTAAATCAACCTTTGCTCAGTATAAATCGACCATGCATGTTATCATTTACCTGTATACCTCCATATCGCCCTACATGTAATCTATCAATGGCCTATATTTTGTCTCAGATAGCATGTATGTATATTATATGGTCTATGATCATGTAAATAATGGCCTGCATGTTTCAATCTATATACTTCTTATCAGCCATGTCTTGAAGTTAATCAATAGATACACAGTGCATAATCGAGGGTTCTTCTCAACTCTAATAGTTTTTGCTTGGACATGAATAACAAACCAAATGCAATCACCAACTTTTCCTATGGCAGCAGAGAAATGCTTCTTTTTACTAATATCTAGAATCTGGAAAATACCCTTCTTTCTTCAAGCCAACTTCTCCTCCTTACACTAGGTCTATGCTTCATATTTTGCATGCATGTCTATCGAAGTATTTCTTTTATTATATCTGAAAAGAATTTTTCATTTATTCTTAGTAATATGATTGTCATGGTCGTGAGGATACTGTATGTGTTTTATGTGTTTCATCATCTATTTTGAAATATGTGAATGATTCTTTACCCACGGACAATAAATTTTCCTTCCAATTGCATACGTTTTCTTGGTGTTGGAGACTGTGTAAGAGAAACTATAGGGTTGCAGTTTAAGGTATGGATTCTATTCTTAGCACCTGCCTTTCACATTTATTTGTAAGTTTCAAAATCTGTATCCACAACTTTAACTTGTTATTAGAAAGATACATTTTCTCATTTTATTATGTTCTAAATCTTTTAATATTTAATGCACTATCACAAGTGTATTATTATGCTATTGATGGAATCTTTTAATTTAGGTTAGAATTAGAAATAAATGTAATTTAGAATTTGTTATCCAATAGCGTTAAATTCTTAGATTTATTTATATTTGAATCTTAACTTTAGAAGAAACCTTTTTCCATCTATTATTAGGTAGATGTCTTAAATAACTTTGATTTTGTTTCATGAAAACGACATTTGTTTTATTACAAGCATTAGAATTTATGAAATAGTTTATTGACTTAACTTTTGTTATCTAGTTAGAGAGAATAATAGAGATAGGGATAAAAATCTTTATTGTTTTTCTATTTTGTATCTTTAATTATAAAAGATAATATGTAGTTTTAGTAGGACTTGTCAAGTGGTTGAAACTATGCATGCCATACTTAGAAATTATATCACGATTTCTTTCTATTAAGCTCAAAGAAATTTAGGAAAAACACGTTGCCTTAATTAGATTTACTTTCTTCTCTTTTAGATTTTTAGATTTTATATTAATATAGAAGGTTGGAATTTGATATTGTCAAAAAAATTAAATTTAGTAAACTCTATAATGATAAAATTGGTTTTAGATAGCTCTAATTAGAGACTTTTGATGAAAAATGATTTTTATTTATGTATTTGGAGTTAGATATTATAAGTATATCAACAATATATGTTGAATGGTAAGTGATTTTATAAAGTTAGAGTTATAGTTTTGTTTATAATGAGAATATATTGATTTATCTACGTGGAAGTTGATCATAATTAGAAGATTTACTCATATCTATCATTATCCCTTATTTGTCTATTTTATAGTTTATTTAATGACAAACAATATTGTGATTTCTAATCCTTGATAAACAATGGATAGTAGCTTATTTGACTTAATTTTATGAATTGTAATCTTTGGTAAGTCATGACATACAGAGTTAGCTTCAATTCAAATAATTATAATAAGATGATTAACTTATGAATTGATGAGTAAACGTCAAGTATCACAATATATGTTTAAATGTTGAGTATTAAATTGGAATAAAATTCTATTTTCAAATATGATTAAACTTATGTATAAATTGTATTTTATTTAGTTCAAATTAATAGAATATTCTCCTATCATCCTACTTTGATTTTAATTATTTCTAACTAAATTATTAATTTATTGTTATTTACTAGCATTTTCTTGAGTAGGCATTATAGATACATTCATTATTTACTTCAAGTGGTTATTCATTTAATACGATTTCATTATTTTTATTTGAAAAAAAATGGAATTTTTTATAGTATTTATAGTCTTGTCTACCAACTACTACATTTAATGACTTTCCAAGAAAAATATAAATACTATTTAATGATAGGCCTATAAATATTAGTGCCTATCGACCATTTGATAGCACCTTTGGTGTTTTTACTAGTTTATTAGAAAGAATTTCAAATTAGTTCTATTTTACATATATTTGAAAAAAAGTAATTGCTTTCAGAGTTTTAAAGGAAAAGATTATTTTATGATTTGTTTTATTTTAAACAAAGATATATATATATATTATGTTTTATTTCATGAATTGTTTTATTTTATGATTTGTTTTATTTTCAACAATAAAGCAAGTTTTATTTAGATAAACAATTTTAGTTATTTTCTTTTTACTTTAAAGAAAGCGTTCTAGTTGAATAAAACGCAGTTTTGTTTTCATAATAGAAAAAGGAATTGTTTTAATTTTTCTTTATAATTTTAAGGTTGAATTAGATGATAATTCTAACTTGAAAATAAATTAATATAATAATTGATTTGAGAGATTATTTAGGTTTATTTAAAGTTATTTATTAGATTTATTCAAGTAAAGAATTAAATAAAGAATTTTTGAATTATAGGAAAAAGAGTTTTAATTTTATTTAGTCGTATGGTTAATTATAAAAAAATCAATAGTGTTATATTGATTCAAAAGTAAATACATTATCTTATTCTATTTTTAAAAATAAGGAAATCTTTGTTATATTGTGAATTAGAAATAAGCTTTTGTATTAGAATTTAGAAAATGAAAATAGAGGTTAAGACTTCTTTCAAAAAAGATAGTAAGACTAGATTTGTGAAGCAATTGAATTTTTTATTACTACTTTATGAAACCATGAAATAGTACTATTATTCTATGTTATTTGAATTAGATTATTTAAAGAATTGTTTAAGTTAAAAATGTTTCATTAGTAACGATATTATTTGTGCCAATAAATTAAGTAGATCTTACAAGTTAGAATGTAGATTAGATTAATTTGCTTCTAGTTATTATTAGTAAATGAATGATTTAATCCTTTGAAATTAATTTTTGTCTAGATCAATGCCTTTAAGTTAGAAAAAAAATTGTAGTTACATAAGTGTGTGCCCACTTATATGTGTTTATATAAGTGGGCATTACAAGTTGTCCCTTAGATTTATGATAACCTATCAGGGTTTAGGTTTTGGGAGTTGTGTATTTTCATGTTTGATTTAAGGGAGAAGAAGACACTCACGTTCCCCACTCCTCGATTGCCTTAAGATGGTAGAGTTTGGACATCGGGTCCTATGAGTTATGCCTCCATTCTCTTTGGGCGAAGTGTGTTCCTCCTCTCCTCTCTCCGATTGTTTCATAGAATATCAAAGTTTGGGTGTCGGGCTTCCCATGCTATTCATTCTCATATCTTTCAAGGGTAATCTTTGACTCCCCAACCCCCAATTATATGCATTTTGTCAGAGTTCCCACCTTGGGTCTTAGCCATCACTTTTAGAGACTAAAACATCAGAGTTCTAGCATTGGGCCTTCTACATTACTTCTTCTGATTCTTTGGGCATGTGAAATGAGTCAGGCCCAACCCTTGACTTCTGAATAACTACTAGATATTGCTATCTTGCTATTCTTGGATATTACTAAATGGAATATAGTGCTTCATGCTGATTTAGAAAAGTCTAATATTACTATTTGCATACAAACATTGGTGATGATGATGTGTATGAATGCAGGAAAATGGCTAAGCCACCATCACCACCACCTCTAGTAGCAGAGAAGAAGCTGGAATTCAAAGGATATCTACTTTCCTCCAAGTTGGCTAAACCATATCTGAAGATTGGAGACATTGACATTGGCCACCCATACCCTTGGAGTTACTTGCAGTAGCTGAGGAATGAAGCTAACAATTCCTTAAAAAGCACAGTGCATGGAGAATTTTGGACTGCTTTAGGTAGCTACATTCCTAGTCTCTATGCAAGCATCTGAACTAATATTGGCATGTGCCTAATGTTAAAATTAGGGCAGACAATTGAGAGGGGGATGAATTAGTTGTCACAAAAACTTTTATCCTTTGCTGCATTTAAACTTCTTTACCACTTATTAACAGATGAATGATATTACCATGAATGCATGAATCAACAACACATGAACAAAAACAAAATCAACACACATAACACCAAGATTTTTATGTGGAAACCCGGTTAAGGGAAAAACCACGGTGGGGGTTAACCCACAAGATTTATTCTCTGTTAAAAGAATAGAAAATGGGAAGGTACTTACCTTTGAGCGCACTGCCCAGAGCTCACTGCTTAAAGAGGCTCACTGCCTACATAATTATTTATAAGTTTATCACAAAAAGATTGAACTGGAAAACAACATCTTCTTCATGCCAAAGTTAGTTCCATTGATGCGCACAACACTTCTTCTTTGTCCCTAAAACACTTCTTCACTATCTCCTCATCCTTTACTGCTCTTCCTCTTCTGCTCTTCCTCTTCTCTGCTCTATCTTTCTTCCTTTCTTATGATCTTATCATTTTCACACAAGGATGCATTTCCACAACTCAACCACACTTAATTATATTCTTCATCAACCTTGGAGTAAACATCAAGGTCGGCACTACAAACATATGACTTAATCCAAATCACTATATTGTTGGCCAAACATAGCTGGGATCCAAATCTTCCTTGAGCAACACGCCACACTTCATAGAATCTTTCTTAGATCATCTGCAATATGCACAAATCATCCAGTCGGCCAGAACTAGAAAGAATAGTAGCACCCAAGGACAAATCTTCAATCATGAGCTCAATCCTTAATGCAGACCACCAACAGTAGGCACATGATCTAGAGACCACCACAAGCCCAATGAAATCAATAGGAACAACCGCACCACCTCACTTCACCAGAAACACTTGCATCTTCATCCAGGAACTTAAGAACTCTCACTGTCATGACTGTCACACTAGAAAGATTACTTATGGACCTCCAAATCACAAACCACTTGAGTTGAGGATACACACTGATATCCCAAACACACCTCTAGATTCGTAGATCATAATATTTCAATGCAGATCAATCCGGATCATACTCCTGTCAATCTGTCACCTCTAAACACTGTAAAAAACCTGGTTCTACTCAGATGGCCATAACTTCATCAATACTTCATGCGGACCTCTCAAATCATAATGGGAGCACATTTAAACAATCCTCTACTGAATCCTGAGCAATCTACTACACTGTCTTCACTGTCTCTTATAGAGAGATATGTAACTCACTTGTTTCTTCCGGAGAGGCTAATTTTCTCAATATCCTCAACATACAAGTCTTCTAGAATGGGATATAGTTGACACCAATGACAACAAGGATATGTTGACATTAATGACAACACTAATTAGGCACATATTTGCAACAATCTCCCCCTTTGTCATTGATGGCAACATATGATGTGAAAAATTGTTTCCACTATCAAGACAAAAACTTCTTCCCCTTTCTCTTATCACACCTGCAACCATTTTCTTTGCTACTCCACCTTTCACCATCAACTGCTTACTTCCAAGTTTTTCACATGACTTCTCCCCCCTTTGACATCAATGGCAAAGGGCACATATTTGCAATCATCTTTTCCTCTTTTTGATTCTTAATCCAGAATCAGCATACTGACTACTTCCCCTGAGTAGCAACTCCTTAACACCAATCTGGATCACAAGATATGACTGTGAATTCCACCAAAATGATGCACATTAGTGCACCTTAGTTCTAAACAGGAGGGGTAATAACCCCTAGAATCACTCTGAGATACTCAAAAGTATCCTTAGGTAGAGGCTTAGTGAAGATATCTGCAATCTGATCCTTTGAAGAGAAAAACTCCAATTTGACTTCATTGTCATTTACCTTCTCTCTCAAAAAGTGAAACTTGATGGATCTATGCTTTGTCTTTGAATGTAACACTAGATTCTTTGAAATGTTTATTGCACTTGAATTATCATCGAAGATTGTAACAGGTTCTTCAAACACAACTCTGATATCCTTCAACATTTGCTTCATCCACAAAACTTGAGTACAATTACTTACTACTGCTATGTACTCTGCCTCTATAGTAGACAGAGATATTGCCTCCTACTTTTTACTCAACCAAGAAACCAATCTCTTTCCCAAGAAAAATGCACCTCCACTAGTACTCTTCCTGTCATCTACATCTCCTGCCCAATCAACATCTGTATATGTATGAAGAGTGAAATCATCACCCTTGGGATACCATAAGCCATAGTTAGATGTTCCCTTCAAATATCTAAAAATTATTTTGACTTCTACAACATGAGGTTCTCTAGGATCAGCTTGAAATGCAGCAACAAGGCCAACTGCATTCATAATATCAGGTCTGGTATGAGTCAGATAAAGTAGTTTTCCAATCATTGATCTATACCTTTTCTGATTTGCCTTAGGGGAATCTTCATTTTACTCAACTTGAATCTGGCTACCATAGGAGTACTCACTGGTTCTGAATCCTCCATTCCAAACTTTTTCAACAACTTTTCACATACTTAGATTGTAATATGAAGATGCCTTTTTATGACTGAATGATTTGCAGACCTAAGAAGAAATTCATTTCACCAAGCATGGACATCTCAAATTCACTTTGCATCTAATCAGCAAATTTTTTACACATACTCTCATTTCCACCAAAGATGATGTCATCAACAAAGACCTCAATAATCAAGATGTGTTTATGATCAATTTTGAAATCAAGATTACTGCCAGCAGTGCCTTTGCTAAAGCCTAACTTTTGCAGATACTTATCTAGTTTTACATACCAGGCTCTTGGGGCTTGTTTAAGTCCATACAATGCTTTCTTCAATCTGCAGACCTTATCTCCTTGATCAGCCAACTAGAATCCTTCTAGTTGCTCAATGTATACTTCTTCTTCAAACTCTCCATTCAAAATTACTGACTTGACATCCATCTGGTAAACATTGAAATCTTTGTAAGAAGCAAAGGCAAGAAATAATCTGATTGCTTCAATTCTTGCCACCAGAGAAAAAGTTTTTTCAAAATCAATTCCCTCTACCTGAGAATATCCCTTGCACACCAATCTTGTTTTATTTCTCACAACTTCACCATCTTCATTTAATTTATTCCGAAAGACCCATTTAGTTCCAATTACATTTTTCTCTTCAGGTCTAGGAACAAGATCCCAAGTATGATTCTTTTCAATTTGCATTAATTCTTCTTCCATTGCTTTTATCCAACTTTCATCATTACAAGCTTCATTCACTAATTTTGGTTCAATCTTTGAAATCAGACAATACTCCTCTTGTTCTTCAACAATTTTTCTTCTACTTTGAACACCTTTATTTTTATCTCCTATGATCTAATTTTTAGAATGATTTAATCTTACATACCTGGGAGTTTTGGGATTTTCTTCAACTTCTGATTCTTGAACTTGTTCCTCGACACTTGCATTAACTTCTTGAGTCACTAGATTCTCTAGAGTAAACTAAACTTGCTTTCCTTCATTTGGGCTTTCATTTTGATCATCTGATTCATATCCACAAAACCTTGAAGGTCTCTCCTTGCTTTCATCAACCTTGACATTATCACTTTCAACCATCTTTTTCAATCTCTTGTTAAAGCACTAGTAAGCCTTGCTTTGATTAGAGTAACCTAGAAATATTCCTTCATCACATCTTGCATCAAACTTGCCTAGATCTTCATCTCTTTTGATATAGCATTCACTACCAAAAACTCTAAAATATTTCACAGAAGGAGCATTACCAAACCATGATTCCTAAGGGGTTTTACCAATATTACTTTTGATCTGCACCTGGTTAAGAGTGTAGACAACAATACTTACAACCTCTCTCTAATAAACATGTGGAACATTTCCCTCCATCATCATGGTTCTAGCAGCCTCTTGAATAGTTTGGTTCTTCCTTACCACAACTCCATTCTGCTGAGGTGTCCTAGGAGTAGACAACTGTCTTCTTATTCCATGCTTTTCACAAAATGCATTAAACTCACCAGAGGTAAACTCTCCACCTCTGTTAGATCTTAGACACTTTATCTTCACACCAATCTCATTCTCCACCCTAGCCTTAAACACCTTGAATTTATCAAAAGCCTCTAATTTCTCTCTCAAGAAAGTGACCCACATCATCCAGGAGTGATCATTAATCAGCAACATAAAGTATCTGTCTCCTTGCAAACTCCTAACCCTAGAAGGACCACACAAATTAGTGTGCACAAGTTCCAACAATCCACTTGAAGATTGTTCTTTACTTTTGAATGTAGTTCTGCTCTATTTGCCCAATTGACATTCTTTGCACATGCTATTGGTAGGTTTCACAAGCTTTGGAAGATCTCTTACAACCTGAGTAGCACTTATCTTGACAATGTCATCAAATATTACATGACACATTCTCCTATGTCATAGCCAACTCTCATCAATCTGAGCAATCAAACAACTTTTACCAGTACCACTTAAATGAAAGATGTTACCTCTAGTTTATGTACCAGATGCAATCTTAGTTCCGGATCTCTCCAAAATTATGCATTTAACATCCTTGACACAGAGATCATATCCCTTGTCAACCAATTGTCTAACACTGAGAAGATTATGCTTCAATCCTTCTACATACAAGACATCATTAGTGTTATTCTTACCATCAAGAGAGATGGATCCTCTGCCACAGATTCTACCAGCTGAATTGTCTCCAAAATTTACAATTCCACCTTCATACCTTTCCATACTTACAAACTTACTCTTATCACCTGTCATATAATGAGAGCATCCACTGTCAATCACCCATTCATCCTTTTCTTCAACTTGAGTAGCCAAGGCTCTTTCCACATTCACACAGTTAGCAGATTTAGTAGGTACCGAATCTTCTTCCTTGATAGCAATGAACACCCATTCATTTCCAGAGGTATTTGCCTTATCAGATTCATCATCATTGACTCCTTCTTTAGTATCTTCTTGGATATATTAGCATTTCTTCTGAAACCTAGGTTTGTTAGGGTTTGGTTTTGAAATCCTCTCTAGACATCTTGAGGAAAATGACCAATCTTGTTGCAAGCAAAGCATTTGAAAGGAAACTTTACTTCATACTTACCAGATCCTCTTGGTAGTCTTTTGGCAAAAAGAACTTCAAGTTCTTCAAGCTCTGATTCATCTTCTTCAAGATCCTTCCTTACCTTCTCAAGTCTAGTTAATCTTCTTCAAGAGCTTTCACCTAGATCAAATCTTTTCTTTCTAAGAATACTGGCCTTAAATACAGATTCAGATTTAGGAAGAGAATCACCAAACTCACGCATTTCAAATGCTGAGAGCTTGCCAACCAACTGATCTCTTGTAACAATTGTCATAGTCTTGATCTCCTCAATACCAACAACCTTATGCTTGTATGAATCAGGTAAGGATCTGAACACCTTGCCAAAATTTTTTGATTCTTCTAGTGTTCCACCAGTACACCTGATACTGCACACAAGTTCATTCACCTTTTGCATGTAGGAAGTGATGTTTTCATCTTCACTCATCCTCAAATTTGCATATCTACCCTTCAGGCTCTATAACTTAGCACATTTGACATATTCATCACCTTCATATAGAGTTTCCAACTTCTTCTAGATTTCCTAAGCAGTTTTCAATTCCAGGACATTTTTCATCTTTGTATCAGTCAAGGCGCTCAATAAGGCTTCTTTAGCTCGAATGTTAGTTTCAGCATCTTTGAGTTCATCTGGAGTTGAAGGACCTTTTTTTTGGAGGCTTATACTCATCCTTAGTTATCAACCAATAAGCATCACCCATCCATTGCAAATGGTACTCCATGCGACTCTTCCAAAGAGAGTAATTTGTTCCATCAAATCTCGGACTATCCTTCTTGTAAGTCAACATCCTGGATCTCCTCAAGCGGTCAAGCTTGTTTTAGAGGAACTGACTTTGAAACCAATTGTTTAAATTAGGGCAGACAACTGAGGGGGGGTGAATCAGTTGTCACAAAAAAATTTATTCTTTGCTGCAATTAATCTTCTTTACCACTTATTAATAGATGAATGATATAACCATGAATGCATGAATCAACAACACATGAGCAAAAACAAAATCAACACACATAAAACTAGGATTTTTACGTGGAAACCCGGTTAAGGGAAAAACCATGGTGGGGGTTAACCCACAAGATTTATTCTCTGTTAAAAGAATAGAAAATGGGAAGGCACTTGCCTTCAGGCACACTGCCCAGAGCTCACTACTCAAAGAGGCTCACTGCCTACAAAATTATTTATAAGTTTATCACAAAAAGATTGAACTAGAAAACAACATCTTCTTCATGCCAAGGTTAGTTCCATTGATGCGCACAACACTTTTTCTCTTTCCCTCAAACACTTCTTCACTATCTCCTCATCCTTTACTATTCTTCCTCTTCTACTCTTCCTCTTCTCTGCTATGCCTTTCTTCCTTTCTTATGATCTTATCATTTTCGCACAAGGATACATTTCCACAACTCAACCACACTTATTTATATGCTTCATCAACCTTGGAATAAACATCAAGGTTGGCACTACAAACATCTGACTTAATGCAAATCACATACTATCAGCCAAACATAGCTGGGATCCAAATCTTCCTCGAACAACATGCCACACTTCATAGAATCTCTCTTAGATCATCCATAATATGCACAAAGCATCCAGTCAGCTAGGACTAGAAAGAATAGCAACACCCAAGGACAAATCTTCAATCATGAGCTCAATCCTCAATGTGGACCACCAACACAGTAGGCACATGATCCAGAGACCACCACAAGCATAATGAAATCAACAGGAACAACCGCACCACCTCACTTCACCAGAAACACTTGTATCTTCATCTGGGAACTTAAGAAATCTTACTGTCATGACTGTCACACTAGAAAGATTGCTTGCGGACCTCCAAACCATGAACCACTTGAGTTGAGGATACACACTAATATCCCAAACACACCTCTAGATCTGCAGATCATACTCCTGTCACTCTGTCACCTCTTAACACTGCAAAAACCTAGTTCTACTTAGATGGCCATAACTTCATCAATACTTCATACAGACCTCTCAAATCATAATTGGAGCACCTTCAAATAATCCATTACAAACCCTTTAATCTGTAGACTCTAATCTTCATCTCACTGGGAATGCTAAGCAATCTACTGCACTATCTTCATTGTCTCTTACAGAGATATATGTAACTCACTTGTTTCTTCTAGAGAGGCTAATTTTCTTAATATCCTCAACATACAAGTCTTCTAGAATGGGATATAGTTGACACCAATGACAACAAGGATATGTTGACATTAATGACAACACCGATTAGGCACATATTTGCAACACCCAAAGGTATAAAGTTGGCAACAAGAAAGTGATTGGGCCAGAAGGGAACATAGTGCTAGATATTTCCTCTGACATGGTGGACAAAGTATTTGGTTTGCCTACATATGCAGACTATGACAAGATCACATAAAACTCAACACTGACCTTCTACAGAAACAAGACGGTCACAACAACAGGTTACATGAACCAACACCTCCTGGTCACATAAAGGAAGAATCCTTTGAAAATGGCCCCAGTCCAAACCCTACAATAAATTCAAGAAAGATGGGAGGAGATTCATTACCCTCTTAAGCAGAGTATTTGGGTTGCCTGCTACTGACAAATGACACCCATGGATGCACAATGTTTGCATAAGATTATAGATGGCAAATGGATTGACTGGGGATCATTCATAAGTGATAAGCTTGATGAGTAGCTTTCTGAGGTAGCAGAGACCAATGAATTCTACATGACTTCTTACTTGGTCTACTTGTTGGCTTATCAAACAAGTTTCTCAGGATTACTACAGGTGGGTTCTCTCTAATGGGAAGAAGTCCTTGTTTACAACCACTTTCCCTAGCTAGAATTGATGACCATCCTGAAGAGCTACTACATTGTTAATGATGCCTTCATTTATGCTATGATCAGAGGATTGGAAAATGACTACTCTCAGAGACAATTTGTTGAGGCAACATGAGAGTTGATAAATTGGGGAAACTGGTATATCTAGTTTCAAACCTTCACCTACATTAGGGTCATGGGGTTTGACAATGCCCCTACAAGTTTCCAAGGTACCCCAGTGATTGTTGCAAGTATGTGCAGTCGATGTTGTCATTGATGTCAACAATCTTGTGTTGTTATCGGTGTTAATTGTGCCAATTGTGTGAGTAAGAAATAGTGCAAGACTATGAGTAGTTAGTGTGGAGTGGATACTATCTCGTATGTTAAGGTTGTTGCAATAAGTATGAGCTGTTTGGTTGAGTTGATTTGCTGAAGATGATTTGGTTGCTTTGAAGAGGTGTTGAAGATGTCAAGAATATGTTTCTATTGGTTGGTTTCCAAGTGCTTTTGAGAAAATTAGGAAATAGTGCATTGAAGTGGCATTTTGGTTTACAGAGCAGTGTTCTAGTTTTGCTTCACATTTCCTCTATGTTCAAGATTTGTCTTTGCAGTTTGGATAAGTTGTTCAGAGATATTGAGAGATGTTATATTCCAAATTTTATGTTTTGTTTTGTTGTGCAAAGGAAGTTGTGTTCACCAATATGAAGACTACATTTCTGAGTGTTGCAGAGGCGTCTGGAAGAAATGTCTTTGCTCCACATTTGTCTGCAAAGAGATTTTAGGTCTTGTAGTTCTAGAATTGTGCTTATAAGGTTTATATCTTTCTTTTGTTAAAGTTGTTCATGGTTTGGTGCTCCGGAAGTCGATTTCTAAAGATGTAGTCTATGACAGAGATAGTTAAGCATACTGGATAAATAGGATAAGGTTGTGCGGCAAGTGAAAGTTGTTACAGAGGAATTTGTTGGATTTTAAGAGTTTTAGGACTTTCATGGAATACTCTAGATTGTGTTGAAGACTTACATGTGGTCTAGAAGTCATCTTTGGGCTTGAGGAAGCATGTACTTAAAACTTCATTGTGTTAACACAGGTTTGGCTGACCTTGGGTGTTTACACTAATTGCAGAGGTGCTTTGCTGATTGTGAGAGCATGAAGTGGCATCCTTTGATGAATTTAGGTCCAAGATAAGATGTGTTGTGGTGTGTCTTCATTCCTTTCCACCACGGGAATGTTTAGGTCCAAACCTAATTTGAATTTTCTAGGTTAAGGTGATTTGCTGACCTTGGAGAATGTTCTCAATGTTGAAGACAGTATAAATGAGTGTGAAGAGATCATGATTGTGTGTATGCATGATGGATGTGATGTGAATAATACTGTGGTGAATGTGTGGTGTAGTACAAGCCTTCATGTGTTAGATTACTAGATACAATGAGCAAAAGGTGTCTACAATTCTTTAGTGATGTTGTGGAGGTGATGTTGGTGTTGTGGTGAATACTTTGAGCGTCATTAGAACTGTACTCCTTGCATAAGTTAGATGCAATTATAACAATTCAAATCTGGTAGTGAGCCACCTCTTCTATCTCTTTCTTTTAGGATAATGAGTCCTTGGGCAATGAACCCTTTGGCAGTGAGCCCTCTGGGTAGTGAGCATTTGGTAATTCAGTGTTGATACTACTTTATATTGTGAGCTAATCCTCACCGTGGTTTTTCCCTTCTTGGGTTTTCCATGTAAATATGGTGTTCTCTTGTGTTTGATGTTGGTTTGATTCAGTTTATATTATTTTCTTTCAAGGTTAATCATCATAATAGTCTAAGGGTTAATTGAATCTATGTGGATCTAAATATGTGTGAGGGTTTTGAAATTTTAGGCTACAACTGATTCACCCCCCCTCTTAGTTGTCTTATGCATTCAACAATTGGTATCAAAGCAAGGTTCCTTGGAAGAAAGCTTAATCGCTTAAGGTAAATTTGGGATGGCGCACAAGAAGGATGTTCCCCATTTTGATGGAATAGATTATGCATTCTGGAAAATAAGGATGGAAGGTTATCTAATTTCTCTTGGATATGAGATCTGGAAGGCTATTGAAACTAAATACCCAATACCAAATAATGGTCCAACTACTACAAATGAGATCAAGGCCTTTGAAACCAATGGTAAAGCAAGGTATGCTCTTTTATGTGGTCTTTCTAATTCTGAATTGGTGAAAGTTATGGATCTAAAAACTACTAATGAAATCTAGGAAATGTTAAAAAGTATTCATGAAGGAGATGATAAGGTCAAGAAAGATAAAATCCAAAATTTGAAGCTCATGTTTGAAACTATGTGTATGTATGAAGATAAAAACATTACAAGCTACTTATAGAAGGTGGATGAAGTTGTCAATGACATCAAAGGAGTTAGTGGAAACATAGATGAAACAAAAGTGGTATTGAAGGTACAAGGATTACAATCATAAGGTTTTTGCTATTGAAGAATTGCAAAATATGAATTAGTTTACTAAAGATTAGTTGTTTGGCACCTTAACTAGTTTTGAAATGAGAGAATTTGGTACAAGTAGTGCAAAGGTTGAGACTGTCTTCAAAGCTGGCAAATCTAAGAAGACTGTGGATTTAGATTAGGAGGACTCTGATGATGTGGAAGCTAACTTTGTGAGAAAAATGAAATTGGGTACAGGTAAGTACAATGGTAAGTTGCCTTTCAAGTGTTTCAGTTATGGAAATATAGGTCATTATGCTTCAAGATGTCGAGAAAGAGTTTTGGGAAGTAAGAATAGGGAGAACAAAAGTAGAGTGCCTAAGAAAAGCTACTATGTTAGAGAAGATGCAAGTATATCTGATTATGAGAATGATGAGGATAATGAATGTCTATTCACAACCTTAAAGGATGATACCATTTCTACTAACTCTGAGAAATGTGTGTAGGAAAAGGCTCCGGAGGTAAGTCTTAATATTGTTAGAAATGAAGGTACAAATCACACAATGAAAATCTGATTCAAACCTATTATCCTCTAAACAATGTAGAATCAATGGAGATTGCAATAGAAATTAAAACCCATTACATAAAATAACATGCATTAAGAACTAAACACATAACACAGTATGGAACGTGGAGAAAACCCTTTTGGGTAAAAAACTCCACCAAGAAAAGAGGCTCCAAGTTGTATTATCTTCAAATATATCAGATTACAGTACATACACTTCCTCTGTTTCTTCAGTCTTCAATCCAGTGACACCTGTTACTCTATAATATGATCAAAACATAGTACAAATATCCTTATAAAAGGGGGTTTCCTTCTAGGACAAGACAACCAAAAAAACATCACCCGTCAAATCTATGACCTAATGATGAACGGTCCAGATTCACAATGATGAAATATAAATAAAATGAGGGTTCGGGGGTGTTGCCCCTAAACCCTTGCTAGGTGCACGGCCCCCTGACCCCTCACTAGGGGGATGATCCCCCCAGACCCCTCATAGGAGGGAAACCCCTTGCAAGCTCCCGTCGCGGATGAATGAGCATTATGTACCAGATATAAACATACAACTGAAACAAGATCATTGCTAGTGAAACCTTTCATCCCTTATGGGTGATTTACAAACAATATTAGGAGTAATTAATTACACAGGATTTACAAGGTTGATGGCACCTTAATCCTAACAAATATTGAAGGTACTTTGATATCTAATTTTCATACCAGATAGGAAAAGAACCATTGGGTTATTTACAGTGGATGCTCAAATCATATGACTGGTGATAAAAGTAAGTTTGTTAAACTTGAAAAATATGATGGAGGACTAGTTAGATTTGGTGATGATAGAGCTGCTAAGATATGTGGAAGAGGCTTAATTAGTTTTGATGGCAAGCATAATATTGATGATGTTCTTATTTTAAGGGTTTAAAGCATAACCTCTTGAGTGTTGGACAAATGTGTAGCAAAGGATACAATCTTGTGTTTCAAGATGGTGGTTATGAGATCAAAAAAGATTTTGTAATTGTGATAGCTGCTAGAAAGAGGACAGATGGAAATGTTATCATCTCAAAGGTGGTGATGGTTATTGCTTCATGACTTAGATCAGTGAAATTTGGCTATGGCATAGAAGATTGTGTCACATCAATTTTGATAGCCTATTAAGAATAAGTTTAGTTCAAGATGTGAGAGATCTGTCAAAGATTACAAAGCCCATCAATGTTGTCTATAAGGAATGTCAGACTGGAAAACAAGAAAGAAGAAGTTTAAAAGTCAAGGATCAGTCTTCTACCAGACTATTGGAATTGGTGCATACATATCTTTGTGGCCCTACAAAGGTAAGGAGTTTTTAAGGTGACAAGTATTTCATGTTATTGATTGATGATTATTCTAGGATGATGTGGGTTACTTTTCTCAAAGAAAAATCTTAAGTCCTAGATAAGTTTAAAGCATTCAAATTCATGGTTGAAAATGAAATGGATATGATAATCAAATATTTGAGGTCTGGCAAAGGTGGAGAGTTCACCTCCAATGAGTTTAACATGTTTTTTGAGAATCATGGAATAAAGAGGCAATAATTTGCCCCTAGGACTCCTCAGTAGAATGGAGTGGTTGAAAGAAAGAATATGGCTATTCAAGAAGCTACAAGGACAATGATAAAAGAAGCAAACCTATTGGAGGTGTGCTAGAGAGAAGCAATTCATATTGTTGTTTACATATTGAATAAAGTGTAGGCAAGAGAAAATAGTACAAAGACCCCTTATGAGTTATGGTATGGAAGGACTCTGACTGCCAAGTACTTTAGAGTGTTTGGAAGAAAATGCTATATCAGAAGGGATGAAGAAAATCTAAGAAAGTTTGATGCAAGGTCTGATGAAGGTATCTTCCTTGGGTATTCTACTAAAACCAAAGATTACCGATGCTACAACAAGAGGTTGAGAAGGATTGTTGAGAGTGCAAATGTCAAAGTT
Organism: Cunninghamia lanceolata; assembly: GCA_027924645.1. Taxonomy (NCBI): domain Eukaryota; kingdom Viridiplantae; phylum Streptophyta; class Pinopsida; order Cupressales; family Cupressaceae; genus Cunninghamia; species Cunninghamia lanceolata. The sequence goes on from BSBN01000523.1 coordinate 16,075,943, forward strand.
GATGAAGATCTAAAAAAGAGTTTAGAATTCAATGGATATGAATCAGATGAGTCATCTTGCAGAGAAGAGGAAATTGCTGATGAAAGGAAGTACAGACTGAAGAAGAAGAATCTGAGAAAAAGACTCCTAAAACTCCCAAGTATGTGCAGAAGCATCATTCTAAAGATCAAATCATTGGTGACAAGAACAAAGGTGTGTTAAAAAGAAGGAAAGCCATTGAAGAATAGGTAAATCAATGTTTACTCTCTAAAGTTGAACCTAAGTCAGTGATTGAAGCATGCAAGGATGAGCATTGGATCAAGGCTATGGAAGAAGAATTAATGTAGATTGAAAAGAATCAGACTTGGGAACTATTCCCAAGACCTGCAATCAAGAATGTGATTAGAACTAAGTGGGTATTTCGAGACAAACTCAATGAGAATGGAGAAGTGGTAAGAAACAAGGCAAGGCTTATGTGTAAAGGTTACTCACAAGTAGAAGGAATAGACTATGAGAAAACTTATGCTCCAGTGGTAAGAATGGAGGCCATCAGGATGTTCTTGGCCTTTGCAACACATAAGGATTTCAAAGCATATCAAATGGATGTGAAATCTACTTTCTTGAATGGTGAGTTGGATGAACAAGTATACATAGAACAATCGGATGGATTTCAGTTATCAAATAAACCTAACATGGTTTGCAGATTGAAGAAGGCACTATATGAATTGAAGCAAGCCCCCAAAGCTTGGTATCCAAGGTTAGACAAGTACTTATTATATCAAGGATTCAAGAAAGGCACCACAAATAGTAATTTGTACATCAAAGTAGGAGAAGATCAAATTTTGATTGTGGAAGTGTATGTAGATGATATAATTTTTGGTGGAAATGAAAGTATGTGTAAGAGTTTTGTAGATGAAATGCAAAAAGAATTTGAGATGTCAATGTGTGGAGAAATAAACTTCTTTCTTGGGCTATAGATCAATCAGATAGATAAAGGTATTTTCATTTCACAATCAAAATATGTCATGGAGTTGTTAAAGAAGCTTGAAATGGAAGATTGTAAACTAGTATGTACCCTATGACAACTAGTTGCAAGCTGAGAAAGAATGATGAATCTCCTAAGGCTAATCAGAGCAGGTATATGTCAATGATTGGAGGATTGTAATACTCAACTGCTGCTAGACCAGATATTATGAATGAAGTTTGTCTTGTGGCTAGATTTCAAGAAGATCCATGAGAGTCACATGTTACAGTAGTGAAGAGGATATTCAGATATTTAAAGGCCACTTTGGATCATGGATTGTGTATCCAAAAGATAATAACTTTTCTCTAGGTGCTTACACAGATGCATATTGGGCAGGTTGTGTAGATGACAGGAAAAGTACAATTGGTGGTGCATTCTTTCTTCGAGGCAGAGTGGTCTCATGGTTAAGTAAGGAGCAAGATTTAGTATCTCTATCTACTGTAGATGTAGAATACATTGCAGCAGCATCTTGCTGCACACAAGTGTTGTGGATGAGGCAAACCTTGAAGGACATTAGAGTGGTATATGATGAACTTATTCCTATATTTTGTGATAATACAAGTGCTATTAACATTTCAAAGAATCCGGTGATGCATTCAAGGACAAAACATATATCAATCCAGTATCACTTTTTGAGAGAGATGGTTGCAAAGAATGAAGTGAAGCTTGAGTGTGTGCCTACAAAGGATTAGGTTGCTGATATATTCACCAAGGCTCTTCCTAATGATACATTTGGGTATCTCCAGGAGAAGTTAGGGGTTATTGCATTGGCAAGAGGCACTACTCTAAAGAATGTTAATGTTATCATTGATGGCAACAAGGCAAAGAGACTTTACTCCGATAGTTAAATTTGGTTTGACAACAAGGCATAAAAGGATTCTGGTCTGAAAGCCTAAAATGACTAAGTATGGGTAGTATACAGAGTAAGTGACAGAGATTGGATCAATTTTCCTCTGCAGTATAATATCATTACATGCGGCTCAGATATATTAATCATAGCTATTTGGTGATGATATGTTCCAATGTTCAAGTCTTGACTTCCTCCAGAAGTCATACTATGAAATGTCAAAGTTCAGGTGAGCAGAGCTAAGACAGGAATAGTGCACAATATCAAAATAAAAGGGTCTGCATTCCTCCGCGGTTGCATATTTTGTCTTACAGTTCTGAAGGTAGGATAAGAAGTCAATGATGAATGTTGGATATGAATTTTAGAGTCTCATATGGTCCACAGTGGGAGTTATGATGTGATAGATGGATTGGTCAAGTGTGTTCTTAAGGGACAAGCTGACAGACATGTTAGATCTATATACAGAGAAGATATATTGTTTAAATAATCAATCTAAGAGGTTAGATGATTGATGCCAAACTATATGAAGACTATTGTATGTTTGTTTGGCTCCATGTTGTTGCTTGTGTACAAGATCAAGAAGACAAGGTATGACAGTTGTATACACATTTCATGTTTGGTTTGCTGACTTAAAAATGAGATAAATCTTATTGTAGATATATATTGGATGGATTTTAGTGTTGAAAGTAATAGAATGTGGTGAAGTAATGCAAATTTGATGTGTGAATTATTTTAAGCAGTTTGCAGAGTAGAAAAGGATAATAAGGGCAGAAAACAGAATATATGTAGCAGAGTGGAAGATCAGGGCAGAACTAATGAAGACTTTTGAATCTGTGTATTGAGCCTTCAATAGAACTGTGATCCAGCATGTGGTAGATGCATTTGCAATAGTTCATCACTGGCAGTGAACCAATTTCCTTCTATCTTCTATATTTCTTTCTTAGTGGACAGTGAGTCCACCTACAGTGAGCATTTCTTTGGGCAGTGAGCCCCATGGTAGTGATCCTTATGTAATCTAGTATTGTTATCATAATATATTGTGAGCTAACACTCACAGTGGTTTTTCCCTTTTTGGGTTTTCCATGTAAAAATCTTGGTGTCTATGTGTTACGTCTCTATGGTTGTTGTTCTCACGTTTATTCTACTTGCATGTTATTAATTTTGGTAATTGGATTAATGAAGTATTGAAGAAGTGGTTTTATGGAATATTGATTCATCCCCCTCTTAGTATTCCTTGTATTCAACAATTGGTATAAGAGCCAAGTTCCTTGGAAGAAGCTCAACAACTTAAGGAAGATCTGGAAAGGTGAACACATGGCAGCAAGAAGATACCTTGCTTCATCAAAAACAAGTTATCCAGTTAGAATTGATGAACAACTACAAACTTCTCTTGATGATCTTGACAAGTCTAAGGCAGATATCAAAGATTTGGTGGAAAATATCAAAGAAGCTGATGATTGTATTCTGAAACTAAACGAGCAAGTCAAGAAGTCTCAAGATAGAAGGAAAGAACTAAGTGAACAATTAAAAGCATCAAATGAATCCATAGACAACCTATCTATGCTAGTTGAAGAAAAAATAAAGGTTAAAGAACATTTGAATTAGGTTGTGAAGGATAAGTCTGAGGAATGTGAAAAACTAGGAAAAGATGTGTTAGTTTTGAAATATGATCTGGAAGCAGCGAATAGCTATAAATAAAAAATCAAAATAAGCTCTGCAAAGCTTGAGGGATTGATTGAAAGTCAGAAGAGTCCAGATGACAAGTAAGGCTTGGGATTTGAAAAAGGAGAAAGTTCAAAATCAGGCCAAGCAAACACTAAGTTTAAGCAAAACAAAGGCAACCGGTTCTGGAATCAGAGAAGAAGACCTAGAGGACCTCTGGTTAGGCAGCCAAATGCTCAAAGGTACCCATCTTTCAATGGCTATTTTTTTAATTGAAATAAGTTTGGTCATAAGGCTACTCAGTGTAGGAGTAGAATAAATCAAAATGTCCCATCATTCTCTAGTCAGTGTTTCAATTTCAAGAAAATTGGTCATAGATCAAATGAGTCTAGAAGCCTAGTAAGGAATGGTTTTAACTATGCAAGGAATACTTAATTCTTCAATGGGAAGTGTTTTGCATGTAATAGACTTGGGCATTTGACTAACTAATGTAGAACAAGAATGAATCCAATCAACAGAAGGAATTAGGGACAGAGGAATGTGGTATGCTACAATTGTAATAAGTTTGGACATATTGCAAGATTCTGTAGAGAAGACAAAGAGGAAAATAGAGCAGAGAGAAGACAAAGGTAAGAACAAGATTGATCCAATGGAAATCAAGAAGGAAATGAGCAAAGTCTACATTAAGAAGGATGTTAATGAGGTCAGGGATGGATCTGCACCAACCTATGGTGCAGATACTTCATCCAGGAAGTAAAATAAGAGGTCTGGCTCAAGGGGGGCTATAATGAAAATCCTAATCCCCTAGCCAAATAGTAAGTGTTGGAATCTAGTGCAAAGATATGATGAAAAGTTACAAATGACAGATCATTTGAAAGAAATTCTAGAAGAAAAGGTTTGAGTGCAGAGTATTGCGGAGCAATTCTAATCAATTGTATTCTACAGTGAAGAGTTTTGATAGCTTTTTGTAAACTAGCATTTATGGCAAATTAGGTCAAGGCAAATAAAGGATTAAAAAGGAGCTCATTTGATAGACAATTCACTTTGCATTCGAGCTATCAAGCATGCAAGAGAAACTGAAGGAGAATTCTAAGCAACTTCAATAGAGATTCAAAGCTACTTAGAGTGATTCAAGTAAAGTGAACCCTAATTTGGAAAGAGAGGTACTTTTTTGGTTTGAAACCATACTATGAACCTATTTGAATTACTGAAATGACTACACCACATGTTATTGATATCACTGAAAGACCACGACCTAAATTTAAGAAACATCCACACAAATCCACTGAAGTTGATCCTGACAGTGCTTTTTCGAGAGTGCACTATGGAATTATGCATGAAGATGATGTAAGGGCATATATTCATGTTGCTAGGAGATGAACATGATAGTGGCAAACTCGTAGAGTTATATCTAAATCACTTAAGTGGAGATTAGTTTGAACTGTTGGAAAAATACAAGCCCCTGGAAGACAAGAAATTCATATAGTACCAAGATTTCCCTACTTTCACTAACGATGAATGGGTCTGGTATGTGTTAAGCTGAATGGATGATGAGTTCATGTGGCTTGAGCCTACACATGTGATAACAAAGGATGCAATAAGGGCAGTTACCAGTTTAAACTCTACTAGTCCAATACCACAGTTGAAATCTATCAAGAATGCAATAGTCATATAAGCCACTGGAGCACAATTTGACAAGAGGGCTCTGACTGTGAATACAAGTGAGGATCATGCATTCAAGTTTGCATCTATGATCATTGGTTAAAAGATATACTATACCAATCAGGAGAATTCAGTCTTCGGAACAACTATATACATGACATATGAGATGATTAGGGAAAATAAGGATTATGACTTATGTGAGCTTCTCTAGTAGCAGTTGCTAGAAAATTTGAAGAAAAGTAAGGAATCAAAATACCCTTTCAAGTTTGGCATGTTAATTCTTTGTTTGTTCTTCTATTTCAAAAGAGAAATTCCAGGAATCAATAACATTGTTTGGGATCCAAGCAAACCCATAGTTGTACAAATAAGAGATTATATTAGTAGTCTAGGTGATGTAAATGCTCAGAATGTAGCATTACGGGGATATTTTAAAAAATTTAGAAGTCAATGCAATCTAGAATGAAGATCCCTAAGTCAGTTTTAGAAAAATATAAGGATGACATTTGTTTTATTGTGAATAAAGACCAATGTATGATGGTGGCAGTAGAGCCTAGGATTGTTTGGGTACCATCCATGGGCTATGAGGTGGTAGAAGATGTTCTGATAGGTCTTACAGATCTTATGTTGAGAAAGTCTCGGGATCCAAATGAACAAAGATTTGGTACTTATGAGGAAATATCTGTTAAGGTGCATGTGGATCTTAGGCAGCCTAAAATAGTAAAGAAAGTCTAGAAAATGGTAGAAGAATATGCACAAAACAAAGGGTTCACAAAGGAACAAACATCCAGTGCAAGAGCAAGAGCTAAAGTTGAAAAAGCAGCTAAAGAGAAGGAGGAGCAAGAAAAGGAAACTAATAAAGCTCTGAAAATTAAAGAAGTGCAACCTGAGACACCTGTTGCATCCCGAAGAAAGACAAGGGATGCAAGCTCTTTAGAGATAGTCTCTAAATCCTCTGGTGTTCCATCCTCAACAACTGCACAACCAACCATTGGTAAAGGTCACAAAAGGAAGAAGACAAAAGGACAAAGGATGTATGTTAGTGTTGGTGATGATGATACAAAAGAAACAAAATTTGATGAAGAAGTGAAGAAGATGAAAGCACAAAATACACAACCCTCCAGTGTCACCAAAAAGAAGATCTTTGAGAAAGAAAAAGGGAAAAGGAAGGCTAAGGCATAGGCTACCATTAACCTTGAGGACACTCTAAATGCCATATCTACACATGGTAACCTCAAGCCAATAGATGAACTCTATGATGAAGTTAATGATGCTGACAAGAGAATCATTGAGTCATCTGTAATCAGATTTTTGGAGATGTTCAATAAGGATTTGATTGAAGTCATAATAGACCTTCTAGATAGCTTGGCAAGCATAATGCAGTCAAAGAAAAAGGTTGCTATGAGTAAGGATGTGGAGCTCCGGGAGTGTGCACTAATTAAGCTATGTCCTAACATCACTCTGGAAGAAAGAGCAAAGATATATAAAGTGTTGAATGATAGGTTCAAGACAAAGAAGAGAATCAACACCATAATGACTGGAGATGTTGAAAAGTTAACAAAGGAAACTAAAGAAATCAGCTTTGAAGTACTTAGTGAGTTTCATATTCCAACGATACATGACAAGGAAGAAATACATATTAAAGATGATACTCCCTTACCGGATGTCAACACAAATCAAGGAATTAATAAAATTAACATTTAGACCCCTGCATCTGATCAAGTCCCTTTCACAGATGGTCAGGATGAAATAGTTAAAGATCAAACCAGTACAAGTCCTCCTCTAGAGCAACAAGCTGATCAATCTCACGAGGATAAACCAAGTGATAATAAAGTATCTGATGATGTAGCAAGAGACATTGCAAAAGTATCCATCACAAATGATCTGATAGAAATGGTAAAGGAGTTTTTGGAGTCAGATAAGATATTACAAGGTCCCATTGACCTAGCTTCGATGTCCCCACTGTAAAAGATGAAACTTGGGATAATTTTTCAAGAAAAGACATAGGAAGAAATGATAAAATCACATATTCAAGACAATGAGTTGATAAGTGATGCATCCAGCATTTTGGAGAAGATGATGCTGACATATCAAAAGGATACTTCATTATCTTTAATAGATCAACTCAAAGGAATGATAAACTCAGTAAGTTTACATTTTGAATCTTTTGAAAAGTCTATAGAAACAAAAGTTAGAAAATAAATTGATGAGAAGAGATTAGCCGAGTTGAAGACCATGTTAGTTAATGATAAAACTCTATTAGATAATAGAATTAAAGGTATACATAGTTCCATCAAAGAAGCTTGTGATTTGTACAAATTTTTTTTATCATGGCCGAAAGCCACAAGGGAGTTAGAAGAAAAGATAAAGGATCCGGAGCTGCAATTGATAAATATATCTAAGTCATTTGATCTGACAGCTGAGTCAGTCAGTAACAAAGAAATACAAGTCATCAATATTCATAATAACTTGAGTAATCTATTGAATAAGAGGGATCAAAAGAAAAATAGATTGTGTCAGTTGAGAGGACTGATAAGTCCTAAGCTTGATTCAATATCAAATCTTGTAGCAAAAGCTAATGCAGAGGCATGGAGGATTCACCCAAACTCACAAACTTCCACTATGCTTTGATGAGAGCAGCAAATAAGGTAAATTTGACATATTTTTAGAATACAACTCAAACCCATGATAAAAAAACTTATTTGGATACCCTTTTTCCTCTTACACAACATATCTCACATGCAAGATAGGTTGTTTTTGGACATATGCCTCAAAAGGTGACTATTCTACTCTTCGCTAGGTTTTGAAATGGAGCGCCAAATAGGGTTTTCTTGGCAATAATTTTCAATGTAGAACTGATCTCCAACAAATAAAACCTGATTCAAATACCCATTTGGCCCTTGTTTAACATATCTCAAAATGGATAGGGGTTACTTTTGAAAGTATGCTTAAAAAATGGACTATTACAGATATGGAAACCCTTGTAGATCACAGACCTGTCCCCACCAAAAATGTTATAACTCACTCAATGCTTAATGAAAATTGCCCAAAATAAAATAATATGAAACTAGACTCATATATACATCTTTTACCATTGGTTTAAGACCTGTAATTGATCTGTACAATTCGTACCATTCCAAACAAGATGACTATTATAGTGAAAAATATTGGAAGTGTTAATCACTAAATTCATCATAACTTTCACACAACATAATAAAAATTGATGCAACCAACACCAAAAGAAAGAAAACTTAGATATATTTCCAAAAAATCTAATTTTATTCTATTTGGATTCCATACAGGGCTATACCAGCCTCAGGAACAGCAAAAGAATAGTAAAAACAAATGTAGAAAACTGTTTCATTTCTCTTCTCTAAACTTCAACCAAATCTCCAAATTTGACCATCCTCCTTCTACAATGCCTTTTCCAATTGTTTTTGTATCCTCCTACAAGATTCCCATCATGGGAATAAGGCTCAAAATATCCTAAACTTCTAATTTTTCATAAAAAAACTATTTTTTTACTAATAATAGACTGTCACTGTTTTTATGATTGCAGACCCACTAGAAAAAACTAACTATTTTCAAACTCCACTAACATAAAATGAATAAAATCATCCTCCTATGCCTTTTTAAGGCTCTATTACTTTTATTTATTTATTTTTTTTTTGAAACTCATTTTGCCTTTTGACACTAAATTTTAAAAAATTGATTAAATGCTTAAATTAGGTGCACTGCACCGTACAACCTAACTTGAAACTTTTCTAAGTCGCTTGGAAATATTCTTGCAAATTGTCCTTCATTACTCCATGCTTGTCTTCATTAGGTCCATCTTCGTTGTCCATGGCATGCTTGTCAATATTTCTTGTTGTTGACCATATGCACTCTTTGTGTACTGTCCCACTCTTGGTCTTTTGACCTTGTCATCTTCATCAGAAACTATGCTTCTCTCTATTGTCCTTTCACTTAACTCCTTACCTTCTTGTTTACACCATGGTTTCATACTCTCCTTTCCACTATTCACTGTCATCTTACCTTTACCAACCTCTGTCAGGTCTTTATCCAACTTGCTTACTTTGCAAACTGCTGCACCAACTTCTCTTGGCTGTCTACTCATCACTACAGGGCACATGATTGTCCCTATCAAGACTCCTTCACTCATTCCTTGCCTTACCACAGTCTCTACACTCTTGCACTTCACAGTTTTAGTCACTTCCTTCTTCCACATGAAGATATTTCTCTTCTCAACAAGCTGCAAATCAGTTGCACACTTACTCTTTGTTTTTTCAACTGTTTCATGCCTTGAAAAGGCTGCACACTCCTTGTTTTCACACTCCTCAAACATCACTATCTCTTTCTTGCCAAACATAATCATATTTTCTTCTTTTGACTTCTCCTCTAATGGCAGTAGCATAAAAGTCTTCTCATCCTTCTTGATAGTGAAGGTATTAGCTCTTCCATCATAGAATGCAAACCTATCAAATTGCCATGGTCTTCCCAGTATCACATGACAACAATCCATTGGTAGGATGTCACAAAGTACTCTATTCTCATATGCTCCAATCTTGAACTCAACTAATGCTTGCTCAGTCACTAAAATGGATTGATGATCACTCACCCAAGAAATTTTGTAGGGAACTTCCCTAGGAACTTTCTTTAACTTCAGTTTGTCCACCATCTCACTTGACACCATATTGTCAGTACAACTAGAATCCACTATAACTTTACATACCTTGTTCTTGCTTTTGTAATTTGTTCTAAACAATGCTCTCCTCTGAATCAGCTCCTTCTCCCTAAAGGTATTTAGTAGTGCTCTTTCTCTCGTCATCAATGCTTCTCCTGACTCAGCATCACACTTGGTGTAACTAGAACTACCACACTCTTCTTCTTGGACCAATTGAGTCCTTCTCTCACTCTTCCTTTCACCATCACCAGAAAAATTTTGCATCTCAGGACACTTATATGTTGGGTGCCCAAACTCTTGACAATTATAACATTTACCTACAAAGGTATTTGTACTTCTTCCACCACCAAATATGCCTCTACCTCTACCTCTAAAATTTGCACTCTGTCCTTGTTTGAAATCAACACCTTGTCCTTGTGCCTTGTTCATGTCTTCTTGACTCGCATTAACTTGTTTTGTGTTAAAAGATCCTCTACCTCTAGAGGTATTGCCTCTACCTCTGGCTGACTTATCTTGTCTTCTTTTCAACTTCTCTTCCACTCTAACTACCATCTGGTAGCAGTCTTCAACACTTCTTGGATTTGCCAACACTAACTCACCCTGCATGTTAAATCTCAAACCACCAATATACCTAACAAATTTTTGCACTTCAGTTTCATTTTGACCAGACCTTATACTCAACTTATAAAACTCTTTAGTGTATGTCTTAACATCTATTTTTTTTTCCTTAAACCTTGAAGCTTCTTAAACATTTCAACTTCATAATTTTTAGGAAAGAATTTACCTTTGATTTTTGCTACCATCTTGTCCCATGAGACAATCTTTACCTTTCCTTGCTTTCTCCTCTCTATTTGCTGATAATCCCACCATAACAAAGCATGACCTATCAGCTTGGTCTTTGCAATCTTCACTTTCTAATCCTCAGGAACTTCTTCACACTCATAATGATTGTCCAATGCTGCAATCCAATCTAGCAACTCTTCATCATTCAGGCTTCCTCCATACTTTGGCACATCTATCTTCATCTTGTGTTTGTCTTCTTTTACTGCCCTTAGCAACTTTACCATCCTTTGATCCTCAGGGTCTAAATCTTCTTCCACATCTTCATACTCAACTTATTCTTCTTCCTCAGATTCAATCTCTTCACCTAGAGCCACTCCTCTTCTCTGATTTTGTTCTAGGGTAGCCATTCTTTCCTTCAGCTCCCTCAACTCTCTAGCATGCTTCTCTTTTAGCTCATTCATCTCTTGAGCCATGTTTCTTGCTCTTGGAGGAATCTTGATAAACTTCCTCTTCAACTCAACACTTCATAGACCTACTAACTGTGCTCTGATACCAATTTGATGCAGAGGCATGGAGGATTCACCCAAACTCACAAACTTCCACTATGCTTTGATGAGAGTAGCAAATAAGGTAAATTTGACATAATTTTTAGAATACAACTCAAACCCATGATCAAAAAACTGATTTGGATACCCTTTTTTCTCTTACACAACATGTCTCACATGCAACATAGGTTGTTTTTGGACATATGCCTCAAAACATGACTATTCTACTCTTCCCTAGGTTTTGAAATGGAGCGCCAAATAGGATTTTCTTGGCCATAATTTTTGACCTATAATTGACCTCCAACAAATAAAACTTGATTGAAATACCCATTTAGCCCTTGTTAAACATACATCAAAATGGGTAGGGGTTACTTTTGAAAGTATGCTTCAAAAATGGACTGTTACAGATATAGAAACCCTTGTAGATCGCAGACCTATCCCCACCAAAAATGGCATAACTCACTCAATTCTTAATAAAAATTTTCCAAACTAAAAGAATATGAAACTAGACTTATATATAAAGCTTTCCCCATTGGTTTCATACTTGTAAGTAATCCGTACAATTTGTACCATTCCAAACAAGATGACTGTTATAGTGAAAAAAATGGAAGTGTCAATCACTAAATTCATCATAACTTTCACACAACATAATAAAAATTGATGCAACCAATGCCAAAAGAAAGAAGACTCAGAGATATTTCAAAAAAATCTAATTTTATGCCATTTGGATTTTGTATAGGGCCATACCGGCCTTGGGAACAATGAAAAATAGTAAAAAATGCAGAAAACTAAACTTTTATTTCATTTCTCTTCTCTAAACTTCAACCAAATCTCCAAATTCGACCATCCTCCTTCTACAATGCCTTTTCTAATTGTTTTTGTATCCTCCTACAAGATTCCCATCATGGGAATAAGGATCAAAATGGCCTAAACTTTTGATTTTTCATAAAAAACTATTTTTTTTCTAATAATAGACTGTCACTGTTTTTATGACTGCAGACCCACTAGAAGAAACTAACTATTTTCAAACTCCACTAACATAAAATGACTAAAATCATCCTCCTATGCCTTTTTAAGGCTCTATTACATTTATTTATTATTATTTTTTTTAAAACTCATTTTGCCTTTTGACACTAAATTTTAAAATTTGATTAAATGCTTAAACTAGGTGCACTACACCAGAAGCCCTGCAAGTAAGTACACTAATTGACACACCCTCTGATATACAAAAGGTAGAGAAATTAGTATTCCTCACAAATGGCCATATTCAAATTTTGGATAATGCAAAGAAGAATTAGGCTAGAGAACTGACTCAAATCAAAAACATTTCAATGACATCCTACAACCCACATCAAATTAAGCCAAAAATTGTATTTGTACATATGCAGTAGAATATGATAGTTTTTGCAGTTCTTGTTGTCTTGACAAAATTATGACTCTTGTACATACACATTTGCCATTGATGTCAAAGGTGGAGAAGAAGGCTAGTGAGAAATGGGAAAACACCTAAGGAGGAGAAGAAAAATAGAGTGTATATAGAAAGGGGGAGCAGATAAGTATTTTTCACTAAGTGTTGCCATCAATGCCCAAGGGGGAGATTGTTGGCAAGAGACACTACTCTAAAGAATGTTAATGTTTTCATTGATGGCAACAAGGCAAAGAGACTTTACTTCAGTAGTTAAATTTGGTTTGACAACAAGGCATAAAAGGATTTTGGTCCGGAAGCCTAAAATGACTAAGTATGGGTAGTATACAAAATAAGTGATAGAGATTGGGTCAATTTGCCTCCGCAGTAGAATAAAATTACATGTAGCTCAGATATGTTAATCATAGCTATTTGGTGATGATATGTTCCAGTGTTCAAGTTTTGACTTCCTCCGGAAGTCATACTATGAAATGTCAAAGTTTGGGTGAGCAAAGCTAAGATAGGAATAGTGCATAGTATCAAAATAAAAGGGTCCACATTCCACCACTGTTGCATATTTTGTCTCGCAATTCTGAAGGTATGATAAGAAGTCAATGATGAATGTTGGATATGAATTTTAGAGTCTCATATGGTCTGCAGTGGGAGTTATGATGTGACAGATGGATTGGTCAAGTGTGTTCTTAAGGGACAAGCCAACAGACATGTTAGATCTATATGCGGAGAAGATATATTGTTTAAATAATCAATCTAAGAGGTTAGATGATTAATACCAACATATATGAAGACTATTGTATGTTTATTTGGGTCTGCATTATTGCTTGTGCACAAGATCAAGCCAACAAGGTATAACATTTGTATACACATTTCATGTTTGGTTTGCTGACTTAATCATGAGATAAATCTTATTGCAGATAAATATACTAGATGGATTTTAGTGTTGAAAGTAGTAGAATGTGGTGAAGTAGTGCGAATTCGATATGTGAATGATTTTAAGCAGTTTGTAGAGTAGAAAAGGACAATAAGGGAAGAAAATAGAATATATGTAGTAGAGTGGAAGAGCAAGGCAGAACTAATGAAGACCTTTGAATCTGTGTATTGAGCCTTCAATGGAACTATGATCCAACATGTGGTAGATGCATTTGCAACAGTTCATCACTGGCAGTGAGCCAATTTCCTTCTATCTTCTTTCTTTCTTGGTGGACAGTGAGTCCACCTGTAGTGAGCATTTCTCTAGGTAGTGAGCCTTATGTAATCCGGTATTGTTATCATAATATTTTGTGAGCTAACACTCACAGTGGTTTTTCTCTTTTTGGGTTTTCAACATAAAAATCTTGGTGTCTATGTGTTATGTCTCTATGGTTTCTATTCTCATGTTTATTCTGCTTACATGTTATTAATTTGGTAATTGGATTAATGAAGTATTGAAGAAGTGGTTTTGCAAAATACTGA